>OX456526.1:13665678-15052203 GCA_949748255.1 Eustalomyia histrio
AAAATAAATGCCAAAGAATGTTCTTTAAAATGATAATTAACATTTGAATTTTCTGTGTTTTTTTCTTTAAAAAAGTAGGGAACCTCGAATGGGATCACGCTTTATAATATACGGATATTATGTTTTAATTCTGAAGACTACATAGATTTGGTCGGAATACCAATTTTTGGCATTTTGATAAAAAAAAAATTACTTCAAAATATGACATGCTAGATAATTTCTAAGCCCGGATTCGTTTTCAGCATTTAAATGATACACCCCCATTCATTATGTAACTTAAGCATGCAGGACTGTGTAATTATTTCAATTATTATACAAATGGTATACAAAGACAATCTGTAATAAATATAAACATTTTATATAACATTTTGATAAAAAAAAAAAAACATTTCAATTACTTTATGAAACAAATAGTAGTTTAGACGAAAATTAATCTTTATTTTGATTTGATGACATCTGGATTATTGATCAAATTTTTTTTTTAAATCAAAAAAAAAACCCTTTCTTTTAACAATTATCTCAATCCCTTTTCAAACTTTACTATATGTTCATTGACAAAAAGACAATCGATAATAAATCTTTCTTTGCCAAAAGGAAAATTACAAAAAAAAAAACAATTGAAAATTTGTCAACTTTTACCCAAAAAAAAAGGTAATAATTCTTCCATTATACAATAGAATGACAATTTTAATCAATGCAGCCACTTTACGGTAAATTGATTGCAAACAATAGAAACCGCTAAAACTATGAAACAACAGAAAATTGATGTGATGACAACAATGCTCAATATAAGAGAACATACCAAAAATAAAAAAAAGACGCCTCTAATCCTTTTTTTACCGGAGCACCCAAATACTCAATAGTGATGAAAAATGCGCATGCGTGCATTGAATATTGAATTTATTAACCAAATAAACTAAAGAATGTGGGCAACACCCATTTGACAGTTAGAAAATAAAGTACGCTAATGCATCATCACTACATGGGGTATTGTTGTTGTTTTTTTTAAAGGAATTTTAGGGATGTTACTAAAAGCAAATAAAATACTTTTGGTCAACTTTGAATATTTTTTTTTTTAATCTTAAAAAACAACAAGTTTTAAAATCCTTTTAAAAATTTACCACTTCTTGTTAAAACTTTCTATTGTAATAATTATCCTTGGTTACCTAAAAGTCTCCCTCTTTATTTTAAATTATCCCTTTTTATGAACAACAAGTTCAAATAAAACCCCATACCGTGTACGACTTATTGACAGCTGCTGCATCTATATTCAAATTCAAAGGTTTTAGCATTTGAGTTTGAAATTTAAATATTCAACCAACTGACTGACCACTGTCCAGGCACCTTTGGAATATAAAATGATTACCTTTTTCTAACGCCGCAGGATAATTGTAATTTATAAATTATATTAATTCTAATCGTGGCCAACAGCTAATAGTGTGGAATTGTTTTATTTGAATCGCCACAAATACGATTAACTTTGTAGTTACTGAATTATTTCTAACATTGAGCAGTCACAAAAAAAGGGTCAGTTTTAAACTTATATATTTTTGTATATAACAAATTCACACTTCACTACACAAATGGGCTGTAAATTATAGTTTTAAAACAAACGCGTGCCCAAATTAATTTTGTCTTGTTTCGTCTTTCTCTCTATCTATGTGTCTAATATACAAATCAGTTTGCATGGTCAATTATAACGTTTTTTTGAAATTTGTGACATTTATGTTTGAATGGAAAATTATATGTTATTGTATGCCTGACCAATAATTATTATACAGTTACAAAGTAACAATAGCCAGACATTATTAAAATTATAATTTCCCTGTTGTTTCAAAGTGTTTAATTGGGTTGTTTGTTTAGGTTAGGATTCAATATTATTTTTAATTAGTTACGTAGTTACAGATGCCTCTTGGTTAAATTTTGAAAATATTTTTAGCAGAGTACAAATATTGCAAAGTTGCGACAATTAAGTCCCAAAAAAATCATTGACTTCTTTTGTGCTGGCTAAAAACAGAGGACACACTGAAACAAGTTCGTCAGTAGAATCAAGCGAATTTAACAGTTAAAACAAGGCTGTTAAAAAGACGTCAAAGGTATTTATGTTTAAAGTAACTAAAAACAAGAACTGTACATTTTTAAGCATTTTGAAGAAAGCAGTTTTTTATTGTTAGTTTTTTAATATTATTAATAAAAAAATTAAAAAAATATATTTTTCCTTTGATTATAGAAACTTTGTAATTATTTTATCTTACTTAAAATTTGAAGTTAAAATCAAAACCGTTTTTTGTTATTTTTTGAAAAACTAACAAAAAATAACTGTAAAAAATAAATAACTGCTTTAAACAACTGTGGCGAAAATTCCATTTAAAAGAGATGATTTTTCATTTAAAACCAGGTCTAATTATTTTTCATTTAAATCAAATACTTTTTGTTATTTATTGTTAAATGGTGTTTAAACAACTAACACCTCAGTGAAAACAAATGATAAATCAGTTAAAAAAATTTAGAATTTTACCTACCAATTCCGTAAAAATAAATGATTATTCATTTATTTGTAAAGTTAGATCTCGCAACTATATTCTCTCTGACAGTCAAGCGACCCTCATGGCCTGCGAGGTGTCATCTAGACTGGTAATGGAGTGCATGCAGGCTCTCAATAGACTTGGTAGGAACGTATCCTCACTCTGGGGCGAATTGCTGGCCATGACGGACAAAAAATTATTTACTATCATTTACCGATTTTTTCAGCTTTATCTACTTTTTTCATTTGTTTGAAATTTAATAAAAATTTACCCACAAAACGGTAAATTGTGGTTAATTTATTTTAGTTTCAGTTACAGCTATTACAAATTTAAGTTTTCATTTCCGTCTGTTTCAAGTAAAGTATTTAAAATATTAAAAAAAAAATCTAATTTTGTTTTTTTATCTAAATTGTTTATATACAAAATTATTTCAGATAGAATTACAAGAACTTCATAAACACACACACACATAAGGCCATTCACACAACATGTGTTTATAGACTGTGTGGCGTATAAAAAACAAACAAAAATACAAAAAAACTGAAATAGTTTCAATTAAATTATATAAGATTCAAATGGCACTACGCACTGCGACCCTTATGGTTCAAGCTCCAGGTGAAATATTCAACCGAAAAACCTGAGTCTCCTTACACAAATCCTAGGAAATTCGTAGAGAACATGCTCCGATGTCTCCGAATCCAACTCACAAAATTTACATACATCAGTGTCCGATTGACCCTTCTTGTACCGTTGGTACCTGAGATCAAGGACACCGTCAAGGTCCCTAAGTCCTTTCTTGCAAGGGCCAGTAGTCGTCCCGATCCCCCACTGGGGAGAAAAATAAATCTTTTGGCCTGGTGTTGGCCAAGAGAATTTTTCCAATAATCAGAAAATTTCGACTTTCTCCACATCCTCAGCTTCTCCCTAACAAAGCTCCCCACAGAAAGGTTTAGCGCCGATAATGGGTTGACGGGCCCGACAGTTGGCCATACAGTCCGCCTTTTCGTTGCCCCCATTTCCGTCATGGCCAGCAATCCGCCCCAATTTTATTTATTTTTTTCAAAAAAGTTTCTACCATGTCTACCAAGTATTGAGAGCCTAAATGAACTCCATTACCAGTCAGTAAAAACAGTAAACTGTATAATATTTTGAGTATAGAGATAATCAGGCCGGATGGCTGTGCGCTGGGGTTACTCACTTGAGGATTACTGTGGTGACTGTAGGAAATATCATAGCTCGGGGAGTAAGAGAGGCGGACATGTTATTCGTCAGAGGATTGTCAAATTAACATGAGGATTGAGACATGACGTACAATGTCAACTCTTCTCCAGTACTACAGTAAATCCATTATAAGACCACAGGTGATCACGGACTGGACGAACTTTTAGATATTTCCGTCAAAAGTTCAGGTGATCTTGTTTGTTATCTTAATATTTAAGGTAGGATTAAATATTTTGCATAACAGCTTCGTGCGAGTGAGTTTATTCACAATTAATTCGATAATTAGTTACTGTGCTTGAATCCCGTTAAAAGTGAGCTGTTACTTCAACCAACCTTCTGTTTAATCAGTGTTCCGCCCCCTATACAATATTTTTACAAGCGTCTTTTTAGCGTTGACTTCGTGATGTGGGGCAGAAGCAAGGACCCTTGAAACCAGGATGAACAAACTACATTTTTTTTAGCCACGCATGATGCCATGGTGCCATGATGCCATGATGCCAAATGACGAAACTACAAAAAATTCTTAGGCGATTTACAGAAACATTTAGCCAATTGCAATGGTACAACCCCAAGTACAGTGATTGTGTCGTGAATGTATACATGTTTGAATTTTTTTTGCCAAACATTCAACAAAAACACAATATTAATTATTATTATAACAAACAAATGGGTATTTGATTTTTTTGTTTAAGACAACAAACAAAACAATGGTAAACGTGAGTATGAAAGAGACAAAAAACACAAAACATGTATACATTCACAACACAATCACTGTACTTGGGGTTGTACCACTGCAAGTGGCTAAATGTTTCTGTAAATCGCCTAAGAATTTCATGATGTCGCCTAAGAATTTTTTGTAGTTTCGTCATTTGGCATCATGGCATCATGGCTCCATGGCACCATGGCATCATGCGTGGCTAAAAAAAATGTAGTTTGTACATCCTGGTTTCAAGGGTCCTTGGCAGAAGTATAAAAGGAAGATATAAACTTAGAAGGATATTTATTCCACACAATCATATAAAAAAAAATCAATGTTCTAAAAGCTAATAATATCTTGTGAATATTTGAAGATTTCTGAAAATTTTTTAATCATAGAAACAAAAAGATAACGGATCAAAAATGTAATTTTAAACACTTATTTTTAGAACAAATAATTTTAACTTTTTGAAAAAAATTAATAAAATTTGATAAAAAAAAAAACTGGTTTAACTAGGTAATTTGGGGCTGTTAGCAAATGGTTTGATAACATCAACGTTTCAAATGGATTTTTATTTGCAACTAATGTAATGAACTCCTTTCGCATTCGAGATTTGAAAACCCATCATAAATTACAATATAATTAACCTTTTTAAAATTGAAATTAGAGAGGCTTTTTAAAAGATAAGATCGCTTATAAAATAACCTAAAATTGGGTTTGAAAATACGTTAATTTACAATTTGTTAAAATTAAAAAAATTACATTTAAATATTATGTAATTAATTTTTTTTACTAAATTTCTAAATTATATATAATTTCAAAAAAAAAAACAGTGTTACCAGTGGTTTGAAGAAGGATAAAAAAAAACTAAATTTAACTAATAATTTACCGTTATTAAAACCCACATTATAAACTCCTTTTTTTAGCACATCGTCCTACTTTATGAGGGTGATAAATTCAGTCTGCCCACTTCAAACAAACATAACAATTTAGGCGAGAACAAAAGATTTAATGTTCTATGCAAATACAAGTACCAACATACCAAATATGTACAAAAAACAAAAGTGTAATCAAATACTTGTACGACTTCTTTTTTTTGTGAATTTTTTTAAAAACAAATGCTCATCAAGTTTAAAAAAAAATCAAAAGTAAAAAATTAAACATTTTGTATGCAGCTTTTTAAAATACATATAATTGTTAGTTATGTTACTAAAATAGTTGTTGTTTTTTTTTTGTTTGTAGCCGTTTGAAATTTTCGAATCCTTTTGAAAATCGAAAAATTTGCATAATTTAATGTTGGCATACTATTCGAGAAAGGGTTGATTTTTTTTTCTTCAAAACCCGCTGGGCTGTTGCAACGTCAAACATAAATCGAAAATTTTTCACTGCTTCGTCTTTGTCTCTGGTGAAGTGGTACTTTAAACTCAAATGTTGTATGTTTCAGTTTTATTTAATCCTTTTGTATTTTGTTTTTTTTTTTAGAAAATAATATTAAAACAAACGGTTTTGTATTTCATCTATGAAGTGGTTGATTGCAGTTATAATAGAAAATGGACTAACGCCTTTGGACATGTATGCTACGTGCTGGTGTTGTAGTGGCGATTTTTTTATGGTTGATGCTTTCAATAATGATGATGATCATGATGATGATGATGATGTTGATAAGGACTTTCATTTTACATTTAGTGCTGATGATGATGTGGTTTTGTTTAACTTACATGATGTTAATGTCACATGCTTTAATTTTATTTTTCTATAGCCATCGGCATGTTTAGGGCGTTTGCATAAAATCGCCTTAACCCACATAATTGTCACAATTTTGTCGGTTTAATAATTATGTAAATATTTGTTATATCCCAAAGGGTTAAAATAGTTATTAATGATTTTGGTTATAGGTTTTAAACAATAATTATGTTGTTTAATAATGCATCAACATATTCTTTAATAATATATCCATATTATCTATCCCCTATTGATTAAGAAATTTTTCTGGCAAATTTTGCAGCTCTGACTTAAAAATATTGGCCAGGTTTTTGCGAAAGGGTTAATATGGGGTATCAGCCGGGAAGGTATACTACTTTGTTTGTTTATAATTTTTCATTAAATGAAAGAGAATGGATCTTATATTGATAAATGTTTTATTAAATTTCGGCAAATTTGTATGGAATACAATATCAGGTAAATGTCCGCCTCTGTTAGCCTCACAAATGCGAGCCCTTTTGAGCACATTTTTCATTACATTCTCACACATTTCACGCGGTATTTCATTAATTTCATCACGAATATTTTGTTTGAGTTGCTCAAGCGTTTCTAGATTGTTTGCTTTTCAGATATTCCCACAAAAAGAAGTCCGGAGCAGTCAAATCAGGCGACCGTGGAGGCCAATCAACATCACCATTTCTTGGAATAACTTGTTGTGGAAAGAGGTCTCGCAGTAATTCCATTGTAATCCTGGCTGTATGCGATGTGGCACCGTCTTTTTGATACCACATGTTAATCAAGCCCAAAGCATGCAGTTGTGGCATTAAAAAGTTTTCAATCATATCACGATATCGCTCCGTCGTTTTCAGTTTTAAAGAAGTAAGGTCCAATGATTCCTCCTGACCAAATTGCACACCAGATTGTCACTTTTAATGGATGCAAAGGTGACTGATGAATAATTTGAGGGTTTTTCCATTGCACAGAACCGACTATTCTGTTTATTCACATATCCATTCAAATGAAAATGTGCCTCGCCACTCATTATGACTTTTTCATGAAAATCGGGGTTGTCATGGGCGAGCTGTAACATCCTATTGGCATATGTACGGCGGCGTAAATGGTCTTGTGGAAGAAGCTCTTGTGTCAACTGAATCTTAAATGGAAACAAATGCAAATTCTTGTGCAAAATTGTTGCCAAAGTTGTTCTTTGAAGACCAAGCTCCTGAACACGGCGTTTAATTGAGGTTGATGGATTGTTTTGAACACTTTCTTGAGCAGCATTAATGTTTTTAGCCGGTCTTGCAGTACGTTGTGGTCCATGCTTGGGCCTATCACCTACAGACCCACTTTCTTCGAAATCATTCACTACACAATAAAAAGTGCGTTTTGTTGGCACGTTGTTTCTCCCAAAAATTTCACGTAACTTTCTCATCGTCACAGTAATCGATGATTGATTTTGATAAAATGTTTTAACAATAAAAACACGTTGGGTTATCGAATATTTTTTCATAATAAATTTGCTACGTGTCTACTTCACGACTGCCAAATATGAACTGTTAAGACTAATGTTTACCAAAATGGCGGCAAAACAAAGTAGTATACCTCCCCGGCGGACACCCTGTATTTTATGGAATATTCCTAAAATTTGTATATCACATAATTAGGCGCTATGTATCTTGTCAAAAATGATCGACCAAAGTATAACATTAGCTTGATTTTATTCTCCAAATTTTATTTTAACAATGTACATATTTATTGTGTTACCGTTCGTTTTAGTATTAATATTTTTTATTTCGAGAATAATCAGGTGTTGGACCAAGGACTATCTTACAATAGGATTAGAAATCAAAACCCAAGATCGGATGCTCCAGTTGAATCATTTGTGATACTCTACAGCTCGAGCTCACTTTTACTGCGTTGAGTTTCGCAAGAACTATTAAACTTTCAAAATATTTTTTTTTTTTAGAGAAGCAACACTCAGAAAGTTCTTCAAACTAATTAATGTTTTGATTCCTTTGGAAATATCATAAAGGAGATATGAAAGGTAATGAAAGATGAAGGGCTTCATATATGGCAAACTCTGTAATTGCGCTAGATGACAAATCTTAAAACATTTGTTGCCTGTCATCTGATGGAGAGTTGGCGAAATTGTTAAAGCTTTGTAAAGGGTGGTCCAACCATAATGCACGATGTTGATTGTGAATCACACCTTAACGTCAAGTTTTTTGTCCCACTTAATTTTACATTACTTTGTTTCAGTGTTTAACAAATTCAACAATGGAGAGGTATAAAATTGAACAGCACGTTAAGATAGTTAAAGCTTTTTACGAAAATAGAAGTTCAAATCAAAATGCATTTCATCCACAACCGGGAGAGTTGTGCGCAAATTTCAGCAAACAAGGTCTGTAGGAAATGTGAAAACACCTGTGCATGCTCGCCCAGTTTGTTCTGCGGAAAACATTGCTGTTGTTCGCGGAAGAGCCGTCAAGCTTGAGTCGTCATCGGTGTTCGCTATCGCGAGATGATAACGTACTTCTTGTGGCCAGAAATTGAGGATATGGACCTGGACGATATGTGGTTCCAACAGGATGGTGTCACTTGCCACACAGCCAGCGAAACAATGGTTCTTTTGGGCGAGAAATTCAATGGCCGTGTTATCTCTCGTCAAGGCGATGTTAATTGGTCGCCACGATCATGTGATTTGACACCGTTGGAATTATTTCTTTGACGATATTTAAAAAAAAGTGTACAATCATAAACCAAGAATAATTTAAGAGCTAAAGAATGAAATAATTCAGCATATTAACGACATTGAGCCTTAATTATGTCTCAGAGTCATTGAAAATATCGGCCGATATTTTGTTTAACGCATAATTGTCATAGATCCTTCTATCATAATAAAAAACATAGAGATGATTCTCTGAAAACTTTTTTTTTATTTACAATTAACATCGTGCGTTTTAGTGGGAAAACCCTTTGGTTCATGGAACTGTTATGTTACTTTACTTCGGTGGGGTTAAGCGCTATGGGAACGCCGTAGAAGGACGTTGCAATATATATGAGTGAAAGAAAACTCAAACATATTATTAATGTCGCTGTGGATCGAATACGTACCAGTGCAACCATAACCCACAACGCCCCTGTATTAGAAGTGATTGCAGCTTCGTAGCTTTCTGGTTGGATTTTGATTTCTCATGCTGCATATCCTATTGTTAGATAGTCCTTGGGATGACATCCGTAATCTTTATTTTATTTACGTTGTCTAGAGATATTTACACAAATACTACCAGTGTTGTTTCATCTTAAGAGCAAATAGTAATCCACTTCTAAACATTCGACCAATAGGTTAAAAAAAAACAATGTATTTTTGGGATAGAGGTTTGTCACTCACTTAATTTGCTGGTCTATAAAGCATGCCCTTCAATATGTCCAAAAAAGCTTTCATGAGTCTTGGTTTTCTAAAACGTCGTATGGTAGTTTTAGAGGTTGGCATATATGTCCAAAGTAATTTCTCGAGAAAGTTTCTGCTTCACAGGCTCATGAAAGTTTTCCTAGTCAAGTTCATTAAACTTCTTTAGCTGGATTATCTTGACGTACTTTAACATTCACCATTCTAGTTCCTATAGCGTTTTGGATACCTGGTGTCAAAAATGTGTATGTAGTACTTCACTGCACGCTATTTTCTTATCTTTATCTGGTCGACCAAGGAATACAACTGACAGATATGATTTTGTACTGTGGGCTTTGGCGCTCATCAACAAAAGTAGAGTATCCAGCTCTTTTGACTGGTGGGAATATAGTTGAAGTATGAGTTGTGTATTACTGTTCTATTGATGTTCCCATGGAAAGTGTTCTGCTGAGATAAGTGCACTAAGTCTAAGAAAACTACTTTCCTTAGAGCCCGAAGTTTCGTTCGTAACACTCACTTATTAAGTAGAGTCCATCCATTAGTGGTTTTTTGGTAGGAGGGTGGTATAACCTCCCCGATATTTTGTGTTACTTACAATGTAGACAAAATCAAGTCATATGTTCACACACACTACTTGCTCTTTTCCAGCCAACACTCAGGTGATACCCCTGTACTAATGCTGCGCATTGCGTTGGCGAAAGGAAGTTAGGTTAGAGGAAAGGGGGAGATAATGTATTTTCTAAACAGCAACACAATGCTTTGAATAATTATTGATATTCTCTTAGTGTTGGTCTTAGGAACTTGATCAGAAGTGATTACGGACTAAATATTCAACACTGATTCTTTTATTATAAAGCTTATTTAGGCACATTGCTAAGAGATGAGTTTATAATCGAGTTGCCACCGCTTCAAATCTCATCTGACTTAACATTATGATGAAGTAATGACAAACTTCTCCGGTTAAAATACTGCACGTTGTGCGGAACTACACAAGACTCTTGCAGATATTGACAATCAGCCTCATAAAGTAATTCTTATCATCCAGTTGAGAAATTCAACGTAAATGGAAAACGTTAGCAGCTTGACCTCAAGTTGTTCCACCTCTCGTTAATAAGCATACAGCGTGCATGGATTAATTCCACGAATTTCCCCTAGATTCAAAAAGAAGATCCAGAGTTTAGATTTCCTATAAGACAGTGCAGAACATTGATGAAAAAAAATCAAAGTAATTGACTGCCTCCCGGTACCGCTTACCGTGCAGGATTAGTTATGACGTCTTTAAAAATTATGAAAAGCCGAGCTTATCATCATTTCAAGAGCTCAACTGCATAATTATCTATTCCATTTTGGAATTTTCGTTTATTTCCTCACATACTAAAATTTAATGTTGCACCTTATTATACATAAACCTTCAATAAATATTCAATATCACTTTATTACCATCCTTAACACAATTTGTTGTCCATTGAACTTGTCACCACCACATCAAACTCATTGACTTTGATATAAATATATTAGACTGTTTGATGTTCCTCAACTCTTAACAGTATAAAAAGTACCGTAAGATAATTTAAATATTTTGCAATTAAAATACAAGATAATTGTACTCATACTTACGTGAGTATAACATTGGAATTATCCTAGATTTGTGGAGCGCTTACATCATGTAATTAAATGGATTTCAGTCTGAAACATTCAACTGAACATACACAAAAAAATAAGACTTACAAAGTGCTTATAAATGCAACAACATTATCAACACAGTAGGACATCCCATCCCAAACACAGTCATTCATTGAATATATTGATACATAAGTATATAAATACACACAATGTACCACAACAGCATTTCATCAAGTGTCAGACTTAACGTCACCATTATTGCAATTATTGTATAGTGTTTAATAGTAGGATAGAATGTATCATCATCATCATCACCATCCTCACCACTGCACTTCACAACACTTTCTACATTGCAACCAGGTGTGTTGTCTGATTGAGAGTATTCGTTCGTCTGTCTGTATAATTGTATGTCACATAATTCATTTTCATTTCACGTATAAACGATTAATTCCATTTTTTATTTTTGCTTTGTATGTCGTAAGTTTTTTTTATCACAGATATTGCGGACCATTTTTTATTTAATTTTTTTTTTCAAGCAATTTGAGGAGTATATATGCGGCATCCTGCTGTGTTTTTTATTTTGTGCAAAAAAGACTAGATAATTATTATCGAGTGGAAAAAGTAGTGTAAGAAACAAGGTATGTTAATTTCTTTGTAAAACTTGTTTACCGCGCAAAAATGTTGCTAATGTCAACATGAATAATTTACCGGCTCCAAATATTATTTTAGTACGAACCATAAATAGGTGCTCTTCATAGTTAAAGTTTGTCACTGCCTAAGCTCTTTAGCCTTTTTAACTTAACTTACAATAGGCACCACAATCACTTCCACCCTTTTTGGAATTAACTCTGCACTCAGGACAGCATGGTTAACCAAAATCTGGTTCGCTAACTTAAGTCGCCCACAGATGATCCTTAACTGGATATAGTGTGGGTCCCGTACTGACATGTAATTCGCATGTGCGGTGGACGGCCACAGAAATGGTATTTCTTAAAGCTCAATGCTTTGAATCGCAGCGTTCGTCTACGAGTAATTGTTCTTTGTTCCTACTAGTTTATCTGCTCTTACTTTTACGCAAACCAACTTATTACTTCAGTCCAATGATAGTTTCGATTAATTACTTAGGGTTAAGTTCCTTTCCAGTAGGAAAATACTGGGTCTTTTGATATTGAGGTTAACACTGACGGGTCTAAGATGAACAGTGATGCTGGATCTAGTATTTCCTCGAAAAGTATATGTTATATAATAGAGGCTCCTATAGGCTGCAGGACAATAAGATTGTTCTCTACAATCAAGAAATCTATACGCCAGCATCTGGCGTGTATATTTCTTGAAAAATAAATATGTGGGAACACAGGCATTTTTGTTAAAAAACACTCCAGAAACACCGGAACACTCACTTAATAAGCCCTACTATTGTGGGGCAATGCTTGGAGAAGTTGATGCTAGATAGTCTATTCATTATCACTCTTATATGGTTTTTTGCTGGCAGAGAAGCAAACAAGCGCATTGTTCAGAGTTGAATGTTTCTTCAGCCGCAAAACCACTGGGTATCATAAAGCACAGAACCTTTGAGTACTTCCTTATTACAGCAAAGAATAGGTGGAACGGTATAGATACGAGGGCGGATCAATAAGTCCGTGACTTATCGAACTTCCCTCGTAGTTATATGAAATGCAACACTGCTTAACTCATCGAGTACCACCTGTTAATGCACTATTGTCAAATTTTGAGCAAGTTCCGTCATTTACTTTGCGTTTAACAGCTGTTCAAAACATACAACCTCGTGGAATTTTTTAAAAATGGAAAAAGAGAATTTCGAATGCTCATTAAACATTATTTTTTGTGAAAAAACACCGTCAATCAAACCAACGAAATACTTCATAAATACTAAAAAAATGGTACTTCATAAATACTAAAAAAATGGTAAATACTAAAAAAATGGTAAAAAAATGGTTTACTGACTTTCGTTGTGGTCGCACAAGTACAAATGACGCTGAACGTTTTGGACGGCCAATTGAGGTCAATACACCCGAAAATATCGAAAAAATCCACGATATGATGTTTCATTCAAAAAGTCACGGACTTATTGATTTGCCCTCGTAATTGTGGAATCGTCAGACAAACGTGGCTAGAGTACGAAGTTAATTGGACTAAATGTCGAAATATTATTTTTTGTATTTATATGGAGCCTGTATTAAAAATGAGCGTATATGAACCAATTTTACAGTTTCTAACGTTTCGCCGCTAAAACCTATAGAGCATCAGCAGCTTCTGACATTTCGTTGAAACGTAAACCCAAATACTAATTATTGCCTCGAACTTGTCGAATTTCGTACCAGATAATTTTTCAGCTCGAAAACAAGGAACGGTCGGGTCAACCCGAAAAGTGTAAAGACGAAGAATTGGTATCATTGCTTTTTTTGGATGAATGCCAAACGTTTCAGGAGTTGCCATAATCATTGGCAGTGGAGGAGTCGAAAATCAGAAAACGGCAAACAGCTATAAGTTTGATTCAAATACAGGGAAAATGGGTGCCGCGCGACGTCGAAAGGTGATTTTTCGCCTGTGAACAACTACTCGAAGGCCAAAAAAGGAAGTGGTTTTTGCATCGCATTGTGAATATTTTCGGTTCGAAACACAAACAGTTATGAGTTTCGCTCGGACAGCCATCAACATCCTTCGAAAAATGGAATATTCATGGCATGAAGCTTGTGCTCTATATGTGGTGGGACCAGTGCGGCGTGGGACCAGCGCGACTATGATCTGCTTAACCCGAATTAAATGATCACTGGGGAACGCTATCGGACTCAACTGCCGCGCACTGAATCAAAAACGGCCGAAACACGAAGAAAAGTATGACAAAGTGATTTTGCAGCCTAAAAACGCTCGGCCACATGTTTTAAAACCGGTCAAGACCTACTTGAAAAGGCTTAAATGGGAATTTCTACTCCACTCGCCGTATTATCTAGACATCGCTCCTTCCGACTACTTGTTGTTCCAGTCGGTGATACATGGCCTGTCCCAGCATAAGTTCACTTCATATGAACAATGCAAAAAATGACTCATGAAATTGCCTCAAAAGGCGAGTCGTTCTTCCAGGCTGGAATCCGAGAGATAGGAAAAAGTTGTGACGATGGAAAATACTTTGAATAATATATTTAAAACTATTTTTTCTTAATAAATCCATGAATTGACAGAAACGCTCATTATTAATTTATGTAAGGTCCCAAAATATGGAAAATTTTAAATTAGCAAAACCCCAGATGAGAAAATCCCAAAGACCGACCGAAGGCTGGGTACACAAAAACGTTCATTAACAAAGCCGGTTTTGAACACGCACATAAGTCTCACCGATGGCCGTCCACACACAAAACCTTTTTTGGGCAAAGCAATCTCAGAACATATTAAAGAAATAAAAAATTTGATTGGGTTTGTTGCTCTAATGCCTGGTTTTCATTATGTCATATGAACATATGAACATTTTGTGTTATTACATTACCATTTCTTTCTTTATTTAAACAATTTTCATTGCAATTTATTTTTCCAGCAAAAAAAAAAAGAAAAAAAAAATAACAGCTTTGCGATCGCCAAACAAAAAAATTAACAACTTGTTGTCAATTTTATTTTAGAAAAAAAATGCGTACAAACTGAAATTTGACGTTTTCACTTGTATGTCATTTTAGAAGGCAGTTCGTGTGCATAACTGACTGCAAATTCATATGACAGCCCGTTTTCATACAATTGCCAACAATTTGGACTAGAACTTTTGTCCATTTCTGGGAATTACGATCTAAAATGTTTAGTCATGGTATAATGTCCGTTGGGGTTATATAACCCAAAAATTGCCAGCTATTACACCACAATGCCTACAGTGCCGCTTCTCCACACCTATACCCATCCCAAACCTCAGTGATGCCAGCCGAAAGGTTTGGATCGCTCAAGTTACTCGTGGACTAGGGCAATATAATCTCTAATAGAAGACCCACTAGTAAAAAGCAAATTTTTATAAATTTCCCTTGGGAATACTTAATTTTGTAACATAATGTTTTAAATGTTTCTGTTATAAAAAAGTCACATTAAAAAATCATTTGTTGATTTGAAAGTAAATTTATTCACCAGCTGTTGATGATTTTGTCTATGCCACTATCTATCATATTGACTCGTGCCTTGACTCATCAATCCATTCAACCATCCACTCAAATATCTATCTTTCACTTTACTGAAGCATAACAAAAAAAATGGATCTTCACACACACACACACAAAACCACCACCTATTTATTGAAAAGATTTTGGTTGGAAAAATATATAGCAAAAACAAAGAGGCTTGTAGGAGGTCAACAGTAGTAGCTAAAAGGTCATTTCGATGTTTTTTGGGATTTTTTTTACTATTTTTCCCTAAAAAACGTATGCGACTTTTAGCTACTTAAAATTTGATTAACTACTACATACATCATAAACTACCACTACCACTCATATTTTAACTGCAATCATCACTCTGTACTGGGATGGAAAATATGTTTTCTGTTATTGTACCAACCAGACAAACAAATTGTACTTTTTCGATCCCCACGGTAGCAAAATTGTTTCCGCTTTTTTTTAAACAATTTTATCGTAATGAAAATACTTAAAAAAAATATAAATTGACCAGGTGAAACAAAATTTATCGTTAATTTTATGTAGTCGTATAATTCCCACAAAACTTTGTAAAATTTTACTCTAATTTTTATGTCACACCTTTTTTTCTGGTTGTCCGCCTCCCTTGTAGGGCAATTTAACCTTTTCACGATTTGCTATTAAAAAATTTAAAGGCATTTAATAGCTTTTTAACAATAATACACTTTTTTTATTTTTTTGGTTTGAGAAGTAATTTGAAATCAGCTGTTCAATGTTCAATGTTGCCACTTCCGAATAATTTAGTACAATGTGTATGGAATCATCAAATGTATGTATGTGACACCAATATAGAGCCTGTTCAACTTAAAACTGACTATTTTTTAAAGTTGCTTTTAAAAAAAGTCGACTTTATGTTATGTTGTTTTATCAAGTTATAAATTTAAAATTTTGAAAAAATTTTAAATTATACTAAATGAGCCGCGGTAGTACCACGGTACCAACCAAGGTAAAAATGTACCAAAAAAAGTACAATTGTACCATATTTTCCATCCCTGACTCTGTATATTAATTGTAAAATGATGAATCGTTTGCAAATCTTATATATATTTACGATGGAAGTGCTTTTTGTAAAGTCTAATGAAAAAAGGACATCTGCTGTTTAGTTCCATCATGTTAAAGTGGTCAAACCAAATTATTAGCAAATTTTTTTTCTTCCATTGTTTATTTCTACTCAGCATGTAGTCTTTTGTTGTAGAAGTTAAATTTCTTGTCACATACAATGTCATAGTCCTAATAACAATAGTAGTGATTTTTTTAATTATATTTTTGCGTTTTATTAAAAAAACAGAATTAGTTTTTCAGCGGCTATTTATTCATAATTGTTTTTTTTTTTATTTTTTTGTTGGTTTGTATGAATAGTTGCTGGATTTTCGTGTTCTTCCGTATATTAAATTTCAAAAAGCTTGTAAAGTTGTTTTCTAATTTTCATGCGAGAATAAATTTTATGAATTGAAATATCAACTTGTAGTGCCACAGTCGACGTAATTTTAGACTTGAACATGTACTTGTAAAACATAAAAAGTCTTGTAAACCACAATCCATTGTAGGGGTGTATTATAAATTTAATATGAATTTAGTAGCAATATATTTATTAATGGTGTTTTATTAACAAAAGATTTTAAAATGTGCAAAATTTTTTATATATTACTCAGACAATGCATTCGAACTTAAAAGTACACTCCGTGGACTAAATGATTTGGAAAAACTATAATAATTGAAAGGAAGAAAAGAATCTCATTGATCACACCGGAAATATTTGCAATAATGTTTCACATAAACACTCAAATTAGTTTGAAATTTAAATTTACTAAAAATGTAATTTAAAAGAAATGAAAAATCACTTTTCACTTAAATCAAAAGAATTTTTCATTTATTTTTAAATGTAACTAAATTAACTTAAAATATCCGTAAACAATTAAGTGATTTTTCATTTATTTCAACTGTTAAGTATTGCCAACATAAAAAAAACAGTTTCACAGTTTAGGATCAGTAAAAATGTAGCATTGCACTATACGATAGAATACCGCATTTTAATTGTTAAATAATATTTCAAAAATAATGAAAGTTTGGCGGCTATTTTCACCATCGATCTCAACAACTCGGCATTTCACGCTCCAGCATGATGTGAATTTTACACAAAGATCTCGGATTATTCACTTACATGGCCCAACTGATACAGCAATTGAAGGCCTTACAGAAACTCCAATCGAACATTGAATTTGGCCAAAAAATCATCTTTTCTGAAAAGGCGCATCTCGATCTCCATGCTGCTGGAAATGCCATTTCAATCAACGGTGAGTGCTACAGAGCCATAATTACGGACTTGATATGGGCTGAAGTGGAAGAATGAATCGATCTTATGCGCACTACGTTCGACTGCTTCGAAGCTGCGATTTGACTAATTTAGACTTTTTCTTGTTGAGTGTGGAATTAAAGAACGATGCTATCTGAATAATCCATAAACGATCACAACTTCAAGGCTAATATTGTCCGAGTTATTAGTGAACCAGAAATCGTCAATAAAGTCTTGGACAATTTGACAGACAGGATGAGTACTGCGCAGCTAGCCATATCCCAGAAATAATAGGAATATTTATCATTTCTATTAAAGCCATAATATACAAAAAGAAATTTAGTTGAGTTCGTTTTATTGGGTATACAAGTTAATAATGTTGGTAGAAGCTTATGGTCAATATACACCAACTCAAAAAACTTGTGAACGATGGTTAGCGCGATTCAAAAGTGGTGATTTCGACACAGAAGTCAAGGAGAGGCCTGGTCAGCCGAAAAAGTTTGAAGATGAGGAATTGGAAGCATTACTCGACGAAGATTGTTTTCAAACGCAAGAAGAACTTGCATTGTCATTGGGAGTCACACAACAAGCCATTTCCCTACCTTTAAAAGTATTGGGATTTATTCAAAAGCAAGGAAATTGGGTCCCATATAAATTGAAGCCGAGAGACATTGAAACGCGATTTTGCATGTCGGAAATGCTGCTTGAACGCTGCAAAAAGAAGTCATTTTTGCATCGTGTTGTTACTGCTAATGAAAAATGGTTACATTAAGTAAAGCCGGGCCAACCATCCAAGGTAATGCTCTGTATTTGGTGGTACCAGAAGGGTGTTTTGCATTATGAGCTGTTTAAATCGGGTCAGATGATCACAGGGGACCTGTACCGAATACAAATTTGTTTGAAGAGAGCAATCAACGAAAAATGACCAGAATATTCGACCAGACACGAGGTCATAATCTTTTATAATGACAACGCTCGGCCACATGTTGCAAGACTGGTCAAAAACTATTTGGAAAACTGTGGATGGGAAGTTTTGGCTCACCCGCCTTATAGCCCAGATCTTGCCCCTTCTGACTACCATTTCTTTTCGATCGATGCAGAACGCCCTTACTGGAATACGCTTCACTTCAGCACAGAGTATCAGAAATTGGCTTGATTTATTCTTTACCTCAAAACCGGAGCAGCTCTTTTGCGCGGAATCCATGTGCTACCAGAAAGATGGGAAAAAGTAGTGGCTAACGATAGACAATACTTTAAATAATGTATCAATTCATTTTGTTATTACAATAAATGCATTTTTCAAGCAAAAAAATCGACATTATTAACTTGTATACCCTATATTTAATTTTTATAAAGATACTTGTATTTGGACTTGTAACGATTTTATTTTTTATTTTGATCAAATCTCAATAATTAAAGTAAAAAATATAAACATTTCTATAAGTAATTCCTTTTTTTTTCTCCTTTGGGTGAACAACACTGATGGTATGATGATAATTACGTTAGTGCAAACAGTTGTTGGGTTATTTAGTATTCAGTAACTTATTTGAGTAGTATGTATACTATAACTGAACCATATTTTATCATTTTTACTTCACTTCCTTTTTAATTTAACTATCAACGTGCTAGTATCAAGTTAATTAAAGTTCCCAAAGTGAAATCAAAATAAATTTTAATCTGAAATTATACCAGAAATAACTGTAAAAATATTATAAAAATATTTATTCAAAGCTAGTAAACCAATATAAAAAAAGTATACCATTTCAAGCAGATATTTATCATTGAGGTAAGAAATTGTGATTTTTATATAAAACGTGACAAACTGATTAAAAGAATTAACTTTCAGTTGCCATTTGCAACTTTTATAGGTTCTTGGAATCCAAAGCCACACAACGAATTTAACTTAAAAATTTGTCTAAAAACCCCCAAAATTCGTCCTACCATTCTGGATTGAGTATTCACGTGTTCATCGCTCATTTCTACAAAGATAGATTTTTATATGTCCAGAACTTTGACTTATATAATTGGATTATTTGAATTTTGGCCAGAAAGGTTTTTTTATATAAGACCTGAATTCTAAAGCCACCAGATCCAGATCAATTATTCGGTTGTGGTTCAACATTTATTACACGTCGTGTAGCACAGATTGTTGAAGCATATCCCGACTCTTAAATATTTCAACACCCACTACTATTAAACTAACTAACCTAACTAATATCAAAATTATCGAATATATATTTATTTCCTTTTATTTTCAAATAAGAACTAACTTTCAGTAAATCTTTCATAGCTAAAATTTCATAATTCTAAAACACTATCTATTTAATTGATGCTGTATATATATTTTTTTTGTAATACATACTATTTTCATGAATGCGTAAAATTATTAAAATTTCATTCATAATTTTAAAAATTTTACTTTTTTTTTTTTTTCATTCATAAAAAAAGAATTAGCATATTTTCCACTAGCTCCCTTTTTCTTAATAATTCCCCATACTATTCTTTAATTTCATATTCTTAATTTATCTTATAACATACTACTCGTCTCTCTCTGACATATTAAATATACATTATCGATCAATACCGTTTAATAATTTAGTCTGTATTTAACATTCAGTCTTCGTCGGTCTGTTTATTTATTCCTAACCTTTTTTTTTATAAATAATATCACTATTTAGTAATAATTTTAGTGTTATATTTAGTTACCAAAATGAAGTGCATTTAAATTAACAAATTATAACATATTTAAAAATTTTTATATGTTTATGCTAAATGAAAGTAAAAACTTATTATTCTTTATAACTGTTTTTGTACATAGTGAAGAAAAAATAGAGTAAACTAACTCAAACGGCAACAAAGGGAAATAATTTAAAATTTAACTTTATATAGCCCAAACACATCAGTTGCAGTCAAAAAAAAAGGCCTTTTTTTTACGACCACATCTATGGGAAATAATTGAAAAACAACAAAAATTGTAAGTTTTTTTTAAATAATTAAAATATTATTTCTGTAGTTTTTTTTTTTTTTTTTTTTTTTTGTATTATACTGTGTGCTTTTTTATTAAACCACTACTCCAAAAACAATTCAATAGAAATGAGTACGGCGAATTCAGCCGAGCCACAAACCTTCTCACTTTTTTTTTTATTTTGTCTTGTAACATATGTTTTAATGAAAGTTCAATGACCACATAAGAACGTTTAATTTTTTTAATATACATTTAAATATTGTCATTTACATACATCCCTATTTTAACTGCCTAAAATAACAAAACAAAATAATAATTGCATATATATATATAAAATTACATAAAAACTGAAATATATTTTTATTAAGTATAATAGTAACTAAGTACGTATATTATATTAGTTTTATAATGAATTTTTCTGAAAGTCAATATTAATTTTGTCTAAAATTAAATATGAACTGCTAAATAATATATAAGAGGAATGTTGAAGAAAAATATCATGTGGTTACTTATTTGAAAGAATCTAAGAAAAAAAAGGGGCAATTATTTAAAAATCTGAGCATATAAATTGCCATAGGAGTTTAAATTATCACACGGGTGGGAAAATTGTGCTCCCAGGATCACAGACACCGGATCCTTTTTATGTACAACTTAGGGTAGTTCTTTTTGACATTTATTTTTATCTTAAACCGGCATTTTTAAAATGAGGCATGAGTATTTTTTTTCTATAGTTGCGTATGTTAGTGATTTTGGGATACAAGAACCCCGCCGGACTGTAGATAGCCGGAAGACAAAACCAGCATGCCTCCCCTATCCATTTATCACATAGAACAAGAAAAAATAATTTTATTTATTTTTACAACCAATACGTAACATAGATGGCGCCCAACGAGGCCAAATTGGCCTAAGAACGCTAAGATGTACATAGATTTTTTTTTTGAATGTTGCTTTTTTTTGTATACTACAAAATTCACTTAGAAAATTTTCCATCATAATAAACTTGTAGATAACGAAGACTCGGTTGTAGAAAGGTAACTTTTTACCCTGTAATGCTCGATATTTTCAAGTTTACTTAGAACCAAGTATACAACTTCAGTTTAGTTTTCGATTTTTATGTAACAGCACATTTATACCATGAATTTTGGGAAATTTAGTCCATATCCAATATTTTTATCAAACTTGTTGGATAATGTTGTAGTTTTTCCCTAATTCTTACAAATTTTCTCAAGTTAAATATTCTAATTGATTTTTTTTCTCTATAATCTCTTTGGTTGTATTTTAATTTTTGGGACAAAGTCGAATGCTTTTCTAAATTATCAGCATAACCATTCAATATTATTTCATTGATTAGACATTACAACGAATTAATCGATATTTGTGCATTTTGCAGTCAATGCTAAATAAAACGTTTGTCGGAAAATTTTATGTAAAATTATTAACTTTGCACGTTTTATTATAATATAGATTTTTTTTTTAATTTTTTTTTTTGATGCACATGAGAGTTTTATTCAACATTCCTCATAACTTCATGATAAATTTCCTTATTAAATTTTGAAATACGTTTATACCCACTCTGTTTTTCTCATACTCATTCAATATAAAGAGTATGCTAACTCGATCTTCGAAACCAGGTCAGAAATCACCCATTAAGAACACAAAACAAACTTCTGTTCGTGGTCGTGGTAGAACTCCTGCAAAAGAATTTCCTCCAGGCTCTACTACTTCAGTTTTTAAACCTAGATCTAGTTTGGCTAGAACACCTCCGAAAATTTCAAAGCCCGAGGCTTCAAGTAGCTTAAATACTCAAGAAACAGAAATCTTAACAATTTTAGACATACCAGATCGAAACCTATTAGAACTTTCATATACAGATCTTAGGTTTGAGTCCGATTCTATTTCGGAATCACGGGATTCTATTCCGGAATCACTAGATTTCGCTGTCGTCGACGATATGAGCTCCAAAGGTAATCCAAACCCTTCCAACTTTCAACCACATATGGAAACAGGTCAAAAACAGGCTCCTAATAACATGGAGAAGAACTTAGGCGCAACCTCGACATCTCAGGTAAAAGCTCCCCCACTGCACCAACCTCCTCCACCTCCGCTAACTGCTAATACAACTAATATCCAACCAGACATAAATCGACTCATCGGTATACTTCAGCAAACTATTATTTCAACTCAAGAGGAATTTAGACGTGAGCTGGTAACAATGAGAGGTACTATAGATAGTATTAGGGTTGCTTCTAGCACCTCTACTCAAAGTGTGGAACAGCCTGGTATTACCTCAAATAATAGTTTTAATAATCATAATTTAAGTAATAATTTGTCTTCAAATCCTTCTTTTCGTTTAAAAGAGTGGAAAGTCACATATGACGGCGTAGGTAGTGTTTCAGATTTCTTGTTTAAAATTGATACGCTTTGTGACCGAAATAATTGTACTCATGAACAATTGATGGACAATTTTCATATTTTTCTTTCCGGGAGGGCTGAGACTTGGTATTGGAACTTTATTAAACAAAATCCATCTGCTAGATATCCACTATTAAAATTTTCTATAACTAAGGAATTTGGAACTCTTGAAACGGACCACGATATTGTCATAAAAATTTCTCTCAGAAAACAAGGTCCTCGCGAATCTTATGATGAATTTCATTCTTCAATTATTTCTATGAACACAAGATTAGCAAATCGAATGTCTGATACTCAGTTAATTGATATTATGAAGAAGAATCTAAATCCAGGTTTACGATATATTCTTTTTAATTCAGATCATTCGAACTTAGAAAATTTTCGCGAAGCTGCCAGAAAAGCTGAAAAACTTTTATTAGAGAACAAAAATCAATTTCATTTAATGTCTATTCAGCGTAATGTAAGTGAGATCGACATAGATGATGAAAGTGATGAAACCGATCAGGACCCGCAAATTGAAGCTATTCAATTAAAACGAAAATCCGATTATTCCAAAATACTTTGTTGGAATTGCTCATCCTATGGACATTCGTTTATATACTGCCCAGAAGAAAATCGTAACTTGTTTTGCTATAAATGCGGTCAGAAAGGAGTAACTACTCCTAAATGTCCTAATAAACATATGGGAAATCCCAAACCGAGCGAGTTTACCACCGGGGACTCTCGTTCGGGTCGCTAAATCCCGATAATTTAACTTATGTCCGTCCGATTCCTAAAGAAAAATTTGTTTCAAAGAGAATTTTAAAATGTAGACAACGATTTTTAAATCGTAAAACTTATAGAAAAGTTATTGAGTCTGTCCGTTTATGTAGCGATAATGATGATAGACCTTATGCGAAAATTAAAATATTTGACGATACTATCGACGGTTTACTAGACTCAGGTGCTAGTGTGTCTGTTTTGGGTAAGAATTGTCTCGAATTTTTGAATAAGTACTTAGTCCATATTAAAAAATTTCAATGTTCAATCTCAACTGCCGATGGTTCACGTCAAGCCATAGTTGGGTTTTGTACTCTTCCGGTTTTGTATAGAAATGCTACCAAAAATATAACATTTTATCTGGTCCCTTCGCTTCGGCAGGTTGCTTACTTAGGAGTCGACTTCTGGAGAGCTTTTGCTCTAGCACCTGGCATTATTCCCGAAATTAGCGAACTATCTGATGAAATGGTTAATGACCCAAATTTTCATTCTCTTACAACTGAACAACAACTAGATCTTGAAAAGGTAATCTTGGAGTTTCCTTCATTTTCAAAATTAGGACTTGGTTGTACCACATTACTGGATCATCACATAGACACTGGTGATGCTACTCCGATAAAGTCTAGACACTTTCCATTATCTCCACCACGTCAAGAAGAGGCTTATGCCGAAATTAATCGTCTTTTAAGTATGAATGTTATTGAGGAATCCAATTCGCCATGGTGTAGCCCAGTCGTGTTGGTAAGAAAGCCCGGAAAGGTTCGCCTTTGCCTGGATTCACGAAAAGTTAATGCCGTAACGAAGAAGGATTCATATCCGTTGCCCCATATTGGTGGTTTATTGTCCCGGCTGAAAGATACCCATTTCATAAGTGGGATAGACCTAAAAGATGCATTTCTACAAATTAAGCTTTCTGAAGAGTCAAAAGAGAAGACTGCATTTGCAATTCCCGGGAAGCCACTCTATCAGTATAGAGTGATGCCATTCGGCCTTTGCAATGGACCGCAAACCATGAGCCGACTAATGGATAAGGTCATACCCTCCAGGCTTAGGGAAAACGTATTTATATACTTGGATGACCTTCTCGTGTGTAGTGCGGATTTTCAGACCCATTTGAAGACGTTAAAAGATGTAGCAGATTGTTTAAAAAGAGCGAACCTCACAATCAACGTTGAAAAAAGCAGATTCTGTCAACGGGAATTTAAATACCTGGGATACAGAATTGGCCATGGTTGTCTTAAAGTTGACGAGGAAAAGGTATCGGCAATCCGTGAATTTCCTCTACCGAAGACACCCCGACAAATTCGCAGATTTATAGGGATGTGTAACTGGTATAGGTGTTTCATTAAAAACTTTTCTGATATGTCTAGCCCCCTTACCGATTGTATAAGAAAATCTTTAAGACCATTTAAACTTTCGAATGAAGCGATCCATTCTTTTCATATGTTGAAAGAAGCACTTTCATCCGCTCCAGTTCTAGCACAACCGGATTTTTCGCGCGAATTCATTATCCAGTGCGATGCATCCAGGGTTGGAGTAGGTGGCGTTCTATACCAAAAAGACGATAATGGTAACGAACATCCAATTGCATTCGTGTCACAAAAATTGAACAAATGTCAGAAAAACTACACAGTCACAGAACTGGAATGTATGGCTGCGGTTATTTGTGTGAAAAAATTCAGACCTTATGTAGAGGGTCTCCCTTTTAAGATAATTACAGACCATTCAAGTCTCCGTTGGCTCATGAACCAAAAGGATCTAAATGGTAGATTAGCCAGGTGGAGCTTGAAGCTCCAGGGGTTTGATTTTGCAATCGAACACCGAAAGGGTTCTCTAAATGTGGTTCCTGATACCCTTTCAAGGTTCGACGTTGATTCCCTTGATTTTTTAAAGTGTAGTGCTGACATCGATTTGAATTGTTCTGATTTTGATTCTGACGATTACAAAAATTTACGTAAAATCCTGGAAAAAAGTACTGATTTACTTCCAGATATTGCCTTGAAGGACGGGAAAATTTATAAAAGAGTTAAATTTAGAAAAGGAGCAGAAGACGAGGAAGATTCTCTTTGGAGGCTTTGGTTGCCAAAAAGTTTAATATCTTTTGTCGTTGAAAAATCACATAACGAAGATTCTTGTCATGGTGGTTATGTTAAAACACTTGCTCGTGTACGGCAACGGTTCTATTGGCCTTCAATGGCAAAAGACGTAAAATCGTATGTGGATAGTTGCGAAATTTGTAAATTAATTAAACCACCAAATATTTCGTTAAGACCAATGATGGGTAGTGCCTTTTCCACTTCTAGGCCTTTTCAGCGTATATACTGCGATTTTCTCGGACCCTTTCCCCGATCAAAGTACCAGAACACATCTCTTTTCATTGTTCTTGATCATATGACAAAATTTCTATTCCTCAAACCTCTTTGTTCAGCTACTTCAATAAATGTTATTAATTTTTTTCAAAATGAATTATTTACAACTTATGGTGTACCCCAGTTTGTCCATAGTGATAATGGTAAACAATTTGTTGCTAAAGATTTTCAAGATTTCTTATCGAAGTATGGCATTCAACATATAAAAACTGGTCTATATTCCCCACAGGCAAACGCCTCAGAACGTTCAAACAGAGAAATAGTCTCAAAAATTCGTAATTATCTTAAAGATGATAGTAATCACCACAATTGGGATAGGGAAATACCTAGAATTTTATGTGTTCTCCGCAGTGATTACCACACGTCGATAAAATGCTCTCCATATTACGCTTTATTTGGCCAAAACATGGTACATCATGCATCATCGTATAGAATATTGGAACAAATAGGCTGCTTACGTAATGATGACATAGATTTCAAGGAAAATTCAGATCGTCTGAATAGGATACGGGAAAGGATTTCAGAAAATATTGAATCCGCTCATGAAAAATCATCCAGAAGATATAATCTACGCGCTAGGAATATACATTTTCATGAAGGACAGGTCGTTTTTCGGAAAAACTTCTCTCAGAGTGATGCTTCTAAGGCAATAAACGCAAAGTTTTTGCCCAAATTTGTAAAGTGTAAAGTCAGGAGGAAACTGGGAAATTCGCTCTATGAATTAGAAGACATGTATGGCAAAATCCTGGGTAAATATCATGCTTCAGATATTCGTCCCTAATTGCCCGGCTAAGTGGGTCGTGCCACACGTTGAACGCTAAGGTAAAATTAATCTTTTTCGTTGATAATGGAAATATTTTAAAATCTTCCTGTTCGCTCCTTCGACACATCTTGTAACGAAACAGGTTTGTAACGATTTTATTTTTTATTTTGATCAAATCTCAATAATTAAAGTAAAAAATATAAACATTTCTATAAGTAATTCCTTTTTTTTTCTCCTTTGGGTGAACAACACTGATGGTATGATGATAATTACGTTAGTGCAAACAGTTGTTGGGTTATTTAGTATTCAGTAACTTATTTGAGTAGTATGTATACTATAACTGAACCATATTTTATCATTTTTACTTCACTTCCTTTTTAATTTAACTATCAACGTGCTAGTATCAAGTTAATTAAAGTTCCCAAAGTGAAATCAAAATAAATTTTAATCTGAAATTATACCAGAAATAACTGTAAAAATATTATAAAAATATTTATTCAAAGCTAGTAAACCAATATAAAAAAAGTATACCATTTCAAGCAGATATTTATCATTGAGGTAAGAAATTGTGATTTTTATATAAAACGTGACAAACTGATTAAAAGAATTAACTTTCAGTTGCCATTTGCAACTTTTATAGGTTCTTGGAATCCAAAGCCACACAACGAATTTAACTTAAAAATTTGTCTAAAAACCCCCAAAATTCGTCCTACCATTCTGGATTGAGTATTCACGTGTTCATCGCTCATTTCTACAAAGATAGATTTTTATATGTCCAGAACTTTGACTTATATAATTGGATTATTTGAATTTTGGCCAGAAAGGTTTTTTTATATAAGACCTGAATTCTAAAGCCACCAGATCCAGATCAATTATTCGGTTGTGGTTCAACATTTATTACACGTCGTGTAGCACAGATTGTTGAAGCATATCCCGACTCTTAAATATTTCAACACCCACTACTATTAAACTAACTAACCTAACTAATATCAAAATTATCGAATATATATTTATTTCCTTTTATTTTCAAATAAGAACTAACTTTCAGTAAATCTTTCATAGCTAAAATTTCATAATTCTAAAACACTATCTATTTAATTGATGCTGTATATATATTTTTTTTGTAATACATACTATTTTCATGAATGCGTAAAATTATTAAAATTTCATTCATAATTTTAAAAATTTTACTTTTTTTTTTTTTTCATTCATAAAAAAAGAATTAGCATATTTTCCACTAGCTCCCTTTTTCTTAATAATTCCCCATACTATTCTTTAATTTCATATTCTTAATTTATCTTATAACATACTACTCGTCTCTCTCTGACATATTAAATATACATTATCGATCAATACCGTTTAATAATTTAGTCTGTATTTAACATTCAGTCTTCGTCGGTCTGTTTATTTATTCCTAACCTTTTTTTTTATAAATAATATCACTATTTAGTAATAATTTTAGTGTTATATTTAGTTACCAAAATGAAGTGCATTTAAATTAACAAATTATAACATATTTAAAAATTTTTATATGTTTATGCTAAATGAAAGTAAAAACTTATTATTCTTTATAACTGTTTTTGTACATAGTGAAGAAAAAATAGAGTAAACTAACTCAAACGGCAACAAAGGGAAATAATTTAAAATTTAACTTTATATAGCCCAAACACATCAGTTGCAGTCAAAAAAAAAGGCCTTTTTTTTACGACCACATCTATGGGAAATAATTGAAAAACAACAAAAATTGTAAGTTTTTTTTAAATAATTAAAATATTATTTCTGTAGTTTTTTTTTTTTTTTTTTGTATTATACTGTGTGCTTTTTTATTAAACCACTACTCCAAAAACAATTCAATAGAAATGAGTACGGCGAATTCAGCCGAGCCACAAACCTTCTCACTTTTTTTTTTATTTTGTCTTGTAACATATGTTTTAATGAAAGTTCAATGACCACATAAGAACGTTTAATTTTTTTAATATACATTTAAATATTGTCATTTACATACATCCCTATTTTAACTGCCTAAAATAACAAAACAAAATAATAATTGCATATATATATATAAAATTACATAAAAACTGAAATATATTTTTATTAAGTATAATAGTAACTAAGTACGTATATTATATTAGTTTTATAATGAATTTTTCTGAAAGTCAATATTAATTTTGTCTAAAATTAAATATGAACTGCTAAATAATATATAAGAGGAATGTTGAAGAAAAATATCATGTGGTTACTTATTTGAAAGAATCTAAGAAAAAAAAGGGGCAATTATTTAAAAATCTGAGCATATAAATTGCCATAGGAGTTTAAATTATCACACGGGTGGGAAAATTGTGCTCCCAGGATCACAGACACCGGATCCTTTTTATGTACAACTTAGGGTAGTTCTTTTTGACATTTATTTTTATCTTAAACCGGCATTTTTAAAATGAGGCATGAGTATTTTTTTTCTATAGTTGCGTATGTTAGTGATTTTGGGATACAAGAACCCCGCCGGACTGTAGATAGCCGGAAGACAAAACCAGCATGCCTCCCCTATCCATTTATCACATAGAACAAGAAAAAATAATTTTATTTATTTTTACAACCAATACGTAACAGACTTTACAGTTAATGGTTTCCGGATAGTTCGTTCAGAATATGCCCTCTGAAAGTCTTCTATCAGACTTACATCTAAATCTTCATAACCAAACAAACGATTATAAAAGTGTTCGGAAAAAATAAAAGAGACCAGTTGGTGATGTAATTAAAAAAACCGGTTAACCGAACAAAAAAGACCGGGTTTCGGTTTTCTTCGAATTTACAAAATATTCGAAACCGATCGGTTTTTAAAAAGAAAGAAACCGGTTGACCGGTTTTCGGTTTCGGTTTTTGAATAATCTAATGACCAGTCAACTTCAAAATTTCCCTTACATTACAACCAAAAAAGCATTAAGCCCATTAGTCTGGCAAGCCCGCAATTATCTACATCGTTTCACCTACTGTTAGCTTTCTAAACTCAATTCCGCGTTGTATGGTTTCGAATAGTATTAACACTGACTCCGCCTTCTCTTGCCAGCTCTTCCGACCGTTCAATCACATAAAAATGTCTACGTCCAGGAAAGACAATACAGTTTCCAACGTTACTCTTTAAAATGATCTACAAGTAGGAGCACTAACTGATGTATCCCCATTTAAGAAGTGACAAATGAAAAATGATCTAATCATCAGGCAGTCTATAGAAAATATTCGAATATTCACAGCAGATACCGAAGCCAATACTGTAGCTCATCTCAGAGCTGTCAGTGTAAATGTATTGTATAAAAATGTCCTGAAATATTACTTCTATTTTATTCCTTTCCGAATCCGAATTTAATCGAAAATAACTTGTCGAAGTTCATTCTTTAAGTGAAGTAATCCCAGAGCCGGTTTACGGATCCTATGAGTGGAGTGGATTAATTCCTCTTTGTAATATACTAAATTAACGAAACAAAATATGTAATTTGATTTTTATTTTTTACAACAATGGTCAATCAATACAATAAAAATGAATGAATTCATTCATATTTATATGAAACTCGTGCCATTAAGCCGAACGTGTGCCAGTAACACTTTCAAAACATGCTTTAAAGAACATAATAAAGTAAATAAGATGAATGAATGAATGAACATGAAATGCTGTAACCATGAATTTTACTTGAATTAACACTCAAATAACATATTAATTTCAAATTTACGATATGAGTTTTGTTTTTGTTTTTCCAACATAACAAAAGAAATCATAACGGACAGATAGCAAGGATGAAATATTTATTTATTAAATACATCTACAGATACAAATACCAAATGATATTTGAAATCATAATTTATGATTCTTTTTCAAAATTTTTAAAATAATTGCAATAACTTACTTTTGCCAAAACTTTAAAATCAAGTCAAGTGTAAAGATTTATTTTGAAGTGTACCTTAAAAATACATAAACATGAAACCCTTTCATTTTTTTATAAGCAAAAAAATAACAAAAAAATTGGCGACTTCAAATATTAAATCCAAATATACAACCCTTCGATGTCAAAACTAAAGCCTCCCTCTTTATTACATCATAGGATGGATGATATGACACATGGATGGTATTGTTTAAAATCAAACTCATCCAATATCGATGTGTATTTTAAAAGAAATTCTAAAATTAGAGTAGGTAGCAGTTTACAGATCCTGTGGTGGCTTTTATCTACATGAGATTTGATCACTTCATTATAAAATAGTTTTGCTAAAAACTAACAACCAAATTCCTTGCAAATTTTCGCATATTTGCCAAATTGCAGAAATTTTGTTTTGAAATTAAATGAAAAAAACAATTGCGATTAAAATCGTAATTAAATGAATTACTAAAGGTAACCCACATTTACACAATAAACCAACAAAAATGATTTTTAGAAAATCGATTTCAAATTTTGGTATGCATTCATTGCAGGCGGCTTATCATTAACCATTATGGGATATGGCCACAACAAAAAAAAACGTATTCATTGCAAATTAACATGTCGTTTTTTGTTGTTGTTGTTATTGCTGCTGCTGAAAATTAGGGTAAGTTTGCTATGATTGCATCTATACGTACGTACGTACGCATGTGCTGTGTACGCAGCAGCAGTTTCCATTACAACCGGCGCCTATAGTAGAATTGAAATGTTTAAAATTGAGTTGTTGTTGGTTCATTAGCCAATTGTCTGTATTGTTTGTGTGCCTTTGAACAAATTCAAATTAAACTACTAAATTTGCATGTACAAAGAGAAAAAAAAACAAAAGTTAAATAAAATATAAATTTTAGTTAAAAACAATAACAAAATAAAAAATCTTGTGCAAATCTTGTGGTCTGGCAGGCAGGCAGGCAGATAGACAGACAGGCAGACAGACAGGTAATCACAAAAAGAATTTTTCGCATTTGCTGTCATATAATTCAAAATATTTTATAAGCGCTCAAATTAAGTTTATTTTCTAAATCATAATAAATCGTTGGAGTATCACGTGAAAAAAACTGTTACACTTCATATAAAAATATAATTTTTCACGATAATGAATTCCCGTTTAAAAAATTAATTAAATGTGATCATTTCTTTATAGACCTAATTATATATATTTTAGATCTGAAGACAGATCCGATCATATATGATCAGAAATGACATGTGTAATACATTTTATGGTCAAATTTGATCGGCTCTATTGTCAGATCTGTTAACATTTAAAGGGTTCTGGATTTTTATGGCCATATATGAGCAGATCCGGTCATATATCATTTCAGGTGCCAAATCTGTTTAAATTTAAACATATATACCTAATGTCAAAAAGTCTTTGCCCAAATTTGGTGTCAGATATTAATCATTTGAGTTTTCCTCCCTTCAATGAGGTAAGCTCGCGGGGGTAGGTATCGTCACAGAAATTTTTTTGATTTAGTTATTTTATACGTCATAAAACTTAATTAATTTATTGAGGTTATGACTACAGGAGAATGAAGGAGAGAAAGGGATAACAAGAGCGTTCGAATCGTGGCACGTAGATTTCGTTTTACCTCGAATGATCGTGACTTCGACCGGCAAACTTGCTGGGAGGACAACGCCCTGCGACGGCACTATTACTCTGCTCAGATTCGTCTGATGACTTCGATTGGGGGAGGACAGTGACCTGGGACGGCACACTCCCTCTGGTGTCTCAGAAAGGGGAGGACAGCAACTCGGACGGCACGCTTCCTCTGTTGAGGTATGTATAGGTGAGGACAGCGACCTGGGACGGCATGTTTCCTTTGGTTTCTTCGAAAGGAGAGGACAGAGACCTGGAACGGCACGCTTTCTCAGTTGAGCTCGACTAGATCTTATTTCCTTCAAGATATCCGCATGATCTTCGCAGGTCCTTCGAACATCTTAACAGGACCTTCAAGGATATCTGCAGGATCTTCAAGGATATCAGCAGCACCTTCAAGGATGTTCGCAGGATCTTCAAGGATACTCGCAGGACCTTCGAGGATATACTCAGGACCTTCAAAGATGTTCACAGGACACTTACCCGGTAAAAATATGATTTTATTATTATTTTTAATTTTGGTATAAATTTTTTGTTTTATCGATAAGTTCTAATCAAATTGCAATTGAAATTTAATTATTTATAATAGAAAAAAAATAATTTTTATTAACTTAATATTTTGAGAAAAAAAAAATATTAGGCCCCAATAAATGTTTTAAAATAAGTACAAAATACTTTTAGGTTATTTTGAAAAGTGCTGTCCAGTTAACCAACGAATACATAATTCCCCAGCCATACACCATTAGTTCATATTACCTATCAAAGACATAAACCTCTCTTGGTTCAATAATGGTACTCAATTTTGCAGTGCTTCTTAAACTGAGTTAAATTAAACAATACAATCATACAAACAATGCGGACTAATGAATTGAGTGAAAAAAAATCCCACAGAAAAGTTTTTTTTATTTTTTTATCAAGTGAACGATACAAATTTGATTTTCAATTAATGAACGGTAAAAAATCGAAATTGACTCAGAGTACGGTAAAAAAATTGATTTTAAATCATTTTTTAATCATTTTTTTGTTAAATCACTGAACAAAACTATAAAACTCTAGCCTTAATTTTACGGTACTTGTATCTACCCGGAAATTTTCATTCCTTTTATTTTCATAAATCCCCTTTTATTTTTGGATGTTTTTATATAAAGCACTTTTAGATTTATTAAATATTATAAACGTAAAAACGTATATTATAAACGTAAAAATTTTATTTTTAAATAAATTTAAGCAGACGCCACGTTTTTGCAAACTCATGTACCGGTCGAGACAAAGAAACTAAATAAGCAAAAACAAATAAATAACAAAGGAAATGAAATATGAAAAAACAGGGTGACTTGTGTAAAATATTTTGAAGTTGACGTTATGTTTAAGTATGAAAATCAATTTATTTAGATTAAAAAAGTAAATGGATTCAGTGATTCCAATTTTGAAAATATGTAATAAAAAATATATAAACAAAATTGTTGGTACCATAAATGGATGATTTTATATTAAGTATTTTCTAATTCTAATATTAACAAGTAAAAAATGTTATGTACAGGATAATATTACGGAAAGCGGTATTTTATGGTCGGGGCACAAAATGGTGTATTCACCACTAAAATTGGATTTATTAATTCAACTTTTGGAGGCATGTTTTATAGTCCTATTTTATAGTCACTTCCCAAATAACAACCAGAAATGGTTTTGTGTGTTTAAATGCCGTTTATGCCAAATGCAGATAAGCGGTAGGTCTAAGCTGGAGCGATTTTCTTTAAATTAAAAAGACTCCATGCTTGGGCCTCATGTGCCAAATTTTATATAGTTGCCCTTCTTGACAAGGCCTTAGCACTTACTTCTAATAAAACTTTTTTCCTAAATTCGAATCTAAAGTAAAAATGCTCCATCAAATCGCCTTTCTGAGTTGTGGTCCTTTCTTTTTATTTAACTTTGACCCAGGGAAAATATATTATAGGTCAATATTTCGGAGAAATAATTCAAATTCCATTATATTTCTTATAGATTTGATTCCATATATAAACATTTATTGTATTGTAGGGAAATGTTAAACGATAATAACTGGCAAACTTTTAAAATTGAGAAAAGCAATTTACCAACAGAATATTTGCTTTTTAAATAAGTTCAAATATAGATAAAATAAATTGTAATTATAAAATGAAAAAAATAGTTTAATTATAAATTTAAGGACAAAAATTATTCAAAAATTAATTAAATTGTATTAAAATGCGTTTACCAGAATTTCGACAAGACTAGGGACTTGAAATCATATATATGTTTTTAACACAATTGGGTATTATAGTGTAGTATTTGTAGTTTTTATAATTTTTATTTAATTTTTTCAAAAATATTTATATACAATACTTTTGTACTAACATTTTTTCATAAGTGTACTAATGATATTTTGATCAATTCATCTTGTAAACTAAAGTGCATAGCAATGAATCAAACTCACCATAACTTAATCTGCTCTGTTATATATTTATTCAATACATATTAGTGCCCTTCTTAGTAATGTCGCTTATCCAACTCTGACAAAGTTTTGTTTGTTAAACTTTACACTTTTTTATAGTATACTTTTATGGATAAAAGCATCAACACTTTTTTTATTTTATCTTCCTCTATAATTTTACTCACACACACAAAAGAACGAAAAGGAATGAAACAATAAGAAAAACAATCCGCAAGCGCTAGTGGCTACCACAATTTTCTTTATAAATATTATTAATTTTTTTTGCAAAATTTACTGTTTAACAAAAATAAAAGAAAAAAAATACAATTATTTTAATAGAATTTTAAGCATTTAACACTTGATGCATTAAAAATTTCTTAATATTCACTTATTGCGTGACACTTGCATCGGCCCCGGAAAATTGTCTTTCCTTTTGTCTTCAAAAAAAAAACCCTTATTTACAGATTGTTTTACATAAAACACTATTAAATATATTATATTTTATATGAACACTAGTTTTATTAAATTTATGAATGTAACAATTGCATTTTTTTAATAATTTAAGGAAGACACCAAATTTTTGCAAACTCATGCACCGGTCGCGACAAAGAAACTAAATAAACAAAAGCAAATGACAAACAATGCTGCCAGAAAAGTTTTTGCTAATGTCCCAATTTTGTAAATTAAAATTACCAAATATCGTTGAATCTCTAAATTTGTCCCCGATTCAGTTTTTAATCAAATTTCAAAGAAAAAAACATTTTAAAGGAGGTATAGAAGCCAAATTCCGGATCTCTTTAAAATATGTATTTTTTCGAAACCAAGTTTATTAAAATAACTGTTTCAGAAATGATTCGGAAATATATAAAATACATCTGCAATTAAGTCACGATTTCTTGTAATTTTTGGCATAAAAAAATGTTGTCAAAAATTTAAAGTTTTTTAAAAATTACTTTCTAATTATATAAAAATTAAGAAAACAAAAGAAATTCTTAAAAAGACCTAAAAGTTGCGGTAAGATCCACAATATTTCGTGAAATCCCCAAATCCCTTTTGCGGCAAAGGAATAGGTATTTTTTAATGGCAAAAATGTATTAAACTCACCATTAAATTTAGTATGCAGTGCTCTATATCCAATCAATACATATTAGGGTCTTTCTTTGGAATTGTGATTATCTAACCCCTGACAAAGTTTTGTTTGTTAAACTTTACACTTTTTCATGGTATACTTTTTTGGATAATGCTAAAAGCAAAAACACTTTTTTTTGTTTTATCTTCCTATCTTTACACACAAAAAGAAAACGAAAAGGAGAGAAACAATAAGAAAAACAATTCGCAAGCGCCAGTGGCTACCACAATTTTCTTTATAAATATTATTAATTTTTTGCAAAAATTGAATGTTTAACAACAATAAAAGAAAAAAATACAATTATTTTAAGTGAATTTCAAACATTTAACACTTAATGCATTAAAAAATTCCTAATATTCTACCACTAATTGCGTGGCACTTGCGTCGGCCCCAGAGTTTTCTTTCCTTTTATTTTCATAAAAACACATTTATTTGTGAATATTTTTACATAAAACACTTTTAGATATATTATTTTTTATATAAACACTAATTTTATTAAATTTATAAACGTAACAATTATGCTTTTTTAATAATTTAAGGAAGACACAAAATTTTTGCAAACTCATGCACCGGTCGCGAAAGAGAAACTAAATAAACAAAAGCAAATAACAAACAATGCTGCCAGAAAAGTTTTTGCTAGTGTCCCCATTTTTTAAATGAAAATTACCAAATATTGTTGAATCTCTTAATTTGTTCCGAATTCAGTTTTTAATCAAATTAAAAAAAAACATTTTAAAAGAAGCATAGAAACTAAATTTTTAAGCTCTTCTTAATTTGGAGTTATTCAAATTATTTTTTCGAAAATATAATCCTTTTAATGATAACGGTTAACAAAACCAAGTTTATTAAAATACCTGATTCAGAAATTATTCGAAAATATATCTAAGATGAAAGATGAGTATTAAACGAATAAAAAAACACCTGATAAATACAAATATTACGCTCATAAAATCCATCTGCAATTTTGTCAAGATTTCTTGTAATTTTCGGCTTAAAATAAATTTTGTCAAAATTTAAAATTATTTTCAGTTAAAAAAAAGTTTATAGGTATACAAAAATTAAGAGAAAAAAAAAAAAGAAATCCTTAAAAAAAACCTAACAGTTGCGGCAAAAACCACAATGCTTCGTGAAGTCCCCAAATCCCTTTTGCTCCAATCCCCAAATCTCTTTACAGCAAAGTAATAGGTATTTTTTAATGCAAAAAAAATTATAAAACTCACCATAAACATCAGTATGCAGTGCTCTAAATCAATTCCAATACATATTATTATCTAACTCCTGACAAAGTTTTGTTTGTTTTAAACTTTACACTTTTTTATGGTGTGCTTTTTTGAATAATGCTAAAAGCAACAACACTTTTTTATTTTATCTTCATATCTTCACACACAAAAAAAAACGAAAAGGAAAGAAACAGTAACAAAAATAATTCGCAAGCGCCAGTGGCTACCACAATTTTCTTTATAATTATTATTAATTTTTTGCAAAAATATAATGTGTAACAACAATAAAAGAAAAATATACAATTATTTTAAATGAATTTCAAACATTTAACACTTAATGCATAAAAAATATCTTAATATTCTGTCACAAATTGTGTGGCACTTGCATCGGCCCCGGAAAATTTTCTTTCCTTTTATTTTCATAAAAACACTATTATTTGTAGATATTTTTACATAAAACACTTTTAGATATATTAAATTTTATATAAACACTAATTTTATTTAATTTGTGTACGTAATAATTGTATTTTTTTAATAATTTAAGGAAGACGCCAAATTTTTGCAAACTCATTCACCGGTCGCGAAAAAGAAACTAAATAAACAAAAGCAAATGACAGATAATGCTGCCAGAAAAGTTTTTGCTAATGTCCCCATTTTGCAAGTTAAAATCGCAAAAAGTTGTTTAATACCCACATTTGTTCCGGAATTAGTTTTTAATCAAATTAAAAAAAAAAAAACATTTTAATAGAACCCAGCCTATAAATTTTGGAATTCTTCAAAATTTTAAAAACTATTCGAATTATTGTAGTTTTTTCAAAAATATAAGCCTTTTAATAATGATGATTAACGAACCCTAGTTTATGACAATAACTGATTCAGAAATGATCAGAAACAATTTTAAATGCACGATGAGTATTAAACGAATAAAAATTATTTAAAAAACACAAATTTTTTACACTCAAAAAAAATACGTCTGCAGTTTAGTAAAATTTTTTTGTTAATTTTTTGACTAAAATTAAATTGATCACTATTTAAAATTACAAAAAGGAAAGAACAAATCTAGAAATTTCCAAAAATACCTAACAATAGAGGTAAAATACGCAATATTTCATTGAAATTCCTAAGTCCCTTTTTCACAAAAATATATCACAAACCGAAGTTAAATACCAGCACTGATGACAAAGAAATGAAGTTTGACAAACAGTGTGACTCATTTATAATATCTTAAAGTAGACGTTATGTTTAAAAAATAGGGTTTTAATATTTTCATTAATGGAGTGCTAATTTAAATTCACTTCCCAAATAACCAGCGCTGTAGATCTAAGCATAGACCGGTTTTCCAATGGAAATTTGTATTGAAAAATCTATTGAACAAAAAGAAACTTTTGCTAGGTCTGAGAATTGCTTGATACTTAAGAAATCTTGTCTTGACTGAAGACCGCCTGTTACAAGCCCGAGAAAATAATAAGTGTTTGAGGCAAAGAAATGGTCCGACCTAAGTAAAATTCGAGCGCACAACAATCGGGCTTAAATTTATATCCTATTTTGGGGCAGAAATCGAACCTTAAAAAAAAGATATTAAACAAAGTTGAAGAATAATTTTGTTATGACAGTTTTTAATACTAAAATTCATCCTTTTTACAAAAATTAATAAATTGTATATGTCAAATCATTGACAATTTTTTAATTTGAAATATAATTTAGCTATTAGCGGGAAATCTAGAGACTTTTTTATAATTCAGTCGATATTTTCTTAGCGTTTTTAAAAGATTTAGTTCCTTGATAGTATTGTTGAGTTATAAATATTATGCAAAACTTGAAAGATCGAAAAATGTATAGTTTTATCGATTTTTCCAATTTTCACAAATTTAAAAAAAAAAAAATTAAAGTTTGAAAATATTCTATTTTTAATAATAAAGCTATTTTCTAAGGATTTTTTTAGTTTGATTAAGCGATATTTTTAGGAATAAACGTTAACAAGAGTTATTGTACCATAATTCATCAACAATTTAATTCATTCTTTAAAAACATTATGGGTTCAGATCAAAACAAAAAAATGTATTAATTTTATATTTTTTTAGACTAGATTTTTAAACTGTTAATAACGTTTGAAATTTATACAAAAAAAAAATGCGTAAATTTCAATAATATAACCTATTATGTCAAAAAATACTAAAATTTTGCAATTTAACTCTTCACAAAGAAGTGGTATTAAATGCATGATAATTTAACCGTAACCGCACGAGCTTGTATGCGGTTGTGGAAAAATAGTGCGGTTAACCGCGTTTTCGGTTAAAACCGAAATCCAAACTCTATTTTTAGCACTGGAAATACATTACAATTTTATGATTTTAATTTGCAAACTAAAATGAATAAGATTTTCAACGAAATTCTTAATTTTTTTAAATAACACAGTTCAACACAAAAAAAAATTACGGGGTTCCGATGATTGATTCTTGTTAAGGAGACCAACAAAAATATACGTGTGTCGGCGTTTTGATAGTTTACATCGGAATTTCATTTTAGAGGCGGTCAAAGTTTCCCAGCTCTGGCCTGTTCTTGTAGCATATCGATATATAAAACTATGTTTTCTTTACATCTGAGGTGTAGGGTATGTTCAGCAACTTTGTAGATAATGTTATGGCAAATATTTTTGTAGAACATATTAACCCTAAACCACCCCCTCATAACGGCATTTTTTGGCTTTATTTTAACAAATTGTAAAAAAACACCCCGAAAAAGGGGAAGGGCGGGGATGAAATGTTGTACAAAAATGTTCGCCATAAAATTCTACTAAATATGTTAGAACACACCAAAAGCCAAAACTTAACACAAACACCAAATTTTAATTAGAATTTTAATTAGACTAAATACTTGAAATCACATATACTTTTTTAATACAGTTTTTGTAATTTTTATAATTTTTAAAAATTGTACTTTTTAGTTTTTTTCAGAAAACCCTTAATACACTACTTTTGCACTAACATTTTTATGAGTGTACTGATGATTATAATTTTGTAATATTCTTTTAAAATCTTTTTACCGATTTATCTTGTAAACTATATGCTTTAGCGGCAGAATAATAAGTATTTTCTAATGTAAAAAATGTACTTAACTCACCATAATTTAGTCTGCAGTGCTCTATATCCATTCAATATATATTAGTGTCTTTCTTAGGAATGTCAATTATCTAACCCTGACAAAGTTTTGTTTTGTTAAACTTTACACTTTTTATGATAATGCTAAAAGCAACAACACTTTTATAATTTTACCTTCCTCTATGCTTTAACTTGCACACACACAAAACGAAAAGGAAAGAAACAATAGGAAAAACAATTCGCAAGCGCCAGTGGCTACCACAATTTTTTTTAGATATATTATTAATTTTTTACAAAAATTTACTGTTTAACAACAAGAAAAGAAAAAAATACAACTATTTTAAGTGAATTTCAAACATTTAACACTTAATGCATTAGCAATTTCCTAATATTCTGTCACTAATTGTGTGGCACTTGCATCGGCCCCGGAAAATTGCCTTTCCTTTTATTTTCATCAAAACACTATTATTTGTAGATATTTTTACATAAAACACTTTAAGATATATTATATTTTATATAAACACTAATTTTATTAAATTTATGATTGTAACCATTGCATTTTTTTAATAATTTAAGGAAGACATCAAATTTTTGCAAACTCATGCACCGGTCGCGACAAAGAAACTAAATAAACAAAAGCGAATGACAAACAATGCTGCCATAAAAGTTTTTGCTTATGTTCCCATTTTGTAAATTAAAATTCCCAAACATCGTTGAATCTTTAAATTTGTCCCTGATTCAGTTTTTAATCAAATTTGAAAGAAAAAAAAACATTTTAAAAGAAATCTTAGAAAGAAATTTTAGAGCTTTTCAAAATTTTGAAAACTTTAAATTATTCTTTCGAAAATATAAACTTTTTTATGTCTATGGTTAACGGCACCAAGTTTATAAAAATAACTAATTTAGATATGACTTAGATGAACGATATATATTTTACGAACAATAAAAATTGTCTTAAAAATAATTTACACTCAAAAAAATACGCTATTTAGAAGATAGTTTCTACTTTTTGACCTATAATCAAATTTGTTAAAATTTAAATTGTTTCTATTCAAAATCAGTACATAAGGTAAAATCCTCAATATGTTTTAAAATTCTCAAATTTCTCCCCTGTAAAATATGATAAAAACCAAACTTGAAAACCCAATTTGAAGCCAAGTCACCTTTTATAGCAGCAGAGATGACAAAGGAAATGAATTTTGTCAAACTAGTGTGACTCATGTATAATATTTTGAAATGGATGTTATGTTTGAAAATTATGAAGGGATAATAAAATCAATTTATTTAGATTAAGCTGGTACTTACAGATCACATTTTACTTTAAAAGCACAAAAATACAATCACAAAATACATGCTATTTAAAAACAAAGTACATGAAACAAAATACTCAATTGTCTCGCGACGTACATTTTGGAGAAACACCATATAAATAATGGAAATATTATCAGTGATTCTAAATTTAATCCGCTTTTTTCCTAAAAACCTTATTCATTGAGATAAAACACTGCTAAATTGGTTTTTCATTCTAGGAGTTAATTTTTAACATATTTATAAATATTTAAAACACAATTTTTTATTTAGTCATGGGTCTTTTTATAGGCTATTGTTTAGTTAAAGCAAAGATGGAAATCAACATTTATTTTTTTTTAATTTCATTTTTATTGATTTAACATTTAACACTTTTGTTTAAGTTTAATTCATTTTCATGTTTGATAATAGTATTTTTTTTTTAATAATAATACACTTAGCCCCAGTTAGCTACTAAAAGGGATTTTAACTGACACATTTGTTGTTATGTCCCATGTAAAATTTGAATTTAACTCCTGGTTAAATTTTAACTGGATATTCAGTAATCGGGCCTTAGGATTTTTTTCTGTTATTGTTTTTTTTTTTTAAATTATAAATTTATAATTAATTTAGAAAATATTGCATTGAACAGTAGTTATTGTTAGTAGTTTTATTGGTTGTTTTAAACCATTTAAATTGGCAAACATTGTTGATATTGTTGTCTTTGGATTAAATGCATACATTGCTATTTTTTTTTTTTTTTTTTAATTTAACATCTATTTCATTTGTTAATAATTTTGTATTTCTATTACTTATTTTCAAAATAATATTTGTATATTTATTGCTTTTTTTTGGCTATTTGGTAAGATGGTAAAGTGAACTTAATATTGTAAAAAAAATGATTGGGAATATTTGAGACTTATTTAAATTTGGTGAATTAATAAATTTTAATTTTTAAGGTATACATTCTTTTAAAAGAATATCTTTCCTTTAGGGCTAATTAAAAATAAAGGTACAAAATGGGCGCGTTTTGATTTTTAAGCATAGTAAAATGTTCGGGTTTTAGGTGAAAAAAACCATATAAAAAAAATTATTTTTCACGATAGAGGATTCTACATGAATTTTAATATACAAAACTATTATTTTTCTAATAAAAAACATATATTTTGGGTTTATTGTGATTGTGTGTTTTTTATAAATAAAAAAAATATTAATTTTACAATTTATATTATGTTTGGAGTTCATTAAAGTTCGAGTCAAATTTGTTAATGGGAAAAACAATTTACTATGCTTTCAAATTATATTTAAATAAATATTTGAAATTTGAATAAAATTATTTTGTAATAAATGATATTTTGTTAATAATGGAGTTTTTTCTTTATGTATTTTATATTTTTGATTCTATAAACTAATTGAGCCTAAAACTACATTTTTTGTTAACATTTTTGAAATGAATTGATATTTTTTATTTTATATTTTTTTTGTTTATTTTTTTTTTTGATAATTAAAAGCGTAATAGGGAACATAATTTGTTTCTTTTGAAAAATTGCTACGAAGAAAAAAATACAGTTAAATTGGGTCAAAAAATCCTGTTATTTGATTTGGACATTTTTTTTAATGTTAACGAATTTTTAAAAACTTTAAATGCTGCAGCAATTCAATGTGGTAAGATTGAAAATAAAAAAATAGTAAGGGCGGGTAACTTATCTAATAAATAACCAGAGTAAATGTAAAGCACAGATATTTGCATATATATTTAACATTCATAACTATGGTTAGACATTAAGCTTTGGTTATTCTGAGATAAGTTAGCAGTTGCTAAAAACTAGCAAAACTTGACCAAGTTTTAAGTTTCTTTTATTTTCGAAAAAACTGATTATAAACTATTAATTTTATAAATTTAAATATCCAAAAAATGGATTCCATCAAATAACAGCATTTTTTTGTCTCATTTTAGTCAAAGCGCAAAATAAATTTTAATTCTTCACATCTTCTAGCCCTATTTTTGAACTTCAACTAGTTTATATAATATTGTTCATATTTTTCATATTTTTTCTTACTAATTCTAATAAAAATTCATTTGTTTTTTTTTTTTTTGTTTTCTTGTAATAATTGCATGTTATTGTTATATTAGTTTTTTTTGTATCCCTTTTACAGGAAACTCTTAATTTGGTGTTACATATTTAGTGCTTAAATTACGCTTCCACTTTTATTCGGCACGACATAATAACGAAGCAAAACGGAAAAGACGCATCCAACTAAATAGTTTCGATTCAACGATATTTTCCTCAGCATTTGAAGTCGTCATACTGATGCGTGATGACGATGAATTAGATGATTTACTTTGACGTTTAGCTTGTTTGCAGGCTGGTGAACCCATTTTAATATTTAAAAGCGTTATTTTGGTGGTTTGGTTTTTATAAAGTTGAAGGCAAAAAGGAGCTGGAAGGAAACAAAGAAAATAATATATATGTTAAAAATTTTTATTGAAAAGATTTTTACAATTGATTTTTATCATATTTTTTTTTCAAGAGTTCAAGAGTCAATTTACGCGGAAGAGTTAATCTAGTACGAGGGCGAATCAATAAGTGAGTTATTTTTCGAACTTGCCTCGTAGTTATACGACATACAACACTGCTTCCAGCAAGTACCACGTTTTAATATACTACTGTGAAATTTTAAGCAAGTTTCGTCATTTACTTTGCATTTAACAACAGGATTTTTCGAGGTCCATAAAATAGGCATTTGTTTGATCAATAATTTCATCGTTGGAGCTAAATCTCTTTCCATCGAGCCACTTCTTTAGGTTTGGAAATAGAAAATAGTCACTGGGGGCTAAATCCGGAGAATAAGGCGAATGAGGGGCAATTCGTAGTCTCCTTTATGGATTTTTGCTATGGAAACTAAGCTGTCACACGATTCCGTTGGTGGTCGATTGTGAGCAAACGCGGCAGCCATCTTGCGGAAAGCTTTCTCATACCCAAGTGATCATTCAAAATTAAAACCACTAAGCCATGTGAGATGCCTATGTCTTCCACAATCTGTCGCACATTCAATCTCTGATCGGCCAATACCATATCGTGAATTTTTTCAATTGTTTTGGGTGTAAAGACCTCAACTGGGCGTCTAGAACGTTCGGCATCTTCCGTGCTTGTGAGGCCACAACGAAAGTCAGTAAACCACGTTTTACCATTTAAATCGCTGGTGCAGAGACCCCATAGCATTTATCAAGCTTTTCCTTGGTTTGATTGACGGTTTTTTTTCGCAAAAAATAATGTTTAATGAGAACTCGAAATTCCCTTTTTTCCATTTTAAAAAAAATCCACGAGGTTGTATGTTTTAAACAGCTGTTAAATGCAAAGTAAATGACGGAACTTGCTCTATTAACTGGTAGTACTTGATGGGAGCAGTGTTGCATTTCATATAACTACGAGGGAAGTTCGACAAGTCACGGACATATTGATCCGCCCTCGTAAAAGGTGGATAAATGGCTAGATTTACTTTTAAATTTTAAGGCAGCAGAAGAGTAAATTTTAATACTCACAAAAGTTTGTCTGAAAATAATAGTTAAAACACAAGTATTTAAAGTTAAAAAGGTAACAAAGATATTTACCTTTAAAATAACTAAAAATATAGTTATTTTTTAACTGTTGAAAACATCTAACGAATGCAGTAAAAAAAATAGCTAAAAATGTCGTAAAAATAATTAAAAAATGTTTACAAGAAAAAGTTTGTCAAAAACTAGTAAAAACTAATATTTTTAAAGTGAATTTAAAAAAACCAATGATATTTAGTTGTATTTTAGATCATATAATCATATTCTTTATAAATTGTTGAAATGTAAAGAAACAAGAAAATTGTATAGAGAACAAAATTGAAAAAATTCGATTACCAAAAAAAAATGTGTGATTCATCCTACTTGAAATTTAAAGTCAAAATTACAAATGGTACTTCAGTTATAACTATTTTATGCATTCGAGATACAATTCAAATTTCTGATTCTTATTTTTTGCAAACTAAAAATATATCAATACAGTAGAATCTTACAAATTAGGATCACTTTGTTCCTCAGTTAGTTCTAATTTCTGGATATTTTTTTCACAGAAAATTATGAAACAATAATTAAACTAGTTACGCCAGCTTTATTTTAACACAAAATTAGTTGTATTTATTAACATTTAATTAATCTTAGTATCCAAAAATAAGTTTTTTTTTTACATTTATTTGTAATTTTTTTTTTTTGAAAAACTTTCGCCCAAATGATCAACTTTCACTTTGATCTTCAGTCATCAACCCAAATTTATACAAATGTAACAAATTTCACATGCATATGACCGAATTACACACACCACAAATAACACGGTGATTCCCCGTTTTGTGGTTTATAAACCACAAGTTCTAATTTAAGATCTTTTAATATATATGATTCGGGTTTTCCCCTATTTCATTTAAAATCATAAAAAAATCTTATTTTGTAGTAAAAATGAAAAAAAAATTTTCCAGAAATTAAAACCACAGTTTCGAACTGAAGAAAAAAAATTGTTGTTGATTTTAGCACATCTATTTTAAATTGCAGTTTACAACAATTTACTAAAATTTAGTAGTGCTTAATAATTTTTTATACTAATTTGATTATACTAATATTAATAATATTTGGTAAATTTTTTTTGCTCATTTTAGCAAACCGATTTTAAATTCCACTTTATAAAAAGTTTACTAAAATATGGCAGCGGCTACTAATTTTATTGTACTACACGTCAGCAGACATGGGTTGCTATGATTACCAAAAAAATACCACTGGGCTCAAATTAGCAAAATGTCCCGTAATATCAACAAAATTTTCAGTTGTCATTACAGACTTTTTTGGTGAGTGTAATATTAAAAATAGCTGCTTTCAATAACTATTACAATGAATGCAGTACTTTTAGATTTGTTTCTTTTTTTAAATAACTGTGCTAATGATTGTTTTGTATTTTTGCATAAGAAAACAACTGAAATTACTGTTCAAACCAACTACTAATTCCTACACAAACAACTGTCATGCCACTGCCAAACTTTTTGAGTGTATTGACATCGTATTTAACTCTGCTAAAGTATACTAGCTTTTATCTGACTTTTATCTGCAGCTAAATGCATTGAAGAACATTGAAGATCATGAATTCATAAACACATATATTAGATTTCTTGTCAAACGTCATAATACAAATGTAAATTTAAAACATAAAAAAACGCCAACGCTAAATTATAAAAAATATTAAATGAATTTTTTCAAAATGACAATTTTATGTAGTAAAATAATTTACAGTTTTTATGTATTTTGTTTGCGGCTGCAAAAGTATTTAAAAATCAAAGATGTCAAACATTTATGAGTTTTTTTATTTACAAAAATTAGATCACAAAGAAAAAATTTTAATAAAAGAAAAATATATAAAATGTCGACCATATCATTTTAATTTCAATTGTAATTCCCAAAAAATGCGTCGGCAGAATAACGGCACAAAGTTGCTAATTGCACAGCTTGTGTTTAAAGGTGGAGAACATGTATTCATGATACCTCTTATTTTGAAAAATTTTAAAGAAGAAGGTTCTTCTATGATTACTTGTAAATACACTTTTAAACTGAAAGAATTGTTAAATTTTTCTATTTTTTTCTTATAATTTGTTAAAATTTATTTAATTCTATTAAACTTTATAATTTTTTTTTGTTTTTCTTTAATTTTTCTATTTTTTTTTATTTGTGTCGACTTTTTTATAATTGTCAAATGAAAATGACAGCTAGTTTAACGATTTATCTTAGCAATAATTGCTAATGAATATTGCTGGAGAACTATTGCGACATATTTGCCAGCAATAAAAATGTACAAAATCCAGTGGTTCACAATAGCGATTTTTTATTTTTGACATATGCTGCAATTTATGTAAACATGTTTATCGCCAGTCTAGACTACAAATAATGGCTAACTCAAAATACATCGGCTGAAAAACCCGTAGGATCACACATAGGTGAGGCCACTAATGAAAAATCCATATAATTTTTTGAACTACCAACCATCAGATGATACCTGTCAAAATTCAATGACAATTCGTTCATTAGTCAACAAATTACAGCTGTTTTAGTGCTGCAACTTTTGCGATTTTGAAAAAAATTAATTTAAAGCAATTTTGTGTGTTGATTATCATTACCATTCAAGCCAAAGTTTGACATTGTCAGAGTTATACGGAGTTGTGTGTTGATTATCATTACCATTCAAGCCAAAGTTTGACATTGTCAGAGTTATACGGACTTTGCTCCATCGAGACAAAAGGTAGACAAGTGTTTTGCCCAAAAGAGGTGGTGATACGGGAAAACATCAAAAAAGGTCGCAAAATCGTTTTGGCAGACCGTAAAGTATAGTACGAGTGTATGTGGTACAAGGTGGGCCAATAAATATGACCCTACTTCAGTGGCGGATCCAGCCCATTCATTTGGGAGGGGGGATCATTTTTAGTTTTTACACTAACAAGATCTAGATTTTTTTTTTTGTAAACCTAACCTTAAACCTCTATTTCAACATTGATCATGAGCGACGAGGGTAATTTTTATCTTAGCGGACACGTTAATAAGCAAAATTCTGAGTTCTAGGAGACGGAAAATCCATACATGTGGTTCCTACAGTACGCGACCACTTTTCATACCAAGAACTATGTAACAATTAGGAACTTGGCTAATGGTTGGGTCGATGCTTTTAATTTTGTACATCCTGAAAGTTTCATAGTCCCTGCTTAAATCCACATATGAGAAGTTTCGCAACTCGTGCAGTAGTGGCTCGATGATTTCAACTCTGCACATTCCATTATTACATAGTCTTTGGTCATATTAGACGCGGCGCCATTATGCGACTTGGCCAGCCAGATTTTAGTGTCACGGACTTCTTTCTCTAAGGATATTTGAAGTCGTTGTGTCCGCGAATAAGCCCCACTTCTTGAAGGATTTAAAAACAACATTCAAGCTGAAATTGATAACGCCACACCACAAATGCGCACAGTTATGCAAAATGTAATCAAAAGAGGCCATATTTGCATCAACGCCGGTGTCGTTTAGACATAATTTTTTACTATTAATTAAAACAAAATTTATAAGTGCGAATAAATATAATCAGTTAAAAGAGTTAAATGAGTGTAAACAAAAGTTATAGCGAAAAAACAGGAAATATCCCACAAAAGCTTTGCTACGAAAATTCTGATCAATAGGTAAAATCTAAAGTTTCATTGGAAAATTTTGAGTTCAATTTTTTGGACAGGCGTACATATAATAAAATCTTGAGACTAGATCCAAATAGGGGCCAATTTAGCTAAAATCAATTGGGTTCGTCCCTCGACCAACATGAGGCAATGCACCAAATTTTATTAAAATATCTTTATATATGCAATTCGTAATGTGAGAACAAGCAACATTTATAGGGACACTATGTCTAAATATGGACCAATTCCAATTAAAATGAAAAGAGTAATTGCAGGTGTACTATATTCCATTAAATTATGTTAGTATTATTAACCTTGTAGAGCACGAACAAGAATACCTAGATTGATGGAAGAGCATCACTATATCGGTAACTAAAATGTCGGTCTATGTCTAACACTTTTCGACATTATTATGCCCTGAGTAGACTGTGATAAGAGCAATAAAAATGTCAAATGTGTTTTATTACATTTCCATATGCCCCAGTGCCATAGATTTGAATGCCCATCATTTAACATTAGATCCGATTATATTTCAGTTTTTTTTTGTTTATGATAATGTTGTCGTGTCAGCACGTGTTTGTTTAAAATAATTTTATGATCTTTGCTGACTAAACTAAATTTTCGTTATATTTTGTCACTCATGTAAAGAAACAAAAAACTTGTTCTTTGTTTAAAAACAAAATAATAGATTAACTTACACAAACTGATCTAATACAATAGTAAAACGCCCACTTTTCCTCTTTCCCCAAATGACTAAAATAAAAAAAAATCAAATGAAATGAAAACCCCAACATAACAACTAATCACGTCATATGCCACAATATGGTATAAAGTGTGATTTGTCTTTGAACTAAAAAGTACAAAATATATTCTTATTTCATAATAATATGAGTGTACGCTCAGAAAAATTTGTTAATTAAAAATTGTTTAACTTTTTAAACTTCTATGGATTCCTCTCTAATAATCACAAAACCACTAAAGTTCAAAGGCTTAAATTCAAAGAATCTGTAAATCCAGCTTCTTAAAATAATAATAAAAATCTTATTCAAAATGTTCGGATGTTTCGGATCGAAAAACGAAAGGAATGTTAAACGTACTGACATTATAACTTTCAAATAATATTTTTATATCAGCTTTGTCCGAACCATATTTTCGATTCTGAAACTTAAATGAACCAAATTATGTAAAACGAACTAAGGGCATTTTCGCGAAATAATTACTGTTGGTTCGAAGGACCAAAATAAAGGGTTTTTCAATAAGAGCGCTACAAAAGTTTTTTTAAATAAAACAAAAATGGTTTTGGATATCAATGAAATTCTTTATTCCTATAAAAGTACGTTCGATGCCATTATGTATGGAACTCGATTTCTTTTGCATGGCCACCACGGGCATGCTTGCAGAAGTCCAGACGCTGAACCCAATTTTCGACGGTTTTCAGGCATAAATCGGCCGATACTGCTGCAAAAAAAAAAAGTTCATCAATCGTCGCTGGCTTGTTGGCATAGATCATAGACTTGACGTAGCCCCACAGGAAATAATCTAACGGCGTCAAATCGCACGACCGAGGCGGCCAATCGACTGGACCATTTCGTGAGATAACACGTTCTCCAAACTTGGTTTCCAATAAATTGATTGTGACATTCGCTGTGTGGCTTGTGGCGCCGTCCTGTTGGAACCACATGTCGTCCAAGTCCATATCATCCAATTGGGGCCAAAAATATTCGGTTATCATTGAACGGTAGCGATTCCCATTCACAGTAACGTGCCGGTCTTGATCATCACGGAAGAAGTACGGCCCAATGACGCCGCCGGCCCATAAACCGCACCAAACCGTAACTTTTTCGGGATGCAATGATGACTCATGAAGTACGTGTGGATTGCTGTCTGAGCCTCATCGCTGAAGATGATTTTTCGATGAAAATCGGAATCATTTTCAAGTTGTTGCTCAGCCCAATTCACGAACATGCGACGCTTCTGGTTGTCATGCGGCTTCAGTTCTTGCGTCAATTTGATCTTGTAAGGATGTAGGCCAAGATCTTTTCGCAAAATTCGCCACAACGACGTCACAGAGATGCGGCAGCAATATTCTCGACACTAAGGGCACTTCTTTGTCTCACTGGCACGGGAACATTTTGTACTGTGCCTGTGGATTCAAATTTTTCCTAGGACGATTATGACGACCATAAATTGAACGTACCGCTCTTAATGTTGAGGCCACTGACTCCGAATTTCGGTAGTAAATTTTAATAATTTCGACTCATTGTTGGCTCGTATATATTTCCACCATGAAATGGCAAACCTTACTGAAGAGAAATGTCAAAAGAGCGGCAAGAAATATGGCATCGTTTGCTGTCCCTGTCGCTCCACTTTTGTAAAGTCCCTGTTGAAAAACCCTGTAGTTTTAATTGAAATTTAAACTTTATAAAGATTTTTCATACGAATTTACAGATATTTTAAAATATTTTTTTCTCACACATATTTTTGAGTATAGATCTTACATCGACTGTCGTTGTTTTTGTACAATTTTTCAATTCATTTACAGTTTAAGTATAAATTTTCTATACTTTGACATTGGCCTACATTTTTTTTTCTTTATAGAAACAAACAGAAAAGACTAAAAACAAATCTTATTTTACACAACACTTTCTTATCAATTCGTCATATGTGCGTTATAAACATAAAAGTAGACTGCAAGTTTTCTGCCCTGTAAAATGTGGCACTCAATATACTACTCTGTGGCATATCATTTTCTGGAACACTCCACGTTTGTCACTAAACTGTCATTTTCACAAAATTTTGACGTATTTTAAAATTTATATTAAAATATGTAATAGCACCACAATACAAAAGAAACTGGAATCTTAAATTGCGGCGGAATAAAAATCAAAATAGCTGCGGAATCGGAAAACTGAAATTTAGAATAAAATTGTTCTAATTTATATTTGATTAATCTTAAGACTTTTTGTGTCGGCCCAGAATAAGAACGCTTTAAATAACGACGTACTACAGTGATTGCAAAAATTGTCATATTATTATTTTAGTGTCGACGGTACTGAGAGTCTTTCCTCTCCAGTGTCTCCTTCGCTTACTAGCGCAACATTTTTTTTTTTGGTTTTTACATATTTAATTTTATAAAAACAATAAAAATAAAAAATTATTTTAATACAAATTTGGAAACAAACCTACTAAGGTGGTTTATAGCACGTTGTTCATTCGCGAGTATACAAAGAGAACATAAGAGTATGCTAATTTACTCAGCATATGTTTTTTGTTTACAAAAAAAAAAAAAAAACATTTTAAAATGCGGTAACTCAAAAAACAAGAGAATAAGAAAAAACGTTTTGACAATAAAATAAGATTCTATTTCACAACTGCAACGCTCGGCGCGTTTTAATTGTCAATATGTATGGAAAATGTCTGGACCGACACTTAAAAACATGGAAATAAAATAAATTCTACATATCTTACAACTGCAACGCTCGACGCGTTTGAATGGAAAAATACGGCAAATTGTTATTGTGATTCTTCACTTTAAATTGAAAATATTTTCATACTGTTTAAACACTTTACCCTTTTTTGCCTTTCGTATTCATTTTATTTAAATTTTTAATATAGAATTTCATTAATTATTTTTATTTTTTAACAATTTCAAAACAATGTTTTTGTTTATAAAAAATTGCAATGCTTTGTAAAAATGTGGCAACAATTTTTACGAAAAAAATAAGAGAATAAAGCCGAGTTTTTGGGATGTGTAATAAAGTTGGTTTAGTTAAACCAAAAAAAAATTGTGTCTGCCATTTCCTAGTTTATTAACATAAATTTGTCGGAATAACTTTTCTGTGCATTGTATGTTAGTCTTCATTGAAATAAAATAAACATAATTTCAAAAACAGTATTCCAGTTACAAACTGCTATAAACTGAGTTTAAAGATAATCTACATCTTAAAAACTCGGCCTAAGAAATTTTTACTTTTTTTTTAATGTCAAATTCCCCGATTTATGATTTTTTAGTTCCAAACATATTAGTTGTGATTGTGCAACAAGCTATTAACGATTGCTTATATCATTTCCATACAAATTTAATGAAAGTTAATGCCAGCCCAAAACAAGAACTGGACGTAAAACGATTGTTGCTGGGAGAGAAAACGCACATTTTAAAATTCTGGCCAGTGGGGCGGTAAAAATGAACGCTTATAGGGCGAAAAGTCTCCCAAGCCGTTGGTCCTAGGAAGTTGAAATTTAGAACGTAGGCTCCTTCTGGATTTTCCAACGGGGACGGGTAGAAAAGGGAACAATTCTCACCGTTGACGTCCTGCCAAAACCGCTGGAGCTGGGAATTTTAAATTTGGTACATATGTAGGTTCTTCCTCTGGCGAAGACGGTCATTCACCTAGGTCAGATTTTTAGAAATATCTACGAGAGGGGTAAAAAATGGTGAAAAGTCTTAACTAGCTGTCCACACCGATTTAGCTAGAAGCCCGAAATTTTAAATATGTGTAAACTGGAGTATGGGCTAACTTATTGATCAGCTACATTTTAAAAATTTAGCCAGGTACATGGTAAAAATGCGGATTCAATGCGAAAAAATCTGTAATTTGGAATATCCCAGGATAACTTAGGTAATGGGTGCGATAAACTCACTTACCTTCAGCATTATTTTGAAACAGAAAGTAATAAGTTGCCGACATTTGGTTGCGTAATGCATTACAATTTAACATAAAATAAAGACTCTTAAATTGAAATCATACGTAGCATAAAAATCAATATTTGATAAATAAATCTTAGCAATAAGTACAAAGCGTCGGCAGAATAACTACACAAAGTTGCTCATCGCCGAGCTTATGTTAATTTTTTTTCATAATTTGTTAAAATTTATTTAATTTTTTTTAAATTTCATCATGGTTTGTTTGATATTTTTTTGTGTTGTTTTTTTTTATAATTGCTAAACGAAAATTACAGCTGATTTTACGTAATAGCAGTAATTAATAACGAATATTGCCGGTGAATTATTGCAACATAAATTGCCGGCAATAAATATTTACAAAATCGAGTCATCCACACAGAAGATAAGATAATTTTGACGTTTGCCGCAATATATGTATGTCCACATATTTGTCTCTATTCTGGACTAAGGGATGTGCATTTATTTATATTGCACACTACTGTAAAATCTGGAAACTACTGCCATCTATTGATAACAAACATTTTTAGTTTCAGAAATTCTAGCATTCGTGTTTTTATTAGTTTGCATTTCTGTAGAAAAGCCTAAATTGGTTTGAAAAATTAAAGATTTTAAGTTGAAAGTTAAAGTTAAAAAATGATAAGTCAAAATAACCAATTATTGTTAACATCTTCGTTATCATTTGGGTAACCAATTATTTTTTTAACCCCTATCTGCAAAAAGGTAACCCATTACATTTCGTTTTTTAATAAGCATAATTGTAAGAATGAACCCATTACTTTTAGGCTCATCGCCTGTATAATTCATCAATGAAGTAAGATGTAAAATAATCCATCAGCCCCTATGGCTATACATTACATTACCCATTATTTGATAATGTGTGGTTTTGCTGGGATGTGTTAACTGAAGTATGGGCTAACACATTGTAAAAATTGGGGACTCCGGGCAATTATCTGGTGATCCTGTGTACGCCCGGGCAATCCCGGGCTTTATCCCATGCAACCTCTTTTATCTCCTTTCCCACTGCCTTGCCTTTTGTATTCTTTACCTCTTTATGTTTTCATTTTTATTTTATTTTTTTTTTATAATAGGGTTTCTATGTCACTTGACAGCTGTTGATTGTTTGCTAGTTATTACATTATTGTTGTTATATTATCTGAATGGAGGAGGAGAATTTTTCCATGAAGCTCTGTTATAGAAAACCTGTGCCATTTTTTAACAGCATGCTGTTTTTTTGTATGCTAAATTGTGTCACATTTGTTGGGCGCCATTCTATTTATTTGTGTTTATTTGCTGAAGAATATGTATGTTATTGTATGTGGGTACTCTATAAATGTCTATAGTACTTTGTAATTTATTAAATGAACTCTAAATTACTTATCGTGGTTTAAACAGAATCACACACAAGCCAACCAGCCAACCATTCTTCCAACCACCTACCAAACCTTCAACTAATAATATTTATGGCGCTCTATTTTGTTTTAACATTGAACCAGAAAACTAATTCCCCAAACTAAATGAACGCAGATACAAACAAAACATTTTGTAAAATATTGTTTTCTTAACGATAATAATGGTAGAATAGGTCTAGCCTTTAAGAACCCTACATCTGATACAAAAACTATAAAAAAATTTAAAGAATTTAAACACAAAATTTATAGGGTCCGCCAAATAACTTTTTTTTTGAAAATGCTATAAAAAAAACTACTGAATATTTTCTCAAATTTCTTTTTTATTTTAAAGTACAATCCTTCCGGTTGATAATGGAAAATAATTGCATTCAAATGGCTGCCTCGGCTGGCCGTTACAGTCAATGGCGATCGTTATTGGGCCATGTTGAACGAATTTTTGTTCACAAAAATTGAAGAGGAAGGAGGATATTGGCAACAATTTGGTTTCAACAGGACGGCTCTACGTGCCACACAGCCGAAGCTACACTCGATGTTTTGAGCCCTGTTTTTGAAGATCGCATTATCAGCCGCAGAGCTGATGTCGTTTGGCCACCTCGGAGCTGCGATTTGACACCGTTGGACTATTATTTGTGGGTTGCCGTCAAAGATAAGTGTTACGCCGACAAGCCAGAGACAATTGACGCTTTAATATTCGTGAAGCCATTGGTGAAATGAAGCTACACACAATCGATAATGTGCTTAAAAATTGGACCGATCGTGTAGGCTACTGCATGGCCAGCCGAGGCAGCCATTTGAATGAAATTATTTTCCATTATTAACCAGAAGGATTGTACTTTCAAATAAAAAAAGAAATTTGAGAAAATATTCAGTCATTTTTTTTTATAGCATTTTCAAAAAAAAAAGTTATTTGGCGGACCCTATAGTTTCTATTTTTTGAAATTTTGAAAACTTTATGGAATTTCTACATAGAAGTTCCATAAATACAACATAACTTATTACTTGAACACCAAAAAATCCGTATAGTTTAATTAACTTGGACTCCTCGTTGGGAGCTCAGTACTTAACGTAGATAATACAGGGTGTCCGTAGGGAAGGTATACTCTTTGTTTGTTTATATGTTTTGATTAAATGAAAGAGAATGGATCTTATATTGATAAATGTTTTATTTAATGTCGGCAATTATGTATTGAATACAATATCAGATAAATGTCAGCCTCAAAAATGCGAGCCCTTTTGTGCACATTTTTGATTACATTCTCACACATTTCACGCGGTATTTCATTAATTTCATTACGTTTCTAGATTGTTTGCATAAACCTTGCTTTTCAGATATCCCCACAAAAAGAAGTCCGGAGCAGTCAAATCAGGCGACCGTGGAGGCCTGTGGAGGTTTTGGAAAGAGGTCTCTCAGTAATTCCATTGTAATCATGGATGTATGCGATGTGGCACCTTCTTGTTGATACCACATGTTAAGCCTAAAGCATGCAGTTGTGGCGTTAAAAAGTTTTCAATCATATCACGATATTGCTCCCGTTTTCTTTTTCAAAGAAGTAAGGTCCAAGATTCCTCCTGACAAAATGGAACACCACTGTCACTTTTAATAGATGCAAAGGTGACTGATGAATTATTTGAAGGTTTTCCATTGCCTAGAATCGACTATTCTGTTTATTCACATATCCATCCATTCAAATGAAAATGTGCCTCGGGACTCATTATGATTTTTTCATGAAAATCGTGAACTGTTAAGACTAATGTTTACCAAAATGGCGGCAAAACAAAATAGTATACCTTCCCGGCGGATACCCTGTATATTGAAAAAACGGGACAAATCTTCGCCAAACCTTATTCATTTTAAACTAATGTAGGGTTATTATCTTAACACTCATTGCCAACTATAGTTTCCTAATTTATATGTTTTATGTTTACAACATTAAAATTCAATTACAACGCACAAACAAACGAAATGGGGAAAAAAACATGTTGAACTTGAATATTTGTATTTTGTAGTGTAGGGTGAGAATTTAGACTGAAATAAAACTTGTTTTAACATTTAATGTTGTAAAATAAATAGTAAATTTTGTTGAAAATCAACATTTAAGCTTTTGTTTTTAAAGATGACATCATTAAAATTGTGTGTGCTAAAAGACAAATTGTGAAATATTTATAATTGAATTTATAATTGAATTAAACAAAAATAAAAATCAAATTTAATTAAATATGCATTATTTATTTTATTAAAAAATTGTTAATAAAGATAAAAAAAAAATACAAAAATATTAAGATAAATCATAAAGATGAACAATATCTATTGATACAAATCAATGTTGTCAATTTAGCCAATTTATTTCTAAACACACTTAGCTAGAAAATTTTGCATTTAACGTTTTTTAGAAAATGTTTAGCCAATTTTACGTTTTTATATAAAATATAAATATCATAGTAAATTGTTTTTCCGTGAAAAAAAATTTCACTTTCTCACCGAAAAATAATAGTCTTGTAAAGGGTGGTCCAAATACAAGTATCTTTTTATGAATTATTCGCATACCATCGATCTTTAACGGCACCCCCACAAAAAATAGTCTAAGGGGGTCAAATCGCAGCTCCTAGGCGATCAATTAACATCGCCAAGACGGCTGATAATATGATTTCTTAGCTTAGTGCGCAAAAGATCGATTGTTTGATGAGTTGTGTGACATAGTGCGGCATTCTACTGAAACCAAAGACTATTCAAGTTCATACACAGAGAAAACAGATTCATTGTGATAATCGAATTTTTTTGCCAACCGTGTGGTTCGGTTGTGGTCATCGAAATTTTCGTTTGTGACCACAGAAATTCTGTTAATACAACAGAAATTCGGTAGGAGCATACGAGGGCGGACCAATAAGTCCGTGACACAGTTTTTTTGCAAAGAAAAAAAATTATTTTTCAACATAATCTCCTTTTAGCTCAATACTAAGTGTATCCAACGTTTCTTCAGTTTTTGTATCCCTTTCAAAAAATAAGATTTTTCGAGGTCCATAAAATAGGCATTTGTTTGATCAATAATTTCATCGTTGGAGCTAAATCTCTTTCCACCGAGCCATTGCTTTAGATTTGAAAATAGGAAATAATCACTGAGGGCTAAATACGGAGAATATGGCGGATGAGGTACCAATTCGTAGCCTAATTCATGGAATTTTGCCATTGAGAATACACACGTGTGCACCCGTGCATTATCTTGAAGAAAAAGAACTTTTTTCTTTGCCATTTAGGGTCGTTTTTTTAAATCCTCGTTAAATCGGTCCAATAAGTTGGCATAATATTCGCCGTTTATTGTTTTTCCCTTTTGAAGCTAATTGATGTGGATTATTCCGCGTGCATCCCAAAAAACTGCATCACCTTATTGGCCGACAAACTTACCTTGGCCTTCCTCGGAGCCGGTTCACTCGGAAAACCCCATTGTTTTGACTGCTGCTTGGTCTCCGGAGTGTTGTAATGGATCCATGTAACAAAACGCCGTAAAAACTCATTCGAATTGCGGCTAAACAATTCCAAACAATCATTTGAAGTTGTCACACGATTACGTTTATGATCAATTGAGAGCAAACGCGGCACCCATCTTGCAGACAGCTTTCTTAAATCCAACTGATCATTTAAAATCGAAACCATAAACAATCTCACGCACTTTTACTCTTGGATCGGTCAACACTATATCGTCGATTTTTTCGACATTTTCGGGTGTAATGACCTCAATTGGCCGTCCAGAACGTTCAGCGTCATTTGCACTTGTGCGAGCACAACGAAAGTCAGTAAACCACTTGTTTACCATTGAAATCGATGGTGCAGAGTCCCCATAGTATTTTTCAAGCTTTTCCTTGGTTTGATTGATGGTTTTTTTCGCAAATGAGCACTCGAAATTCACTTTTTTCCATTTTTAAAAAAATCCACCAGAATGTATGTTTTGAACAGCTGTTAAACGCAAAGTAAATGACGGATTTTTCTCAAAATTTGACAGTAGTCTATTAATAGGTGGTACTTGATGGAAGCAGTGTTGCATTTCATATAACTACGAGGGAAGTTCGAAAAGTCACAGAATTATCAATCCGCCCTCGTAATAAGAAACCCAGGAATACATTTGATTCCAACCAATAAATCTGTTTTCTTTGTGTATCTTCCATTTTAGTCCATAACAAGTCCGTAATCATGTCTCTGTAGCGTTCGCCGTTGGATTAATGATGCCACCACTTCAAAATCCACACCAAACTGACACTTTCTGTGGATGCATTGCATTCACGACAATAACGTGCGGGTTTTCCGATCCCCAGATGAGGCAATTTTGTTTCTTGACATAGCCCCCGAGATGAAAATGCGACTCGCCAGAAAATACAATTTTTCGGACAAATTCGATGTGCGATTGGAACTTTTGGGAAGCCTTAACGAAGCGAATGGTCATTTGCCCTCAATTCCTGAGTTAATTGGATCTTGTAAGCGAATAATCCGAGATCTTTGTGCGAAATTGCTGATAAGTAAAATGCCGAGTTGTCGATGTTCTTGGACTTTCAGCCACAGCTGAAACATTCTCATCGGTACGCACCGAACGATAGCGGGTACCAAGATTATTGTCCACTGACAAGACAGTCTCACGAACTGTTTGCACAAACTTGCGTACAGCACGAGTGCTCATTTCGGTCAAAACTTCTTTTCAACAAACGCACAGTTTGGGCAACACTGTACACACTTTGGAAATAATTCCCAAACGTTGTTTAAGTGTAAAGTGACTCATTTTAGTCCGCGGATGTATGAAAAACGACCTATAGTGAATATTTCGAACAGAAACAATCTATTAGTGTCAAAATAAATTATGATATATAAAGATACCTTTAATTGGACCATACTGTATAACTTAAAAGCACAGTAAATTGTTTTTTCCGTGAAAAAATTTCATTTAAACTTTAAAACCTACAAATCATAATTTAAATTGCAAAACTGAAAATAATATGCAATTTTCAAGTGAAACAAATCGTCAAAAACCATTTTTTATATGAAATCTAAACAACTTACTATGCTTTAAATTAAAATTTTCTATGTGAATGTGTCAGTTAAAATCCTAGTTAGTAGCTAACAAGACATTGTAAAACTTTTTTTAAAATTATAAATTTTAAAAATAAAAAATAATATAAAATCAAACTCATATACATATAGAGATGGTACATTTTCGATACAAATTTAAGTCCACAATATTAAAGATGACAAATTTAGATCCAGCATTTCGTAATTTAGATCTCGTGTAGATGTGCCTTTTAAAGGTCATTTTACAATTATGGAGAACTTCACACTGAAGAGTGGATTTTGTTTCCTTCTAATTTGCATTTAAAAATTTTTTGTATAATGCTATTGTGAATTAACCCCAAGCTTTTAAATTTAACTCTCCATTAGTTTCTTTAACTAAATTACAATTTTTATTCAAAAAATCATGTCGATTTCAGATATTTTACTTCTATAGAATTTCAATTGCAATTTCAGTGAAACTTTGGATAATTTTTTCGTAGAAAATTTAGTTTTCATTCGACCTGATCGCCTTACATTGTTATGTTTATCTCTAAAAAATGATAAAGAATAAAATTCTTTGTTGGTTGGTTGGGATGATATTTGTTTGAACAAATAATGTTTGTTTAACAAATATGTTAATTTTTAGTTCGTTGGATGCCAGGGTACTTGGAGCCGAACAGTAAACATTTGAAATCTTTTTTTTTTTTTTTACTTAAATAATATTTTTTTTGTATTTAAACTGCATTTTTTGTTTGTTTCATTCATTACCATCATCAACACGCCAACATTTATTTCGTTTGTTCATTCATTCTTACTGCCACAGTCAGTGCCTACATTGTTGGTTGGTTATTATTCGTATTATTTACCTTACGAATCGGGAGACATGTTTCCCCATTTGTCTTTGAACACACAGACAGAAAATAAAACTTCCATAGTAAATAAGATATGTAGAAGGTACATTTAACGTTGAATATTCAAATGCATGATGTGATGATAAAATACTTTTAACAGTTACTCACACAATTAGGAATACGCTGAAACAGCTTTCTTCTATCTAGAGCTGGTTCTTTTAGTACAGGAGTGCAAGACTTTTATGTTGCCTGCTAAAAAAAAACGACAAATTTTTTAGTAAAAATATGCCGCGTGCCACCTTCAGTGTATTCCGCCTTTGAAATTCCCTTTTTCAATATAAATTTGAAAATTTTTATAAATAAAATGTCATCAAGATCTGCCTATTAATTGGGTTGCGTCGCAATTTTACGACACAGAAAAATTAAGTGCCAACCGAATTTAAAAGTGTTGTTTCCCTTCGATAAAAAAGTGGTCAGTTGGGAATTGGGACCTGTCCCGTGAGAAGTGAAAGTAGGAAGGTTTCCGAAAATACACGTGAACGGCTTAAAAGTTCTGTGGTAGGTGAACACAAGATCAGTACCGGTTCTCATAAAACTTTCCACATGTTTGGATTAAAATCGTCTTTCACGTGATGAGTTTGAAAGTACAAGTCCTGTGATTTGTTCTTTGGGGTTAGTTGTGTGACATGTTCTTTTAGACCAGTCCTGTGACATGTCACATGGGGCAATTGACCTCCTCCTAGGAGAAGCTCATGTTAAAGTGACGGGTCCTATCACAATAAACTGTTCACGTTATGTATCCTGGGATAGGTCCTTTTCCCGCACGGTTGCAAAAACCAATAAATTCGGTTAGCACAACCATATTCAAATTTATTTGCTAAATATTTTGGATGTTCCAACCGAAATCCAGTTGTGTTAACCGAATTTTGTTGTGTTAGTCCAATTTTGAGCACTTTCTCATCTCAGAAAATAAAATATCATATTTCCTTGAAATGTAGAGGAGATTTCGAAATATTAACTAAAATTAGGACTTTATTAGTCCTAATTTTAGTTAATATTAATAATAAGGGTATTCTAACGCAATTAGTTCAAAAATGGTGCGTGATGGAAAAATTGGATTAGGAATCAAAAGGCCAAAATTGTTCCAATTTAATTTTTTTTATTACGCGGAGAAGATGCGTATCAGTGTAGATCATTTTTATTTAGAAAAATTTTTTAACATCTGAAATGATTTTTTATATAAATATTGTAATTAAACTTAATCCTGGACTTTAACTCTGATTTAACTAGTTATTAGTTAACACAAAAATGTATTATTATTTTGTTTATGATTTTTTGACACTTTCTTTTGTTTAATAGTTAAAATTAACTCTTCAGTATGAAACCCGCCATTAGAACATTTTTTTACAGGAAATTTCTTAAATCCTGAGAAAAACATATAATGAAGTATATGATAAATTTTTAATGCACCTGTATATTTGTATACCAAGTATGGCATAAAACAACCAACTCTGTTTTATTAACCCAGAATAGCAGTGAACCTCGAAAATGTAAAACGACACCCAAATTGCTAAAAGGTGTAGTGTTGAGTGAGGTACGGGGGGATGCCTGTAGTACAATCACATTTACTTGTTAGGTTTTTCTACTCTAAATATTTGAGAAAAATTTATTAGACCAAACAGAATATACAAGAGGGGAGCTAAATTGAAATGACTGCAATCAAAAGATTGAAATTACAAAGATTGCATTTAAAACAATTAAGTTATCAAAATAAAAAAAAAAATGTTACATAAATTGAAGAAGATGCTTAAAATGTGATATATTTAAATCTAATTATATTTATAAATCTAATTATGTATATATATTTTTTTTAAAGTGCATTTGCAAGATAAACTAAATTTGCTGTCATATATAAATTTTAATTTAAAGTGAATTAATTTTAAATTTACGTTAAAATTTTTAACAGCATCCAATTTTTTGATTTTAGTAATAGATCTTTAGAATTTTTGATTTCTTATAAAATTAATGTTTTGATTTTAAAATCACTTTGATCACTTTGATCATTTTTATCACCACTATTAAATGTTATTGTTTGACATTGAAATCTACTGTTTAATTGAAACAATTAAGTTTTCAAACTATTTTAACTGTATGTTATGTCAATAATTGACAAATTGTTTACAAAACACATGCTCTCAAAATAATATACCACAGCAAAAATTAAAAAAAAAGAAAACCAAAAATCTTTGAAATAGTCCATTTTTTGAGCTACATCAGATTAATGAATTTCTGCACTAAAACAATGAAATTTCACTTCAAGCCGTTCTATAAAAGTATTCATTAAGTTATTGCAGGTATTGAAGTATGAAGTTTTTTATTTTTTTTTTTAAATGTTTTATGTAGTCAAAGTCAAAGAGTGATTTTTTTACTATTTGGTTTCTCAGTGTAAATTTTTTCAGTGTAAAATGCTTAGTAAGGTTTTCCATTTCACTAACAAAGGAACAATCATTGAATTTTATTACAAAAAAAATTCGTGCTGTGTGAGCAATGTGTCGTAAATTACGTCCATTTTAAGATTGTCGTAACTGACCCACCAAACGGGCTATTCAAGCTGTTGTAACCAAAGTTCGCAACAGTTTCACTTTATTGGACATTAATCAACTAACCGTAATGCGAAGAGTGCCTACCAAGGAGAATATTGCTGCTGTATCATCGGCCAGTGTCAATGAAGATTGCGATATGTGAATTCGTCGGCGTTCTCAAGAACTGGGCTTGTGTTACTCGACCACCTGGAAATTTTACAAAAGGTCCTCGTTATGAAACCATACAAAATACAGCTGCTACATACCGTCGTTTGTTTGGTTCATTTTTCTATCGAAAAATTGTCTTTAGCGACCAAGCTCATTTTTGGCTCAATGGGTACATCAACAAGCAGAACTGCCGGATTTGGTGTGAAGAGCAGCAAGATGCAGTTCAAGAGCTGTCAATGCACCCTGAAATATGCACTGTCTGGAGCGGCAGTATTATTGGACCGTACTTCTTCAAGAACGATAAAAATCGCAAAGTTACAGTCAATGTAGCAAGGTACCGTGCGATGATTACCGACTTTTTTTGCTCAAAACGGAAGAATTGGACTTGGGTGAGATGTGATTTCAACAAGACGGTGCCACAAGGCACGCCATACTATGAACCTATTGAGAAGCGAGTTTGGTGAGCAATTATTTTCCCGTTTTGGAGCTGCCCATTGGCTGCCAAGTTCATGCGATTTGACCCCTATAGACTATTTTCAATGGGGGTACGTGAAGTTTCTCATGTAGAGAGACAAGGCAGCCATAATTCCAGCCCTGGAAGACAACATTAAAGCTACCTATTGCTTAGCCCCGGGCAGCATTTATATTAAATAATCTTTAAAAAGTAAATGCCAGGTATACATTTATCGCCCCAAGTAAAAATTTCATTCACTTTTCCAAATTTTTTTTTTTTTAATTTTCACCCTTTAATATAACAGCTGTTTATCTTAAACTTTGTATAAAAAAGTTTGTTATCACTTAAAGCACTTGTTGTTATCAAGATTCGGTTAAAGTAAAAATCAATACATATTTAGAAAATGCTCCATTTACTCAAATTCTTGATAAACATATGCGTTAATTACAAGCAACTTTTTTTTAGTTATATGTTTTAAGTTTAGTCGTTAACGCTAAATTTTATACTGAAAGTTTTTTAATTAACTATTAGTTAATTTGAAGTTTTATTTGTATATACCTCTCCAGTAATCAATTTAGCGTAACAAATACTATATATAATGAATTTTTAACCCTAAAGGTTATTTTAGTGATCTAAGGTTTAAATTTACATCTTATTGATGTGATGGCACAAGAAAGAACAGGTTCTATAAGCTATAACAATATTTTATATAGAAAATACTTAAAAATGTATGTATAGAATTTTAAAAAATTTTAAACTCATTAACAAATATAAATAATATATTAGAAGAGAAATATCTTTGAATATATAAAATATAAATTTCTAATTAATGGCGAAACATCTGTCAAATTTGGCCAATTCTAGTACAAAAGTACCAAAATATGTAAGTTATGCTGCGTTTAGAGTGGAAAGTCAATCAAATAAAAAGTGAATTAACTGCTTAATTTCAGTGCAACTATTAACAGTTAATCCAATTTTTACTATATTAATTCTGCAGTGTAAATTGATGCGAAATTAATCTACTTGCTTAAAGTTAATCGTCATCGTTGACATATGCATTTTTTAACAGTTAAAACATTTACCTGACAGTAAAAAGTTTAACTTTGTCAATTTAAAATACTATGGTGTCATCGGTCCGCGATCCGACATAAAATAGCTGTGTTCATGCGGAAATCTACCGATGTTGGCTTCTGTCAATCCCATACAAATTTGACAAAAGTAACGTTAAGCATTAACAATAAATCTTGGCTTATGTCAAATTTATATGGGAATGACATAAGCCAACTTTGATAGCTTGCCACATAAACACAGCTAATAAGCATATATAATGTCCGCTTTTGCAAAAAAAATAGTTGACAGCGTCAAAATATTTTGCGGCAGCATCATAAAGGCGGCCATATATTTCGTTCTTTTCTGGCAGTCTTAAGCGCACGGGTACCGTTAAAAATCTACCGTTAAAAATGAACAACGACCATGTCCACACTAGACGTTTTTAACTTCAGTTCAAGATAACAAAAAAACAAAACGAAAAATTAGAGCAAAAATAATAAGTTTTTGTTCTAATATTACCTGGTATTCGACTCTGAAAAAACAGTACTTTTTAACAGCGTAATAACACACAGGAGCAGTTTTTAACGAATACGTTGCAACAGTTATTTTTAAACACGTTTAAGAAGGACGGGTTTTTCCACATACAGACAGTTTTACCCGTGCGGTTAAAACTGCCAGAAAAGAACGAAGTGTATGGCCGCTTTAACGTAATTTCTATCTGACTTATAACTTATAACAAAACAGTGGCGGATTCAGCCCTTGCTTTTGGTGGGTGATAATTTTTAGTTTTAACACTAGAAATATTTTAATTTTTTTACCTTAAACTAGAGTTTAGATTTCAGTTTCAACCGTAACCGTAGCCGCAATTAATCACAAAATTTAACCGTAACTGCATAACAAGATTGTGCGGTTATGGTTAGAATTAACTTCTTTAAAAGCCAGGTTTCTATTGGAAAAATTATGACTGTATTCGTAGCGAAAATACGTTATATTCATTACAGCGAAAAATTGTGTTATTTAAATTAGAGGAATTAGGTTAAGATATCTCAAAGAAGGACAAGATATAACAGAGGTTAAAACTTTTGAAGGAAATTGGTAGGACTTTTAGACGACATAACAAATTTTATAAATAAAGGTAAATAACGTCTCGACTATGGCAAAAACGGGGATTCTTCAAAGTCGTTTTTATATGCAACTTTTTGTTATTTTTTATTTTGATCAATAGTTTACTCGAGTTATAAATTCTGAAAATTTTATTTTTTTTTCCAAATTATAATTAGCGATGTCTTTAAAGATTTACATAGTTTTAATCGAAAATTAAGGGTCCCAGCAAAACTTTGGTAATGGGTGCGATATTCTCATGCGTTACCTTGTAATGATTGCTCGTTACCTTTTTCATTATTTGCAAGAATAAAGTAATAAGTTACTCATTATGTATAACGTAATAAATGATTTATAAATGTAAACTAATAATTGAAATACTTTTGAAAATCTATTTTTAGATACATTACTTTGTGATATTTTGTAAGCAAAAGGGTAATGTATGTTTGTTTTGATAACACTAGCGAAAAACGAAGCGCAACAATTCATTTAAGTTTAAAGCAATGAAATACTATATGCGTCGATAGCTCAGTGGGTAGAGTTCTTGGCTGGCAACCAGATTTCCCTGGTTCGATTCCCATCTTGACCACATTATTTTTAATTACAATTATTTTAAATAAAATATTTGTAATAATTTTTTTTATAAAAATTCCTCTTTTTTTAAAAATCTATTTTTAGACACATAACTTTTCCATTCTCGTAACCATAAAAGTAACTCCTTACATTATCACCTCTAAAGTAATGGGTATATACATTACTTTGAGGCTCATCCCCTATAAAATTCATCAATGAAGTAAGGTGTAAAGTAATCCATCGGCCCCTATGGCTATACATTACTTTACCCATTATTTGGTAATGCGTGGTTTTGCTGGGATGTTAAATATCTTTGCTGCTACTTGATGATAGTTAGATTTTAACGCATATCGCAGTCTAATTTAAAGTCGTCACTATTACCATTAAGATGGCACTTAACATTATAGATAACTAAATTTGTTTAAAAACATTTCACGTCGCAAAGTCTTTTGTGTATTTTATTAATTATTTCATTTTTTTAAATGGTTTAGGGGAGGGGGATATATCACCCTCATTGCCCCCTTGATTTGCCCCTGTAAACATATAATTCAAAATATAATTATTTATTAAGCAGATAATATGATTTAATCGACTCGTTTATTGCTCTTTCCACATTATTCATGGCAGGTCTTCGCGGGCCTTGTCCCAATGTTGTTTGCAAGGATTAACTTTTTGGTGTAAATTTGGTATTGGGTGTAATAACGTTATAACTTATGTATGCACGATAGGGTGTTCTTTAAAGTCAAAATTATCGAATTTCAATGTAAACACTCCGTAGTTTTGTTTCATTTTGTTCTAAGATACAATAATTTGAAAAAAAAAAACGTTAACCCGAGCCGAATTGCGTTAAAAGTTCCGGAATTTTTTGAAAATTTAAATAATTTTTCTATATTATACCACAAAACGTTTCTACTTAATTTTGGTATACTGATTACGAAAATATTAATATTCATAGAGAGGTTCATTGCGAATCTACATATGGGTATTTCCACAGAAAGGTCAACCGCTACCAAAATATTAAAGTTGAAGAAAAAAGACTTTTCTGAGAAAGTTTAGTTGGTTAATGCATTGGATTTTAAGAATATACCTAATTAAATACATATTACCATTTGTAATTTAAGAAAAGTGGTCTGCAAAGAGCAGCTTTGCTTTTTTTGGTTTTAGCGTTTTTAATTGACATTTTTCCTTGAGTTATTTCTAAGTGTTACATATCATGTCGATTGCACTCTTCTTATAGACTAAATATACCAACAATAAATATTTAAAAACACCACAGTAGAGATCAAGCAAACTCCGAATAACGGTATAATTCAAAGATTCTTTGTACTACATTCTTCTATCCCGTTCGCGACCGAAAATAAGCATTTGTGTTTAGTTCTCCGTGAACGTTGATCGGAATAGTTTGATATTTACAATTCAAAACAAAATAACCGAGATCATTTAAAAAAAACCAAACCTAAAACATTTTGATCCATAAATAAACCTAAAAAATGCCTTTGGAATCATTGTCCCGTTCGCGATGTCCCGTTCGCGATTCTAAAAAAAATATTTAAAAAAAATAATAATAAGGATAATAAAAAAAAACAAAATCCTAAATAAAATCTTTATATCTCTGCTTTAGTTAAAAAATAATCTCCATTTAATAAACTGACGAAATTCGCAGAGTTTTAAACAAAACCACACACCGAAAAAAATTACTTACATATTTTGTCCCGTTCGCGATCGCAAGTTTATCCAAAATATTTGGAGAACGTTCATATTTTATAATTTTCTTTGTTCTCAAAAATTGTTCTACTAAAATGCTATTAAATATTTATAAAAAGTTAAAAAAAAATTTGAGTTTTCATATTTTTTTTTCAAGTTGAGTGCGTACGAATGTCCCGTTCGCGATCCTGGAAATGCCCATATATAAAATTTAAATCACAACATAAATGAAAAAGCTATGTGAGAAATAATTCATGTTAATTCATTGAGTTAAAAGGAAATTTAACTGCGAACTTTGGCTATCAATTATTTACATATGTCCGATCGGCTATTAGCTGATTTTGAAAGACATATATGTGACCTTCTCCGAGAAAAGAGACCTATTGTGTCAAAAAACGGGTTTAAACTTAAGAGTGGATTCTGGTACCTAAAAGGGTGTAGAATAAGATGAAATGAGTTACATTTCTGATAAAAATTTATTTTCCTCATAAAAACGTACAAAACGTACTTGGGAAAATCGATAAAAATGAAAAAACACATTAAAATTTTACTTTTTTGATTTTTTGGTTTTAAATTGTTTTTTACGTCAGTCTACGAATTTTTTTTGGAGTTTGGACTTTTTTTCGGTGTTTTGTGATCTGGTACTTCGATTTTCTTCCGTTTGAAAATTTCAGTTTTTTCTTTCTTCGGCGCTTTGACTTCAGCTTCGGTGCTTCGATTTTTTTTTTCGCGTTGGGTTCACTCGGTTTAGGAGCTACAAAATCTCTTTCTTTTCTTATAGTTATTTTTACAATGTTCTTCGCATAAGTATACGCACATCAACCCTTTGCTGAGAGCGAACACATAGCTGAGAACGAACAGAGCAGCAACAATAGCAAAGGTATTGTGACACTAAAAGCGAAAAAAAATACGTCACCACATAGGCATGACGTCACCAAAGTCGGCACCCAACCATAACTAGCCATACCAAATCGCATCTCCCAACTGAAGCTGTGTTCACAGTGATAATGCGTTATGAAACTTTTAATGCGTTTTTCTCAAAACTTCATTTTCACACACTAGGTCCCTTTTCTCGCAGAAGGTAACATATTTGTATTTCTGTTTCCTAAAAATTCATAGGTTTTTCTTATAATCATTTTCAATTAACTCCAACAATTTTTTTGTTGCTGGTATTTATAGCTCTGGTTAGAACATATTAAACAGTTCTGCAGCGTACTGTGTGTGTGATTTCGTATAGAACTTTCTTGTTGCTCTGCATAAATTTTATGTGAGATGTTCTTCGTTCGGTTTAAGATCATGAACATTTTTCTAAGTGGAAAAATTATAATGGGTTGCTTTTTCTCATTAGCTACTACCGACCTTCATCAACATTCTTCGCATCTTATGTGTTAAATATGTCTTATTTAACTCACAACTTTAAAAGAAAAAAGGTATATGAAAAATATTCCACATACTTAAAAATTATAAACGAAAACAATGTCGCATTTTTTAATAAAGGAAAAACATGCAATTTTTAGTAAAAATTAAAAGGCAACAACTCGAAAACCCAATTTGTCACAAGATATATAAATTTCTGGAGTCATGAACCAGGATTAGGCACGGGGTAACATTTTTCAAAGATTTTTTGTAAATTCATACATTTAAGACCAAATGAAACAAAACTGGGAGTGTTAGCAGCGAAATTCAACAATTCCTAAATTAAGGTACACCTTAATACACAACCATAATAACCAACTTTAAGACGTCATTGTGTAAGTTTGATTATCATGTATGGTTGCTAAAGATAAATACTTTCACGTTAGAACCCCAAATACACTGTGTATTAACACATTTTCGAAAAAAAGAAGAGAAACTAATTAACTTGTTAAGCAAACATGTATTTGTTTTAATATTAAATATTTCATAAGAAGATATTCGAAACAATTTGAAATGTACAGGGAAGTATAGCTGATATTTATACAAAAATAAATGACAAAAATATAATTTGTATGAAGCAAGAAATTTATTTGATTTTCATTTGCTTGTTTATAAAACCTTTAAAGAAAAATATTAAAACATTAACTTAAATAAATTTGTTCATAAAATTTGGTAAAGGTGACAAAAAATAAATGTTTAAAAGAAAAATTGTTAAAGCACAGTAAATTGTTTTTTATGTGAAAAAAATTTACTCGAACTTTAATGGCCTCAAATAGTAATTTAAATTCTAAAAATAAATAATTTTGTTTCACTCACTTTTCCAGTGGAAAAATAATATTAAACAGTATATTAAATTTGGTAGCGTGCTAACTTATCAGTGCGGAGATCGTGGGTTCGATTCCCACCAGAGGCTCTGGTCTGTTTTCGCTACAACGAGCCGAAAGCCTTCATTGCTAGTGCTCGGTTAGGGTATTTAGATATAATTTGTTATTATATGTTTAATAAAATAAATATAAATTTTCGTGAAAAATCATTACGTCTAAGGTAAGCGTTTATCAAATTTTACCAAAAAAATAACATGTAAAACAACATTAATTTTGTACGTTGGCGAACGACCATCTTTGATTTTGGGAGGAGGGTATGACGTATAACAGTTTTTTCACTCACGTGAAACCAGAACAGTTTACTAGGCTTTTACATAAAAAAAAAATAATACAAGGTGCGTTTATTAAAATTCCTGGATAATTTTATAAAGTTACCATTTGTGTTAAATGAATACCACTACTATTTCGTAGGTCCCCCTACATAAATTATGTATGTGTGAACCATATAGTGTAAGACATAAAACTAATAAAATTGTTGAATTTGTTATTCATGTTTAGCATAATTAATTAAAATGCTGGTATAAATTTGTCTCTCTCTCTCTTGTTCAGCAAACAAAAATTAAATATTTTTTATTTTGACATTTTCAATGTTACAAAACAATTGCTAAATACAATATAAATTAGTGGGGCCAAATGAATTTAATTTAAGAAAACTTCACGCTCTTGTTTAGAATTTAGAAAAGTTATTGCTGCCACGAATTTTAGAAATATTAAAGTTTTTTAGGTTTTATTTTTTGGAAAAAAATAATAGACCTTCCATTTTAACCATCCCCATCGATCGACCGAGAAGAAATGTTTGAGTCGATTTGTAAAATTATTACTTTTTTAATTTCAAATTAATGTGTGTTTTTCTAAAATCAACAAATTTTAATTAAATATACATTGATGTCGTGATATTGTGAAAATAACAAAATTTCATTTGTTAATTCCACAAAAAATTGTATTAAAATTAATTTGATTAAAATTATCTTCAATTTGAAGAAATATTGTAGCTTTAGAAAATAATTGAGCGTGCTTAGTCTTGTATTGCCACACTCTAAAAAAAACACATGAACTAATATGTTATCAAAAATTTCCTTCAAATGTGTTAATAAATTGTCCTCAGTTTAAGTAAAATTTTATTAAAACTTAGAAAAAATTTTCTTAAAAAGAATAAAAATTCCTAAGTTTGAAGAAAATCAAAATAGTTTATATACTCAGAAATAGTTCATATTTTTTCTAAGTAATATTTCTTGATTTTAGGGAAAAAAAAGTTAATTAAATCAAAATTAATTAATTTATAGAAAAAACATCTTAGTTTTAAGAAATTTGCATACTCAAATGTAATAAAATTAAGTTTAGCTTAAACAGAAAAAAAATTAGGACATAATTTACTCCCATTTAGTTCAAAAAATGTTTCTAACTTAAATCGAGAAAGTACTTGAACTTAATGTGTGTAAATTTTTGTTCGCGAGTATTAAAATTTACTAAATTTTAGAAAGCCATTTCCAAATTAAGTTTTTAAAGTTACCACTTTCTAATTTTGAAGAACTAATTAGGAGGAAATTTTACTGTTTTCTAATAAAAATTTAGTTCTAAGTAGTAAAATTTTTCTATAATTTAGAAATTTTGACCAAATTTTAAGTAAAATTTGTTTCTTAATTTCAAGGAAAATTTTATTAAATATAGGGAAAAAGTACCATAGGCGCCGTTTTAATTTCAATTTTTCCTCTAAATAAGTTAATTTTTCTTAATTCTAGTTCATTTTTTTTTTTTAACTGTTGTAAAGATGTAGAGTGTGGTTGTTTTCGACAAATGCCATAAAAAGAACTGTATAAATTAATATAAAAGTGTTATAACCAAATAATTCAAAATTATAATCATTAGTGACTAACAATGATAATAATTAGTACATATTTTACTTCTAATTAACTCATGTAATTATGTTAATTTTATTTTATATTATTTTATGTGAATTGTGAAATTATTTTGTTATTTTCATTCTTCAAATAAATGTTTTAATTAGTGATTTTCAGTCTTTAATTTAGTTATTTATATGTGATCGAATTATTTTATTATTATTTTAAATAAATGTTTATAGTTTTGTATGTATATTAAAATTATCATAAAAAATTATCATGTAAATTTAAGTACTTTATTATAGTTTTAATTTCATGTTTCATTATTTTTTTTATCAAAATCAATATTTTTTAAAAACGTAAACTAACTATAGACGTTTAGTAGTTTAAAAAATTTAATTAAGATTAAGTTTAAAATAAAATTAAAAATTTATTATCAGTTGATAAATTACACCAAAAAAAAAAGAAAATTAACTAGAATTTATAAAAAATTAAATTATTTGGAGGAAAAATTAAAATAAAAACGGCGCCAAGGACACTTTTTACCAATATTTAATAAAATTTTTCTTGAATTTAAGAAACAAATTTTACTTAAAATGAGAACTCAAATTTTATTAGAAAACATAGCAAAATTTCCTTCTGATTAGTTCATATATCATCTTAAATTTTACTGTTAGTTAGGAAATGTTTCCTTAATTTTAAGAAAAATTTTATTTTATTTAAGTTCATTAGATAATTTTTTTTACTAAAAACTAGGACTTAACTCCCTAAAAATAAGAAAATGTTTTCTTACATCAAGTTAAATAGCACTTCTTTTAAGTGAAAATTATTTATAAGTTTAATAAACATTTTCTAATAAATATAAAACTGTTTTATGATAAAGATAATATATATAACCAACTATTTTAGAGTACTTCACATCCATTGTTTAAGTATTTGCCCACATTCGGTGGAATTTCGCTTTGTCAAGGACACTGCTTTTAACAAGCCTTTTGCTATACATTTTTGTATTTAAATTAATTTGAATTATACTAAATTCATGTATTTGAAATATATATTAAATTTCATTAACAAAAAGGTAAACAAATTAAAAAAATGTACTGCAGGATATCCTGAAACGTAATAAATTGTGACAAAGTCAGATCCTTTTCGTAGTTAATTAACGGTTCTGCTTGAGAGAACTAGAAAAAGGGACGCTAACAAAATTTAAAAAAAATATTTTAATCTAATGGGCATGTGAGCCATATTTGAATCACGCTCCAAAAATTACAATCATACACGATAATTTTTTTAAATGGTTACTTTAATAATATTTTTTCTTGGAAACTTACAAGTTTGTTTTTAATTTATAGTATTTTTTTTTTTTTTGGAATAGAATAATTTAAACGTTTTCCAACAAAAAAAAATTATATACAAAATTTTATTATTTTTTAAAAATTAGAAAACTTTTACTTGAAAAAAAGAATATTTTATTAAAATTTTTAAAATTTATCTGAACTAAGTTGCATGAAAATTTTCCTTAGAAATAGTTTATCAGTTTCTAAAATCAAGTAAATTTTTATTATTACATAGGAAAAAATTTATTACTTTTTGTTTTTAATTGTCTGAACTCATTTTTAGAAAACAATTCTTAAAAATTAGAAAGTGGTATACTTAAAAACTGAATTTGGAAATGGCTTTCTAAAATTTAGTTAATTTTACTACTCGCCTAAAAAAATGAACACACATTAAGTTCAAGTTCTTTCTCATTTAAAGTTAGACAAATTTTTTGAACTAAAATGGGAGTAAATTATGTTCCAAATATTGTTTTTTTTTTTAACTTAACTTAGTTTTATTATATTTTAGTATGCAAATTTCTTAAAACTAAAATGTTTTTCTTAAAAATTGATAAATTTTTATTTAATATAATTGCCTTTTTCCTAAAATTAAGAAATATTACTTAGGAAAAATATGAACTATTTCTAAGTATATAAACTATTTCGTTTTTACCCAAATATAGAAATTTTTATTCATTTTAAGAATATATTTTGAAGTTTTAATAAAATTTGACTTAAATTGAGGAAAATTATTAAACTATTTTAAAGGAAATTTTGTATTAATTTTTAGTTCATGTCTTTTTTTTTTTTTTTTTTTGAGTGTATATTTAAGACTGTTAAGGTTAGAGATAGGCACGTAAACAATATTTGACTCACGCTCACGCACGATCACAAAGCAAAAATTAAAATCATGCACGATAATTTATTTTAATGTATCCTTTAATTTGTTTTCTATATTTCAATAATATTTTTTCTTTACAATTAGGAAAACTAACTAGTTTGTTTTAATTTATTGTTTTCCAACAAAATAATCCTATATCTAAGTTTATTATTTCCCAATAACTTGAAAATTTTTACTTAAAACAAATAACATATTATTAAAATTAAAAAAATATAAAAAAAAAATAAGTTGCATAATGATTCATTATTGCAAACTGCAAATTGATTCATTATTTTGTGAGATAAACATTAAATGAAAAAATTAAACGTCAAAATATATTCATGTTTTCTAATGGCATTTTCTTTTCTAACAAAAATGGTAACATTTTATTCTCTTTTACCAGAAAACTGCATTTTTGCGTTCTTTTCTAGAAAAAAAGATGACAATTTGAAAGGGCATCGTGTCCTGTTTTAGAAAATGTGTTGCCAGACTTCAAAATCTCTTGTCGAGTTTGTTTAGTTTGTGATTGAACTTCATACCATACATGGTACGATACAAAAACAATGCATGTTTTCACTAAAATTATTTTCAATTTGACGTCTAATTTATACAAAACCTTATGCTGCAGTAATATATTATGCTATAATTATTTTTTATTTACCAAGATGGTCATTAAAAACCTCTTTGCCTCTCTATGCACATAATTGTAGATTGGGCCACATCATAATCCAAAATAACAATAGACCAACCCACAAAGAACGTAAATGTTTGAAATACAAAATTAGGAAGGGAATATATTAATCCTAATCCATTATTGGATTTTACTATTTAACATTTGGCAGAAATATTAAAAGAAGTTTAATAAAAGAAAAAAAAAAACACGAGAAGAACAAAAAAAAAATTAATACAAATATACTGACAAATATATAGAAATGCTCCATCAAATTGACCCAAAAACCCACTTGAAAGAAAAAGATAATAAACAAAAGTTTCCCCAAAATTATTGGAAACAAAAATATTAATAAGGATAAAGACAGGATATTGGTTATAACAAAATGAAGAAAACTACAATAATAATACATAATAGGATATGGAAGACATTAAAGAAAAATAAACACACATATCTATAAGTAAATATTGATATAAATACATATTGAAAATGAAATGAAATTAATAGAAAGTAAGCACCGACTGTAGGATACCCAACCCGATAAAATATGCAAAATTATTAGTTACACTCAGAGAAAAAACATGAATGGGGGCAATTATATTCGAAGATCATCAAATATATGGGATTATAATTAAGCCAACGATTGTCGTACTATACTATAGTTATCATATTATAATAACAAAATAACTATAATTTTACCATAATATGGTTTCAACAGTTATATTATGATTCGAAAATATAAAAAAGTTCTTTAAATTTAAGAATATTTCTTTAAGAAATGTTTTTCCTTAAGAAATAATTTGATTTAAGGACTTTTAAAAGAAAACTTCTTTGATTCTAAGGATTTTTTAAAGGAAAATACCTCAAAAAATTTTAAATTCTAAAAACTTTTTTTAATAGAAATATTCTTATGTTCTAAGGACATTTTTAAGATTTTTTTTAGATAGTCTTTAGAGTCTCAGAATTTTTCTTTTAGAAAAAGTCCTTAGAATCTATTTATATTAGAAAAAATTTTTTATTATACCTTCCACCATATATGGTGAGGGTATATATCAGTTTGTCATTCCGTTTGTAATATGTCGAAATATAGGTTTAAGACCCCATAAAGTATATATATTCGTGATCCTTATGCAATTTTATGTCGATTTAGCGATGTCCGTCTGTCTGTCCGTCTGTCTGTCTGTCTGTCTGTCTGTTGAAATCACGATCACGACGCGAAGACGTAAGCGGGGGTGCCTATTTTTACCCAGATTATTGAACATCCTCCCGAGCAGTTTGGTATTTAAAATGAGCAAAATCGGTCAAGCGGTTCAAAAGTTATGAGTGAAAATGTGAAGGTACCTCTAAATTTTCCATACAAATTTGTACAATTTTTCTGTATCTTTTTTTTTTTCTGTTAAGTAAGTAAAAATGTTCTTAAGTCTTCTTATTGTTCGATTACATTTATTGTCTTACATACTATGATAACTAAGTTAACGTAAAAATTAACAATGTTAAAGTCGCTAACAGAGCAGACCTCTGTAAATAACATTGCTAAAACTAAATAACAAAAGTTCGTTACATAAATTGACAAAACATATTCATATTACAGTTCATGCAAAATTTAGTATATACGTATATCATCTTCATCCCCTTTGGTGGAGGGTATTCAAAGATTCGGCACAGCCGAATTTAGCCCTTTTTTACTTGTTTTTCATATTGAAAAGTCCTTAGAATATTTTAGAATCTAAGTTTTTTTAAAAATATATAATCTTCTTATATAAGAAACAGATTGCAGAATCTGTTGAATTTACTTAAAGAAAAAGTTCATAGAATCTAAAAATTTTTCTATCAGGAAAATTTCTAAAAATCTAGGATTTTGTATAAGAAACCTTTTCGTACAAAACAACAGACTTTTTCTTATAACAAATTATTTTATTAATATTCTGAGTACTTTTTCCACAAGAAAGTCGTTGTTTAACAAGAAATGAAACACATTTTATTTGAAAAAATTATTATTGTTTTTATTGAAAAAAAAAAATAAATAAAATCTTTATATAGAATCTTTTTGACAGTAAATCTTTTCGATAATGAATTAACTAGTGTAAATTATGATGTTATATGTACGATATGTATAAGGCATTTTCGAAATTAAAACTCGCAAGTGAAAATTATCCTATGTGATAATTTTTACATGGGTGACTGAACTGATACAATTTTTGTTTATTAAATTTATTTATTATGACTGGAAATGTCAGACATTTTTTTTTATTTGCAATTATTCATTGATTGTTTTCAGCATTTATAGTTCCATAATTATCATATTTTTTTCATAGTCAGAATTTTTGTTACCACAGTAGGGTTACATCCAATCATGTTATAAAATAGAAAGTGACAATCATGAATTGAATATTTACTATAATGATGATGGTAGCGACCAGCTATATTTTTGGAATACGATCCAATTGTATCTAATTAGATCTGATCAGATAAAATTAGATACCAAATTGTCCGATTTATGACAAGAAATAACTGTATCAATTTGATTTTTTCGGTAATTGTACATGACAACTACAATTTATCTTTACACCAACAAAAAAATATTTCTTCTGTATCCTTAACATAAGCTCGGCAATTGGCAATTTTGTGCCATTATTCTGCCGACGTATTTTACTTATTGTTAAGATTTTTATTTCTAATATAGATGGGGAGTAAGCACTAGACTTGAGAATTCTAATTCGTTTTGGTGTAGTTTAATTTTCTATAAACACCTAGTTCGCTTTTCTAATTCAATCGCTCCCTCAGAATTTCGTTCAATCATTCATATAATCGTTCGCTAGGCCATTTTGTTAGCGAACCATTCCTATTGTTCGTCGTTTTTATTGCTTTTAGATAAAGACAAATATTTTATTGAAAAAAATATTTTTTTAAGGATTTTATTTACTTTTTATAACTTTGAATTTCAATGTTACTTTAAATTTTTTTAAACAATATCGGGTACTTGTTGAAAAATTAAAAATGAAATGCAGTTGTTCCTGACGAAAACAAAAATCAAATGAACGATTGAGTTAAAAGAATAGTTTAATTGAACTAGTTCGTTCACAAACGACACAACTCTACTAAAGCGAAGCTTACATTAGCTGTGTTCGACGTACGATACCGCGGGTGCCCGCGGGAACCCAATTTTGTCAAAAAGCGTTTCTTGTAATAAAAATTGGGTAAATGAGAGAGTTCTTGAAAGAGTAATTCTGTTTCTCTTTTTACCAGAGCTAACCCGTACTTTTTGTTCTGGTAAAATGGTAAATTTGACAAATCAATCAGATAATAAATTTGTGAAAAAAATTAAAGTTAAATAAAAAATTTACAATATGAATTTTTTCTTCTTAATAATGAAATTTACATTTGAAAATGTAAGTAGTTATTTGAAATTTTAAATATATTTATTTACTCGTAAGCTGTTTTTCAATATGAATAAATTTGACGTTCATTTTTTTGGGTATGAAATGTGGTTTTGTGCGTTCGCAGTGTTTTGGGCATTTTTATGTTATTGTGAGAGAATTTTTGCTTACTCTCATTTTAGCAGAGTACCCAAAATTACCTCGTACAGACCTATTATCTGGTTTTCCATCTGATTTTAAAAATTGAAATAAAAAATCTCTTTGGTAAACCGCTGTGCGTTTAAACCTTCAGATCCAAATCTTATGCAATCAAATGAAAACAGCTGTTTTTGTTTGTTGCTCAATTCTTTTTTTACCGCTAATTTTCAACTTAACCTTTTAATTTTTTATGAAATGAAAAAATTGAATTTTGTTATTTTAACTAACAACAATTTCTTAAAACGTTAATTGCTTCGTAAAGTATTTGTATCGATGATAACAATGTGAATTTTCATAAATTTGTTAATTGTTATATTAAAAAAGTAGTTATTTTAATAATTTATTTCGTCAAAAGTTAACAAAATTCTTATATTAATTTCACTTACAACTTTTGGCTCAGTGTACTTTAACAAAATGTGATAGTGAAAAAAGGCCTTTAACAATATCCTGTGGACCTTTATTTTTCTTCTCGATTCAGGTCTTCTATCAATGGTTAAGACGTCTTTGTAAAAAACAGTGAAAAAAATTTACTCAAACTTTAATGTCCCCGAATCTTTTTTATTTAAAACTATCAAAATAAACGCAAAACTACACTTTTTCACTAGAAAAATTATAGTATTTTATTTGTGTAAAAAGAAATTGTACTAAATTTTCAAGTAAAATTCATTTTCGTGAAAAATCATCTTTTAATGGAGTATAACATTTTTTCCACATAAAACCTGAACATGGATTTTGTTAAAATTTTTATTATCCCCGCATTCACTTTTCTAGATAATCCATTCTGTTTAAATTACAATATAGAAATTAATAATTAAAATTAATTCCATATCGGACATAGTTTTGGAAGGTAAACAAAGTTATTGGCGTAAACAAAATGTGTCGAATTTTTTTCGGTCTCACTCCTTAGAACATAATGCTAATAACTTAATGGCTTATAACATAATGCTAATAACATAATGCTAATAACATAATGCTAATAACATAATGCTAATAACATAATGCCTTATAACATAATGCTAGTGAAGAAAGGATTTAGTTAAAAAATAACTTTTAATTACGTGGCAGACGACTTTTTGTGCACTTAACGGATGTTACAAAAGTCAAAGTAAGTCCAAAATATCCTGTTAAATCTTAAAATAGTGTAGGGTATCAATATCCATTATTTACAAGGAAATTAAACAGTCTTGTAGTGTTTTTTTACATGTCTTTAGGATCACTCCTTCAGAACACTAAGTCAATTTGGTAAGAGGATAATGAAATTGATGATGGTAATGTAAACATCAAAAGATTGATGGGAAAAAGACGATTTAATAAGGAAATATATAAAAAGAAATAAAATTCAAAAACAGGATATTTAAAATCAGGCAATTTAAGTATTGATAAAAAATAGAAATAGAATATTTTAATAAGTTAATTTAAAATAAGAATTTCATAGAAAAACTTTTTCTAAATAAAAATGATTACGTAAATTAGAAAAATATAAAAAACAAAAACTGCACACGCATACTCAAACTCTCTCACTTTGAAAAAATAAAAATGCGTCTCATATCCTCAACTATCCGTTTCCTTTCTTCAAAAAAAATTCAGTTCAAACACTCACACAAATACACACATACATACATTCATAAATTAAAAAAAAATACAAACTATGAATTTTTTCAAGGACATTTTTACAAAAGTTCTAACAAAGGCACTTTTTGTATAAAAAGTAACCTAGAGAATTTTTTTTTTAATAAATTTACAAATAAAATTTTGAAAGTTTACATACCTTTAGTTTTTTCTTTCTTTTATTGTTTGCTGGTTTATGGCAGTTTTAAATGGCTAATAGGATGCAAATTGGGTTTAAATTATTTATGTTTGCTAAACACTTTAAAACAATTGTTTTTTTTTTAATAAATTGCACAATTTTTTTTTTTTAAATAAACTTTTAAAGTCTCTTGAAATGACAATTGTGTAAATAATTTTTGATTTATTTCCAATTCAGTTTTTGACACGTTTGTCTTTCGTTTATTTAAACAAAAATTTTAAATTTCTGTTATTTGCAATAAAAATAAATAAATAATTTCTGCAACGTAAAAAAAGAGTTCCACGTATAATTTTTAAAAATTTAACCACAGTGAAGGAGAACTAGTTAAGCAACACAACCGCTCAAGAACGCGTCAGCTGATTGAATGAATTTCAAGTTTGTTTGTAACAAAAAAATAACGTCACGATACGAGCATCAAACAATATAAACATTACTAAAACAAAACAGCAGCAACTACATACAAACAACAGCAGTAGTGGAGAACTAACGTTGTTATCATTGCCATCAGCTCCCTCATTCACATATTTGGTGACGCTTTTTCATCGCATTTGGTGTGCTCTTCAAGTGGCTTATAGAGTAGTTTGATTGCAGGTAATGTTTGTTAATAACACTGTAGCTTTTTGGAGGTAGAAAGCTTTTTTTTACTCACTTTTTTTTAGAAATTATTATTACGTATTAGAGATAGGGCAATGTTATAAGTGAGAGTGGTATTAGGTAGGTGAAAGCTTTTATGATAAATGCTATTTGTTATCTCAATAGTAATAATTAACACATGGAGCTTTTTAAACAAATGGTGTCAAGTAACCGTTTAAAAGAAATCACTATAATTTCTTATTGGTATGGATTCAGTTTACGAGTTATCACGGTATTGGAGAGCAAATTCTCAGATCATAATGAAACTCGGATATGTTGCATAGAAGGCGAAACTAAAATGCAAATTTTTTTCAGCTCACCAATCTAAATTAATTTAACTTTTTCAATTAATTTTCAAAGGAAATAGCTTTTTGGCTTATTTCGTCAGGAATTAACTTTCTCATTTAATTCCCTAAAGAATTAACTTTTTCGATTCATGTTTTAAAATAATGTTGCAAGTAATGAGTTATCATTACCATTTGAAATGGCATCATTATTGTGTACATTTCCTTTAGCATTATTTTAAAACATGAAATAATGTGTTACCTATAACAGCTACAATAATGGATTTCACAATGCATTTCTTTAAACCATAAAATAATGACATATTTTTAAGGAAATTTACTATGAGTCACATTCGTGTATGTTGTGGAACATACATAATTAGGCAAAATAAAAAATTAAATATTTTGGTGTTTTTGAATTCAGTTTCACTACTTATTTTACTAATTGAATTCGCCAGATAGCAGATGAAATCAATTAAGAGGCGTTTTTTTATTAAACATATCACACCTGTTGCTCTAAAGAGCGTCAACTCAAAATATTTCAATTTTCACTTTTTGCAAGAAAACGATATACAGTGGTCACATTTACCCACTGTAAAAATCTTACATCATTCTCTCTACTCTACAGTTGTATCCCTTTTTGTGATATTGGGTATACAAGTTATAATGTCGATTTTTTTGCTTGAAAAATTTATTTATTATAATAACAAAATGAATTAAAACATTTTTTAAAGTATTGTCCATCGTAAGCCACTATTTTTTCCCATCTTTCTGGTTGCATATGGATTCCGCGCCAAAAGAACTGCTCTGGTTTTGAGGTAAAGAATGAATCAAGCCAATTTCTGATTCCCTGTTCTGAAGTAAAGTGTATTCCAGTAAGGGCGTTCTGCATCAGTCGAAACAAATGGTAGTCAGAAGGGGCAAGGTCAGCCAAGAATTCCCATCCACTGTTTTCCAAATAGTTTTTGACCGGCCTTGCAACATGTGACCGAGCGTTGTCATGATGGAAGATTATAGCCTCGTGTCTGGTCGAATATTCTGGTAATTTTTCGTTGATTGCTCTCTTCAAACGAATTAATTGTGTTCGGTACAGGTCCCTTGTGATCGTCTAATCCGATTTCAACAGCTCATAGTACAAAACAACCTTCTGATTCCACCAAATACAGAGAATTACCTTGGCGCTATGGATATTGGGCTTCGGCGTTGATTTGGCTGATTGGCCGGACTTTACATATGACTTTTTGCACTTAGGGTTATCGTTATGTATTTTTCATCACCAGTAACAATACGATGCAGAAATTACTTCTTTTTGTAGCGATCAAGCAACATTTCCGACATGCAGAATCGACTTTCAACGTCTCTCGGCTTTAATTCATATGGGACCCAATTTCTTTGCTTTTAGATGAATGCCAATGCTTTTAAACCTATGTAAATGGCTTGTTGTGTGACTCCTAATGATAATGCAAGTTCTTCTTGCGTTTTACAACAATCTTCGTCGAGTAATGCATCAAATTCCTCATCTGCAAACTGACCAGCCTCTCCTTGTCTTCTGTGTCGAAATCACCACTTTTGAATCGCGCAAACCATCGTTCACAAGTTTTTTGAGTTGGTGCATGTTGACCGTAAGCTTCTACCAACAATCGATAAATTTCAGCAACCGTGTTCTTCAAATGAAAGAAGGTTATCAGACTTCCCCGCAAAACATCTTTTTAGGCACAAAATTCGACATTATTATAGCGATTGAAAAAAATGTGTGCTTACACTTTGGCGTCTATTGAATACTGAATTAAAATGACAGATTTTTACCCTCCAAAATACCGTATTTGTTATTATTGACACAATATTATTATTAATAATATTATTAACAATATTAATTATTTCCATTGGCTTAAATAAATAAAAACATATGTGATAATTATACCATCTGTTGTCCAAATCGACATTATTAACTTGTATACCCAATATAAAAGTAGCTTCTTTAGAATCAACTAAAGACAAATATTTTGATTTGTTCCCAAATGAAAGCTTAATTCATATCAGTTTTGTTTCAACTAAAATTAAATATTTTGAGTTGTCCACAAATTTAAACTCAATTCATATCAGTTTTGTTTCAACTAAAGGGAAATATTTTAAGTTGTGCCTGTGTTTATATCATAACAGTTACATTAAATAAGTGAACAAATTTTTGATAGAGAAAAACTCAAAAAACTTGTTATATTTCGATAATCACTTAAAAAATTGCAAAAACAACTACCGTTGTACACTTATTGTTTATATTTCTTTACAATGACATAATTTTTTTTAAATTTTATAGTAAATATTATAAAAAAAAAAACAGTTTTTTGCCTCTACGAAAAATTTTTAAATTTTGAGTTGACTGCCTTTAGAGCGACAAGTGCGAAATGTTGCGAGAAGAAAAACCACTTGGTTCATATAATTTTAAATTGTTTTTAATAATTCCAAGTGTATTTTTATCATTTTGAAATTTATTAACACTAAAATAGGGGTTTTAAAGAACATCTAAAATATGTAAATTTTTAGTTTTTCGGACACTCCTCAGAAGAAAAAATATATAACGCCCTTGGTAATAAAGGTAATTTTCTCACGATTCCAAATATGAATTTCGTTTTACGATCCGGGGAATAGAATTTAGGTCCATTTTAGTACATTTTTTAGGTGGTGTAAAAAAGTTAAAAGTTAATTTTTCGTATATTAGTTTATTTATTTATCCCTAAATAAATATTTATAATTAATATACAAATCAAGAAGATCGAAGAAAACTAAAAGAGTTAATATTTCGTTAAAAAAATGGTATTTATTGTTCGGATTAAACGGAATGGAATTTCGTAAAACCAAAAGTTTTTTGTTTTTGACAACTAAAATTTTTCGAACATAAACATCAAAAATGCTTAAATCGTACGAATTGCTATTAATTTAAATTAGTTACTAATTTTTTATTTCTTCAAGGAATTAATACCCTGAAGGGAATTAAGAGGAAATGTTTATTCCTTAGGGAATTAAACGAAATAGTTAATTTCCTATAGAATTAAGCGAAAATTGAATGAATTCAAGAGAAATTCCTTGACCAAAAGTTAAATTAACTAGATTTGAAGGAATTCCTTAAGCCTATATGAAACTTGCTGGGTTCTGTATTAATAATCCTTATTAAAAGAGAGGTAAAGCCAACTTATATAAAAAATAGTGGGTATAAAGAGTTCAACCATTTGGAAAAAATAGTAATTTGTAAAATTAAGGTCGGTAAGGCAGTGTCCTTGATGTGATTTTCATTGATTGCCAAAAAAAAAGGATTTTGTGAATGCAATCCTTAACTTTAATCCATAATTTTTTAATCAAGGAATTTATTCATTAATTTAATTCTTTGAATTCATGCACAGGAATTTTCTTCATTTTTTTTTTTTGTTAATAAATCCCACTTTAGCAAGTTGATTTAACGTATGGGTGTCTAGAATTAATTTTCTACTTTTGAGCCCCAACATGGGCAAATGAATTCATTCCTTGAATTAAATTTTATTGAATTCATTTAAAAACGGAATGAATTCTTTGAAGCTCTGATTCTAGGTTGAGTTTTCGAAAAAGCTATTACGTATTTTTTTTAATATCTGATAAGACAAAAAAAATGTAATTTCAATTTTATTTGCCAAGAAATATTTTCTCAAAAAATACAAATTGTTCCATTGCAAAAATCGCTATATTGAAGAATTAAACGCTCCAATTGCACACGGTTTTTTTCAAAGCTTTAAAAAGCTTTTTTCTTTTTAGGTATTATTTCAATTCTCTTTGTTATGTATGATACAATCTTAAATCCATAGGACTTAATTGCAGCTACTTTCATGTAAAGAAGTTTTTATTAACCCTGGAATAAATTTATTTCAAAAATTAAATTCTCTAAATGTTTTTTAAAGGTTCTTTAAAAGTTTAAAGATTTTACATAGACAAAAATTTCTCAAAATTAAAAAGTTTTTAAATTTAAAAAAAAATCCCATTTATCTGAGGTTTTCCCCATTGAATAAAGATCTCGATGCTTCAATATTTTTCAATACAATATTGTTGTAAGAATCTAAAGGTTTTCAATAAAAAAACAATTAAAATATTAAGTCAAAAAGTGTTTTTTTGGAAAAAACTTTTTTATGTAGTAGAAAATCAATAGAAACTCATAGAAAACAGACTCCTGCTATCATTTGGAGTAGTCAAATTTCCGATTGTGGTTACTGAATTTTAATTGAAAACACCAAATTTGAATTGTTTCAGTTGCAAAAACAGATTTCTGGATTTTTAAACCAAAAAAAATGTTATAGATAAAATCAAAATTTGAACGTATCTGCTTTTTTCCGTTTATGAATGGGTTGTTATATTTTACCCGGTACAAACAATCCTAATTCAATGATGTTATAACATCTTGTGATATATTTTTTTTTGTTTATAATGGGTTAATTCTAGTTTTTTGGAGAGCACTACAGTTTGTGCTGTCTAAAAAAATATAAAAAAATTATATTAATGCGTTTTTTTTCTACTCAAATAGGGGTAAAAGCAATATTTACTTTTGGCAGAAGAGATAAAAAGAAAAATGTAAATTTTATTGCATATACTTTAAAAGAAAATATTACCTATTCCAACAACAAAGTAAATATACACATGTGTTCTATTTACAAATGTAGATACGTCAAATGGAAAATATTACTTCAGATGTCATAGGTCAATAACAAACAGAAGCTTTTACAACGAAGAAATTTAAATGTTTTAAAAAAACTAATTAAAGTAAATTTAAAATACATAGATTATAAAAAGTTCATATTTAAAAAAAAACTACTTCTTTGATATTCTACAATTGATCATATTTGAAATACCTATGAAAATTATGAGCAACATACTTGGGATTTTTTCATTAGCATTAAAATTTTCATTACAATTTAATGATAATAATATTTTCTTATATTAGCATTTGTACTACTATTACTTCCCAGCAAAACCACACATTACCAAATAATGGGTAAAGTAATGTATAGCCATAGGGGCCGATGGATTACTTTACACCTTACTTCATTTATAAATTAATAAAGCGATTAGCCTCAAAGTAATGTATATACCCATTACTTTAGAGGGAATAATGTAAGGGGTTACTTATATGGTTACGGGAATGGAAAAAGTGATGTCTAAAAATATATTTTTAAATTATTTTTATTAAAAAAAACTATTACAAATATTTTATATAAAATATTTGTAATTAAAAATAATGTGGTTAAGATGGAACTCTGTTTGCCACTGAGCTATCGACGCATATAGTATTTGATTGCTTTAAACATAAATGAATTGTTGCGCTTCATTTTTTTTGCTTGTATTATCAAAACAAACATACATTACCCTTTTGCTTACAAAAAAAAACACAAAGTAATGTATCTAAAAATAGATTTTCAAAAATATTTCAATTATTACTTTATATTTATAAGTCATATATCACGTAATCAATAATGAGTAACTTATTACTTTATGCTTGCAATAATTACATTACAAGGAGAATATCGCACCCATTACCAAAGTTTTGCTGGGTAATTAAATCGTTCTAATGCCTCAAAAAGTAATTACAATTGATTTCAAAAAGCATTTGTTTACAAAAAAAAAATAGAGGATGTTTAATTTGCTTTACATAGGCTGTTTAATAAAAAATTAATCCCACGTGATCCCTCTCAGACCTGGCCTATTTGTATTATCGAAGTATATTAATGCTCTCATAAAACAATATTATTGCCCCTTTGGCCATTTTACAAAATGACGAGCTTCTCGATAATACAAATTAGGTATTTCCGGGAGGGACCCGAGGAATTTTTATAAAATACTTATAGGCTGAATATTTTTTTATTATCAATTTGTGCTTATCAGCGCTGTCCTTAAACCGGCTTACGCAGAGAAATTTTTCTTTCAGCAATGTTCTTAAATTCTATTTTGAACTTGCATTCGTGTCCACACTGTGAAAGTCTATTTTTGCAATTTAAGTACCTTTTACATATAAAAAAGTACGAATTAAAAAACACAAGAGAATTGTGAGTGCAAGCAAGTCGGTACGCCTTTCCGTTCTTCTTTCCCCCCCCCCCCCCCCCCCTCTCCTATAAACTCAGAATTGCTACAATTAAAATTTTTTTGCGTAAAGCGGGACTTAGTTCCGAATCCACATAAAAAATTACTAAAATTAAACATTCCGAATTTTTTTTTGCTGTTTTGTGATCCACATCTACAAACTATTTTCTTTTTTTTGGAATATTCCGTGTAGAAGAAGCTTTTTTCGTAAGAAATTTTTATAAAACTATAAAAAAAACACATTTATAAATTAAAATTTGAAATTTTTTCTTTTGAATTTTACTAAAATGTTGAAATTTGTAAAGCATTTAATACATCAATAAATTATTTAAAAAAATGTTTATAATTTTACACGAAAAGATGAACTTACGCAGATTCGGGCACTGTCATATGATCTGATGCCGAATATTTTCTTGATGAGTTTCTCAACGCCGAGATAACCCAATATTAAAAATTTGAAATTAAAATTTCAAAATTTATTATGTTTAACAACTAAGGGAGGGGAACATATCTAATAAATAATCAGAGAAAAATCTTAACCACAAATATTTCCATATTGTTACAGAAATTTCCTTATACTAGTGACAGCTGGAAAAATCTAGTGTAGTAATAGCTGGAAATAACTAGAATACCTGACTACTCATATAAATACGGGTACTTGGTGAATCAGCAGTGCAGTTTATAATAAAACTTTAAAGTGTTAAGAACCTAAGTGTGGCTAACGTTTAGTCTATTTACATCGTATAAATAAAGTGTGCTCTTAAAGTGATTTTCTGTAATTTTAGTGCCTGTTATAAATAAATAACTTAAAACGGTGTTTATTATTTGCAATGTATAAAGAACTGGATTTATTTAAAAGGCAAATAAATCAACGATTTTATAAAGCGTAAAAATCGTTACAATATAAACATAACTGTGGTTAGGAATTTAGCTTTGGTTATTCTAAGATAAGTTAGCAGGTCTTAAAGAACAATTCAAATAATTTTTTGTGCATTTGTTATTTTATTTGACATTTTAAACATTTTAAAAACAAGAGAGATTTGGAATCCCATAAAAAGAAAATTTCAGAATTTTTTATTCCATGTATTTTTACAAATCTATTCTAAATTAAAAGTCTTTAAACCTAGAACAGCGCTAAATATAAATTAACATACTACGATAATATATATTTCCATAAATATTTATGAAACAGTCACAGGGTGACTTAGTTATTTTTTCATCAATTTACATGATGAACATATTAACTAACTCCGATAATGTAAACTTCGTTTGCCCTTCTCTTACATTTTATTCCCAATGCTTAGTGTTTCAATTTCACTCGTTTCCCGTTTCATTCCATATAATTCTACTTTACTTGGCTATTAACCAAAATGGATTAAAATCAACATCCCTCATATTTTTTAAAATGATCATGAGCCGAAGGGAGCATTTTCCATGCCAGATTTAAGAAATTTATTTCCATTTTAACGTTTTTTAAAAAGCTTATCTGACAACCTGCAATTATTTATTTTTTAAAACTAAATGAAATTTAAGAAATGGAATTTAAAAACATAACCATTAATCAATGAAATCATACACTTAAAATCATTATTAATCATTATTGAAAAAAATGGTAAAAAAAATAATTTTATTTTATTCATATCAAAATGCAAGGCCAAAGAATTAGTCCACTCAATTAATTACTCCCATGTATGATGAGCCATATTTTTGCCATGTGTAAAATATATGATTAAATTTAATGTGCAACACGTATTTTTAGAATTATTTCACCCACAAACCTAGTTTACATCATCATCATTATTATTGCAATTTTAAAGTTTCTTGAAATTCTTTAGGACAATAACAATTCTCACATATTAATTAGATGAAGTTTAAGTACGGAATACCAATAAATACAACAACTTGCAACTTGGTAATTTAATACCACACGTTATAAATAATAAGTTAGTTAATGGTTTTGCATGATAAAACAAAAGTATATACAAATGAATGAAATGAGTTGGAGGAGGAATTGTAAATCATAAAAAGGTTAACATAAATAATTTAAATTTGATTTCAATTACGTTTTCCCAGAATTTTCATCAATTAGAGTCAATTTTCATTTCCATTAACACTTTGCGTGACATTTGCCATTAAGAAATATGTTTTTGGTAGACAGTTTGGCTCCTGTCCTCCTACTTGTACTCACATTTGATATTTACCCTTCCTTAGCTACGGAAAAGGTATATTTTAGTCACATATAATGGGACTTGAAGTATATGCCAAAAACTGTGTCACTACTTCTTAAAGGTAAAAATATCCTTGTTATACTACGTTTTTCTAATGTTTGTTTTAGTATATAAGAATTAAAAGAATGTTGATTACATATTCATCCTTGAAAGCTTTAAAGGACATGACGTTTTTTTTATTTTTTGATGTGGTTGTTTTTAAGATTATGTAAAAAATATTCAAATATTTTATTTTTTTTTTTCATAATATATATAAGCTTTTTTTGAAAAAGCTTAATGGTCAAAGTCATTTTAAAGTCCGTGGGATATATTTTCTTTTGTATATAGAAAAATTTAACTGAATTTTATCAATTAAACTATTTTATACTATAAACGCCTTCAAACAATTCATTAAAGCTTTTATTCTAAAATTAGCCTTGTATTTTGTTTTAAAAAAGCTCTTCTCTTTAAAGATACACTGAAAAAATATTGTCTAAATATTGATTACCATACAAGCAAAAAACAAAGAGTGTATAATTATCAAAGTACTTTGCTAAAATACAATTTGAAAAGTTACTTGGTTATTTACACAATGTTGAAGAAAAAATACAGGGTGTCCGCCGGGAAGGTATACTACTTTATTTGTTTATAATTTTTGATTAAATGAAAGAGAATGGATCTTATATTGATAAATGTTTTATTTATTGTCGGCAATTATGTATGGAATACAATATCAGATAAATGCCCGCCTCTGTTAGCCTCACAAATGCGAGCCCTTTTGAGCACATTTTTCATTACATTCTCACACATTTCACGCGGTATTTCATTAATTTCATCACGAATATTTTGTTTGAGTTGCTCCAGCGTTTCTGGTTTGTTTGCATAAACCTTGCTTTTCAGATATCTCCACAAAAAGAAGTTCGGAGCAGTTAAATCAGGCGACCGTGGAGGCCAATCAACATCACCAGTAATTCCATTGTAATCCCGGCTGTATGCGATGTGGCACCGTCTTGTTGATACCACATGTTAATCAAGACCAAAGCATGCAGTTGTGGCGTTAAAAAGTTTTCAATCATATCTTGATATCGCTCCCCATTCACATTTACCTTTACGCCGTTTTCATTTTTAAAGAAGTAAGGTCCAATGATTCCTCCTGACCAAATTGCACACCAGACTGCAAAGGTGACTGATGAATAATTTGAGGGTTTTCCATTGCCCAGAACCGACTATTCTGTTTATTCACATATCCATTCAAATTAAAATATGACTCGTCACTCATTATGATTTTTTTGTGAAAATGGCATATGTACGGCGGCGTAAATGGTCTTGTGGAAGAAGCTCTTGTGTCAACTGAATCTTAAATGGAAACAAATGCAAATCCTTGTGCAAAATTGTTCTTTGAAGACCAAGCTCCTGAGCATGGCGTCGAATTGAGGTTGATGGATTGTTGAGCAGCAGTAATGTTTTCAGCCGATATTGCAGTACGTTGTGGTCCATGCTTGGGCCTATCACCTACAGACCCTCTTTCTTCGAAATCATTCACTACACGATAAATAGTGCGTTTTCTTGGCACGTTTTTTTCTCCAAAAAAATTCACGTAACTTTCTCGTCGTCACAGTATTCGATGATTGATTTTGATAAATGCTTTAACGATTAAAACACGTTAGTTTGTCGAATATTTTTCCATAATAAATTTGCCACGTGTCTACTTCACGACTGCCAAATATGAACTGTCAAGACTAATGTTTACCAAAATGGCGGCAAAACGAAGTAGTATTCCTTCCCGGCGGACACCCTGTATAATATTTTCTAATAGAAGTTACAAAAGAAAAAAACTTCTCTAATTTAACATATTTAAAGTGCTCCAAAATAGAATGGAGCAAAAACTTAGTTGTAGTTTACCTAAATACTTAGATAATTATACACTTTCACACGCACATTTTATGTTACTTGGATAACAAAATGTGTGGGCGTGAAATCGAAATCTCGCTAAGTGCAAATGTAAACGTTCAAGATTTCTGTGAGAGATTTTAATTGAAATTTTGGAATTTTAAGCCAAATGTAAATGCAGCATTACTGTGCTTCATAAAAATATAATTCACAATAATAAGTTTCCCGTTAAAATTGTGTTTAAATTCTTTGAACACTTATTTAATATACAAGTTTAAAATTTTTCTGTGCACGAGTATTTATAGAGATGGGATTCTACCCGGTATTTGCCTAATGCATGGGTAAATACAGGGTAAATAAAAGATAAATATCTTTTTTGGGAATTTATTGGAGTGTTTATAAAAATCATTTGGGATCTCGCAAATAAAGACATACGACAAATGGATACTTCCCCAAAAAAAGTACCGGCTGAGGATGCAATCAATTTTTCTAATTCATTTGAGGAAGCACCTTCCACTTCCACTGGTATCACCCATTCTACACCTCATTGTTCGTTTAATTATTTTCGGAGTGAAAGTGACCATGAAACATTCAGCGACAGTGACGGTGATTTCGATTGGATAATGTAATGTTGCAAAAATAAATATGTATATTAGGGTGGGTCGATTTTGCAATCGACCATTGATTTTTCGATAGGCCATTGATTTTTCGATAGCTTTTCGCATGAGAAAAAAAAAATCCATTACGACATATCAAAAAAAAATCATTTTCGAGGCGCCCAAAAAATTCTGACTTTTTCTCAACTTTTATTTTTAAGGTTTTTTCTAGTAGGTAATAAAAAATATCGACTGATTAAATTTTTTTCCTTAATTTCTTATTTTCCAACTGCTCTTTTTTAATAATAAAATTGAGTATAAAATTCATTAAATTTTGCTGCAAAATGTTTTTGTTCACTAAATTTTCTACAACATAGTTTATACCCACCTTTTTGACAAATACCAGGGTATTTACCCATTTTTACCCAATTTACCTATTTTACCGGGTATTTACCATTTGGGTATTTACCCTTTGCCCATCTCTATAATTGCTTAAATTTTTTCTTATAGAAAATCTCTTCTACGGTAATTTTACTTAAAAAGAAAATCCCTCTTATTTTTAAGATTTATTTCTATAGATAATCCTAAGCTTCTATTGAGCTAACTTCCCATCTATATTAGCAATAAAAATCTTAGCAATAACTAAAATACGTCGGCAGGATAACGGCACAAAATTGCTAATTGCCGAGCTTGTGTTAACATGTATTAAGTGTTAACTCATATTTTGAAAAATTCCAACAAAGAAGGTTCATTTATGATTACTTGTAAATACATTTTTAAAGTGAAAAAATTGTTAATTTAAAGTGAAAAAATTATTAAATAAGTAGAAACATATTAAAATTAAAAACTAGTTTTCATACAAAACTATATTTTGCTTTTTTTTTTCATATGTATAAGAATGCATTTTGACAAGTAAAAACTAACAAGAGCCATAAACTAGATAATGTATAAGTAGTATTACACTTAGCCAAAATCTAGTAGTTTTTGAAAAGTTTTTAATCAAAAACTACTAGTTTTTGGTTGTAGTGTAAATAGGGTTTTAGTTTGATTTCAAAGTTGTTTCTATTTCTGTTTATATGGGAATTTTAAAAGACTTTCATCGTAAGACGAATGAGTGACAGGAAAACGTAATCTAGAAACTCCACCTTAATGTTGTATCTGCTTGATTTTAAATTTTTCTCTCAGCAAATATAGAAAAATTGTCAAATTCTTTATTTCTAAATCACTTATTATATATTTTGAGCAAAATTCTATAAATTTCTTATAAAACTGATAATTGATTTACGATGGCAAAAAAAAAACTTCAGCCAATGAGTAACTGATTGGTACGATTACGATAAATGCATTCAAAAACGAATGAAGCTAATGTAGGATGAAAGAATGTCTCTATTTTTAACCCAAAACACAAATTACGCCCCACAAAAGCAACACTAAATAACATGGGCCATTTCCAATATTATGGGATGTTATACAAAAGAAAGAAAAAATTATATATGCACGATATGTTCTGTGATGCTAATGATTCCCATCAAATAATAAATTGGTTTCAAAGATTTTTCTCAGATACATTTTTTATTTATGTTCAACCATATACCGAGGATGTATGCAAACGGAAAATAAAATATGTTACTGCTGCATGATCCCATCAATTTCCCAAATTCATTTGTCTTTTATTTTGGCTTAAATTTTATAATTTATTTTTAATCTGTATTTTCCGTTTATTTTTAGATACAAAAAAATGGTTGTACCAGCTGGTAATGCTGATAATGGCAAAAAAAATCTTTGTACAAAAATGTGCCCAGTGTCATACCTCGGATGCTGGGGGTAAACATAAAGTTGGTCCCAATCTTCATGGTATAATTGGTCGCAAAAGTGGTCAATCGGCTGGTTATGTTTATTCAGATGCCAATAAGAATAAGGGTGTTGTGTGGACCGAAGATGTTTTATTTGAATATTTGGAAAATCCTAAAAAATATATACCCGGTACAAAAATGGTATTTGCTGGTATTAAAAAGGCTCAAGAACGTGGTGATGTTATAGCTTATCTTAAAAATCTGAAATAAATTTAAATTTTCGGAAAAATGTTTTTAAGCGAAAGCAATAAAAATATGGCTTAAAAGTTAATTTTTTACATGAAAAATTAAAAAATTTGTTGACTCACAAACTACTTTTTTGATCCAAAAAAAAGCAAGAAAAGAAATTTAGCTAAAAATGCCCTTCACAACTAAATATTTTTTAAGACACCTATACACTGAGAACATTTATAAAGTGATTAAAAATAATGTAATCTAAATTGCATTACCAACTTTATTATCAAAAAAAAAAATTAATTTTGCTTAAATTTAGCCCTAAGGTAAAAAAAAACACCTAAAATGTGACTGAAGTTTTTGAGTTCAATAGGTTCCCAGGAAAACTTTGGTAATGGGTGCGATAAGCTAATGCATTACCTTGTAACATAAAGTAATGAATTACCGAGAATTGGTTAAATAATGCATAGCTATGTAATGTATACTCCTTACATTCAGCATTATTTTGAAATATATAGTAATGAGTATACGATAATTGGTTACATAATGCATTACAATTTAACATAAAATAATAACTTTAAAACTGACAAATTTAATCAAATCAAATGCAATATTTCATAAATAATTTGTATGTGAATTTATTTATAGTGGACACTACTGTATTTTTTCACACCCTTTCTACAAAAAGGTAACCTATTACTTTTTAATTTTTTGTAAGCGTTGGCCCCATTTTAGGTGGTTCTATTTTAGTATCGTCATTGTGCCTGTTGGGCAAATCAACTTAACCAAGTGTTTGATTCTGAAGAAGATAAAAGTTAAACAAAATGTACCTTCAAAGTTTTTTTAGTTCAAGCTCTGCCGTCTTTTAGAGGCTCTAGCTTGTCTAAAACTTCGGGATCAGAAGTGATGTTTGCGGAATGGAAATCCGCCTAGCTAAAAATTTTTAATTTGCTCCAAATTTAATTTGCACTGAAATTTTGAAGACAAAAACATCTTTATTATTTTAACTAATTTAGAACGGGCTAACACCCGCTTATTTAAAGAATTAAGCAAATTAACTATTTTTAGCTAGGCTGAAATTCGAATAAAAAAAGCAAAATAAGCAAATACAACAAAAAAAAGCATATTTGTGTTCTCTGGTTATAACATTATAATATCTAATTAAGTAAAATAATCTTTATTCTTCTACGAGTAACAAATTTATGAAACGAATCGTAACCCTTAAATAAGTTTTTTTTTTTTGCATTTTTTACGAAAATATAGAACTTTTATTACAATCCGGAGCTTCATGCAGTTAATACATAATTTAAAATACATATGAAAATCGACATCCCCTAAATATCGACCTGTTCCGCCATGTCTATTACCGAAATTTTGTTTCATCTTTTATCAAATTTTCCAAATCTGAAGGTACCCTTCAACAGCATCTCCTTGTAAGTTTGTTTTATGGTGTTTATTAGATTTAGCGGGATTCATAAAAATAAAGTTTGGCAACACTAATGTATAAAGGAGAAATGCGCGCGTTGATTTTTATGCTCTTTTACTCTTCCGCATTAAATTTGAATCAGAGATGGTATTTAAGAATTTGTGTTTCGTGCTAAAACGATGGCAAAAATTGCCAAATCAGCTTCGATTGTGCCAAAACTAACTTTTTTGACTTTTATGTCCAATATTTTTCTTCAAATCTTTCCAGCTTAATAAAAACTTTCTCATATTTTATGTGACTTGGTTTTGTTATGTTTATAAGTTGATATTAAATTATTGATAAATTTGTTTTGGGTAAACTTCAAGAAACTTTCTTGTATTATCATTATTTGAAATTATTGGTTACTTTTAAGATCATCCAAGAATTATTTCGGGGTGTTAAAATTATAAAATACTTTTTTACAAACACAAAAATGAGAAATTTTTCATAATTTAAGTAATGACACTTTCAGTGAAAAACCTAAAATATTTGTTTTAATTTGCAAGGTAACGATTGAAGTTTACCAAAATAGATTTACCATTATGTACAAAATATTATGACGTTCTTTAATGAACACCAAATTACATATTTCGTTTTTTGCAAGTTTTCAATTTAAAATTTATATAGAATTTGCAAGTCGAAAACTTGAAAGAAAAAATAAACGAAAATACGTATTTTGGGATTCAGTATAAACCTATTATAACTTTGTTTTGTTTAAATTCAATTTATATCAGGATTGGTTACTTTGTTTATAGGTATTTTGTTTTATCTAAAAATTAATTGAGATCAACGAAGAAATGTTTGTTGGTTTACAAACAAGCTAGGATACTGTGCCATTTTTCTTACACAGTAAAAAAATCATATTTAAATAAATTATTTCATCAAATTTGATATGGCATCTTATTTATCTGCGAACATTGTTAAATTTTCAAGATGAATCTTATGAAAGTAAATATAATTCTAGTTTCGCATTGAAATTAATATTATTTTTTTTTAATATAAATATTACCAGGACAACGCCTTTCTTGAAGCTATAGAATGAGTAGCTAAAATACAATTTTGAATCAAAGAATTTGCCCCAATTTTGTTATATGCATATAATGTAAATATTCTTAAAAGAAAAACTATCTGGTTTATAATTTAGCAGATAGACGCAAACTACTAGATTCCTTTAACGGAAATCTACCTTGGCATAAAACCATTATGTATTTGTTTGTCTCTTGTTAAAGATACTTATTTAATTATTGAAATTTTTCAAATGTTATTAATCTCGGGAGCTACTAACAATCAGATTTATATAGAAAAAATTATTTATATACAAATCGTCAGCTTATAATATCGGGAAAAACTATAAAGAAGGTTTACATAAATTTTTCTTAAAATCTACATGATACAATTTTTTTTATTTTTACGTTCGATAGTTACAAGTATTTTGAACAAAGCCATTAATTTTCGTTTAAATATTTACAATTAGTCATAAACATAAAAAAATTATATTTGTAATGCATATTATCAATTTTTATTTTTGAGTTTTTCTATGCTGTATATCAATCAATTCATATGCGCCTAAAAAATCTCTCTTTTTGTTTTGATTTACATACGTTATTATGGTAAGGCAATATAAAAATTATGAAGTATATTTTACAATTTTTGTATACAAATTTAATGCATATGTCAAATACAGCAAAACAATAGTGATTTTTTTATTTTGTATGCAAAATTTGCTGTATATGCAAAACAAGAAATCGAGGAATCGGTTTCGGAATGAAAAAGAGAATATTTACTATATATAGTTCATTTCTAACTCAATTTTTTAAAAATGGTCAGTGGATCACACCAATAATAATAAGCTAACGATATATTTTACTATTATTTTTTAATTGTATTATTTGTCTATCTACAAATACAATAATTAGCCTTGAAGGCTTTCTTTATATTGGTATTAATAAGTGCATTTTTTTTTTACATTTTTTAATGTATATTTTGCGTTTTATTGCATATTCTCTCTAAATTTATATTTTATATATATTTCTTTAAATAATTTAACGAAGAATTTGTAATCCTTTATAAAGCACATTCTAATTTAAGAAGCATACTGTTCTCATCTACTTAGACATTTATATTGGATTACAGTTCAAACCAACGCTCACGGTTTATTATGATTTTTTAAAATTGATAATTTTGAGTGCATACTTTTGGATTTATAGTGCAGATTTTTGCATTGTAGAGCATACTTTCTGGCTTTCACTGCATATTTTCTTTTAAGTGCATATTTTGCATTTCTTCTGTATATTTTTTAATTTTTAGTGCACAAAAGTCGCTGCCATGTATATAACGTTTTTAATTACTTTTAAAAATAACGTTTTTTTAAACAAAGTCTGGAGATTACAAAAAGTGCCAAAATTTGACTGAAAGTACCACAACTATTATGTACATGGGCCAACATTGATTAGAATAGAAAAAAATTGCAAATTTCGTTTCCTAGTACATTTAATGTTAACACGACGTATTAACATCGACAGTCGTTTTGTATCTTTTGTGTTCAATGTAAGTACAGCGAAAGGCAAAGTTTTTTTTTAAATAAGTGGAAATTTTGCGCTACTCATACGAAAAAGAAGAGATTCTAGAATACTTAATTTATTGGAAAATTCCCTAAAAATTAATAAGTGAAAAAGCTAAATTATTTAAAAATGTGTTAAAAATATTTTAAAGCATCAAATTTGAGTAAAATGTTTGAAAAAATTATGTGATTTTACAAATCATTACATAATTTCAATGTCTGGGTTAAATATTTTTCGTGTGTAAAAATGGATTGAGAATAGCTTTAATAATGATAATTAAAGGGGAAAAATATAAAGAAAAAGGAAAATAAGGAAATTGGTGTTAAAGTTCTATATACTGTGTTTGTTACATAAGAGTGTAAAAACTGTATGTGGGTGAAATTCTTAGAAATTTCGCTTTTATTTGTTGTAAAAGTTATCAGTGAAAATTACTATTAAAATAAGAAGAAGTGAAACGTAATTGAGCAAATAAAGAAAATGATGATTTAATGATTACAAAACAAAGATCAATGTCACTTGATTTTTTTTTATAGAACTATGAAATTGTAATTACTTAACTAAAAAAAATTTCATTGCGAATAACATTTGTTGTTAATAATGCTATTTGTCTCTCTTTAATAATGATGAGGCACTTGTCTGCAGTGCTGCCAGATGAGTTTGAAAAAATATCTTCAAAAAAGTGAAAAATCGGGAGTTAAGTTTCACCTCTTTTTAAAAAGGCTTTACCATAAAATAAGAATACCATAGAGATTTCACCGTAGGCAGCGGCCAAATAAAATTTTTTACATTTAACAAAGGTTCGGTAACTGAGAGGAAACATGACAAATTTGATCAAATTTTTCCCGTTTTCTGCAGAAAGAAATTCGGGCAAATTTCTCCAATTTTAAAACTAATTGGAAAATCTGCTAAAACAAATTAAATTTGAAAAAAAAAAAAAAACTAATTGGTCTTGCAAAGAAAATCGATTGAAATTGCAAAAAACCTATTAGAAAAATGCTGAACCTTCATAATCTGCACATACAAAAACCAAAAGTAGGGTTTTTTTTTTTTTTGCAAATTTCCTTTTGAAAATTATATATTGTTTAGTTTCTAAAAGCATTGCAAATTTAATGTCTGATGTTTATTTCTAAGATATCTAATGGGGTTAAGCATCTTGGTAAGTCAGTTGGTAGCGTGCTAGCTCATCTGTGCGGGGGTCGTGGTTTCGATTGCGACCAGAGAATTTGGTCTGTTTACACTACAGCGAGCCGATAGCCTTCATTGTTAGTGCTCGGTTAGGTTATTACGATATAATTTGTAATTAAATGATTAATATAAATAGTTTATTTTCCTAAAACAATGCCATGTACTGGTCCGTATAAATTTTCATAGTTTATATGACCTTTATTTTTCATTAATATGCAATAGTCATTAACAGTTCTTTCTTTACCAGATTTTTTTAATTTCACGTTATAATAATAAAATTGATTTTTTTAAATATGAAAGTTTTGAAAAACTTTCGAATTTCCTTGAACTGATTGATGTCAAACTCTAATGTGAAAACACTAAATTATTATTGGCGCTTTATCATTAGCGATTAGACAAGTAAACCTCCTCTTCTTCGTTTATGTCAAAGGGGTATGGAGTAATTGCAAAGTCAAAAAAATATAAATAATCATTTTAATGAATCCCCTAAGTTTTAGGTATTAATATGCCAAATTAATTCATAAGAAAATACATTTTTGACGAAATATACATGTTTAATTATATATGGATTTAAGTGAACCAAAACCTATTTTCAAAATATTCATTTAAAAAGCTATATTATGTTTGAACTAAATTATTTTTTAACAATTGAAAAAAAAATATTTTTATGCAAGTCCTAACAATACATGATTTGATTTTTTGTTAAATGAAACCAAAAATCTGGTAACTATCGATCAAATTGCAAATTACGATCAAAGTCTAAACACGTGGTTGTAAAACCACTTCATGTGGCATTTTTTTTATAATCTTGAAATAAACAGATGATTAAAAAAATAGTTATTGTTCAAATAAAACTTGTTATACCAAATACTTATATAATTTATAAACTTGATTTTCTTTAAACTCTTCATAAATTCTCATTTCCCATCTATATTTTACTTTCTCTTTGGTTCTCTTTAAGAATTTTTTGCAAAGTTTTTAGTTTCGTAATATCAGAAATTATCTCTTTGGCTTTTATCCAATTTTTCAATGTTATTTATATTAATAATTGTTTATTTTAAAATCTGTATTGTTTATTACCAAAAGTTCTTTAAGGTGATTTTTTTAAAGAGTGTGTTTCCCTTTTTTGGTAGAAAAGACCATAAAGGTGTATCATTATTGTGTATCACCACCCAAATAATTCTTCTTAAATTAAGTAAATAAAAAAAATTAAACTATTCACGTGATACCATTAAATTCTAATCTAATCACTTTAATTTCGTCATAAGATATTTATTTGATCAGACTTGGCATTTACATTTCAAGTTCAAAATACTTGCACGCTCCGCTTATAAAATAATTTCACAATGTTCAGACATTATGACATTTTTTAATACACACAAGTCTCATGTGTTGTATAGCGGAAGAACAAAAAACTTTTATGTATTAAAAAAACAATGTATAATTCTACAAAACTAAGGTTAATAAAATACGACAAAAAATAACTTAACGATTAGATTCAATATTTGAACTGCGTGGTTTCACTAATATAGTTTAAACAGTAATTGAAGCATGGCAAAATTATAACGTAGTCAGTCATTAGTTAGAGTTTGGCTTTTTTATCTGACATTTTTGGTCTTTTTATGTTTACTTTTTGTATGAATTTTTTTACATTTGTTGCTGTAATTCGGAAGAATATATTTTCTAAGTCCCGTTTCACACAGAGCAACTTTTGTCGCGGCGATTCTTCTCAATTCTCTTTTAAAGTTGTCTTTAATTTCACACGGAGAAACTTTTTTCAGCAACATTTGGTTTAAAATGAATAAAAAAAAACGAAGAATAAAAAACAAATCGAAGAATGAAAAAAGAAAACGTATTGCCGAAAACAAGCAACTCCGTACCAACCCCCACTCTTCTTTCCCATCTCTCCTACAAACTCAAGAGTTACGCGACAAATGCTGCTCTGTGTGAAACAGTAATAATGCGTATACCAATAGTGCAATTCTGTAACTTTTCTTTAACGATTTCGTTTGACTAACGATAATTGTTTGAGTTACCGAAAAGGCTATTCTGTAATTTTGAAATTATTGACAAGAGACCGACAATAGTTGTTAATTTAAAATTTATTTGCTTTGAAATTTTATAAAGTAACGACGAAAGTAGTAAACTTGCGAAAAAATTCTGTGTAGAATTTACAAGCAGAAAAAATATGTGATACATTTTTGTAAATGCAAAGCAACAAAAATTGTTAAATGAATTATAGAAAAGACAAGAAAACCTTATAAAATGTTTCTGCTTTAGATTTTACAACAAGAATCCTTTTTTTTCATATCGATCAGTTATAATTTATTTTTGCATTTGGTTATATAATCAGCTGTTTAACAAACTTGTAAATTATTTCAAATTGTCCGTTCTTTCCATACTTTTTTAGAATTTTTTCATTTTGAGAGTAAATTTGTCTTACTCTCTGTAAGTTTGTTACTAATTCTTACTGGACTTGTCTGATCAAAGTAATTTTATCTGAATAAAATCAAATTTAAAATCCTATAAAATGATGCGCTTGTCAAAAAAATCTCATTGGTAAACCGCTTTGGGTTTTAACTTTCAGATGCAAATATTATACAATCAGATGAAAACAGCTGTTTTTGCCCAATTGTTTTAACGCCAATTTACTTCTCAACTGTTTTGTTTGTGTTTTTCTTTGTTTGTAAGAAAATGCAACACTAATAACTTTTGATTCTCATAATTTTATAAAATATTTTAAAAAACGAAAAAATCAATCTGCTATTAAACACGTTTTTTTTTTGACAGATCCTATGACTTGTGGTAAATGTAAACCTCGCTTTAATGAATTTTGTTGTAAATTATCGAATTTTGACTATGTAACTACGGTATCCCACTACAATCTCTAACTTTCTTAACGATTTAATCGATTTCGTTAACTAACGATAATTTTCGGTTGAGTCACACTGTCGATGTCGCTCACGTAGTAAAAAACGTTCAAACGTTTGGTATCTTTTCAAATTGGGTTTTTTGCGATTTCAATTGATTTTCTTTACAAATCCAATTAGTTTTGAGCATATTTTCCAATTTGATTTGAAAAAGGTTTGAAAGACAGGGAAATTTGCTAAAATTTTTCCAAAAATCAGGGAAATTTGCTCAATTTTCCCCTGTTTTCTCTCAGTTTCCGAAACTTTGTATTTTGTATAAAATTATTATTATTTGGCCGATGCCGGCGTTGCAATCTCTATATACTATTCTTCCTCTATGGTGGAGCTACCGAAAAACTATTCTGTAGTTTTTGAAATTATTGGCAAGAGATATCGACAAAAGTTATTAATTTAAAATTTATTTACTTTAAAATTATATAAAGTAACAACAAAAATTTCTTATTTGAACTTGAAAAAAAAAAAAATGTCTGGAGATAAGTTAACGGTTATTTTAACTATCGAATTTTGTCGTTAAAAAGTTACGGAATCGCACTACAGGTACTGTTATGTCATGGTTTAAAATATTTACTGTAATATATAGCACGAAAACAATTGTGCTGGCATAACATGCCAGCTTGACAAGCGGTGCAAAGAGAATGGTTTTTTTGCCAGATGCATATCATTCCCGTGTTTTACGATAAGAACAAAAATTGTACGCTTAAATATTGAGAAATTTACTCTAGAATTTGTTTTCTTATATCACATATACCCGAAATCTAATTTAAATTGGATTTAAGTGAAAATTTGCTTAAGCTGCGTTTACATTATGTTTGAAATCTAGTTTGTGTATAATGGTAGTTTGTGTATAATAGTATACAGTACCATGATTTAGGTTACGTAATATAAACGCAATTTTATATAGAATTCATACCAATTTTTCCAACACCAAGCAATCCAGTTTTATAACCATATTTTCGAAAAAAAAATTAAATAAGGAAAATTTTATTTTAGCCAGAGGCTTATTTACTTTAATTAGACTTATACTTAATTTAAAAATTTGCGTAAAAAATAAGATGTTAACAAATATCATATAATTGATTTTACTATGATTTTTGTTTGAATAATTAACAACAAGATAACTATTTGAACACTAAACTGAATTTTTTCAACTCTAGTTATCTCTTCTTCTTCTGTTCGCTCTTATCGCATGATTTTTAATTTTGATAATTATCTAAATAGGTTTATTTACACTTTAAAGTTAACTAACAAATTTAGATGTGATGGCTAATTAATAATTTATTTATTTTTTTGTTCGTTTACTTTTTAGAGTCCGCACTATATAAATTTCAAATAAAACATGGGTGTACCAGCTGGTGATGTTGAAAAGGGCAAGAAACTCTTCGTCCAACGTTGTGCTCAATGCCACACTATTGAGGCTGGCGGCAAACACAAGGTAGGCCCCAACTTGCACGGTTTGATCGGACGCAAAACTGGTCAAGCTGCCGGTTTCTCTTACACAGAGGCCAACAAAGCTAAGGGCATTACCTGGAATGAGGATACCCTCTTCGAATATTTGGAAAATCCCAAAAAATATATCCCAGGCACAAAAATGGTCTTTGCCGGTTTGAAGAAAGCCAATGAACGTGGTGATCTCATTGCCTACTTGAAATCAGCCTCAAAGTAGATACATCCTACACCAAAACACAGCAGTAATTAAGATTTAGTAGAAACTATACTACCAACCACCAACCACAAATAAACCAACCAATCAATCAAGCCATACAAACAATATCATCCTTTTTTTAAGTTTAAGTTTTATTAAAATTCTAAAAAAAAACAATGCCGCTCGCCTCGAATACATACAATATTTTGTATCTTTAGATGTTTGAAAGAAGGAAAAACAACACAATTACTGGCGGCAGACCACAAAACTTAAGTATGAGCTATTGTGGACACATGGACGCTGTTAATATTGTAAGACGTTTGTTTATGAGTGCTAAAATTATATATTTATCCTTAAATTTCTTGCAATATTTAGCGTTTCAATGTGTATTATTAAAATTAAGATAGGTATGATACAATATAAAAACAAAAACTTAAAACAAAACACGTTCATAGAAAAATTTTAATTTTATTTAAATTAAATAAGTTAATTTAACAAATACAAAAAAAGTAACTTAAAAAAACATCTAAAATAACCAATTGTTTTATTTAAAATGACATTGATTGCACTTGAGATTTTATGAATTTATGTTTGTATCCCAGCTAAATATTGGTGTCATTACCGGAGACACTACTTGAAAAGAAGTTTACCCTTTTTTTGTTTCGAAACCAAAATGGCACAAGGGCTGTTTTAAGTGTTATATCGTACTATTGGAAACAGAGTTGTTAAAATTAAATTAAAAAAATAATATAACAATAGATGATAGTACCATACAACATTTATATCTACAATACTTTGTACACCTTAGGTCTGTACGAGGTAATTTTGGATAAAGTCTGGTAAAATGAGAGTAAGCAATAAATTCTCTCACAAATTCATAAAAATGTCTAAAATACTGCGAACGCACAAAACCACATTTCATACCCAAAAACAAACGTCAAATTTATTCATATTAAAAAACAGCTTAAATAATAAATATATTTGAAATGGCAAATATCTTTTTACATTTTCAAATGTATTTTTCATTATTAAGAAGGAAAAGTTCTTTATAGTAAATTTTTATTTAACTTTAATTTTTTTTTCAAAAATGTAAAACAACTAATTTATTAGCATCAGCTGATGATTTGACAATTTTACCCAAACAAAAAGTACGGGTAAGTTCTGGTAAAATGAGAAACACAATTGCTCTCTCATGAACGCTCTCATTTACCCAATTTGTGTTACAAGAAACGCTTTCTGGTAAGATTGGGTTTCCGCGGGCTCCCGCGGTAACGTACGTCGAACACACCTCTTGTGAACTCATTGAAGGATTTTCATTATGTGATATATGACTAAATTTTAACGTCTGGATATTTTAATAGTGAAGGAATTCAACCTTTTTTTAAAACATTGTTCCCCCTACACACAGCATTAATTGAATTTAATAGAAACATAATTGAATTCAAACTGTGTTTTCTTTTTAATTTAAGTGTTTCTACTTATTTTTAATATGCAAAAACAAAATATTCGTAAAAAATAAGATGTTAATCCAAAAATGATGTAACTTGCGGGCAAAGTCCGCTACTTTGGAAGCGTAGAAATATGTTGCCTGGGATTAGCAGGAGTCCTCAGAAGATGAAATGGGTCATTATAGTAAAAGTTCAGCGGATGCGAATGTATATTAGAAGCACAAAGTAAATATTTGAGAAAGTTATTATTTAGAGGTAGTTAAAGACTGGTAAAACTGAGAAAAGGTTAAATACAAAAAAATGCATAATTTTTATACAGAATTATATTATTTTTTACCTTACGTTGTTAGCGAGCTTCGCGTTAAGGGAGAGGCTTCCCCTGTTTACCACTCCACTTAGGAATTTTAAAAAATTCCACCTAAACAGGTGTCTACACAATAAGAGGAACCTACATCAAAAAATTCAAATTTTCCTCCATATAGCATATTCCCAAACTTCGTCTGAGTTAATGTCTACATCAGCGGTTTGCACAGGCCGTTACAGGGTAGACTTTTCACGCTTTGAACTCCTATTTTTAAAACGTCTCTAGCTAAAATTCTAATATAGACCTTATGAATGAGTTAACTCCATGCATTTAGCCAAAGGGGGGTTGGATAGGCCGTTATGGGGGAGACTCCTTTTTACTCTTTGGAAATTTTCAAAAGTATTTTCTGAGCCGATGTCTTCGCCGGGGAAAGAATCTACCAAATTTTACGTTTCTGGTTCCAGCATTTTGACAAGTCGTCAACGTGGAGAATTTATTATTTTTCGCTTCTCCCCCGAGTATTTTCCAAAAATCCAGTCAAAGCTGATTTTTACGCCGGTGGAGGAACCTTCATACTGATATTTCAACTTCCTCCAGCAGTATTGGCAGCCTGCCAAACGGAAGAATTACCTCTTTTTTTTGCCCCTCCCCCTAGTTTTTTTCAAAAAATCTATTCTTAGTTGATGTCAGGGGTTTAGGCAGGCCGTTAAGGGGGAGACTGCCCCTTTATGCCTTCCCTGCAGGAATTTCCGAAAATACCGTCTGATCGGAGGAGGAACCTACACACCTAATTTCAACTTTCTTCCTAGTTCCAGCGGTTTTGGCAGGCTGTCAAGGGGAAATTTTTCACGCCACCCCGTAGGATTTATTAAAAATTCAGTCATACCGAATTTCACCTTCCTAGCTCCAGCGGTTTTGGCAGGCCGTCAAGAAGGGGAATTTCACTTTTTTCCCCTCCTTCTAGGCTTTTCCAAAAGTCACGTCTTAGCTGATATCCACATCGAAGGAAGAACCTTAATAATAAATTTAAACTTCCTAGATCCAGCGGTTAGGACAGGCTGTTAAGAGGGAGACTTCCCTTTTTGCCCCTCCCCGTAGAAATTTTAGAAAATGCCGTCTGGGCCGACGTCTACGTCGGAGGAGGAACCTATATCCAAATTTCAACTTCCCAGCTTCAGCTGTTTGGCAGGCCATTAAGGGGGATACTTTGTCCCTGGCCAAAATCTTAAAACGTACCTTATCTATGATTGAGTCCATCTCCAGGTGCGTAACACGCACTTTAAATTTTATGTTTCTAGCTAAATCGATGTGGACAGGCCGTTAAGGGAATAGACTTCCAAATTTCAGATTTTTAGCAAAAGGAGTTTGGTTTCCGCCTTTTTGCCCTTCCCCGTAGAGGAATTCCCAAAAACCCCGTCTTAGCGGATGTCTCGCCAGAGAACGAGTCTATGCACAAAATTTCAGCTTCCTAGCTCCAGCGGTTTGGGCTGGTTGATGTTGAATGAATCATTCATGAAAACAAATATTAAGGGGCATAATTGATTCAACTATGAGTTTTTCTCTGTATATTATTTAATGCGCTGCCACCATCTTTATCTTTTTGATATTTTTTTTATTCCAACAATAGGGTGGACAAAGACATTAATTTATTAAAGAAAGAACATTAGTTGAAACTATTTCCCAATAGATGGCGCATCTGAAAATAAATTCTCCCTATTAGGCATATTTTGCTACAATATGCAACAGGGTATTATTTATTTTCTATTTCGTTCGTAACATAAAAGAATATTTGCCAAAAACTATACAAAAATATGTTTTATGTGTATATTATACTTTAATTTTCTAAATCAATAGTCATTTAGATGTTTAAGAACAAAGTATTGCAATTTATCGTATGTGTATTTATTTTTATTTTTTTGAAAGAAAGAATTAACATAAATATGCAGTTTGCAATGCCTCAATACTTGAAAATTATACGAATTTACCGAAAAATACCATTTGTTTTTAACATAAAAATGTGAAGCAAATGCTTTTATCACGTCGAACATTTCAAAAATTCACTTTAGTATTAGATAAGTCTGCGAGTGACAGCTTAATGTACTAGAATTTGAAATATGTATTAAATGTCATATTTGTGGTTCCTAAGATAATTAAAAGCCAAATCCAAGGCCATGCCGACCTTAGCACGGCGCAGGGTATTGTTTTTTATTTGCTTGAGCGCCATCTACTTCTAAGTATACACTAAAGCAATTATGGATATTGCTCTATCTTTATATATACATTTCTTTGAGCAAACTATTACATATTTTATTTATAGAGTATCAAATAAATAGTTATCAGGGTTTAAATTTATAAATTTTAAGGTAACCTTAAGTGAGTGGAATATTGTAATTTATTAATTGGCCTCTAGGCTTCCAAATTACAAAATTTTGAATAAAAAAATAGTATATATATAATGTCCATTCTTTTACGTTACCGCGGGTTCCCAATCTTACAAAAATCATTCCCGTACTCGAAAATTGTGTTTTTGAATAACTTTAAACTTGGTAAATATTCCCAAGTCCTTTTTTTGAGATAAATTAAAAAAAATACATATATTTTTTTTTGTAAATTTTATTTTTTTAACTACATTACAATACATATTTTTTTAATATAAACCGACAAGAATATGTCAAATTAAAACAGGAAATTTAAAATGGAAAATATTTACAAATAAAAAATAACACAAGAAATTTTAACATTTTTTTTACAGATTTTTAAATAACAAACAAATAACTAAATTAAAAAAAAGAAACTAATTTGGAATGATTTTGAAAAAAAAACTTCAACAAAAAATCTAGCCAAAAGGGATTTTAGTTGGTTATTGTTTGTAATATTTTGACTTTAACTAAAATTTTAAATGATTGCACTCGGATCTGATATCAGCTCCGGATAAAAATAACATAAACTTATTTTAAATAATATGTTAATAGTTATTTTTTTTCAACTTATGATTTAATAACATTATTATTGTTGTTTAGTAATTTGTTTAAACAGTATATGATTCATTTTTAATAATATGTTTAAACAGTATATGATTAAGTCTGGGTAATGTTAATAACGATAACTTAGGCCTTGCCACTGATAGCGCTTGAACCCTGTTTTTGGTTCTCATTTTCCTTTTCCAACTGTTTACCCAAGTATTCCCTAAGAATTAAACAAACGAGATAAGCAGAAAAAAATACATAAAATTTTATATTGAAATTTCCTTTAATTATTGTATGAAAAAATGTCTTGATGTATGGAGAAAATCTTGAATTTTACTCTAGAAATATTCAAATGAGATTAGTGATGATGATTTGATGCAATATAAAGTTTACTTACCAATTGTGTACCATTAATTTTTGTACAGCCAAAAGAGCTTCATAACGTACATTGGGATCTTCATGACCCAACAATTGCATAACAATTTGTTTACCACCCAATTGTTCCAAAACGCTAAAACGAAAATAAATTTATTTAAAAATAAAAGTAATTTTATGCATGTTTATTCCTGTTTCTGGAATATACCACTTCTGCCAGCAATAATTTTTGGATAATATTTCTGAACACCCAGTAGCAAATGATCGAACTAGTTTTCGGACTAGTTCTCAAAATAATTATTTTGACCCGGTTTTGTACTTGTTTTAATCTATGTGGGGCTCATTTTCATTTTGTTTTCAATACTAAAATCTAAGTTTGCAAATACATTTTTTTTATTGTGAATTGAATTGAGGTGCAAATTAATTGGAACAGTGCTACATTCACTTCAGAACTAGTTTCGCAAATGTTTTTTTAGTGTCAGTTTGACACAAGTTTTTCTTTTTAGAACATTAAGGCTCAGAGAAAAGAGAAAAGTAATGCCCTGGATATTGTCGATGCAGCAGTTACTTAGTGGTGCCGGAATCGATGATTCTATGTAAGTTTAATTTTTTTGTTTTAAAGTTTTAATCGCGTTTTTAGCGAAATTTTATTTTTAAAATCGGTAGTTATGATTTCTGAAGTTTCGAAACGACCTTTTTAAAATTTTGCACACTTCTTCAAAAAATTTTTATCACAACTTATTCTATGAGGCAATACATGGTCAAAATTTGACTTAAAATGGGACTTTTTCTTCATAACTCCGCCAAAAGTTCTAATTTAATTTTATTCCTTCGTTCAAGCACGAGCTTTATACATCTACTAACCAAAAAATAAAATGGTTTTTTAATTTCTGCTAAACCCATTATGTGTTATATCGACTACGCTGAGAATTTTTTTTCTTGAGAGGTCAAGCAAAATGAGGTTCTACTTGCTGATTTTTCAAAATTTTTAAATAAAAACTTCTCAAAGTACTTGTCAAATATGTGTTTTTGATATGCTAAATTGGTTGAATAAAATATTTAATTTGATATATTAAGAAAAAAAACAGAAAAAATATTTTTAGAAAATTTTAAAATTATTTTGCATAATTTGAAATAATTTTTTTACATTCTTGGATAATTTTAATACATTTAATTTTATAATATTTTTTACAAAATTTTAAAATAAAACTGAAAATGATGTAGTAAAGGGTGAGTTTTTTTACTATTTGGTTTTTAATGTAAAAAGAAGATTCGTGAAATGTGGCAATGCCAACAATTCTTTGTAAGATTTGCCATTTCACCTTGAATAGACTAAAAAGTAATAGGCTTTTTACACTGAACAACATCTTTGTGAAACGCATGGAAGATGTTGAAAATGTGGAACATCTGTAATTTATTCAGCTGTCAAAAAATAAAAGAAATAGACGCACAATTTTTGTTAAAAATAAAAAATGGGTTTAGAGAAAGAATTAATCAATGGAGTAGTTGTTGCTTTGCAAGAACAAACCCGAATTTCAATGCAGTACAGTAAGGCCATTCTGGAAGATGATGATGAAGAAGAATTTTTGGTAGACATAAGTATGAAATGCTTACATCTGCCGCTCATTTTCCTTTGTTGAATTATTTTTTTTTTTTTGTTTATTTTCTGCAATGTCAGTTTGCTAGTGATGGCACAAAGAAAATCGATTTTTTTGTAATTTTTTTAGTGATGACACTTAAAATAACGAAAGATGTAATATTGAACAAAATGAGAAAGGATCATCTTTGTAGATGTAGAAAGATGTAGAATTTTTGGCCTGTATAATTCTTATTGATGAAAGATGTAGGAAAAAGGCTATAAACAACGTTTGAAGATCATTGAATTTTATTATCAACTAAATACAATAAAATTATTTTCAAATGGATGAAGCAAAGCAAATGTTATATAGACTTTAGGAAATACGATAGACAATTTTTATTTTTGTTTCGATTCCTTTAAAAAAAAAATTTTAATAATATAAAATTATATTTTCATGTCCAAAAAATTGAAATAGAGAATTTAACCTCCGAAGTTTTAGAAAAGCAAGAGCCTCTAAGCAGAACTTTGACAAAAAAACCTATTAAAATATATAGAGATTTCTCCTTAGCATTGAAACACTTGACCAGGTATATTCCTAACAAATACTATGACGTTACTTATGTCATTGAATAACATAAAAATTCTTTTAATTCGAAAACTGGATTTTCTAAAAAAAAAAAACAGTTTCATTTAAAATTCTATGAAAAATTTTATAAAAACTTAAAAAAAAAATGAAATTTTGTTTCTAATATGATTTATCAACAAATTTTAATGAAGAAGGAACTTCAGTAGAATTAAGTTTTTTTTTTATTTGAATTCTCAATTGCACAAACACTCTCTATGTCAGGAATTTTAATATCTTTTCTAATAGATAACCACTTTACTCTTAAGCTTAAACCTAAACTAGATAGTAAAAGAGACAGGGAACAGTGGCAGTACTTTCAAATTTTGTTTGTGAATTTCGCACAAACTATTCATACTATATTTTATTTAGACATTTTTTTATTCTGGACAGTGGCATATAAACAAAATAAACCAACTTTATCGACAAAATGTCCCACTGCGTTTTTAAGGGTCAGATTCCTTTGAAAAAACTCAAGATTTTAAGGCATGATTCTTTAAAAAATCTCAGGATGCCTTGAATTTTCCTAAACAAACACATTGGAAACCAATGCAATCGACTTAACTTGATAATTCAGCAAAAAGCAGTTCTTTGTGGTCTAAGGCTACGTTTCCACTGAACGTGATTTACATGTGTTTTGAAACAAAACACTGTTTTGTACATGTTTTTTCTCAAAACACGCAAGTGGAAACGTAGCATTATTGATGAAAGAAATACATTTATTTTGCATTAAACGATTAATTGCCAATTTATCCAATTAATCGACCCGAATAACCGATTAATAATTTTTCTTCATTTTTCGAATAATGTCAACCGATTACCCGGCAGGGTCGAATAATTGGAAACAGTAGTAATTACCGACTTGGTTCAAAATGGAAGAATTGGACTTTGTTGGCATGTGGTTTAACAAGACGGTGCCACATGCCACACGACACGCGATACTATGAGCCTATTGAAAGCAGTCCAAGATCATGCGATTTGACCCCAGCAACAATTCCACCCCTGGAAGACAACATTTTAGTTGCCATCGGTAAGATACCGGCCAAAATGCTGGAAAAAGTATGACAAAATTGGAGCTCACGGTTGGACCACCTACGCCGTAGACGCGGGCAACATTTATATGAAATAATCTTTAAAAAGTAAATTGCAGGCATTTATTTATAGCACTTAATAAATATTCCAATCACTTTTAAGAATTTTCGTTTTTTTTTTCAATTTTTAAAACCCAAACGGTTAAAACCAGAAGTTTTAGATACTGGGCTGTTTTGGGTTCATTTTTCAATCCTACTCAGACATGATCTGGTCTGTTTATGGCAATAAGGACAAGGTGGGTGTAATAAGTATCACCCAATGGGAAATTGCTGTCATTTTTGCAATTGCCATCGTATGTCAGTTTGGTTTTGGCATTCGTGAAGTAGACAAGTGCGAAATTTAACGTGAATTACAATAACTCAATATAAGATTTATTTTGTAACTAAACGGCGAAAGAGACTCATTTGGACCCTTTTGTTTCGAAAGAGCCGACGGTAAACCACTAGAAAGCCATGCTGACTGAATTTTTCGTTGACGATCTTGATTTGGAGGATATGTGCTTCCAACGGGACGGGTCCACTTGTCATTCTGCACGCGACATAATGCGTATTTCTCATCTTATGTGTCGGGCAGATCTCCCGATTTGTCTGTCCCGGACTTCACCCTCTTTGTATATTTATAGTCGCTGCTGTACGCAAACAAGCCCCGCACCTTGAAGGAGTTAAAAACCAACATATAAACCGAAATTTACAACGTTACACCACAAATGCTGCGCTCAAATTTGCATCAATGCCAACGGTAGTTATTTGTCGAGAATCCCCGGATTTTTAAAACACAATTTAAAATAAAAAAAGTTAAATACCCTGCCCCGTTTGAGACTTGCTTGATACCTATATAATTCAAAGGAAGAATTCTTGTCTTGACTGAAGTCAGCCGATCGCAAGCCCGGGAAAATGTATTGGTCCGATCCTCAGTAAAATTCGAACCTACATGAAAGCGCACAACAAACCCGACTTTAGGGCTTAAGTGTATAAACTATACTGGGACATAAGTCGACTGCATCCGATTCCTAGGATTTATACTATGTTTTCCAAAAAGATTAGCAAATTTAATAGAACCACTTTTCCTGCCGTCCTCTTGTCAATATGAAAAGTTATTCAGCTTTTCCACTGTTATCCTAAAAAAAAAACTTACTGTTTGCCCCTGGGATAATGACGAACATACTCGCCAATATCAAAGCAAGCTACCGACAAAATAATAGCATCCTTTGAGGTTTCCAAAAGATGTACCAATATGCGCAACAATTCATAATTCTTTTCGTTCAAACGTTGAGCATTTTCACGCCAGAATTTAGCCGATTTATGGACAGGTGACCATTCCAAACGGGCACTACGCAATTCGGTGGCATATTCATCGAAAGAACTAAGATCTTGTACAGAGTTTTGAAGTTTTTCCGTAAGATATTCAACATCAGCGGTAATATCTTCATCATCGAAACGACGTTGTTCCAAAATGGATAATTGTTTTAAGACTTTGCATTGGACCATAGCAATACAATGTTCCTTAGCTACTTGTGGATCGGTAGGTTTCTCGATCAAATTGCGGAAGACAGCCAAAATAATACGAGTAACCTAAGGGAAAGTAAAAGGTAATAATAAATATTTTTTAAAAAATCATTCAACAAAATTTTGATTACCTTTTCCTTGGCACAATCATTCAAAATATCAGCCAAAATAGGAATAACACTGAATTTGTTCATTTTGGTAGCCAATAAAGGATTAAATGTCAACACCCACAAACAGAACACTAATTGATATTGCACCTGCCAATTATAAAAAAACATAACAATTTAGTATCGTTCGATTATGATAATGATCTGCAATTGAAAAACTCACCTGGAAGTTGACACGTGATGATAAAATACGTATCAAAGTGCTAATGCCGTCAACACTTACGAAAGCAAAACGATATTCATCAATACGCAACATCATTTGCAAACAACGAGCCACAGATTGTATGTACTCATTAGCCTAAATTTGTTATGATTTTTAAAACATTTTTTTTTTTAATTATTTACTTTGTTTCACACAATATTATATTGTTTGTATTAGTTGAGGTTAATAAAAAAAATAACGAAGATTAAAGATATTTATATATTTTTTTTTGTAAATTAAACGACAACACCAAGTGTAAACTACAAATTATAATAATTGATTATACAAAAAAGCAAAAAATAACAGAAAACCGACACCAAAAATTATAACTTAAATTGAAATTAAAACGTATATAACGCGATTTTAAAATATGTTTTAATATAGATTTCCATACACAATTGGAAATAGTAAATTTTTGGAATTTATTTTGTAAAACTTAAAACGATCTTTGATGATTTAGGGAAAAATTTTAAAGCCCATCATACTGACATTTTCAATGCATTAAAACCATTTCAAATCATTTTAAAGACGGATAGAAAATAATTTTCAATTTCGTAATTAAAAAATCACTAATTTGATTTTTTAAATTCAAATTAAATTTTATATGGAATTACCAGGAAATACATTCCATCAGTTTTAAATAAGAAATCTAAATTAAATTTTTAATGTTCTCTCTGATTGCGTCTTTACGCTGTAATTGTCATTTCCAGAACTTCATAACAAGGCAGATGTCACTTGAAGCAAGTTATAGAAATTATGAATTATTGCCTTAAAAAATCTTACCCTCTGGGTGGTGGTGAAAAACCATGTACCCTCCTGACCACGATTCCCTTAAATCCAAAATAAAAACACTTTCACAAAAATAATCTTACTTTAATTGTTATAAAGCCATTCAAAACTATTCTCGAGGTGAAGCCCCACGACGTAAGAATTAAAAACATTATTAAAAAGATGACTCTAAAAACAATAAATATGCTTCACTAGCGCATTTACATTAGAACAAGTTTTTTGAGATTTCAATTTTGTTGATTTTTATAACACTCTTATAAATCAAATTAACATGTAAAACAACAAATTTTATTTATAAGAATCAAAAAAATGTCTATGCATACAGCTGTAAATCGTTTACATTGAATTTTTCTAGATTTCGATTTGAAATTACATAAAACAGCTGATTAAGTCTCCAAAAAAAAATTAATATACAAAAAATAATTATTTTTTTTTTAAATATGGAGACTTTAAATAAAAGAAGGAATTAGTGTTTTAAAAAATAAATATTTTGTAGAGAAAATGGCGGCAGGATCGATTTAATATGTTATACTAAAAACATGATTCCAGATGCTTTTGGGCAAAGGGTTCCAATGAGATTGGAATATTACTTTAAAATATTAAAATATGATAAATCAATTTTATTCAAAATTATTACTTTTTTATTTTTTTAAATAAAGGGTGGTCCAACCATAATGCACGATGTTAATTGTGAGTCACACCTTAACGTCAAGTTTTTTGCCCGACTTAATTTGACATTTCTTTGTTTCAGTGTTTGACAAATTCAACTGTGTGGAGGTACCCATTTGAACAGCCCGTTAAGATTGTTGAAGCCTTTTACGAAAATGGGCGTTCAAATCAAAAGGCATTTCGTGCACTTCGTGTTTTTTGGTCGGCAAAATCGACCAAACATGTCCACAATCGGAGGATTGTGCGCAAATTTCAGCAAACCGCGGATGTAGGAAATATGAAAACACCTGTGCATTCTCTCCCAGTTTGTTCTGCGGAAAACATTGCTGTTGTTCGCGACAGTGTGGCGGAAGAGCCGTCAACTTCGACTCGTCGTCGTGCCCAACAATTGAACATCTCACGAACATCACTGATGCGACTTTTGAATAAAGATTTGAATGTACACGCTTACAACGTTTAATTGACTCAAAAGCTGAAGCCTACTGACCTTTTTAAGCGTCGCCAATACGCCGAATGGTTGGTTGAACAGGCAGAAGTGAATGGTGGCTTTACAAAGATAATTATCTTCAGAGACGAGGCACCCTTTCACCTCAGTGGATTCGTTACCAAGCAGAATCGCCGATGCATCCACAAAGAGTGATTGTTTGATGCGGTTAATGAGCTGGCGGGGTCATCGAGCCAAGGAGTTACCGTCAATGGTGTTCTTTATCGCGAAATGATTACGGACTTCTTGTGGCAAGAAATTGAGGATATGGAGCTGGACAATATGTGGTTCCAACAGGATGGTGCCACTTACCACATAACTAACGAAACAATGGTTCTTTTGCGCGAGAAATTCAATATCTCACGCCGTGGCTCTGTTAATTGGCCGCCACGATCATGTGATTCGACACCGTTGGACTTCTTTCTTTGACCGATATTTTGTTTCACACATAATTGTCATAGATCCTTCTAGCATAATAAAAAAGATTCAGATAATTCTCTGAAAAATTTTTGTTTTATTTACAATTAACATCGTGCATTATGGTTGGACCACCCTTTATATTTAAAATGTTTACTCTTTCGGGACTACTGGCACAATGCGTCCCCCAAAACGGTACATGTCAGCATACAAACGCTGAAAATGTATTTCATAATATCGATGACATTTATGGATGTTTGATCGATAATTTACCCATTAAGAACACTTATTGGAGTCTTATATCCCACGCCCGAAAAACGCCTATTAAAATCTTATATCCTATGAAATATGCTTATTGGGATAAAAGCACGATTTAAGGATTTCTGCGTATGTAGAACACAAATTTTTCAACCATATCTCTTTCAAAATGAAATTCCGTCCCGAACTTTCAACTGAAATCTCTAATTTTTATTAAATTTTCCTCAAAACCTAACGAAATCCACTTATACGTTGGTTTCCAGCTTAATGTAAATTCACTATAATAGCTGTGATTATGCGGCAAGCTAACACAGTTGGCTTATGTCATTTCCATACAAAATTTGACATAATCCAACGTTTAGTGTTAATGCTTAACGTTAATTTTGTCAAATTTGTATGGAAATGACAGAAGCCAACGTCGATAGCTTTCCGCATAAAAACAGCTATTTTGTTTAATGTAAAAATATATTCAAAAAATTTAGCCGAAGGTGGAACGTCACTGTTTGGCCAAATACTCGGTGGGTTGCTTACACACCTTGAAAAAGATAAATCTTTATTGAATTAATTCGCGAAAAAATAATTCTTTTTGTAAATCAGCGAGTTGAATCAATATTTTAAAAATCAGATTTAAAATTATTGTTGATTAATCAATTTCATTTGAATCGTTTTTGATTCAATTAAATCAAATAATTTCAAACATAATTCTTTTTTTAATTTGATTTGCGAATTAAAACAAAATAAAAAAAAATAAAAATTGGCTTGGAAATCTCGCTTAGTATTCTAGATATTTGCCATTTTGTAAAATGATCGGTATCTCGAAAACTAACGGACAAAAGTTTTGCTCTAGTAAAGTATTAATATACTGCGATAGTAAAAATAGGACAGGTTCGGAAGACATCCCGAGGTATCCAATTTTATAAATCAGCCACAGGGTGACCTATTTCTATACGAACGAAATGGAACGGGAAACGAAATTTTTTTTATCGGAGTTTGTTAATTTATATTATTATATAAATTAATCCAATAAAAAAGTCACCCTGTGGCTATTTTATAAAAATTCTATGAAACTCTTCGGGAACCTACCGAATTGCTTTAGTCGAGTATTGCAAAAATTTTGTTTGTTTTGCGCTATCTCGCTTAGTTTCCGAGATATTCGCCATTTTAAAAAATTACTATTTTTTAATTTTTTAAAAATTACTATTTTTTAAAATGTCCGGTATCTCGAAAACTAAGCGAATAGAACAGAATATTAATATATTTGGGAAGACATCCCGAGGAAGCTGTTTTATAAAAATTCCATGAAACCCTTGGGGTTTAAAATTAAATTAATCATGATTTAAAAAAAAATATATATTTTAATTCACGAATCAAATCATATTCGAGAATCAATATAATTATTTTTTTGATTCACGAATTAAATCTTTTATTTAAAATTGAATTATTTTGTTAGATTTACAAAAAGATTTATTTGAATCAACTTTTTTCTTCTAATAAGAAAAATATTGAATTATTGTAGTTAAATAATTTAATCACAAAAATTAATTCGCGAATTTATTCGTTAAAATTTAAATCAGATTTGAAAATCGATTTAAGGAATTATGTTTTTAAAGTTCTGGATGCTAATACATACTTGCGAAGTATAAACATTAAAAATTGTATATTCACCATTCTAGTATAGTTCGGACATTATTATCGTTTATGTGATGTTAGATCGTTTATATTACAAAAATAATTTCCATAAAAATAAATATTACAACTTTTCCCCTGTGAATTATAAAATCGATTTGACAACATTGATTGGTATTTACCACAAATAAAAAGCATATTTTTAATACATATAACTAACGTAGACGATAGACTATTAGTAAAGTTAGAAACAGTGGGAAAGGAAGGAGAAGGGGGTTTGACTATAAAACCTATTCTTAATAAATCTTTAATATCTTCAATTTGACATACACAACTGGCAAGGTGTGGTTTCTTTTCAAAAAAAATTAAAATTCACTTTCGGTGTAATTGTCTAACAATTATTGTAGCACACACAAAAGAAATTTAAACCTATAAATGTTATATTCCCGGTTTTTTGGTTGACTTATTTTTATACTCTACTAAAAAAAACACACTACCGGTATTATAGTTTTGCCCTCAGCTGCAGCTTGTTGTTGTTCTGGTGATAAATCACGATACGACTCGTTGAGGGGTTGATCATGATGAGCTCCATAAGGACTATATTGATTACCATGTTGTTCTTTGCCATGACCATGATGATCTTTGGCATGAGAATTATAATGAACCACTACAGTTTGGACACGTTTTGCTAAATTGGCCATTTCATTAATGTAAACCTTGCACTGTTGAAGTGTTTGTTTTGTTTTGGATTTGTTTTTACACACATAATTTAGAATTTTGTAAATGTTTGTTTTTGATAATAATAATAAAAAAAAGTAAACAAATGTGCATTAAAGATGTTGTTTATAGTTGTTTGTTGATAGGTGTTTGAGATGGTTGGTCAATAGAAGCGTTGGTGTTGGAAAATAGTGTTTTGTTTTGTATAAGTGTTGTTTGTAGTCGTAAGAGAAGGAAAAGAAAAAAGTTTTATAATTTAATTTATTTTTTATCTTTTATAATTTGATTGATTTTTATTTTTTTTTTTTTTGGTAACCAAAACAGAACACACACATTATTCCATTGAGGTGCGATATTTGTTGATATGTTATTAACAAGAGTATCGTCTTTAGATGATGAGAATTACGTTTCATAAACGTTGATTTTTTTTTTGTTTGTTTTATCAAATGACTCCTTGATGTACGACTTGAGGGGTTAGTTGTTAGAGATGTTTGATTTTAATGTAATTAAATCTAAATAAATTTAAATCATTAATGTCCTTAGGGTTGAATCGAATTTAATTTTATCTAATAAAATAATCAGATCAAATTCTAAACATTATGGCCCCACGTTGGGCGCCATGTTTTTTTTTTTTATTTTACAAAAAAAATCAAAAAATGTTATAATTTAATTAATTAATTCTTAAGTTGGTCGCCCTATTGTTGTGGCTATACCATGACCTCAGTATAGCCGCATACATACATACTTGTTTCGAAAAAGAATTTTTTTTAAAATTTCAAATTTTTTTCATATGATATTTTACTGGACAAAAAAATAAAAGTTAATTTATCACATTTTTTTATTTTATTTCTGATTTAAGAACACTCCTGGCTTTCTACGCCACAACAGTAACTTTGAGAAGTGGTTTCTATTATGATTCGTTCTATAAGTAGGATTTCTTATGCATTTTTCTCTTTGTCCGAGGTTATTGAGAGAACCTTGAGTAGCATAGTTACTCTATATAGTATACACTCTTTGTTTTGGGGCACATAATAAAGCTAAGAAATTTCGAAAAACATTGTTTCAAAAACAAAATGTTTTATAAAGAAATATCTAAAAACTTAGCCTCCCGTTGGGCGCCATATTGCTACAATGGCTATGTAATTCTTTCACCCTATTTTAAACCTGTGCCCGAAGCAATCAAAATTACTTCAGTAAGCTCTTCTCAATTTCCTATTTTTAAATTAATTTTTATATTTCTTGCATTCTCTTTATTTCAAAGAAAAAATTTGCTTTTAAAAGGTTTGTTTTTTTCGAATTTTATATAAATATTCCATACAAATTTAAGTAGATATAAACTAGATAAGTAGTTATAGATATAGATATAGCTACTTAAATTAAGAATGTATAAAAATGCTGCCAAGTCTTAGAAATTATTGGCGTTTCTCTTTTAAATGTAAACAAAAATATTTGTCATAAAAATATTTGAAATTTTTGTATTTTTAATTTTATAAAATATTAAAAACAACAAAAGCTATCAAACAATATAATTGCTCTATTTGTATTTGTTTATAAAAAAAAAAAACATTTAAAAACTTTTGATTTCTTAAGAAAGGATTTTAAAATTTTTCCAATTTTTCCAAATAAATTGTATTTGAATCGAAAAGTTTTTCTCAAGAATCCCCAATTATTAAAGATCCCAAAAAAAATTTCTTTAAAAAATTGCCATAAATTAAAAAATGTTTTTGTCAGAAAAATTTCCTGGAATCGATAATTTTTCCTATAGAAAATGTTTAAAACTACATAATTGCCCAAAGTTTTTTCATATGATAGTTAGAATCAGGAAACAACCTACACAGAGAGAAAAACATAGTTAAATCAATTATTATAGGTCTGTACGAGGTAATTTTGGGTAGTCTGGTAAATTGAGAGTAAGCAAAAATTAATAAATATATTTGAAATGGCAAATAACTATTAACATTTTCAAATGTATTTTTTATTACTTAGAAATTTTTTATTTAACTTTAATTTTGTTTACAAATGAAAAACAACTGATTTATTAGCAGCCAGTGGTGATTTGACAGTTTTACCATTTTACCCAAACAAAAAGTACGGGTAAGTTGTGGTAAAAAGAGAAACAGAATTACTCTCTCATGAACGCTCTCATTTACCCAATTTTTATTACAAGAAACACTTTCTGGTAAGATTGGGTACCCACGGCCACCCGCGGTAACGTACGTCGAACACACCTGATATCATATTTCAATTAACATCTTATTTTTGTTACGAAAATGTTGATATCATACATGAATCTTATTCAAGTAAACATAATTCTAGCAAAAAAAAAATTTTTCGTATTTAAAAATTTTAGTTTGTTATCGCATTTTAAAAATAAGCGAAAACATCATATTTAAATTAAAAAGAATATAAATTAAATTTGATTCTAGAGCTGTCTATATTTATATTAGTTGAAAAATATTTTAATTTTAATTATATATTTATAATTTTTTATCAGGCTCAAGATCATAATTTTTAATGTTACTAACGAATAGTAAACACTAATTTATTTTATTAAATGGAAAAAATTGTAAGGATAAGCGCTAGAGGGAGTGCACACTTTCGACCCGAACGACCAGGTCATCTTCAGCCTCCTTCTGAACCACCCAACACAAATAACTCATGGTTTTGAACAGGCATTTATATCACACACTCTAAGGAAAATGACAATGTGAAATTAAATTTTTCATTAGTGAATGATTACCCGTACAAATGAGCTTTTTTCCATCTATTTATAGAATACTTTTTGGCAATCATCCTCGATTCTCGAAGCACAAATTGACAGGGTTGCCATTCCAATTGTTAATGTTTCCATTTCTGGGAACGAATTGGGAATCTGGCATACTAATATTTTTCACGTCACAACATATTTAAGTGTTGTTTGTTTAGTGTTGTTTATTTATATAAAACTTAAATAAAATTTATTATAATAAATAAAAAAAAAATAAAGAACATGTGCAGATTTTTTTGAAAAATAAATATTCGTTGAAATGCTCCAAAATACTTGACAAGGATTTTTTTTTGTGTGTACAAAATTAAATTTTATTTTCCAAATGAATTGTGAAGCTGTAAAGCAATGAAAAATGCTCTTCAAATAGCAGTTTTTATCACTTCGCAGTGATCCATTGAGAATCGGTACCCAGCGTATTATCTTATAAAAGTGTGCATACTATTTTTCTATAACCTTGTATTTGTTTACTACTACAACTACTACTTGAATGCAACTTTGTTTTTTTTTTTTGCCTTTTTTACTGTTGTTAACAAGAATGAAAAAAAAAACGCCAACAAATTGTCAAACATAATCTTCTGTATGTCCAAATAGACAGTGTAAAATATCAAGTTTATAAAAAATCTTAATAATCTGGTAGATTATAGAAAAGTAATGAAAATATGCTATAAGATTCTTTTTTTTTAGAAAAGTTAAAACCCTCAAAATTAAATATTTAAAATTTAAATATTATCTGGACATTAACGATTTTTTTTAAGAAAGGTGCAAAATAAATTTTGTGTGAAAAAAAAGTTGTTTAAATGTTTGTGCTCAACAAAAATATAAACGAAATCAACAAAACTCTCTGCTAGTATTATTTTCTCGCCAGCGTGCATACCAAACTCAGCCAATCCAACAAAATAATTTCAAAATCCCATACGTTTAAAAAAAACTGTATAAAAAAGAAAAACAAATTCATGCAGAAACTAAAAAAACCACAAACCCAGCAAACAAAACAACTTCAAATAATAAAAAATTGTTAATATGTTAAATTTTGTGGACTTTGGACAAAACAACTTAAATCGAGTTTTTATGCATTTTAATTAGGATTTTATAATATAAGCTTAACGCATCTCCCAAAAATTGAGATTCTAACAAAAAACGTCTCTTAAAAAAAAGTCTTGATATTTTGTTTCCCCCAAAATACAAATTTCTTTTGTCAAAAGTCCACTGAAATTATTGCAAAATAAAAAGTTAAAAATAAAATTATATATGATATAAAAAAACAAAAATATTGTAGTAAAATTGTGTTATATCAGATCGAAGCAATAAAAAATTTAATGTTTGATATATTACCATAAAATGTAAAATAATAATTATGCTAATATTTTAATCAAACAAATGAATGCATGATTGTGTAAAATGGAATATGTTACAAAATATACAAATATTTAATTATTTTAAGTAATATGAATAATCAATAATGAAAATAATATAGTATACAAATACCGAGTTCTATTTTAAATACTCTGACAACATAGGAAAAAAATAAAGAAAGATGCTAATTAAAAACGCTAATAATTAAATTTAGTTCTAATAAATTAATATTTTGAAGTGAAATCGCGACCTCATCTTTTACAATAATTGTTTTTGAATCAATTTTTTAAAGCTCTGATTGTGAATGAAAATGTGAGTTAAAGTTTATTTTAAAATTTTATCTGCTTCATTAACAGCTACAAAACATTTTATTATCTGAAAAACGCCAAGTAGGCAACTATTTCTGAACTAAATAAACTAATACCTGTATTCATAATGAAAATTTCGGATAGAATTTATAATGCAATGCAAATCATATAAAGTAATCTGCCTTACCGACCTCAAATTGACTGTTATTTCATCTATATGGTTACTCTTCATACTCATTTTATTTCACGTAAGTTTGTTAGACCTTTCTTCTAATTAGGATTATTAATACTGAAACTAGCAAGTATCATATAGGCTTGAAGCCTTTTAAACTTAATTAGAAGAGAGGTCTAACAAATTTATGTGAAAAATAATGAGTATGATTAGTTAAACCATATAGGAAAACTAGTAATCTGTCAAATTAAGGTCAGTAAGGCAGTATCATTCATATGATTTGTATAGATGGGCAAAAAAAATATAGAATCTAGACTAGCAAGTGTCATATAGAATTCCTATAGCCTTTATGGAGGAGGTTACAAATTTATATTTTTTATATCCCAATTCTTTCTTATGTTGTAGAGTAATTTTAAAATATATTTAATACCAAAATATAATAAATATTTCCTACTTTAAACCCAATCTACAAATCACCACAAAAAATATATAAAAAAAATTTCACTTACATGAGCAGTCAATTGATCCTTTAAGAATTGCAAATAGAAATTCAAATCGGATTTCGGCATCATTTCATGGCCCCAACATGCCATTTTAGCCAAGATACGTGAAGACATATTGACAATAAAACCATCTTGACGATTTAACAAGTTAAGGAATGGTCCCCAAACACATTCCTTACGTTTCGAACAATATTCATGAAAGAAATCGACACGAGAACGATCTTCATGCAACAAATCATCAATCATAACTAAAACATATTGAATGGTTGAATCTTTGGAGACATGAGACAATAGATTCAACAAAGTTTTAACAACTTGAGCCGGATTGGATTGCAAATAAGCACCCTTTGATTTGTCCAAAGCAGTGATGGTCTGATAATCTTCTTGTGAAATCATTTGGGATTGCATGTAAGAAGCCCAATTAATGGTTTTGGAACGAATATCAGCAGCTTGTTGTTGCAAAACAGAAGTGGCAGCAATCATATCTGGAAAAAAATATACGTATCAATTAAATTCCATCAGATGACCATTTCAATGCAAGTGTAGAGACTTCGATTTTTCTCATTTCTTTTTTAAATGCATACCACCACCAATTTCCTCGGGTAAATTCATTAATTCCTTGACGTCAGACATGATTACTGCAAGTTAGTGATTAATTAAAGCAAATTAAAAACTTTTTCAAATGAATTTTAGCAAAAGAGTGTAGAGATTTAACTTGAAAAAAAATTCTTCTTTTTCTAATACGACTATCCAAAATTCAGCTGACAGGTCTTGTGACTTTTTCGCCGTAATAAGAAAATTTGACAGAGTTGTTCAAATTGAATTCGCTATAAAAGCAAATTGATAGATATGGGCACCCAGTTCGTTTTGATGGGCGCACCTTTTGCGTTAATAATGTATCAAATAGTTTGATCTTTTGTTTTTAAAATTTTCGGTCAAATGCGATAAGATACGGTATCTTAACTGAAACATTCACTAGAAATTGATGCACCCCATGAAAGGAAATTGATTGAGAATAACATCAATAATTTTAGTTTACTCGTTGCTCAACATGAAATAATATCAAATTTATATGGGATTTTCGATTATAATTTTCCGCACAAGCACAGCCAGTGTCAAACGGCGCAACAGTTTTCCATTGTTTTTAGACTACTAGTCTAATTACTGGTACTTAATAGATTTTACATAAAATAAAAATTTGTTTCTCTTGCTAAGACGGCTTTACACAATTTAGCTGCTAACACCCCGTTTTTGTATCTGACGCGAGATTTCGTATCGAGAAATGGATGGCAATGTGACTTAATAGATTATATAGTTCATTGTATTTTTAGTGGAACACTTTTAAAAGCTTTTACTTCTGCAAAATATCTTATTAGGTAGAGAAATAACATTATTATCTTCTTAAGAATAATATATATTTTATTGACTGTGAACCACTCTATATAAAACAGAACATGGTTGCATTTAACATGTTTTTTGCTAAAACTTTATTGATGGGAGTCTTGTGACTTTTTTGCCTGAATAATCAAATTTAACATAGTTTTTCAAATTAAATTTGCTACAAAAAAAATTTCGGCCCGGCAAAAGATCTCCGAAGTTAGAAAGCTCACTATAATTTAAAAATATTAAATGACATATAAGATATTAATGATTTAAGCTAGTTCACCATAATATAGTAAATAGTTGAGTTGAACTAGTTCGTTCAGGAACGATACAACTCTACAAATTGACGTTTTTACAGTTGGCTTTGGAAGCCATCGAAATAGTTTTTATAAAAGTAATGTGTTTATAAATTTCACAAATATATCTCGTCATTTAGTAATTTGAAAATATTAAAAGTGTACGGTTTTTATATTCCAAACAAGTTGATTTATATTTTAGCTTAAAATTTGTTCAAATGATGTATTGAAGCTAGTAAAACCAACGAGTTTAGAATCTGTGAATCCGTGAAACAACCAAACCACAATGGTTATGGTCAGTAATAACAATTTATTAAGTGACCCTAAAAATTGTACAAATACGCAATATCTTAAAAAAAATTTCAATGAGTTTAATTATTAAATTCTATTTGCAAAATTGTTTAATTTTTCAAACAGCGAATTCAAATATGATAATAAATTTACCGTTACAATTTGATGACGCATATTTTTTCACCACACAAATTGCTTTAATAAGTATGCATGTATGTGTATGAGAAAAAAAGTGTAAAAAATTAAAAAATCAACAAATATATATTATTATGCAAAATACAAAATAAATATAAAGTGCTAGTGAAATTTATTATAAAAAATAAAAAAGCAACCAATTTTTTAATTAAATATTTTTTATAAAATAAATGTCAATACTAGATAGAAATTAAAATAAACAAGTGAAATTCAGTGTTTATTAAATAATTTTTGGAAAAATAAGAATTAATCAACTCTGCATTTGGATTTATAACTACTCTTTGGTAAGGTAAGTCAAAATATTTTGTAATCCTAACGGTTTTCTAAATGCTTATTACATATCTATATTATAAAAGTAATTTTTATTCTGAACCCCAAAATAGTATAAACAAAATATTATACTTCTCAGGGACTGACTACATATTATTTCAAAGTATCCCTCGAACTTCTGATTGTGTAACTAGTTCTAAAATCCATGCAAAGAAGTGATGTTTACATTAAAGTTCATCTTTGTTTTGTTTAAGAACAAATCATACATGATTTCCACATTGTTTCCTAGAACCTGATATTAAGTTCCAAAATAGCTCAATAGGGATATTTATAAAAATTTTAAAATTTTAAATATTGCTTCCATCTTAAATTAACCCTTTAACCACTGGAGTCGAAATATGAGTTATTTTGTTATGAAATTTTGGTTCTAATATCATTTTGGACTAAAAAGCACGAATGTGAAGTCCATTTGGCAAAAAAATTTAACCTGAAAGCGCCAGGTGGAAAAAATGAAAGACAACCTGAAGACAAAAAGCTCGACTCAAAAATATTTGTTTTGCAAATCAAACACGCAACAAATTATCAAAATACAGCTTTAAGCTACTTTCCAAAAAAATTTCGAGTCGATTGAGCTGTTGCAAAGTATTTTTTTTTTTTTAGTTTTAATTTTGCACCAAAATCATAAATAATTTTCGTGTCTGTTTTGACAAAAATCTTGACAGAAATGGGTGTATCTATCAAACTATTTAACTGAGCGTGTTCAAACCGGCACTGTTCGAAAGGTAAGTTCAAATAGACAAAAATGTCGTTGGCGATTATTGCACCAAAAATATTGCTTTGGATATAATTGGACTTTAGTGATGACCTTAGTGGTTAAAGGGTTAACACAAAAAAATGTTATAAAAATTCCTCCTGTAAAAGTGGAAAACTGCATTTATAAAAATAAACGTTACCAAATGGCAGGAAGGAAGAACAACTTAATATAATTGTAATGAAAAGATTACTTTGTCCGGGATTACCGCTTGAACTATTTTGTAATACTTTTCCTCCAAATACTATTAACAAACAAATCAATGCATAGGATTTTTTTTTAATTTATTAAAAAAAAATATATTTTAGACAAATCTTTTAGTATAAAATATATTTTGCAAAAAATACCAGCCTGATTAAATTAGTAAATTTTAGCCTATTAGTGCGCATTCAAAAGTATGTAAACGTTTGAAGATATCGCTTATTATTAAAATTAAATCATTACGATTTAAAATTAATAAAAATGTCAGAATTTAGAAAATTTTCAGAATAACACAAGAAATGCTTAATTTCATACTGAAAAGTTGAAACTCGAGTTGACTATTTATTTATTACAAACCGACAGCTTTTTTTGGGTAGGCTAATACCCTACAAGAAATTGATGACTGAAACTAACACATAAACAAAATAAAATATCTGTCATTTCACTCTTGCATATATGCAAGAGTGAAACAACTAATATAAATTGCATTTTTTGTTGTTAAAAAAAATAAAGTTTCGGTCAAGTTTTTCATATTTTCTTTAAGAACTTGATAGAAACTTTGTTCTACGCATTGACGGGTATTTCCGTCAACACTACCAGTCAAATGACCGGTCATATAACCGGTCGTATTCTTGTAGGGTAGCTAACTCACTCTGAAACTCAGCAAATATTTTAATTGTTTACACCATTTTTTTATTGAATTCTTTACAAAACCTGGTTTTTAAAAAATTTAATTTTAACAGTAACTGCACGATTAACCGCGGTTACGGTTAATACCGAAATACAAACTCTACTTAATACATAAAATCTTTCTGCATTAAAGTAAAAAAAAAACAATAAAAGAAATAATCACCAAAAATCATTACAGAAAATCGACTCAAGCACAAAATATTTCTTACCGCTCACGCTCTCCTGAGTAATTTAAATTTTAGCTCACGCTATCGGGTGCCGTCTCCAGTCAAGTTAATACCATACACAATTTCAATTGGCAACACTTGGTATATTATCTGTCAGTATCATATGTAAACAAAATGTTTTTCACACCACAGATTAAACGTAAAAAAGGCGCTAATAACAAATGGCAAGTGCAACCTTTTCCAAATTGTAATGTCGATAAACAATATGAAGGTAGTTTTACTGGAATATCCGTTGAAGTTTACTCTAAGGAGGATATTATCCAACTCTATGATAACGGTTTTTATGGCAAAGGTAGCCAATCCCGTAGTACACCACTAGTGTTAATGCAAAGTGGAGCTACTACAGCCAATACAGAAACATCCATTGGTGTTGAACCTGATGTAATACAGGAAACTTTATGTATTAGCTTAGAAGAGGCCTTCTTTTTAAGTTATTACCTTAAGGTACTTAAGATTAACGATATAGAGAACAAACATATTGAATGGCCGAATTTTATTAAAGAAGCTTTAAAAATTAATGATACGTTTGTAGAATCATTGGCTTCATATTTATATTTAAAATCGAAAGGATGGGTAGTAAAAAGCGGCTTAAAATTTGGTGGAAATTATTGTAAGCGATTAGAAAAATCGTATAAATGATAAAAGCTTTTCACAATTTTCTTTTTAAAATTTCAGTAATTTATCGTAAAGGTCCTCGTTTCTATCATGCAAGTTTTGTGGTTAAATTAATTACTTCGACCGATACTGAACATTTAATATCCAAAAATCTAAAAGGTTTTCAACGTATAGCAGAAACATCCGATAAAAATGTTCTACTCTTACAGGTAAGCAAGCCTGAGAATTTTCAAATGCTTTCCCTGGAAGATATATCACATATTCAAATGTCCGAGACCATTATAAGAAGATTTAATTTGACATCTTTTGTCCAAAATCAAAAAACAACAAAATAAACTTTATTTTATATTCTCCAAAAAATGCCTATTAATTTCTATAGCACAAGCCTTTATTGGTTAAATCTTCTCCACTCTATGTTTCTTGGGTATGCCAGTGCGTCTATAGTCAGAACGTTCTTGTAAATAAATTTGTTTGCATTCCTCTTTAAATGTTTCATTTGTATACCAATTGGTAAGACATTCTTTTAGGGCCGAGTTCTCTTTGCGACATGTTACAACCATCAGTAATCCATTGGCTTTACAGCAGGACTCGAAAGCCTGTACTTCTTTAATACAATGTAACTCTTTGGCTCTGTCACGCATAATTTTAGGTATCAATACCTCAATCTCTACTTTGCGTAATGACCGGTCATTTGGATCTCCTGAAAAATTGTTGAATATTAATATCTGTACTTTGCCAAGTGGGACAATATGTTAAGCACGTACCTTTTCCATGTGGATTTTTAGGATTAAATGTATTTATAGGTGTTTCTGTTTCAACGTTCATCATAATTCCTGAAAATTGGGTACAACTGCTTTCTGTTTAACAGCTGATTATTGTTATGTATGAAATTCTCTTTTAGAATACAGCTGTTGACGATTTTAAACGTTGCCAATTCAAATTTGAAACTGCACGTTATTGCCAACTTAAACACCAACAAAATCCTTTACACTGCATTTACATTGTGCTAGTATTATGACTCTATAAAAGCGGCAAGTTGTTAAAAGTAACATTCACTAAAAATTAATAGCACCTATATTAATGAAGTTGAGAATAACGTCAATAACTCTTCCCGTTAACCCTTAACGTGAATTGTCAAATTTTTATGGAATTTTCGAGCATAATTTACCGCACAAACAACTGGAATTGAAAATAAGTTTTGTTGGGACTTAAACCCCAGCCGGAAATTTACTACAATATTTTCATTTTATTTTTTATTTACAATGCAACTATAATACAAAATTCATTTATGCCAATTAACTGTATAACAGCAATACCCTTGAACCAAATCTTATAAAATCATTCTTTAAAATATAAAAATACTTAACATCATATAAAAATTCAAAAATATTCAAATACTCATTAACCTCTCATATTGGCTCCCCAGCTATTATAAAGGGTGGTTAAATTTTAAGGGCCGATGTTGTATCTAAAACACACCTTAAAGTCAAGTTTTTTTTTTTGCATTTCATTTGACATTTATCAATTTCAGACTTACTAAATTTAAACTATGGAAAGATACACAATCGAGCAACGCGTTAAAGTTATTCAGGCTTATTATGAAAATGGGCGTTCAAATCAAAATGCATTTCGTGCACTTCGTGATTTTATTTTGGTCATAATCGAGCAAATGTGTCCACAATCAGGAGAATTGTGGGCAAATTTCAGCAAACCGGGTCTGTAAAAACACCTGTGCATGCTCGCCCAGTACGTTTTGCGGAAAACATTGCTGTTGTTCGCGATAGTGTGTCATGAGGTCGGCCAAGCATTTAAATTTTTTTTACTAAAATTTAAGAGAATTGAATTAATAAAAATATAGCCTTCGTTCGGACCATCTATGTTTACACTAAGGTAATGATATGAACATCTAAAAAATGGTAATTTTTTGTATGACATTAAGAGATTTGAGGTAGGATAAGATTTCGTAATAATTTTTGAATTAATTATCATCCAAATACATTTTATTTTTATATTTACAATATTAGTTATCAAGTCTATTGTTCCATTAAAAAAAATTAAGTTGGATAAATTTCAAAAAATTTTGGTTGGTGGACTTTTTCTGGGATTCACCCATATGTCAAAATAATAAAGTTATAAGGAAACAAATTATTAAATCGTTAGAATGTTTACCACCGGAGCAACGCCAATTTATCGTTCAAAAATATTATGAACTACATGAAAATATTGGATATGTGACCTGGGCGTTCCAAGAAAAATTTGAAGTCAATTCGGAAATGGTTAGCATATTTGAATTGAAGGGAAGAAATGTTACTGTTATTACTGTTAATTTTTTAAACAATACTGATATTTTTTAATAATTTGAATAATAGAGGGGATAAAAAAAGTAAGCATGGGTACCCTTGAATTACTTTTGGTCATCCCCTCTTAATAGGTCTGTTCGAAGTAACTTTTGGTAAAGTCTGGTAAAATAAGAGTAGCACAAAATTCTCTCACAAAACCATAAAAATGCCCAAAATACTGCGAACCAGGGAAGGAAAATATGTTTTCTGTTATTGTACCAACCAGACAAACAAATTGTACTTTTTCGATCCTCACGGTACCAAAATTTTTTCCGCTTTTTTTTTAACAATTTCCCAGCAAAAATGAAGCTGCAAAAGAAGCAATAAAAGCACACTACTATGGCAAAGGCACCACTTCTTTTCTAATGGTTTCATCGATGAATTTAACATTAGCGTGTCATAGGATGGAAGTAATCAAATGTAGCTACTAGCATTACTCAAACTTTACTCTAAGGAAGCAATGATAACACAATGATTAGGTATTCTGATGCATGAGTGGAAAATGTTCATATACGTTGTAGTATTTAAGCTTTGATGAAAATTTAATTCATAAGAATGCAGAAAAATAAGTTTAAAGAAGCGAAATTTATGAATTGATATACAAATACTCTTTATTAAAACAAATAAATAATTCTGCATTATTGAAAAATCATTTTTGAAACATTTTTCAAAAATTTTAATGAACTTTTAGACAAATTTAAAAATATTTTTGGATAATTTAAAAACTGGTTGTGCAATTTGAAAACATTTTTAGACAATTTGGAAATATTTTTGAACAATTTTAAATAATTTTTAGACAATTTTAAAACATTTTTGGGCAATTTGAAATAACTTTTACACAATTTTAAAATTATTTTGATAAATTCTGAATTAAAACTGGAAATAGTGTAGTGTTAAATAATGCAAAAATGCACAGATTGCGTCGTCATAAATATTTAAGGCTGAAATAATGCAAATGACATGGCTTTTCAATAAAAGTTTAAAAAAAAATCAGTTTTTCTTGATATTTCAAAACATTTATGAAAATTGCAAAACTGCATAAATTCTAACCCTCATGAAATTTTAAACTAAAATATAAAAAATTATTTAATAAAAAAATTAAAAATTTTCCTCAAAACTATTTTTTCAATTTGAATAAATGCTTTAGATTCAAAAAATATACGATATACTATAACATATGCTTTAGAAGTAATGAAGAGTGATTTTTTAAGATATGCATCGGGTTTATATCCAGATCACTGCATTTGAAATATGAACACATTAATTCTTTTGGAAGTGCCTTAGAATAATACCAAAAAATCATAAAAGAATGTCAACTGAAGTTTAGGAAGCAATGAAAGAAGTTATAGTCACATAATGACTATCATTTTTTTTGCTGGGTTTATCGTATTGGGTCAGGTTTGCTTAGACACTAAAAAGACTTTAAAAAATTTAAATTTACGAGGTGAAACAAAATTTATCGTTAATTTTATGTAGTCGTATAATTACCACAAAACTTTGAGGGCAATTCAACTTATTCAGGATTTGTTATTAAAAAATTTAAAGTCATTTAATTGCTTTTTAACAATAATACACTTTTTTCTTGTTTTTTTTTGTTTTGAGAGGTAATTTAAAATCAGCTGTTCAATGTTGCCATTTCCGAATATTTTAGTACAATGTGTATGCAAACATTTGGTACACTTGAGGTGACACCAATTTAGAGCCGGTTTAACTTAAAACTGACTTTATTTTTTACTATAGTAGCTGAATAAATAAAAACAGGTTTTAATTTAAAGTTACTCAGCAAAAAAAAAAGTAGCAAAAGAAGAGAAAAAGAAGCAGTGATTTTGATTCCGGTGTTGTGAAAATTTGGATCGGAACCAATGATTTTTACATAGGGGTGTCATAGGGAGGAAGTTTTCTTTTATGATCCTTTTTCAATGCATCTAAAGCCCTTCTTATGGTTTAGTGAAAAATTAAATCTTTTGTTCTTCCCAAATAAATTTTTAATTTTGAATCGAGCCTTAGCCTCAGTTTCACAATCTCCCGTTAGCTTCTACCTGGGAATTTAGCTTACACATTTGTTGTTGTTGTTGTTCCTATACAAAGTATGAGTTTTACTGTTCGTTAAATTTTAGCGGGAAATTCAGCAATCGGGGCTTATTTATCTCTATTCGAAAGGCTTGCAACTTTTACTACAATAAATTTTTTACTTTTTGTGGCGTCATAGATTTGAAAAGTGTTTGATTTCATTAAAAATCACATTTTTATAAGTTGTGAAAAAGAACTTCCTTAGAAGAGAAAAATCAGAACTAAACGATACTTTAGAATCAATAAAAAATTAATTCCTTAAGAATCACTTCCATTTATTTTTGCTGGGTTACTTTTAAAAAAAGTCGACTTTATGTTATGTTGTTTTATCAAGTTATAAATTGAAAATTTGAAAAAATTTCAATTTGTACTAAATGAGCCGCGGTAGTACCACGGTACCAACCAAGGTAAAAATGTACCAAAAAAAAGTACAATTGTACCATGTTTTCCATCCCTGCTGCGAACGCATAAAACCACATTCCATACCAAAAAATAAACGTCAAATTTATTCAAATTAAAAAACAGCAATTCGTAGTTATATTTGAAATGGCAAATAACTACATATTTACATTTTTTGTATGTTATATTATTAAGAAGAAAAAGTTCTTAATAGCAAATTTTTAATTTAAGTTTAATTTTTTTACAAATACAAAAATAGCTGATTTATTAGCAGCAGGTGTCGATTTGACAGTTTTACCATTTTCCCCGAACAAAAAGTACGGATAAGTTCTGGTAAATGAGTAACACAATTACTCTCTCATGAACGCTCTCATTTACCCAATTTTTGTTACAAGAAACGCTTTCTGGTAAGATTGGATTCCCACGAGCACCCGCGGTAACGTACGTCGAATACACCTAATAAGTGCAACTTAAATTTTTTTTTATAATAAATCGTATAAGAAAACAATTTTATTTATATAACGATTTAAATTAAACAAAACAAACAGAAGATAAAATAAAAAATATCACAGCATATGATATAAACGCGAAACAATTTAATATCTTAGCAAATCGTAACCAATCATTTGATGATAAATTTCGATCAATCAAATTGGATGTATCATCTAATTTCACTTCTTCAAAGTGTCCATTAACATCATCGTGTGTATCTGTATTCACTTCAATTGGTACCAAACGTAAAGTCCAATCGCTGTTTAAAAGTCGTTCAATAAAATATGGTACACAACCTTTAAAGTGTGATCGAGTGGCGAATAGCGAAAATACGGCCAAAAGCTGAGCAATGGTAACCATAACGAGACTGATGGTAAAAAAGATGACTGCACAAATAAATAAATTAGATTGTATATTATTTGTAAGTTATTAAAGTTTGCTAATAGATAAAATCTAACCTATATATGGTGTGTCTCTGGTAAAGTGTCCAATATTACGGGCGAAGTAAATTAATTGCCATGCAATTAATACAAAACTTACACCATTCAGCCATAGTTTTTCCGTTCTTGCCGGTTCTAATTTTAAAGCCACTAATGTAAAGAGTATAATACACATTGCTGGTATACGAAAGATCACTGCAAATGATGATTCTCTTTCAAATGTTATTTCATAATCCATGGATATGTATGGATATTGACAACAAGAATAATATTTTGCCACATGTGAGGCATTAAATTTTGTTATTTTATATTCCATATTTTTCATATCTATCTGACTGAAAGTTATGCTTGAATTTGGTTCTAAATGCATTATATCCACCTCAAAACCATCATATGTCCAGGAGCCCAAATTCATAAGACACTCATGCTTATCATGAGGCCAATTTTTCATATATGTAGTACAGAATATATTGATATCTATGGCATCACTCCAAAATACAACACCATAATTTTTTACAGTCACAAAACCATTACGATGCATACGAATAAATTTATCGGGTGCATTATTGTAGATCTCTAAATCGGGAACCCAAACATATTTTTGACTCATTATAATATGACTCATGTTGGCATAATTTTTAGGATTCCAAACTAGTTTCGGATCACGCCATCTCTGGTATGGTTAAAAAAGAAATCAGATTTAAATTTAATTGTTTAAATTGTCTACATAAACGACAATCTTACCACATGCAGCAAACCCACTAAATGAAAGGCTCCATCTCTTTCACGAAAATCAAAATGTTGCAATTCAATATTTACATATAACATAACTGTCTCATTTACTAGACCAGGTCTAGCCGATGGATGGTAATTATTTAAAATATCTTTCATTAATGAATCTCGAGCTTCATCTATTGGATAAGCTAAAATTAAAACATTTAAAAGTAATTTTAACTATTTTATTCAAATTCCCAACGCTCACTTTTTTCAGCTGCATTTAATTCTAATGATATACAGATTATTACAGTGAATATCACTGTTTGCCACCACCAACACCACATTTGATTTATTATTCCGTTTTAGAACGTTCTCGTTTTGCAATCGTATAACAACTGAATTGTCTCTGTTCTCATCTATGATAATGATGGCTTATGATTTTCTGTAAATTTTATTCATCTTCGTTTAGTACGAGGGCAGATCAATAAGTCCATGACTTTTCGAACTTCCCTCGTAGTTATATGACATGCAACACTGCTCCCATCAAGAACCACCTTTTAATAGACTACTGTCAAATTTTGAGCAAGTTCCGTCATTTACTTTGCTTTTAACAGCAGGATTTTTCCAGGTCCATAAAATAGGCATTTGTTTGATCAATAATTTCATCATTGGAGCTAAATCTCTTTCCACCGAGACATTTCTTTAGGTTTGGAAATAGGAAATAGTCACTGGGGGCTAAATCCCGAGAATAAGGCGAATGAGGGGCCGATTCGTAGTCTACTTCATGGATTTTTGCCATGAAGTAGACTACGATTATGAGCAAACGCCGCAGCCATCTTAAGGAAAGCTCTCTCATACCCAAGTTATCGTTCAAAACTAAAACCACTGAGCGATGTGGGATGCCTATGTCTTCCACAATCTATCGCACATTCAATCTCCGATCGGCCAACACCTTATCAATTGTTTTGGGTGTAGAGACCTCAACTGGGCGTCCAGAACGTTTGGCATCTTCCGTGCTTGTAAGGCCACAACGAAAGTCAGCAAATCACTTTTTTACCGTTGAAATCGTTGGTGCAGAGTCCCCTTAGTATTTATCAAGCCTTTCCTTGGTTTGATTGACGTTTTTTTTCGCAAAAAATATTGTTTAATAAGCACTCGAAATTCACTTTTTCCCATTAAAAAAAAATCCACGAGGTTATATGTTTTGAAAAATTCAAAGTTCAAAATTCGACAGTAGTCTATTAACAGGTGGTACTTGATGGGAGAAGTGTTGCATTTCATATAACTACGAGGGATGTTCGAAAAGTCACGGACTTATTGATCTGCCCTCGTATCTTAAAATCAAGGATGTATATTGTAGCCGTTTAAATAGCGGTTTAAACTCCAAAACCATAAACTATTTAAATACAGTAACAGATATTTTTTAGAAACCCTAACTATACTCGAAATATAGAATAAAATTATACTAAGATGAAAACCGTAGCCGATGTTGCTTTTGGTTGTTAAAAAGAACTGTAAAATCTAGTCAACCAATTGAAATTTAATATATTAACCGATTGAAATATTATTTATTTTATTTCGTTTGCCACCCTTGTTTATAATAATACTTTTGTATTTAAGTCTTTGTATCTCAATTAAACTAAAGTGATTGTTGCAAACATTTTGTCTCTTTATCAACTAAATGTAGATATAATACGGGTGACATAAATTATATGTGTGTATGTAGCAGGCTAAACTAAGCTTTGACACATGGTCTTAAATCTCGAAACAATTAACTATCATTGATATGTAAAGATATAGAAATTTTGTAAACATCTCTCATGAGTAAAAATAAAACGCAATAAAATTTCCAATAAGGATTACTCTAAGTGATCGCCTTCCCAGCAAAAAAAATTAATGCCTATTCATATATATCAAAAAAACTTTTTTGTTTTAAATATTGATCTTTATAGAAATAAAACAAAAATAAAGCATATCAAAAAATTTATTTTTATTCATATCTTGTGAACCAGTGTTGCCATAAGCTGAATGTGAAAAAGTACAAGATCGTTCCAAAAATAGTGCTAGAAAGTCATAGTAGCTTTAAAAGAATAAAATAAAAAACTTTTAACAGAATATTAAGGCATTTTAATAAAACAAATTTAAAATTCTCTGTCCTCATTTTTTTTTGATTCCATGTGAAATAATTTTTGGATTGCAATGGTTTTCAATAATGTTTATAATCCAAAGATTTTCAACACGAAAATGCTTTAGGAATCTGAAGCATTTTCCTTTTTAAGAAAATTCATCCGATTGTGTGATCAAATACGCAATATAATTTAATGGCAAATAAATATTTATCGAGAGTTTAAAAAAAGTTTTCCGAATCGAAGCATTTATATAAAAGAAAATATTAGGCCTGTCACCGGATTTATGTTATTTCGTTAAAAACTTCATGCGAGTATTTTGTTTTTTAGTTTGAAATATGTAAATTATATAATTATCTTTATTAAAAATTTAGCAAAAATGCAATATTTGAATTCAATTAAGCTGAATCCGAAACCGGTTAATGCATTTTTATACCCTCACCAAATATAGTGAGGATCATTCCGTTTGTAACATGTCGGAATATAGGTTTTAGACCCCATAAAGTGCACATGTACTCGTATATTCGTGATCGTGATGAAATTTTAAGCCGAACTAGCGATGCCCGTCTGTCTGTCAAGCAAGAAAGCGGGGGTGCTCATTTTTAACTAAATTATTGCACATCGTCCCGAGCAGTTTGGAATTGAAAATAAGCAAAATCGGTCCAGCGGTTAACAAGTTTTGAGTGAAAATGTGAAGGTACCTCTAAATTTTCCATACAAATTGGTGGTATTGAGTACAATTTCGTAGTAGCGGCTGGCAAGTAAAATTTTTTCTTTTGTTTTTTAACCCGTCCCTTTGAGTTGAATAATATTTTATATTCACCTCAAAAAATTTTTTCACCACTAAATTTTTTCACCTCAAGATTTTTCCACGTACAAAATTTGTTTTCACATTGGTGGAGGGTATTCAAAGATTCGGCACAGCCGAATTTAAGCCTTTTTTACTTGTTTAAATCTGTTTTGGATTTAGTTTATTCTTTTCATGATGGATTGACAAACAGTATTGAATAAAAATAAGATGACAGCATGTCAGCAGTCACGCCTGATCTGTAAAAAAAATTCTAAATGAAACACACTGTATATATAAATTTTGAAAGGGGTTTTTTGGCTAGTACGATATTTCGGCTAAAAATCCCAGTCAGAAAAATACAAACGGGAAAGCGTTGGCAAAAAATTTGTTTTCACCATCCCAAAATGATAACATTATTAGACAAAAGGACCGGATGTTTAAGAAGTTTCGGAAAAGCACTGACAAAACAAAATTTCCAGTGTTAGGTAGTCTAAAAATAGATTTACTTAAATAAAAAAAATCATTTTGTAATATTTTAGGTCATGATGGCATTCGAAGCCAGGGCGTCAGGTTGTCGGACTAGAGCTACGAGGGCGGATCAATAAGTCCGTAGCTTTTCGAACTTCCCTCGTAGTAATATGAAATGCAACACTGCTCCCATCAAGTACCACCAGTTAGTAGAATACAGGCAAATTTTGAGCAAGTTCCGTCATGTTAATCGCGTTAAACAGCTGTTCAAAACATACAACCTCGTGTATTTTTTAAAAATGGAAAAAAGGGAATTTCGAGTGCTCATTAATTTTTTTTTTCGAAAAAAGATGGCTGCCTCGTTTGGTCACAATCGACCACCAACGGAATCGTGTGACAGCTTAGTTTCCATGGCAAAAATCCATGAAGTAGACTACGAATTGCCCCCTCATTCGCCTTATTCTCCGGATTTAGCCCCCAGTGACTATTTCCTATTTCCAAACCTAAAGAAATGGCTCGGTGGAAAAAGATTTAGCTCCAACGATGAAATTATTCATCAAACAAATGCCTATTTATGGACCTCGAAAAATCCTGCTGTTAAACGCAAAGTAAATAAGGGAACTTGCTTGAAATACTACTACCTTGAAATACTACTTGAAAGCTAAAAACCTAAATGAATAATAACTGCTAACCACAAAAAATGTCAAAATAGCTGACAAAGTTTTACTACAAAAATTTTGAAACTGACAAAAATTGTTAAAAACTACTTTTTAGAGTTGATTTTTCCTCGGTATTTATAAATAAAAAATCTTATTCTTTCGTTAAAAAAAATGTATAATACAATAAAAAAATGATTATTTTTCTTCGATAAAAACAAATGTATAATCACTTTATCCTACTTAAAATTTAAAGTCAAAATTACGAACTGTATTTCAGTTATTACACATATAAAAAAATACTTTAAAATAAAATATAAATAACATTAAATTAAGTAGAAACAGCTTTAAAATGAAACTAAGTTTGTTTTTTTTTTTTTTTTAATTGAAATAGGTTTCGACTTATTTTTAAATTGCGAATACAAAATATAAAATGTTGACATATTAATTTAAATACGAAAAATTTTATTTTGACTAGAATCATATTAACTTTAATACGATTCATACTTAACTTAAATATGCTCATTAAAAAATAACATATTAATTCAGATATGATAAAATACTTGATTTAACTATAATTTTTCCCCTGATTTTTATTGGCGTACTTAAAATTATATCCTTAATAACAAAAATAAACTTAATAAAAATTTTCAAAACAAACAACACGATTTTTTTATTATTTAAATAACTATAAAAAAAATCACTTCTTACTGCAAAAATACTATTTTGTTAGTTGATTATAATATTAAAAATAACTGTTCTAAACAACTGTTACTTTAAATACTTTTCGATATTACTACATACACAAATAACTGTCAAACTTTTTTTAAGAGTTTTTAAGTATTTAATTGTTTATTGAAATAACTGTGATAATAGTTTTTTTGCATTTTTTAAAAGAAAAATAACTGAAGTTTTAAATAAAAATAACAACTACTGATTACAACACAAATAACTGTCACGTATGGTAATTACATTTAAACTTTTTTAAGTGTATTTAAGCCCAATTCCGACACAATTCTTCTATGGCGACTACGTCAGAACATGGCCCGTTGTCAGCCATTTTCATTAGCGTTCGTCCTTGGCTCAATACTAGATAATGGTTGCGATAATGGTTGCGATATTCTCTTGCGTAACCTTGTAATGATAGCTCGTTTTTTTGTAAGCAAAAGGGTAATGTATGTTTGTTTTGATAGCACTAGCCAAAGAACGAAGCGCGACAATTCATTTAAGTTTAAAGCAATCAAATACTATATGCATCGATAGCTCAGTGGGTAGAGTTCTTGGCTGGCAACCAGATTTCCATCTTGACCACATTATTTTTAATTACAAATAATTTAAATAAAATATTTGTAATAATTCTTTTAAATAAAAATTCCTCCTTTTTTAAAAATCTATTTTTAGACACATTACTTTTTCCATTCTCGTAACCATATAAGTAACCCCTTACATTATCACCTCTAAAGTAATGGGTATATACATTACTTTAAGGCTCATCGCCTATAAAATTCATCAATGAAGTAAGGTGTAAAGTAATCCATCGACCCCTATTGCTATACATTACTTTACCCATTATTTGGTAATGTGTGGTTTTGCTGGGTATGATACTAAATATCTTGGTTGGGCTTCTAAAATATTTGATTAAAATATTTATCACCTAAAACTTACGTAACATTATTATAACAATCAATCTTTTGCCTTGTAATTTACAAAAAAAATAAAAATTAAAATTACCCTTGTCCTACCTCTCTCTCCAACTAAGATTTTCCTAAAGATTGCAAGAAAATTTCTTCCCGTTATCACCTAACGATACAATTGAGTAGTATAACATTAAGCCCCCATATATAAACAATTTAAAAACATGTTATTCTCCTTCTCTCTCTATTTATCATCGTAATAAAGCGTGTCAAGACATTTTAGTAACCGTTACTAAATTATCGTTTGAGTAAAATTACTTAAATCAGTTCTGCATTGCATCTCATGCTGTAATCATCGTTTAAAAAGGAATTTTAAAAAATCACAACTCGAGAAAAAAATAAAATTTAAATCTGCAAAATAATTCAATTAAAGAAAATAATAATAATATACTGAGGGTTTCTTAAAGCATTGAAATTGCGATAAAAAAAAATGTTTACTTCCTGCCATGGTGCCACGTTATTCGTAATTGGAATATTTTTACTTTTGGCACAGGGTGTGATTTGTAAGTTTCAAACAAAGTGATTGTTGTTGTTATTGCTAATTGAATTTATTTAATAAAAATGCACAAATTGTGCAGTGATTAGCATTTCATTTGCCATAATAGTGTTAATGAAATTTAAATTTTTTTTTTGTGGATAAATGAGGAAATAGTAGTGATAAAAATATGGAATAACTAATTCGACAAATGTTCAAACAAAATTGGGAAGAAATCTTGTTTTAAACTGGAATAATTATTCTGAATTAAATTGATGAAACCATATTTATTAAAGTTATTGTTGTTTAAGAACATAATTTATCACTGATAAATAACACTTTATGTGAAATAAGCACGATAAAAGTCGAGTTTAAATTTTAGCGCCGTTATTGCAAAGAACACACAAATTTTAAATAATTCTTTCAAGGTCAAGTCGAAAGCAACAGCGATATGCTCGCTGAAATATGTTCTAAATACAAAAATATATTAAATTCTGAATTTCATGCTTTTCGAATGATTAAATATCCAAAACTTTCAGCAAAAATATTTTCGTATCACAAAATAGCTGATAAAATTTGCCGAAAAATACAACCAAAGAATTTTAAAATTATTTTTAGCATTGGTTTAAAAACTATACTGTTTCTTTTTGTGTTTTCAGTGATAACAACAATTTAAAAAATGTTGCGAAGGTTCTCTAAATGGGTTTCTTTGTCAATGGGTTTCCTCAAATTTTATTAAAATTGAATTAAAGATTGTACAGCAAAAACAAATCTGAGGGTCCAACTTTCACAATGTTCCATAAACTGCGTTTAACTAAGAATTTTTTTTAAATTTTAAATCTGAAATTTTCTCTTCGTTAATTTGTAACGATGCTATGTATAAAGAAAGCTTAGCAACTTTTTTAGTAGTCCTGTATATAATACCTTACCGGGACTTTATAAAAATTCAATTTAACTTTTAACGGAACAATATGAAAGGGGAATGACTTAAAAGTATAGTTTGGTCTATTTTCGAGCATGTTTTTAAATAGATTTAATTCTGCCCGATTTTAGACCTTGCAAGAATTATTATTGAGGGTAAAAATGTTGCCTAGTGATAGCATTGTATGCAATATTGTATACACAAAGAAAAGAAGCATAGTAAAATCAATAATTACGATGGCGGATCAATAAGTCCGTGACTTTTTGAACTTCCCTCGTAGTTATATCAAATGCAACACTGCTCCCATCAAGTACCACCTTTTAATAGACTACTGTCAAAATTTTGAGCATATTCCGTCATTTACTTTGCGTTTAACAGCGGTTCAAAACATACAACCTCGTGGCTTTTTTTAAAAATGGAAAAAAGTGAATTCCGAGTGCTCATTAAACATTATTTTTTTGCAAAACCAAATCGTCCATCAAACCAAAGAAAAGCTTGATAAATACTATGGGGACTCTGCACCATCGATTTTAATGGTAAAAAAGGGGTTTACTGACTTTCGTTGTGGCCTTACAAGCATGGAAGATGCCGAACGTTCTGGACGCCCAGATGAGGTTTCTCCACCCAAAACAATTGAAAAAATTCACGATATGGTGTTGGCCGATCGGAGATTGAATGTACGATATATTGTGGAAGACATAGGCATCTCACATGGCTCAGTGGTTTCAATTTTGAACGATCACTTGTGTATGAGAAAGTTTACCGCAAGATGGCTGCCGCGTTTGCTCACAATTGACCACCAACGGAATCATGTGACAGCTTAGTTTCCATGGCAAAAGTCCATTATTCTCCGGATTTAGCCCTCAGTGACTATTTTCAAACCTAAAGAAATGGCTCGGTGAAAAGAGATTAAGCTCCAACGATGAAATTATTGATCAAACAAATGCCTATTTTATGGACCTCGAAAAATCCTGCTATTAAACGCAAAGTAAATGACGGAACTTGGTCGAAAATTGACAGTAGTCTATTAACAGGTGGTACTTGATTGGAGCAGTGTTGCATTTCATATAACTACGAGGGAAGTTCGAAAAGTCACGGACTTATTGATCCGCCCTCGTGTCTTTAAATAAACTGCAAATGCCATTATTTTTATGTGTTTAAACGAAAATTTTACAGTAAAAAATTTATTAATTCTTTAAAATAAAATACAACTGACAAATGTAGTAAAAATCATCTAACAAATTCAGTAAAATTTTCCAATGTTTAGTAATTTAATTTAGATTATTTCACTTTCTTTGCCGATTTAAAACTTTTACTTAAAATTTATTTTCATCGGGATAATTGAATAAAAGTAATTAAATGTGTTTAAATCCAAAAAATTATTTAACAATTTTCAAAAAAAATAAATTGTTGTAAATCCTATTCGGATATAGTCTCTAGACGATATCCTTAAATATGTGTCAAGTTGAATTATAAACTCAATGAGAATTTTGTCTAAAAATTTAGAAATTTCAAAGTAAAAATAAAGGGTATTTTTTTTGGAAAAACTATTGCAATTTCAGTTTAAATAACTACTACTGATTACTACACGAATAATTGACATCTAGTAAATTCAGTACATTTCTGGGTCTACAAACAAAAATCAAACAGATCCCAAAAACATTACTTACTCAGACGAAAGTTAAACAAAATCTTTTATAAATCGGTTTAACCTTGAATTGTAATTTCTATGAATAAATTCGGTATTCTACGGAAAAAAGTGATAGTTATGTAGATCAGTTCTTAATCCAAAGTATTAAAGCTGCTGTGTAAAATTTTTACACGGGCTGTAAATAATTGTATGTTATTGTACGTACTTGTTTTCATTTAGCCGAAGATGTTGGTAACGAATCATCATGGAATATTACCACTATGGATCGTTTGCGTGTGCAACTATTTACAAATTACGATAAGACTTCACATCCCATGATAACACCCACACAAAGGACAAATATTACATTAGGTATGTCGATAAGCTACATCGATATCGATGAGCTCAATGGAAAAATGACGCTACACGGGTGGATTAATCTTGTAAGTGTAAATGAGGAAATAATAAAAATAAAATAAAGGAAGTAATTTAAAATTATAAATAATTATAGCGTTGGAAAGATGGAGGACGTACTTGGATACCGGAATACTTTGATAATATAACCACATTGCACTTACGTTCACGAGAGGTATGGAAACCGGATATTACCCTGTTCAATAGTGCTGGCAATGAAGGTGATTATGTGGGTGATACTCAAGTTATTCTTTCATTTGATGGCAGTTTTATATGGGTGCCACCAGTGGTCTATACAGCCTATTGTAATTTAAATTTACAATTATGGCCCTATGATACGCAAACTTGTAAATTGAAAGTTGGAACCTGGACTTTGACCAATATTGATGCAAATTTTTTGGATTTTAAATATAGTTTAGACTATAAAGATTTGATTAAGTCGACAGAATGGGAAATAATTGATGCTAGGGCTGAAATTAATACTAAGGAGGTTTATAATTATGTGGAGTATACTTTCAAATTAGAAAGGCGTTCATCGATGTATTCGGCAGTTATTTTTACACCCGCCTCTTGTATTGTCTTACTATGTCTTTCTACATTTTGGTTACCTCCTCAAATGGGTGAAAAAATTTTACTTAATGGCATAGTCATTGTTGTTATAGCGGCATTTCTAATGTATTTTGCTCAATTGTTACCTATATTGGCAGAAAATACTCCATTAGTTGGTAAGTGGGAAAATGTATTAAAAATCATAATCAATTACTTATTATGGTTCCTACATCTCTTTACAGTTCTCTTCTATAGTGCCAGCTTACTTTTAGTCAGTTTATCAACTATAATTTCGGTCATAGTTTTATACCTTTCTACCGCCAAACATAAGAGGCGTGTTCCGGAGTTTCTTAAAAAATTGCTTAATGGTGAGTTGGGCAATATTCTATTACTTAGCCAATTCACATTAGAAGCTGAGCCACAATCTTTATTAAACAATGGTACCAAAGAGTTGGGCGAACATGTCTATGATACTCCGGATCAAGGTGAAACTATTACCGATCCCACACACATCAATCCCAGCGATGCGTCCTCAAGTCGTTCCATACAATTTGATTGGATTTTGTTGGCCACTGCTTTCGATCGTATATGGTTTTTAATCTATTGTTTTGTATTTATAGTATTGGCCATAGTTTATTCAGTTTAACAATATAATTTTTAAAATAATCTTAAGTCGGGGTTTTGGGATGTGAGTTAAGCATGTGGTGAAATTAATCAACCATTACCAAAGTTATTCATAAAAATATGGCGGAAAAAATTATTTTATCTTTTAAGTTTGATCTGAATAAATATAAAACAATTCACATTTCAAAATCAGTAACCCAGTTTAAAAATAACAAGGAAGGTATGTTTTGAAGGGACCCAACGATTTTGATGAAGTTTCAGTGGCCCAATCTAACATTTAAGGGAAGAAATTGGAATACAAAACAATTTTATACATTTTAATATTGGACTCTTAAATACCATACTTTTAATTGGGAAACTATGAGAAAAACATAAACAAATATCAAAACATATCATTTTCATTTCCGCTTTTTGACATGTTCCTTTTGTTTTCTCTGCTTTATCATCACATACACTCAGAAAAAAGTTAGTAAAAAAATTTGTAAACGGTTTTCAATCCCACTTTACTATTTTTGTACTGATTTTACAGAATATTTACAAATTTTTGTTGCTAATTTTAGAAATTATTTTGCAAATTTTTGAAAACCGATTTGCTAAAATTAGCAAAAAATAAAAAAGCCTTAAATTCGGCTGTGCCGAATCTTTGAATACCCTCCACCAATGTTTTCTATTGTTTTTGATACAAACAATGTAAAAAACTTTTGAAGTAAAATTATGGAGGTGAAAATTTTTTTGAGGTGAAAAACTTTTTTGGGTGCGGAAACGAATTTTTTACGTGAAAAAAATTTTGAGGTGAACAAATTTGTTTGATTATTTAGATAAAAAAATTTTTTTTGTGGTGAAAAAAAATTTTAGTGGTGGAAAAAATTTGTTGTGGTCAACAATATTTGAGGTGTACAAAATATTATTAATTTCTAAGCGATTGGTGAAAAAATATGAGATAATATATTATATACCAGTCGCTACTATGAAATTGTACTAAAATACATCAATTTGTGTGGAAAATTTAGAGGTATCTTCACATTTTCACCCATAACTTTTTAAACGCTGGACCGATTTTGCTCATTTTCAATACCAAACTGCTCGGGAGGATGTACAATAATCTGGGTAAAAATAGCCACCCCCGCTTGCGTCTTCGCGTCGTGATCACCATTTCAACAGACAGACGGACATCGCTAAATCGACTTATATATACTTTATGGGGTCTTAGAATTATATTTTGATATGTTACAAACGGAATGACAAACTGATATATACCCTCACCATATATGGTGGAGGGTATAAAAATACTAATTTTAAAAAAGTGGATATTGAAGGAAATGTTATTTCTAATTAAAACTTACACCTACAAACTTAAATTGCCTTAAAATGTTACATAGATTAAAAAAAGGGATCGGAAGTGAATATACCCACTCATGTCTGAAAATAGGACATCCACTTAAAATAGCACTAAAAACAATTAAAATTTGACCTTAAATGTAATAAAAATTGACTAAAATATTTTTCAAAACAGAAATTACCAAATTAAAACGAAATGATTAATTCGCTTATGTTTTAACAATTTTTAAGATTTTTAAGCCTTTGTTTTTGTTTTCAATTTTGTAGAAAATATTTTTTGAAAATAATAAATAAAATAAAAAAAATTTGATGCTCGAAAAAAAAAATTAAAATTTTTTTAATAATATTAATAATAAATAGTAATTTTTTTGATTATTTTAGCAAACAGATTTTAAATTCCACTTTACAAAAAGTATACTAAAATTTAGTAGCGGCTACTAATTTTTCTACTAATTTGATTGTACAACACGTCAGCAGACATGTGTTATTAAAATTAGCAAAAAATATAATTTAAAAGAAAAAACAAAAATTTTTCGAAACGAATTAAATTAATTATATGTATATTTTATAATTTGTCAGGTTCGAGATCATAATTAAATTAAGCTAAGTCAAAAAAAAAAGAATTAAAAAATAGATTAATCTGTTTTAGTTCAATTTAATCCCAGCAATTGCAATTTCGCGAAATTTAAATTTTTCGTTTCGCTTTATATTAGTATTTATAAAATTTATATAAAAAATTAATTTGAGCCCATTTACACGATGAAATCGATTGAAATCTCTTGCTTCTCTACCCCGTTCGCCACCAAACAAGAATTTGGTGGCAGGTAATAATTGCATGCAAAAAAGTCACCTTGTAAATTGGCTCTTTGTTTCCAATTAACAGGACAAATATTGCATTTTGAATAAAAGAAAATAATGCAAAAATAATTCTGGTGATTTAGAAACAGGGCTATTGTATAGAAATAATACTTTAAAATTAAAATAAATAAAGTGTTTTTAAAAAAATTATAAAAGAAAATGTTTAGCTCTCTAATGCAAAGGACCCATTAAATGTTTAAAACAAAAATTAAAAATTATTTAAATGTTTGCTTTTTTTTATAGTAAATTCAGCAAAATCTCAGTAATGAGTTCTCATTACTAATATCTAAATAATAAGCAGTATTAGGGACTAATACATAAAATTTCTTTTCACAACTCATTATTTTTATGAGACCAAGTCATTTTTTAAGTATTTAGGAAGAAAAATATGATGCTTGCGAAGCGTCGGCGACCGTCGGTTAATCGTTGGCAGAACGTGGGATAAACAATATCGACAGAATTGTCCTGTTATTCTTGTCGTGTAAAAAATACTTTAACTTCGAAATTCAAACTCCAATAAGTTTTTCATTACCAAAAGAAAATGTCTAAATTTTCATAACTAAAAACCAAAATAAAAAAAGTTTTAAGTTATCTCCAACTGTTTAAAAATTAAAACTTTTAAAAGTGCCTTGAAGTTCGATGTTTTTTTTTTACATGAATATTATTACGTTCCACAAAATTTTATTTTAGGAAAAATCTTATTTATAGATTAGATTCACAATCTCCCCAGCAAAAACAGACATTACCAAGTAATTAAGAGAGTAAGTAGCACACAAAGGGTTTCACTAGTTACCAGGCTATTTACTCGCTAAATTACTTTTGTTCGCGATGTCCCAAAATTCATGAGTGGTCATTACCTTCTCGCTTACAAAAAAAGAGAGAATAATGAATTACCAGTATGGTTACTCATAGTGAAGAAATAAGTGGTTACCTACAATAATAAAGTAACTAGTTGTTCTTAATAAAACAATAGTGTACCTTAATCAAGTAAAATTTTCTTACTTAAAGAAATCGACAAAAATAATTTGAATTTAAATTATAAAAATCTTTAACATATCTACTTTTTGAACTCAAAAATTTGAGTTCATAATTTAATGCTATTTCTCGTAGAGACTTTAAAATATTAAAATTTTTAAAAGTCTATTTTATAGCTGATAATTTTCTAATTTGTTGTAGTTTTTCAAAACAAATAAATAAACATAATAGTAAAAAAACAACTAACAGTAAATCATTATTTTTCGTGTACATATAAGTACTCCTTTCGCACATTATCAGTAGGTCATTACTTTGTTGTTTAAAGTAATGAAAAAGGTAACGACCTATCATTACATGGTAATCCACACAGTAGCGACCTGTCATTACCATGTTTTTGCTGGGTCACTAACTCCACCACAATAACTTTTAATTTTCTTTGCTCTATTTGCTATTTAAACATTTAAATATTTTGTTTTAATTAATTTTTTTTAAATGTTTGCTTTTTTGAAAATTTGATCTCGGTATTTCGGAATTTCGACTACACCACAAACACTTGTAAATTTCGATGACAAATTTTGAATTTAAATAATTTACTAGGAAAACAAATGTTGTATAAATGTCCTTTAACAATATCAATCTTTAGTGGCATCTTTAATAAATACACTTCTCAATTCGGTTGGTTCTGAAGAAACCCTAATTTAATCTATAACCGTTTTTGTTGTTACCACATTTGAATATCGACAATTTTTTTTATAAATTTGATAGATTGTAATAATTTTCTGTATATTCACTAAATAAATGCTTGATTCTTATAATAATTGGATAATATGACTGATTTTGAGTTCCTTTTCTCTCTTTATAGTTCTCAATAAATTATTTTATATTTATTAATCGATTACAGGTATTTATAAATAAAATAACCTCATAAGAAATAAATTTTATTGGTCTTAATCGAATTTCAACCAATCTTTTATCTGGGTGTTGCCTGGAAGTTTCTGGATTTTAAGATTGTTGAATTTGCTAGTGTCGAAAAGTTGCCAGCCTGAATTGATTTACACTGTGGGTAATTGGAAATTGATGAATAGAATTTTACAATGGTTCAAAAATAATGTAACGTAAACTAAAGTCTTAGTCTTCCATAGAAAAGGACCGGTCACTTTAACAAAGGCTTGTCCTAGGAGGGGGTCAATTGCCCACTGTGACATGTCACAAGACCGGTCAGAAAGAACATGTCACACAACTTACCCCAAAGAACATATCACAGAACATGTTATGACTTTTAAACCGGTCACGTGGTAGCTACTTAAGGAACCGGTCCTCTTTTCATCTATTTTCGGAACTGGTCCAGTTTTTTCCTATCACGGGAAAGGTCCCAATTTCCAACTGACCCTTTTTTTCCCGCAGGCTCGCTATACTAATTTGACAAAAAAAAGTACGATGACTTCCATAATAAATATATTTATTCAACCCTTAAACCTATTCAGACAAGCTTTATTTTTTTGAAACCCTGTTTTTCTTTGAAACGCTTATCAGGTTCCAGATATTTTACATGAAGCATTTCCTTATTTTATAAAGAAAAGTGTTAATTTTTTTAAGTAGTGCTTATCCTAGCCCTAGCACATCACAAACTACCCAGACAGGAAACAGCTGATTGAATCAAAATGGCGCCTATAAAATGAATAAAGGGAAATGTCAAAATTTCAGAGATACACAGAAAGGGATATGTATACAAAAAAAATATCTACCATACAAAAAAAAATTTATTTTGAGTTTATTTTTTCTATCTTACTCAGCAAATCACTGTAATGACAGAATTCTTGTTTGACATATGTCATTGGTAACCTGTCTGTCTAGCGCATTCTTATATATTTTAGTTGCTAAAATAGCAAGCAAAAAATGCACTTACACGAACATAACTTTGTAGCGAAGCTTAATTATGAATTTAATATAATTAAACATACATATTCGTGTAAGTAATTCTTAAGTTAATTTTTAAACTCTTACATAGTGAAAGCAAATAAAAAAACATATATTTTTATAAAAGACATATTTTTATTAATTTAAAGTGCATTAAATAAATATTAAAATAAAATTATCTTAAAATATTAAACATAGGTATACAATTAAATAAATAAATTAAATTACAAGTAAATTCTAGGATCTTAATTTAAATATTTTTAACAAAATACAAACAAATTTTAAATTAAATTTATAATATAACACATTCATACATATGTACAATCATACTGTTTGAAAATCTTACTTAACTTTTATAAATTAAAGCTGTCCTAATTTTAAAAAAGGATGCCATGCCATTTTTGTACAACAATTACAAGGGTCTAATGCTCTTGTAATTACACAAATTAACTTTTTATCACACATATAAACGACCATAAACATTGTGTACACCATGGGTGGTGTACAACAAATATCGTTCACCGGACATGTAATTATTACAGTTTGTATGTCATTACATAACACTCAAATATTGTATACATACTCGTACCTCCAACATGGCTAAGAGCAAAAAGTGGCAATTATAAAATTACAAATTTTATTTTAATTTATTTTTGTTTTTTAATTAAATGCATCAGAGGGAGGTCTGGATTCAAAACTGGAACTACTTCCATAGGGCCAATATGAATTTCTAACTGAAGTTGTGCTAGTGGTAGATGATGGTGGTGTGGATGTTACTATGCCTGTGGAAGTTGTTGGTGCCACTGTTGTAGTTGTCATTACATTTGTTTGTGGAGATCCTGTTATTAAATGAGAAGTATTTATCATACTACTCGATGATATGGGTTCGGCTATTGGTGATGGCATTGATGCCGTAGACGGTGATAAGAAACTAAAACTTGATGCCGATGATGAGGGGGATACATGGTCTGTATGTATGCTAGTGGGATGATGATGAGGATGATGTATACTATGATGCTGCGTGGCATAATGATGATGTTGTGGATGGTGATGGTGATGAGGAACTTTATAGGGATTTAACATTCCCATACTTGTTGTTGTAGGATCACATCCTTGAGCTTGTGCTTGGCATGCTGCCATTAAACCATGAAAATCAAATTTATAAGCATAACGTTTACCATGAACCTTGGTCATTATATTTTTATCGTAATAATATCTGAAATTAAAAAAAAATGATTTTATATGGATTATTAAAGAAAATAATTTGATATATTTTTTTTTAATTTGATAAAACCACATAACTGAAATTATCAATTGCTATAAGGATTTAAGAACGATAGCATACTTTGGCATTTTAAATAAATATTCTATTCCCAATATTAGGGAACTCGCCTTTAAAAACTTATTCTTTCTTTTAATTCACTCGGACACCATAAAGACCATTGCGCAACACCCCTTAGTTTCCCCCACGACCATAAAACCATCTTTTTTCCTCAAAAAGTCGGTGAAATCAGACAGCGTAGACTGTTACGGGTTCGGCAGGAATATGGACTTAGGCTAAAATAGTAGTTACAAAGGATTGTAATACATGGTCATATATGTACGTCCATAAATGGTTAAATATATGACCATACACGATCTCATATATGACCGAAATTAGAGGGTATAAGACCGTATATGTATGGTCATATATTATTATATATGATCATATATTATCATATATGATCTCATATTATCATATATGATCATATATTATCATATATGATCTTATATTATCATATATGATCACATATTATACTTGTGTGATCATGTATGGCCATATACCCCCAAATTTTGGATCCGAAGATATATGGTCATATATGAGACCATGTATGTTCATATATTGAACTATGTATGGACGTATATGACCATTTATGCCCATGTATAATCATTTACAAGCCCATGTACATATATATTTCGATTTTTGTCAGATTCATTCGATCGAATTAACTAATAGAGAATTCAATAAATTTGTTCCGTTCGATGATATATAAATCATTTAATTCAATCATTACGATTTCATTGGGTTTGAAATTTCAACAATCATTCAATTTATCTTTTGGTTGAAAGATTAAGGAATGACAATCGATTTTTTTTTATTCCATTTTAAATCTTGAAAATTCAAATTACCCCGGATGCTTTCAAAAATTTTAGCATAATAACTATTTCTACTGACATGGGAAATCACTGGGTTGCGTGATAAAGGGGTCAAAAGTATGAATCATTCAAAACAAAGCTGCCCAATATGATTTTTAGGGAATATAAATGGGTTTAAAGTTTGTTGCAAACTTTTTTGTTTGAGAACTTTTCAATATTTTTTTGTCATACCAGATAGATCTGAAAATATATTTTTTTAAAACCAACATGGTGGGAACGCAATAGATTAATTTTTGACCCCAGTGAGCAGGGCTTCAAATTTAAAAATTAATTTTAGAATAAGTCTAGAACTAACTATTTGATCAGGACAAAACGTTCGCCATTGATAATATCTTCTCAATGACACCTAATATGACCCAATGGATTAATGCATTAAAGACCACTTAATGGTTTTTTGGTTTTAGTGAGTTTTTTTCATTAAAGCCAATTTTTTTAAAAAATTTGACCTTTAAAACAATAAGTTCAATTTACATAAATGTATAGTTCATATTTCAATATTTCATTTGATGGATGATATGACCTCTTAGTTATAAAGGATCAAATTTCGATATTTACCTCTATCTTCCTATCGTATAAAAACTTTAGCTAGCGAAGCTAATTATGTAACTGCCTTTCACAAGGGAGATAAATAAGATTTGTTTTAAACAAAATTAAAATCTTTAATTAATCCATAAGGGGTTAATCCACCATGAGTCATATTAGATCTCATTGAAAATATATTTTATGGTATACATTTAAATGGGATTTTTTGACTTGTTCGAAAAATAAATTTTTTAGTTTGAAGCTTCGTGCACTTAAAAAGGGGTTGTGGCCGACAAAAAGAAATATTTTTGGAATATTTAACATTGGTGTAAGAAATCAAGGCCATGTCAGTAAACTCCATTTCTGCTCTTTGAGAATTTTATATTTCTTAATGCCGCCCAACTACAATTGGCTTAAGTGACCCAAAATTATTAATTATTGATTTAACTGAGAATTCCCTCATAATTTTTTATTTCGTATTATTATCATAATCAAATGTCATTCTAAAATTTCCCAAATCGATTGAATACTTAATCGACTGAATTGCCAAAATTTGTAGATTAAACAAGTATAAAATGGAATGAATTTGTAATTATTGAATTCAGTGATTGAACAAATCGAATGACAAAAAATTAATGAATTTATTTATCATACGTTTTGGTTTGAGAATTCAGTCAATCAGAATTGAAAATCTACATATTTAAGGATAGAATTCTTTAGAAGCTCTGTCTCGGATTCCTCATTCAGGTGGTATGTTTTAAACAAATTTAGTACACAATAAAAACATATTCATCATGACAACAGAATTTCTTGCCGACTGAATATTTTGGTTGCAGCAACCGAATTATTTAGTTTTTCAACCATACGTATTCCTGATACAATTGAAATATTTGGTTTTCATCAAAATTCTTTTCCATTAACCGAATTTCGGTCGCATCAAACCAATATATCGGTGGCTGCAACTAAACTATTCGGTTGGCAAGAAATTCGGTTGTCGCAATCAATCTGTTTCCTCGGTGTATTATTTGTCATATTTTAAACATTCTGTCTAAGGTTGGTTTTGAAAGGTAGCAAACTAACTGTAGCAATTTGTCACATTTTCATACCCAGAAAATAAATTTTTGCTAACAACCAAATTTTCGGTTGTGACTACCGAATTCTTGTTAAGGTAACCGAAATTCTGTTGTAACAACCAAATTAGTTGTTGCTGCAACTGATTTTTTGTTGGCACATTGGCAACTATAACCATTCGATTGTTAGCGCGAATACACTCAAAAAAGTTTAACAATTACTGCATGACAGTTTTTTAAATTTAGCTATTTTTCTATAGAAAAATTACGTCGTAACAGTTGTTTGAAGCAGCCTTTTTTTCAGAAACAGTAATTTTGCAGCAAACTGTTAGTTATTTAAAAAAAAAAAAAGAGACTTTAAAAATTCTAGTTAGTTTACTTTTGTTGTTACATAATGATATATTTTTAAGGCCAAACTACAATTGGCTTAAGTGACTTAAGCCTTGTTTTGGTATGAAACGAAATTTTAGAAATTTAATTTTTTAATTTTAAAAAATTTTAAATGTTTGCTTCATACCGATACCAAGCATAAGTCACTTAAGCTTATTTGCAAATAAAAATCATAAAATTTTATAATCGTTATACACTCAAAAAAAAGTTAGTAGAAAAATTTGTAAACGGTTTTCAATCCTACTTTACGATTTTTGTACTACTTTTTAGAAAAAAAAATATTATTTAGCAAATCTTTTAGATATTTACATTTGACAAATTACAGAATATTTACAATTTATGTTGCTAATTTCAGAAATCATTTTACAAATTTTCGAAAACCGATTTGCTAAAATTAGCAAATAAAAAAAAAGTATTAATTTTAAAGGAAATGTTATTTATTTAGAAGGAAATGTTATTTCGAATTAGAGCTTACATCTACAAACTTAAATTGCCTTATAATGTTACATATATAAAGAAAAATGGATCGAAAGTAAAAAAAATGACTTAATATTTTTCAAAACAGAAATTACCAAATGAAAACAAAATGATGAATTCGTTTGTTTTTACAATTTTTAAGCTATTGATTTTTTTTTTTTTAATTTTGTCTAAAATATTTTTTTGAAACAAAAAATAAATAAAATAAAAAAAAAAATATGCTACTCGATAAAAAATAAATTTGAAATTTTGTACTATTATTAATAATGTTAAGGTAATTTTTTTTGCTGATTTTAGCAAACAGATTTTAATTTCCACTTTACAAAAAGTTTACTAAAATTTAGTAGCGGCTTCTAATTTTTCTACAAATTTCATTGTACTACACGTCAGCAGACATGTGTTGCTAAGATTAGCAAAAATACCGCTAGGCTCAAATTAGCAAAACTTCCCGTAATAACAGCAAATTTTTCAGTTGTGATTACAGACTTTTTTTGGTGAGTGTAACTGGAATGCTTTTTGAAATCTTTATTTTATTAAATTTTAAGTAGGATGAAGCAATTACACCTTGTTTTTAATCGAAAGAAAAAAATTAACTCAATAGCAGTTTTTACAAACTTTTGTCAGTTGATTCAACTAATTTGTAGTAAAAATTTGTTTGTCGTTTTTTAACAGTTAAAAATAACTAAGTTTTTAGTTACAATAAAAATATTAAGTTTTTAGTTACTTTAATGCTAAATAAATTAGGTTGTCGCCTTTTTAACTACGTTTTGCTTTCTTTTATCTGTCACTTTCAGTAAATTCTACAGAAATATATTTTTTTAAGGTATGTGTTCCTTATTAATTATGTTGCATACATGCAAAGATGTGTAATGAGAATTTTCAAAATTCTTTGAATAATTAAATGTTGTCTCAAACAGGCCGGTTCGTTTGTCATAATTAGTTTCGCCACTACCTAAATGACAGTGGAAAGTAGGTTTTCTGCTGCTGTGTAACCAGTGACTATAATTTTTAAGAAATGCATCATCATTTATGCAATTAATCTCAAAAGCAAGTTATTAACTTGCCAAATTTTGACCGACGCCAACAAATACCGTTAATACTTTTTGTTTATTCTTTTTCGAATCCTCACCATAAATTTCATTCACCTTTTATCGAATATGTATGCGCGTAGAGTACACATTCCACATATCAATTCATCCACCAAATTATACCCACGCATGATGGACAAAAAGTCTCTACATACATAAAATATATATTAATGTACAATGCTCCTCTCTTTAAGTTTGGAGCATGGTGTATTTTTTCCACAATGTTGCCAGTTTTTTTTTTTTAAATGCTGCTTTACAATAATAAAATCTCATAAACAAAAACCCCCAAAAATATACATGAGAATTAAAAAAATATTGGTTCTATTAAAAAACTATCAGGGTTATGGAAAAATAATGAAAGAATTTGAATTGTGCTTTCAGGTCCCAACCAGTGTTTAATCTTGGCGATAAGTTTACATGTCTAAAATCCAATACTGCATCCAGATCTTTAAAAACATAATTCCTTAAATCAATCTTCAAGTCTGATTTAAATTTTGACGAATTAGTTTGCGATTTAATTTTTCTGATTGAATTATTTACGACCATAATTCAATCTTTATCATATTAGAAGAATCAAGTTGATTTAAATGATTCTTTTTATCAATCAATCGAAATAATTCAATTTAAATAATTCAATTTTAAATCAAATTTGATTTCAAATTTTTATTTGATTCGCGAATCAAAAAAATAATTATTTGGATTCTCGAATCAAACCAATTTGATTTGATTCGCGATTAAAAAAAATAATTATTTGGATTCTCGAATTTAAATTAAAATAAATTAATCTTCCTTTATTCGATCTTCAATATTTTATTATTCCTTCAAATCGAGTTCAAGATCTTTTTACAAAAAATAATAATGATTATTTATTATTTCCTTCCAATATTTTGTCTCCACATTGGGTGACTTTACAGGGAAATTATATAATTATAAATTAAAATTATATAATTTCCCTGAAGAAGTCACCCAATGTGGAGACAAAATATTAAAAGGAAATAATAAATAATCATTATTATTTTTTGTAAAAAAATCTTGAACTCGATTTGAAGGAATAATAAAATAAATTAAATTAAATTAATTTAATTTTAAACTCGCAGTACTGGAGCAAAACTTTTGTCCGTTTTGTCCTATCTCCCTTAGTTTTCGACATACAGGTTATTTAAAAAAAATACCATTTTACAAAATGGCGAATATCTAGAAAACTGAGATTACCAAGTCAATTTTAATGATTTTTTATTTTGTTTTAATTCTTAAATCAAATCAATCTTTTTAGTTCGCGAATTTGAAAAAGAAATATGTTTAAAATGATTTGATGCAACCACGCAGAGAAAAAAAACATCGTTGGGACAATCATATTTGAAGAGCGTCATATATTTTTGGGTTTATGATTGTGCCAACAATAGTTGTACTATAATATGATTATCATACTTTGATAATAAAATAACCATAATTTTACCATAATATTATCCCTTCCGTTATGTTATGATTCAAAAATTATCATATTATTATTATAAATAAATATATTATGATCTTGAATTTATCATAATATGATTGCATGTAATCACAGTATTCTCAAAATTGTATCATATTATTGTCCCTATAGCTATATTATGATTCCTGGATTATCATTATATGATCCCTACAATAATATATATATATAATCCTTCTTATTATATTATGATTATTAATATACATAATATGACTAAATAATATCATATTATGATTCTCATATATATAAATATAATATGGCAGCAATAAACAATATGTGATAGTTTTTTAAGGCATTTTGTTGTAAAAACAAACTGACTGAACTGATATAATTTTGGTTTTTATGAAAACAAGAAAATATTATGACTGTAAATGTCAAAATCATGTTTTATTTGATGTATAAATTTGTATTGGCTGTTGCCAGCATTTTATGGTTGCATAATTATCATATTTTTGTCATAGTCAAAGTTTTTGTTACCACATTATAGTTACAGCATGTTATGAAATAGAAAGTGTCAATCATAAATTAGTGAAATATTTACTATAATTATGATGGTAGCAACCATATTGATAGTTAGAAAACCAATAACATGGTTGTGACAACCATACCCGATTGCAGCAAGCACAATATATTAGCAGTGATCATGTTGCAACCATGTTTTTTCTCTGCGTGATTGAATCAAAAAATATTCAAATGAAATTGATTAATCAACTATGATTTTAAATTTGATTTAATAAATTGATTTATAAAATATTGAATCAACTTGCTGATTTATAAAAAGAATTATTTTTTTTCGCGAATTAATTCAATAAAGATTTATATTTTTCAAGGTCTGACTGCATCAAAGTACTTAATTTTAAATATTTTTCTTGTATGAAGTTTTTCATTCCCAAATTTTAAACGCTGTCGTCCTGACTTTGGCAATACAAAATTGTACTTTAAAAATATCTTCTAAATTGATTAATAACCAAACTCCAAATCTCCATTTCGAAAAATCTTATATTTGATAAGAAATCCCATAAACTGGCAACACTGTTGTATAATATTTTTATATCCACCATTCTCATATCTCTTTTTTTTTTTCTTACCGTAATGCTCTACTAAGTTTATCGTAGTTCATATTTGGTTTTGCTTTACGCTCTCCCCATAATTTTGCCACCACATCAGGGTCGATTAATTTAAATTCTCCATTGGTGCCTTCCCATGATATACAATTACTTTTCGACGAATCACCAAGCAGCTCAAGCAAAAATTGCCATAATTGTATCTGCCCTGAACCCTGAACAACCAATCGATGTGAAGCGGCATTCAACAATTGATATGGGTCTAAAAAGAAAGAAAGAAAGAAAAAAATATAAATAAAACGTTAATACGAAAAAAAAAATCATGGTGGAGTTGTATAAAAATACTTTACTGCAAAATTAAAAATGTATTTAAACAAATTTCTTGGAATTTTATTTAATGGCCTTAACAACAGTGTTTTCAGTTTATTTTGTTGTTTTTTAAAGCACAAGGTTAAAAAGATATTAATAAAATCAGCAAAAGTGAATGGAATTATTATATTAATATTATTTTGACATTTTCGCGAAATATAAGTCTAGATTTTAAAGTAAAATACCTAAAATTAGGCAAAACTGCTCCAGAAATGCCACAAAACTCAACGGTAATATATATGTTAAGTCCAGTATTGTGATTCTCTTTCTTAACAAATTTATAGATTTCTTTAACTGGTAATTACCGGTTGAATTACCGAAAATTTTATTTTGTATTTTCTTTAAAATTCGAGAAGAGATACCGAAAATATTGTTATGGCGTGTTTATCTATTACAAAAATAGTCTGAACTATAGAATTTGGCTATAACTTTTCTCAAAAATATATGGGAAGCAAAAACATATTTTCGTTACTTTGCTCTCGTTTAGACCTTTCTTTTTGTCAAAACCGACTTTCACAAAAAAAAATTTTCGTTTCGAAAAATTAACAAAATAATCTTAACTTCTTTTCATTTAACAAATGGCCCATATCTTGAAAACAAAGAGAGATAGAGCCAAATGGAAAAACATTAGATTAATCCTAACTATGTACTTAAAAAAGTTTATTGAAACAAAGCTATATGCAGTTATTCCATTTATAGTTGTTTTTGCGTGCTATGAACACACACGAACATTTTATGACCCATTTTTAGGTCTACATTGTGAAAACAGAGCTTAAAAAATGTTAACCAACCCACACCCTTTAACTTCCCTTTGGACTTCTCCCGGCCGCCCTTACAAAACAAAATTAAAGAAATTTATTTTTCACCGGATTTTGATTCGGAATTTCTTATCAACAGCCTCCACCAAAATAACTAAATAACAATTTTGAAACAACTGATAAAAATTTGTAAAATAGACTCAGAATGACTCTCTGAGGATATTTGAATGAAATTGGGTACATTGGTCCATATTCAAACCTATCTCCCATAGAAACGCCCTTTCTGAATTGAACTTAAATGATGTTTAGACCCACAAAACAGTATATTCTGTTTGAAATTTGAGTTATGAATGTCATATGGGATAATAACTCAAGTTTCTCAATTTAAAGAAAATCAAACCATGTTTAGACTTAGTTCCCATATAAACCCACTTTCCTGGTATTTGTTTAATTTAACCTTTTCGGCAATTTCATTCTGATTTATCTTTATTTTTTCCGCCCTGTTCATTAAAAGAAGGATCAGAAGCTTTTTCGGAATTTGAACTTTATCCAAATCATACTTTGTGTAGGGTATCATACATATGTATCATATATTTGTATGAACTTAAAAGACTGAGAATTTTGTACAATTAATATTTTTGTATTGCTAAAGCAAGTATCTGTTTTTACAAGTTCAAAAAGTTTTTGACAAATTGGCATATCACTTTTATGAAGCCGGACTTCTTTTTACGAAATGGTAGAAAAAAAAAAATTAAAAATTGTTTTTTTTTTTCAAATCATTATTTGGCCACCCCGGAACAAACTTTTTTACAATTTTTTTTCATTATTTGTCTAGCCAAAACTTCATTGAAACTATAAAATGATTTTATTGCTCTTCTATCTAAATTTTCGGGCCTTAAAAATAGGTGCTTCTTTAAATGGCAGTTAAAATTGCTTGAACGAATATCCCGCTTTTTCATATATTATGTCTTCGAAGCACAATAATAAAATGTTTTAAAAAAGTTTAATGTCGATCTTGTGTCTAAATTTTTAAAGACTTTAAATAGAAATTAATTCAATTCTGAATTTGTGATAAATAATGATTTTTAAATATATTTTAAAGAATATTCTATTATTCCAATTTTCAAGATATTCGGCTGAAAAATGTATGAAATGCGAAAGATTGACATGACACTCTGGAGAGAATTGGGTCGTCCAGTTAGGCCACGAGAAAATCGCATTCCTACGAGTGTCCAGTCCACGCAATCCCGACCTTCGCCTTCCCGAGGAAGTCTTTGCAGACCATGTCCCAATGGTTTCCAGCGGTGTAGCTACGGACATTGCTGTCCGAACATTTAAGACAGATCCTACCTTTGCCTTGCTTTCCAAATGTAGGGCTTGAAGGTCATGCCGTTAATGCTTTCTGACATTGCTGTCGAAACATATAAGGCAGATCTTGCCTTTGCTAACTCGTCTGCCCGCTCATTACCGGAACCCATACCAACATAATCAGGGACTGTCAACTTATAGGCTTTTTACACTGAACAACATCTTTTTTGCAATTTTTTTAGTGATGACACTTAAAATAACGAAAGGACCATCTTTTGCAGATATAGAAAGAAGTAGAATTCTTATGGGAAGATGTTAACATCTTTGCAAATTGATGAAAGATGTAGGTCAGTGGAAAAAGCCCATTAGCCTAGATAGGTTATTTCTTACAAATGTATGAAGATGTAATATACGAGTTAAGGGACAAAACGCCGCCTAGCTGTCGACAAAGATACCCTCGGTGAATCGAGCTCCAACCGCACACAAAAATCTGCATGCTTGTCTAAAACCAGAATATCAATTTGAAAGACACACTAGCATGCTCAGGTAACCCGAAGGAGCCGTGTATGTCGTAATCACCGCCTAAGACCCTAGAGCCTACCCAACTCATTTTTATGTCGTCATTGTACATCCGGATGTCAAATCCAGCTTTTGGATTCCTCCTACCCATTGCTTTCTAGAAGAAAAGCTGTCCTGAAAAGGTTAAAATTTTTAAGTATTTTAAAAAAGTTTTCTTTTGTGGGTAAAATCCACAGAAGACAACTATAGTTACGAGGGCGGGTCAATAAATCCGCGACTTTTTGAATGAAACACAGGTTCTTGAATAAAAAATTATTTTATTTTCAACATGGTTTTCTTTAAGTTCTAAACACTTTGTTCAACATTTCTCCAATATTTTTTATCCCTTCCAAAAAAATAAGATAAGATTAGACGTCATCAAAATAGGTATTTGTTTGTGAGATGATTTCAAAGTTGGAGTCAAATCTCTTTCCGCCGAGCCATTTCTTCAAGTTTGGAATAGGGCGAATGATGGAGCAATTCGTAGCCTAATTCATGGATTTTTTGCCATGATAACTGCAAATGTGTGCATCCTTGCATTGTCCTGGTGGGTCCTATTTCTTCGACAAATGCGGCCGTTGTTTGTCAAATCCTCATTAAATCGACCCAATAAAATGGCATAATATTCGCTAAAGTGGTTTATAACGCGTGGATCCCAAAATCGGTCGCCATGACTTTATTGGCTGACAAACCCACCTTCTCTAGCCACCACGGTTATGAAACGGCACAAAAACTCGTCCATATTGCGGTTGAACTACACCAAACACTCCTGCGAAGTTTTCACACGATTGCGTTTATGGCCTATTGTGAGCAAACGCCGCACCCATCTTGGGGAAAGCTTTTAAGTGATTATTCAAAATTTGAAATCACTGAGCCACGTGAGATGTCTATGGCTTTTACAAACTCTCGCACTTTCAATTTCCGATCGGCCAACACCATATCGTGAATTTCATTTCAATTATTTCGGGTGTAAAAACCTCTACTGGGCGTCCATAATCTTCGGCACCTTCTGTGCTTGTACGGCCACAACGAAATTCAGTAAACTATTTTCTTTTTTAAAACTGATGGTGAAGAGTTCCCATTGTATTTGTCAAGTTTAGCCTTAATTTGAGTCATGTCTTTTTTCCCGAAAAAAAATAATGCAGTTTGTTCAAGTTTTGACAGGAGTCAACTGACAGATGCCTGTTGACAGGAGCAGTGTTGCTCTTTCAGTTAACAGGCGGAAATTTCAAAAAGTCACGGACATATTTAACCGTCCTCGGAGGTTTCTAAAAACACCAATATCCATTTATTTGACAATTGATGAATTTTCTCCATGTTTAAAATACAAAGAAAAATGTCCTGTCGCACAAAAATATTGTCATACATTACTTTAATGATTTTTTGATCTGCACTAAAATTTTCCGTAAACAAATATCCAGTATTTCGCCGCATTTAATTTTATTGTTTGAGTACAGATAAATATATAAATTTATTGGGTTAAAGGTTGGACTTTCGCACTACTATCAATTTAAGTCCAGATTTAAAAATCATTAAAGCAATGTAAGTTAAAAAATATTTTTATATGAACTGGACCATCTTTTTTAGTGTTTGGAAGATGTGGAAAATAGGTTAAAAATATATTTAAAACATCTCACATAAATATAAAGATATTTGCATGAAATTTGGCACATAACTTTGTATCAGCCCAAGAACGAATTTTGTTAGAATCGGTCCATATACACACCTAACGCCCATAGAAAGGTCCTTTCTAAATTGAGCTTAAATGGTATTTAGATACACAATTTCATAGGCATCTGGTTGAAATTTGGGTTGTGAATGTAAAGAAAATCGCAACATATGTATTTTGGCCTAGTCCCCATATAAACCAAAATTTTTCGGCATTTTTCATTTAGATTTATCTCTATATTTGCTGACCTGTTTATAAAATAAAGATCAGGACTTTAGCCGGAAATGTGACCCAAATTGTACTAATGGTCCTCCATGATCGACTTTTTTTTACTAGTTTTTCATTATCAAAAGAAAATTTGTAAGTTTTATTTTTGTAATTGTCATGACTTTTCTTAAAACCACAATGATTTTGTTTTAATTATTTCAAACCGTTTTGCAGTGAAAATTTTCTAATGTCAAAAGTTTTAAATATGTCCTGAGAATGGTGTTTTTTCTTGCGAAAAAGAGGGTTTATTCATTCACTTTTATCATCAGTCAAATATTTAACCAAAAAGTAGTATTATTTTTTTTTTTTTTAAATTTATTAAACAAACAAAAACAAATCACATGATTAGCACATAACGAACCATTAAATATCATAGATCTTGCATTGGCCGCTGAGGAATGATGATGAGTAGGATGTCCGTTATAATAGGTGTGATGTGGTGGCGGTGGTGGTGGTTGCATACGTACACCAAAACGGCGATTAAAATCTTCGGATAGGCGCCACATAACGCCCACATCAACACTGACACTCATTGTTTTGTTCGTTCGTTAAATGTTATTTAAACAAATGCAAATTAATATTGAAATAAAACTTGTTTTTATTTTTTGATTTTATTCACAATTAATTTCTGAGAAATTTATTTTTAATTTTTTTTTTATTAATATTTTTGGTTTATTTTTATATTTATTTGTTTGCAAGTATTGAGGAATTTCTTCAGGAAATAGCACATATTTTATTATTAAAAATTATTTTCAAATTTTTCTAAATTCAAAATCCGTTATTTGCAACCGCTACGTGCGAGCTTCGAAACATAACTGAATTGTGTGTGAAAATATTTCAAGGATATCATACAACGCACAGGATATTATCACTAACCAATGGGTGGTAAACAATTACAATTTTCTCCTTAGACGGTGATGTTGATGCTGCTACTGTTGTTGTTTTTTTGTTTAACCGGAAAAATTCAATATGTGCCAACCTTTGTCACTTTTTGTTGGCTTAATAAAAATCCACCTCCCCCTTTAAATAATAATAACAACAGGATAGTGATGAATAGGAAAGTTTGCACTTATTATGTTTATCAAGATTTGATTATAATTTACTAGAAAAAATCAAATTAATTTAAAATACCGGATACAGGTTTATTATAATGATAATAGTATTTAATATGAGAATTATTGAGAAATTTTTATATATACATACATACGATAGAGATAACTAGAGTATTCAAAAACCGAAACCGAAAACCGGTCAACCCGTTTCTTTTTTTTTAAACCAATCGGTTTCGAATATATTGTAAATTCGAAGAAAATCGAAAACCTGTCTTTTTTGTTCGGTTAATCGGTTTTTTAATTTCATCACCAACTGGGTTACCTGGTCTCTTTTATTTTATAATCGTTTGATTATGAAGATTTAGATGTAAGTCAGATAGATTCCGATGAAGACTTAACTTTGGATATTCCAAATTTAAATAGTTTAATAGTTTAACACAATAAACAGTATGCAAAATTCTAAAAAAGAGACTGTACAAAACCATTCATCATTATATGATGATTTTATATATCTTGATAAATGCGACAAAAGAACTGAAAAGTTGGAAAATTTATATAATTGTCTTTTGGCTATTTGTATTAAAACGAAACATTTAAATTGCATATTATTTCTAAAATATTATTTTAGAACTGAAGAATATATTTTTTTTTACATATTTAAAATGTTATATTAAAAAAACTTATTTAATGCCAAACGTTTTAAACGTTCAAATTACTAACGTACCTAATTTTACCCAATTTACAAACTTAATGATCTCTATTCATTTGATATAAATATAGTTTTATAATATTAATTTTTAAGATATTATATTAAAAAATATTAAAACCAAAAAATAAAATGTTGAAATGAAATACAATAAAAAAAATTATAAAACATTTTTTTTTTTTCAAAGAATGTATTTTTTTATTTTTGTTACTTTATATATTAAATTTCTGTTGTTTTTGTAATAAAAACAACCAATTATATAAGCTTTTTATTCAAATTAAAAAAAAAACGAAAAAACCGGTTGACCGGTTTTTTCTGCAAAAACCAAAACCAAAACCGAAACCGGTTTTTTTAAAATTCGATTTTTTTTTGAATACTCTAGAGATAACCCACCTGATTTTGGCTGGATTATAATATTTCAAATTGCATAAAAGTTTTTAAAAAATATATAAAATTCTTCCTTAAGCATATCCAGGTGGGGCAGCGTTACCATATAATGTTTTGCGTTGCCCCCAAAGAAATAAAAAATGTGGCAAAAAATCCCCACACTCAAAAAAAAAATAAACTAGAATTTAGAAAAATTAACTCATTTAGAAGAAAAATTAAAATGAAAACGGCGCCTTGAAATTAAGAAACAAATTTTACTTAAAATTCGGTCAAAATTTCTAAATTATAGAAAAATTTTACTACTGAGAAGTAAATTTTTATTAGAAAATAGTAAAATTTCTTCCTTATTAGTTCATACATCATCTAAAATTGTACTGTTAGTTAGGAAATGTTTCTTTGGTTTTAAGAAAAATTTTATTTTATTTCAGTTCATTAGATAATTTTTTTTACTAAAAACTAGGACTTAACTCCCTAAAAATAAGAAAATATTTTGTAACAGCAAGTTAAATAGCACTTCTTTTAAGTGAAAATTATCCTTATCCTGCTTCTTTGGTAAAGGTAATATATTTTACCATATATTTTAAAGTACTTTACACTCATTGAGTAGGTATTTTCCCACTTTCGGAGGACTTCCGCTTTGTGAGGACACTGCTCTTAACAAGCTTTTTGCTATACAATTTTGTCTTTAAATTAAATTCATATATTTAAAATATAAATTAAATTCCATTGGCAAAAAGGTAAACAAATTAAAAAAATGTACTGCAGGATATCCTGAAACGTAATAAATTGTAACAGTCAGATCATTTTCGTAGTTAATTAACGGTTCTGCTTGAGAGAACTACAAAAAGAGACGCCCTACGTGACACACAGCATCTATGGCTAAGGAACACTGGGGGTCCTTTGTCTTCTTAAATTAACTAATTTAAGAAAATTGTTGCAAAAATACAAAATATCACAGTTACAATTCTTGTTATTATTGGAAAATGGAAAAATGTCATAAGTTTATTTTATGGGATTTTTTAGCTTAAACTTTATTTGACATATACAAATTTAAACTTTTTTATTATTAAGTGAAAAAATATAAAATAAAATATGAAATAGTTCGATAAATATAAAGTTTAATAAGCGCTACGTCAATTATAGGAAAGCCATTATGCCGTAATGTATAAAATGTGCCTGCGATATCTTGTTTTGCAGTCAACAAACAAATTTATTACATAAAAGCGGAAATTCGAAATTTTTTACCCTTTGCTAACAAAATTTTAAAATATATTTTAAGCTACTTTAAGTTCAATGTTAAATACTGTTAATATTAGAGATGTCCATGTGAGCAATTTTTGACTCACGCACGATCACGAACCAAAAATTACAATCATGCATGATAGTTTTTTTTAATGGTTACTTTAATTTCTTTTATTTCATAATATTTTTTCTTGAAAATTGAGAAAATTAACTGGTTTGTTTTTAATTGATTGTTTTTTTGGAATAGAATATTTAAAATAATTTGAACATTTTCCAACAAAAAAAATCCTGTACCAAATTTTATTATTTTTTAAAAATTAGAAAACTTTTACTTGAAAAGATAAAATATTTTATTAAAATTTATCTGAACTAAGTTGCATGAAAATTTTCCTTAGAAATAGTTCCTCAGTTTCTAAAATCAAGTAAATTTTTATTATTACATAGGAATAAATTTATTACTTTTTGTTTTTAATTGTTTGAACTAATTTTTAGAAAATAATTCTTCAAAATTAGAAAGTGGTATACTTAAAAACTGAATTTGGAAATGGTTTATTAAAATTTAGTTAATTTTACTACTCGCGAACAAAAAAATGAACACACATTAAGTTCAAGTACTTTCTCGATTTAAGTTAGACACATTTTCTGAACTAAATGGGAGTAAATTATGTTCCAAAATTTGTTTTCTTTTAACTAAACTTAATTTTATTACATTTGAGTATGCAAATTTCTTAAAACTAAGATGTTTTTTCTTAAAATGAATAAATTTTTATTTAATTGACTTGTTTTTTTTTCCTAAAATCGAGAAATATTACTTAGGAAAAATATGAACTATTTCTGAGTATATAAACTATTTCGTTTTTCCTTAAACTTGGGAATTTTCATTCTTTTTAAGAAAATTTTTGTAAGTTTTAATTAAATTAAATTTACTTAAATTGAGAACAATTTATAAACTATTTTGAAGGAAATTTTTAATTACATATTAGTTCATGTCTTTTTTTTTTTTTTGAGTGCACTTATGAAAAAATGTTTTTAACTAAATAGGGTAAAATTACTTGAAGTTTTGACAAATTAACTTTACACAAAAAATTACTGTATGAGGCGAAAGCCTCAAATTATGAGATTTAAAAAAAACTGTTGGCTAATAGTTAAATTACTAAGAAACTCAGCGTTAAAACTTATAAGAATATTATTTTTCAAAAAAATTGCAAAAATTTTATATTTTACACCTTTTTTATATTGAATTATTTATATAACTTGGGTTTTTAAGAATTTAATTTTAACCGTAACCGCACGATTTCTTTATGCGTTTTCGGTTTCGGTTAAAATCGAAATGCAAACTCTAGTTGATCTGTTTAATTGGTAAATAAATTATTTTAATTCGAATTCAGATTATATTATATTCTTTCTAAATTGTGATAATGCAAAGAAACATAAAAAATTTTATTAGAAAATGATAGAGAATAAGTATTTTCGGTTTTAGCCGCAAAACCATCGTCAACACAAATTAACTCAAGTATTTTTAAATACACTTGCAACACTTTAAAGCTGCTAATTTCTTTTGAAATCGCTTTACAAAATCTAATATACCAATTTAATTTTTTTAACAACATTTTCTTATTTTTTTTTTTAAATATTTTAGACAAAATTAAAATTAAAAAAAAAATCATAGTGACGGGCCAGGATAAGAACGTAACATGCAACGATTGCTGCTATGGGGGAAAACGCGCCCAAAATAACGACATACGACTGTGACTGCACAAACTGTCATATTTATTTTAGTAAAAACAGTACCGTAGAGATTCTTTACTCTCCAGTGTCTCCTTTCCTCATTAACAACACATATTTCTTTTTTTTTCTAAAATATTTTTCAAAACAAAAATTAGCAAATTAAAACAAAATGATAAATTCGTTTATATGTTTACTATTTTTTAAGCCTTTGATTTTTTTTTTAATAAAATAAAAAATATTGCTCGATAAAAAAAACTATAAATTTGTATACATTCACCAAAAAAAAGTCTGTAATTGCAACTGAAAATTTTGCTGTTATTTCGGTAAATTTTGCTTATTTGAGCCCAGCGGTATTTTTTGCTAATCTTAGCAACACATGTTTGCTGACGCGTAATACAATGAAATTTGTAGAAAAATTAGTAGCCGCTAGTAAATTTTAGTAAACTTTTTGTAAAGTGGAATTTAAAATCTATTTTCTAAAATCAGCAAAATATTACTAAATAATATTTATACAAAATTTTATTTTTTTTTTTTATTGAGTATGAAAATTTTTTATTTTATTTATGCTTTTAAAAAAATATTTCATACAAAATTTAAAATAAAATCAAAGGCTTAAAAATTGTTAAAACATAAACAAATTTATCATTTTGTTTTAATTTGGTAATTTCTGTTTGAAAAATATTTTAGTCATTTTTTTTTACTTTTAAGGTCAAATTTTAATTGTTTTTAGGGCTGATTTTTAGAACTAAAAAAAACTTTTTAGTGCTATTTTAAGGGAATGTCCTATTTTTAGACATGAGTCGGTATATTCAACTCCGATCCCCTTTTTTAAAATATATAACATTTTAAGGCAATTTAAGATTGAAGGTGTGAGTTTTAATTAGAAATAACATTTCCTTCAATATACACTTTTTTAAAATTAGTAATTTTTTTTGGTACCTTTAGCAAATAGGTTTTCAAAAATTTTTAAAATGATTTCTGAAATTAGCAACAAAAATTTGTAAATATTCTGTAAAAATTCTGTAATTTGTAAAATGTAAATAGCAAAAAGATTTGCTAAATAATAATTTTTTTTACTAAAAATCAGTACAAAAATAGTAAAGTGGGATTGAAAACCGTTTTCAAATTTTTCTATTAAATTTTTTTTTGAGTGTACTCGAATTCGTAAGGCAATTTTAAAAGAAATTAGCAGCTTTAAAGTGTATCTAAAAATAATTGAGTTAATTTGTGCATTTTAATATATATTTTTTATAAATTAAAATTTTGCTAAACTCAAAAAAAAAAAAGACATGAACTAAAATGTAATCAAAAATTTCCTCCAAAATAGTAAATAAATTGTCCTCAATTTAAGTAAAATTTTATTTAAACTTAGAAAAATTTTCTTAAAATGAATAAAAATTCCTAAGTTTAAGGAAAAACGAAATAGTTTATATATTCAAAAATAGTTCATATTTTTCCTAAGTAATATTTCTTGATTTTAGGAAAAAAACAAGTCAATTAAATAAAAATTTATTAATTTTAAGAAAAAACGTCGTAGTTTTTAGAAAATTGCATACTCAAATTTAATAAAATTAAGTTTAGTTAAAAAAAAAAAAATGTAGGACATAATTTACTCCCATTTAGTTCAAAAAATGTGTCTAACTTAAATCGAGAAAGTACTTGAATTTTTTGTACGCGAGTAGTAAAATTAACTAAATTTTGGAAAGCCATTTCCAAATTCAGTTTTTAAGTATACCACTTTCTAATTTTGAAGAATTGTTTTCTAAAAATTAGTTTAGACAATTAAATACAAAAAGTAATACATTTTTTCTTATGTAACAATAAAAATTTACTTGATTTTAGAAACTAATGAACTATTTCTAAGGAAAATTTTCATGCAACTTAGTTCAGATAAATTTTTAATAAATAATAAAATTTGGTATAGGATTTTGTTTTTTGTTGGAAAACGTTTAAATTATTTTTAATATTCTATTCCAAAAAAAAATAAATAAAAAACAAACCAGTTAGTTTTCCTAATTTTCAAGAAAAAATATTATAAAATAAATTAATTTTTGGTTCGTGATCGTGCGTCAGCGTGAGTCAAAAAGCTCTCACGTAACAGTCTTAAGTATTGAACTTTAAGTATATATTTCAATATATTTTAAAATTTTGTTAGCAAAGGGTAAACAATTTCGAATTTGCGCTTTTATGAAATAAATTTGTTGACTACAATACAAAATACCGCAGGCATATTTTATACATTACGGCATAATGGCTTTCCTTTAGTTTACGTAGCGCTTATTAAACTTCATATTTATCGAACTATTTTTTCACTTAATAATAATATAAAAGTTTAAATTTGTATATGTCAAATAAAGTTTAAGCTAAAAATCCCATAAAATAAACATGACTTTTCCATTTTCCAATAATAACAAGAAATGTAACTGTGAGATTTTGTATTTTTGCAACAATTTCCTTAAATTAGTTAATTTAAGAAGACAAAGGACCCCCAGTGTTCCTTTTCATTGAGTTTACAGCAGTTTAGTAAAATTTTGTGCTACACTTACTAATTTCGTATACTAATTTTATTGTACTAATATTCACAATATTTAGTAATTTTTTTGCTGATCTTAGCAAACCGATTTTAAATTCCATTTTGCAAAAAGTTTTCTAAAATTTTGTTGCGGCTACTAATTTGTTGTGTTGCTAAGATTAGCAAAAAAAAAAATACCGCTAGGCTCAAATTAGTAAAATTTCTCGTAATAACAGCAATATTTTTAGTTGCCATACAGACTTTTTTGGCTAGTGTATAAATGCATATTTTTGCATATTTCTCTTTTTAGTGCATATTTTTTTGCATATTTTTCTTTTTAGTGCATATATTTTTTTTTTTTTTTTTGCATATAGTTATAATAATTTTTATTTTTGCATATAGTTATAATAATTTTTCTTTAAATTAAAATTATATTTTAATTAAAAATAAATTTAAGAAAGAATTTGTAAACCTTGCTAAATTTACAAATTTTTCTGTTAAACCAACAAACATATTATTTAGAGTGTACGATACAAATAACTATCTGACCTTAAAAGTAAATTACTTTATCGCGAATGCTTAGAGCAAGGTGCAGGTGATTTTTGCTTTATCTCGTAGAAGTTTTTTAAACTCCTGAAAAGGAATGCCAATTTTTTTAAATCTCGTACGAGAAACCAAATATCAGACCTTCTTTTGAATACTTTTGGAATATACTATTTCACTAAAATTACACAACAAATTTATCTTTCTTTAAGTTTATTACAAAAAATTGAATTACCTAAACCTTTTTCTTAATTCCCATAAATTTTATTCTCCCACATATACAAACATACTGACCATACAAAATTGAAATTCTAAATTGGCTACTTTATTTCATTTGATTTGATTCAAATCTTTAAATACACTACTCGTAACAATAAATAGCTGTTTGGGGAATTGAAAACAAACAATAAAATCCTTTATACGCAAAGACTCTGTGGTCAAAAATCAATTGCTTTCGTCGTGCAATGCTTTCAATGTCTAATGAAAAGATGACTCAATAATGGCCTGGCAATTTAGGTAGATCTTCAAATGATGATAAGCGTGAAATGTATTACAGGTCATTGTTTTTTTTTTCTTACACCCTTTTCATCATATGTTCTATGTGTGAACTAAAATGTTTAACTCATTAAATGATAAGAAGTGATGTGGAAGCATGTGTGTGGAATAAGTTTTCTTACAATATAACATACTTTGCCATGTATAGGATACAGGATTGAAAAAAAAAAGCTATTTTGAAAACAATTTATTAAAGTTTTAATATTTAAAATTAACTTCTTAAGAAAATACAATTAAATGATAATCCCTTGTAATGCCTTATTGTAAATATACCCAACATACATATATTCCAAAGTAAGTCACATAATAACTTGAAAAGTTCTCAGGTTAATAACAGTCAAAATGACTTTACGACCATAAACAATACTGTTTGCTTATTAACTCACCTTAAAAACAAAATGATTCCCTTTGAGTAGAGCCACCATGTATTATTGTATGTCGTGTCATTTTTGGTGGCTCAAGTGATGAACTGTAATAAACGATGTAAATATGATAATTTCTCACAGGATGTGGCATCTAATAAAAATCACAATAATCCTAGCTGCTTCAAACATTTTATTCATATGCGTCGTGCTGTAACCAAATCATTGAATTCCGTTCGCAAACAATGAAATCACTAACAAACAGCATGGGGTCATAAAGGCATGTCATGACTCTTTGCGCATTTATCTTATCATGGATTTTTGTTTTGAAGGGGGGTGGAGAAGGCAAGATTTTATGTGTAGTAGCAATAATTGTATGTTGGGGGGAGGACCACCCACTATGTAAGAATTATGGTGAAAAGGAATGCTAAAAATAACAATAAATGAAAACGGAAACAGCGGAAGTTTGACAGGAAAATATTCATTCGTCGCTTATTTCCCCTTATTGGCTTAAATACATATGTATGCAGCAGAGAGGAAAGAAAATCACAAATTGTGAAAGTCAAAGAAAACTCTTCATATTTTTAAAGAAAATTCTCATAAATTTAATAGGATCATCATCAATTACCTTCATTTTTCGCAATGTGTGTGATCTCTTCCGGGATCCCTAATTTGTCAGAATTGCACCATCTTGTTAAGTTTTTGAGAAAGTTATCATTTTATAATATTGTTGTTTTATACATCTTTTTCCAACGGTAGGTACGATCCCAAAGTCAATTTTTGATATACGTAACACTCTCACAATTTTACTTTATCTTTTTCACTTTTCACGCAATGGAGTTAATGTTATGAAAAGTTTTATTAAAATTTTATAAAAATGTATAAAAATTATCTAAAAACTTTCGTTTAGTGAAACTGAACTCATCACAAAAAGGTCTGTAGGGCAACTGAAAATTTTGCTGTTATTATGGGAAAATTTTGCTAATTTGAGCCCAGCGGTATTTTTTGCTAATCTTAGCAACACATGTTTGCTGACGTGTAGTACAATGAAATTTTTAGAAAATTTAGTTGCAGCTACTAAATTTTAGCAAACTTTTTGCTAAATCTATTTGCTAAAATCAGCAAAAAAATTACCAATTATTAATACTATAAGTACAAAATTTCAAATTATTTTTTTTATCGAGCATCAAAAATTTTTTATTTTATTTATTTTTTTTTAAATATTTTAGACAAAATTAAGAAAAAAAATCAAAAAATATTTTCGACTGAATTTAAAAAAAAAACTTAAAGGCTTAAAAATTGCAAAAACATAAACGAATTTATAATTTTGTTTTAATTTAATTATTTGTGTTTTGAAAAATGTTTTAGTCAATATTTTTTTTTACATTTAAGATCAAATTTTAATTGCTTTAGTGCTGATTTCTAAAACTAAAAAAATTTTTTAGTGCTATTTTAAGAGGATGTCCTATTTTTAGACACGAGTCGGTATACTCACTTCCGATCCATTTTTTTAATCTATGTAACATTTAAAGGCAATTCAAGTTTGTAGGTGTAAGTTTTAATTAGAAATAACATTTCCTTTAATATCCACTTTTTTAAAATTAGTAAATTTTTTGCTATTTTTAGCAAATCGGTTTTCAAAAATTTGTAAAATGATTTCTGAAGTTAGCAACAAAAATTTGAATTAAATATTCTGTAATTTGTAAAATGTAAATAGCAAAAAAGTTTACTAAATAATAATCAGTACAAAAATAGTAAATTGGGATTGAAAACCGTTTACAAATTTTTCTACCAACTTTTTTTTCTGAGTGTGTTATCAATATGATTAAGATATTTTTAACATCTCTTTAAAATTTATCAAACCATACCGCTATAAAATTTTAGAAGTTTTACGATTTAACTTATCCGCACTGTCACGTTTTAAGCAGTGATAAGTTGTAATTTTTGGGCCACACTAACGTATGGGGAATGAAATATGAACCGATTTCTAACCACACTATTACTATTCCTGAAATTATTTGACTAAATTTCAGATATAGCACTGAAATGGCCACACTGTTATTTAACCCATTCCTATCTGCCAGCTTATATTGGCCTAAAAATTAATGTAATTACATATCTCTCAATCATTATCACTCAATAGACTTAGGAGGGAGAACCTGTAACAATGATAATACAATTGATTTATCTGAGGTCCATTGCCGAGACCGATAAACAAGGATTTTTTATATTGGGGTATTTTGACAAAATTTTTATATAGCTTCCCCTGCTGCAGTGGTTGAAATATTTTGGTTGCAGCAACCGAATTATTAGTTGTCCCAACCAAAAGTTTGTTTTGCTGATACAATTAAAATATTTGGTTTTAATCGAAATTCTGTTGCATTAACCGAATTTCGGCTGCGACAAACAAATATATCAGTGGCTCCAACCAAACCATTCGATTGGCAAGAAATTGGGTTTTTACAATTAATCTGTTTTCTCTGTGTATGAGTATATTTTTCTTACGGCCATGTTTGCTGAGATTCCTTTTTTTTATAGATAAATTTTTATTAAAGTACTTACTTGGTTCATTATCATTTAGCATAGGACTCGATTCTCTACCCGTCGCACTGTGCAGAGTTAAAGCGAAATGTTTGGCAAACAATATACCACCCTGACGTGAACCAGCACAAACCCAAAATTCAGCACGACTTAACGTACAAAGTTCAGCTCCGGTTGTAGGAAATCGCGCAACATCTGGTTCCGGATCGATTTTAAATTGCTTGGTCATCCACTTAACCCAACCGGCTATATGATCAGCATTCCATACCCGAGGATCCATGGGAACTTCAACGGGTGAGGGTGGAGGTGGTGTAGTTGTTCTAGCAACATCAGATTTATCTGATAAAGAAGGAGATGATGTGGGATTTGTTTCTACTACAGATGGTAAGGCGGGTGGTATTTTTTTCTTAATTTTTGTTGTATGTGATTCACTATCACTATCTGTGGTCGATGAACGATCGGTGTAAGTACTTTTTGAACTGGAACTATAACTACTATCACTACTACCGTTACTACTTGAGGAACTATACCGTTTCCTAGTGCGACTTCTTAGTAATCTTCCACTCGTCTTCGTTTCTTCCACGCTGGTTTGTACTGTTTTCGCTGTTTCGCTGATTTCTTCAATAAATTCATTTTCATGCATTTGATGCTCCAATAAGTCCGTCGATGGTTTACGCATTAATTCTGTGTATAAATTTGTTTGCACAGCACTTTCGTATGTAAAGCAATAATTTAAAATAACAGCCATTTATAAAAAAAAAACTAAAAAAATTGTTTTAGTGCTTGGCGACGTCTACGATACGTTGGATTCTACACAAAAACTTAAGTTCTTAACCGTTCTAGGAAAAACCGCAAGAAATTTCGTGTTTTAACTATTTGAAGCGCCAACATATTATCAGTATAATAAATTTATTTTTCACACAAACACTTTATTGTTAATACAAATTCTAAAAAGTCCGTTTGTTTAAAAAGCCGGTACATTCATTCAATATTTTATTTTTGCCTACCGATTGAATTACGAGTAGACACAATTTTAATTAAAAAAAAAGAAATCGTATTCTTTAAATGCAGAACTTGATATTATGATTCACTTAAAACTAGGGATTCCACGAAATGTTAATGTAAAAAATATTGTCTGCGCGCTGTGCAGAATGATTCACTTTAAAAGTAGGGACATCAGCGACGATTTTCAGTTAGAAAATAACAACTTGTTGTTAAGCTTTTCTTACTTTATAAAATTTCTTATTAAAATTTACTCTCTTTTAAGAATTTTCTTATTTTCTTTAATCTTATCTGTTATTTTTTTTTTTACTTTTTTTCAAAAATTAACATTTTATTTTATTACACACGTAATTATTTTATAAATATTTATTCACATTGTATTTTATATTGTTTGTTATTTTTTCCCCCGTTTTTATGATTTATAACCCAAGCAGCGTCCTTGTGATCAGTAACGCGACCGTTTTGCAAGTGATTTCAATCTCCAACAAACGTTGTTGTACCACCTTGTCAACAACATGCAAGCAAGCAATCGAAGAAAAACAGCAAAACGATCAATGAATTTCGCATACAATCTTTTAATAACCCATACACACAGATATTTGGATGAAGAAGAGAGCAGCTAAAATCCGCAATCTCTTTATGAATGATAAATAACACTCGAAAATATTATGTTAGTAAAATAAATCTATAGCCAAATTTTTGATATTTTTAAAAACAATTTTTGGGTAAAATAAATCAAAATACTCAAAAAATGTAGTAATTACTTTTCTGTTATAATATGACTAGATTTTCGAAAGAATTTACATAACCCCAACGGACATTATCCTAATTTCTGGTTTTGGTATTATTATATCCAGACCTTGAATAAGATAAATCTTTATTGCATTAATCCGCGAAAAAAATCTTCTTGTAAGTCAGCGAGTTGATTCAATATTTTATAAATCAATTTATAAAATCAAATTCAAAATCGTAGTTGATTAATCAATTTCATTTGAATCTTTTTTGATTCAATTGAATCAAAAGATTTCAAACATAATTCTTTTTTTAATTTGATTCGCGAATTAAAGCAAAATAAAAAACATTAAATTTGACTTGCAAATCTCGCTTAGTTTTCTAAATATTCGCCATTTTGTAAAATGGTAATTTTTGAAAATGCCCGGTATCTCAAAAACTAAGTGAGATAGGGCAAAACGGACAAAATTTTTGCTCTTATTTGCTCAGTATTAATATACTGCTATAACAAAAATAGGCCAGGTCCAGAAGACATAACAAGGTATCTATTTTTATAAAACAGCCACAGGGTGACCCATTTTTAAACGAACGAGTGTGTTTTATATATTGTTATATAAATTAATATAAAAAATAGGCAACCTGTGACTGTTTTATATAAATTCTAGGATCTACCGAATGTTTACCTGTGCTGAGCTTTTCAAAAATTTTGTCCGTTTTGCGCTATCGCGCTTAGTTTCCGAGATATTCGCCATCTTATAAAGTGCCCTTTCTTTAAGATGGTTTGTATCTCGAAATCTAAGCGAGAAAGGGCAAAATGGACAACATTTTGCTCTAGCAGAGTATTAATATATTGCGACAATACAAATGAGCCAGGTCCGGAAGACATCCCGGGGATGCTTTTTTATAAAAATTCCATGAAACCCTTCGGGTTTAAAATTAAATTAATCGAGATTTAAAAAAAATTATATTAATTCGTGAATCAAATCATATTCGAGAATTAAAATAATTCTTTTTTTTATTCGTTTTATTTATAAAAATAATTATTTAAATCAACTTGATTTTTCTAATAAGATAAAGATAAAATTATGGTAGTAAATAATTCAATCAGAAAAATAATTTCGTGAATAAGTTTGTCAAAATTTAAATCTGATTTAAAAATTGATTTAAGGAATTATGTTTTAAAAGGTCTGATTATAGCCAAAAATGTTTCGGACATAAGACCCATAACAAAGTGGATATAAAGCCCAAAATAAGGGTAATAGTTCCCATTTTCTTTATTGGGATTATAGAGGGTTTTCGGACATAATCCAATAACCGGAGCATGTGATAATGACTGGGCATCACAACATGGATTTTTGGTACTTAAACTTTATTTTGGCTTAAACATGACATTATGGAAATTTAAGAGGTCAGTCTTGGAAAAAGTTAAACATTTTAAATTTTCAGAAAAATATATTACAGGGTATTTTTGTTGTTCCAGGTCAATGTTCTGTTTGGTTGACATTTGTCAGTTTGTATTTAACAGTTGTGCAGAGAACACTTTGACGGCCTCTACACCCTCGTATTTTGCGAGAAATATTTCCCGGCCGCATTATGTCAAAAAGAGGAGATTTGGCTTAGTCCCCTCGATCTCCTCATTTGACTGCCACCGACTATAAATACTGAAAATACAGACTTTCATGCAATAAAACATTTATTAAAAAACATTGTACCATTTAAGATTTATTCAAAAAGACATCGGCCTGGAACATTCGGTCCATTTGCAGGCTAGTATAAGATGAGCTTATAACTATCGATGCTCCGGTACCCTTAAATTCCACGTTGTGTTCAACATCCTATGATTTAAATTGAAATATTGTATAACCAAGTCTCCTTTATAAGAAAAAAAAAATGCGGGTTGTTCATCTAAAGGAGGACAAAAAGAGATAAGTGGTAAATATTACAAATTATGGCTACTGACATATATTATGTCTTAATAGTTCTACAATACCCAGCAAAACTTTGGTAATGGGTGCGATATTCTCATGCGTTACCTTGTAATGATAGCTCGTTACCTTTTTCATTATTTGCAAGCATAAAGTAATATATGATTTATAAATGTAAAGTAATAATTGAAATATTTTTGAAAATCTATTTTTAGATACATTACTTTGCGTTTTTTTGTAAGCAAAAGGGTAATGTATGTTTGTTTTGATAGCACTAGCGAAAAAACGAAGCGTGACAATTCATTAAAGTTTAAAGCAATCAAATACTATATGCGTCGATAGCTCAGTGGGTAAAGTTCTTTGCTGGCAACCAGATTTCCCTGGTTCGATTCCCATCTTGACCACATTATTTTTAATTAAAACTATTTCAAATTAAATATTTATAATAATTTTTTTAATAAAAATTCCTCTTTAAAAAATCTATTTTTAGACACATTACTTTTTCCATTCTCGTAACCATATAAGTAACCCATTACATTATCACCTCTAAAGTAATGGGTATATACATTACTTTGAGGCTCATCGCCTATAAAATTCATCATTGAAGTAAGGTGTAAAGTAATCCATCGGCCCCTATGGCTATACATTACTTCACCCATTATTTGGTAATGTGTGGTTTTGCTGAGTACCTTAGCAATCTGCGGCATTCCGATCAAATGGGAAAAATTTATCTGAATATATATATAGTACTAGGACAACCTATCAAAAGGAAACGAGATAACTAAATCGACAGTTGATATAACCCAAGTAATTTATAAAATTCATATCTCTGCGAGTCTTTTATATTAACATTTTCTTTATGAGTGTATTAACAGTATTTGTATGGATACAAACTTTGATAATGAACTAGTGTCAGCAATATTTATTCTCTGAGATTTTTTTATTATTAGTATTTTTATGAATGAATAACTATCGTATTTTAGCGTAATCGTGTTTTATCATCAATGACGTTGTCATCAAGAGAGTATGATGGAGAAATCTAAGCATATGAACTACAGTACATTACATATAGTATAGTAACTTATGACGCTGCACAGTGCTTTGTTCCCATATAACAAATGGACAAAAATAGATAGAGGTATAGTAGGTAAATGTTACTATTTTGTTTAGTGTTCGTATGAATACACACGAAATTTTCGTGATGATCGGAGCAAGAATTTTCCTTATGTATATTCTGAAATTAATTTTTAGCTATTCGGAACATAACAAAAATGGCTTACGATATTGTTAAAAAATTAAAATTGCTAATTTTTCTACAAATTTTTGTTAGAATGGAAATAAGGACTTGCTGACCTATCATATGGCTTTTTACTGTAAGGCACTGACGAAAATGTAAAATTTACCCGATTTCAACAAATCAATTTATAATAGTATAGTCAATATCCATGCTTAAATTTGTTTAACTCGGTTCAGTAACTTAGAAGCTGCTAGTATATCCTTTTTTAATACTTTAAATCGCAAAATGTACTTTAAAAAAATTATTTTCATCCAAATAGTTGATAGCGTGCTTGCTTATCAGTGTGGGGGTTGTGGGTTCGATTCCCACCAGAATTTCCGGTCTGTTTACGCTACAACGAGCCGATGGCCTTCGTTGCTAGTGTTCGGTTAGGGTATAAGGATATAATTTGTAATTATTTGATTAATATAAATAAACAAATAAAAATAATAATACTGCCGGAATCGATGAAGTGAAGAACCTGTTGCAGCGGAAATATCGAGGGCATCCTTTTGCTCTTGCCTGTGACGAATTAGAATTTAAAAAGTATTTATTGATTTAGCTTATTAATTATAATAAAAAAAAAAACTAAAAAACCAAAACCAGAAAAAAATTAATTTTTGTAATTTTTTGGAAACCAATATTTTTCAAATTAAGAAAAATACATTTTTAAAAACATTTTTTTTTTGTTATTTTTGGTACCGGTTGGGTTCTGGGGGCCAATTCCGAATAAATTTGCTTTGAAATAAATAATTGATCATTTTTACAGTTATTTTTCACTTCATGTTTTTATTTTGAGCGATTGCCATTTTCGTTAGGAAAAAAAAAGGTTGTTATGATGACTATCTGTCAACTTTATTTCATTCCACTCGTTCCGTGAGTTTTAAAGCAAAATTTTACTAAACAACTTCAATTAATTCTTTTTTTTTTTTTTTCATTAAAAAATAAACATTTAATACATATTAAGAAATGTCTTTATATGCGTTTATGCACAGACTACACAGATAGATTACCAATGACATATTTATTTCGACATTGCAGTGATTTGCAAAATGAGATGAAAAAATATACTCCATATAAGAGCCAATTTAGACGGTGACTTCTTTGCATGCAATTATTGCGTGCAATTTTTGTTTGTTGGCGATCGGGCTAGAGAAGCAAGCGAGGTAACAAAAAAGGCACGGTTTTCTTCGTGCATGTTTCTGTTATCTCTCCTTAACACTCATATGTATTCTTCTTTTGTTGCTTCATTCACATTTAGTTTTCGTGCAATTAAAGTCACCGTATAAATATATATAACTTTGGAAGCAACTTTGAATTCTACGGTACATATTTGTTTATATATCTATCCCTTTCTGTGTATCACTGCAATTTTGACATATCCTTTTACTCATTTTCTAGTTGCCATTTTCATTCAATTAGCTGTTTCATGTCTGGGTAGTCTGTGCGTCTATGCCTCTGGAAAAGAAACAGAAGGCAATTTTTTTTTTGTTTTGGTTTTTATGTTTTATTTTTTTGTATTGTTGCAAACATGGATTTTTCGAATGCGATTTGAGCGTTTTTTGTTTTTAAATAAAAATGTAATTATTATTTTTATAAATCCTCTAATTAAAAAATGTATATTAGAACAAATATAAAATGTTAAAAAATGATCCATATAAAAAAAGTAGCTAACAATGTTTGTAAAATAGTGCAACACTCACATTTTTTCATGAACTTTTATTTGGTGAAGAACAAAAAGCTTATATAATAAAATTTTGACAGATAGTTTTCGAAAAAGTTAAATCAAGAATCGGATTCACTTCACAGCTTCACACATTCAGAATCGGTACCCTGTTCATTGCACTATCTGTTAGATGTACATATAAGCTATAAAACACCTGTTCCCTTTCTTTACTCCATCAAACCTTCTTAATTTTTGACTATCCAACAAATAATTAGTATTTTCAAAGCCGCAAAGAATATGATATTAGAGAATTTTACTTAAAAGTATATTTTTAGTTTATAATTTTTTACTTATATCTTAAAAAATTAAAAAAAAAAACGAAAGGGAAGTTAAGTAAAAAAAGATTAATTTTTGAAAAATTTTTTCATGAAAATTATCTGAGTTTAACGACTTTTCGTGGTGTTAAAAAGAGTCAAACCATAAATATTTTTTTTTCTAATATTACTATTAGTTGACTTATAATCTTTCCAAAAGTATATATTTATTCAATATTTAAGAACAAACTTTTTATTTTGATTTTTGTCTGTTCCATAGACACTGTGCGATGTGTTGTCGTTGAATGATGACTCACCCACCTTAACTGAAAAACAACTTAAGTAAATCGCTGGTTGTTCGCTAGCTAGTGGAGCATGTGGAGATTCCCAAAACGTTTGCACATTCTACAGTACACTAATTATTGTCGTTTCCAATGCGGACTATAGGCAACATCGACAATATATTGAAAAATTCATAACAAACAATTTTTTTTTTGCATCGTCATCATTCGTAGAAAATTTGTATGAGTGTATTTTGGCATTTTTAGGCATGAGATCGTGTTGTTATTGTGTAGCGTATTGTACTATTTTTGAGTTTTTATTTCAATATTATTTTTAATCTTTTTATTTTTATTTCGATATTTTTAATAGATTTATTTTCCCAGCAAAAATCTTGAAAAGTATTTCTTTTTCTTATGTTATTTATATTACGATCTTTAACTGAGAACTAAAACTGATACTAAGAACAAGTTATAAAAGTAAGTTGAAGTGATTAATAAATTTATGTATATAAAGGAATTACCTACCATAAATGATTTTAATAATAGGTGCAAATATTTAAAAACAATTAACTTTTCTTTTCATAAAATTTTGGCTTTCTTTCTTTTATCAACAACTATTTTCATAATATTTTACATAATTTAATGTGAACAAACAGTTTTATTATATTTTTGGAATACTGGATCAATTTATTGCAAACTTTATTCTTGATAAGTTAGCGGATTTTTCATAATGTTTCCTTAGGTATTAACTGGAACTTTAAATTGAAACATTTGTTCTGTCCCATATATAATTAAATTTAACCATTGTATAAATTTTATCTATACATTCAGTAATCGGGTCTTAAACATGAAAGTTTAATACCTCAACTTAATATCTGAAAACATTAATTAAATAATTTGTTTAATAATTGATTTATTTTTATCATATGATTTAAACTACTGACTCATAATTTTGTTGGGTTTCTGTGTTTAATTTTATAAACTTGAATAGATATATTTTTGTGGGAATTTCACAAGAATTTCCACGTATTTGTGATTATTAGTTGTATTCTAATCTAATTAATTGCTTGATGCCCCACTGCCGCAATTATTATGGCGCCTAACTCAACTTATGACGTTGTTGTTGTTGCTTACTTTTTAAAATGATTCATTTGCCCTGATGTTTGTTAAAGTGAATTGAAATTATCTTTTAGATAAAGGTCTCTTATCGTTTTTACTATAAGTGGATGTTGTTTGAATACGTATACAATTCATTCATAAAAATTTTATATTTACTATGATGAGTTCATGGTAAACATTCATCAAGGAATATTTGTAAAAGTATATAATATAAAATTATAGCATTTCATTATGTAAGGAAATAGCGGTGATTCGAAAAACTACTTATTAATTTGAAGATATCGGGTTGTTCTTTTAAAGTAACCTGCCTATTCCTACGAAGAAGTCTGTGACACTAGTTGTGACTATATTCCCCTTGCGTTTGTTTACGCTGATAAAAAAACCGCCTCTCCCAAACATATTTCTGCTGGTAATATAAATACAGTTTATCACAAAAGTAAGTATGCAGCATAAAAATAATCAAAAATCTCTATTTTTTTAAAAAATATGCCGAAGTATTTAAGGTTTTTTACACTCACAATAACATATGGTATTCGCTTATATAAAAATACGAAGATGCCTAAAAATAATTATACCGTTATAATATCCCGTTATCATTTCTAAAGAATTAGCAAAAATCCTATCACAAAAGTAAGTATGTTGTTTTTAAAGTTTTGACCTTAATTTCAACTAATCGCCTTTAAATCGCGGAAAAAGTGAAAGATTGTGCTTATAAATTCGAGTCAATACCGAAACTACGTTTTTATTGCAAATTTTTCTAAATTCGAATTATGGCTCCCCGTGGAAAAGAACTTTCACAAGATTTAAAAAGTGTTATTGTTAAACTTTACAAAGTAAAGAAAAGCCAACGTGAAATTGCCAAAGTTATCAATAAAAGTAGTTCCACAGTACAGAAAATTTTAGAAAAATATTCTACGGAGGGCAATACTAATAAGAAGACTCGCATTGGGCGTCCAAAAACCTTCAATCACAGGGAGAAACAAATTATCACAAGAAAATTAGAATCAAATCTCAAGAAGAGCGCTCAAAAAGTACTGGCAAAAATAGAAAAAGAGACTGGAAAAACTTGTAACCCATAAACCATTCGTCGGGGCTGTATTCTTTCGGTTACCATGGCCCTAATATCCGCAAAAAAAAACTATTTGCGAACAGCACCAATAGAAGAAAACGGTTAGCCATCGTAAAGGAGTACAAAAATAAAGATGAAAATTTCTGGATATCAGTTATTTTTTCCGACGACAGTAAATATAATATTTTTGGCTCAGATGGGTATCAAAAAAGTGTGGAGAAAAGTAAACACTAAGCTCGATCCAAAAAATATGGCTGTGACAGTAAAACATGGTGGTGGATCGGTTATGGTATGGGGGTGTATGACAGCATGTGGTGCTGGAAATCTGGTGATAATCGAAGGAACAATGGATTAGACGGTTTATTTAAACATTTTAAAAAATTACTTACATCAAAGTGCAGCTAAATTGAGACTAAATTGATAATTTGTACTCCAACAAGACAATGATCCTTAATATACAGCCCATATTGTTAGAGAATGGCTTTTGTATAGAGCGCCAAAACAATTAAAAACTACACCCCAATCACCTGACTTAAACCCAATTTAACATCAGTGGAATTATCTCGAAACAAAATCAGAAATCATAACATTACAACCAAAGATACTCTGAAAGCTGCACTATTGAGGAGTAAAATAAAACTCTACCTTCGGTTGGAATCAGTTAAAAAGGCCAAGGGCTATCCAACAAAATATATAATGTCCGCCTGGCTTCATAGACTCAATTACAGTGCCAATTTTTATGAACTGCATACTTTTTTTTTAATTCTATTATTAGAACCAGGTAATGAATTAGAAACTTTTTTGTTTTTTTTTTTATTATTTTTCTTAAGTTAACATATAAAATAAATGAAAAAATATATTTTTTATGTTTTTATTTCAAATCTTAAGCCAATTTTTACATCATATCAATTTAAAATATTGCTGCATACTTACTTTTGTGATATACTGTATGATTGGATGAACTGTCAGACATGTTCGCCGTGTTTTTACTTAAAACAAATATGTTTACCTGTAAATACATGTATAACATATGTTTAAATCACATGGAATGCCTGTGCCCGCAAATATATATATAAATATATTTTTTTTTTTCTACAAACATAATATATTTTTGTCATAAACATTATTTGTTTTCATGTAAACACATGTAATATATTAAGAGACAAAGCAATTATTAATAAAAGCTACGCAATAGGTTGTATTTATTTAACTTTCCAATTCTCACTATATTTAAATGGAAGGACCAGGAAAATTGAATGAATACATCTATTGTTTGTCATTTATTAAATGCTTTTAACTAAAAATCTGATAAGTCAAGACAAACAAAATGTGTAACACCCAATATTTTTATGAATAAATAAAAAAACTTTTAATATAAAATAAGTAATAAACTTAAATACACTTATTCCAATTCTATAATTTTATGTTAAAGGTAATTTTATTATTTTAAATTTTAAACATTTGAAAAGATATTCGAAGTGGAAGTCCATTTTTCTTTACACTTCTTCTAGTACATTCTATTCTGAAGTATTGTACACTCCCATATCGTGAATAGACCTTTTTTTCTAAATTAACAAAAACTTAAAATTAGTGAACAGTCAAAAACTAAATTCATTTCACAACTGGGCTTATTATAATTAAAAAGAAATGTTTAAGTGAAATAATTTTTTTCTGATATTTTAGGATTTTAAAGGGGTTTAGGCCCTCCAATACGACAATTAAGATGATGATCTACTTATATTGAATTCTGAAACAAATTGGAAAACACACAATTAGACCAACTCAACGGAATTAAGCAATATTATATTTACCCTCTGTCCGGTTTTTGCTTCGAACTTTAAAGGCCCATTCACAGTTATGGAGTACTCCACTCTATATAATGGATTGTGTTCCCTTCTCCTTCGCATAATTCTAAAAGTGTTTATTTATAAAGCTGGTTGCTATGAAGTTCAACCAGTAATTTAAAATGTTGTTTCTCATAATTTTTAGATCTGCATCAAAAATACATCAAAAATACAAATTAATGATGAAAACTTTTATCATTGTCTTAACAATTTGCCAGTTTTGCTTTATTCCTTTAAAATTTTGAGGTATCGAATTAAAAAAAGTTATATTTTTGGTGATATTTTTCTATAAAATACCATAAGGAAGATATTATGAATAAAAAACAAGTAAAAAAGCTTAAATTCGGCTGAGCTGAATCTTTAAATATCCTCCACCAATATCCAAATAAATGTTCTACTGTTTTTGATACAAATAATGTAAAAAACGTTAGAAGTAAAATTATGGAGGTGAAAAAAATTTTTTGAGGTAAAAACTTTTTTTTGGATGTGAAAACAAATTTTATAGTGGAAAAAAATTTTGAGGTGAAAGAATTTTTTGAGTTGAAAAAAAAATTGTGAAAAAAATTTTTTGAAGTGAATATAAAATATAATTCAATTCTAAGCGACTGGTGAAAAACCAAGACAAAATATTTTACTGTCGCTACTATGAAATTTATACTAAAATACACCATTTTGTATGGAAAACTTTTTAACCGCAGAACCGATTTTGCTCATTTTCAATAGCAAACTGGGAGGATGTCCAACAATCTGGGTAAAAATGAAGACCCCCGCGTGCGTCTTCGGGCCGTGATCGCCATTTCAACAGACGGACGGACAGACAGACCTTAATCGCTAAATCGACTTAAAATTGTATAAGGATCACGAATATATATACTTTATGTGGTCTTAGATCGATATTTAGACATGTTACAAATGGAATGACAAACTGATATATATGGTGGAGGGTATAAAAATGTTATAAAAAGTTTCAAGTTTTCGATTGTAAATTCTTCAAATCAAATGTTGGCAAAGCGCTTTTTTCTATCGTTGGCAGAGCATTGTAAATAAGTGCTTCGGGCAGCACTTTTTTGTTGTAGTCAGTACTATGCCAGAGCTTTATTTTTACCATCGACAATTTCTTACTGCTGAACAAATAAGTGTCAAAAAATGTATTTTTTCTACTCCTAAGATGACACTTAAAAGTATGAGGCTAATCCTTGATTTTAATTCTCTAGTACATATCCAAGTTTTATCCAAATCGGCGTGTAAGCGGAGGGGGACTCACTTGTGACCTTTGTACTGAAATTCCTGAGATTGGTCAGAATGACAAAAAAATATTATTTTGAATAAATAAAAAAATTTACCTGTGGTGAAAATTTGAAACTTAACGAAGAGTTTATCTGGAATTTTTCGACCAATAAACTAAATTTAATGCTAACTGACGAAGATACATATAAGCTTGTTAATTTTTTAAATTTTAATCCAAAACAATACCTCTCCGACAAAAAAAAAATATTATTTTGCTATCACCCAAACAGCATAATCTTTCCGACAAAAAAACGGCTTTTCAGAAAGAAATCTTTTTTCTATATGTGGTCCCGACCCCCTTGGTCGGGGCCCCTGGGACCCGCTAGGTCCGAAAAACCGAACACCTCCAAAAACGGTAAGTGTGACGACTCACGATTATAAAAATGCATTTTGTTTTATGATCCATAAAGTTTGGCTACGACTAGATCCATTTAAGACCCCGGGAGTCTAAAATCACCAGTTAATGTACTAATCGCTAGGTACTCAAAGGAACGGACATTTTTTTACAAATTCAAACATGAACTTGAATTTATTGTTCGCATTAAACAAAATGGGATATTCACCACAATGTACCTAAAAATTAAAATTCGTTTACGAAATCCCCGAGGGGGTTCAAATTGTTCAATCACCTCCTCGCGATAATTCCTGGAGAACGCCAAAGTCTACAAAAAACTGATATTTTTTAACACCTAAAATTTATAAAAATTGCCCTAACGCGAATTTTATTTTCCAAATCTTGAAACAAAAGGTATATTTGGAATCCTGGCAAATTTTCAATAAGTTTGAGTAGTCACACCATTTTGTTCGTGTTTCGGTTGTTTGAACCCGCTTAACAGCAAATAGAAAAGAAATTATTTTTCATTCCAAAGGAGGTAATTTTCCTTTTTTTTTTTTTTTTTTGAGCGGTGCCAACAAAATTAACTTTTCCCTTTTTACCACCTAAAGTTTACTAAAATAGACCTAACGCAAATTCCTGACAAAATTTCCTATAATTTGGGTGTGTTTCGAAAACAATTTTGTTTTCCAGAAAAGGTAATTTTTTGAGGGTTGTCGAAAAAGTAAAATTTTGCCAAAAATACATTATTTTAGTATCAATACAATATTTGGTGATTGGACATAAAGTCTTTTATCAAAATTTCTCCACAAAATTTATTTTTATCAGAATTTTTTAATTTTTTTCTCAATGGGTTAAAAAATACATCACTGTTATTTGCAAAAACAAAGTTGACAGCAGGCTTGTCCGACTTGGAGTTTTGTCACCAAATTTGGGTATTTTTTGTTGGACATTTATACAATTTTTTTCGTTTGGGGACAGGGGATTTTTTGGGGATATTTAAAATCTTTCACACATATATAAAATAATTCTAATTTGGGTAGTTTTTTTTTAAAATAAACATTTAAATGTGTACAAAAAATTCTAAATTAAAGTAAAAATTAGCACTTAGAATTTTTTACCAAGGAATCGATTCTGAAAATTCTTTTTATTGATTGATTGGTTGCAGAGTATTCAAAAAACCGGCCTTTTGGAAAAACCGGTTTCGGTTTTCTTCGAAAAATTGAATTTTAAAAAAACTGGTTTCAGTTTCGGTTTTTGCAGAAAAAAACCGTCAAGCGGTTTTTCGTTTTTTTTTTTTTTTAATTTGAATAAAAAGCTTATATAATTTGTTAATTGTTTTAATTACAAACAAAAAAAAAAAGAAATTTAATATATAAAGTAATAAAAATAAAAAATACATTCTTTGAAAAAAAAATTTTATAATATTTTTTTATTGTATTTCATTTCAACATTTTATTTATTGGTTTTAATATTTTTTAATATTATAACTTAACTAATTAATATTATAAAAATTAATATTATATTCATATCAGATGAATAGAGATCATTAAGTTTGTAAATTGGTAAAATTAGGTACGTTAGTAATTTGAACGTTTAAAACGTTTGGCATTAAATAAGTTTTTTTAATATTACATTTTAAATATGTAAAAAGAAAATCTATTTTTCAGTTCTAAAATAATATTTTGAAATAATATGCAATTTAAATGTTTCGTTTTAAGACGATTTTTTTGTTTGCTTTTGATAAAGCTGGAAGTGGAAAATATTATTTCACTAATAGTAGATTTTGGCCAAATAGTCAAAAGACAATTATATAAATTTTCAGTTCTTTTGTCGCATTTATCAAGATATATGAAATCATCATATAATGATGAATGATTTTGTACAGTCTCTTTTTTAGGATTTTGAATACTGTTTATTGTGTTAATTAAGATCTATTTGAATTTTTAATATCCAAAGTTAAGTCTTCATCGGAATCTATCAGACTTACATCTAAATTTTCATAACCAAACAAACGATTATAAAAGTGTTCGGTAAAAATAAAAGAGACCAAGTAATCCAGTTGGTGATGTAATTAAAAAAACCGGTTAACCGAACAAAAAGGACCGGTTTCGGTTTTCTTCAAATTAACAAAATATTCGAAACCGACCGCTTAAAAAAAAAAGAAACCAGTTGACCGGTTTTCGGTTTTTGAATACTCTAATTGGCTGTTAAAAAGATTTGAAAATCTCTTATCGTTAAATATGTTAATTCAGATCTGATAGTTCTTAAAAAATGTAAATAAATTTAAAATTTTTTGCAAAGGTTAATATATTTTAAAATCTTGAAATTTTAAGTAAAAACATTAAATTATAAATTGGTTTTTAATGTCAGTGACAGAAGTTGGATGGTATTTCTAAGAAATATTTTTTTTTCAGAATTTCGTACTTAAATCACAAAATAATTTCTTGTTGTTAGTGCTATTACAAAAAATAAAATAAATTGCACAGTTATAAAGCACGTTTTAGCCAAATTTTTGGAAAGGTTTTTTAAGCTCTATTTCCTCTTTCTGACACTTTTTCTAATTGGGTATATTTCTTTTATTTGTTTGGGAATAACGAAAAAAAGTATCTGGCAAACTCGGTTGACAGTTGCAAGTCAAGCAGCTGTTTTGCAGTACATTTTATTTTCAGTTTTGTCTTCGAAAAAAGTTTAAAACTCGTGTAATTTTTATTAGCTTCTGAGTTTTGTGTTTGCATAATTGATGCAAATTACCATATGCAAACAAAAATACATATTAAAATTGTTTATTAAAGCGTGTAATGTTGCCTAAACTACCAAAAAGTAAATTCTGGAAATTTGTTAAAGGCAGCGCCAAGACATTATTTGTTTTTGAAGCCGTCTGCTTTGCTGCGTCATATGGAGTTTATTATCGCATGAATACAAATCGTGGTATGTACAATATCTTTTATGTAATAAAGAAAATGTCTACAATAGAAAAAAGAAATGGTAGAATTCATTTTTCGTGAAATTAAAAGGACAATAAAAATAGTTTTCGCTATAAACAGATATAAAAATGGTGGGGCTTGTGGAATATTTTCTATTCAAACAACTCTTGACACAAATTTACAAATTAGTTGAGATGAGTCAGAGGTCTTTGATTTAACTGTAGTGTATACATAAATACGAGTATTGTCATCTCTATTTGCTATTGATTTGATGTATTATTGCGTCATAATTTTAAAACAATTATTTTAATTTTTATGATTAGGGAAAGCAAGTTAAAAGGAGGAAATCTAGTCTTTTAGTTTTAAATACAATCGTTCCAGTTATCTTTCTTCTATGTAATTATTTGCTAAAAATGTAAAACTGTTTGTTTATTGTTGTTGCTTTGTATACCGGTTTAATCCCTTGCTACCTCAACGTACAGAGTTGTTCCTTTCTTGACCATACGCTAGGAAACAAAAGTTTTATCAGGGTTTTCTTTTATAGAGCATTGGCAAACAAGATGGACTAAATGATTTTTTTTTTAAATTTTTATGAATTTTTTCTTAAAAAATTAACCACAAAAGAATTCAATTCCTACGGTTGTAATATTGAAAATAAATAAAATATATACGGATTAGTGGCTTTGATGAGTAAATTTTTTCTGTGTAACCTGACATCGACCGGGCTTAGGGGGTTCCTCCTATGTCATTGGCAGTTCAGGCTTCACTGAGTAAAATTTTTAAGCGTAATAGAACTTTCAATTTTCATAATGTTTTTCCATGTAATCGACCCTCTCCAGGGTTAAGGGGGTTTCTCATATGTTATAGACTGTTTTGTAGTTTCGCTGAGTAAAAATTCATTGCAGTAATTTTTTTTAACTGATGTCCAAGATTCACTTAAATTAGTTAAAAACCAAAAATGAGGGTAAAGCAAAGTTAGATACTTAAAAACAATAGACTGAAACCTCCGGTCCCTATATGTGAATTGATGAAATAGATCTTGTACCGGATAAGAAAACCTAAACTGTAATGTTCTGTGACCTTAATACTTGAATGCTTCTTTCGACACCTGAATAATGTGATTTTTTCAAGTAGATATTACATTGGATTCCCATGTCCAGAACATCCAGATTATCTGACCTAAAACCACCATGTGAGCAGATGACATTGGTGACTCCAAGGCCCGTACAAGGGTCAACAGACAACATTGGGTATTGCGTGCATTAAAATCGACTCTATTAGCTTGACCCCACTCGAAAGGTCAAAATTGAGCTTGTCAGTCATTTTTAGCCTGATGCCCCAAACCTTCAAAGGGCTTGGCCTATGATCAAAGCAATTTGAATTACAAATGTTTCTGTCATCTGCGAAGGAATAAATAGCATTTTAAGTTTGACCCAAAATGTCAATTATAAAGATAACACAAAGTGAGAGAGAAATATTGCGGTACACCTGAATTCAGCTGAAACAACGGATTAGATGCGTTCTACAAGGTGGGACAATAAGTATTACCCTATTCAAAAGTGCTGCAATTTTTCAAATGCCATCGCATGTTAGTTTGGTTTTGACATTCGTTAAGTAGACAATTGCGAAATTTATAATAAATAACAATGAATCTCTCTATACGCCTCAAGAACGTGCGATAATTGTGACAATGTCTATGCGTAATAATTCGGCAATGATGTTAACGCTCATTTTTAACTCAGTGGTCACGTCAAAAGCAAGCTTCTTGGTTCTGGGGGTCGGAAAAGCACGAATAATTTATAAATCACCATTACACCGCGTGGAATACATTAACGTCGAAAAAGGCCCTTATTTTTAGATCGAGCAGACGGCAACACCACTATATTTTCTATATTTTTCTTACTGCAAGTTAACGATCAGGATTTGGAGGAATTGTAGTTCCAACAGGTCGCGATCACTTGTCATACTGTGCAAGCCATAATGCGCACAGTTATGACAAAATATAATCAAAAGAGCCCAAATTTCCAACAACGTAGACGGTGGCCATTTGTCGGACATACGAGGGCGGATCAATAAGTCCGTGACTTTTCGAACTTCCCTTGTAGTTATATGAAAAAAGTTCCGTCATTTATTTTTGCGTTTAACAGCTGTTCAAAACATACAACCTTGTGGATTTTTTTAAAAATGGAAAAAAGTGAATTTTAAGTGCTCATTAAACATTATTTTTTGCGAAAAAAAACCGTTAATCAAACCAAGAAAAAGCTTGATAAATACTATGGGGACTCTGCACCAACGATTAAAATGGTAAAAAAAGTGGTTTACTGACTTTCGTTGTGGTCGCACAAGTACAAATGACGCTGAACGTTCTGGACGGCCAATTTAGGTCAATACACCCGAAAATGTCGAGAGATTGTTGATGCCATAGGCATTTCATATGGCAGCGTGGTTTCGATTTTAAATGATCAGTTTCATTTAAGAAAGCTGTCTGTAAGATGGGCGCCGCGTTTGCTCTCAATTGACTATATACGTAATCGTTTAAAAACTTCAAAGGATTGTTTGGAGTTGTTTAATAGCAATTCGAATGAGTTTTTGTGGATGAAACATTGATACATTACAATACTCCGGACACCAAGCAGCAATGGTCTTTTCCGGGTGAGCCGGCTCCGAAGTAGGCCAAGGTAAGTTTATCGGCCAATAAGGTGATGGCAACAGTTTTTTGGGATGAACGCGGGATAATCCACATCGATTACCTTCAAAGGGGAAAAACAGTAAACGGCGAATATTATGCCAACTTATTGGACCGATTTAACGAGGATTAAAAAAAAACGACCCCATATGGCCAAGAAAAAAGTTCTTTTTCGTCAAGATAATGGACGGGTGCACACGTGTGTTGTCTCAATGGCAAAATTCCTTGAATTGGGCTACGAATTGGTACCTCATTCGCCATATTCTCGGGATTTAGCCTCCAGTGACTATTTCCAAACTTAAAGAAATTCCTCGGTGAAAGAGATTTATCTCCAACGATAAAAATATTGATCAAACAAATGCCTATTTTATGGACATCAAAAAATCCTATTTTTTGGAAGAGATACAAAAATTGGAGAAACGTGTGACTAAATGTATTGAGCTAAAAGGAGATTATGTTGAAAAAAAAAATGTGTTTTATTCAAAAAGTCACGGACTTATTGATCCGTAGTTTTTCACAATTAATTTATAAGTGCGAATAAATTAATTTAAAAACTAAAACAAAGGTTACAGCGAAAGAAATTCAGATGATGATTTTTGCTCGATTTGCTCATAAATCGACTAAAGCGATTAATAAAAAAATTACATTAAAAGCTTTTAATCAGATGTAGAAAATTTCTAATAACAAAAATGCTAACCGCTTAGTATTACTAAGCTATTTGTAATAGGGAATTAATTCAAACATCATGCTTCATAAGCAATTCAAAAAAAGCGGCAAATGAATGGCACAAGCTGTCATATTTAATTGATAAAGAATTTCGTTTTAATTTGATTACAAGTAATTTTTATAATAAAACTAATCCATGTTTTCTTTTTTTATATTTTTTACAGAATTTCGTCACTATATTAACGACAATTATCCCTTTATTTTGAACTATTACTACAAAGTAGGAGAAGTAATTGGAAATAGTGGATTGAGAGAAGCCGATGCCACTGTTTGGCGTGCAGAAGAACAAAAAAAGGATTAAACTCAACAAATTACTACTATAAAACAAAACAAGCAAACTCCTCAGATTAAAGTAATTTTTTTAAAAATCTTTTAAATATTCAAATTTTAGATTGAAATTTTGAAATCAAAATTCTTTAACTCAATTTGTTTAAGTCCATTCTTAATTTTATAGTTAATATTTACAAATAATCTATCTATTAACTTTCTATTCAATTTGATTATTTATTTAATATTAACGTAAATGGCTTCAAATATTTATGCTTATGTTAAATCCTTAATTTGGTTGTCTACATTAGGCGGCCTTGGCTATGGTCTTATGCGTTTAACGGAACCCTCACAAGAAACATTAAACAAAATACGTAATTCAACTGGGCCAGTCCATGCAACTGAAGAAAATAAAAAGAAATTATTGTTTATGCAAAAACTTAAAGAAGCTGCTGGTGATAAAACGCCAATTTACTTAAAGAAAAAAGACGATAAATAAAAAGAACATTCATACATCCATTAAATATTGTGGTCCTTCGAACCGTAGAGTAATAATAAAAAGGAAAAATCACATACCGGAGAAGATTTTAAAACAAAACAAAAAAGTTGTTAGGAATATTTTCATTTAACAAGAAAAAATAAAAAAAAACCTTAAAAAAAGTTTTGAAAAAAAAAATATTTGGATTTTTGTTCTAAGAAGAAAATAAAAAATTATATAAGAAAACGAAATTTTAAAACTGCTAGAAAATCTTAATACTTGAAGAAATAAAAATATCATACAAATAATTTAAGTGATCTTTCGAATCAAAGATATTATTCGGATACAACATAATTATGAATCACGCATTAGAGCCAAAATCTTTTGAAAATATAGATGCTGATGCATCTACAGCCGCTAAGAAAGATACCGTTTTAGAGCGTATAAACAAACGTAACAAAGAACGACAAAATTATTTGGATGTCAAACTGGAACAGCGTCACAAAGAGGGGGCCGAACTAGAAGGAGTCGATTATTTTAATCAAACATTTGCCGATAAAGTACGAGAAATTGAACTAAGGTTAAAAAATGTAACCGAAGCTACAGCAAAAAAATCATCTGGCGATGGTCCTGCCATTGATTTGGCCAGACATTTTGCAGATATTACCATAGAAATCCAGGAATTACAAAGATACTTAACTAATTCTACCATGTTCTTAACAGAATATAAAATTAAATCTTGTCAGGAATTGGTACACGATCTATCGGTTACCAGTGAGGAAACTAGAGTAAGATTAGTGCCCAAAAAGAAATTTGGTTTTAGTGGCCGCAAAGTTACACCCAAACCGGCATTAAATCCTAAATTAACAATACAAGATAAGGTAGATACCTTGGAGAAATTAGATCATACAGCAGTTACAGCACAAAATGTTTTAAATTGGACTTTAAATAATTTAAAAAATGATTACATCTGCCTAAAAGAAGAACAAGTCAATGGCAAAGATATAACTATAGCAAATTTGCAAAATTGTTTTGTAGAGTTACAGGGTTACGCAGGATCTGTACAAATTTCTCATTGCAAAGATTGCACCTTTTTATGTGGCCCAATTGCTAGATCTCTGTTTGCAGAATATTGTAATAATTGCACTCTTAACGTAGCCTGTCAACAATTAAGATTCCATTCTTCTAAACAATGTCGTATTTACTTGCATGTCACATGTCGTGCTATAATTGAGGATTGTAAAGAAATCGAAGTAGCCTCTTATAATTATGACTATCCCCAAATTGAAGAAGACTTTAAATTGGCTGGTCTCAACAAAGAACAAAATAATTACACCGATGTAGCAGATTTTGATTGGCTATCTCCTGATATTCCTTCTCCCAACTGGCATTTAATTAAGAATGCTGCTTCAGTCAACTGGCAAGATATTAAAAATGAATGGAAAATACGTTATATCGATAATGCCTCTTTATAGTTCAAATATCAATGGTTATTATATTTAATATCTCTTTTATTGGCCGTTATAGTTTTTATCTATTTTCCAAATATTTCTTCTTTGAGTAAAGAAATTTTAACATTTCTAGCAAATTTGAAAAATCTCTATAAATTCGTGGGTTTTAAATGGTCATATATAATAACCTTTATCAATTCTAGTTTCCAGCAGTATAAAGAAAAGACTTGAATAAAAGAAAAAGTAAACAGTACTACACCTAACCTTTACTTACATACTTTTAACGGCTTAAAATTTCTCTAAAAATTTTGTTTGATTTTTAACAGCAAAATATAATAAAGTAAATTCTTTAAAACTAGTTTAGTTTATAGTAAATGATACATTTTAATAAAATATACCCTTTAAAAGAACATTTAAATTAAATTTAATAGTTTGTTTCTTTAATAATTAAAATATAACATTGTAATCCAGTTTGTATTTCGTGTCTAATAAAATAAATTATTATCAATATAAAAATATTATATATAACTAAGAATGATACATTTTTTTAGAGTAATTTTTCCAATGTTTTTTTTTTTTTTTTTGGGATGTCAGTTAATTATACTTGATTTAGTTTATACGATTTTATTATCAGCCATTAGCAACAACTGGAGGAAGGTAATAGCTTTGTCAAAGACGTGATTTTAGTTGGGAACAATGTTTTAAGTTGTATTAATATTTCTTGTATATCGTAAATATATGTATGTATATAAAATAATTGATATTAATAACACAGTATTTTAAAATACTTTTATTTTTCTTTACAAATTTAAAACAATAAAATAAAAAAAAAAATATCCACACAAAACCTCAAAACAAACATTTCCGAGAACAAGTACATTTCTTGGCAGTTTAAAATAAAAGAAAATCTTTGTTACTTAAAAAACTTTATCTTACAGATGAGGGAATTGAAATGGCTGGCCTTAAGGGGTACTGTGTGATTTTTAAAATTATTTAATTGCGCTATATGTAAACATTTTTGTTTTTAAACACGTGACTTAATTGAAGATTTTTAATTTGTGAATTACGTTTATCAATATTAACCGGCATGATTAATGGGCCGGCTTATGGAATTTGGTTGTGTCATGGCTTTTATTTCTAGTCTGTAAGTAGGTAATAGGAATTATTATTTTTAAGAATTATTAGCTGATTGAAATGGAACGTACCTTAATTCTATGGGTAAGCATGTGGTATCAATACGGTTTTCTACTACTGTCAGCATCGCTAACGTTTTTAAATTTGGTTCAAAATCAAGTATATTTGTATCGTTATTATCAATTAAAAATGCTTGCTCTTGAGCGGTTGCATGAGGATAAGGACTGAAAAAGAAATAGATAGATATTTAACATGAAATAGATTAAGTGAATTTATTTAATTTTAGTAGTATTTATTTACAATCATTTCAGATTGTATTTAAATGTAGTGTAATTGTTAATGATAACTAACTTGTGTGTCTACAATGCAATACCACAAAGAGTGTTTGTTGTATGTTTAGAAATTGTATACGATAGTAACATTGAACTTGCGTGTAGTATTTTATTTTTATAGTTAGAAACAGCAATCAGTGAACGATAAACTTTAAGTACAGCCGAACCCCGATTTGAGCTCATATATACATATGTTTACGTCTGGCTGATCTATCTTTTTAAAATTTTTATATTTGAGTTTATAAAAAAAAATTTTCGTTAATTTTTTTTAATTAAAAATATTTTTTGTTCAAAAAAAAATATTTTTATATAAAAAAAAATCTTTTTGTAGAAATTATTTTGGATAAAAAAAAGTGTAGGAAAAATGGATCTTTTTTTTCGCTTAAACAAAGTAAAAGCATTTTTTTTATTGCCATAAAAAGAAATTTATCGCGAATAAATAATTCACTTCAGGAGGAAAAATTCATTAGCTTTAAACGACATTAGCCATGCGTGACGTCTTATCGTTCATAGGTTACACGTAACTAGCTTTTTTTTGCACTGGTTGCAAGAAAATAAAAAGTGATTGGCGGTGTCTATAAGAAGAATACACAGCTTGCCAGGGTTTCCCACTAATCTCAACTGCCAAAAAATTGTGTGTTATTTTAGTCAAAAAATAAATACAATCCAAGCCCAACAAAAAAACACGGGCAGTACTCTCCATTAGAATTCAATTTTACATGATTGAATAAAATTTAACAAAAGAGAAAAGTAATCCATATTCACAGATTTAAGCAAGTCCGTTAGATTACCATAGATTCCAAAAAGTGAACAATTAAGACGTGCAGACCGAAATTCGCTGCAATCAAATATAAGATGTTCAGCCTTCTCCATGGTGCCACAAGTGTCACAAACACTAGACTCCTCAACAATAATTTTAAGATACTTTTTATCATATCTTTGATTAGCCATTAGCCAATTCATCATTTTAATCTCCCTAGGCAACAGCTCACAACCATGGTGCCATGGTTTAGTCTCAACATCACCACAAATGTTAAAGCAAAACTATCCTTATTACGACTAAGATAATTAAACCTCGTGTTCCAATCATGAATTTTTTTATAAGCTTACAAACATCATCAGCAGAACACTTTATTTTAAGCGGTTGCCCAACATTAGTTGCTCGTTTTGCCATAAAGTCAGCTCGTTCGTTAAAGGAGGCACCAACATGTCCATGGACCCAAATTAATATCCAATGCTCAAACCGTGCAAGAAGCTTGTTGATCTCAGATATGAGAAAATTTGTATCATCATCTCGTCTGATCAGCTTTAACGCATTTAAACTATCACTAAAAATAGCAAGTTTTACAACTCTATTATTTGATGCAATATCAACTGCCATCTTGATTGCATGCAGTTCAGCAGATAAAGACGAGAGCTTATTTTCATTCTTGTATAAATAAAAACGATCCGCTCACATCCATCATTGCGTATCTCTTCCAACTTTGCAGTGTAGTCAGCCTTAATAACTTCAACAGGCATATTACGTTTAGAGGAGTAGAGCAGGGTTAGAACAAAATCACAGTTTGAGGGACAACCATACAACACAAAATTTAAGAAAAGTTTATAGAATTTTCTGAGCACAAAGGCATAACTGGATTTCACATGTTGAAAATCAAAAACGAGATTGTACAACTGATGGTAATAAAAGGCAACTTTAGAAAGTTCTTTAGCCGTTAGAAGTATTCCTATCACACCCAGACATCTTAAAGCTGCATTAACTGCACACGACTCTTAATGCACATTGGGCAATCAGCCATAGAAGACCTTGCATACTCCACTTTGTTTCTCACATACGCTTTATAAAAATGAATAGCTACTCTGGGACTCAAACCTCCTTTTACAGTTGATAACATTTTCAGCAAACTGGAACCAGATTGCGAATCTTTCCTAATACGTTAATAGGGTGGAGCAACCGTAAGACAATCCAAGAAATCTAAGACACTTCACCTGAGATATACTAATACCATTAACAAAAGCATTTACAGTTTTTCTGCTACCTTTGGAGATGTACATAGTTTTGGTCTTTGATGCATTAAATGACAAATTTAAATAACGACATAAGGCATTAAACATACAAATCTTGTTATTAAGGATTAAAAACAGCATCATCAAAATTAGAGGCCGCAGACATGATTACTAAATCATCAGCATACTGATACACAAGAGTACAACCATCTGCTATAGAGTGTAAAGAAGCAGTATAAATATTAAACAGAATTGGGCTCAAACATGAGCCCTGACGGAGCTACCCATTGTAAACTTCAACCTGAGAGGAGTAGAGCAGGCATAAGGTACGGTGAGACAGAAAATTGATGATCCAGTTATCAGATGGAATGTTAAAGTTGACCAAACTAGCTCTTAAGCGGGAACCATAAACACAATCATATACAGATTTATTTAATATCTATAATAACCACTTAATAACTAGCATCCTTAAAAAACACGTGCGCGTAACTAGCTTTATAATAATTATTATTATTTTTTGAGAATGCTGCATAAATCAAGTTTCTCACACTTTTTTTTAGTATGGCTCAAATATAGGTTCATACATATACATGTTGGTATGTGCGTATTTGTCTGTCAAAAAAAAAAAAAAAAAAAAAAACAAAACTAAAATCAAAAAACTCACCTAGTACCACCAAATAAAAATAAACGTGAACCTTTAACAATGCCTACTTGACGGCGCCGTGGAGTTGGTGGTTTACCATTGGGCTTAACAAGATTCCAACAATTGGCTTTGGGATCAAATGTATACAAATCATTAAAATGCTGATCCAATAAACCATTATAGCCACCAAAAACATATATAAGATTATTGTAGATAACTATAAATAAAACAAAAGAAATTTGTAAATTGTATAATATTAATATGATAACACAATACTAACACATTGAATGACTCCTCCGGCCCACTGGTACTTTTCCTGTTGTTGAGGGTCGATGCCACACTTTTGTCTTTAAATCTAAATAAACAATTTCTGGACAATACATCTCCTCTTGACTGTGATAAGGACTGTGTTTGTCCCCCCTGCCACCAAATATATACATTCTTCCATGTATATGTTCAGCAGCATGAAAATCGCGAAACGACGGTGGCACCCCAAATGTTTGTATATAACGCCATTCCATTGTATCCAAATTTAAAGCATGTACATCACATGAGAACTCATTTATCTCTTCGACAAAACCACCAAATATATACATGCATTCGCCAATGACACAGGCGGAATGACCATCTCTTGAACCTGGTATAGCACCACTTACCCAGGGTCTCGTCCAATTAAAAGTCCTTGGATCAAAACAATATAAAACATTGCATAGACCTTCATCATTACGACCGCCCCACATATATATTTTATCTTTGTATGTCACAGCAGTGTGGCCATATCTGAAAAGAAATTTTCGTTAACTTGCTATACACAGGCAATTTAAAAAAAACTCAGGGTTTTTATAACAACAAATCTTGCCAAAGTAAACAAATCTCTATAGAAAGATGACCTGATCCTGAAAGAGCTTTTTGTCAAAGTTAGGCCCAGTTTTTTGTCCATGTCCACGATCTGCTTAAGGAATAAATTGCTCCATAGCTACTGAGTTGAAATATGAACATATTTTAACAATTTTCAATAGGAATCGACCTTAATAAAGTACAAACTCATTCAATTATCATCAGAATTGCCATCTGTAGTTTGATTATAAAAATGGGAACATCACTTAATCGACTCAGCAAGTGATTTTTAGTATATGATAAATTGGATCTACGCCCAATATTTTTGTTAATTACAAACTCAATATACCCTGTTCCACAGAGCGGTGCAGGGTTGAAGAAAAATCAATAAAAAATTTTCGTAAATATCATATTTTTTTCACTACGTGCTTGTTTTAATGCATACTTTTCCTATAGAGAACTCTTGTCTTCAGAAACTCAAAGGCGGAGTTAAGAAAAATACCTTTTAAGAAAAGGTTCCAACGCAAAAGATGGTATGACCCCAAAAGAAGTACAGTGTCGGGCTGAACTAAAGCACGGCGGTTTGCTTACTACAATGTAGTTCAATAAAATTGGAGAACTCTGTTGGATTTAATTTTTTTTCAAGTTTACTAAAATAAATACAACATAATATTCTTCATTTAAAACAAAAAAAAAATCATATAAATTAAAAATATTCATTATTTGTACGCGACAAAACTAAAGCACATATTTAATATTTTAAACACAAATTTTAATTTATCTAATATTAATTTGCGTATCCCTTATTTTTTATAACTGGTGCACATCTGCGTGGCATGGACTCATTTAAATTGGTCAAAATATCCTCAGATATACCTTTCCATGCGATTACTGCTTGGTGGGAAATGTCATCCTTATTATTGCGGTTATCGTGTAAAATTTTACAATATACAATTTACCATAGATTTTCTATGAGATTTAGATCTGCCGGTTCGACAAAACAATCCGTTATGCCGCTTACCTTATGGATTGGTCCGATTCCATGACCCGAAAAACATCCCCATACCATCACGTTCCCTCCTCCGTGCTTTACAGTGCCTTAAGTATAGCGTGAATTAAGGCGTTGTCCTTTTGGTATACGCACTAGCTTCAATCCGTCAGAACCCTTTAAATTAAATTTTGATTCGTCAGAAAAAACTCACGGTCTTCCATCGTCCAGTTACTTTGTTCATTTGCAAAATCAGGCATGGCCTGTCTATTCTTTGGGATATAAACGGTTTTTTTCACATCTGTATGTTGCTAGGCCACCATCCACAGCTCTTCTTTGGATGGATCTGGGAGTTATATTTAATTCCAATTTATTTGCAATAGACCTTGCTGATACAAAAGAATCATTTTTAATAATCCGAACTATTGTCTGGTCCTCCCGTTTGGTGCTTTTCCGCTGTCGACCACCTCCATGAATCGTAGTCAGCGAACCCAAGGAACGAAAACGGCTTATAATCCGGGAAATTACGCTATGGTGAATGTTAAATTTTTTTTTGCAATGCATCTCACTGATTCACCTTTTTTTAAATCAGTAATTATTTTTTCTCTAAATTGAGCTGAATACTTATTGCGTGCCATTTTAGTTGATAGATTATAAAAAGAAGAACGATCACTTTTAAAGATCAGAATTGACTGCTAAACGCGTGCAAATTTTCCCTAAACTCTCTAAAAGTGTATTAAAAATAACGGTTTATTTATTTAACGGCACTTATTGATAATTTCTAACAACTAAAAAATACAGTAAACATTAAAAATGATGTTCTTTAGTTTTTCGCAGCTTTTCTAGGCTTTTGTCATATTTCTCTAAAAACAAAAATGTTTAATTAAAAATAAAAGTATTTTTATTATAATTTTTGTATATTCAGTTTATATTCTACCTAAAATAATAAAAAAAAAACTTAAATAAGCAATTGTTTTTATTATAGTGTACTATTTGCTTATAAGCAAATGTCCGTGCTTTTCTTTTGTCCGACACTGTATATACTACCATATGGGCGAAATGCTATAAACTAGATTTGGAGCGTAATGTAAACTCAAACTATGCTAAATTATCGACCAAAATTTAAAAAATCTTTTGCAAATTCTAAAGTAAAATGAAAATATCTAACCTTTGGAATGGTACTGTTGGATATTTTGCTAAAGTTCCATTTTCACATCTTTTCTGTGGCAGCAAAGTCCATCGCAAGTTATGTATATTCAAAATATGTACATCTATTGATTCATTAAAGCGATAATCATCTCCGGTGCAATAGCCACCAAAGGAATAAATAGAATCACCAACACAGACAGCAGCATGATTTACTCTACGTGGGCCACCATCCAAATGTACCGTCCAGCGCATTTCGCTTTGTGGAACAAAAGAAGAAAAGCTAATAAAATTAAATATTGAAAAGAATTCCTAAAAATAAACACAAAAAACAAAATCATCAAAAAAGAAACCGAAAACAAGTTGAAGGTCAATTGGGCAACAAAAAAATTAAATAATTTTGAGTTTCTCACCTGCTGATAAAGTGTTCCAAGGTTTTTATAAGTGAAAATTCTTTAAAAACTGTCGTTTTTGAAGGAATCGATTTGTATAAATTGTCTAAGGATCCTCTATACTACCACCATCACCTTTCTTTTTGATGTTGAGAAAGAGGCAGGCACACCTGTGCTAGTACAGACACCTAAATATTTTCCTTCAATTATTTGTATTATTGTCTTTATGGAAGTGTGCGTGTATTTTATTTACTTTGTTTTTATCATTAATTTTTTATTTACTGATTTTTTAAAAATTTTTGTAGGAATTGCAAATTATGAAACTGATAATGTTATTTTTTTCCTTTTCTTTCACTGTTGTCAATTTTTCACTTCTAGCAGTAATCTGGCGTTTTATGAGTGTCCACTCAAAAAAATAGAGGTTGTGTTTGTTTAAGCCACTCTTAAACGATATGTATTTGTTATCTGACTTGTCACTTTTTACAATGTCAAATTTATACATGTCGTGTGAACCCTTCAAACCTGGCATATGTATGTAAGTCATCTGACAATATTTCAACAGCGGCAAATGTAAAGATCACTTTTCATACAGTACTTCAATTCACTTCCTAATGATGTAAAATAAGAAGAAAATAATATGGTATTTAAGAAAAAATGTGTAAATTTTGTTAAAACTAATTGAATCTTTAAATCACAAAATAATTTTTATTCTTAATGTCATGTGAATATTAAAAGTATTAGGAATACTAATAAATTATAAAATAGTGTAAACATGTTGCCAAGCCTAAGAAATTATTAGCTTTTCTCTTTTTAATGTAAACGAAAAAATTTGTCATAAAAATATTTGAAATTTTAGAATTTTTGATTTGATAAATGTTCAAATTAAATTTGTTTACAAAAAATAAGGAAAAGTCAGGTAATAGTCGTTTTCTTTTCTTTACAAGTATATATAGATATAAAATTCGAATAAAAACAAACCTAATAATAATAAATAAAAAAATGGCTAAAGAATACGGAAAAGTATTTTATTTAAAATTAAAGAATTAATTAGTGTTTTCTAATACTATTTTAGTTTGATTGGCCAAAAGAAGTCAGATGACAAATACACGTAGCTTTACTTGACATGGGTTATTTTTTAGCAACTTTCTTTTTGGCAACACTGTTTTTGACAGCTCAGCTGTTTTTGTGTTACATGTTTTATCGTCAAACATGTTCAGTTTGGTCAATAACGCGGTACACAGTTGAGACACGATCTTAGCGCCCCTTATTTCTTAGAAAACTACATGGCACCTCTGATTTTCTAAAAAGCAACTAATCTGCGAAGAAACAACTGCATGACAAAAAATTCTGTCTCTATTTCTTGAGTCTGATTTTCCGCGTCGTCAGCTTATTATTGGTTTGGCCCACTGACCATTTTTGTAATAACAGAGGCGAATGAATTATATATAATATAAATATCCTCTTTCTGAATCTAAAACCCGTTTCTCAATATCATCATAACTGAGATATCCATTATCTACTTTGATATAAAATTAAGAATGAAAGCCATTTTCATTGTTTTTCTTTGGAACATTTGGCAAAACTAATAATAAGCTGACGATAACATAACAGATCATATTTATTTATTTATTTATAATTCAACTATAATACAAAAACCATTCAGGCTTTTGTATTACACTCAACAACCCAGCATATTGGCTCCCCAACTATAATGTGTAATAAGAAAATTAACAAAAATGTAAAAATTTAAGTAAATATACCCCCAATAAATGTGAAACTTTTTTCTATGTTTTGTTCTTTTGAATACTGAGGTAAAATTAAAAAAAAAATACATTAAAAAATGTTATAAAAACAGTCTTTTATTACAATATGTTACCCAAATAACCCCAAGTTAAACTCTTGTAAATACAGTCATGTTGCACTTCTATGGTATATTTTATATTCTTTTGGCTATCATATGTTCGAAAGGATGCTGTGTAGTTGTTCACTTTTATGAATATATATATATATATTTATATGTCACGTCCAATTGATTACGATAGTAGCATAGTTGTATCAGGGATGGAAAACATGGTACAATTGTACTTTTTTTGGTACATTTTTAACTTGGTTGGTACCGTGGTACTACCGCTGCTAATTTAGTACAATTTGAAATTTTTTAAAACTCAACTTATCACTTAACATAAAGTCGACTTCTTTTAAAAGCAACTTTAAATTAAAACCCTGTTTATTTATTCAGCTACTATAGTAAAAAATAGAGTCAGTTTTTAGTTGAACCGGCTCTAAATTGGTGTCACATCAAATGTATTAAATGTTTGCATACACATTGTACTAAAATATTCGGAAGTGGCAACATTGAACAGCTGATTTTCAATTACCTCTCAAAACAAAAAAAACAAAAAAGTGTATTATTGTTAAAAAGCTATTAAATGTCTTTAAATTTTTTAATAGCAAATCTTGAAAATTTCCCTCCAAGGGTGGCGGACATACAAAAAAAAAAAGGTGTGACATTTATAAAAATTAGAGAAAAATTTTACAGTTTTGTGGATATTATACGACTACATAAAATTAACGATAAATTTTGTTTCACCCCTTCAATTTAATTTTTTTAAGTCTTTTTAGTGTTTAAGCAAATCTGACTCAATACGATAAAATTATTTAAAACAAAGCGGAAAAAAGTTTGGTACCGTGAGGATCGAAAAAGTACAATTTGTTTGTCTGATTGGTACAATAACAGAAAACATATTTTCCATCCCTGAGTTGTATATCCAAAGAGCGAGAGAGAATTTTACATACAAAAATTAAAAAATTTAAACCTTTATCGTTTTTGAGCTGTTTTAGGGGAACTAAAATTATATTGATTACAATTATCTTGAGACTTAGTTTCAATCAAGAATGATAAAATAAAGATTACGCCAACAAGCTTAAAATTTTAAAATGTTCTGCGCATGTTGGCCCTGTGACGTCACACATTCTGTGTTTCTATTGGCTAATAATGGGACAATTTATAATTTTTCTCTTCAAATTATTTTGTAGTTAAAAATTAATTTTTCTTTTTATTTATATTTATTCCATTTAATAAAAATGATCTATGTAACAATAAAAGACAAAACAATTAAAGACCATTTTTCTTTATGTTGTTATTTTATTCATTTTCCTTTTTCTTTTGGTAATATTTTGGGCAATTTCGATTTTACAACAGGGTCCAAAATACCTGTTGACATATCTAATTTTTGTGACCATCTTTGTAATGTTCTCACTGAAGGAAGTGGGAAATGTTTTTTCCTTAAAAACTTATAAGCCTTGGCACTTGTGGAATATAAAGTGATTGATTGAGCAATATCTGCTTCAGTAAAGTTTTGTTTTTTATCGCCGTTTTTAAGTTTTTTTATTTGGCCTTTAGTAAATAAACTTCTCAATGCTTTTTCGTAATTTAAGTTTGCAAAATTTAAGCTCTGAACTTTACGAGACAAATTTTTTATTGTAATCGCAGATTGACTTTGTGCAGTTTTAAGGATACCATTCTCCTGGCGCAATGCATCGCTAGAAAAGATTTTAAATAAGTATTTCTTCACTTTTTTTAAAACATACATACATTTTACTTTTCAAAGTATTTATGTACTGTTCTCGACTATCTTCCTTAATGTCAGTCGTCTTTGGAGTGTTTAAAACTTTATTTGGAATTTCAATTTCATTTGAAATTTCAATTTCATTTGAAATTTCAATTTCATATGAAATTTCAATTTCATTTGAAATTTCAATTTCATTTGAAATTTCAATTTCATTTGCAATTTCATTTGAAATTTCATTTACAACTTCATTTTGAATTTCAAATTGAGTTGGAATTTCATTTTCAATACTGCTGTCAATGGTCGGAACTGCTCCCGGTTTCAACTTTGGTGCACGCCGATTGCTAAATCCTATTCATAATTATGAAGCAGTGAACTGCAACAATTAAATATATGTTGACTTACCCATTTCAAATATCAAATTTCTTTCAAAATCCTCCTCTTTGAAATGTAAGGCACAAATTCTATTATTTTTAACATCTATGGGTTTGCATCGATTGCAAAACATAACCCAAAGCTTTCTTTGTCCTGCATCTTTGGGAAATTTGTAAAACGATACATCTATAGCAAAAAATATATTAGTTCCATTAAAAATATCCAAAATTTAATTTTTTTCTCACTTGTTTTTTTACTGCTGCTTTGCTTACATTTGCCCACTGAACACTTCATGTTTATATTTGTTGTTGTTTTTTTTTTGTTCGTTTTTCTTTTTTCAACAGCTTTTGTTTATACTTTTTAACACGACAATGAACGTTATTAATTAATTAAATATTATTTATCACCAAATACAATATCAAATTTATTTATTTTATCAAAACACTGTCAATGTGATTTCAATTACAAGGTTACCAACTATCACATAAAACATACATTTTTTCGCAAGAAATTTTAAATCTAACACATGAAATATTCTTGGTAACCCTTGAATGGCCCTTCTACGTCACATAACGGGAAATCATGCGCATGTCGTAATCTTTATTTTATTATTCTTGGTTTCAATTCATCATAGTTGTATTTCTAGAGAGAGAGAGAGAGAGAGAAAGAGAATTTTGCATACAAAAATTTAACTATCGTTTTTCCCGATAACTTTTGTCATATGGGCAAATCCCAGAAACAGTCCACCAACCAAAAATTTTTAAAATTAATCCAACTTAATTTTTTTAATGAAACATTACACTAGATAAATAATATTGTAAATATAAAAATAAAATGTACTTGGATGATAATTAAAAAATGATTACCAATTCTTACCCTACCTCAGATCTCTTAATGTCATACAAAAACTTACCATTTTTTAGATGTTCATATCATAGTGTTAACATAAATGGTCCGATCGAGCGGCATATTTTTATTCATTCAATTCTCTTCAATTTTAGTAAAATTTTTTTTACTATTTTGGAAAGATTGAAATTAGGTTTGAAATAATAGGTCCATGCGTTGTAGCGTACAATTAGAATGATTTTTTTTTTTGCACGCCATCTATAACTTTAAATCAATTTTGTTTTCTGTTTTAAGTAAATACAAAAATTAAAATTCTGCAATAAAAAAAAACAAATAATTATTTCTGTAGTGCGCGTCACGATTTCAGTTTTCTCTGAAATTAAAAAGTGTTTCTAATTACTCGACCCTGCCGGTTAACCGGTTAGGACATTATTTGAAAATTGATTAATCAGTTATTCGGGTCGATTAAACGGTAAAATTGGCGATTAATCCTTAAATGCAAAATAAACGTATATCTTTCACCAGTAAGGACACGTAGTGCTCAAGTAAATTCTTATAAATCTAAAGCAGAAAAATGGAGTGTATACAGGGTTTTACATTAGAGAAATTATTGTAGAAAATTTTCTAAATAAACCAAATCTGCCCTAAAACACTATTCAATAAATAATTCTTAAAAATATTGTATTATTTTTGTGAACTTTACAAAGTTTGATAGAACATGGCCATTTTTTAAAATGGCCGTTCCGGAAGGCATCCCGAGGTATCTAATTTTTATACAACAGCCACATAGTGACCCATTTTTATTATTTATATATCTATAAAGTTCTCGATCCGAAAACTTCTCGCATCAGATACAGAAACAGGGTCTAGGAAACCCTTCGGGGACCTACCGAATCTATTCTATCGAAGGGTAACCTTTGTTGTATTAATATACTATGATAATAAAAACGGGCTAGGTCCGAAAACATCCAGAGGAGGCTGTTTTATAGAAATTCCATGAAACCCTTCGGGTTAAAAGTTATATTAATCGTGATTTATAAAATATTTGAAAATTGATTTAAGGAATTATATTTTTAAGGTCTGTGTGATAGGCAGTTTTGTGACTTCGCTGAGAAAAGATTTTTCGCTTAACCCAGCATGGATTTAATATATTTAGTGACATATAATACAAAAACAAAACATATTTTAAAATCAAATTGTATTATTATGCAACATGGATATTAATCTACAACACATGTATAATAGGCTTACGTTTACGTCAGAGTAATTTGGGCCTTACTCTGACGTAAACGTGCGGAATCAGCCGATCCGTTAGCTTTATGAAGAGAATATTAAAATAAGTACTCGAACGTGGACGTTTCGTAATTTTGCGGACTATTCTATAAAAAACAGATTTTTTATACTTTTGTACGTGACAGCACAAAACAGCTGATTATCAAAAAAAAATCAAAAAACAAATAGAAAAGAAATAAAAAAGTTTAACATATTTAAAAATACATTCTAAAAAGCATGCAATGGATGATGAAAAGCTGATATTGTTGGTCCAGGGCAATGATCTGCTGTATAATAAACGAAGACCATATTATAGATTGCCGGAAAAAAAACGGATGAAAGTTGCAAAGCAAATGGGAGTCCCAGGTAAGTAAAAATAATTAAAAGCTACAACAAATTAGTTTGTATTGAAAGAGAAAATATGTTCGCCATCGATATGTAAGGGAAAAACGTCAGGAAAATCTTTTCTCAGGCAGTAGTGCTACTTTTAAATATCGGTGACCACTAATGAACAGTTTGGAATTTTTAGTACCACATGTAGCTTTTCGTCCATAAGTGTGAAAAATAATAACTTTTTAATTAAATAAAACACAAATTTCAATTTTTTACCCAACGAAATAATTAACACTGAACTAACATCTTGAAGAAATGATTTATATTTCTATACAATAACTTTTTCCACTTTTTATAAATTATTGGAAATAACCACAAAGTATAAAAACAGTTTTTTCGTTTGTTTACTTTGTAATTGTCAAACCATATGACTCGTTTTCTTAAATTGAGTAAGTTTTTATACAGAAGTTCCCCGTTACGTTTACGCTCAAGTAATAAAGCTTGTAGAAATTCCACGTTTACGAAACGTTACGTCTACGCTCGGGTAGTGAAGCCTTTAGTCATAACTCTCCATCCATATTAACTAACTAACTAACTATCAGTATTGATGATGAAATGTCATTTTCAGTAGAAAATAAAATAATTTGACAATTCGTATCGCCGCTTACCATCCCTGACTATCCATATCTACTATTTCCCAGTATTGGGGATAAAAAATGTCATTGTGGAAAAAAAATTGATAAAAATTTACAAAATATATCGACAATACCGGTAATACTCTAAAATTTCCCACCATTTACTTGGCAACTCTATAGTATAAACATTTGTTTATTTTTTCAATACAAATTTAGACTTTACTAAATATTTGTGTTTATTAATTAAAGAACAGACAAAAAAAGTAAACAAATGTCATCGTTGCAATATCAAAACAGTCAACATTCACGTGTAATGAGTTTAAAATACAAAACAAAATATAAAAAATTAAAGAGACAAATTAGACAATTGATATTTGTAAGTAGTCGAATGTATTTCATATATTTATAAAACTAATACTCCCTTGTTATACCTTAAGGAAAATGCTGCTTTATGTGATGAAGTGGCACAAGTACAATCTGACTTAAGTTCGGCACGCGATGAGAGACGTTACTTGATTAAGCGTTTAATGCGTCATGAGGGATATGAAAGTACAGATAAAACTGCACCAGAACTTGGTAACAACATAACAGGAGCTACACAAAAGCCAAATAATGTTGTACCTAAGAAACGTGGTCCAAAAAAAAAAGTCTTACCCGGTAATACCAACGTTGACGATGTGGAAAAAATCCGTCGCATGTGTGACGATAAATTTGATGTAGATGCCCAAGGCAAACCTAAATTACCTATTAATCTATATAATATACTAATACATTCTTTGGGTGAAATATTACCAGCTAATCCTAATTTTCACAAAGCCAATTGGATATATCCAGTAGGCTATGTGGCCACACGTATATATGCCCATCCTAAAGATCCACAACGTAAATGTGTTTATACCTGCAAAATATTAAATAATGCTGGTATGCCACAATTTCAAATTATACCTGATAATGATTTAGATAGTGTATTCTTTGGAGAAACGGCCAATATATGTCATCAGAATCTACTCGAGACTTTGAAAAGGTCATTATCTGATGGTACGAAATTCTCCATAAATGTTCAAGGTGAAAAATTCTTTGGCTTGGCCAATAACACCGTACAGTCACTACTTAAATTGGATGGTAGTTTTAAACAATGCTCAAATTTTAAAGATTTTCTTAACAAAACTGACGTTTCGTATTATGGTATACCCGAAGACAAGGATCCTACAATCTCTTATGAATCATTGCAGTCATTAATAATTATGAGTGCCTATCATACTATGCCAGAAATTAAAGATGAACCACCAGATGAGTTATTTGAATTGAATTAAAACAAAGAATCACTTTTTTCACTCAAATTTAATAAAGTTTGTAAAAATTTAACTTATCTATGAAAGCATAAAAAATAAATTTTAAATTGTTTTTCCCATTTCAATTGGGATAGCAAAATATTATATATTTTATTTATAAAGTATCAAATAAATAGTTATCAGGGTTTAAATTTCTAAAATTTAAGGTAACCTTAAGTAAGTGGAATATTGTAATTTATTAATTGGCCACTAGGCTTTCAAATTACATTTATTTTTATTAAACATATAATTACAAATTATATTTTAATACCCTAACCGAGCACTAGTAATTTGAATAAAAAAAATTCGGAAAAATCAATTACAAGGACTTACAGGATAGGATGTAAAATTTATTTAGAGTACATGGTTAAGCCTGTATTATTAGTATAAGAGTTGAAATACATAGACAAAATATAAATCTTTATATAATTTGCACTGATGGCCGAAAAACAGAATCTAGAAACTAGCAATTGTTATATAGGCTTAATCTATGCTCGTATAACCTTGGTATTGTGCTCCACTTTTTCATTTTGGGTTCCTTTTGTCGTATGCTTTTTTTTTTTGACGGGCAGATGGCGAATTTTCATCTAACAATAACTAAAAAATCTAATATCCATTACCAAAAAAAAGCAGCGATAACTAATCATATGATTAAATTTTAGCTTCCAAAATGGTAATTAATAAATATTAGAAAATGTCTAGCAAAAAAAAAATAAGGCCAGTTCACTGCGATTCCTCCTAGTTGCTAAGTTGGTGAGTTACTCAGAAAAAATTCCAAAATTCTGTTTGTATTATTAAACATCTTCCCCAGAACATTTTTGCAAATACAAAAAAATTTAAAAAGGGACCAACAAAGGAAATACAAATACAAAAAACTTTTTGTTCATTTTTTTTAACTTTCCTTTTTATTTTTATAAAATTTTTATATATATATTTTAAACCAAAAATTTGTTAGAAATTGAATTTTTTAGACATATTTTAAATGCTTAAAAATTTGTGGTACTTTTGGAGAGACTCCAAAGAGTAAAAATAAGTATGGAAGCGCTGGTTCTAGTTGTAGTATCAACCCTTTAACCGGCAAGACGGTGTTCATGAAATTGAACACAATTGATTTTAATGAGTTCTTCATTATAAGCTTTCACAATAGCAAAGAAAATTTTCTGTGAAACAATTTTTTGTTTACAGTGCACGGTGCGAGAAATTGTGTAAATTAAAATTTCGTAAAGCTTTAAAACGAATAGCGGGATTTTTTATGAAATTTTACAGAAGAAATATGTTTATTATTACCGTCTAACGCTTGAAGAATGTATGAGCCAATTTATACGATGCAATTTATTGCGTGAACTTTTCTTAATTCCCTTTTCAAAGTTGCTTCCAAAGTTATGTCTATTTTTACGGTGACTTTAATTGCACGAAAACTGAATGTGTATGAAGCAACAAAAGAGTGTGAAAGGGAGATAACAGAAACATGCACGATAAACAACAACCGTTTCTTTTTTATTACCCCGTTCTCCAACAAACAAAATTTGAGGGCAATAATTGCACACAACAAAGCCACCGTCTAAATTTGCTCCAACAAACAAAATTTGCACGCAATAATTGCATGGAACAAAGTCACCGTCTAAATTGGTTTCATATTAAATTGTAGATGCGTTTTCGTTAAATTTCGTATTTTCCCAAAAACAAAATTCGCCATATCTTTTTAAGGCACAACAAATATTATTTTATATTAATATATAGGGTGTCCCAAGAAGAACGCAATTTTTAAATTTTAAATAAAACACAGATATTTAAAAAAAAATCGTGAAACTTAAAAATTTAAAAAAAAATTAAAAAATTGCGTTCTTCTTGGGACACCCTATATTATCAAAATAAATAATTTATGCCTTAACCTAAACTGTTTGATGCATTAGCTTACGAGATTCATCCTAAACCTATTTTGGTTCATACCGCCTTAAGTAGACAACGAAAAAAAAAAATTCTGTAGAATTTTTTGTGTCGAACACGTGATATAATTTTATTTATTTATGCTTTATTGATAATTACTGAAATATCTTAAATGGAAGAATTTGATAAAAATAATTAATATAATTCTAAAAAAGATAAAACAAGAAGGTAAGACCGGGTAGGGATATTAAGGGGTTGTTTCTTTTATTTTAGGTTTTATTTTTCTTTTCTTTGAAATTTGCCTTTCTTAATTGATTCCGTACATTTTTTTTTATTTTCCAGGTAGAGACAAAATTTATTCCACTAACCTACACAGCAAAAAAAAAAATATTACAAAATTATGTTTATAATATTAAACATCTTTCACTATTTTTGTAAATACAAAAAACTTTTTATTTTTTTGTAATTAAATTTTTTTATGAATTTTTTTATGAATAATAACAATTTACAAACATTTCAAACAGAATATTGTTAGAAATCGAATTTGAATTTTAATAAATACATATTTTTTTTTATTAAACTCACAATATATTTTCCGTTACCGACTGTAGTTTATTTAAAAAGTATAACGTAGTGTCTTTTTATAAATAAAGAATCAATTGAAATTCAAAGAAATATTTTTTTAACTATATGAATCAGTCATTTAAAAATCAAACTACAAAAAATCCAGACTTTTAGTAGAAGTTAATATTAAAATTGCAATTGCAGGAATTAAATTAAACTAAATCTAAAACGGTTATCTATTTTTTAAATCCTTTTTGGATTTAGCTCCTGTGTATTCACTTTTAAAAAATTTTAATTTTTTCTCTTAAATTATATAAGCGAATATGTGTTAAATGTCGATAAGAATTATTTTTTTTTAATTTAAAGTAAAATATGGGAATTTCAAAGAAATAAAATAAATCCAGAAATAAATCCGGCGCTTTAAAAGTAGGCCTAATATTTAACAAAATATGATCATATAAAAACTTTCATTTGACACAGATCAAAAACGCATTTCGTGTGAATCATGATAAACCCATACGGGTAAAGGGTGGTTAAATTTTAAGGGGCGATATTGATTTTGAATAAAACATAAATTATTAAGGAAATTATTGTCATTTCTTGTTATTATCATAATATGGTATGGTTCAATTATGTATGGAACAAAATATAGGCCAAATGGCCGTCGCGACCTCGGCGGCACACCTCCATCCGATGGTCCAAATTTTCGATGTCGCTGAGGCATAATTGAGGTTCTATGCCGTTAATGTGCCGAATTATCTCATCCTTCAGCTCTTGAATTGTTGCTAGCTTATCGACGTACACCTTTTCTTTCAAATAACCGCAAAGAAAGAAGTCCAACGGTATCAAATCACATGATATTGGCGGCCAATTGACATCGCCACCACGTGAGATAACACAGCCATTGCATTCGTCGCGCAAAACAGCCATTGTTTCGTTAGCTGTGAGGCAAGTGGCACCGTCCTGTTGAAACCACATATCGTGCACATCCATATCCTCAATTCCTGGCCACAATAAGTTAGATATCATCTCGCGATAGTGAACACCATTCACGGTAAATGCTTGGCCGACCTCATGACACACTATCGCGAACAACAGCAATGTTTTTCGCAGAACGAACTGGGCGAGCATGCACAGGTGTTTTCACAGACCCGGTTTGCTGAAATTTGCCCACAATTCTCCCGATTGTGAACACATTTGGTCGATTATGCTGACCAAAAAAAATTACGAAGTGCACGAAATGCATTTTGATTTGAACGCCCATTTTCATAATAAGCCTGAATAACTTTAAAGCGTTGCTCGATTGTGTATCTTTCCATGGTTCGAATTGAGTTAGTCTGAAATTGAGAAATGTGAAATGAAATGCAGAGAAAAACTTGACATTTTGGTGTGGTTCACATTCAACATCGGCCCTTAAAATTTGACCACCCTTTAAAATCATGGCATAACAATACCAGATAGACATATTATAAAAACATGTGCTTTCGATTACAACAAAAAAAATTTCAAGAATTCATACAACACTCAAGTCCATAATTTCAAGCAATAGATACCTACACGTAATTACTTTAAATTACGGGACTGTCAAATAAAACCCAAATTTCCCCTAATGACCTTACCAGGAATTGTTTTGTCATGGGGTGAATTATTAGAAATAGTTGTAATTTTTGAATTCCGTAACTTTTAAAATTAAATTTAATATAAACAAAAGTTTAAAAACAAAATAAAAATGTAGGGTTTCTCTTTTGAAAAGTGTATTGGGTAAATTATGGAGAAAACTTTCCTACTGACTTTTATTTGGAAAGAAAAAATATATGAAAAATTCGAAACCCTAAAATTATTTTTAAAATTAAAAATTTCTTTTGTTTGATTTATGGCATTACAAAATAACAGGTAGACAGACATATTTTTTTAAACGTGTTCTCTCGATTATTACAAAAAATTTCAAAAATTCCTACACTTAGAAAAAAAAGTTAGTAGAAAAATTTGTAAACGGGTTTCAATGCCACTTTACTATTTTTGTACTGATTTTTAGTAAAAAAAATATTATTTAGCAAATCTTTTTGTTATTTACATTTTACAAACTACAGAATTTTTACAGAATATTTACAAATTTTTGTTGCTAATTTCAGAAATCATTTTACAAATTTTTGAAAACCGATTTGGTAAAATTTGCAGAAAAATTTACTAATTTAAAAAAAGTGGATATTAAAGGAAATGTTATTTCTGGTGAATATACCGACTCATGTCTGATAATAGGACAGGATAGGAAAATATCACTAAAAAGTTTTTTTAATTCTAAAAATCAGCCCTAAAAATAATTAAAATTTTACCTTAAAAGTAAAAAAAAATGACGTAAAATATTTTTGAAAACAGAAATTACCAAATTAAAACAAAATATTAATTCGTTTATGTTTTAACAATATTTAAGATTTTTAAACCTTTGATTTTTTTAGCTTTTTTAAAAAAAAATAAATTTAAAATTTTGTACTAAATATTAGTAATTTTTTTTTGCTGATTTTAGCAAACAGATTTTAAATTACACTTTACAAAAACTATACTAAAATTTAGTAGCGGCTACTAATTTCATTGTACTACACGTCACCAGATATCTGTTGCTAAGATTAGCAAAAAATACCGCTGGGCTCTAATTAAAAAAATTTCCCGTAATAACAAATAGCAAAATTTTCAGTTGCTATTACAGACTTTTTTTGGTGAGTGTACAAAAGGTAGATAATAAACCCTAGACTGTTAAATAATAAAACTCAAATTGTTTATTTGACAACGAAAATTTCTAATAATATTACATGGTATTATAAATTATTTTAAAACCTATCATATATAAAATTTAAAGAAATGTTAAAATTATAACCCAAATTATAAGAATATTAATATAAAAGTTTAATATTTGGAAATATTTCCCCCTTTTGAATGTAGAATATTTAAAACTATTCAGTAATGAGTTACCCACCCAATTTTACGTATTGATCAATTGCTGTTTTACACCATACATCGGGGATTGCGTCCTTGAGATCACTTGGTGTGGATATCGTAAAATTGATCAATGATCTGTCAATGCTTGTATTGGAAATCTTGATTAGTCTTTCTAATAATATTGTTGAACAGAAAATGTTTTTTTTTTTTTTATAAAATGTCTTTTGAATAACAATATATACAGTGTACAGCAAAAGTCATGGCACCCCTGTTTTCGTATATTTGACCCCATTTAGTCAAAAGTATTTTCTTTAGCTGTGCTTTATTAGAAATTGTTTGATTTCATATGCGTTTTTCTAACTTACCCCACAAGTAATCAAACGGGACTTTGAGGAGGGTTTTTTGCATATGCGGTGTGTTATTTGCGATCAACATATTAACGTCCCAGCAAAACTTTGGTAATGGGTGCGATATTCTCATGCGTTACCTTGTAATGATAGCTCGTTACCTTTTTCATTATTTGCAAGCATAAAGTAATAAGTTACTCATTATTGATTACGTAATATATGATTTATAAATGTAAAGTAATAATTGAAATATTTTTGAAAATCTATTTTTAGATATATATTATTATTGTGATATTTTGTAAGCAAAAGGGTAATGTATGTTTGTTTTGATAACACTAGCGAAAAAACGAAGCGCAACAATTCATTTAAGTTTAAAGCATTCAAATACTATATGCGTCGATAGCTCAGTGGGTAGAGTTCTTGGCTGGCAACCAGATTTCCCTGGTTCGATTCCCATCTTGACCACATTTTTTTTAATTACAAATATTTGTAATAATTTTTTTTTAATAAAAATTCCTCTTTTTTAAAAATCTATTTTTAGACACATTACTTTTTCCATTCTCGTAACCATATAAGTAACCAATTACATTATCACCTTTAAAGTAATGGGTAAACACATTACTTTGAGGCTCATCGCCAGTAAAATTCATCAATGATTCCAATAATTGCTCTTATTAAGTCAGGGTTTGAAACCCTGAAAAAATGGGTTCATGTTCGAGTTAATCGAAATAAAAAGTTCAGGTTCAACATTTAAAAAAAGTATAAATGCTTTATTAATAGGAAATTCATTTATTTTTCAAAGAAATTTTCGTTTATTTTTATAATTTATATATTTTTTGAGTTTTCTTCTTTTAGATTTGCCTTTGTGACTTTTTGAATGAAACACAGTATTTTTTGAAAAAAAAATTTTTTTTAACATAATCTCCTTTTAGCTTAATACACTTAGTCCAACGTTTCTCCAATTTTTGTATTCCTTCCAAAAAATAGGATTTTTCGAGGTCCATAAAATAGGCATTTAATTGATCAATTATTTAATCGTTGAAGCTAAATCTCTTTCCACCGAGCCATTTCTTTAGGTTTGGAAATATGAAATAGTCACTGGGGGCTAAATCCGGAGATTATGGCGGATCAGGTACCAATTCGTATCCTAATTCATGGAATTTTGCCATTGAGACTGCACACGTGTGCACCCGTGCATTATCTTGATGAAAAAGAATTTTTTCTTGGCCATATGGGGTCGGTTTTTTTTAAATTCTCGTCGTTAAATCGGTACAATAAGTTGGCATAATATTCGCCATTTATAGTTTTTGCCTTTTGAAGGTAATCGATGTGGATTATACCGCGTGCATCCCAAAAAACTGTTGCCATCACCTTCTTGGCCGACAATCTTACCTCGGCCTTCTTCGGAGCCGTTTCACCCGGAAAAACCCATTGTTTAGACTGCTGCTTGGTCTTCGGAGTGTTGTAATGGATCCATGTTTCATCCACAGTTACAAAACGCCACAATAACTCATTCAAATTGCGGTTAAAAAACTCCAAACAATCCTTTGAAGTTGTCACACGATTACGTTTATGGTCAATTGAGAGCAAACGCGGCACACATCCTGCAGACAGCTTTCTTAAATCCAACTCATCATTTAAAAACGAACCCACACAGCCATATGAAATGCCTATGGCATCAACAATCTCACAATCTCGTAGATTTTTTCGACATTTTCGGGTGTATTGACCTCAATTGGCCGTCCAGAACGTTCAGCGTCATTTGTACTTGTGCGGCCACAACTTTTTTACCATTGAAATCGATGGTGCAGAGTCCCCATAGTAGTTATCAAGCATCTCCTTGGTTTAATTGACGGTTTTTTTTTTTTTTTTGCAAAAAATAATGTTTAATGAGAACTCAAAATTCACTTTTTCCATTTTTTTTTAAAAATCCACGAGGTTGTATGTTTTGAACAGCTGTTAAACGCAAAGTAAATGACGGAACTTGCTCAACATTTGACAGTAGTCTATTAACATTGATGAGAGCATATAACTACGAGAAAAATTCGAAGTTACGGACTTATTGATCCGCCCTCGTATCTTCATCATCTTCTGAAGAACAAGGTATTGATTCTCTTATAAAATTCTCTCATTTTCTTTCCATTAGCAAAATTGTATTTGTGTTTTTTAGCATTTTTAACATCTTCGGGACTTAAATCTGCTATCTAGATATAATGCTTCAATCAAAAGTGGATTATTAATAATGTGGTTTTCTCTTTTTATAATATTTAAATATAATTCTTGTAAAAATGTTTTTGTTTTGTCATCTTTTGTTACATCAATTTAAAACTAAGCCAAATTCTATAAAAATCGTCATCTGTTCTTCTTGTAATTTTTTAACAGGTGCAAAAACTTCTACGAATTCTTCACAATATTCCAAATATTATCATTCATAGTTAATGCAGCACCCAGTAATTCGGAACAAAAACTTTTGTATTCCAATAAGGCTTGAACCATGTCTTAACTGGAATTCCATCTAACATAGTTTGACAGTCTAGTACGGCTTTTTTCAAATTTAGCTTTTTAGCTAAAGAAGAGGTTTTTGGTGTTTGCAATTTTTTGCAAATAGCTCTGCATTGATCAAGTTTTTGCTAAAAAAAATAAGTACTAGATATAGTGCAAACTGGAATGCAAGAAATGTAATGTTTTTTATGATTTCTCTATCAAACATTTCTCACGCCATGAGCAACAGCAAGAATATTTTGTTATATTTTTGAACCCGGATCTGGTTAAATTTTTGTGTTCAGCGGGTTCGGTATCAAAGTTGTTAAAGACAGAGAACCTAAACCCGTTTGGGTTCAGTTTCAGTCCCTGTATTTAACCATTTATAAAATTTTGTTTATTGATTTAAAAAGTACTGTCTTAAAAAGAAAACTTTATAAAATTAAATATTTATAAAAAAAAATCTTTATTTTGATATTACAACAAAGATTATTACAAGTAAGAATATTTTATTTATTTATTTTGTAATTTAAAATTTTGCCTATTTCTTTCCTATTTTAAAAGAATTGTTTTCAAGAGAGAATTAAAAATTGCTTGATACATTTTTTAAAAAATGTCTAAGAAATTTTTCTTTTCATTTATCTTCCAGCATAACAAGTAAGCAAAAACAAGTAAGAGCGGCTAAATTCGGCTATGCCGAATCTTATATACCCTTCACCATGGTTGGGAAAAAACTGAAATTTATATATGGACGTATATGGAATGGACAGATTTATATACGGACGCCTTTCAGAGGAAATTAACCATTTAGTTTGGTGATTAAACTTGGACTCGGAAAGATATATGGTTCCAGAAAATAGGTATTTAAAAAAAATTTATGTTTTGGGCATAACTTTTTTGTATCTGAACCGATATTTTCTAGTTTTTTCAGCAAATATGTTATACAAAAGATTTTCGATCTTTTGCTATATAACACGTATCCATAGGTCATATTACAGCTCTAAAATAGTGTTTATTGTTTGTGTATAAAAGGTAAAGAGGTGGAAGAATTTCAACAAATCGTTAAAAGAAATCACTAGAACTGCATGTGTTTTATTTCTACAAAAACGTTTGATTTAGCTGGCAAATTTTTTTATTACAAAATATTTGTAATTTCTTTAGCTTAATTTTAAAAATTTGAAGGAAAATAGTTTATAATTTTTTTTTATAAATTATTATAAGTTGTGACCTAAAATAGTTGCACTCAAAGGGAAATTATGTATAAAATTTTCTTAATATATGAGAAATAAAATGGTTTAAAAATCTTTTTATAAATTCTTTTAAATCGGAGCAAAAAATAAAAATAAAACCGTTTGTATTTTGTTTGTATCAGAGGGTTTTTATAAAAATTTTGATGTTTTTAGCCTATTTATGGATTATTTAATTATTAATATAAAATTTTATTTAAATTAAATATTAATTGTTAAAAAAAAAACAAAAAAAAAAAGTCTTAAGAAAATAAAAATGTACAAAAAATAAGTGAATTGACCGTGATTCGAACCCGCGGCCTTAGAGAAAAAAAAAGTATTTGTGACATAGCGTCTAGACAACTGAGCTATTGAAGCTCACACAAAATCATCGTTAATAGAGGTACATATATAAAAAGTCTTCGTTCATTAGAGATTTGATTGATTTTTATTTAAATGACAAATCTTTGTATGTGTTTGTTGTTTGTGTATAAAAGGAGGAGATGAAAGAATTTCAACAAATGGATGTGTTTGTTATGCGTAAAATTCTACATACATATTAAACAAAGGGATTTTACGGAAAAAATTAGAGGTAGTCCTGGTTTTTTGCTAATATCTCAGCTATTATTAACCGATCTGTCTGATTTTCAATAGCAAACAGAAATGGATCACATGTAACAGATATAAATAACAATCAAGTCCTCATCATGTCTGGGGTCTTCGGAAAACCCATTTCAACACACGGACATCGTTAAATCAACTTCGCTCTTCATAAGGACCCAGAATATATATACTTTATAGGGTCTAAGATCAATATTGTAGAAATTACAAACGGAATGACAAACTTATATATACCCTTCCACCTGTGGTGTAGGGTATAAAAAAAATTATGTTTAAATTCATAAAATAAGTAAATTGTTTAAAAATTATTTTTATTGAGTCTTTTTTTCAGCCATTAGTAATTTTTTTAAAGAAGCAATAATAAAAAAAATACTTAAAACTAGAATGTAATGCTTTATTTAATCAGCATCGTGCTTATAAAATTAAACGAACACTGAATGTTCTTGCTGCCGCAGCCTTAGCTAAAACATGTTAAATTGCATCGTATAAAAAATAAGATTTGAATCACTTGATTTTGAACACCTAAAGTTTTGAATTAAAGGCATTTTAGTAGTCATTTAAAATAAGTTTATTTGAAGTAGAAAATCAATATATATGTAGCTACTTAATATACATTAAAATAGACATTCGTGGAGAATGCCTACGGTTCTATTTTTAAATATGTATAAAAGATTATTTTACAAGATTTTAAACTAAAAAATACAGTTAATTTCGTTCAAAAAAAAAAATATATATATATAAATAATTGTATAAAAATATGAAAAGTCTTTCTCGTTCCTTTCCCAATCCGGAATCATAATGTGATGCTCACGAAATAATTTCTGCTCTCGTGCCATGTTCCAGATCACCCTAAGCACCACATCGCCTTACTAAAACATGATAAAATATATTCCTGACTTAAGCTATTTTCCTGCTCCACAATATTAGATATTTCTTGGACATTATTTACACAAAGCCAACAACATAGTCTTAGGTGGCAGACCTCCCCCCCCCCCCCCCCCCCCCTTAATAACTCGGATGGCTAAATCACTACATGTCCAGATTCGATGCCAGGATACGTGATATTTGCCATAACTGCAATAATGGCTTTCATTACTGAAAGTCATCTCTTTAAATGCCCAGCGTACCCTACCTAACTGGAACCACTTTCGCTTTAAACACATCCCGTTGATGCTGCTCAATTTTTGGGTCTTGATTTAGCTGTATCCCCCACTATCACTGATATTTAAATATTAAACTACACACTAAAATGATTTGAAATGTATGAAATTACACACCTTTTCTATTACTGTACATATTTCCCCTAAATGCTGTTACTACAACACAACGTAAAGTCTTTGTTTATTTTGTATAATAAGTCAATTCTGGACTAAATTTAATTTCGTAATATACGAAAGTTTTTTCAGTGTAGGCCTTATGTAATCCTCTTTTGGTTGAAAATATTATGTGGTCCCAAATAAAAAGTCTTAGTTTTCATAAACTAGTTTAGTTTTTTTTTTTTTGTTTTTGATAAATATCATCATATAAAAATTAATTTTTGATCGAAGGGGTGAAATCAAATAAAACGTTTCATATACAAATTGATTTCTGGCCAAAAATGTCGATAATAGCAAATTAATCTTGATTTGTTTGTTACCTTCCAAATATTTCACAAATAAAATTCTCATTAATGCAAATAAAATAATATAAAATAAAAATATATATATCTTATTATATTGATATAAAGCTTTAAAATTAAAATAATAAAAAAAAAACACATTTTTTATACTAAAAATTTGGATTTTTAGTAAATGATACATACATACATATATAAAAACACATAAAATGAAAACAAATATAACACAGCATTTTTTGTTTTGTCTGTCTATCTGTTTGTCTGTCTTGTCTATCTGTCTGTCTATAAAATTCAGTTTTATATAGGTAAATCTCCTTTATACTACCATCCATTCCCACTAAACTACCTTCGTTGATTAGTTTGCGTTGACCCTGTTGTTGAAGGAAGACGACTACCAATGGAACCTGCCACTGGTGTTGGTATTAAAATTCTTCCCTCACTATAACGTTTTTGTGTGCGAATAAATTCCGGACGTAATTGCCGTTCCGGTGTTGAACGTCCTGGAGTTATTGTCTGTGGTGGTTGAGGATAACGAAATTGTGTTTGCGTGTGTACAGATGGTAAACTTTCCTTAGATGAACTGCGACGTAGACGCATTTGTTCCTGTTGTTTTTTAAGTAAAATTTGTTGATGCTGATTGTAATATTGATGATGTTGTTTTTGTTGTTGTTGTTGTTGCTGCTGCTGCTGCTGCTCCTGTGATATTGGCTGTGCATTTCTATTGGCAGGTACTTTAACCTTACGACCTCCAAACATCATATTCGATACAAATATAACTGGTGAAAAGAGCCGAAGGGGCGTGTCACTAAAAAGATATATTTTTGAAAAAAAAAAAATTGGTAAATTTAATAAATTTTTTTTTTAAATTGTATATGGTTTTAAAACTACAACTGGCTATGTAAATAATTAATTGTCTGTTAAATGTTGTCAATTTATAATCATCGATCAGGGATGGAAAATATGTTTTCTGTTATTGTACCAACCAGACAAACAAATTGTACTTTTTCGATCCTCACGGTACCAAAATTTTTTCCGCTTTTTATACCCTCCACCATATATGGTGAGGGTATATATCAGTTTGTCATTCCCTTTGTAATATGTCGAAATATAGGTTTAAGACCACATAAAGTATATATATTCGTGATCCTTATGCAATTTTAAGTCGATTTAGCGATGTCCGTCTGTCTGTCTGTTGAAATCACGATCACGACGCGAAGACGCAAGCGGGGGTGCCTATTTTTACCCAGATTATTGAATATCCTCCCGAGCAGTTTGGTATTTAAAATGAACAAAATCGGTCAAGCGGTTCAAAAGTTATGAGTGAAAATGTGAAGGTACCTACAAATTTGTCAAATTTTTCTGTATCTATTTTTTTTTTCTTCTGTTAAGTAAGTAAAAATGTTATTAAGTCTTCTTATTGTTCGATTACATTTATTGTCTTACATACTATGATAACTAAGTTAACGTAAAAATGAACAATGTTAAAGTCGCTAACAGAGCAGACCTCTGTAAATAACATTGCTAAAACTAAATAACAAAAGGTTGTTACATAAATTGACAAAACATATTCATATTACAGTTCATGCAAAATTTAGTATATACATATATCATCTTCATCCCCTTTGGTGGAGGGTATTCAAAGATTCGGCACAGCCGAATTTAGCCCTTTTTCACTTGTTTTTTTAACAATTTTATCGTATTGATTCAGATTTGCTTAGACACTAAAAAGACTTAAAAAAATTTAAATTGACCGGGTGAAACAAAATTTATCGTTAATTTTATGTAGTCATAGAATTCCCACAAAACTTTGTAATATTTTAATCTAATTTTCTAATTTGCTATTGAAAAATTTAAAGGCATTTAATATCTTTTTAACAATAATATACTTTTTTCTTATTTTTTTTTTTTTGTTTTGAGAGGTAATTTAAAATCAGCTGTTCAATGTTGCCACTTCCGAATATTTTAGTACAATGTGTATGGAAACATTTGTTACATTTGATGTGACACCAATTTAGAGCCGGTTCAACTTAAAAGTGACTTTATTTTTACTATAGGGGCTGAATAAATAAAAACAGGGTTTTAATTTAAAGTTGATTTTAAAAAAAGTTGACTTTTTGTTGTGGTTTTATCAAGTTATAAATTGAAAATTTTCAGTTTTTAGAAAGTAAAAAACCGCTTATTGTAACACGAAAAGGGCTAAATTAGCATCGCAGAAGTTCCTTAGTTTTATTTTTTACAATTTTAAAACAGCTGTTTTTGTTTATCAACTGTTCTTTTGACAATTTACCCAAAGAAAAAGTTTGGGTAAATTTGGGTAAGTTTGGGAACCCGCGGTGACGTACGGGAACATACTTATTGTTAAATGAATTATAGAAAAAATAAGAAAACCTTCTAAAATGTTTCTGCTTAAGATTTTACAACAATAATACTTTTTTTCATATTGACCAGTTATATTTATTTTTGCATTTGGTTTTACAATCAGCTGTTTTACAAACTTGTAAATTATTGCAAATTTTCTGTTTGCGTACTTTTTTGGAAAATGTTTATTTTGAGAGTAAATTTGTCTTACTCTCTGAAAAGTAAACGAATGAACCTAATGTTGATTTTTTTTTTTTTTTAAATTTAGAAAAAATGCTTTAGAAAAGTTACTTATATCTAAAAAAAAAAATGTTATAAAAATAAATTTTCAACTTACGTCATTGTATCCGGTTGTTTCGCATCATTTCCACTCAATATAAATATAGGAAAGAATATTGCAAATATACAGCCGTTTTTAATAACCGAACTTGAAATACTGGTAAGCACCGTCAATGGCAAACCAAAGCCCAAAAAATATGGCCAATGTAATTCTATATAGCTAAGACGATGATGCAACTCCCAAGTCATATTATACCATTTATATTCAAATGCATACAATGAATACATAAAGCACATATGTATTGAGCGTAAAAAGTAAACCACATAGTAGGGAAAGGGCAAAAAATTAACCAGGTAAATCTCAATTAAAAATAGAGTTTGTACAACCACATTGAATACAAAATCAGCCAGCGCTTTGCTCATGCTTGGCATTGAACTTGGTTTGCCTTTACGGATTTCATAAGCCTTGTTAGCAATTTTGGTAAACCATATGGAACTGACTAATTTGTTTACAATGAATAGAGGAAAAATCCAAAACGTGACAAAAATTGAATAGATTATAGGTTGTAACCAACCCCATAACGCATTTAGATCTTCAGAATCTTTACCACACCAGAAGGTGGCGGCCAACATTAAACCGGGTATTAATATATTTTCGTAGACTGTAATGCTCATCAAAGTGCAGCAACCATTTAATGCACAGCATTTTAAGAACTGTTTAGCTATTGTATTTTCTCTGAAAAGATAAATAAAAAAAAAATACATTATTAAAATATCATCGATCTGACAGCAGGGACTATATGGGAGAATTTAAAAAAAAATCTCTTATGCCAAAGTGCAGCTTTAGTGCCAAGGCATTCAACGATTTGTTAAAAAAGCACATATAACTTTTGGCAGGCCTACGTTAATATACATAATTATAAAGTTAATCTAAGGTTTGTTTTTTTTCGAATTTTATATAAATATTCCATATAAACTTAAGTAGATATATACTTGCTAAGTAATTATAAATATAGCTAATTAAAAATTAAGAATGTATAAAAATGCTGCCTAGTCTTGGAAATTATTGGCTTTTTAAATGTAAACAAAAATATTTGTCATAAAAATACTTTGAAATTTTTGTATTTTTAATTTGATAAAATATTAAAAACAACAAAGCTAACAAATAAATTATGTGTTTGAAAGTAAAGGTAGAGCAGGGCAAATAATATAATTGCTCTATTTCTCGTTCCCGTGAAGTCCATATACAAAAACAGATTTCGTACAAAGGCGGCCCTTAATGTTCAAATTGTATTTGTTTGCAAAAAATAAAGAAAAGTCAGGTATAGGGTAGGGATAGTAGTTTTCTTTACAAGTAGTTATAGATATAGAACTCGAAAAAAAAAACAAACCTCTAATATAAATTAGTTTAAAATTAAATTAAGAAAATATAAAAAGAACGAGAATTGGAGGATTTATTGTAGGTTGAGGAACAGGAGCAAAACTATTATTCGTAATGCCAAGAGGAATTTTTATATTGGCAAATTTGGTAACTTAGATACCAGGGGTATGTGGAACATTATTCGATCTAGTGGAGGTGTTGATGCGAGCGAATCGTTAGTTGATTTCGATGCTGATGAACTTAACAAAAGTTTTCTATTTGATAGAACAAATGACAATTTCAATCCTTTTTATAACAATTTACATTTTGATGACTGTGGTTTTTCTTTTTTGGAATATTGACTATAATGACCTGACTTGATTTGGATTCTATTAAATCTAATGATTGTGGTCCAGATGGTTTACCTTTGAGGTTTATTAAGTTGATATATCCACTTATTAGTATGCAACTATTGTGTCTTATAAACAATATTTTAACTTGTTCTGTATTTCCTGATGACTGGAAAGTAGCCAAAGTAATTCCGATTGTCAAAAAAGTTTCTGTTAATTGCAACAATGATTTTAGACCAATTTCTATTGTCTCCATTTTGTCTAAGATTTTTGAACATGTTTTAAAGAAACAGATGATTGAATATTTAGATAGCAAAAGCTTAATTCTTTTCAGTGTGGGTTTCGTAAAGGCTACAACACATCTTCTCTTTTATTAGGTCTTACTGATTCCATTAGAAAAACGTTAGATGATCGTCAAGTAGGTGTTTTATTATCATTAGATTTGTCTAAAGCCTTTGATTGTTAGTCCATCCATTTTAATTCATAAACTTTGTAATTTCTTTGGATTTTTTCGAATGGCTTACCATTTAGTTTTTCCTTTTTGACTGGAAGAAGGAAGTTTACTCATCTGAAAAGTATTGATTCTGAATGGATGCCTGTGCAAGTGGGGTCCCTCAGGGATCAGTTTTAGGGCCGTTACTGTTTATATTATATATAAATGATTTTTTTTTTCATCATTGATGGTTCTCCTTGTTTTTGCTGATGATATTCAGCTATTTTTTCCAGGTGATCGACAATTTCTTGGTGTTTTTGAACTGTCTATTAACCAGTTGTTGACTGATGTTGTTTCTTGGATGTCTAATAGTAATATTTGCATAAACCCTTTCAAGACAAAGGCTATGCTCTTTAAATCACCAACTTCTGTTGTAAATTTAAAAATAATGATTAATGATGTTCCTGTGAACTTTGTTGACACTATGAAATGCCTTGGGGTCATGATTGATTCTAATCTCCCCTTTGATCAACATATTAACTTGTTATCCTCCAAGATAAATTTCACATTAAGACGTTTCTACTCCTTAAATTTTTATAACCCTTTGTCTGTTAGGAAACCTATTGCACATGCTTTGCTACTGGAACTTCAGATGGAGAATTAAGAAAACTTAAACTTCTTAATAAAGTAGTTCGTTTTGTGTATTGTGTTAGGGTTCGAACGCCTATTTCAAATTATGTTGTTGATTTTTTAGGGTGTGATTTTAAAAGCTTTCTTGATACTCGAACTATGTTGCATTTTTATAAAATTATGAAATTTAATTGCCCCGAGTATTTACGTAGTCAATTTTTGTTTTCTCCATTTTTAAGAAACCAACAGATAGTGTATCCTCTTATGAGACTTACTTGTCATGAACTCTCTTTTCAAGTGAGAGTTTCGAGAATTTGGAACCATTTGTCTGATGAACTTAAATCTTTTTCTGTAAATTGTTTTAGAAGCAAACTTTTGGAACATGCTCAATTGCCGATTTCCTAATTTTTGCGCCTGATATATTTTTTTGTTTTGATGAGTTGTTATAATGTTTTATTAATTTAAATATGATTTTAATTTTAAAACTTCTTTTGTACAACATAACGGCCTTTATATAAATTTAAATGTTTACTTATTTTGTTAAGCTTAATTTTATGTTATTTTTTTTAATATTTATATTTGTGTTAGCTTTCTAACCATATATGGCCCTATGGGCTCGGTTAGTTTTATGAATTCAATAATTAAATAAATAAATAATAATAATAAGGAACTCCTCAAATACGGAATTTAATTGATTATTTAAAAAAATTCAGTAAACACTAATTTTGTAAGTGGTTACTATTTTAAAAGTAACCGAATGTTGGGCAAATAGTGTATATTACAAAAATAAAGGCAGTCATACACTTCGTTCTTTTCGGGAAGTTTTAACCGAATGGGGAAACAGTCGGTGTGTGTCAAAAATCCGTCCTTCTTAAACGTGTTCAAAAATATCTGTCGGAATTGGTTTTTAACCGTCCGTTTTCAAACGTGTTCATTTTAAACTGCTCGTGTGTATGATTTGGCTTTTAAAAATGATGGTTTTTGTCAGGGTCGAATAACAGGTATTGATAATTTTTTGTTTTTGACTTGAACTGAAGTAAACTACGTCTAGTGGGTGGATATGGTCGTTGTTCATGTTTAACCGTACAGTTTTACCTGTGCGTTCAAAACTACCAGAAAAGTACGAAATCTATGGCCGCCTTAATTTAAAATATTTTTAAAGTGATAAAATTTACAATTTATTAATCTGATTACTTGGGATTCTGGTAAACTGTTGTTTGAATATTAGCGTGGTGGCAAAATTTCATAGAAATTTGGAAACCTGAGTTTAGTTTATATTTTATTTAGCCAGTTCGCATCTTAAAATTATAAATTTTTAAAATTAGATAAGTCTAGACAGAGAAGGAAACATCAATGCAAATTTTATAGAGATTTTAATTTTTATCTCACTCTCACTTATGCCTCATTTACATCTGCATTTAAATTATGAGATTTCGACTAATATCGAGTTTTCAGTAAAAATCTCGTGTGAAAACTCAAGATTTCCCATACAAATTAAATCCTGCAAATTATCGAGATTTCTATACAATACTGCAGTTTAGTTATTTTGTATAATTTTTGCATGAAACGCTAATCACCAACTGACAAAATCTTTACCAAAAAAACTTCACAAAATAATTATTAAAAAAAACATTATAAAAATAAATTTAAACCCAATAAAAATGTGTAACTATTTAAAAGTATTTTACTTCAATTTTTGCAAATAACCTGTTTTCCTTCCACAAATCTATTGAAAATTCTTGAGCATGTAGTTCTAAGAGAAAAATAAATAAACAAATTATATTTTTAATTTTCGAAGTATTTCTAAAAAAAGGAATTTTGCGTAGACGGCATTTTGGCAGGGTGAAGGTTTTATTTTATGTAGTAAGACCGATATTAGCTTTGCTAAACAAATATTTTCTGCGTACCCAGCCTTTGGTCGGGCTTAGGGATTTTCTAGTATGCAGTAAGCCTGATCATTTTCATAAAAAATTATAGGTTCAAAATCGATAAATGAATATGGACTATATGTCAGATGAAAGGAATTGTTGTCATAAGCTTTTCAATGATATAGAATCCATACATAGTGTTTACCGAGTAACTGCAAGAAATATTTTCAACTTTTAAAGCCACGCCATCAGCTTGGCTCCTTAAGTCGATGTAAAAATCTTTAGACGTTTTGGAGAGGTTGAGTAGACCATTAAGTCAAAAATATATCCTAATCCTAAACTTACTTTAATAGTTTTGAAGGCTCTGTTGGCTCATTTTTCTTTTCCATAGTACGATCATTGGGATTTATTCTTTTCATAGTCACTCTTTTGCGCTCAAGTTCTTCGGCATACATGGCAGCAGCTGAGGAAGGTATTGGCGAAGGACTACGTCGCTTCATTCGTTGGGACTTTTCGTGATCTTCTTTAGGCGTTTCATTGTCAATATAGAAAAGTACAGCTACACCCTTGAGACTATCCCATAAACCTTTGAGAAACCCTTTAGAAATATTCTGAAATAATAAAAATATTGGAATCTTTAATAAAACAAAATAATAAAAAATGACCCCCTGCACACACACAAAATCTTGTGCGGAGTAGGGAAAAATAATATCTTTAAAAACTTACCTTTAACCAGCTCATTATCATAAATCGAATAATTGTTATTAATTTACATATAATTTATTTCATTAGTGTAAAAAAAAATACAAAATTCTTAAAATAATTCTACCTATAATTTGCGTTTTATTTCACAAATTGTTCACTACTATAACTTGATAAACGTCGCCTGTGCTATGAATAAAAAAAGAATAAAAAATTTTGGTTCTTTAAGAAAATGTGAATGACGTTTGATAACAAAATACAAAGGGAGGGGTGCCATATGTGAGGATTTTACGCCATTTTGACAAAATAATGATTAACGATTTTTTTAATAATATTGTGTTTATGCCTCATATACATCTGCATTCAAATCCCAAGATTTCTACTAAAAACAATATTTCAGGGATATCCTCGGGTAAAATCTTAGGATTTTCATACAATTGAAATTCCTCAAATTTGCATGATTTGTAAGAAATCTCATAAAAATTTCGCAAATATGGAGACTACAATATACAACACTTTGTTTCGCTTATTTTGTAGCCTTTTTACATGAAAAAGTGGCAACTCTGTTAAACAGCTGAAAAAATAAACAAGAAATATCACCAAATCTAAATGCCGCATAACTTAACACATGGATAAAGCTGGAATTCGCTACACGTTAAGATTAAATCAGCTGATGCATATTTAATCTTAACGAAAAATGATATATTTCATAATGTATTAAACGTCGTCTTACGTAACGTAATATACAACTCTGCGTTTTGCATATTTTGAAGAACTTTTGCTAAAAATAAATAATCAAAAGAAGCATTTCGTGGTTCTAATTTTGAACACCGAAGGAAAACAATTAAAATAAAATATATTTTACATATGGCTTTAAGTCTGGAGATTTAAAGCTTAATGTAAATGCAGCATCAGAAATCTCATGAAATGCGGCAAGGTGTTAACTATAAACTGGTAGGACCCATGTAAAATTGATTGGGAGTAACGTCAATAATTACAAGCATTAACTTTTATCTTGAAAAATGTCAAATTTATATGGAATAATTTACCGTGTAGACTTTTACAGAAATAAAATAATTATAAAAATATAATAGAATTTAATCCCCAAAAGAATATGTTATTAATTAAAAAAAGTATTGCGTGGTTATAATTTTTACTTCCGTCGGAGGAAAACAAAGAAAGCTTTGCAAATTACCAGTCCTCCTTCCACCATTATATTGAAAATTCTTTATTCTAGCTTGTAGTTCTAACAAAAAATAAAATTATTAACATAATTAGCGTTAGATCTTTACATTAAATAATGGAAATGTGCTCCTACAAAGAACAGTTTTTTTTTCAGACATATTTTGAATTTTTGATGTTGGTTTGTTTACAGATGTAAACGCAACGAAAAGCAACTATACTTATTTCTGGATAATACATTACTTTTTTTGCTTGTAGCCAAGATTGTGACGATTACTTTTAATTAAAAAAGTCTGGCATAACTGAAAAGAGGTGGAATTTCTTGGTTCAGTACCGAACCTTTTAGCTACTAATTTTTGCAACTAAGTATATACTTAAAAAGCACAACAACACAAATATTAAAAGACGAAGAAAATATTGATAAACTGGATTTTTGTGGCTCTTTAATTAGCGTATAATTTTATGCAAAAAATATAGTTTTTTTTTTAAGTATTAACAAGTGTTTTGTATAAATACTTATTGGCAAAATAGGTAAGATTTCCAATTCATCAAGCTATTTTGGATATATAAAGTTCTTTGTGTAATTATGTTAAATACAAAGAGAAAGTATTTGTGTTACTTCTTTGTCAATAGTCATCAATTTTTGTGTAAAAAATTGTTGACTTATTTTGTTCTTTTTTAATCTTAATATGTTTCAGTTTTTTTTCTATGTTTTTTTTTACAAATGTATATACGTACTTTAATTATTATACCATTATTTACACTATTGTACAATATATACTTTTGCGTTAGGTTTAGAAGCAAGGTTGGCAACCGATACTAATAACGGTATTGGTATCGGTACTAGTATTGATTTTTTGTTTTTGCATATTGGTATTGGCATTGGTATTTTATTCGTATGCTGGTACGTACCGGTATTATTGAAAAAGTACTTTTTCATAATAAATTAAATGTTATACACTAAGTGAGTTGTATATATAATTTTATTTTTTGCATTAAATTATTGACATAGAAATTTTGCATTAAAATAATGCAGTTTTTCATTGAATTAAACTTTGCATTAAAACAATGCAGTTTTTTATAAAATTAAATAACATTGCGAAAATGGTTGATCTAGTGTTATTATTTTAGAAGTTATGGCGATTTTTGCTTTTTGACAATTGCGTAATTTAGCGAAATCGACAGTAAACATCAATAAATTTTGATGAAATTTATTTTGCTTGCTACAAAATCTGTGCATTAGATCTTTGCTCAATTTCAAAAATATCTGTGCTTGTTTCTGCATTAGAGGTATCTTGAGAGCCCAGGAGTGTTAATATTAACTCATTTCACAAGTAAAGACCCCAAGCTTGCTTTGCAAGTATCAAAAATGTATATGTCAGTTGTAATAAAATTTATACAATTCTTTAAACATTTTTTCCGTTTTAAATATTTGACTTTTTCAGATTTAAGAAAGTTTGACTTTACATCTCGCTTGAAAATCATTCACTATACAAAAGAAGTTTGTGGCCAAAAAATAGCTAATTATATTTTCTATCGACGTAAGCAAATTATTTTTGTACAAAATTGACACTAAGCTAAAAAATGCATTGTGCATTAGAGGGTTAAAAATTTATAACCGTACATATAGTTACCAATACGAATTTTTATTAACCAAAATCGATCAAATTAAATTGAAATTTTTTGATATTTTATGTTAATTTTTGTTTTGTTTTTTTCTAAAAACGTAAACAAAACTGATTTTGTTTAAAACTAATTCAATACCAGTATTGAGAGAAGGGGTTTTGGAATAACGTTATTTTTGTGAAATCAAGAGTTTTGGTATTGGTATCGGCTGTCAGTTTAAAGGGGGTTTAAAACGTATAACGTTATTATAATGGTATTGGTGTCCAACTTTGATTAGAAGTTTGAAGGGAGACTTGTTGCTTTCATATATATGAATTTTATATGCTCTTTTTTATTTAAATCCCCTACATTTAGGGTGTGGATATTAAATGTTCGACATCAGGTTTGCTAAGTTTTATATTGATCATTTTTTTGTAAAAAAAATTATAACTTTTAAAACATTTCATACAGTTTAGATCCAAATCTTTGATAGGACCCAAATTTTTCTCACAGTTAAAACTTTTTGTAGGATTTCCAAAATAACTAATTTGTCGGTCTAGCCTATCTCGTGAGTTATTTCTGCTCAAAGTTCAAATTTGGATTTACTTACTTAGGCTGACTTCATAAACGCAGTATGCAAAGCAACATTGCATTGCATGGAGTTCATAAATATATTTGCCTTTTTTGACAATGCCGTGTGTTAATTAATGCATGGTAACCCTCTTGAATGTGTATTTGTGTTAATTTGTGATTTTTGATTATTGAAATGACAAACTATTTGGCGTGCTCATGCGGCAAACTATCAAAGTTGGCTTGTATCATTTCCATATTAATTTGACATATGCCAATGTTTAGTGTTAACGCTTAACGTTACTTATGTAAAATTTGTATGGGAATGACACAAGTCAAGGTTGTTAGCTTGCCGCATAAACTCAGTTATTATTTTAAAGTAAAATTTAACTAAATATTAATACAAAAAAAATTATTAAGGTTGTTCTTTAATGATTATATTGAATTTATTTAATTATATAGTAAAAAATGGTGGAACTAGGAGTGGAAGAAACGAAATGTAAACGCAACATTAGACAATACGCTACTTGCCAGATTACGCTTTTGATATCAATTCAATCTAGTGTGTACATTGCTCGATCTTTTAGCTAATCAAACAACAGTATTCCTAGGACCTAAAATTTCACTTTTTTACATTAACTCAAAAACATCTGACGTTTAAAGGTTATTGAAATATCTTTCTCTAGCACAAAAATTGAGAAACAGGAAACTTTTCAAGAGTCTTCTTCATGGATGGACTTTAGAATTTGGCAAAAAATAGCTATATTTTTGTTTCAGTATAAATGAATTCTAAACTAATACTGAATTTACACTATACCAAAATCTTGTTTAAAATCTAAATAAATCCAGCTTCAAATTCCCCCGTTTACATTATAATATTTGACAACTAAACAGGATTTTGATTTGACAACAACAGCATTTTATAAACAAAACAAAATTAAAAAAAAAACCTTTAATTGAATATATTTCCAATTTAATGGCGCAGTGCAACCAAGTCTTTTACTTCTATTGATGATAGTTCTTACCATTGTTGTTTGGAAATATTTTGTTGGCATTTAACTTTATTTTCTATAAAGAATGCTATTTTATTGGATCCACAAATAATATTGCAGTTTTCTTAAATAATTTAAATTTATTATATGTCTACATTTTTTTGCACAAGGTGATGCCAGATTTTCACAATATTTTCATATGGGGTGTCTCATTAACGGTGCACTTTTTAAATTTCGTGTAATTTGTTTGTGCAAGTGTCAGCTATGATATTTGGCAGCTGTCACATATTTTTATTGCAATTATTAAAAATGGAGTGGTTTACGAATGAACAACGCGTTATAAGTTATTAAAAAAATTTGGAAACTTTTGTTGGTACCAGCAAACTTCGAAGAATTTATTAAACAAAGGAAAATGAGCGGCACATGTAAGAATTTCATTCTTATGTCTACCAAAAATTTTTCTTCATCATCATCTTCCTCCAGAACGACCTTTAATATTTCAATGTTCTGCATTAAAATTCGGGTTTGTTCTTGCGAAGCAACAACTACTCCAATGATTAATGCTTTCTCTAAATCCATTTTTTATTTTTAACAAAAAATATGCGTCTTTTTCTTTTATTTTACTGACAGCTGAATAAATGGCAGATGAAAGATGTTGCCAATGTAAACACTTGTTTCATATTTTTAACATCTTCCATGCGTTTCACAAAGATGTTGTTCAGTGTCAAAAGCCTATAAAGCGGCCCATAGACAATCAAGCATGCTGTACAACACGTCAAGCATTTATAATGTATAGCGTTGTTTTAAGGCCATTACAAAAACAATTACACGGAGTCAACAAGCCATGCTATACAGCATGCTTGATAGTCTATTGGCTGCTTAAACGTTCTCGACAACTTTAAATTTTACAAAGCACTACGCACCGATTTTTTAACAAAGTCCTTCACCTTCATGCGCAAAAAATTCAATTTGCTCAAACTAGCAGATACCTAAATTTTGTTAAGATTTTGTGTAGCCAGGTTCGCCCCCACATTTAGTATTAAAATAATTTTAAAATAATTGTATTTTATAGTGCTCTTAAAGTGCATACTTGCCGTTATATAATTCTATTTTACTAAATATTAATGTTTTTCTCTTAAAAAATATTTGTTCGTATTTTGCAAAGTGTTAATTACGTTGTTTTTTTGAGCTTATAACATATTCGGGTCTATTATTTTAATAAATTTGTATACAATAAAATTCAATTCAAGTCATTTGTTTTAATATTAATAAATATACAATTTGAATTATATTTTCAAAGAGGTTAGAAATATACATTCCCTTCATACCTTTTATTGTAATAACTTTTAGTTTAGTGTATTAATGGATTCAATAACTATCGCAACAAAAATAAATTTTACAACTTACAGTGATAGCAAGTGAAACTTTCATGTTAACAATTGTGAATTTAGATACAATTTATTAACTTCTATACATATACATTTAAAATTAAACATAATAATTATTAATAAACAATTAATATATCTAAAATTTCTTTTTACAGCAGAATGTATATAAGAAACTAATCATTTGTTGGTTTTTCTATTTCAAACACCGATTGCATTATTGAAGAATTTTCCTGTAGTAGATATGAGCAATCCAGCGATTTTTCAGTAACGTCGTTTTCAGCGAATGTAACTTGATTTAAGATTTCATAAGTTTTTCATTATTTGTTTTGTTCAATTATTCAATCGATTTATAAATATGGAAATTCAATTGATTTATTGTTCATTCGATTGTGTTATTAGGAATTAGCGTTCCCTTGCGATTGTTTCATTTGGTTTGAGTTGATCGTAGTTCCACAGCAGCAGCGCTGATGCCACCAAATATCGAGTATATGCTTCCCAATCCCAATGATTCTGAGAACTCCTGAAGCATTTGGCATTCTTCCACATAGGGCACTGATGACAATACTTCATCTTCAAACGACTGTTCAGATAGAGCATGCTAGCCGTAAACTTCCACAAAGATTCGATGACCCTCGTCCTCACATAAATAAGTAATACGGAAGAACTCCTTATAAAAGTCTCCCTTAAAAAAATTATGGAAATTAATGAAATGTGGGAAATCCAGCAAGTTTGTGAAGCTTTGGTTTGAGTAGTGCCATATCGTAGTGAAATATCGTGGTAGCTGAAATACAAAGGATATTGTGGTGCGAAACAAGATTTTAGCCTTCTCCTAAAGTTTAACTTAAGTTTTATTCATGTTTATTAAATTTTTCCATTTATCAAAATAGTTATTTAGTTCAGTCGGGGCTGATTCTTAAGTTATTTATTATATTTACAGAATATATGTCTGACCTTAGGATTGGTGTGTCATCAACAAATATTGAAATTATACAACCGGTAAATGATGGAATATCAGCTGTGTAATCTATTTGTCTATAAGTATAATTGTGTCTTAATTTGTTGCTTTTCCATATTTCATGCTCTTTGTTTATATTTATATCACTACATTTAGATTATGGGTATTAAAGGTTTGACATTAGGTTTGTTGTGTTCCAAATTGACAATACTTGTTTTTAAGGAAAAACTCAATTTGTAATTGTTTTATTTTAAAACTTTTAAAAAAATTATTTGAATTTGAGTTAAGGTGCAACACTTCGATAGGGCTCAAAACTTTTTATTGTGATCCCAAAATAATTTTTTTTTTATCGGTGGAACCTATTTCGTGAGTTATATCGGTTCGACGTTTCTTATATCTCCATCATTTATATCTGATTTTAACAATATGCACACCAAATATAAAAACGTCGGATGAAAAGTTAGAAAAGTAGAGCAATTATATTGTTTGTCCTGCTCTACCTTTACTTTACAAACACATAATTCATTTGTTAGCTTTTGTTGTATTTAATATTTTATCAAATTAAAAATACAAAAATTTCAAAGTATTTTTATGACAAATATTTTTGTTTACATTTAAAAAGCCAATAATTTCCAACACTTGGCAGCATTTAAATACATTCTTAATTTTTAAGTAGCTATATCTATAACTACTTAGCAAGTCTATATTTACTTAAATTTATATGGAATATTTATATAAAATTAAAAAAAAAAAACAAACCTTATGTTGAGAAGTAAATATTACTCTTTTTATACCCTCCACCATATATGGTGAGGGTATATATCAGTTTGTCATTCCGTTTGTAACATGTCGAAATATAGGTCTATGACCCCATAAAGTATTTATATTCGTGATCCTTATGCAATTTTAAGTCGATTTAGCGATGTCCGTCTGTCTGTTGAAATAGCAATCACGACGGACAGACGCTAGCGGGGGTGCCTATTTTTACCCAGATTATTGTACATCCTCCCGAGCAGTTTGGTATTGAAAATGAGCAAAATCGGCCCAGCGGTTAAAAAGTTATGGGTGAAAATGTGAAGATACCTCTAAATTTTAAATACAAATTGGTGTATTTTAGTACAATTTCATAGTAGCGACTGGTATATAATATATTTTCTCATACTTTTTACACCTCAAATATTTTTCCCCTCAAAATTTTTTTCACGTAAAAAAATTCGTTTTCGCATCCAAAAAAGTTTTTCACCTCAAAAAATTTTTTTCACCTCCATAATTTTACTTCAAAAGTTTTTTACATTGCTTGAATCAAAAACAATAGAGAACATTGGTGGAGGGTATTCAAAGACTCGCCACAGCCGAATTTAAGCCTTTTTTACTTGTTTTCTAAAGATTTTAAATTAAAAGTTTTTAATTTCTTGTTTATAGGCCATTCAAGGGAGACGTTCCCAGTGTCAACTGTTTTAATATCAATTGTTTCCCTTTCCATATTATTTCGTTATCCTTGCTTAGTGTTTCAATTCGGGTCGTTCCATTTCCATTCAATTTTTTTCCCCTATCTAGTGTATCGATTTCACTAGTTCCCCGTTTCATTCCATTTCGTTCCCCTTGTATAGTGTTTAATTCTACTCGTTTGAATTTTTATTCCACTTCGTTCCCCTTGTATAGCGTTTTAATTCTATTCGTTCTCCGTTTCATTCCATTTAATTTCCCTTGTCTAGTGTTGCAACTCCACTCATCCCCCATTCCATTATAATTCTTTACCCTGTCTAGTGTATCGATTCCACTCATTCCCCATTTCATTCGTTACCCTTTTTCAATTTATTTGATACACTTTTAATATAGGATACATATTTTCAATTAATTTCTAAACAACCAAAAATTAAACAATAATATTGAAAATCTATGTGTCACTTTATGCATTAATTTTTAGTTGTTTACAAATTATAGACATTCAACTATAAATTAAATTGAAAAATTCACAATGATTTGGGGTTTTGTTAAATTTTGCAAAATTTTTTAAAGAATACAAAATATTGATCTATAAGATTTGAATTAGAAGTTTTTGGAAAACATTGAAAATTAATATGAAATATTAATAAAATGGAAATCAATTATATTGACCGTTTTTGCTCGGCTTTAGGAATTTTTAAAACAGATTTTAATTTTTTGGAATTTATTTTACTTAATTGCTACATTTCCTTTTAATTAAAAATTTTTTTTAAAATAATTATTCAAATAACAAAACTTTTTATCTATGAGTAATATTTGCAAAACAAATTAAACAAAAAAATCATTTAAATATCACATGTCCAAGAAAATTGAAACTTAAGTAAAAATATGGTATGAAAAATTTAGGCCAACGACTTGAAAAACACATTTTTGTTACTACATCATAACACATATAATCATAGCAGAGTATATAACATATATTGTAAATAATAATAATAATCAAATTAATTTTTCCATTGTTTTATTTAATTTTTTTACAGCTCTAATCAAGGCTTAGTGTGCTGCTCGTATTATAATTTAATTGATTTTGTGTAAATGATACCATAATTACGTCGAAGACTTGAACTACTACTGATTATTACTAACTAAAATTGAAAAAAAAAAAATAAATCAATAAAACTCAATTTAAAATAGATCAGCTAGACAAAAAGCAAAACAAAATCACAGCAATAGTTTTGTACAATTCATTAAAAATACTGCGGGTCATGTATTTTAAAACATCATTATCATCGATAAGCAATAAAAAATAATTCCAAAAAGATAAGACAGTTTAACAGAAGCAGAAAAAAAATAAACTACAGCAGTGTCCTGATTAGAATAAATAAATAAGAAGAAGAAGAAGAACGATCCAAAAAGAAGGAAACGAATATCTACAATTATTGAAGAACGAGTACTAAATCATAAGCTTGCTGCAGCTTAAGTTTAGTGGCCTGTTATGCAAATATTTATGATTGCATTGAGATAAATATTTTATTCTTGTTGTGACGCCCTCTAATCATAATTAAATTATATTTTACAATTTACCCGCTTATTTTTTGAAAAGAACAAAAAACAAAAAAACAAAGGAAGAATTTGAACTCAAATATATACAAGCTCTACTCTACTGATAACACAACAACAAAAGTCAACTAAAATTGAAACCAGTAACATTTGAAATATCAACGCATAAAGTCCTACTCTTAATTTTAGTGTTGAAAAATTATATAAAAAAAATTTATTCATTTTAATACAAACAAATCTACTTTAATCGGCTCTCAACAAAATGAGTGATGATAATTTACCTATAGTTGAAAATGAACAAATGCCAGCACGAAGGGGGGGACCACCTGATAATGAATTGGATCCCCAACCTACCGGCTGTGGAGCATCGGCATGCTGTGATCCCTCTAGTGGATTCCATCGTTTCCTTGCTTTGATTTTTATGTGTCTTTTGGGTTTTGGTAAGTATTTTATTTTTATTTTTTTCTTCTGCATTAATTACATGTGAGCTTCTCTTGTTATGCCGTGAAATTGATAAGAATAATTAGTTAGTACTTTATTTTAATTGTTTATTAAATTATGCTTATAATTTGTTAATCATAAATATTAAAGAATGCACAAAAAATGTTTGATGGACATATGGGTCGTGCGAATTTCATTTTAATGTTAATTCTTATCATTGAATTTTTTTTTTTATATTTTTAATTGAAATAAGAAAATCAAAACTTTGTTTTATCTTTCAAATTGCTTTGTGATTTATAGCAGCAATTGAATTAATTATGAATCACAATGGATTTAAAAATAAATTTCAATACAAAGGACTGTAGAAGACTTTGATTTAGTTAAATATTTAAAACGTGCCTTTTCTAAAAACAAAAAATGCACACCAAATATAAATATTTTATTTTCGTTAATGTTTTAGAAGCGCACAGTGGAAAAACTTTGTTTTGTTTTCTATGATAAATAATGTTTTCAAAGTGTCACAAAATTTAAATCGTTTGCAAAGCTAACATTAACCCTCTAATGCTCTTTCTTCAGATATCAATAATATTTATACTATATATTAAGCATTGACAACTTTTAAATGGCAAAAATAATAAAATTTTGATTTATATCTTTATTTAGACGATTTAGCACAATAAAGTTTAAACACGAATCTAGAAATCAAGTAATGAAATAGTTTCGATTTTTTCTATAAATAACACTATCAGTAAAATAAAATTACATACCGAAAATTGTTGATCTAGTGCTATTATTTTAGAAGTTACAGCGATTTTCGCTGTTTAAAAATTTCGAAATTCAGCGAAATTGACAGTAAACATTATTAAATTCAACTAAATTCAGTCCGCTTACTACAAAGCTTAATAGGCTTTTTACACTGAACAACATCTTTGTGAAACGCCTGGAAGATGTTGAAAATGTAAAACAAGTGTTTACATTGCCATTTATTCAGCTGTCAAAAAATAAAAGAAAAGGACGCATATTTTTTGTTAAAATTAAAAAATGGATTTACAGATAGCATTAATCATTGGAGAAGTTGTTGCTTTGCAAGAACAAACCCGAATTTTAATGCAGTACATTGAAATATTAAAGGTCATTCTGGAGTAAGATGATGAATTTTTGGTAGACATAAGAATGAAATTCTTACATGTGCCGCTCATTTTCCTTTATTGAATAATTTTTTTTTTGTTTACTTTCTGCAATGTCAGTTTGCTAGTGATGGCACAAAGAAAATCAATTTATTTTTTTAATTTTTTTTAGTGATGACACTTAAAATAACGAACGATGTAAGATGGAACAAAATGAGAAAGGAAGATGTTAACATCTTTGCAAATTGATGAAAGATGAAAGATGTAGCTCAGTGGAAAAAGGCTATAATTCAACACAAAACTGTTCACTAGTTTTTGAGTTAGAGGGAAGTTCGTAAAATGTGTTCTGAGAGTGTCCTGTCAGTTCTGGAGACAAAGTAGTAACATATTTTGCAAGTAAAGACTCTTAACTTCTTCTGTTATTATCAATAATGTATGCCAGGGATTTTTTAAATATTTTTTTTTGTTTTAAAAAGTATTTTTTTTTTTTTTCAAATTTACATTTGCTTGAAAATCGTTCGTTGAAAGGTAGAAAAAGTAGTTCTGTTTTCTATCGATATCAAACAATTTCTTTAATAAAATAATAATTATTTAGCCAAAAATTACTTAGTATCTGACAACCCCTTTTTGGCGGTCTTGGGCATTATAAAGTTAAGGTGTCCCAAAAAATTAAAAGTTCTTTTTTTTATTTGAATGATGTCAAAGCAATTGTAAATTAAGTTTAATGTTCTTAGAACCGCGACATCCCGTCTGCTTGAAACTTGAAAAAGATAAATCTTTATTGAATTAATTGGTGAAAAAATATTTCTTTTTGTAAATCAATTTATTAAATCAGATTTAAAATCATAGTTGATTAATCAATTTAATTTGAATCTTTTTTGATTCAATTGAATCAAATAATTTCAAACATAATTCTTTTTTTAGTTCGCGAAAAAGGTTAATTTGATTGGCAAATTAAAACAAAATAAAAAAACATTAAAATTGGCTTGCGAATCTCGCGTAGTTTTCTAGATATGTGCCATTTTGTAAAATGGTAATTTTTTAAATAGACCGGTATCTCAAAAACTAAGCGAGATAAGTCAAAACGGACAAAATTTTAAAACAGCGACAGGGTGACCATTTTTATACAAACGATATGGAACGGAAAACGAAGTACTATCGGAGTGTGTAAAAATATATTATAATTAATATTCAATTTTTTTTAAGCTAAAGATATTTTTTTATAAAATTTCTTATTTTATTTTCGATATTTCGCTAACAATTTGTTAGCATCTTCAGGAAAACAAAATTTTAATATTTATAAAAAGTTGACAAACAAAAAAAAAAATTGAATATTAATATTAAAATAAGATCAAATAAAGTTATATTATTTTCAAATATATTATAATATAAATTGATAAAAAAATAGTCACCCTGTGGCTATTTTATAAAAATTACATGAAACCCTTTAGGTTTCATATTAAATTAATCGTGTTTGAAAAAAAAGTCAAAATACATAATTATTTTTTTGGTTCACGAATCAAATACAAAATTGATTTGATTCTTTGAATCAAAATTGAATTATTTCGTTTAATTTATAAAAAGAATTATTTAAATCAACTTGATTCTTCTAATAAGATAAAGATTGAATGATGGTTGCGTATAATTCAATCAGAAAAATGAATTTGCGAATTAATTCATCAAAATTTAATTCGGATTTGAAAATTGATTTAAGGAATTATGTTTTTAAAGTTCTGGTAATGCATTATTGGGGTTATTCTGCAACTAGTTACATGAAAATTTATCACGTTCAAAAATCTAACTGATGTATTGAGTACAGCTTGAGTCACTAATATCAAAATTATAATTAGGTAAATTTTTGTATTTACCGTTAGGAAAATATAACATAGGGAGAGCCACACCCATCCTAAATATGGTAGAGTTGCATATTTCGATGTGACAGCTTTTCATATATAGTTACGGAATAACCTCATATATACGAGGGTGGATCAATAAGTCCACAAGTACCACCTATTAATAGACTACTGTCAAATTTTGAGCAAGTTCCGTCATTTTCTTTGCGTTTAACAGCTGTTCAAACCATACAACCTCGTGGATTTTTTTTAAATGGAAAACAGTGAATTTCAATTAAAATAATTTTTTGCGAAAAAAAACCGTCATTCAAAACAAGGAAAAGCTTGATAAATACTATGGTAAAAAAGTGGTTTACTGACTTTCGTTGTGGTCGAACATGTACAGGATGTACGCCGGGAAGGTATACTAATTTGTTTTGCCGCCATTTTGGTAAACATTAGTCTTCACAGTTCATATTTGGCAAATTTATTATGGAAAAATATTCGATAAACCAACGTGCCAATAGGATGTTACAGATCGCCCATGAAAACCCCGATTTTCATGAAAAAATTATAATGAGTGACGAGGCACATTTTCATTTGAATGGATATGTGAATAAACAGAATAGTCGATTCTGGGCAATGGAAAACCCTCAAATTATTTATCAGTCACCTTTGCATCCATTAAAAGTGACAGTCTGGTGTGCAATTTGGTCAGGAGGAATCATTTGAAATTGAAAACTGCGTAACGGTAACTGTGAATGGGGAGTGATATCGTGATATGATTGAACAATTTTTAACGCCACACTTGCATGCTTTGGGCTTGATTAACATGTGGTATCAACAAGACGGTGCCACATTGCATACAGCCCTAGGATTACAATGGAATTACTGCGAGACCTCTTTCCACAACAAGTTTTTTCAAGAAATGGTGATGTCGATTGGGGCTCCACGGTCGCCTGATTTGACTGCTCCGGACTTCTTTTTGTGGGGATATCTGAAGAGCAAGGCTTATGCAAACAAATTAGAAACGCTTGAGCAACTCAAACAAAATATTCGTGATGAAATTAATGAAATACCGCGTGAAATGTGTGAGAATGTAATGAAAAATGTGTTCCAAAGGGTTCGCATTTGTGAGGCTAACAGGCTAACCCGAAAATGTTGAAAAATCCACGATATGGTGTTGACCGATCGAAGAGTAAAAGTGCGTGAGATTGTTGATGCCATAGGCATTTCATATGGCAGTGTGGTTTCGATTTTAAATGATCAGTTGGATTTAAGAAAGCTGTCTGCAAAATGGGTGCCGCGTTTGTTCTCAATTGCCATAATGCACGGGTACACACGTGTTTAGTCTCAATGGCAAAATTTCATAAATAGGGTTACGAATCGGTACCTCATCCGCCATATTCTCCGCATTTAGCCCCCAGTGACTATTCGCTATTTCCAAACCTAAAGAAATGGCTCGGTGGAAAGAGATTTAGCTCCAACGATGAAATTATTGATCAAGTATGGACCTCGTAAAATCATATTTTTTGGAAGGGATACAAATATTGGAGAAACGTTGGACTAAGTGTATTGAGCTAAAAGGAGATTATGTTGAAAAATAATTTTTTTTTTGCAAAAAAAAACTGTGTTTCATTCAAAAAGTCACGGTTTTGTTGATCCGCCCTCGTATAGTGTAAATATCCTCTTTGTTTCTGTTTTCCGTACCATATCTGAGATATACAGTATCTAAACTTTCATCTAAATGCCAGATTTGCATACAAAAATTAAACAAATTTAAACCTTGTTTATCCTTTTTCTCAATACCAACTGTTTGGCTTTTAGGTCAAACCAATAATAAGCTGGTATTTTTAACGTAAAACATCAAATTACCGTTTCCAAACTTCCCTCTATTGGACAGGTTCTTGCTGTTCTGTTCTATAATATTCTTGATTTTGATTTAAAAGTTAATAAAAGTGCAAATCTAACTATTCGTGAGTGCATTCTTTATTAGACTAATCTTTTACAATTTGTTAATTTTTAAGAAACAAGTTACAGAGATTTAAAAAAAAAATGATGCAGACAAAACACAAGAGGTGCTCACGCCGATGCGCTTCACTTAGTAAAGCTAAAAGAACACAGGATCTTCTTGCAGCGGCAAAAAGAGCCAGCTCAACCTGGTTGGTCACTTATAGGCTTTTTACACTGAACAACATCTTTGTGAAATGCATGGAAGATCTTGAAAATGTTAAACAAGTGTTTACTTTGGCAACATCTTTCATCTGTTATTTATTCAGCTCTAAAAAAAATAAATGAAAGACGCATAATTTTTGTTAAAAATAAAAAATGGATTTACAGAAAGCATTAGAGTAGTTGTTGCTTTGCAAGAACAAACACGAATTTTAATGCAGTACATTGAAATATTAAAGGTAGACATAAGTATGAAATTTATACATCTGCCGCTGATTTTCCTTTGTTGAATTAATTTTTTTCTGTTTATTTTCTGCAATGTCAGTTTGCTAGTGATGGCATAAAGAAAATCGTTTTTTTTTTTTGTAATTTTTTTAGTGATGACACTTAAAATAACGAAAGATGTAAGATGGAACAAAATGAGATGATGTAGAAAGATGTAGAATTTTTAGTCTGTATAATTCTTATGGGAAGATGTTAACATCTTTGCAAATTGATGAAAGATGTAGCTCAGTTGAACTGAAATAACGCTTGCAAAATTTTAACATTTTTCTTTCAGGTTCCTACTTTTGTTACGATAACCCCGGCGCTTTGCAAGAAGTTTTTAGAGATGATTTAAATATTACTACAACTGAATTTACCTTAATATATTCCATATATTCGTGGCCAAATGTATTTCTATGTTTTGTGGGTGGTTTTCTAATCGATCGTGTCTTCGGCATACGTTTGGGCACCATTATCTATTTATTCATATTGTTAATCGGTCAACTAATCTTTGCATCTGGTGGCATATTGGGTACATTTTGGTTAATGATTATGGGACGTTTTATATTTGGTATTGGTGCTGAATCATTGGCGGTGGCACAAAATAATTATGCTGTATTATGGTTTAAGGGTAAAGAATTGAATATGGTATTTGGTTTACAATTGTCGGTGGCACGTTTTGGCAGTACGGTTAATTTTTGGGTAATGCAACCGATATACGATTATGTGCATACATTTTATCCAGATCATAGAGCAATTGGTGTTGTATTACTGTTGGCAGCGACTACTTGTGTTATGTCTCTACTCTGTGCTTTAATATTGGGTGAGTTTTAATATTAGCGACATTTTTAAGGGAATTATGATTTAATTGATTTTTTCATCCCTTTAGGCTGGATGGATAAAAGAGCTGAACGAATTTTACAGCGTAATAATAATCCTTCTGGTGAAATAGCTAAATTAACTGATGTTGTTACCTTTAAAGTTAGCTTTTGGATGGTCTCTGTCATTTGTGTAGCTTATTATGTAGCCATATTCCCATTTATTGCCTTGGGCAAGTAAGTTTTTCCAAAATATTATAATTCAATCTTTACAAATTATCCCTTTATATACAATTTATTTTATGTTCAGATCTTTCTTCATGGACAAATTCGGTTTTACACCCGATCAAGCCAATAATGTTAATTCTATTGTTTATTTGATATCAGCGGTGGCTTCTCCTTTATTCGGTTTTATTATCGATAAGACTGGTCGTAATGTATCTTGGATTTGTACTGCTATTGTATCGACACTTGGTGCACATTCCTTGTTGGCCTTTACCATGTTGAATCCATATGTAGGTATGATTTTAATGGGTCTTTCATATTCTATGTTAGCCGCCAGTCTGTGGCCACTGGTTGCTTTGATTATACCTGAATATCAACTTGGTACAGCTTATGGATTGTAAGTATTTTTTCCAATTTCATTTTACAATTACAATTAACTATTTGTAATAATTTCAGCTGCCAATCGGTACAAAATCTTGGCTTAGCTGTTGTTACCATTTTGGCTGGCATGATTGTTGATCATAGTAATGGTGATCACATTTGGGTAGAATTATTCTTTTTATCTTGGTTAACAGGTTTGTTTACGTTTCCAATGTTTTGCCATTTAAATTTTATTAAATATTTTCTTTCTTTTCTTAATATTTTTGTTTTAAACAGTTGCTTTGATATCTACCTGTGTTATATTTGCTTATGATCGTAAAACTCGAGGAAATCTTAATATGACCCCAGCTCAACGTGCGGAATATAATAATGCAATGTATGTAGAGTTTTAATAATATTGTGATAACATTTGGAATAGTATATTCACAACTTTTTTTTTAAATATTCCCTTTACTACTTATTATATTTTAAAGTTTCTTTACTAAGTAAACAGTGTTGCCAGCTTTTTCTTAAACACAATACTAACACATTTTTTTAACAAAAAAACTTTTAAAACTTCACTTTATTCTAATCCTTCATAATGGTGTTTTATATTTTTGTTGCTTACAACGGATGACCTACAAATTATTTTTATTGTCACAAAATATAAGAACATTTACTTTTTGTCATCTATCGTAAGCAATAGAAATATTTTTGGTGCTTTTAATCTTATTAATAAAATGATGCTTAAATAAGTTTTTGAGAATTCGATAACATCATCTTACTAATACAGATGTATTATTAATATATGTATATTTAGATGTGTTGGGACGTGACAAAAGGACCTTATATTGTCAGAGGTGAAATTTGTGTTCGTTGTTTAAAGGACATTCACGTTGTGTTCTGCACTGATAATTTTTCTGTGGCAAGATAAGGTCTCTTTCGTCATGTCCCATCATATTTTTGATTAATTTTTTTCATCTTTTGTGAATATTTTTTATAATTGTGCATTACCTTTTAATTTGATATCTAACATTTTATTTAAATTTTACGTAGATTGTTCGATAAGTTCATAGGTATAAAATATTAAAGAGGCATAAAAGATCCAGAGCATCGAATAAATTAATTCTTTATTGGAACCTTGAATTAATAATGAGATTTTTTTTTCTCAAAATTAACGGATTTATTGTGCAAGAATGGTTATTTAAAGTATTGTCCATCGCTGGCTACAACTTTTTCCCATCTTTATGGCACATTTGGAATACCAGCTTGGAAGAGCGACTTGTCTTTTGAGGCAATCCAATCATCGCCCATATGAAGTGAACTTCTGCCGGGAAAGGACACGTGTTATGAACCGGATCGTGTAGTAGACGGTAGGAGCGATGTCTGGAGAATACGGTGGATGAGGTAGGACTTTCCATTTTAGCGTTTCAAAGTAGGTCTTGATCGGTCGTGGCCGAGCGTTGTAATTCTGCAAAATGACTTTGTAGTGCCTTTCTTCGTATTCCTCAAACGCATGAGTTGAGTCCTATAAAGTTTCCCGTGATCGTTTCATTCGTTCACCGTTTCATTAGCTCATAGTAGATCACGCCACGCTGGTCGCACCAAATACATGAATATTTGGCTTTGTGAAGGATGTTGATGGCTGTTCGGGTAAAATCCATGACTTTTTGTGCTTGGGGTTGTCGTAATGTATCCATTTTTTAACATCCAGTTACAATGAGATGAAAAAATCCTTCCTTTTTTGGTATTCGAAGAGCTGTTCACAAGTGAAAAATCACCTTTCAACGTCTGGGGGCTTTAACTTGTATGTCACCCAGTTTCCTTGCTTTTGAATCAATCCCATGGATTTTAGGCGTTCATCTACTGGATTTTAGGCGTAATCCACTTCCAATTATTTTGACAACTCCTGAAGTATTTGGAATTCGACTACATACAGCAAAGATTCCAATTTTTCGTCTTCAAACTTTTTGTGTTGACCCGGCCGTTTATTGTCTTCGAGCTTAAAATCATCACTTATAAAGTGGTCAAATCACATCCGACACAGTTGTTCAGATGCAGCATGCTCGCCGTAAACTACCACAAAGATTCTATGACCCTTGTCCGCACATATTAAAGTAATCAAGAAAAACTCCTTGCAAAAAACACTTTATCTGGTATGAAATTCGACTTGTTCCAGGCAACATTTATTATTGTTGTTTACGTTTCAAACAAATGACACAAGCTGCCAACGACACTTATTCACAGCAGGTTTTAGCGACAAGACATTGGAAATTGAAATATTGGTTCATATCCTAGTGACGACCTCTTGCTTGAAACTCTTATTATTAATTCAAGGTCCCAATAATTAAATTTTGAATTGGAAATAATTTATTCAGGCATTGTTTTCAACCATACGTTATAAATTTATTTACAAGCTTCTTTCTTTTGTTTATTATTATAGTGAATGAATTGTATCACGAATTCATTAAGTATTTCATGAATTAAATTCTATTACAAAAAGGCTAAAATGCTTTATGTTATTCATTTCGTAAAAGATTAAAAGAAATGTTTGCACTTTTTGATTATGATTTCCATCTTATATATTAGACATGAACTTTTAGTTCTCTAAAAAATATGCCTCATTATACCCTTCACCATATATGGTGAGGGTATATATCAGTTTGTCATTCCGTTTGTAACATGTCGAAATATAAATCTAAGACCCCATATATATTCGTGATCCTTATGCAATTTTAAAACGATTTAACTATGTCCGTCTGTCTGTCTGTCTGTTGAAATGGCGATCACGACGCGAAGACGCAAGCGGGGGTGCCTATTTTTACTCAGATCATTTTTCATCCTCCCGAGCAGTTTGGTATTGAAAATGAGCAAAATCGGTCCAGCCGTTAAAAAATTTTGAGTGAAAATGTGAAGATACCTCTAAATTTTCCATACAAATTGGTGTATTTTAGTACAATTTCATATTAGCCACTGGTATATTTTCTCATATTTTTTCACCAGTCGCTTAGAAATTAATAATATTTTGTATTCACCTCAAAAATTTTTTTCACCACTAAATTTTTTTTCAGCACAAAAAATTTTTTTCACCTCAAAAAAATTTTTTTACATTAAAAAATTCGTTTTCGTATCCAAAAAAGTTTTTCACCTCAAACATTTTTTTTCACCTCCATAATTTTACTTCAAAAGTTTTTAACATTATTTGTATCAAAAACAGTAGAAAACATTTTTTTAGGATATTGGTGGAGGGTATTCAGAGATTCGGCACAGCCGAATTTAAGACTTTTTTACTTGTTTTTATTTAATTTGAAATAATCAATTTAGAGTTATGCTTTTGCACTCAACGAGCTTTTAACTGGAATGTATTTCAGGCCTAACAGCTTGTTAGAATAGACTATTTTCATAATGATTTCTTAGCATGTCGATCAAAGGTTTTTTTTATGATTGTTAATAAAATGAATTTGGCAACATTTCTGGAATTAGCTTAACAATTGTATTATATGAATAAATTTTAATTATGCTAATTTTTCATTACGCTAATTTTCATTATGAATATGGGTGTACATAGATCTTTTACAAACTGAAAGAAAAGGCAATTTTGATTTGTTATTTTGTGGAATAAAAAAAATAATTATTAAAGTTAATATATTAGGAATGAATGCAAAATAAAACACTTTAACAAGGCTTTTGATATTTGAGTTTTTATAAAGTATTCATGGATGCCCCGATTCCAAATCCGGTTTCAAATTTTTCCATCACTTCACAATTTTGAGAAAATCGTTGTTGAGCCAGCTTATTATACAATTGTAGCATTCTATAGATTCTAAATAATGATAAAAATTAGCAATACACTTATGAAAATTAAAAAATTTTAGTTATGCTAAAAGAACGAAAATATACATTAAAATAATGATTTTTACCAAAATGAGTTTGTCACGTCGTTATGAATCTGCAAGGACTTTTTCTTAAGTTTTTCTATGGAAAATATATTATATAAATTATTGTTCTTTGTATGCAACATTTTCTTTTTTAAAATTGGAAAATTATTCTAAAACAAATAAACTATTGTTCCTCGTATCCAACATTTTTCTTTTTAAAATTTTACAATTTGAGAATTATTATAAAACAAAAGTTTTAATTTTTCTATAGAAAATGTCTTTAAAATCTGAGAGCTTTTGCGTAATTTTGACTCAATCCAGATCAAAGATTCAAATGAGCTTATAATGAGCCTAGTTCTTAACCATACTATTTATTTAGTTACTTAATTCGATAGATAGGACTTCTAACGTCTCGAAAGGTCAAATGTTTTCTTGTTTAACATTATTACCACACTGTTGTATAAACTTATCGAACAATCCGTAACTTTAAATTAAGTTCTTAATAATAATTCTATCCCTAAATATTCTTTAACTTTCTACTTCTGTTTTTTTTTGTGCGTTTATCTCTAGTATTGCGGCTAGATTGATGAGTGCAGGTGATGGGGTTAATACCGATGAATATGCCAGCGATCAGGAGCCATTATTAAATAATTAACTTCAAAACAGGCTTTACTTATTAATTCATAAATTCATTTGTTGCTAACACATTTGTAAATTAAATTTAAAAAAAAAAACACACACACACACAAACACAATAATTAACGTTTAAATAAAACATTTTCATTATTTAAAACACTTTAAAACATATCGATTACAAAGCTTTATCCTCTGTTATATATTTTTCAAAATTTATTTTTTTATTGTTGAATCATTTGCATTTTTACACCTAATATTTTATGTTTGTAGTCTTTTAAAACAAAACCTTTATCTTTTTTCAACTGTTTTAAGTATAACTTTTATCTTTAAGTAGATTTTTTTCTATATATATTTTTTTTTTATTTATACAAATATTTTGCTATTTTATTATATTGATTTTAAATCTATATTTTTTATAAGATAATATTAATTTTATTGTAAATTTAAGTATAAATCAAAATAAAATTATTGTATTTAAAATTCAATATTATTAACCCTTTCGCGCTTGAATTTTTTTTGGCAGCGATTTTAATAGATGAAATATTAGGGAAATACTGAAATCTATGCCAAACTTAATATCTTGTTCTCATTTGGTAACTTTACAGCACAGTCTAAAGGAGATGTTTGTACTTTTCTTAAAACAACAAATAATTTTTTTTTTAATTTTTTCAACTATTAATGATATGATTTTTGAAAATTTTGTTTTAAAATATTTTGTTTTTAAGATTTAGACAAGTTTTTTTTTTTTTAATTGTGCTACTCTAGTTTAATATGTTTATAGAAGTAGTTTTATATTAACCCGGTGTCTCCACATGCAATAAAATCATTACAAGCAATTGCGAAATTGATCGCAGGGAAACGTCAAATTAATGTCAATTATACTTTATCATTTCCTTGCTAATACCCCATTCATACTGAACCCTAAAATACGTATTTTTGTCTTTTTCTAGTTTTCAACTTTCAAATTCCATACAAATTTTAAATCGAAAACTTGAAAATAACGAAAATAAATATTTTGGTGTTTGGTTTAGATGGGGTGTAAGAAGTATCATAGTTTTTTTCTTCGATAACACACAAAATTTTATAAAAAAAATATCTTGTCTCCACAAATAATAAATAGTTAAACTTTTCAACGTTTTTATTTATTAAAATTTGTGTTGTTTTTTATTGTTGAATTCAAATGAAAACTAAAAATGGAATTTTATGGCAGCTATTATGCCAGGAGCCGATTGCATGTCAGTGATATAATGACATTGCAATAAAATTATAATTAAGTGCTTTTTCTTGTCATCAGTTTAACAATTGCTTGCGACTATATTATTGCATGTGAAAACACCGGGATAAGAAAATATATCAACATTTTTCATTTAGCCCAAAAATACATAGCTTATTTTTTAAAGAAAAATTTTGGCATCCCTTGGCCAAATATTTTTACAATTTTTTTAATAGAATATTTATGATGTTGTTGTTTTCAAATCGCTACAATATCATATTTCAATTATTTAATATAATCTCTGAAAAACTGAAATGTTGCCCAGGTTCAAGAATAACGACGAAAGGGTTAAATTATAAATTAAATAAATTACAAAAAACTAAATTTGTTAAATAAATCTACATACATTTATAAATATTATTGTTGTGGCTTTAAATGTTTTAACAAAATATTATGAATTTATTAAAATAGCTAAATATTTAAGTAAACAAACTCACAAAATCAAATCCAAAATTACGAAGAAACTACATACCTTATATAAAGTAGTTATACAAATTGTATTAAATTATTAAAATTTGCCGTATATACATATAATGTGATCATTTAATAAAAACAATCTTTATACTATATAAATATTATATACTTACAAAAAATTGTGTAATTTATGTAATTAGAAAAAAATATCCCATAATCTAATTTTCTATAGGAAAAGTATTACAACTCTTAACAATTTTTTTATATCCTCAGAATTCACGAACTTTTTAGAAAACCTAAAACTATTTAGCAGAAAATGTCCTTTATATTTAAAATTATTTTAATTGGTAAAAATCAAAATTTTATCTTTTTTTTATGATTCCGCAAGAAATATTTCATAAAGTCGTGATTTTTACATAAAAAAAATGTCTTAAGAATCTTTCATACTTTTTCTTTTTTAAAGAAAGTCTTTAGAATCTGAAAATTTCCTTTAGGAAGAAGTTTTTAAAGTATGAGAATTTCTCAGTTTCATAAATAAATTATAAACAAATTAAAATTTGAAATTATTGAACAGAAAAAATTACTGAACGAGAACAATAATTTATGGCTCAATATTGAGAAGTAGTAGTTTGAATTCTTTTATTATTTTCACTACAGGTTTGAGTTCTAGATACCTTTATAATCATTACGGGAAATGTTTTTTAAGGTCCTCGGAAGGATCTCCAAAAAAATAACCAAACCAAGGACAAACTCATGATATCTCGAAACTTAAGCTCTAATAACAATGGCATTTATAGACTCACGGTGTTATCGTGGACCTTAAATGAAAGTCTTGACTATAAATTATTATCCAAATTAAATACCTTTAATTAGGCGATTTAATCAGTTAACAGGCTTTTTTTTCGGCTCACAATGGGTTAACTCAAGGGCAATATATCTCACAAGAAAACTATTTATGGTAAATTTTCAACTCTGTACATATATTTTAACCAATTACTACAGTTTTACATTTTTCAACTTTGTATTCGTGCCCCTCCTAAAATAACACATCCGTCGAAAAAATTTACCATCAGGATATTTAGCGTGGTCACGCCGCTAAGCCCTATTTATGCCAAAATATATGTTATCTAAAAAAGACAAAAATTACAAGATGCAGCAAATGCCAAACACCAAATTGGCAACGCTAACCCACCCGACCTATGCATTTAATTTTCTATTGGTTTTGACGAGCGCATCTAAAGCAACAGCAATCTCCAACCATTTCCTTGTTTGTATTTCTACTCAATATTCTTGTGAACTTTTGGTATTGTGAAAAAAAAAATCATCAGTGTGTATAGCATATTGATTGGTTATACAATAGTTGTGTTTAAACGGGAACCTACCAACTTTGGCTTCTGTAATTCCCATACAAATTTGACATAAGTAACGTTAAGCGTTAACACTAAACGTTAGCTAACGTAAAATTTGTATGGAAATGATATAAGCCAACTTTGATAGCTTGCTGTAATGGAAAAAAATAAAAAAAATTGTATATCACATTTGTTTGCGCAATTTTTATATCCCTCCCAAAAAGAATAAAACAGACTGCAGTAGGGCAAAACGACGATAATATTGGTTATAAAATATTTTCAATAATATTACAAGGTGTACTTTAAAGCATTTAATTATTGATCTTATTAACCTCTTTTTCATGGGTGATATCAGTTTATAGTGAATGTTACAGCTAACATCTTGCCGCACACACACTGCTAATATTCTTGGACATAGAGCAGGCCAATTTATGGATTGGAGTGGATTTTTCCTATCATTTTATATCATGCAAACTCTAGTTTAATACACTCTGCACCATGGATTACTCCATAATTGTGAATCTAGTTTAATCCAACTATGTAATTTTTTGTGATCATGATATCAAAATTCTTACTGAGGAATGATTGTATGTGTTTGGTTTTTGTTACATCACACGAACACAATTCCATACGTTTTATGAAAACTGGGAGTGAGTATCTTGCTATTCTTTGAGCCGAAATCATTATTGACAATGCCTTGCTATAATTATATTGCATGTAAAGACACGTCGTAATCATCGCCAAATTGGTGAATAAGAATTATAGTTGGCATCACTGATGGCTTAACAAAACTTTAATTCTATATTTGTCTGATTGGAAAAATGGCGGTTCTATTACAAAACTTTAATAAAAGTGAGGAACAAGAATATTTAATCAGTTTAAATTGCAATTATTTAGAAAAATGTGTTATTAATGTTGAAATAAACAACTTAATTGTTGATATCTAATAGTGAAGAATATACAAATAATTAAATATGTTGAAAATAAATGCAAACATGTACAAGGCAAAAACAAAAAACAAAAGTGCGTGATTTTTATAAAAAAATTTATTTTTCAAGATATTTAGGGCCTGTGCAAGGTGGTAAATACATTTTAAACTAAATGCAAAAGGAGAAATGGGTTTAAATTTCTTTGAAAAATATTTGAAGACATTTTTAAATAACATAGGAAACCTTTAATTAGTTTAGATTTTATTTATCCAGTTCGCACCGGTCCTTAATCAAAAAAGGTGTTCAAGCAATTAAATTCTATTAAAAAAAGTTTTTAGAAAGTGAAAAGTGATTTATGGTAGGTGTCCATATTGGATCTTATTCATGGTTAACACAAACTAAAAACAAGGTAAGTTTTATCCAATTTTTACTATTTCCGTATTACAAAGAAGATAAATATGTACATCTACGAGTACATTATATGAAAAAATTGTTCCCATGAAAAAGCAAAAACTTTCCAGACTTCTAGTTTAATAACTCGTTGTTTTTCAAGTTTACAACTTTCAAATTTTATAAAAATTTTAAAAACTTTAAAAAACGAAAATCCCATGGTAAAAAGTTCGATGGTCACAGTACTGGCAAGGTGTTGGAGATTGATGTACAATGTACAACCATCTCAAATGTATATGTACTGGCAATGTGTCGGATTTTTTACTTTTACAGTAGGTGTGTTCAACGTACATTAGCGCGGAAGCCCTCGGGAACCCAATCTTACCAAAAAGCGTTTATCGTAACAAAAATTGGTAAATGAGAGCGCTCAAGAGAGAGTAATCATGTTTTTCTTTTTACCAGAACTTTACTCGTACTTTTTGGGTAAAATGGTAAAACTGTCAAAGCATCACTTGCTGCCAAGTCCCGTTTCACACAGAGCAACTTTTGTCGCGGCGATTCTTGTCAATTCTCTTTTAAAGTTGCCTTTAATTTCACACAGAGAAACTTTTTTCAGCAACTTTCTTCTACATTTGGTTTAAAATAAATGAAAAAAAAAAACGAAGAATTAAAAAAAAAACGTATTGCCGAGAACAAGCAACTCCGTACCAACCCTCACTCTTCTTTCCCCTCCAATAAACTCAAGAGTTGTGCGACAAATGTTGCTCTGTGTGAAACGGAACTAATAGGTTCATATGTTTACTTTTCTCAGTCAAGTTAGTAAGAATTATTCAGTAACAAATTTACAGAGAGTAAGACAAATTTACTCTCAAAATAAAAATTTTCTAAAAAAGTACGCAAACAGAAAATTTGCAAAATAATTTACAAGTTTGTTTATCAGCTGATTGTAAAACCAAATGCAAAAATAAATATAACTGGTCAATATGAAAAAAAGTATTATTAAGTCTGTTCCCGTACGTTACCGCGGGTTCCCAAACTTACCCAAAAGCGTTCCCGTACTCGAAAATTGGGTAAATGAGAGCGTTTGTGAGAGTGTATTAGTGTTTCTCTTTTTACCGAAAGTTACCCAAACTTTTTCTTTTGGTAAATTCGGTAAATTGTCAAAAGAACAGTTGATAAACAAAACAGCTGTTTTATAATTATAAAAAATAAAACTAAGGAACTTCTGCGGTTTTTTGCTTTCTAAAAACTGCAAATATTTTCTGTTTATAAAAAAGGGACAGATCGGCACCTTTTAATTTTTCTTACTGCTTTTTTTTGAAAATTGTAACCCCCTCTTTTACATTGGCGCGAAATCTCGAGATTTTTGAAAAAACAATGAAAAAAAAGCTCATAGACATTAAATTATGAGAAAAATATATTTATTGGAAATAACTATGTGTGTTTTTTCAAAGAGGAAAATATCAAAATCTCGAAATTTCGTGCCACTGTAAACAGCGGCCAATTTTAATATATTTTTTTGAGTCTTATTTCAATTTTCGCATTTCTCCATTAGCGCGTTTTCACTTGTCGTGTTACACTTATTGCACCTAAAAATTTGGCATCATTGAAGAATTTTGACATTTTTTTTGGGCTAGAAAAGTGTTTATTTTGCATTCCCGTACTTTTGGGTAATTTTGTCATTTTATGAGAGTATTTTGTGCTTACTCTCATTTTACCGGACTTTACCCAGAAAGTAAGGGAACACAGCTAATAATTTGTCCAGTAAAAATTTGCAGAAAGAAGAAGACCTCTCAACATCAAACTGTCACTTTATTCTCTCTTTTTTCTTTATGTTTACTGCCCTACAAGAATAAGACCGGTCATATAACCGGTCATTTGACTGGTAGCCCTACAAGAATAAGACCGGTTATATGACCGGTTATATGACCGGTCATTTGACTGGTAGTGTTGACGGAAATACCCGTCAATGCGTAGAACAAAGTTTCTATCAAGTTCTTAAATACAATATAAAAAACGACCGAAACATTATTTTTTTTAACAACAAAAAATGCAATTTATATTAGTTGTTTCACTCTTGCATATATGCAAGAGTAAAATGACAGATATTTTATTTTATTTTGTTTATGTGTTAGTTTCTCTTGCATATATGCAAGAGTGAAATGACAGATATTTTATTTTGTTTATGTGTTAGTTTCAGTCATCAATTTCTTGTAGGGTGACATTTTGAGGCATGCAAACTATTTATCTGTGTTTTTAGAATATTTAGGTCTGGAACACATAAACGCTAAATTTTCAATCCCAATATTGATTGATAAACCAAGCGGATCAACAGACGTCACAAAAACAAGTGACTTATGCTGTTTTAAAAAAAATAAAGTTCAGGGCTTTAGTGATTTCGCGTCACGAAATCTTAACGTTTTACCCTATTTGCCCAATGATACATTGAAAGTATTCTACGAAATAAGCATGGTGCGTATTAATATGAATCATATTGTGATTAAAAAGCCTGAGTGTAAATTAAGTCAATATATTGCTAATTTATTTAAAAATGCAAAATTAAGTGATGTAACTTTAGTGGTGGGCGATTATGAAATTCGAGCACATAAGATTATTTTAGCCACTCGAACTACCGTCTTTGATGCCATGTTTGCGCATGAAATGTCCGAATCTAAATTAAATCGTCTCTCAATAACCGATATCGATTATAAAGTCGTCAAGGAAATGCTACGCTTTATCTACACTGGGGAAATTTCCAATTTGAATCAAATGGCAGAAGATATTTTAATTACTGCTAACAAATATGATTTAAAGGATTTAAAAGTATTATGCGAAATAGAACTGTGCGGGAGAATCTCTATTGAGACAGCAGCTGATGTATTAGTATTTTCTGATCTCCATGATGCAAATCAGTTAAAAGATAAAACTATAAATTTTATAAATTATCATATCGTAGATGTTTTTAAAACTCGAGGTTGAAAAATTTGATGGCAACTAATATGGATTTATTTACGGAGGTAGTTCAAACAAAATTATTGCATTAAAAAAATAATTAATTGCATTAATTTAAAAAATAATTAATTGCATTAAAAAAATAAAAAAAAAAAAAAATAACTGAAATTTGGATTTTTATTTTGTTCTGAATTTTATATTTTTTTATAAATATTTTTTTAAATAAACTGTTTATAATAAACAAATAAAAATTTCGATGTATATTTATAAAAACAAAGGAAAAACTAACAAAAATACTTTAGTATTTTTTCAGTACTTTTTCGCTTGAAAAATACTGCAGTACCCCTGCGACCGTTCTAGTACCTTTTTAGAGTTTTTTATATCATAAAAGTCGCAAAGTCCAATTGATCAGAAAACTGGCATATTGATAAAAAAAAATGCTTTAAATTCTTTAAAAGGTGAGAAGTTTACTGCAAGGTGTTTGTCTACACAAATATTTAGTAAAACGGAGAGAACAAAAAAAAATAGAGAGTAAAATGACAATTCGATGCAAGAGAATTTACAGGTTTTTACCGGATAAAGGTTCAATGAGACGTGCCATAACCATAGCAAACAGCTGTTCGAACCAATATAATGGACTACAATGTATTTGATTATTGGTGACATGTCATAACGCCTAACTGAAGCTTAAATTTTTACCAGTATGATTTGTAAGAAAAAAAAACAGCTGATTGAAAAAATATAATTGAAAAACAAAGAATTTGTCCAAACACATTAAATATTTTTTTTTATAAAAGTAAAAAAAAAAAATATGTTAATGGAAGTCCGGAGTGTTTCTGGAGAACATTTCTCATATACATAATTTTCGTTTTTATACATATTTTCCATATTGACCGTTTGAATTTTTTGATTCGTATTTACAATCAGCTGTTTTAACTGTTTCAATGATTACAAATTTTTTGTATATTTTTCTTTTTGGGAGTATATTTTGTTGTACTCTTTGTAATTTTGGTACTAGAGTAATTTTTACTAAAGTTGAATGAAAAAGTACACAAACGAAGCTATTGCTGTCAATATTTATCCAATACAAAATTAAGCAAACGTCATACGGGCATTCATAAAAACAAATACTCGAAAAAAGTTTGTTGAAAATGGCAGATAAAACAGAGATACACAGAAAAAAGTATCACAGAATTTTAAGTAATTAAAAATATTTGTTAAAATAAAAATACAATTTCTAACAATAAAATAAAAATATATAAATATCATATAAAAATTCTTTGAAAATAAAAATTTAAGTTGCAAAAAAATAACAAAAATTTTTTTGTATTTACAAATTCCATTGTTGGTGCCTTTTTAATTTTTTTTTTTTGTATTTACAAAAATGTTCTATGGAAGAATTTTGTAATATTTTTCTGTGTATATGCAGTCAAAAAGACTACAAAGGCACCAACCTTTAAAATTACTAAAAAAAATTATTTTTAACTAACGATTGGCCAAATGTGTCTTTAAATATTACAATAAATTAATAAATAATAAAACTGACAAATTTTTACTACAATTTTAAACAACTGACAAAATTTGCCAGGAATTAATTCCCGTGAAAGAATTCCAAAAACTAAAATTAATGAATGAATTCCTCAATTAAAACATTAAAAATTAAAATTATAGAATTCATTCACTAAGGAATTCGTTCAAATTTAATTAACTCATCTTTTGGTCAAGGAATTAATGTACTAACAAATGAATTCATTGAATTTTCGATTTTTTTTCCGCTCTGTTTCCCATAATTTAGCTTAATTCTCTAAGGAATTAACTTTTTCGCTTAATTCCCTAAGGAATTATTTTTTTTTTGTTAATTAAGGGTATACAATATTTAACAATTATTTTAGAATTAATATATATTGATTTAAAAAGCAGTGCCGGATTTTTTTAAAAAGCTTAAAAACAGCTGGATCCATTTAAGAATTTCAGATGGTCAACGTTTCGTTTTTATAGAAATCTGATTTTCTCGATCAATATTAGTAAAATACTGGTATGAATTTTAATAAAATACTGGTATTTTAGTAAAATACTGGTAATTTATTACAATACTGGTATTTTAGTAAAATACTGGTTTTTGCTGAAATACTAATGTAATACTGCTCTTGCCAAAAATACTGTTTTTTTTTGGTAAAATACCTATTTTTGGTGAAATACTGGGTTTTGGCATACTGGTTATTAATTTAAATATAAAAGACAAATTTCATTGTATTTTAGATGAGAGTTTAGGATTTTCTTAAGAATATATTTATATAATAAATCTGTGTGATTTCAGACTTGATTGATACCTGAATAAGAAATATTTACTGAAGTCAGCGGATCGCAATTTAAAAAAAAAAATTGCGAGTGTTTGAGTTAAAGTCCGATGCTTAGTAAAATTCGAACCTACATGAATTTTCGGCTAAGTGTATCTCCTATTTTTGCATGTGAGTCGGTTATCTTTACTTTCGGCTCTTATTTTTCAAATTTTTTCGATATAAAATTTATTAATTTATAATTAAATATACGCTTAATTGAAAAATAAAATAATTTGTTTTAACTAAAAAACATATTTTTGTAAGGATAATTTTTTTAATAAAACTTTTTTAACTTTATTTTAATGAAAATTTTATATATTGGTTTTTTATGTATGTTAATATATTATTTATATATTTTAGATTTAGTTCCGCTCTGTAACACTTTGACCCCAATACCTTTATTTTCATTAGGCATGGTATGCAACTGCAACAAATTAATGCATCAAATTGTAAAAAAAAGAAGAAGAATTTAAACAAAAATATAAAATCAGTACTAAATATCTATCAACCATGGTCACAGTCATATTCGTTCAAACATAAGTACTTATGTGCATTAAGATGGTTTTTATTTATAGAGAAATTTTTTTTAAATGCATCAATAAACTTTGAAAATCAAAAGAAATTAAAAAAAAGTTGTATGTCGCAAAGGTTAACAATTTTGAAAATAGAAAAATTGAGATAAATTCGTGATAATAGAAAAAAAAATACAAAAAAATTTTAAATTTTAGGCCAACGTCATGTTTCTTAAATATTCAAAGTGAAGAAAAAATAAGTGCCCTCCTTATATCGGATACCATTGTATGCATTTGTGACTACCTTTTGGCGTCACGGCAAATGAAAAATGTCATTTCCACCGACTACCGGGTCATCATCAGCATGTTGTCTGTCATTCGTTCGTTCGGTCGGTCGGTCGTTTGTCATGATTAATGTTGTTTTTAACATAAATTTAATGTAAACAGACCATAAATACATACAAATGGCTTAAGTACAATAGAAAATACAATCAATCTACAAATTTCTGACCTCTTCAGAATGTCGCAAAAATGTCATTTGTTGTTGTGATTATACACTGAAAAAAGTTTGGAACGTAAAATAAATTTTGTTTTTCAAATTCGATTTTTAACAATTTTTTTTTTTTTTCATTAAATATTTATATGTTGTAATTTTTTAACAGAAATCTTGAAAAAAAAACGTTACAAAAAAGTTGTTTGTATTTACAAATTCCATTGATGGTGCCTATTTAAAAAAAAATGTTTATATTTTTAAAAAAGGTGTTGAAATAATACACATAGAATTTTGTAATTTTTTTCTGTGTATAAATTTAAATACTTTTTTTCTATTGTATTCTTGTGCCTTTTTGTATGGAATTTAATAAACAACAAAAAACTAACATTGTTAGCAAAAAGAAACAGGTGAAATACTTTTAAAAGCTTATGACAAAACGATGACATGTTACTAAGTTTTGACATTGATGGCCAAGACTAATGGTTAAATACATGCAGTTTTTTTGTGGTCTTAAAGTTAGTTAAGAAGTGTAAAATTGCATAGAATTTGGGTAAAAAAGCTTTAATTTTTTTTTTTATCAAAACTATAAACTTGTAGCATAAAGTACATAAAATGCAAAAAACTAAAAACTATTTTTCTTTACACGATTACTGAATCTTAAGCACTTGCAAATATTGATCGGGTTTTAAAGCGATTAGATTTTTGATTTCATACAAAGAAAATCAGATTTTTCTATATTTTTTTTTATCCTTCCGCGAAAATATTTACTCATCGAGCTAAAGATGTTTTATTTATAAAAAAAATTAATTATAAATATTTATTTATCACAATATTTCGTCACCACATTGGGTGACTTCTTCAGGGGAAATTGTAAAAAATAAAATTATAAATTGAAAACTTATATATAACAATTTTTTTAAAAAAGGCGGTAAATCAAAAATTATTTTTGTCAATATTAAAAAATAAAAATATCACAGAAAACAAAAATAACAATATTTGAAAAATTAAAATATTACATGAACAAAAATATTTTATATACAGCTGCTGTCAAAATAATAACACCACCTACATTGCTCATTTTATAAAAGTTATAAAAACAAATTTATTCAAAAAAACTATTAAAATATTTTTTTAATTAAATGGCTGATAAATGTAAAAAATTTTACAAAAGAAAAAGAGATCACTTAAGTTCATGTTATTATAAAAAAATCGACTTTTTCTTAAAAAGTAGAAAAATTGTCTGTCAAAATAATAGCACTGCTCATATTTAGCTGAAAGTATATACATATAAAAAAATTGATTTTATTTTTGTAATACGAGTAGTTTTCTGTTGAAATATCCTTACATATTGGCACACATTAGTATTTAGTTGCGTTCCCTTGTTGGAAATAACGGCTGAGCATCGTCTCCCCATGGAGATTTGGTTAACTCCATGGGGAGACGATGCTGACACCTTTCTATATAAATGGAATACCAGGCCTGTTCAATTGTACTCCATAGATCATTATTATTGGTCGCTTTGATTTTGGATACTTTCTTTTTTACATCAGCCCATTAATTTTCAATAGGGTTTAAATCTGGGGACTGAGCAGGCCACTCCATGACTGTAATTTGGTTGTCCTGAAACCATTTTTTAGCTTTTTTACTGGTGTGTTTTGGGTCATTATCTTGTTGCATGACACAAATCAGTGGCATTTCCTCGGATGCATTTGAGCAAATTCCTTAGTGAATGAATTTCTTAATTTTAATTCTTAATGTTTTAATCAAAGAATTTATACATTAATTTTAATTTTTTGAATTCATTTACGGAAATTAATTCCTGGCCAATTTTTTCAGCTGTTTAAGATTTTAGTAAAAATTTGTCAGTTTTGTCATTATTTATTAATTTATTGTAATATTTAGAGCCACATTTGGCCAATCGTTAAATAAATATTTTTTTTAGTAATTTTAAAGGTTAGTGCCTTTGTAGTCTTTTTAACTGCATATACACAGAAAAAAATAATATTGAACATCTTCCATAGAACGTTTTTGTAAATACAAAAAAAAATTTAAAAAGGAATTTGTAAATACAAAAAATTGTTTGTTATTTTTTTGTAACTTACATTTTTATTTTCAAAGAATTTTTATATGAAAAAAAAAACAAACAATTTGCAAACATTTCAAACAAAAATTTGTGTTCGTTTTTGTGTGTATTTTTGTTTTATCTGCCATTTTCAGTAGATTCTATCAACAAACTTTTTCGAGTATTTGTTTTCATTTATGCCCGTATGACACTTGCTTGATTTTGTATTGAATTAATATTGACAGCAATAGCTTTGTTTGTGTACTTTTTCATTAAACTTTAGTAAAAATTACTCGAGTAACAAAATTACAGAGAGTACAACAAAATTTACTCCCGAAAAAAAAATAAAAATGTGCACAAACTGAAAATTTGTAATCACTGAAACAGTTCTAACAGCTGATTGTGAATACCAATCAAACAATTCAAGCGGTCAATATGTAAAATATGTATAAAAACGGAAATTAGATGTGAAATGTTCTCCAGAAACACTCCGGACTTCCATTACAATATTTTTTTTTTTTTACTTTTATAAAAAAAAAATATTTAATGTGTTTGGACAAATTCTTTGTTTTTCAATTATATTTTTTCAATCAGCTGCTTTTTTCTTACAAATCATACTGGTAAAAATTTAAGCTTCAGTTAGGCGTTATGACATGTCACCAATAATCAAATACATTGTAGTCCATTAGATTGGTTCGAACAGCTGTTTGCTATGGTTATGGCACGTCTAATTGAACCTTTATCCGGTAAAAACCTGTAAATTCTCTTGCATCGAACTGTCATTTTACTCTCTTCTTTTGCTCTCTCCTTACTGAGTATTTGTGTAAACAACCATCTTCCAGTAAACAAATTTACACATTTTTGAGTTCGCAAACACACTTAACGTAAATTAAATGGGAGGTCATAAACAACAAACTCATTAGTTTTACGCCAATAAAAAATCTATAGAAATTCAAGCAAGTGTAATACGGGCTTAACGAAATAAGTCCTGTTGTATTCTTTCGTTAAAAATTATCATAAGAAAAATTCTCACCTTTTTAAAAATTTAAAGCATCTTTTTTATCAATATGCCAATTTTCTGATCAATTCGACTTTGCGACTTTTATGCTATGAAAAACTCTAAAAAAGCACTAAATCGGTCGTAGGGGTACTGCAGTATTTTTCAAGCAAAAAAGTACTTAAGAAATACTGAAGCATTTTTTGTTAAACTATTTTTCTTTTGTTTTTATATATGTATGTACATCGAAATTTTTAATTGTTTATTATTAGTGGATCAATTTATAAAAAAAAAAATACATATATATAAAAAAATATAAAATTCAGAACAAAATAAAAATCCAAAATTCAGTTAATTTTTTAATGCAATTAATTTTCTGTTGTTCCAACTGCCTCCGTAAATAAATCCATATTAGTTGCCATCAAATTTTGCCAACCTCGAGTTTTAAAAACATCTACGATATGATAATTTATAAAATTTATAGTTTTATCTTTTAACTGTTTTGCATCATGGAGATCAGCAAATACTAATACATCAGCTGCTGTCTTCATAGAGATTCTTCCGCACAGTTCTATTTCGCATAATACTTTTAAATCCTTTAAATCATATTTGTTAGCAGCTATTAAAAGATCTTCTGCCATTTGATGATTCAAATTTGAAACTTCCCCAGTGTAGATAAAGCGTAGCATTTCCTTGACGACTTCATAATCGATATCGGTTATTGAGACACGATTTAATTTAGATTCGGACATTTCATGCGCAAACATGGCATCAAAAACGGTACTTCGAGTGGCTAAAATAAGTTTATGTGCTCGAATTTGATTATCGCCCACCTCTAAAGTAACATCACTCAATTTTGCATTTTCAAATAAATTAGCAATATCTTGACTTAATTTACACTCAGGCTTTTTAAATTTTCCATAAATGTGACTTATATTAGCACGCACCATGCTTATATTGCAGATTATTTTCATTGTATCATTGGGCAAATAGTATAATTTTGAAAGAGGCGCAAAATCACTAAAGCCCTGAACTTTTTTTTTTCTAAAACTGCATAATTCACTTGTTTTTGTGAGGTCTGTTGATCCGCTTGGTTTATCAGTCAATATTGAGATTGAAAATTTAGCGTTTATGTTTTCCACACCTAAATATTCTAAAAACACAGATAAAAAGTTTACATACACATTGTCACCATTTGGATAAAGATTTAAACAAAATTTATACGTTTCATCATCATTGGCAGAAAATGTTGATGACTTCAAAACAACGCCCCGCTCTTCACGACGAAAGGAAAAATTGTTTATAGTCCACATATAATTAAATTTTATCACATCCGTTAATGTTTCACACCAGCTGTCAGTTAGTGGCAAAGATGACATTGTATTTTATGTACTTGATATCGTTTTAAAGTTTTTTGCAATGAATAATCTTTAACAAAATAAATAATTCAATTGTTTTTATGAGAAAAAAATCTGAAATATAAATTAATATAACTAAATTTGACGTATGTTGTTGGATTATTTTTAGTGTTTCCAAGATTCGGTTAACCGAATCCTTGACTAATCGCCTCTATTTCAACTAATGTCGAAACAAATAATTTAAAAGTCAAATAATTATTCGAACCGAATAATCGGTAAAATTTTTAATATGGATTTTTTCCGCTATTTTTTCTCAAATCTTCCTAATTTTTTTAACTTTATCTGGAAAAGCTTGGAAAAACACTAATTAAAATACAATCCAGATCTGGGTGATCTCAATTACATTTAGCAAATATTCACTTGTGTAATTTTTTCATATTAATAATTCCATCAGAACTATGCTCACATTTGTGGGATTAAACGTTTCCCTGGAAAATTTGCAAATTTTTTAATACCAGACATGGGGAATAAAAAGTATATCTGTTAACTTATAGTGAGCTTTGAATCTCCGTATATTTACAAAAAACAAAGCAAATTTACATTTTTTAGCTAGGCTGATACATGTATTTCGATTCGTCAAAAGATCTCATCAGAACTCGGCGTTTTAGACAAGCTAGATCCTCTAAAAGAAGGCAGAGCCGTGATAGTTCCCCGTGATAGTTTAATTCGGTTCAAGTAGTTCTTAGCTGATCACCCGCGCTGGTTCCACCAAATACAGAGCATAAGTTTCATACCATGAATATTCAGCTTTGCGTAAGATGTTGATGGCTGTCCACGACTTTTGTCCTAATGGATCCAATTCTCATCGACAGTCACAATGCGATGCAAAAAATCCTTCCTGCTTTTTGGCGTTAGAGAAGATATTCACAAGCAAAAAATAGCCTCTCGACATTGCGCAGCTTCAACCTGTATGTCACCCAGCTTCCTTACTTTTGAATCAATCCCATGACTTTTAGTCGTTTGCTGACTGTCGACTCATCCAATCCCAATGATTCTGACAACTTCTGAAGAGTTTAGCATTTGTGCACAAAGAGCAATGATTCCAATTTTTTGTGTTCAAACTTTTTAGATTGACTTTTAAAGCGACTAAACCCCCTCCGATATGTTTTTTCAGATAGAACATGCCCGCCATAAACTTCCACTAAGATTCGATGACCCTCGTCCGCACTTTTCTTAATATTAAAACAAACAAAATTATTACATAAAATTTTTTACCTTTTGCTAAGAAAATTTTAAAATATATTTTAAGGTATTTAAAGTTCAATATTTAAGACTGTTAAGATTAGAGATAGGCACGTGAGCCATTTTTGACTCACGCACGATCACGAACTAAAATTTGCAATCATGCACGATATTTTTTTTAATGGTTTCTTTAATTTGTTTCAATTAATAATATTTTTTCTTTAAAATTAGGAAAACTAACAAGTTTTGATTTTTTTTTTTTTTTAAAAAGAATATTGATAATAATTTAAACGTGAGGACAGAGATAAACTTAATGTCGGACAGCGAGGCTGTAATAAAGGCCCTGAAAAATCTCATCTATCACCATAGATCAGTGCTGGAGTGCCATGAAGCCCTCAACCAACTGGCGACCAATAATAAGTTAACACTTATTTGGGTACCAGGTCACAGTGGGCATAAAGGCAATGAAAAAGCTGATGAACAAGCGAGACTAGGTGCAGAACTGCCATTTCTAGGCGCGTGTCCTCAATCTGGTTTTACGAAAAAAAAACATCATAAATATGATATCGGATCGCATCAAGACGAAATCCACTGAATATTGGAACAGACAGAAACCACTGAAACATTCAAAGAAGTTCTTGTCATACAATGAAAAGAGGAGCAGAGAAGCCCTTCAGATGAACAGACCAAATCTAAGACTCCTATGTGGAGCACTCACAGGACACTATCCATGTAATTACATCCTGAACAAAATGGGACATGATCGAGATACGACATGCAGATATTGTATGGAGGATGAGGAGACCATGGAGCATGTAATGGCTAAATGTCCTGCCTTTGCATACCTACGATTTATCACATTTGGCAGACCTAATATTATGGAGGAGCAATACAAGAAACTGGAAGTGAAGAATATTGTACTGCTACTCAAGACTGCACTGGAGAACAACTGAGAAAAATACTAGAGGGTGCACAATAGATCTACTTGGTCGCGGTGCTAAAGATACAGAATACTCAACCCAACTACATCGTAAATCGTAAAAACGTTTTCCAACAAAAAAATCCTATACCTAAGGTTATTATTTCTCAAAAATTAGAAAACATTTACTTGAAAAAAATAATATTTTTATAAAATTTATCTGAACTAAGTTGAATAAAAATTTTCCGTAGAAATAGTTTATCAGTTTCTAACATCAAATAAATTTTTATTATTACATAGAAAAAAATTTATTACTTTTAATTTTTAATCGCCTGAACTAATTTTTAGAAAACAATTCTTAAAAATTTGAAAGTGGTAGACTTAAAAACTGAATTTAGAAATGGCTTTCTTAAGTTTAGTTAGTTTTACACTTGGGAAAAAATGAACAGACATTAAGTTCATTTTAAGTTAAACACACTTTTTGAACTAAATGGCAGTAAATTATGTTGTAAGTTTTTTTCCTAAAATCAAGAAATATTACTTAAGAAAGATATGAACTATTTCTGAATATTTCGTTTTTACCCAAACATAGGAATTTTTATTCATTTTAAAAAAATTTTTCTAAGTTTTAATAAAATTTTACTTAAATTGAGGACAATTTTTTAACTATGTAAATTTTTTCCTTTTAATAAAAAAAAATTAGTGTTTACTATTTGTTAGAAACATTAAATTATGATCTCGAGCCGGATAAAATTTAAAAATATATAATTTTTAAACTATTTTAAAGAAAATTTTGGATTAATTTTTAGTTCATGTCTTTTTTATGAGTGTAATTAAAAAACACTTTATCTGTTACGAAATTCGACATGTTCGAGGCAATAATTTGTATTGTTGTTTACGTTTGAATCAAATGACACTCATTCAACATAGGGTTTAGCGGCAATATATTGGAAACTGGATGATATATTTACTAGTGGAGGCCTCTTGTATGAAACACTCATTATTAGTTCAAATTCCCAATATTTTTCTAATTATTTGTATAATCCAACAAAAAAAAAAAACAAATATGAAGAAATTTTAACTTAAATACGAAAAAGCTTATTTTAACTAGGATCATATTTACTTAAATAAGATTCATACTTAACTAAAGGGTGTCCCAAGAAGAACGCAATTTTTAAATCTGGCAACATTCGAAGTGTCATTGTTTGACATTTGAACAATTGTTATTGTTTGCTAGTAGAAGGTACGAGGTTAGTAAAAATGGAGCGCTACACGAATGAACAACGCATTCTCATTGTGAAATTGTTTTACCAAAATGGTGAAAGTTTTGCGGCTACAGTTTGCAAATTGCGATCAATTTGGGGTCACAATAATGCTCCAAAAGAGTCAACTGTAAAGAGATTAATGGATAAATTTGCCGAAACTGGGTCTGTTAGTGATGTAAAGACAACAACGCGCCATCGACCAGGTCGATCGACCGAAAATGTCGCAGCTGTACGTGATGATGTCGCTCAAACTCCATCCACCTCAATTCGACACCGAGCTAAGCAAATTGGTGTCTCCAAATCCACTTTGCAGCGAATTTTGACGAAAGATTTGCATCTTCATGCATACAAAGTTCAATTGACTCAGGAACTGAAGCCAGCTGACCATGACAGCGATGGGAGTTCGTTAATTGGGTATTGGAGAGACAACATGAAAATGCTGATTTTGCCGATAAAATCATCTTCAGTGACGAGTCCCATTTTCATCTTGATGGCTTCGTCAATAGGCAGAATTGTCGCATTTGGGGTGAGAAAAATCCTCGAGTGATTCACAAGAAGCAAATGCATCCTCAACGTGTCACTGTGTGGTGTGGTTTTTGGGCTGGAGGAATCATTGGACCTTTTTTTTTATGAAAATGAGGCAGGTCAAGCGCAAACAGTCAATGGTGTTCGGTATCGTGAAATGATAACCAGTTTTTTCTTGCCTAGAATTGAAGAAATGAATGTGGAGGGCATGTGGTTCCAACAAGACGGCGCCACATGTCATACAGCCAGAGAAACAATTCAATTGCTGCATCAGTCATTTCCCGGTCGTGTTATTTCGCGTTTTGGAGATCAGAATTGTCCGCCTAGATCGTGCGATTTAACACCATTAGATTTTTTTCTTTGGGGTTTTTTGAAGTCGATGGTTTACGCGAATAAGCCGACGACGACTCAAGCCTTAAAAGAGGAAATTGGACGCTGCATTAATGAAATACCGCAGCATTCATGCAAAACGGTCATTGAAAATTTCATTAAAAGATCGCGTTCATGCCAGCAAAGCCGCGGCGGCCATCTGCACGATATATTGTTCCATACATAACCTCATTCTGTCTACTTTACGATATAATAAAGTTTCACGATTTTTTTTTAAATATCTGTGTTTTATTTAAAATTTCAAAATTGCGTTCTTCTTGGGACACCCTTTATGTTTTATTTTCTGTGTTGTGTCGCCTCAATTTCAACTTTGGTCAAAACTAACAAATTTATTAATCGAAAATTTAAATTGATTTCATTTTTAGTTCTTTTAAATTTAATTTTTACACGTTTAATAAACAAAAAATACCGTTGTCATTTTCATTCTTTAATAACTACTTTATATGCATGAATTACAATGCAATTCACACTTTAAACAAATAAAATGAACAAAATTTGGCCAAAATGTAACATCACACCAGCAACACACAACAATACAAAAAAAAAAAAAGAAAAGGATCTGGGCCACTAAAACAATTTAGGCAACAAAATATGCAACAGAATAACTATGAATAGTTACTACGTGATAAATAAAAAAAAAACGGGAAAAAGTTTCAAAGTATAAAAAACATACAATAGGATTTTGCTACGGACACTTTTGAATGGTTAATAGACGAACAATAACCAACGGATGCTCTTTTTCGTCGACCATGCCACCATTTGCATCAACAGTAGCATAAAATGCAATTTTAAATACAGCTAAAATATAGAACAAACAAAAAAAAAAAAAAACTGCAGTAAACGGCAAATTATATAAAATGGCTAAAATGTGTGAACAAAAGGACTATGTAATATTTTTTTTTTTTTTTTTAAATAATAAAAATATTTTCATTTTTGCCTCGAAGTGAAATTAAAAGTTTCATTATACAATTTATATTAAAGTGTTTAAAGTTTTAGAAATTTTTAATTAATTTCTTTAAAATTGCTTTTGTTGAAAATTATTGTTAATGAGGTTAGTTTTTTTTTTTAATATTAACTTTTTTTATATTTTCTACTTTGTTTAAAATCCTTCAAAGTATATGATTGAAATCTGCACACAATATAATTATACTAATTTCAGTGTCAACACGTTTTATAATTTGGTTTAAATTGTATGTTTTAATTTCAATAAAAAAAATCCCCAAATACTCGTAACTATGTAATTGATGTACGTGACTGTTGAAATATTTTTGGTGTACAATTTAATTTAGTGTTTAAGCGAAGTATTTTTAACTAAATTACAATTTTTGGGGCTGCACAATATGTTTTTTAAATACATAACTATTATATTATTCTTTTAAATCGAGTCTAAGATCTTTTTACAAAAATAATGATTATTAATTATTTTCTTCCAATATTTAAGTTTTAAGTTTTAATTGTTGAAAAAGTTATATTATTTCCCTGAAGAAGTCACCCAATGTGGGGACGAAATATTGGAAGAAAAAAATAAATAATCATTATTTTTTGTAAAAAGATCTTAGACTCGATTTAAAAGAATAATATAATATAATATTGAAGATCGAATAAAGGACAATAAATATAAAAAATACATAACTATTTATAATTTAATACTTTATGGGATTGATTTCAAAAACTCACAGGAAACATTCCTATTAGAGCTTTGAAGATTTAATTCATTATTTCAATTTTTTATCACAGAAACAATTACTGCCAAAAAAGTTTCAATTAATTTTTTTTTTTGATTTTTTGTTCATTTTCAATTAAAAGTTTGATCATATCAATTAAAAAAAATTCTAGTTCCCAACCCAACAAACAATACGTACAATTTACATACCGGTTTCGGTCCGTCATAAACGGAATTCAACTCCGTTAACGTACCGTTTTCTTTATCCGTAAACGGACCAGAAAACGGATTTTAAGGAACATCGAAACTGATTCGAATCCGTTAAAAGTCCGTCAATGACGGACTCTTTACGGACCGATATATCGGATGAAAAACGGAGTTGTCCGTTAAAAGTCCATCAATGACGGACCGATATATCGGATGAAAAACGAAGTTGTCCGTTAAAAGTCCGTCAATGAAGGACCGTTTACGGATCCGTATTCGGTCCGTATTCGAACCGTTTTTTCAACAAAAACGGATTTGTGAAAATGCCTATTTTTTCCATCTTAAATACCAAATTTTATTAATTTTGTTAAATTTATTTACAATGATATTTAAAATAAAATAACAAAATGTTTACAAATTAAATACAACCAATTTCAAACAAAATTACAAACAAATACTATTTTTATATCCAGCACAATTAGCATCCATCAATCACTGCGTTTGTGGCCCATAAAAAATCATGAAAAATAAAAAAATTTAATTTAGGTTAAAATAGTGGTATCTACGATGTGATGAAGCAGACAATGCAAATTTGCAAAATCTATTTTAAACTGTACGGCAATATTTTTATTTGCAAATTTACATAATTTTGCACACATCATCTTTAAACTTGTTTTCAATTTCATAAATATTTACCTGAGGATATTTAAGTATTCGTTTTCGATAACTAAACAAATCCAAAAGCAACGGAAGAAAAACTGATGAAAAACAGTGGTCCGTATTTGACGGTACAGAAACGGATACACCAAAACGGAGTCAAAACGTATTGTTTTCGAACATTCAATTATACGGTCCGTTGATGTCCGTTTCTTGGGAATTGACTTGAAGCTGGAATTTCAATTAAAAATTTGATTAAAATTTTAATTGATTTTTGGTTAGAACTTTAATTAATGTTATAATTGATATAATTAAAACTTTAATTGAAAAGAAGATTTTTGATTAAAAATTTAATTGATAAGATTACAAAAAAAAATAATTAAAAATTTTAATTTATTTTAACAAGAACAAAAAATTAATTGTATAACAAATACTTTTGCTGGTCCAAATTCAATTAAATTTTTTATTGTAGTTATAAATATTTTAATTGAAACTCGATTTTTGTTTATTCTATAAACTTTAAATTGTAATTAAAATAATTAAATCCAAAATGAATGGATCTAATTCGCAGTTGGCACCGTTATTTTTAAAATAATTAATTTAATTGTAACAATTCAGTTTTATGATTAAAAAAAAATTCCTTTTAGTGATTTAAAATCAAATTTTTTTACCGTTCAGTTAATAAAAATAAAAAAGAATCCCTTTCCCTTTTAAATTCCCAAATACAATTGATTGAGTGTGTCATTCATAACCTGCCTTCTGCCCTGAATCTCAACAGGGCCTGGACTACGTTCGAAGGAAAAAGAATGACATATGTTGCTGTCATCTGCAAAAAAAAATAGATTGGGTTGAAGTTTACCGAGATGGTCGTTAAGAAAGATAAGAAAAAGAGAGGGAGAAAGAACAGAGGCTTACGGCACCCCTGATACCAACTGAAACTTATTAGATGAGACCCCAAATATAACAAGAGGTATAGTGTAATCTCTAAGAAAGCTTGAAATAAATTAAGACATGTAATTACCGACAACAAAGGCAATAAGCTTTGATATACACGATCGAATGCCTTAGAAATGTTTAGAGCAACCATTTTGCTTTTGCTAAATTTGTGAATGAACCGACTCCAACGTTTCGAAAGAAACTCTAACATGTAGAATGACTACTACGAAAGCCATATAGCCGATCGCTAAGAAGTAAACTTGACTGTAGATATTTAATAATATCTACCGCTAAAAAGCGGTATTCGGATCTTAAGTATTTTTTGATTAAATAACAATATTTTATTAAAGAAATTGTATTTTATCGATAGAAAACATAATTAACTACTTTCCTCGCCTTTAAACATTTTTTTCTGCAATAAGCGACTTTAAAGCGAGAAGGATGTAAAGTCAAATTTTCCTAAATTTGAAAAAATTAACTTTTTATAAAACAAAAAAATATTAAAAAAATTCACAAATATATTTACACTCTGGTAAATATTATTAATAATAGCGAACCTAGTCTGGGGTCCTAACCTGTTTTTATTATTTTTGCCATAGTTGGTGTTCATTTCCAAATGCAAAGTGTAAAAATTATCGATATCAGGAGAAAGAGCATTAGAGGGTTAATGACGCTCTCCATCACCTTTGAAAGCGCAGATCATATTGCAATTGGGCGGTAATTATTAGCCGCAACCTTTTTAAAGAATGTATGAAAATTGGCAACCTTCCAGCACGAGGGGAAGTGCTAAAATGTTAGAGCAGTGATGTTTTAGCACAAGTGCTGATATACAATTCGGCTCCGCTGACTTGTTTGCATTGAAATCCGCTAGATCCCATTTTAACTGCACGAGTTCGGAAAAATAGCTTAGGCATAGTACATGATAATCGTTCAAGCTTGGGCAGTGGTGGATTGCTTTCCAGCAAGAATGAATTTCTTGAATATTTGGTCTTCCATTATAAAAGTTGGGTTAGATAAACTAGAAGTATCCTTTACTCTTTTAACGAATGACAAAAAGCTCTTACTTCCCCGAGGAGCAGAAAGAACATTGGCAAGAATACGTTGTTTGTAAAGAAGCCTTTCACGTCTAAATACCTAGGAACATTCGGTTCTCGCCTGGTTGCGTAGCAAATAATAATTCACGTTTTCACTTGCAAGTCTTTGCCGTTGTCACAGCTGGCATGATGAAGTTTTCGGGGCCAAATGGCAGATTTAAAATGGCGGCAAAAAAAATAAATTCTCATTAAATTGAAATTTTGTGTTAGTGTGGTTTCAGGAACACCAATTCTAATTTAAAATGGTGTAACAAAAAATCCACTAAAGTTAGTCAAAATGATTTCATATGATTAAAAGGACTTAAATGTTATCAAAATTAGCTGATGACACACACAGAGCATTTCTCGGGGGTCGATCATTTTAAAAAGGGTAGTAAAAATGGCAAAATGAATTAAATTTTAGTCCGATCAAGACCATTATTGCTTACAACAAAATGTATCCTCTATGTGGCATAGCAAATGAAGAAATTTTTTTGCAAGAAGCCAGAGGAAAGCTATAATATGGTCGCTGGAGCGTTACCTCACAAATTATGCAATTTGGAGATAACCACATATTTCATGACTTTTCTTAAATTTTATTTGTGATTTATACTTTTTGCCATATGTTCTCCAATTAGGTTGCCAATATCTGTGGTTTGTTGTTTTACAACCTGTTCCTAACCCTATCTTATCCACAATATTGGTGAATATTCGATATGGCTGCACAACGAATCTATCCAAACCCTTCAGTATGCGACCCACCGTTAATATTTAAAAAACACTTATTTAAATACAACTCTGTTGAATAAATATTTAACTACCCTTTAGTTTTAGTTAAAGGAAAATCTTTTAACCTCTATGGTTACCAGGGAAACCCGGAAAAACATAAACAAATGCACTTGTTTGCTACCTCACTTAGGTAACAGCATAATTTTGTATACTACACCTGTTATTATGGAAAACATTTCCAAATAGAAAATTTTCAAAGTTTAGTGCAAACGACAAAAGGGAAAAACGGAAGTAATTTTTTGAATAGACAATAAAATACAAAGAAATCTTTAAAGGATAATATAGTAACATCAACAATAAGAGTTTATTCCTGTGACAAACCACTGAAAGACGTACATAGTATCATAATGAATTACTACGATGAAGAGATTACCATAAATAGTGGTGATTTTAAACCATCCAACAATATTAAGATAGAACGTATCTCAAGTAGCAGAGGAAGTAATAGTGATAAAGGAGGAAATGCAACGGTAGGCGCAAGATCCAACACACTACATCAATCCCAGCAGCAGGGAAGTAGTGGCAGTGGTAGTAACACTACACGTTCAATGGCAACAAGGACTAGACAAAGGACAATGGTAAGACTGTTTCAAGATTGTTTAAAAATCAGTAGTGAAGTAAACTTGTCCATTTAGATGCATGGCAATTCAGCAGAAGATGATGGTTTATTACAAGACATTATAGATCATGATGATGAAGATGATGATGACGACGATGATAATGAGGAAGACAGCGATTTACAGATGCAAAATGTTCCCTCTATACGACCTATAGAGAAACAAGAACAACAACAACATGAGTTTGCTAGACCTAGTAATTTACAACGTTCCCATGGTCGTCAGGGAAGTTCAAGAGTTATGAATTTACCCACGGCCAAGGTATTAGATAATGATACTGAACCTTCAGAAACCGAGTCAGAAGATGGTACTAATCAGATTAAGGGTGCGGCCGGAGGTCATGCTGCCACCTCAGAGGCACAAATTACTATAACTCCGGAAAAATGGGAAAATCTATCCATTAATCAAGAGATTAAGGAATTATTTCCTTATATACTTAAATATACACCACAAAATATTGAAACTGCTTACCATCTACAACCGTTTATACCCGAATACGTACCGGCTGTAGGAGATGTTGATGCTTTTCTTAAAGTCTCGGAACCTGCTCTACTCCAACCTCAACGTTCGAAGGAAGTGCAAGAACACTTACATAAATTGGGTTTATATTTTCTGGATGAACCTTCGGGTAATCAAAGTGAACCTAGTTTACTCAATATGAAATTACGTTCAGCGCTTACGGGTAGCAGTAGTAAAAATTCTCGTTCCGCTTCTGCACATTTAGTACCCTATGCAAAATCCACTAAAGATATTGATAAATGGATAAATGAAGTTGAACAAGTTCATATGTCTCAATCTGCTTTTGATGCTCAACCCCGTAAGGATATTGAAAACATGCTAATTGAATGGCCGCGTTCGTATGCAGAAGCCACAGGCGCCACACAGGAAGCTTATCAACAATGTCTGACCGAGCAACGTTCTCTCATTGACTATGTACGTACACTTTGTCAACAATTCGCCATTGAGGGACCACTCGAGACACAAGCTGACTATTTATTAAGTGTACAAACATTATTCGCTTTATATTTGGCTGCCAATCAGGCATGGGAATAATGGTCGTTTTGTTAGCAACTACCTTTAGATTTTATACAAACAGATCTCTACATACATCATACGTACATCATGTAACATGGGTTATCCTTGTTTGTAAAGTTGTTTTTTTTTGCTATGTTTTTATCGTTTGTGTGTTTACAGGCCAAAGAATTTTAAAAGAATTAAATCGTTGAATCTGGTATAAGGTATATTTTACTCAGCTTGGAATTGACATAATTTTTCCTTTGGAAGTTTTCATAATCATTGTGAACCTGAACGTTTCTTTGGGAATAATCCAGATAGTTTCCTTCATCAATCCGGATTGTTTTCTTACTGAATATATGTAATTTATAGTTCATACTCGACTGCTCGATCTTGACAGACATGAAATATACTGTTTTTTTATCTGTTTAAGCTTGCAGGGGGGTGTTTCAAATAACTTTCGTTTGATAACAAATTTAACTTTCGTTTGATAAATAATTAAATTTGGAAAGTATGAAAAAACGAAACAAACACAAAAAAAAATACATTTTCAATCCTCTCGGGATGAGCCATGGGATACCTTCCTTAATCGTGACAGTTTTTTTTTGCAAAAAAAAAAAATATTTTTCAACATAATCTCCTTTTAGCTCAATACACTTAGTCCAACGTTTTTCCAATTTTTGTATCCCTTCCAAAAGATAGGATTTTTCTAGGTCCATAGAACCGAGCCATTTCTTTAGGTTTGGAAATAGGAAATTGTCACTGGGGGCTAAATCCGGAGAATAAGGCGAATGAAGGGTCAATTCGTAGTCTACTTAATGGAATTTTTCCATTGAGACTACACACGTGTGCATCCATGCATTATCTTGATGAAAAATAACTTTTTTCTTGGCCATATGGGGTCGTTTTTTTAAATTCTCGTTAAATCGGTCCAATAAGTTGGCATAGTAATCGCCGTTTATTGTTTTTCCCTTTTGAAGGTAATCGATGTGGATTATCCCGCATGCATCCCAAAAAACCTTTGCCATCACCTTATTGGCCAAAAAACTTACCTTGGCCTTCTTTGGAGCCGGTTCACCCGGAAAAACCCATTGTTTAGACTTCTGCTTGGTCTCCGGAGTGTTGTAATGGATCCAAAACTCCGCAAAAACTCATTCGAATTGCGGTTAAACAACTCCAAACAATCCTTTGACTTTTATAGTCAATTGAGAGCAAACGCGGCACCCATCTTGCTGACAGCTTTCTTAAATCCAACTGATCATTTACAATCGAAATCACACTGCCATATGAAATGCCTATGGCATCAATAATCTCACCCACTTTTACTCTTCGATCGGCCAACACCATATCGTGGATTTTTTCGACATTTCCGGATGTATTGACCTCAACTGGGCTTCCAGAACGTTCAGTGTCATTTTTACTTGTGCGATCACAACAAAAGTCAGTAAACCACATTTTTACCATTGAAATCGATGGTGCAGGGTCCTCATTGTATTTATCAAGCTTTTCCTTGGTTTGATTGACGGTTTTTTTTCGCAAAAAATTAATGTTTAATGAGCACTCGAAATTCACTATTTTTCCATTTTTAAAAAAATCCACGAGGTCGTATGTTTTGAACAGCTGTTAAACGCAAAGTAAATGACGGAACTTACTCAAAATTTGACAGTAGTCTATTAACAGGTGATACTTGATGGAAGGAGTGTTGCATTTCATATAACTAGGAGGGAAGTTTGAAAATTCACGGACTTATTGATCCGCCCTCTAGTAAAATCTGTTGTTGCACAGACTCATAGATGTCGAGAGAATTGAACCAGGCTTCTACAAGTGTGCATGTCCAGATAGGTATGAGATACAGAACAGCAATAGGGGTGAAAAGCTTGGAAGGTTCTCAAGCAGTGCAAATTAATGTACATACTTTGTTTCACTTAGCAGACTACTGCAACATTAAGAAATAGTAGATATAAGCAGTATATTGCTTCCTTAAAATAAGTAAATTCCTATATGATTGTGCCACTTACGACATCTTTATTAGGAATATTTTCTTCGTTTAAAAACTATATTTCTTCAAATTAGCTTCAATTCAAGCTGTTGTTTTTTTAAATTAAACAATTAATACCTTTCTTTCTCTGTTGCTTTTGCTTGCATTCTTCTGTTATTGAAAATGTTTGCGGTATGTTTGCTTAATTGGTAAAATGTTATAATGTACATTGGTAATTTTCTTGGGGTGGGGGTGGTAATGGTGTAGCTGCTTTTATTTGTCGTGATTGTGTGTTTGGGAGGTCAGTCAGTATATTCTTCTTCTTTGGTTTGTTATGATTTGTTTTTTTTTTTTTTTGTTTTAAGTGGAGGATAAATCGCAAATAGCTTTTCAATGTTGCATGTATGGCTTTAATAGATTAAATCGCTTGGAAAATGTATGCTAAAAACAAAAGGATATTGATTTTTTTTTTGTATTTTTAAGATAAAATTAATTTTTAAAATATAAGTGAAAATAATAAAGATTAAAAATAAAATTATAAATAAATTTGCATTAATTTTTGAAAACTAATTTGTATTATAGGAATTAGGCAAATACAACAGCGGTTATCAGATCTTATTGAAACTTGAACATGTGATTGGGGTGACAAGATTAAGCACATGATTGGGGGGTAAATATGGGATTGTTGTTTATTGTCTCATTGGATAGATCTTCAAAATTCTTTGTTTGTCTGTAACAAATTTGTATACAGTTCCAATAATATCTGAGGGTCTGATCCCTTGTAATGCATTTTTTTTCCTACCCTGTGGGATAAAGGGGTCAGTTGTCCCATGATAGGTGAAAACTTAACCGGTTCCAAAAATTATATGACGAGATAGGTGAAAAGAGAACCGCTTCCACGTGACCGGTTTAAAAGTCATGACATGTTCTTTTGCGTTATTTCTGTGATATGTTCTTTGGGGTTAGTTGTGACATCTCACATAGGACAATTGAAATTAATTTGACCGAACGCGCCACCCACTTCTAAAGCAGCTTTCTCATGGATAAGTGTTCATGATGAAAATAAATACGACAGGTTCCTTCAATATCTTTAATTTATCAGTTATCTCCTGATGTTTTCCAGAGCGTTCGGCGTCATCGGTATTTGCACGACCACGTTTAAAGGCTGCAAACCACTTTTCTACTATTTCTCTCGATGAAGCAGAGTCCGAATAACATTTCAAAGCAATTTCCTGTGTTGATTTATCATTGACTTTCAATGGGAAAAATGCCGTCGCTTTGAATCCATTGTTTTAAAAATCTCATAAGTAGCGTCACTAAAACAGCTGTAACTTGCTTACTAATGAACGAATTGTCATTAAATTTTGACAGGTATCATCTAAAGATTGGTAGTTCCAAAAAAAAAAAATATATGAATTTTTCATCCTACGGATGTGTTAGGTGTTGAATTGCGAAATTTGAGTTTTGCTTGTTGACACCATTATTTTGTGTGCTAAGCTCAATGTTAACCGGGGTCATACGAAATTATTCTCAAAACAACGAAAACTTTTGTAAAATCAAGCCCTTTTCAATTTTTTTACAAACGATGTTGTTTTTTTTGACATTTTTACTTATTTTTCTGCATGGATTATTATCAGTCTAGGGATGCGCACATCGCTTTCGTTTTTGATAGCCAGGCGGCCTACCTGTCACTGTCGTCTTGGGTCCTTCTTAAGTGCTATAGTACTTTGCAGCAACTATCTGCATGCAATTGAGTGACTCTGTTCTGGATACCGGGATACAGTGGTCATGAGGAACAATGAGGTGGCGGATTAATTGGACAGGATGGCTTCGTCGCTACCGATGGCGCGCCCTAGTGGTTGAGGATGAACGCCTGCTGCGCGGGGTAGGTGGGATTGCGCCGAGTGAATGTATCAGACGAAGGCTCTGATCGGTCTCTTTTCCTACAATGAGATAGGAGACCTTTCTAGGAGTGGTATGAAGTTTTTGTAGAGTTCCTAACGAGACACTTCAGGGTGAGATACCAACTGTGGAATATTGAGAAGATCATTTTACCTGTTTGTCGACTTTGTCTTGAGGAGGATGAACCATAGCGTACGTCTTATGTGTGTGTCCTGTAGCCTACAGTATTAGAAATCGCTTTTCCATAGAAATATCTTGAAAGCAAGAGATATATAAACGAAAGCCTCAATATTTGATTGCAAAGTTCATTAGGGACATTATACCTTAGGTAGTTTGGACTGACATTTTAATCTATAACACAAAAGATCTATCTGGAGTGGCGGTGCCGGCGACTGGGCTAAAATTGACTTTAATAATTATAATAATTGATAAGATGTAACCTTCCAACAATCACCCTCTCCATCAACGATTTATTAAATGCTATAGTTTCCGCAGTACTTCGTCTCTTTATGTTTACTTGAATGCTCAAGTTTTTTTTCAGATACCTTCTTTTACGACTATTTCGTATTTGGTGTAATATTTTACAAAAGTTCCTTGTACGTACTACTATTCTTTGGATGGAAAGACTTCTACCACTCATCTTTTACATAGATAATGTTATCTTTTACCAGTCACTAATCCAAAATTCTTTTGTTGGATATTGGATATGAAATGTAAAAAGAATTAATATACATTTAAATCACCATTGCAATACTGGGAATAGTGGATATGGGCAATCAACGCGTGAATTGCCCTTGTATGTTCACTAGAGACCTAAAGACAAGTAGTTAAACCAAGGACGGTACAAAGATTAGATTGAAAAAAATGCAAATTCCTTAGCTTCTTAGCCACCTAGTCACCACAATAAGAATTTCCTAGTGTCGGCTAAGAAGCTAAGGTTGAGACTAAGGATTTTGCATTTTGTTCATCCTGATCTTCGTACCGTCCTTGGTTAAACATTTATCTATATTAACATTGTGTTACCATAAGATATTCGTCGTGAAACCAATGAGTGACTGCAAGCATTTTGTTTATGTATATTCTTTGGTCTCAAGCAAAACATAATCTGCAAACACAACTTAAATAAATTACCATTAGTTTAAAAGAAAAATTACACAAATAAAAAATTATAAATATCTGGCACCTTTATACACCCCAAAAAGTTCTCATTTATTCACATTGACTCATTTCTTATCTCCATATGCAAAATGTAAACAAATCAACACACTCAAACATGACAATAAAACAATAACAGAGAAATGAGTATAAAACAAGTGCGCCTTTTTAAAACTACACTCAAGCTCTCATTAAATTCAAATAAAATTTACTCAAACTCTCACTAACGCTTTATGAAATTTTAGTTAGGTTAGGACTGGCTGGCTGATTGGCCAAAGTAATGCAATGTGAAACAAATAACTTCACTCTGTCATGGTATTTTGTACATGTTAGACGTACTCGTACATGTTGTATTTTAATCGTTCGTTAATTTATACGACACTGCAAAACAAAAAAAAATATAACGTAAAGTTTTTATTTAACGGTAAATCATATTCGTGAAAAATAAAACACGCAAGTGTTTTTAGTTGATTAGAAAAAATATATTATAAAATAATAATTGCTAAAAATTTTTAAAAATCTTAAATAAAATATTTAACAAATCAATACAAAAAATCTACATTAACTACAAAGTGTAATTAACAAAAAAAAAATTGTTAAGAATTTAAAATAGCAAAGTGTTTATTAAAAAATTATTAAAATAAAATAAAACGATTTTAAAGTGAAATTTTTTTCAAAATAACAGAAAAAAATCTTAAAAAAGTGAAAACTAATTTCAATTATTAAGAAAGTTTTACAAGTGTATTGATTACAATTAAATTTCTTTTAATTACAAAAAAGGAAAATAAAAAAATCCCCTCCATTAAAGCCGGATTACTTTTTTTTTTTCAAGTTGGATTATTTTGTGTGTTTTAGTTCATAATAAACATTTAACCTTTTTTGGATTTTTGTCGTTGTCATCAGTATTTTGAAACAAACTTCAATTACTTGTCAATTATTTTGGCTGGAATTAAATCCTTTTAAGGTGAGTTGTAAGCACGTTTCAGTTTTATGTTACCCTTGCAAACACACATTTACCCATGCATTGAGTACAAGGATTTATCAAATTGTGTTTCTGTTAAAATTTCGCTTTAATCCCTTTTCCTTTGTCAAATCAGGTAGTAAGGGGTTGTGGGGGGGGGGGGGGTGTTATGGAGGTTGGCTGGTGTTTGTTTATCTTATTTGAAATGGTGTGATAAATAGGGATGTTGTGTAATCTTATAAATATTTGTTTTGCAAAATGTGTAGGATGGGATGGCAAGCAGTCGACTTAATCAAATTTAAAGATTTAACAGTTGCTTGTAGAGTTGCAAATTAGGGTTAAATTGCGGGTTTGTTAAATTCAATTATGTGATTAAACAGTGTGGCTAAAATTTTGGTTTCAATTCATTCCAAAAATGAAATTAGTCAGTGGTGCTAACTGTTCATAGATTTATCATCTCGCGCAATTACAGTGTTGCCGTATTTGAAGTCCTTAATTTTTCACCTCTTTTCTTAACTCCTTAATTAGTTGAAATGATTTCCTGAGTTTCGCTTCGTTAAATTTTTTTTTCATTTTTTACTACCGATTTGTAAATGAGGTAATCGAAATTATATTGTCATATCCAAGTTAATCTTATCTCAAATAGTTTTGTGTTGTCGCAACCATAAAATTCGGTTACCACAACGAATCATTCGATTGGCTGTAAAATCAAATGTCAGCACGAATCTGTTTTCTCTGTTTAGGAAAATATTTTATAATGTTTTTATAAATAAAATATTTCTGAAACAATATATTTTTTCAAAAAAAAAAAATGTTTTACACGAAATGTTATCCAAGTTAAGCTCTCTGAATTTGATGAAATTTGAATATGATAGAAAAATTAAATATAAGTCAATCAGCACCTTGTTTCTGTATTTATCGCATCAATAAAGTTTTCGCAAAAAATATGTAAAATGCAACCTTGTCCTCGGATAGCCAGGAATTTCTCGATGCGAACACTTCTCGCTACAGATACAAAAACGGGGTGCAGCCTCGGCTTACCGCCATTTAGGAGATTTAGGCAAAGAAAAAATGAAAATAGATTCCTACATTCTTTTGGGGTAATTTTTAGATTGTCGGTATTTTACGAAATTCAAAATAAAAACTAAATTTATTAATCGTTAGCTTATTATTGGTTTGACCTATACGCCAAATAGTTGTCATCAAGAAAAACGGCAAAGAAAATTTGCAATTTTTAATTTTTGTATGTGAAAATAAGAGGTATAACAATGTCGATACCGCGGTTATTTTTATACACTCAGAAAAAAAAGTTGGTGGAAAAATTTGTAAACAGATTTTAATCCCACTTTATTATTTTTGTGCTGATTTTTAGTAAAAAATTTATTATTCAGCAAATCTTTTTGCTATTTACATTTTATAAATTACAGAATTTTTACAAATTTATGTTGCTAATTTCAGAAACAATTTTACAAATTTTTGAAAACCGATTTGCTAAAATTAGCAAAAAATTTACTAATTTTAAAAAAGTATATATTGAAGGAAATGTTATTTCTAATTAAAAATTACACCTCAAAACTTGAATTGCCTTTAAACGTTACATACAAAGTTTAAAAAAGGGGGCGAAAGTGTAGATACCGACTCATGTCTGAAAATAGGACATGCACTTAGAATAGCACTAAAAAGTTTTATTTAATTCTAAAAATCAGTGCTAAAAACAATTAAAATTTTACCTTAAAAGTAAAAAAAATTTACTAAAATATTTTTCAAAACAGAAATTACCTAATTAAAACAAAATGAGTCTGTTTTTTTTTTTTTAATTTTGTCTAAAATATTTTTTGAAAAAGATAAATAAAATAAAAAAATTTTGAAGCTGAAAAAAAAAAAAATAAATTTAAAATTGTTACTAATAGCAAACAGATTTTAAATTCCACTTTGCAAAAACTTCACTAGAATTTAATAGCGGCAGCTTATTTTTTCTACAAATTTCATTGTACTACACGTCAGCAGATATGGGTTGCTAAGATTATCAAAAAATACTGCTGGGCTTAAATTAGCAAAATTTCCCGTAATAACAGCAACATTTTTAGTTGCCATTACAGAATTTATTTTTGGTGAGTGTATGTATACACTGAGAGAATTGTCTACATGATAGTAATGAATTACTATATTACTATTAGTAAAGTTTCGCGGGAAATCCTTGATTAAAACTTTTCAATAAATTAACGAAGTTTTTCAATAAATTTTATGAAAAATTTAAATTTCATTACTTTTGTTTACAGTTTTATAAAAACTAAGAAGCCTTTTGCAATTAATTAGTTTTATGTGAGGTTCGTATTATAAGTCCCCAAACTCATTCGGATAAATATTTTTTTTTTTAAAGAAATCGTTTACTTTTATAAAAAAATTATCTGCTGTTGGATTCGCCATTTTAGGTTTAAAAAAATTCGTATTCGTAAGAAATCCATTAAAATATCATTTGCCATACCGAATCCGCCATTTATAAAACTAATATCAGATTTGTATTTTCTGGCCTCCAAAATATTCTGATAACTAATTTAAAAAAAAAAGTCTGACTAATTGGCTCCGCCATTTTGAAGATTAAAAGTTTAATAACTGAGCGAACCTCAAAAACTTTCCTATAATATATTTAAATTTTGAAATCGTATTTAGCGATCTTAAAAACTGTAAAGTGTGTGAAGATAAATACGAAAGTTATCGAAAGTTAAATTCGATAACTTTGACGCTAAGTGTGAAGTTAAATACGAAAAAAAAAAAAAAATGCGGAAAACATTAAAATTAACGCTAATTGAAAAATAAAATTTAAAAAACACCGAGAAAGGACAAAAGTGACGCTAAGTGTGAAGTTAAAATCGAAAAAAATTAAAAATTAAAAAATACAGAAAAAACAAAATCGTCACGCTAAAATTAAGGTTTTTGGCCACTGTGGCCAAACTGGACGAGGTACACATATGAGTGATACCTCAAATTAAAGGTCTGACCGTGCCCTATTTAAATGTAAAAGCGTTTTTTCTGAATTGATTTTCAGAAAATTTTTAAAATTTTTTTAATTTCACTCTTCTTACTGATTGATGGATACGAAATTCCTCTGAAGGATTTTGGCCACTGTGGCCAAACTGGACTAGGTACACATATGAGTGATACCTCAAATTAAAGGTCTGACCGTGCCCTATTTAAATGTAAAAGCGGTTTTTCTGAATTGATTTTCAGAAAATTTTTAAAATTTTTTTAATTTCACTCTTCTTACTGAGTGATGGATACGAAATTCCTCTGAAGGATTTTGGCCACTGTGGCCAAACTGGACTAGGTACACATATGAGTGATACCTCAAATTAAAGGTCTGACCGTGCCCTATTTAAATGTAAAAGCGCTTTTTCTGAATTGATTTTCAGAAAATTTTTAAAATTTTTTTAATTTCACTCTTCTTACTGATTGATGGATACGAAATTCCTCTGAAGGATTTTGGCCACTGTGGCCAAACTGGACTAGGTACACATATGAGTGATGCCTCAAATTAAAGGTCTGACCGTGCCCTTTTTAAATGTAAAAGCGGTTTTTCTGAATTGATTTTCAGAAAATTTTTAAAATTTTTTTAATTTCACTCTTATTACTGATTGATGGATACGAAATTCCTCTTAAGGATTTTGGCCACTGTGGCCAAACTGGACTAGGTACACATATGAGTGATACCTCAAATTAAAGGCCTGACGGTGCCCTTTTTAAATGTAAAAGCGGTTTTTCTGAATTGATTTTCAGAAAATTTTTAAAATTTTTTTAATTTCACTCTTATTACTGATTGATGGATACGAAATTCCTCTTAAGGATTTTGGCCACTGTGGCCAAACTGGACTAGGTACACATATGAGTGATACCTCAAATTAAAGGTCTGACCGTGCCCTATTTAAATGTAAAAGCGGTTTTTCTGAATTGATTTTCAGAAAATTTTTAAAATTTTTTTAATTTCACTCTTCTTACTGATTGATGGATACGAAATTCCTCTGAAGGATTTTGGCCACTGTGGCCAAACTGGACGAGGTACACATATGAGTAATACCTCAAATTAAAGGTCTGACCGTGCCCTATTTAAATGTAAAAGCGGTTTTTCTGAATTGATTTTCAGAAAATTTTTAAAATTTTTTTAATTTCACTCTTATTACTGATTGATGGATACGAAATTCCTCTTAATGATTTTGGCCACTGTGGCCAAACTGGACTAGGTACACATATGAGTGATACCTCAAATTAAAGGTCTGACCGTGCCCTATTTAAGTGTAAAAGCGGTTTTTCTGAATTGATTTTCAGAAAATTTTTAAAATTTTTTTAATTTCACTCTTATTACTGATTGATGGATACGAAATTCCTCTTAATGATTTTGGCCACTGTGGCCAAACTGGACTAGGTACACATATGAGTGATACATCAAATTAAAGGTCTGACCGTGCCCTATTTAAGTGTAAAAGCGGTTTTTCTAAATTGATTTTCAGAAAATTTTTAAAATTTTTTTAATTTCACTCTTATTACTGATTGATGGATACGAAATTCCTCTTAATGATTTTGGCCACTGTGGCCAAACTGGACTAGGTACACATATGAGTGATACCTCAAATTAAAGGTCTGACTGTGCCCTATTTAAATATAAAAGCGGTTTTTCTGAATTGATTTTCAGAAAATTTTTAAAATTTTTTTAATTTCACTCTTATTACTGATTGATGGATACGAAATTCCTCTTAAGGATTTTGGCCACTGTGGCCAAACTGGACTAGGTACACATATGAGTGATACCTCAAATTAAAGGTCTGACCGTGCCCTATTTAAGTGTAAAAGCGGTTTTTCTGAATTGATTTTCAGAAAATTTTTAAAATTTTTTTAATTTCACTCTTATTACTGATTGATGGATACGAAATTCCTCTTAATGATTTTGGCCACTGTGGCCAAACTGGACTAGGTACACATATGAGTGATACATCAAATTAAAGGTCTGACCGTGCCCTATTTAAGTGTAAAAGCGGTTTTTCTAAATTGATTTTCAGAAAATTTTTAAAATTTTTTTAATTTCACTCTTATTACTGATTGATGGATACGAAATTCCTCTTAATGATTTTGGCCACTGTGGCCAAACTGGACTAGGTACACATATGAGTGATACCTCAAATTAAAGGTCTGACCGTGCCCTATTTAAATATAAAAGCGGTTTTTCTGAATTGATTTTCAGAAAATTTTTAAAATTTTTTAATTTCATATTGAAGAGTATAGATTAGTTTTAAAAAAAATGTCTTTACCAAATATTCCTAATCAATCGGTTGTTATAAAAAAGAGTAAATCAGTTAAAAATCAAAAACAAGGTAAATTTCGTCAAGGAGCTTATAATTTTACAGGACTCCAAATGAGGTATTTGAACGACAAATTTTTAAAAAATAAAGAAATAGTTGATATAAAACGATGTACAAAATTTTTGCAACATATGGTAAGACAAAATTTTACTCAAATAAACAATGTTTGTCCTATCAATTTTTGTAGCAGTAGATTATAACAAGCAAAAAACAAAATTAATTCTTTAGGCAAAGTGTATATACTGTGCTGATGGCTGCATAAAATACAAATTTGAAGTAAATCTTGACATAGATCCGATATCTGTCGAAGTTATTGGAAATAAAGAACAAATTGTTCATTTGAAAAAATTTAAAATTCAACAAAATAGAGGTGTTGGGAGACTTCTGTCAAAATTTGAAATAAAAAATAAGCATCCATCGAATTACAGGAATGATCTTTTGTTAAGGCAGTCAGCAAAACTCTGTAAGGTGGGGAACTCCCAACAAGTTCCATCTAAGGCAGCAATTAGAAAACTAAAAAGTGAAGAGCTACAAAAACTTAATAGGGACAGCGATCCGTTGATTGATTTATTGATGATGCAGCGCTCCGAGAAATGGTGCCATTTTATTCAAAGGATATCTAGTCCACAAGAGTTGTATCTTTTTTCAGAGGAACAACTACGGCTGCCTAACAGTAACAGAAAATTCCTTTTAAAAAAGAGTAGAAATACTGTATTTATTGATGCAACAGGTGGTGTTGTTAAAAAAATAAGCTCTTTTTCCAAACGTGTTTTTTTTGTACTCCATAATTCTTCATGTTGAGGAAATAACTCTTGTCGTCCCTTTAGCGGAAGCTCTACTCTCAAGACACTATGAGGAAGACATAAAAAGGTTTCTAATGGACATAAAAGTTTTTTGCAATGAAAAAAAAAATTACTTGGCCAATTTCCAGAAGAGTGTGCACCGATTGGAGCTGGGCCATTATTAATTCATGCATAAAAATATTTAATGATATGGAAACCTCCACTTATTTGGTAAAATGCTTTAAAATTCTGGAACAAAATCTTAAGCTTCCAGCTCAATTCGTTATTTTGCAAATATGCTGTAGTCATTTTAATAAAATTTGCATAAAAGACATAAAAGACTACGCAAAGAATGAAGAGCAAGCGAAAACTTTTGAAACCATAATGAAAATAGCAATTAATTTGGACAGCATTTACAAGTTTTGGATGTGGTTCAAATATGTCTGCATAATTTTAAGCTCGTCAAACAAAGATAAAAAGTTTTTTAAAGCCAAACAGTCGTTACTCAAAATTGCAGCTGAAGTGATTCAAGTTACCGAAGTTTATATAAATGAATCTTTGAAACCTAACTCTAATGATTCATTCCAAAATAAATCTCTTTATAAAAGAAGTCCATTTTACAAAAAAGGGTTAGGAATTTTAAATTTATATGCTATTGAAGACAAAAGCATAAACCAAAACAACGTAAAAAATATGGACTATTTGCACATAATATTAAAAAAATACATACCGTATGCACCATTTTGGAGTAATTTGATGGGCGTTATGGTGGAGACGAAAAATAAATCCCGCGTATCAAATGGACCGGTTGAAACCTACTTTAATACAACTAAGAATATTACCTTAGAAGGCAAACGAAATGTAAGGCCATCAGTGTATGTAAGAAAGTCAAAACTGTTCATACAAGCAAAAATTAAGGACTTAACCACAAATTATAAATTAGAAAAAACAACTAAAACCAAAATTAACGAAAACAAATTTAAAGCAATAAAAGTTGAAAATATCATAAAAAAATGTAACGAAATAAGAAATAATCTGGTTGAGGATGTTTGGAAAACAACTCCACAAAAAGTAAAAAAAAAAAAAATAAATCCACATCACCTACAATCTGAAAAACAATTTAAAAAACATTATCAAAACATTAAAACAGAAATTACCGAAAATAAAAAAGTCGAAAAAAAATCACCATTGCAAACAGCCCAGAATATAAAATTCCTTTAGAAACGGAATCTAATAAAAATGAAAACCAACAAAATGTAATTCCTACACGAATTGATTTCTACAGCAATATAAAATTAAAAGGAGATGTAGCTAAATTAAAATTTTTACTCTATGAGTATTCCCAAATTTTTAAAAATTTAGAAAAACCTATTTCTTTATCTGCTAGCACATTGTACCTGCACGAATTTCAATCGTTAAACGTCCGCAAAGATATTTATAATAATCTAATAGAGCTTTACAGCAACATTTTATTTTATAAACATAGTACTAAAGATTCAGAATGCTTGGCATCCGACGTTGGAGTAGGTATTTTTATTGCAAAAACAAAAATAAATTTAAACAACTGCTTGACACCTAATAAAAATTATACTAGAGTTTTTATACCAATACATGATGAGTTCACAGAACACTTTACAATAGCGTATATTAACTTAAAAAAAAAACAATTTCAATATTTCAATCCGAGTGGAACATCAAAAAAAAATGCAGATATGCATTTTAAATCATTTTTAAATACACTGACAATAGAACAATTAGCTGAAAATTGGTCATTACTACACACGAAAGAGCAGTATATCCAAAAAGATAATTACAACTGTGGGGTGATATGCAGTCAATACGTAGAAGCTGTAATTACAAATAACAGCATCAAAAATATTATGAACCCTGACTTATATAGAAGACAAATCAAAGAAGATTTAATTACAGACGGCAACAACAATAATCTTCTTTGTCTTCATTGTGAAGGAGGGACCATGGTAATAGATACCATAACGTGCGTAAAATGCTTTAGAACCGTAGATCTTGGTTGTCTACAATCATATTACAATGGTTTATCGGGAGAATTTTTATGTCACATGTGTGAAACAATATAAATCAATTGAAAGCATAGTGTACCTGAAACAAACCAAACAAATTTTTAATATTTAAGCACTGTTTATTTTATACTACAAAAATAACGGTTCATTTTTTAAATTCCCAAATATTTTTAAATTTACTTTGAAAAAACTAATAGCTTTTTCTAAATCTTTATTTAGTCTGACCTTATTAAAAGAAAAAATTAAAACAAATTAAACGATGTAAACAATCCTTAATCCAAAATGGATTTATTTTTTAAGATTAAATTTTTAAAAAAATTTATTTTGTTCCTTTACATTATTATACATTATTTATTTTTTATTTTTGTTTATTTATTTGTTCATTAACTTACTTATTTATTTACTTATTTTTTTTCTAACAAAAATCAATAGGATTAAAAAGATCCTGTCATTAAAAATAGCTAGTTTAAAATTAATCCAATTAATATAATTTTTTTTTTGTTAAAAATCGCATATATTCAAAATTAATTTAAAAACCGCTTTTACATTTAAATAGGGCACGGTCAGACCTTTAATTTGAGGTATCACTCATATGTGTACCTAGTCCAGTTTGGCCACAGTGGCCAAAATCCTTCAGAGGAATTTCGTATCCATCAATCAGTAAGAAGAGTGAAATTAAAAAAATTTTAAAAATTTTCTGAAAATCAATTCAGAAAAACCGCTTTTACATTTAAAAAGGGCACGGTCAGACCTTTAATTTGAGGTATCACTCATATGTGTACCTAGTCCAGTTTGGCCACAGTGGCCAAAATCCTTCAGAGGAATTTCGTATCCATCAATCAGTAAGAAGAGTGAAATTAAAAAAATTTTAAAAATTTTCTGAAAATCAATTCAGAAAAACCGCTTTTACATTTAAAAAGGGCACGGTCAGACCTTTAATTTGAGGTATCACTCATATGTGTACCTAGTCCAGTTTGGCCACAGTGGCCAAAATCCTTCAGAGGAATTTCGTATCCATCAATCAGTAATAAGAGTGAAATTAAAAAAATTTTAAAAATTTTCTGAAAATCAATTCAGAAAAACCGCTTTTACATTTAAAAAGGGCACGGTCAGGCCTTTAATTTGAGGTATCACTCATATGTGTACCTGGTCCAGTTTGGCCACAGTGGCCAAAATCCTTCAGAGGAATTTCGTATCCATCAATCAGTAAGAAGAGTGAAATTAAAAAAATTTTAAAAATTTTCTGAAAATCAATTCAGAAAAACCGCTTTTACATTTAAATAGGGCACGGTCAGACCTTTAATTTGAGGTATCACTCATATGTGTACCTAGTCCAGTTTGGCCACAGTGGCCAAAATCCTTAAGAGGAATTTCGTATCCATCAATCAGTAAGAAGAGTGAAATTAAAAAAATTTTAAAAATTTTCTGAAAATCAATTCAGAAAAACCGCTTTTACATTTAAATAGGGCACGGTCAGACCTTTAATTTGAGGTATCACTCATATGTGTACCTAGTCCAGTTTGGCCACAGTGGCCAAAATCCTTAAGAGGAATTTCGTATCCATCAATCAGTAATAAGAGTGAAATTAAAAAAATTTTAAAAATTTTCTGAAAATCAATTCAGAAAAACCGCTTTTATATTTAAATAGGGCACGGTCAGACCTTTAATTTGAGGTATCACTCATATGTGTACCTAGTCCAGTTTGGCCACAGTGGCCAAAATCCTTAAGAGGAATTTCGTATCCATCAATCAGTAATAAGAGTGAAATTAAAAAAATTTTCTGAAAATCAATTCAGAAAAACCGCTTTTACATTTAAAAAGGGCACGGTCAGACCTTTAATTTGAGGTATCACTCATATGTGTACCTAGTCCAGTTTGGCCACAGTGGCCAAAATCCTTAAGAGGAATTTCGTATCCATCAATCAGTAATAAGAGTGAAATTAAAAAAATTTTAAAAATTTTCTGAAAATCAATTCAGAAAAACCGCTTTTACATTTAAAAAGGGCACGGTCAGGCCTTTAATTTGAGGTATCACTCATATGTGTACCTGGTCCAGTTTGGCCACAGTGGCCAAAATCCTTCAGAGGAATTTCGTATCCATCAATCAGTAAGAAGAGTGAAATTAAAAAAATTTTAAAAATTTTCTGAAAATCAATTCAGAAAAACCGCTTTTACATTTAAATAGGGCACGGTCAGACCTTTAATTTGAGGTATCACTCATATGTGTACCTAGTCCAGTTTGCCCACAGTGGCCAAAATCCTTAAGAGGAATTTCGTATCCATCAATCAGTAATAAGAGTGAAATTAAAAAAATTTTAAAAATTTTCTGAAAATCAATTCAGAAAAACCGCTTTTATATTTAAATAGGGCACGGTCAGACCTTTAATTTGAGGTATCACTCATATGTGTACCTAGTCCAGTTTGGCCACAGTGGCCAAAATCCTTAAGAGGAATTTCGTATCCATCAATCAGTAATAAGAGTGAAATTAAAAAAATTTTAAAAATTTTCTGAAAATCAATTCAGAAAAACCGCTTTTATATTTAAAAAGGGCACGGTCAGACCTTTAATTTGAGGTATCACTCATATGTGTACCTAGTCCAGTTTGGCCACAGTGGCCAAAATCCTTCAGAGGAATTTCGTATCCATCAATCAGTAAGAAGAGTGAAATTAAAAAAATTTTAAAAATTTTCTGAAAATCAATTCAGAAAAACCGCTTTTACATTTAAAAAGGGCACCGTCAGACCTTTAATTTGAGGTATCACTCATATGTGTACCTAGTCCAGTTTGGCCGCAGTGGCCAAAATCCTTAAGAGGAATTTCGTATCCATCAATCAGTAATAAGAGTGAAATTAAAAAAATTTTAAAAATTTTCTGAAAATCAATTCAGAAAAACCGCTTTTACATTTAAAAAGGGCACGGTCAGGCCTTTAATTTGAGGTATCACTCATATGTGTACATGGTCCAGTTTGGCCACAGTGGCCAAAATCCTTCAGAGGAATTTCGTATCCATCAATCAGTAAGAAGAGTGAAATTAAAAAAATTTTAAAAATTTTCTGAAAATCAATTCAGAAAAACCGCTTTTACATTTAAATAGGGCACGGTCAGACCTTTAATTTGAGGTATCACTCATATGTGTACCTAGTCCAGTTTGGCCACAGTGGCCAAAATCCTTAAGAGGAATTTCGTATCCATCAATCAGTAATAAGAGTGAAATTAAAAAAATTTTAAAAATTTTCTGAAAATCAATTCAGAAAAACCGCTTTTATATTTAAATAGGGCACGGTCAGACCTTTAATTTGAGGTATCACTCATATGTGTACCTAGTCCAGTTTGGCCACAGTGGCCAAAATCCTTAAGAGGAATTTCGTATCCATCAATCAGTAATAAGAGTGAAATTAAAAAAATTTTCTGAAAATCAATTCAGAAAAACCGCTTTTACATTTAAAAAGGGCACGGTCAGACCTTTAATTTGAGGTATCACTCATATGTGTACCTAGTCCAGTTTGGCCACAGTGGCCAAAATCCTTAAGAGGAATTTCGTATCCATCAATCAGTAAGAAGAGTGAAATTAAAAAAATTTTAAAAATTTTCTGAAAATCAATTCAGAAAAACCGCTTTTACATTTAAATAGGGCACGGTCAGACCTTTAATTTGAGGTATCACTCATATGTGTACCTAGTCCAGTTTGGCCACAGTGGCCAAAATCCTTAAGAGGAATTTCGTATCCATCAATCAGTAATAAGAGTGAAATTAAAAAAATTTTAAAAATTTTCTGAAAATCAATTCAGAAAAACCGCTTTTATATTTAAAAAGGGCACGGTCAGACCTTTAATTTGAGGTATCACTCATATGTGTACCTAGTCCAGTTTGGCCACAGTGGCCAAAATCCTTCAGAGGAATTTCGTATCCATCAATCAGTAATAAGAGTGAAATTAAAAAAATTTTAAAAATTTTCTGAAAATCAATTCAGAAAAACCGCTTTTACATTTAAAAAGGGCACGGTCAGACCTTTAATTTGAGGCATCACTCATATGTGTACCTAGTCCAGTTTGGCCACAGTGGCCAAAATCCTTCAGAGGAATTTCGTATCCATCAATCAGTAAGAAGAGTGAAATTAAAAAAATTTTAAAAATTTTCTGAAAATCAATTCAGAAAAAGCGCTTTTACATTTAAATAGGGCACGGTCAGACCTTTAATTTGAGGTATCACTCATATGTGTACCTGGTCCAGTTTGGCCACAGTGGCCAAAATCCTTCAGAGGAATTTCGTATCCATCAATCAGTAAGAAGAGTGAAATTAAAAAAATTTTAAAAATTTTCTGAAAATCAATTCAGAAAAACCGCTTTTACATTTAAATAGGGCACGGTCAGACCTTTAATTTGAGGTATCACTCATATGTGTACCTAGTCCAGTTTGGCCACAGTGGCCAAAATCCTTAAGAGGAATTTCGTATCCATCAATCAGTAATAAGAGTGAAATTAAAAAAATTTTAAAAATTTTCTGAAAATCAATTCAGAAAAACCGCTTTTACACTTAAATAGGGCACGGTCAGACCTTTAATTTGAGGTATCACTCATATGTGTACCTCGTCCAGTTTGGCCACAGTGGCCAAAAACCTTAATTTTAGCGTAACGATTTTGTTTTTTCTGTATTTTTTAATTTTATCGATTTTAACTTCACACTTAGCGTCACTTTTGTCCTTTCTCGGTGTTTTTTAAATTTTATTTTTCATTTAGCGTTAATTTTAATGTTTTCCGCATTTTTTTTTTTTTCGTATTTAACTTCACACTTAGCGTCAAAGTTATCGAATTTAACTTTCGATAACTTTCGTATTTATCTTCACACACTTAAAACTGTAATGTATTAATTTTAAAGCAAATTAAAAAACTACGCAAAATCTTTCGTCAAATTGGATCTGCCATATTGAATTTTAAAAGCTTAATGCCTGATTCGAGGTCAACTGGAATCGTTGAAAACCCTGGAGCAACAATTTTCAAGCAGATACCATGTTTTAAGTACTATCTCAAAAAGTAGTACATATATCGACTAGATCCTCCATATTGGCTCCACCATCATTAATTCCATATTGAGCCACTTGTCATTTTGAAAGTTGAGATACTCACTTACGTTTTATACTACTCGTATGATACAACTCCGTACCTTAAGCTCAATTTAGATAGCAGGAGGACTTTCGTTCACAAAATATGCCCTATATACTAATTGCCTGTTTCCCCCTTCACCCAACCTATTTTTCCTAAATAAAATTATACAAACAAAAAAATGAAAATTATTATTTTATATAAAATATTATTCAAATGATCTTATTTCAAAATGAATTCAATAGTTCAAAATGAATTAAATAGTCTTAATTGGTTCAAGTTTCAGTACCATTTCAAAGTTACAATTTTCCATCCCTGCCTTGTACTCAAAAAACTCGAATATGATTTTTCAAATTTTTCGGGATTGTTCCATTATTAAAAAATTTACAACAGAAAATTCAAACAACAGTTATTCTAAGACATTTTTCTTATAAAAATTAGAAGGTTCTGAAACATTTAACTTCCCAGGTGATTAATGGGATCGTATTTAAAAATATATGATCCTTTATGAGCATGTATATGACCTTATATGGGTATATATGTATATGTTATTAGCCATATGTCTATATATAGTTTAATATATGATAATAAATTGTTTCATATGTGACCATAAATGCTTGGACCCGAACATTTGTATTCATATATAAGACCACATATTGAAATATATATGATCAGCTTCAATCCATATATGATCACATACAAGTCCATACAAGTTTTTTGAATTTTCAATAGTTAATTTCAGAATAATGGAATGAGCTGGAGTGATTTTAAAAACAAATTTATGTGCTTAGGAATGTATTTTAATATCAGGGACAAAATTTTCATAAAATTTTATATATTTTTTTTTAAATTTTAATTATTTTCTGTTAAATTTACGGTATACGGAGGTTTTACTGTCAAATAATATTCTTCGCACACCTTTCTGCTTTTGTAACTCAAACAGCATGATGCAATTCTATGATAGTTTTTTTTTTGTTTTTGTTTTCCTTTGTGCAACAACATTCAAAGTACCACAGAAATTTTGCTCCAGCTTGCTTTCTAATTTCAAATATCATTTATAACATTACTGAATCGGTTTTAAGTCTTAATTCAAAAAGGCTAATTAGGCAGAAAATTAAATTCCTGTTGGGAAGTTAAGTTTGGTTTTTTTTTTGTTGCTATTGTGCAATTTGTGGAACAGTTTCTTCCTTTCTGGAAACCACAAATTAGCTTATAAAAACACTGTCTGAATGCAATTTACGGATATGTGTGTGGTTTCAAGAGATAAAGTTGGCAATAATGCAAAATTAAAAAAAAAGTAAATGTTTGAAAAACTATTTTCATATGCACAAAAAGTGCCACTCTATAAAGTAAAAGTCGGAAATGAAACAATTTACAAAACAATCAAATGAATGAATTTAAGCAGAAATAATAAGATACATTTGAAGGGAGGAAGTTTTTTTTTAGTTTTTTTGTAACAAGAGATGTTAAAAAGGGGTTTTTTCTTAATCAAATATTTTGTAAGTTTATATTAAAAAATGTAATAAAGAAACGTTTTGTTGGAGGGTACTCGCTTCATAGGGATAATCACAAAGTGTAGATTAAATGGGAAATATAACCTAGATGTTAACCCCCTCCCAACAAAAAAAAAAAAAAAAAAATAAGGAAAGTCGGACAAGAAAGAAAGTTAAATAAAATATTGCATTTTTTTTGTACACCCAAAATTCTATGGCTAAGGAACACTGGGGGTCCTTTGTCTTCTTAAATTAATTAATTTAAGGAAATTGTTGCAAAAATACAAAATATCAAACTAACATTTCTTGTTATTATTGGAAAATGGAAAAGGTCTTAGGTGTATTTTATGGCATTTTTAGCCTAAACTTTAATTGACATATACAAATTTTGACTTTTTTTATTATCAAGTGAAAAAAAAATATTTTAGTGCGATTAATATAAAGTTTAATAGGCGCAACGTCAATTATAGGAAAGCCCATATGCAGTAATATATAAAATTTGCTTCCGATATTTTGTATTGTACACTCAGAAAAAAAAGTTAGTAGAAAAATTAGCAAAAGGTTTTCAATCGCTCTTTACTATTTTTGTACTGATTTTTAGTAAAAAAGATATTATTTAGTAAATTTTGTTGCTAAAAATTACAGAACTTTTACAGAATATTCACAAATTTTGTTGCTTATTTCAAAAATCATTTTACAAATTTTTGAAAACCAATTTGTTAGAATTAGCAAAAAAAATACTAATTTTAAAAACGAGGATATACAAGGAAATGTGATTTCTAATTAAAACTTACACCTACACACTTAAATTGCCTTAAAATGTTACATAGATTTAAAAAAGGGATCGGAAGTGAATATACCGACTCATGTCTAAAAACAGGACATCCACTTAAAATAGCACTAAAAAGTTTTTTTAGTTAAAAAATCAGCCCTAAAAACAATTAAAATTTGAATTTAAAAGCAACAAAAAATTGATTCAAATATTTTTTAAAAAAGAAATTACCAAATTAAAATAAAAAATTTTGATGCTCGATAAAAAAAATAAAATTTGAAATTTTGTACTAATATTAGTAATATTTAGTAAGTTTTTTTATGCTGATTTTAGCAAACAGATATTAATTTCCACTTTAAAAAAAGTATACTAAAATTTAGTAGTGGCAGTTAAATTTTTCTACAAATTTCATTGTACTACACGTCAGCAGACATGTGTTGCTAAGATTAGTAAAAAATACCTCTGGGCTCAATTTCCCGCAATAACAGCAAAATTTTCAGTTGCCATTACAGACTTTTTTTGTGAGTGTTGTCAGCAAATTTTTAAATATATTTTAAGCTACTTTAAATAAAATATATATAAAAATTACAATCATGCACGATAATTTTTTTTAATGGGTACTTTAATTTATTTCCTGAAATAATATTTTTTTTATTTTACATTAGAAAAATGAACTAGTTTGTTTCTAATTTATTGTTTTTTTTTGAAAAAAAAAAATTTTTTTTTTGAAAATAAGAAACTTTTTCCCACAAAAACTAAATCTTTTCTCGATTTAAGAATAATTTACTATTTTTTTTTTTAAATTTATTATTTCCCAAAAACTTTTACTTGAAAAAATAATATTTTAAAAATTATCTGAACTAAGTTGCATAAAAATTTTCGCTATAAATAGTTCAGCAGTTTCTAAAACCAAATAAATTGTTATTATTACATAGGAATTTTAATTTTAAAAAACAATTCTTAAAAATTAGAAAGTGGTAGACTTAAAAACTAAATTTAGAAATGTATTTCTAAAATTTAGTTAATTTTACTACTCGCAAACAAAAATGAACACACATTAAGTTCAAGTGCTTTCTTATTTTAAGTTGGACACATTTTTTCAAACTAAGTGGGAGTAAATTATGTTCTAAATTTATTTTTTTTTGAACTAAATTTAGTTATATTTTATTTTAGTATGCAATTTTCTTAAAACTAAGATATTTTTTCTTAAAAATAGATAAAATTTTATGTAATATAGTTGTTTTTTTTCCCTAAAATCAAGAAATATTATTTTGGAAAAATATGAACTATTTCGTTTTACTTAAACAGGATTTTTTATTCTCTTAAAGACAATTTTTCTAAGTTTTAATCAAATTTAAATTAAATTGAGGGACATTTTCAAATTATTTTAAGAGAAATTTTGGATAAATTTTTAGTTCATGTTTTTTTTAGTGTATACACACAGAATCAACATTAAATTAAATATAAACAACTTCGGAATTAAACTAAGTTTGCTTTCGTTTGAATTTAAATAAAAAATAATTCACACTAAAAAGTTTTTTTTTTCACTAGAATTATATTTACTTTAGAATTAAATTTTCGTTAAAACATAAGATGTTAATTTATATATGATATAATTGATTCACAACAGATGGCGTATATTTTACATATGGTTTGTGTCTGTGATAACTTATATGGCATTTTGGTGGGTAAACATCTATCATTGCGGGAAGTTTTGCTTTACTTCTTCAATTTCCATCGCTGTCAACAGGCGAGAGATGTTTCGCGGTACAGAAGTATTCATTTTGATATGGAAGAAAAATCTCAAATTCACACAGAGAGAATTTTCAACCAAAATTCTTTTTTTTTTTTCAATAAATACTAAAAAAAGTATTAAATTTTCTAAAAATCTTATGAACAATTTCATTTAAAAAATATAAAAAATTTAAATGCTTGAATTCCCACAAAGTTTGATTAATTCATTATTTAATGTATTTGTATCAGTGCAGTGTACATATGTATATCCAGTGTTACATCTCAAACTCCAATAAAAATAAACTACGATATAAATTTCTATTGCGAAAACCCTTATTATTTATTATTGTATACATTTTACTGGTGTACTTTAAGTACAATCCAATAAAGTATCAATATGATTTTCAATAAGATCCCCTTTTTTTAAATTTTGTTAATCAAAAACTTTTTTGTTAGTAATTTACCATAAAATACAATCAAGCATGCAAAAACATGTCTGCGCATGTTGATTTTGATTTTCTATTAGAATACTTTTTTAAACTAATTTAAACATAGCAAAACAGCAGCATCACTATAAACTTTAGCCCCAAAAACAGAGTTGTAAAAGAATGCATTTGAAACTTAATTTAAAGTTATTTCGGATAGAGTTTTTTTTAAAATAAAAATGGTTGATAATGTTTTAAATATATAATAAGGCGAATGATTGCTAAAAAAATGCTATCCCATTCCATTTAAATTATTTATCCGGGAGACTTTGGGAGAAGCTGAAAACTAATCAGATATTAAATTTTTAGCTTGTCTTCAGAATCTATTGAAAATAACAGTTAAAACAAATGTGTATTCATTTTAAATAGACGACAAATGTATTTTCCTTTAAAATAACTAAAAATTTTGTTACTTTTTTGACAGTTAAAAATAGCACTAACAATTTTTACTACAAAAATTTTCTAAATATACTGTTTTTACAGTTACAGCTTATCAGTGCGGGGGTCGTGGGTTCGATTCCTACCAGAGGCTCTGGTCTATTTTCGCTACAACGAGCCAAAAGCCTTTGTTGCTAGTGCTCGGTTAGGGTATTAAGATATAATTTGTAATTGAATTTGTAATTTGTTATATGTAAGAGATTCGTTATATGTAAGAGAACGCCAAAAAAGAATTAACTAAAATTTAGAAAAATTAACTTATTTGGAGTAAAAATTGAAATGGAAACGCCTTGAAAAACACTTTTTACCAAAATTTAATAAAAATTTCCTTGTAATTAAGAAACCAATTTTGAAATTTAGCCAGAAATTTAGTTAGAAAAAATTTACTATTGAGAACTAAAATTCTATTAGAAAACATAGCAAAATTTCCCTTATATATTAACTTAAATTTCACTTTTAGTTAGGAAATGTTTCTTTGGTTTTAAGAAAAATTTTATTTTACTTAAGTTTATTAAATAAATCTTTTTTTTTTAATAAAAACTAGGACTTAACTCCCTAAAAATACGAAAATATTTCTTTTAAGTGAAAATTATCCTTTAATTTGATAAAAGTTTTCTATGAAACTTTCGCAGGACTTCCGCTTTCTGAGGACACTACTATACATTTTTATCTTTAAACTGAATTAAATTAAACTAAACTAAGGTTAAACAGATTTAAAAATAATGTACTGCAGGATATCCTAAAACGTAATAAATTGTAACAAAGTCATATCCTTTTCGTAGTTAAGTTATGGTTCTTCTCGAGAAAACTTAAAAAAGGGACACCCTTTGTGACAGAAGGCATCTGTGGCTAAGTAACTCTGGGGGTCCTTTGTCTTCTTAAATTAACTAATTTAAGGAAATTATTGCAAAAATACAAAATATCACAGTTACATTTCTTGTTATTATTGGAAAATAAAAAAAGGTCATGAGTTTATTTTTTGGTATTTTTAGCTTAAACTTAAATTGACATATACAAATTTTGACTTTTTATTATAAACTGAAAAAAAAAAAATAGTTTAAATAGTTTTAATGCCGTCGATAAACATAAAGTTTAATAAAAAGGCCCTATGCACCGCGACCAAAATAAATTGATCGTTTGTGCAGCCTATTTTCCTTCGCTTTCTTCCTTCTCTTCTTTGCTTCCACTAAAGCCAATCACCCTACAAGGCCACATTTTTAAATTTCCAAGTGTATATCCACCATGGAACTAAAGTCTTTTGCCGCAAAACCTAGGACATGTACAGAGTGTATGCGTACGTTTTCCCGCAAAAACTAAATTTTTCCTCGACTTAAGAACAATTTACTCAATTTTTTTTTAATTTATCTAAAGAAATTTTTAGGAAAAAAATTCTATACCTAAGTTTATTATTTCCCAAAAATTAGAAAAATTTTACTTGGAAAAATAGTATTAAAATTGATCTGAACTAAGTTTCAGGAAAATTTTCTCTAAAAAATAATTCATCAGTTTCTAAAATTAAATAAATTTTTATTATTAAATAGAAAAAAATTTATTACTTTTTGTTTTTAATTGCCTGAACTAATTTTTAGATAATAATTCTTAAAAATTAGAAATTAGTAGACTTAAAAACTGAATTTAGTAATGCATTTCTAAAATTTAGCTAATATTACTACTCGCGAAGAAAAAATAAACACACATTAAGTTCAAGTACTTTCTCATTTTTTAAGTTACACACATTTTTTGAACTAAATAAGAGTAAACTATATTATGTTGAACTAAACTTGGTTTTATTATATTTAAGCATGCAAATTTCTTAAAACTAAGATGTTTTTCTTAAAAATTGTCATCGTCAGCCTCATTCTGAACCACCAACTCTACAACAACTTATAGTTTTAACATTCTACAGGGTGTTTTAAAAATCATCTATCTTTTTTTAAATAATATGTAATTATATTAAATATATTTTGAAATATTATAGGATTATTCGCCTACAAGGTCCAATTGACTTGGAAATTGAAAGCAAACTGGTTCTTAGCTTGAGCCTTGTAGAAACTCTAATGGGACATAGAATTTGGCCGAAAAATCATATTTTCTGACGAGGCTATGTCAACAAAGAAAATCGTCGCATCTGGGAATCGGAAAACCTGCACGTCGTTTTTGAGAAGCCAATGCATCCACAGAGACTGACAATTTGGTGTAGATTTGGAGTGGTGACATCATTGGCTAATTTTTTTTTTTGAAAATGTTGATGGAAACGCCATTTTAGTCAATGGCGAGCCCCACAGAACCATGACTACGAACTAAAGTGTGGTGAAATTTTAAGGGCCGATGTTGATTTTGAATAAAACAAATTATTTAGGAAATTATTGTCATTTCCTTTTATTATGACAATATGGTATGGTTCAATTATGTATTGAGCAAAATATCGGCCAAATGGCCACCGCGACCTCGGCGGCACACCTCCATCCGATGGTCCAAGTTTTCGATGACGCTGAGACATAATTGAGGTTCTAATTCAGTTAATGTGCCGAATTATCTCATCCTTTAGCTCTTGAATTGTTGCTGGCTTATCGACGTACACCTTTTCTTTCAAATAACCCCAAAGAAAGAAGTCCAATGGTGTCAAATCACATGATCTTGTTGGCCAATTGACATCGCCACCACGTGAGATAACACGGCCATTGAATTTGTCGCGCAAAAAAGCCATTGTTTCATTAGCTGTGTGGCAAGTGGCACCGTCCTGTTGAAACCACATATCGTCTAGCGTCATATCCTCAATTCCTGGCCACAATAAGTTCGTCATCATCTCGCGATAGCGAACCCAATTCACGGTAAATGCTTGGCCGACCTCATGACACACTATCACGAACAACAGCAATGTTTTCCGCAGAACGAACTGGGCAGAACGATGCACAAGTGTTTTCACAGACCCGGTTTGTTGAAATTTGCCCAAAATTCTCCCGATTGTGGACACATTTGGTCGATGATGACCGAAAAATATCACGAAGTGCACGAAATGCATTTTGATTTGAACGCAAATTTTCATAATAAGCCTGAATAACTTTAACGCGTTGCACGATTGTGTTTCATTCCAGGGTTCAAATTGAGTTAGTCTGAAATTGAGAAATGTCAAATGAAATACAGAAAAAAACTTGACGTTTAGGTGTGGTTCACATTCAACAACGGCCCTTAAAATATACCCACCCTTTATGCGAATAATCCAGAAACGATCCATACTCTAAGGTTAATATCGTCCGAGCCATTCGTGAGAAAGAACCAGAAGCAATCAACAAAGTCTTGAAAAAGTGGACTGCGAAGCCAGCTGCGGCAGCCACAAGGATGAATACGTGTTTCATAAGTACTGAGAGTAATTGGCAATAAAGTTTAGTTCATTTTATTTAATTTTTAAAAAGATACTTGTATTTGGACCACATTTTATAACAAACAAATACTGTAAAAATAGAACAAAAAAAAAAGGAAGTTTTAAGTGTATGCAATTTTGGGTAAGAGGTCAGCCACACAATGAAAGTAAATGTTAAGGAATTTATTTATGGCAAACACAAAAAAAGATTTTCCCCAAACAGACAAGTGTTGAAATAATAAAAAAATTAAGTCCGCCCCCCCCCCCTTATATATAAAAAAACTTTTTCATATCCACAAATAAATGTTGGTTGTTCGCTGGTATTATCCTTTTGTAAGTTATGACCACGTGTTATTATGGTGGTAGTGGCAAGGACCATATAAACCAGGATGAACACATTACAAAATTTTTAGCCGCCCATGATGCCATGCTGCCATGATGCCAAATGGCGCGACTACAAAAAAATTCTTAGCCGAGACCACGAAATTTTTAGCCGATATACAGAAACATGTACTTGCGCTACAACTAAATGTTTCTGTATATCGGCTAAGAATTTTGTGGTCTCGGCTAAGAATTTTTTTGTAGTCGCACCATTTGGCATCATGCCATTATGGCAGCATGGCATCATGGCATGATGGGTGGCTAAAAATTTGGTAGTTTGTTTGTTCATCCTGGTTTATAGGGTCCTTGGTAGTGGTAGCAATAGCTGATAGTAGTCATGGTAGAGATTGTGTTGGTTTATTAAAAAAAAAAAATATATAAAAATAAAAACAAAAGTACTAAATGAATAGACCGCAAAACAATAACAATCAAGTTTTCCTCTTTTATAGACCACAAACAAAAATACAGAAATTGAAAGTAAAAAAAAAAAAAATGTTCAATTCTTGTTGGCTACAACACTTGAACAATATTAAAATTGTTAATAAACCCTGGTAAAGTCTACAGACTACACCATACACACATATACAATACATAGATACTACACTAATAAATATCAAAATCATGTTATTTCATCCATGACCACGAATTTTGTTTTAGCCATTAAATACATATTTTTGTTGTTGGCTCTAAAAGTGTTTTAGGAATATTATATCTTAAATCTGGTATTTCTTTGTTATTATTGGCAAAGTTATTTGGAAAATTCGTTTAGTCAATGTTTTTGGAATTATTAAGATTAGCACAATATGTAGAGGTTGCTGTTATGTTCTCCCAACCATATTTGACAATAGTCGTACAAACGAGTGTTCGCTTGAACGTAAAAATATTTTTAAGGATTCCCAAGATGGTATTATTAGATTGTACTTTTTTCGTATTTAAAAGATAGTGGCGGCGATGAGACATTTGTTTGCGGTAGCGCTTAAAAAAATATTTATTATAAATAACACAAAACAGATAGAATGTGATAAAATAAATTTAATTATAATATATATAAAATAAAATTGTGAGTCGTCTAATGTGATGTAACAGTGTGGTCAATTAAGACAATTACAAATTTAGTAATATTTAAGCAGTTCACAAGGGGTGTGCTAAGTATTGTATTTATTGGTGAAACAGAGTTTTTAAAATTTTAATTATAAAAATACAAAAATATATGATAGGATGATAGATTTGTATTGGGTATACAAGTTAATAATGTCGATTTGGACAACAGATGGCATAACTATCACATATGGTTTGTGTCAATAATAACAAATATGGTATTTTGGAGGGTAAATATCTGTCATAATAATTCAGTATTCGATAGACGCCAAAGTGTAAGCACACATTTTTTTCAATCGCTATAATAATATCGAATTTTGTGCCTATACAAGATGTTTTGCGGGGAAATCTGATAACCTTCTTTCATTTGAAGAAACCGGCTGCTGAAAGTTATCGATTGTTGGTAGAAGCTTACGGTCAACAGGCACCAACTCAATAAACTTGTGAACGATGGTTTGCGTGATTCAAAAGTGGTGAATTCGACATAGAAGACAAGAAGAGGGCCTGGTCAGCCGAAAAAGTTTGAAGATGAGGATGGTTGTCAAACGCAAGAAAAACTTGTATTATCATTGGGAGTCACACAACAAGCCATTTCCCCATGTTTAAAAGCATTGGGATTCATTCAAAAGTAAGGAAATTGGATCCCATATGAATTAAAGCCGAAAGACGTTGAAAGACGATTTTGCATGTTGGAAATACTGCTTGAACGCTACAAAAAGAAGTAATTTTTGCATCGTATTGTTACTGGTGATGAAAAATGGATACATTACAATAACCCCAGGCGGAAAAAGTCATATGTAAAGACCGGCCAACCAGCCATGGCTCCAAATTAATGATCTGTATTTGGTGGAATCAAAAGGCTCATTATTTGGAAAACAGTGGATGGAAAGTTTTGGCTCTCCCATCTTATAGGGCAGACCTTGCCCCTTCTCACTACCATTTGTTTCAATCGATGCAGAACGCCCTTACTGCAATACGCTTCATTTCAGAACAGGGTATCAGAAATTGGCTTGATTCATTCTTTACCTCAAAACCGAAGCAGTTCTTTTGGCGCGGAGTCCATACGCTACCAGAAAGATGGCAAAAAGTAGTGGCTAACGCTGGACAATACTTTGAATAATGTATCAATTTATTTTGTTATTATAATAAATGAATTTTTCAAGCAAAAAAAAATCGACATTATTAACTTGTATACCTTTATGTTAAAGAGTGCTAACAAAAGAAAATCTAACTGGAAATCGTCGTTGATGTGAAAAAAAATATTTTTTTTTAAAACACTTCTTTTTCTGATACAACAATACAATACTTAGTACAGTTTGTAACCTCCTTTATTTCAGTTGGCACTGGAAGTGCTGTAGAAATCCTAACTTGAATAACTGCAGCACGCAGCCATCCATTCTGTGACGCAGTTTCCACCGGGAAACCCTATAAGAACGTTGATTATCCTCTAGACAAAACTGAAAAGAGTTATCATTATCCTAGGCTTAGGCAACGGCCAAAAAGTCCAAGCTACCTCACACCTTGTCAAGGTAGTCAAGTAGACCATACAGGTCTACTTGGGGATCAAAACATCGGTTTATATCGAATGTCCAAACGATTCTGAGCACTTTTATGAGCTAAATCGTTTTCCATGATCCTTATAAGTCCCAGGACAAATGTCAGTGTGACTGCGTGCCGTCGGATTGTTTAAAGTTTATATCGACATTCAGCTATTTCGTCTCCATGAAGTCTAGATAAATTAATCTCCAGAATTGTCTTCCTTGTGAACAAGACAAGTTCAGTGTTTGCAGGATTGATCCAAATGCTGTTCTGAAGTGTTTGTGTATAACAGCCTGGCAAGCGCTGATTCTATGAGATCGTTTTAATAAATTTTCTTCTATTATATACTAAATATACTTTTTAATTTTTCAGCAATCCTGTATATTATAAACGTCATTAAATAAGGCAATAAATCATACCACTTATTACCCAGTAAAAACATGGTATCAACTACTTACCAGCCTATTAACGTGCTTAATTACTTTTGAACGCGATGCCCAAAAAGTAATGGGTACTCATTATTTTGTGGCTGTTCGTAAGCGAGAGGGTAAAGACCACCCATTACATTGTGTTTTTTGTAAGTGAGAAGGTAATGATCACTCATTACTTTTGGGGTCATCGCAAACAAAAGTAATTAAGATCCAATAATTTAACTCACAGTAGCTTCCACCGATTTTCCCTTGAGGTATGCTTGTTGGGCCATGCTGTAATTATATGCTGTGATGGTACTTCTTACGAAGGCATCTACCCTTGTTTCATCGTTTTAAATAAAAACTATTACAGACTGGTAGGTCTGTAGTTTTTGACAGTATAGTTGTGGTTTATTTTTCCGAGGCTGGCGGTAAATATACGAAGAAACCATGGCGCCACATAAATATCGGGTAAATATCGTTTGTCGATTTGTAGAAGACGTCTTGCCCCATCTCTGCCACTGGGAAGGTAGTGTTTATGCACTGGGAAGGTAGTATTTATCAGAAAAGCTAATAATGTCCTTGAAAATAACTTTACGAAGTCACACCAATTTTTGACAGTCAATCTGATATAATTCGTTCCTTCCGGGGAACTAGTTAGGTCAAAACATACACATGTAAACCGATTTTAAATAATTTCAATAGATTCTGATTACGGGCCCATAAAAGTCCTTGTAATAAATTCCAATACACTCAAAAAAAAATTAACTAGAATTTAGAAAAATTAACTTATTTAGAGGAAAAATTTAAATGAAAACGACGCCAAAGATACTTTTCACCAATATTTAATAAAATTTTCCTTAAAATTAAGAAACAAATTTTACTTAAAATTTGGTCAAAATTTCTAAATTATAGACAAACTTTACTACTGAGAACTAAATTATTATTAGAAAACAGTAAAATTTCTTTCTTATTAGTTCAAACATCATATTTTATATTGTAGTCAACAAAGAAATTTTTTACATAAAAGTGCAAATTCGAAATTTTTTACCCTTTGCTAACAAAATTTTAAAATATATTTTAAGCTACTTTAAGTTCAATATTTAAGACTGTTAAGATTAGAGATGGGCACGTGAGAGATTTTTGACTCACGCTCACGCAGGATCACGAACCAAAAATTACAATCATGCACGATAGTTTTTTTAAATGGTTACTTAAATTTCTTTTATTTATAATATTTTTTCTTGAAAATTAGGAAAACTAACTGGTTTGTTTTTAGTTGATTATTTTTTTGGAATAGAATATTAAAAATAATTTAAACGTTTTACAACAAAAAAAAAAATCCTATACCAAATATTATTATTTTTTAAAAATTAGAAAACTTTTACTTGAAAAAAAGAATATTTTATTAAAATTTTTAAAATTTATCTGAACTAAGTTGCATGAAAATTTTCCCTAGAAATAGTTCATCAGCTTCTAAAGTCAAGTAAGTTTTTATTATTACATAGGAACAAATTTATTCCTTTTTGTTTTTAATTGTCTGAACTAATTTTTAGAAAACCATTCTTCAAAATTAGAAAGTGGTAGACTTAATTGGAAATGGCTTTCTAAAATTTAGTTAAATTTACTACTCGCGAACAAAAAAAGAACACACATTAAGTTCAAGTACTTTCTCGATTTAAATTAGACACATTTTTTGAACTAAATGGGAGTAAATTATGTTCTATTTTTTTTTTTTCCTAACTAAACTTAATTTTTTTACATTTGAGTACGCAATTTTCTTAAAACTAAAATGTTTTTTTTTTTAATTGACTTGTTTTTTTTCCTAAAATCAAGAAATATTACTTAGGAAAATTATGAACTATTTCTGAGTATATAAACTATTTCGTTTTTCCTCAAACTTATGAATTTTTCTTCTTTTTAAGAAAATTTTTCTAAGTTTTAATAAAATTTTACCTAAATTGAGGTCAATTTATAAACTATTTTGAAGGAAATTTTTGATTAGATTTTAGTTCATGTCTTTTTTTTGTGTGGATTGTTAGATTAAATTCTTATTATAATTTACTTATTTTCTGTTTAAGATTCTAACATCACTTTAAAACCCTTCTAATTAACAAATATTTACTAAATTGGTTAACCCTCTTTGAAATTTGATAGATGTTTGAACTTTGAACTATGTATGTATGTGTGTTTGGAGTATTTTTTAGGCCACTCAAATAGGTCATTTGATTATGTTCATACATATGTAGCTGGTGGTAATACCATACATGTCCTTTTAAAATCATACAAAATTGTCACCCAAAGCTATAGAAATGCAGAAAACTAAAGCAATGTATAAAACACTAAAAACCAACGCCCTTTTGATAGAAAAATCATCGTCGTTACTCCTTTTAAAAAATGAAGTTGTAAAAAAGTTACTTTGAAAAAAAAAAAAAATAATAATAAGATTGAGGGGTAGTTAACAAAGGTGTGTTATGTTGACATTTCAAAGAACGGAAATAGAATAAATGTATAAAAAATTGAAGAAAAAAACAACAACTTAATTTATGGTGTATCATACAGGAGTTGACATACAAAAACAGACAATGGAGGGAAATTTAGGGAAAAAAGGGAGCGTGTTTAATGCAAACCACCCTTTTTTCATTTATAAGCCCCAACTTTTCTTCGAGCTACAAGTTTGTTTTTTTTTTTAGATAATTTTACAAGTAAAATTTTTTAATTTAATTTTTATATTTGTTATTTTTAGAAACGCACATCTTATAACCTAACCGGAGTTGTGCCAGACAAAATGTCTACACGTGTCTGTTTGAAATTAAAATTTAAATGATCTTTTCGGTCGGAAATTTATTGTTTAACAAATGTTTTTTATTTAAGTCTTTATTAATGAATTTTCTGGTGCTTTCTTAAGTTTTTTTTTTTTTATTTAAACAGTTGTTAATTTTATTGAACAATATTAATCATTATACCCTTCACCATAGGTGGAAGGGTATATATAAGTTTGTCATTCCGTTTGTAATTTCTACAATATTGATCTTAGACCCTATAAAGTATATATATTCTGGGTCCTTATGAAGAGCGAAGTTGATTTAACGATGTCCGTCTGTCCGTCTGTGTGTTGAAATGGGTTTTCCGAAGAACCCAGACATGATGAGGACTTGATTCTTTTTTATTTCTGTTACATGTGATCCATTTCTGTTTGCTATTAAAAATCAGACAGATCGGTTAATAAATGGCTGAGATATTAGCAAAAAACCAGGACTACCTCTAATTTTTCCAGTAAAATCCCTTTGTTTAATATGTATGTAGAATTTTGAGCATAACAACACATCCATGTGTTAAAATTCTTTTCTTTCATCTCCACCTTTTATACACAAACAACACACATACAAAGGTTTGTCATTTAAATAAAAACCAAACAAATCTCTAATTAACGAAGACTTTTATATATGTACCTCTATTGACGATGATTTTGTGTGAGCTTCAATAGCTCAGTTGTCTAGACGCTGTGTCACAAATACTTTTTTTTTTCTCTAAGGCCGCGGGGTTCGAGGTTCAAATCTCGGTCAGGTCAATTCACTTTTTTTTTGTACATTTTTTTTTTTTATTTTCTTAAGACTTTTTTTTGCTTATTTTTGTTTTTTTTTTTTAACATTTAATAATTAATTTATATAAAATTTTATATTAATAATTAAAATTCTTTTCTTTCATCTCCACCTCTTATACACAAACAACACACATATAAAGATTTGTCATTTAAATAAAAACTAAACAAATCTCTAATGAACGAAGACTTTTATATATGTACCTCTATTGACGATGATTTTGTGTGAGCTTCAATAGCTCAGTTGTCTAGACGCTGTGTCACAAATACTTTTTTTTTCTCTAAGGCCGCGGGGTTCGAGGTTCAAATCTCGGTCAGGTCAATTCACTTTTTTTTTGTACATTTTTTTTTATTATTTTCTTAAGACTTTTTTTTTTTGCTTATTTTTGGTTTTTTTTAACATTTAATAATTAATTTAAATAAAATTTTGTATTAATAATTAAATAATCCATAAATAGGCTAAAAATATCAACATTTTTATAAAAACCCTCTGATACAAACAAAATACAAACGTTTTTATACCTTTCACCACAGGTGGAAGGGTCGCGGGTTCGTTAAGATTTTTTTTTGTTTATTTTTTGTTTTTTTTTTTACATTTAATAATTAATTTAAATAAAATTTTATATTAATAACTAAATAATCCATAAATAGGCTAAAAACATCAAAATTTGTATAAAAACCCTCTGATACAAACAAAATACAAACAGTTTTATTTCTATTTTTTGCTCCGATTTAAAAGAATTTATAAAAAGATTTTTAAACCATTTTATTTCTCACATATTAAGAAAATTTTATACATAATTTACCTTTGAGTGCAACTATTTTAGGTCATAACTTATAATAATTTATGAAAAAAATTATAAACTATTTTCCTTCAAATTTTTAAAATTAAGCTAAAGAAATTACAAATATTTCTAATAAAAAAGCGAAATAAAATCCCAAATGCAAATTTGCCAGCTAAATCAAACTATTTTGTAGAAATAAAACACATGCAGTTCTAGTGATTTTGTTTTAACAATTTGTTGAAATTCTTTTCTTTCACCCCTTCACCTTTTATACACAAACAACAAACACTATTCTAGAGCTGTAACATGACCTATGGATACGTCTTATATAGCAAAAGATCGAAAATCTTTAGTATAACATATTTGCTGAAAAACTCGGAAATATCGGTTCAGATACAAAAAAGTTATGCCCAAAACATAAATTTTTTTAAAATACCTATTTTCTGGAACCATAAATCTTCCCGAGTCCAAGTTTTATCTCCAAACTAAATGGTTAATTTCCTCTTAAAGGCGTCCGTATATAAATCTGTCCATTTCATATATGTCCATATATAAACTTCAGTTTTTTCCCAACCATGGTGAAGGGTATATAAGATTCGGCATAGCCGAATTTAGCCGCTCTTACTTGTTTTTAATTATGTCTGACATTAACATGTAAACATTTTTTTTTTATTTTTAGTTGATATTGTTTTTTTTTTTTTGTATGCGAAATGAAATATTGATGAGGTATTATTTTCTTTTGTTTGCCGCATTTATTATAATTACAGAGTCTTAAAAGAATGGATTCCTTGAAAAAAACAAACTATATTTTAAAGATATTATTTATTAGTAGTAGTAGTAGTTATTCTTTATTTTCATTTTAAAATTTAGCAATATACAGGTTGGTTGAAAAGTTCCTGCGCTCACCAAGAGATGGCACTGCTAGCTCCAAACTTTTTTTTCTCAAGTTGGTATAACTGTCCTGAGGACACATGCAAAGTTGCAAGTCATTCTGTCAATTCTTTCTTTGTTTACAAGCTATTTGAAGTTGACGTGTCATTGATTTTTTTTAATATAGAAAAAATTGAATATCGTGCAGTCATTAGATTCTTTGTTTTGAAGGGTTTAAAAGCAAAGGAAATTTATGAACAATTGTTAGAAGTGTATAAGGAGTCCTCACCTTCAAAACACACCGTTGAATTTCGGGCTGGTGAATTTAAACGTGGTCTTACCCGCCTTGAAGACGATGCACGCAAAGGACGACAAAAAACTGCAACCACAGCAGAAATCATTGAGCAGGTACATAATATGGTTAGTGAAGATCCAAGTTTAACCAAGCGTGAAATTGCTAATGCCATAGGCATCTCAGACGAACGAGTACTCCATATTTTACATGAAGAATTACGTATGAAAAAACTGTTTGGAAAGTTAGTGCCGCACACATTAACAATTCAACAAAAACTTGATCGAAAACAAATTTCTCAGCGTAATTTGGAGCGTTTTAAGCCGAATAAAACCGACTTCTGGCGTCGTTTTATAACTATGGATGAGACTTGGATCTACAAACCATGATCCTAAATTGAAACAAGAACGTTTACAGTGGACTGAAGCTGGTTGTTCAGCTCCAAAGCAGGTGAAGTCACAACGATCAGCAAAGAAGGTTATGGCATCAGTTTTTTGGGATGCAAAAGGAATTTTGTTGATTGATTATCTTCAGAAAGGTAAAACAATCAACTCTGAATATTATTGCAGCCTTTTGGATCAGCTGGATGAAAAAATTCGTGAAAAAAGACCTGGTTTAAAGAAGAAAAAAAAATCATTTTTCATCAAGACAATGCACCTGCTCACAAAAGTGATTTGACGATGGCTAAATTCAAAGAATTAAAGTACGAATTGCTTGAACATCCACCGTATTCACCAGATTTGGCTCCCAGTGACTACTATCTCTTCAGAAATCTCAAACAATTCCTTCGTGGAAAGCATTTTTCGTCGAATGAAGAGGCCATAGCAGCCGTATACGGTTATTTTGCTGAGCTTATTATTGGAAGATCATTGGAACAAGTGTATTGAGCTTCTAGGAGATTATATTGAATAAAAAAATATATTTCGTAACAAAAACAGTATTCTTTCATTTCGAGTGCAGGAACTTTTCAACCAACCTGTATGTACATTTTTAATTTCAATATAAAAGTTTTTAAGAATACTTGTAAAACCAACTTTAACTCTATGTCGTCAGTCGGTGTACTTTTTAATAAGAACTTTATACATTAATAAATTTCTTTTTATACAAAAAATTCAGCTATTAAATAATTTCGATATATTACATAATTTGCCAATAACTTCCAAGAATGTGTTTAGCCATTTAATTCATTTATTATTTCCTCTTCACTTAGTAAAGTTTTTTTTCAAAATTTGAAGCCCTAAATTTCCTTAAAGTGTAACAACGTCCTATAAAATGTTCTATGTCTTCTTTTTCTTTTAAATTGCAAAGTGAGCATAAAATTGAAGTATTCTTATTAAAATTATTACCATTTAGCTTAATCATATCACTTCTTGCCTTAAATATCCTTGTTATATAATCTTTGTGTAATCGGTCATATATTTAACTCCTGCAAGTGTATCTAGTTTTCTAAAAATTCTACTTCTTTGATCTACTTGTGCCAGTTCATTTTATTTATATTTAATTTTTAATGCATTCATTAAATTTTCACGATTTGTATTCCATTGTGTTTTGTTAATGTTTAGTTGTTGTGTCCATAACATTCTACAATCTGCACTTATTCTGTTCAAATCCTTAACCCAAAGTAGTTGCTTCTGTACTACACTCAGAATATTATGTAGTTAACTGTTTGTATTTAAAAATAAAGGAACATGCATTTATTTTTCAAAGAAATGTCTATATTAACTTTTTTTATACATTTATTCCAAATAATTTACTATTATTTACCATTTGTTTTTTCATTTGTTTGAAATTTAATAAAAATTTAGCCACAAAACGGAAACTTGTGGTTTATTTGTGTCCGTAACAGTTATTACAAATTTAAATTTTGTTTGCTGTCTGTTTCAAAAAAAAATATATATATTCAAAAAATTTCAATTTGTTTTTTATTTAAATTCGTTGTATATGTACAAAATTATTCAATACAAATTACAAGAACTTCATAAACACACATACATACACAAACACATTCACACAAAGAGTGTTTATAGCTTCATATGCATACATACATTTTGTATTGTATGAGTATATAAAAAAAAAATACAAAAACGGAAATAATTTAAAATAAATAAAAAAAAACATTTATTTTTCAAGGATTGGTAGGTAAAATTTTGACATTTTTTTTAACTGATTATATCATTTGTTTCTTACGGATGTGTCAGTTAATTAATCAACATTTAAAAATAAATAACAAATGGCATTTAATTTAAATGAAAATTAAGTAGACCAGTTTTTAAATGAACTATCATTTCTTTTAAATGATATTTTTAGTTATTTAAACTTACAAACTTTTTTAAGTGTAGGAGTTTAGTGAGCTCATTTGTGAGAAACCCCATACCTGGGCCCCATAATTTTGAACAGCTATACTGACTGCCAAAAAGAGTTTGCATTTAGATCTTAGCGATATATTAGATTTGTTGGGAAAGATATTCCAAGTTATATTTATGTTATTTTTCAGAGTTATGTTTCGTTTTCCAAATGTTTTCTTAAAATCATTGTGTGAGACAATATGACGCCTAGATAACAATACTCGGAAACTATTTTAGACTTGCTTAGATTTACTTCTACGTCCCACATTTTGCAGTATTTTTCTAATTTATAACTCATTTTCTGTAGAATACTAACTTCGTCTGCATATATCAATAGACGAATATTTAGGTCTTCGATATTTATCCCTCCTTCTAAGTGGTCATGTAAGTAGTTTAAATATAACGTAAACAGTAATGGGGACAAAAGACATCCTTGCTTCACATCTGATACCGTTGAAAAGGGGGTCAGATAGCTCTTGGCCTGTCCAAACAGCTGATTTTGTGTTTTTACTGTTTTGGTCGTGATGCATATTGTGTGTAACTTGTATATCAGAGCATTCCGTGAGACTTCGTCAAATGCGGCTTTAAAGTCCACAAAGAAGACATACGTTTTCTTCTTCCATTAGCGATTTAAATGAACTAGTGCTGTAAGTTTATAAATATTATGAAACGTTGAGTAATTTTTTCGAAAGCCAGCTTGATATTCATTCAGACATTTGTGGCGCTTAACAAAATCAGTCAGTCTGTTAGTTATAAATCCAGCCATTATTTTTGGCAAAGAGTTCATGAAAGGGATTCCACGATAGTTGCTTGGTATTGAAGAGTCGCCTTTTTTTTGTATCAGATAAATTATGCTCAAAACAAACGCATCATCAATTTTACCACTATCAAACATAACGTTACATGTTGCTGCAATTTCTCCAATTAATTCATCCGGCCAATTATTAAAAAATTTATATGAAATACGATCTTCCCTGGCGCACACTTCTTTTATTTTGGCTGTTGTTATTACTCTATCCAAAAGATTGTATGTCTATTGGGTTTTGTACAGGATTCAAAAGCCTTGAGATTGTCGGCCGGGCCAATATACTTTGTAAATTATCACGGTTACTGATTTCCTTTGCGATTTTCCACCAATCTCTACCATCACTAATTCTTTCTAACTTTTTATCTAGATTCATTGAGTATTTTGCTCTTTCTTCAGATAAAATTTTTTTGAAGAACACATCGTTAGCTTAATATTGCTTTTCAAAAAAATTAAGTTAGTAATGGATTATATATAATCCAAATATGCTTTTTCTTATTACAAAGCCCGTTTTAAAAATATATTTTTTTTATCATATTTGAGATTTTTAGTATCGACTTTGATCTACCTGTCAGTTTTGCATACAAAAATTAAAAAATTTAAATCTTTTTTTTACCGTTTTTCTCCATACCAACTATTTGGCGTATAGGTCAAACTAATAATAAGCTGACGACAAGTACTTTCTTATTTCAAGTTAGACACATTTTTTAAATGGAAGTAAATTGTGTTCTATTTTTTTTTACTAGAGCATGTGAAGATTTTTGCAAAAAAATATCGTAAAATTGACAATTTTTTACTTAGATCGTCTGGCAGCCCTGTTCATAAGATAACATCTATGAGTTGTGAATAGTTTTAGTAAATCAAGTCGCAGTAACACTCAAAAAAAAAAAATGAACTAGAATTTAGAAAAATTAACTTATTTAGAGGAAAAATTGAAATGAAAACGGCGCCAAAGACACTTTTTACCAATATTTAATAAAATTTTCCTTAAAATTAAGAAACAAATTTTACTTAAAGTTTGGTAAAAAATTCTAAATTATAGAAAAATTTTACTACTGAGAAGTAAAATTTTATTAGAAAACAGTTTAATTTCCTCCCAATTAGTTCATACATCATCTAAAATTTTACTGTTAGTTAGGAAATGTTTTCTTGGTTTTAAGAAAAATTTTATTTTATTTAAGTTCATTAGATAATTTTTTTTTTACTAAAAACTAGGACTTAACTCCTTAAAAATAAGAAAATATTTTCTAACAACAAGTTTAATAGCACTTCTTTTAAGTGAAAATCATCCTTATCCTGCTTCTATTGTAAAGGTAATATATTTTACAGTACTTTACACTCATTGAGTAGGTATTTTCCCACTTTCGGGGGACTTCCGCTTTGTGAGGACACTGCTTTTAACAAGCTTTTTGCTCTACAATTTTGTCTTAAAACAAAACTGAATTATAATAAATTCATGTATTTAAAATATAAATTAAATTTCATTAGCAAAAAGGTAAACAAATTAAAAAAATGTACTGCAGGATATCCTGAAACGTAATAAATTGTAACAGTAGTTAATTAACGGTTTTGCTTGAGAGAACTACAAAAAGGGACGCCCTACGTGACACACGGCATCTATGGCTAGGGAACACTAGGGGTCCTTTGTCTTCTTAAATTAACTAATTTAAGGAAATTGTTGCAAAAATACAAAATATCACAGTTACATATCTTGTTATTATTGGAAAATGGAAAAGTCATAAGTTTATTTTATGGAATTTTTAGCTTAAACTTTATTTGACATATACAAATTTAAACTTTTTTATTATTAAGTTTAAAATATAGTTCGATAAATATAAAGTTTAATAAGCGCTATGTCAATTATAGGAAAGCTATTATGCCGTAATGTATAAAATGTGCCTGCGATATTTTGTATTGTAGTCAACACATTTATTACATAAAAGCGCAAATTCGAAATTGTTTACCCTTTGCTAACAAAATTTTAAAATATATTTTAAACTACTTTAAGTTCAATATTTAAGACTGTTAAGATTAGAGATGGGCCTGTGAGAGATTTTTGACTCACGCTCACGCACTATCACGAACCAAAAATTGCAATCATGCACGATAGTTTTTTTTAAATGGTAACTTTAATTTCTTTTATTTAATAATATTTTTTCTTGTAAATTAGGAAAACTAACTGGTTTGTTTTTAGTTGATTGTTTTTTTTTGGAATAGAATATTGAAAATAATTTAAACGTTTTACAACAAAAAAAAAATCCTATACCAAATTTTATTATTTTTTAAAAATTTATCTGAACTAAGTTGCATGAAAATTTTCCTTAGAAATAGTTCATCAGTTTCTAAAATAAAGTAAATTTTTATTATTACATAGGAAAAAATGTATTACTTTTAGTTTTTAATTGCCTGAACTAATTTTTAGAAGACAATTCTTAAAAAATGGAAAGTGGTAGACTTAACAACTGAATTTAGAAATGGCTTTCTAAAATTTAGTTAAATTAACTACTCGCGAACAAAAAATGAACACACATTAAGTTCAAGTACTTTCTCGATTAAAATTAGATACATTTTCTGAACTAAATGGGAGTAAATTATATCCTATTTTTTTTTTAACTAAACTTAATTTTATTACATTTGAGTATGCAATTTCCTTAAAACTAAAATGTTTTTTTCTTAAAATTAATACATTTTTATTTAATTGGCTTGTTTTTTTCCTAAAATCAAGAAATATTACTTAGGAAAAATATGAACTATTTCTGAGTATATAAACTATTTCGTATTTCCTTAAACTTACGAATTTTTATTCTTTTTAAGAAAATTTTTCTACACGCAGAGAAAAAACATGGTTGTAATATGATCACTGCTACTATATTGTGCTTGCAGCAATCAGGTATGGTTGTTACAACCAAGTTATTTGTTTTCTAACCATGTTGATGGTCGCTACCATCATTATTTAGTAAATATTTTACTATTTTATAATTGGCACCTTCTATTTTATATCATGATTGGCTGTAACCATACTGTGGTAACAAAAATTCTGACTATGAAAAAAATATGATAATTATGCGACGATAAAATGTTGGCAACAATCAATAAATAATTATACAATCAAAGAAAGAAAAGTTATTAAAGTCTGTGATTTTTTCCGTAACAATTTTTCTTCAAAAAGTCCTTAATATTATTTTTTTTATAGAAAAAACATTTCTAAAGGAAACTTTCTTAAATTTAAAAAGCTTTTTCATAGTTTCTAAGAACTTTTCCTTTAAGATTATCCAGGAATCATAATATAGTTATGAGGGGCCATAATATGATAACATTTTGAGCATACTATGAGTACGTGCGATCATATTATGATAAATTCAATATAACATGTTTATTTAGGACCATTATATGGTAATTTTTGAATCATAATATAATTGTAGGGACCATAATATGGTAAAAATATGGTTATTTTATTATCATAATATGATAACCATAATATAGTACGATTATGGTAGGTACAACCATAAACCCAAAAATATATGATGCTCTTCGAATATGATTGACCCAACCATGTTTTTTCTTTGCGTGTAAGTTTTAATAAAATTTTACTTAAATTGATTATTACATTTTAGTTCATATCTTTTTTTTGAGTGTAGTCTAAACATGATGCATTGGTATCATTTACTGGTTATCTCTATGAGAAAAATCAACAATTATTTAAACTGCATCAACGGGATTTTAGGTTACTTTTAAGATTAAGGTCTTCTTGTTGTGTGCAAACATTTTTATGTGACTAAGTAAATGATTTTATAAAGTTTCTTTGAATGAATTGTCATTAAAAAAAATCGAAAGTGGGTCTTAATGTGCCCATAAGTATGAATTTTTATAAACAAGTTAAAAGAACTAACAGTGTATTCTAGATTTATTGCAAATTTCCAGGTGCCAAAAGACATTTTTTTTTAACACCGAACATCTTCGCATTGGGTGCTGCAGCTGAAGACTGGCACAAATTCCGGTCAATCGCTTGCTCCAATTCCATCAAATGGATGAACCACTAAAGACCACCACCGGTTTCTCGAAGGCTTTTTTGTTTTTAAGTTTTTGTTTAATCCGAACACCAAAGATCCTCTCGCAAAATCAGTCCTTTCTTTCATGTAAAAGATAAGGGTCTTCAACTGGTCCATTATTGATTTTTTTAAACTGATATTTAAACTTTTTAATAAACTACAAATATTTTTATCATTTTGTACCAAAAAAAAAAAATAACGAAATGCATTTTGATTTGAACGCCCATTTTCATAATAAGCCTGAATAACTTTAACGCGTTGCTCGATTGTGCTTCTTTCCATGGTTCAAATTGAGTTAGTCTGAAATTAAGAAATGTCAAATGAAATGCAGAAAAAAACATTTAACATCGGCTTTTATTTCTTTTTGCTTTTTTGTTTTAAAAATATCAAAAATATAAACATTCGAATAACAAATGCCAAGTAACTGATTATGACATTTAGGTTCGCATTGTTGACAACGCGTTCGAAATAGAGAAACCAAATTTTGTATAAAAACATTAACGTTTTCATTCGACTTAAATTCATATTTTATATTTAAAAAACAGTTTAAAAATTACAGTTGGCAGCTAATGGCAGATTGTTGAAATGAACCTTAGTAAAATTTACAAATTTCTAGCTAAATTGAAAAAAAAATAAAAAAATATTTAATACATGACTTCATTCTTTTCAACTCTGACATATATTTGTTGTCTTCAAATGATAAATATGATCTCTCGGAGAAAATTGTATATTTAGCATTTCAGTGCATTTTGTGTGTGTGATATTTATTCATGATAAATAAATATTATTTATACATATTGCTTATTTTTTTTTTTATTTAACACCTGTTAAAATAACAATTTGTTATTTTAAAATTTGTTTTTGTTATTTTAAAAAGTTTTGTTGTGTTTTTTAAAATTTCATAAAATTAAAAGTAAATAACAATATTAGCTCGTTTACAAGTTTATTTTTTGCATACTTTTCATATGTACTGCTATGTAAGTTAACAAATGTAACAAATAAAAAGTGTGTATTCAATCAATAAATACGAGTATATACTTTAAATTCAAGGTATTGTTTATTGAAAATAAAAGTTCAATGTTTTTTTCCAGAGATAAACGTGATATACAGTGGCCGACAAAAGTCTACGTACGAGCACAATTTTCGTCATTTTATGAAAAACCAAAAATGATAAATAAAATAAAAATAATGATGTTGTTTTGTTTGAAATCTATTTTTTATTGCTAAAAAAATCGATATAACCTTTAAGAATTATTTATGAAAAACAATTAAAAAGCATTGACAAAAGTCTACATATGATCAGCATGCCATGGTTTTTGTTGTATCCCTGCAAAACTTTGGTAATGGGTGCGATATTCTCATGCGTTACCTTGTAATGATAGCTCTTTACATTTTTCATTATTTGCAGGCATAGAGTAATAAGTTACTGATTATTGATTGCGTAATATATGATTTATAACTGTAAATTAATAATTGAACTATTTTTGAAAATCTATTTTTAGATACATTACTTTGTGTTTTTGTTGTAAGCAAAAGGGTAATGTATGTTTGTTTTGACAACACTAGCAAAAAAATGAAGCGCAACCCTTCATTTAAGTTTAAAGCAATCAAATACTATATACGTCGATAGCTCAGTGGATAGAGTTCATGGCTGGCAACCAGAGTTCCCTGCAAAGCCACACATTACCAAATAATGAGTAAAGTAATGTATAGCCATAGGGGCCGATGGATTACTTTACACATTACTACATTGATGAATTTTAACGGCGATGAGCCTCAAAGTAATGGGTTCATTTTTACATTTATGCTTATTAAGAAATGAAAAGTAATGGGTTACCTTTTAGCAGATAGGGGGTAAAACAAAAATAATTGGTTACCTAAATGATAACGAAGAGGTCAACAATAATTGGTTACTTTGACTTTTCATTTTTTAACTTTAACTTTCCACTTGAAATCTTTAATTTGTTAAACCAATTTAGGCTTTTCTACAGAAATACAAACTAATAAAAACACGAATGCTAGAGTTTCTGAAATTTAAAATGCTTGTTATCAATAGATGGCAGTAGTTTTTAGATTTTACAGTAGTGTGCAATATTAATAAATGCACATCTCGTAGTCTAGAATGGAGACAAATATGTGGACATATATTGCAGCAAACAACAAAATTATCTTATTTTGTAAATATTTATTGCCGGCAATTTATGTTGCAATAATTCTCCAGCAATATTCGTTATAAATTATTGCTATTACGTAACTCAGCTGTCATTTTCGTTTGACAATTAAAAAAAAGGCGACAAAAAAAAATCACAGAAAACATTATGAAATTTAAAAGAAATAAATAAATTTTAACAAATACTGAGAAAAACCAAACAAATTTAATATAAGCTTGGCGATGAGCAATTTTGTGCCGTTGTCCTGCCGACGCTTTGTACTTATTGCTAAAATTTTTTTCTCTAATATAGATGGGATGGGATACAAATTATTTATCAAATATTGATTTTTATGCTCCGTATGATTTCAATTAATTTATCAGTTTTAAAGAGTCATTATTTTATTTTAAATTGTAATGCATTACGTAATCAACTGTCGGTAAATTATTACTTTATGTTTCAAAATATTGCTAAAGGTATGGAGTATACATTACAAAGTAATGCACTATTTAACGAACTATTGGTAACTCATTACCTTTTATTTCCTAATAATGCTGAAGGTAAGGAGTATTTACTACAAAGTAATGCATAATCCAAATATTGGTAATTAGTTACTTTTTGTTGAATTGTAATGATATAGGTAAGGAGTACACATTAAAAAGTAATGTATTATGTAACCAATTATCGGTAACTCATTACTTTATATTGAAAAATAATGATATAGGTAAGGAGTATACATTACAAGGTAATGCATGACTTAATCGCACCCATTACCAAAGTTTTCTTGGGAAGTCTACTTCATTTTAAAAGAAGTAGACAAAAATTAAAAAGTAAATGCCACAAAATTGCCGGAAGAACTCGCAGCAACATCGGAAATTATTGTATATGCACGAACTATACAAATAACCTTAAATAATAACGGTTACCATAGTATAACTCCTCGCAAGAAACCCCTGATTAGTGAAACCTTTAAACTTCGTTTTGAATTCGCCCAAAAGCATATTAAAAAGGACATTGACTTCTGGAAACGAGTTTTGTTCACTGACGAGTCGAAGTATAAGATAATTGGAAGTGATGGAAGAGATAAAATATGGAACAAAACAAATACAGCAATGGATCCAAAGAACTTAGTCGCTACTGTTAAGCAAGGTGGAGGCAGCGTAATGGTTTGGGGTGCTGTCGCTGCTTCTGAAGTAGGAAATAAAGTGTTTATTGAGAGTAATAAGGATCGTTACCAATACAAATCTATTCTGAATCAAAACTTGAGTCCCTCAATTGTTGCTTTAAAGCTTGGCCATAGTTGGATTTTCCAACAAGACCAAGGCGGTGAGCACATGTGGGAGATTCTACAACGGAAAATACAAAAAGATATTATTACTAGTGCCCCAATGCTAAAAGAGAAACTTCAAGATCAATGGTAAATATTATGTCTGCAGAGCTCGAAAATTTAGTTGCTTCATCTCGCAGACGACTACAGGCAGTTATAGATGCCCATTAGAGCGTACCACCTTACAGACAAAAAAAAGTGCACCGTACACCTTCGAATATAAAGTATTGTTACAAGGACATTTAAAATTTTTTTTTATTTTTTGCCGAACGTAGGGTTCGCTTTTTTAAGTTTTTCTTTATACATATCTTCAATATTTACAGTCCGATCTTAAAATATGATATATAGTTTTTTTTTCTCGGGGAGACCAATATTTTTGGTCTAAGTTTCACTGACCTCAAGTGTCCTGTTCTAGTACATACCTCCCAAATCTCATTTCCTACCTAAATCGTACCATCCTAATGTGCAACCCTAATGTCAGAAAACTAAAGCTCGCAAAAAATCATAATGCCTTTGCTAAAGAAGTATTTCGATAATTCAACTATCTTAAAAATGTTTTTTATAATTTTTTTATTGCGGAAAGTAGGGGTCACATTTTTAAATGTTTCCTAATATCTTCAGTATTAACAATTGGATATTAAAGTATGATATATTAATGTTCTTGTGTCAAAATACTTCCTTATCAAAAGTTTTATGGTTTTTTGCGAGCTTTAATCTTCTGACATTAGGGTGGCACATTAGGATTGTAGAAAATAAGATTTGAGAGGTAAGTACTATAACGGGACACTTAAGGTCAATGGACCTTAGATAAAGTATTGGTCTCCCCGAGACAAAAAATCGACATATCACGCTTTAAGATCGGATTGTAAATACGGAAGATATAACGAAAAATTTGAAAAGGCGACCCCTACGTTCGGCAAACAATTTTTTAATTCTTTTTTTAAATTGCCTTTCAAAAACACTTTATATTCGCTGGTGTACGGCGAACTTTTTTTCTGGTACGGTCTAATGCCCATTGTATTGATTTTTGTGTTACATAATGTATATATATCGTATGTAGACTTTTGTCAATTTTTATTTTTAGATTTTTCTGAAAAAAAGTTTAAGTTAATACCAAATTTAATTGTTTTGTGATGTTATACTCGTATTAATACAAAAGCATTTGAAACAAAACTGTATCATTTCTTTTGATCATTACAGTTTTAGAGTCCCCAAGTTGCGAAAATAAGTGTCGTACGTGGACTTTTGTCGGTCACTATACTTATATATTTTGTAGTTATTTGTTGGTCTATTTTATAGGATTTTGTTTCATTCATGTGTATTCTACTTTTTGCATTAAATGGAGTATTGTAATTGTAAACCTCACTGACTCTGTGTTGTTATACTTGAAAATGTATTAAATTACTAATTGGAATTTATTATTGAATAATAGATCAATTTATATGATGAATTTTTAATGGAAATACAACTATATAGGGAATTTATATACATCTTTTTTTTGATATATTGGCTGGATATAAATCAAATTTGTAGATTATAGTTTAAATTGGCAAGTAGTGTTGTTGGGATTAAAGATGACACTATGAAATTCTGTAATATTTAAAATATTGTACACACAGAAAACAGATTTGAAGTTGCAACCAAATTTTCGTAGTTCCATCTACACTCAAAAAAAATGAACTAGAATTTAGAAATATTAGAAATTTTTCTTCAAATTAAGAAACAAATTTTACTAAAAATATGGGCAACATTTCTAAATTATAAAAAAAAAAAAATACTCTTGAGAACTAATTTTTTTATTACAAAACAGCAAAATTTCCTCTTAATTAGTTCATATATCAACTTAAATTTTACTTTTAATTAGGTTTTAAGAAAAACTTTATATTATTTAAGTTTGTTAAATAATTTATTTTACTAAAAACTAGGACTTAACTTCCTAAAAATAAGAAAATATTTTCTAACATTAAGTTAAATAGCACTTCTTTTAAGTGAAAGGTAATATATTTTACCATATATCTTTAAGTTCTTTACACTCATTAAGTAAGTATTTTTCCACTTTCGGAGGACTTCCGTTTTGTGAACAATTACCAAGCTTTTTGCTATGAATTTTTTGTATTTAAATTTAATGGAATTACACTAAACTCATATATGTAAAATATAAAATAAATTTCACTAGCAAAAAAGTAAACAAATTAAAAAATGCACTGCAGGATATCCTGAAACGGTCCCGCTTTAGAGAACTACAAAAAGGGACGCCCTACGTGACACACGGCATCTATGGCTAGGGAACACTGGGGGTCCTTTGTCTCCTTAAATTAACTAATTTAAGGAAATTGTTGCAAAAATACAAAATATCACAGTTACATTTCTTGTATTATTGGCAAATGGAAAAGGTCATAAGTTTATTTTATGGCATTTCTAGCTTAACCTTTAATTGACATATACAAATTTTAATTTTTTTATTATTAAGTGATAAAGAAATAGTTCGATAAATATAAAGTTTAATAGCGCTACGTCAATTATAGGAAAGCCATAATGTCGTAATATGTTAAATGTGCTTGCGAAATTTTGTATTGTAGCCAAATTCGAATTTTTTACCTTTTGCTAACAAAATTTAAAAATATATTTTAAGCTATCTTAAGTTCAATATTTAAGACTGTTGAGATTAGAGATGGGCACGTAAGCCATTTTTGACTCACGCACGATCACGAACCAAAAATTGCAATCATGCACGATAATTTTTTTTAATGGCCACTTTAATTTGTTTCAACTAATAATATTTGATCTTTCAAATTAGGAAAACTAACAAGTTTGTTTTAAGTTAATTTTTATTTTGGAAAAAGATATTGAAAATAAGTTAATCGTTTCCTAACAAAAAAATTCCTATACCTAAGGTTATTATTTTTCAAAAAGTAAAAAAAAACATTTACTTGAAAAAAAATAATATTTTATTAAAATTTTTAAAATTTATCTGAACTAAGTTGCAAGAAAATTTTCCCTAGAAATATTTAGTTCATCAGTTTCTAAAATCAAATAAATTTTTTTTATTACATAGGAAAAAATGTATTACTTTTTGTTTTTAATCGCCTGAAGTAATTTTTATAAAACAATTTTTAAAAATTTGAAAGTGGTAGACTTAAAAACTAAATTTAGAAATGGCTTTCTAAAAAAAAAAAATTTACACACATTAAGTTCAGGTACTTTTTCATTTAAAGTTAGACACATTTTTTGGGAGTAAATTATGTTCTAAATTTTTTTTGAACCAAACTTAATTTTATTACATTTTAGTACACAAATTTCTTAAAAAATCTTTTTCCTAAAATAAAGAAATATTACTTAAGAAATGTATGAACTATTTCTGAGTATACAATACAATTTTTAGTTCATCTCTTTTTTTTTGAGTGTATGAAATTTGAATATTTTTGTTTACAAATAACATAGTAGCCACAACATAAATTAAATTGTGTCTTTTAATTTTATTCAATAAAAAATGGTAAAAAATTTTAAAAATTCCTTAGGCTTTGAACTCAGAACCCTTAGATGTTCCAGCTGTGTCTCTACCCACTGCACTGCAAACACTTACATTAAGTTGTTGTTTAATTTTGAATATAAATATGTTATATGAATAAAAAGCAAAAATATAATACATTTCAAAACTCTGTATATGATAATAACAATTTCGGTTTCTAACCATAATATTTTATTATAATTTCCAAAATTGTGGAAATAAATGGTTGATTGCACTAATGTTTGTAAACAGCATGATATTTTATTAAAATTGCTTGGGAAAATTAGTATTTTAGATTGAACAATAGTTTTTATTGAACTAATATTAGATTTTTGCTGCAAATATTCTGTTGAAATGGCAAAATCTTCAATAAATATTAGGATGACCTACATATTAAAAGTCAGATTTTGGGATCACCTTTATAATATTCAGGTCATCCCAAAATCTGACTAGAAATCTGATGAGCAATCTAAAATTTTATTGGTTTTTGGTGTTTGTGTTAAGTTTTTGGTGTATTCTGACATATATAGTAGAATTTTATGGCCAACATTTTTGTAGAACATTTAATTCCCGCCCTTTCCCTTTTTCGGGGTGTTTTTTACAATTTGTTAGAATAAAGCCAAAAAATGCCGTTATGAGGGGGATTTAGAGGGTTAATATGTTCTACAAAAATATTTGTCATACTATTATCTATAAAGTTGCTGAACATACCATACACTTCAGATGTAAAGAAAACATAGTTTTATATACCGATATGCTGCAAGAACAGGCCAGGGCTGGGAAACTTTAACCGCCTCTAAAACAAAATTCCAAAGTGATTTATCGAAACGCCGACACACGTATATTTTTTTCAATCGTCGGAACCCCGTAATTTTTTTGTGTGTTGAACTGTGTAATTCTACTTTGTCTACACGAGACATAAAATCAATCTTAAAACCCTAAAAAGATTATTGATTTTTGATATATAGATAAAACTTAGCTAATATACACAATCTTAGTCTAATTTTAAATTACTTAAGTTTTAGCAATTTTTCTTAAAACTTTAATTTTTTCAACACCGAAAATTCTATTTCAATTAACTTTCTTACATCTACACAAGACATAACATAAATGTTAAAACACGAAAATAATACATGCATGTATTTTTCATATTTTAATATTAATTTTATTGCACGTGTAGACGTTGAGTAAAATAAGTTAAACACAATTTTCATATTACAAAGTTCAGAGTTATTCTATTGATTAGTTGCATTTCCAGTTAGTTTTTTAATCGCATTTAAAAATAACCTCATCTTAATAAAAAAAATAATAATAACCGGCACGAATTTTTAAGCTTAATTTATATGATTTAATACCCTATGAATCTTTTATTAAGACAATATAAAATAACTGTTAGAAAATTATTAAAGTAAAAATAATACAAAAGCAAACAAAAAATATTACAACTTATCTCAAACCTAAACAATGTAACACGTCAAGATAACAGCCAAGAAATTAAAAATAAAAGAAAATGACGTGTAAACTATTTTTATACTATTCTTATCTAGAATAAAAGGTTAAAAAAGGTAAAAAAACAAAAAATCTTACACTTAAAATAATACGCCAGAATACGTAAAATTTTCGATTTAAAATAAAATTTGTTAAAAAAGGTTTAAAAATTTGTTAATGACAGGTTTTTCTGTAGTAATTAGTAGTTGTTGTTTTTAACTGCAAATAAAGGTTTTATACGAAACAGCTACAATATTATCGCAGTTCTTTAAAAAAACAACTAACGAAAAGTGCGTAGCTGTTGTTTAAAACAGTTATTTTTAATAAACAACTACTAAAACAGTATTTTTGTTGCACAGTTTACTTTTTTTATTAATTAAAAAATAAATTTTTTCGAAATTCTACTTTACTTTAATACTCCAGTTATTAGGAAGTTATTACACTAAAAAAATTCATGAACTAAAAATTAATCCCAAATTTCCTTAAAAATTGTTTTAAAATTTTCCTCAATTTCAGTAAAATTTTATTAAAACTTAGAAAAATGTTCTTAAAATGAATTAAATTTCCTACATTTTGGGTAAAAACGAAATAGCTTATATACTCAGAAATAGTTCATATATTTCCTAAGTAATATTTCTTGATTTTAGGACAAAACAAGTATATTAAATAAAAATTTATTAATTTTAAAGACAAACATTTAAGTTTTAAGAAATTTGAATACTAAAATGTAATAATATTAAGTTTAGTTAAAAAAAAAAAAAAATAATTACAACATAATTTACTCCCATTTAGTACAAAAAATTTGTTTAACTGAAAATGAGAAAGTACTTGAACTTAATGTGTGTTCATTTTTTTCTATCACGAGTAGTAAAATTAACTAGATTTTAGAAATCCTTTTCTAAATTCAGTTTCTAAGTCTACGACTTTCTAATTTTTAACATATTTTGTTTATAAATTAGTTCAGACAATTAAAAACAAAGAATAATAAATTTTTTCCTATGTAATAAAAAAAATTTATTTGATTTCAGAAACTGATGAACTTTTTCTAGGGAAAATTTTCATGCAACTTAGTTCAGATAAATTTTAATAATATATTTAAAGTAAAGGTTATTATTTCTAATTTTTGAGAAATAATAACCTTTAGGTATATGATTTTTCTCCCAAAAATTTCTTCAGAAAAATCAAAAACAAAAAAATTGAGTAAGTTTGGGTTAAATCAAGGAAAAATTTAGTTTTCGTTGGAAAACGTTAATTTATTTTCAATATTTTTTTTCAAAAAAAAAAAAAACAATAAATTAAAAACAAACTAGTAAATTTTCCTAATTTACAAGAAAAAATATTATTAAAGGAAACAAATTAAAGTAACCATTTAAAAAAATCATCGTGCATGATTGGAATTTTTGTTTCGTGTTCGTGCTTTAGCGTGACTCAAAATTCACTCACGTGCCCATCTCTAATCTCTACAGTCTTTAACATTGAACCTAAAGAGCTTAAAATATTTTTTTAAAATTTTGTTAGCAAAATGTTAAAATTTTCGAATTTGCGCTTTTATGTAATAATTTTGTTTGCTGACTGCAATAAAAAATATCACAAGCACATTTTATACATTACGGCATAATGGCTTTCCTATAATTGACGAAGCGCGTATTAAACATTATATTTATCGAAGACACTAAAACTATTTTTTTTTCACTTAATAATTGAAAAGTTTAAATTTGTATATGTCAAATAAAGCTTAAGCTAAAAATCCCATAAAATAAACTTAAAACATTTTTTCATTTTCCAATAATAACAAGAAATGTAACTTTGATATTTTGTATTTTTGCAAAAATTTCCTTTAATTAGTTAATTTAAGAAGACAAAGGACCCCCAGTGTTCTTTAGCCATAGATGCTGTCTGTCACTTAGGGCGTCTCTTTTTGTAGTTCTCTCAAGCAGAACCGTTAATTAACTACGAAAAGGATCTGACTTTGTAACAAGTTATTACGTTTCAGGATATCCTGCAGTACATTTTTTTTTAATTTGCTTACCATTTTGCATATGTTTACATATTTATTAGAAATTTTTTTTGAGCCCCCCGGTAGGCTAGTTGGTAGCGTGCTAGCTTATCAGTGCGGTAGTCGTGGGTTCGATACCCACCAGAGGCTCTGGTCTGTTTTCGCTACAACGAGCCGATGGCCTTTGTTTCTAGTGCTCGGTTAGGGTATTAGGATATAATTTGTAATTATATGATTAATATAAAATAAATAAATAAAATAGAAAATTTTTATCAAATTTAAGGATAATTTTCACTTAAAAGAAGTGCTATTTAACTTGATGTTAGAAAATATTTTCTTATTTTGAGGGAGTTAATTCCTAGTTTTCAGTAAAAAAGTTATCTAATGAACTTAAATAAAATAAAAGTTTTTCTAAAATCAAGGAAATTTTTAGATGATGTATGAACTAATTGGGAGGAAATTTAACTGTTTCCTAATAATAATTTAGTTCTCAGTAGTAAAATTTGCCTATAATTTAGAAATTTTTAACAAATTTTAAGTAAAATTTGTTTCTTAATTTTAAGGAAAATTGTATTAAAAATAGGTAAAAAGTGTCTTTCCAAATAGGTTAATTTTTCTAAATTCTAGTTCATTTTTTTTGAAAATAAGTTAGTTATCGTTTGGAATTTTTAATCTAAATTTTAATAAGGAAAATTAATTACACTTTTTTTTTGTAATCGACTGATTTTTTTTATATTTTTTATAAAAAAATGTATTTATAATAGCAAAAATATTAACTGAAAAAATCAGTATTTGTTACCAATTTTATCAGTTTTGTTAGTTATTTTTACGAAATTGTAAGTTTTTTTACTGCATTTATTAGTTGTTTTTATAGTTAAAAATAAATGAATTTTCAGTAGACTCTAGCTACAAATATTTTTGAGTAAAGTTTGTCAGAAAATGTTTAAAGATTTACTTATGTAAAAACAGAAACTTGTTAATTTTAACAAATTTAATTTATAGTTAAAAAATCTAAACGTGGAAAGTCGATTTATCAATATCCATTTACCCGTGTAAAAAGAAATCCCCATATGACAGCCCTAAAGTGTAAATCAAGTCAGCCTGGAAACTCATCGATACTAGCAAGTTCAACCTTCTAGATACCTCTAGATGGCGACATCATGTTTTGGATAATTCTTGTAGACACAAGAGGTCGCATAAAAATGGGCGCGCAGAGATATGCCCTCAGTTTGAGAAAGATCATTAATACGGCAACAACTCGGCAAAATAAAATTGGCGATTAATTTAATTAATTGTGTAATTGTGTTAAAAAGAAAATTGAGTTTCTGTGTGTAATTGCGTAAATAAAGCGTTGCTATAAAACGTTCAACTTTTGTTTAATATTTGCAACATAAAAAGAACTCCATTCATTTAACAAACACATAAATCAACAATTTTAAAGATAAAATCGCAACAATATATTTTTGTTAAATTACAGCTCTATTATTTTCAGTGTACATATGTTACAACTAAAAAAAATAACAAACGGTTAACAAATAACTACCACTTTATGACTAAAAAAAAAATTCTAAAGAAATATCTGTATCAGTTTTTATTTGTAAAAACCACGCACTTATAAAAACTCTGAATTCCACATTAAACAATAAAATATAAAGTCAAATTTATGAGCTCATCAACGTGTTTGTATATTATTTTCTAACTCGGGGACACAGTACTGATACAAACAATAAAAACAGTATTTTTTTTTTAATTATTATTGTTTTTCTTAAAATCTTATCAGTTTGTAAATTAATGGCAAAGTTTTTATTTACTTTATTTGTATTTACCTATTTTTTGTATTACCAGAGGGCAGCCCATAATGCTCGCAGATAAAATATTCGTAAATGTCTTTTGTATAATATCCATTAGATTAAACATTATCTAAAATTTTACAGAAAAAGTTAATTAACTTGAAAAAATAAATACAAGTAATGATTCGTACCTGGGGGCTATTAACAATAAAATATTATAAAAATTGTATTTTTTGTAATTATTTGTTTTAAAGATAAATTAAAAATCATAAGTAACTAAATTATTGAAAAAAAAAAATTGATTGATTTTATTAGAAATTTAAGAAGGTATGTTAATAGGTCAGCCTTAAAAATGATAAGAATATGTGAAATGAAATGCCATAACACTAGTTTACATACATATTGTGCACTGCATAGAGAAAACCGATAAAGATAGGGCAAACAACATTTCTAAGAGTGGAATGTTTTTTTTTATTTACACTTAAGATTCAAAACCCATGAGCGGGTACACTGGTTATTCTAAATTTTTATTTTTTTTGGGTACGTGAGAATTGTAAAGTCTCTTTGTTATCTGTGCTCCTTGATAACTATTGTGCGTCGTTATTTTAAGCTGCAGCCTCTTAATCCCCACCACCGCCCTTATTCTGGGCGGTGGTGGATTTTTTGATCACTCGATACTATTTAGCAAAATTTACTGTTCCAAAAAAAAAAAAAACAGTAATACGAGGGCAAATCAATAAGTCCGTGACTTTTCGAACTTCCCTTGTAGTTATATGAAATGCAACACTGTTCCCATCAAGTACCATCTGTTAATATACTACTGTCAAATTTTGAGCAAGTTCCGTCAAGTTTTTTCAGAATGGCGGCTGTTGTACTTACCAATTTCCCAGCAAAATTTTAAGAACAGGCTACCTTTGAATCTGTTCAAGAACTGGATCTTTTTCCACCGGTTCCATGAAACTGGTTCTAGAACTGATTTCCGGAAGTTAAAATGTAAGGTTTCACTGTCTCAGAACCAGTTCTAAAACTGGTTCTGGAACCGGGTTTAAAGCAACCTCTTCTAGTTTTGAAAAAACGAACCTATTGCTAATGGGTCAAACTTCATACAAGAAGAACCGGAAGTAGAACATACATTTTTACCTATGCTAAGGCAGTATAAGTTGTTCAGTGGCCTGTTCTTACATTCAGAAAAAAAGTTAGTAGAAAAATTTGTAAACGGTCTTCAATCCTACTTTACTATTTTTCTACTAATTTTTAGTAAAAAAATTATTATTAAATTTTTTTGGTATTTACATTTTACAAATTTCTTGCTAACTTCTGAAATAATTTTACAAATTTTTTAAAACCGATTTGATAAAATTAGCAAAAAAATTACTAATTTTAAAAAATTTAAGGAAATGTTATTTCTAGTAATTAAAATAATTACATCAAGTACCACCTGTTAATAGACTACTGCCAAATTTTGAGCAAGTACCGTCATTTACTTTGCGTTTAACAGATGTTCAAAATGTGCAACCTCGTAGCTTTTTTTAAAAATGGAACAAATGAATTTCGAGTGCTCATTAAACATTATTTTTTGCGAAAAAAACCCTCATTCAAACCAAGGAAAAGCTTGATAAATACTATGGGGACTCTGCACCATCGATTTCAATGGTAAAAAGTGGTTTACTGACTTTCGTGGTGGTCGCACAAGTACAAATGACGCTGAACGTTCTGGACGGCCAATTGAGGTCAATTCACCCGAAAATGTCCAAAACAAAATCCACGATATCGTGTTGGCCGATTGAAGAGTAAAAGTGCGTGAGATTGTTGATGCCATAGTCATTTCATATGGCAGTGTGGTTTCGATTTTAAATGATCAGTTGGATTTAAGAAAGCTGTCTGCAAGATGGGTACCGCGTTCGCTCTCAATTGACCATAAACCTAATCGTGTGGCAACTTGAAAGGATTGGCAAAATTCCATGAATTGGGCTACGAATTGGTACCTCTCTGCCATATTCTCCGGGTTTAGCACCAAGTGAATATTTCCTTTTTCCAAACCTATAGAAATGGCTCGGTGGAAAAGATTTAGCTCCAACGATGAAATTATTGAGCAAACAAAACCTCGAAAAATCCTACCTTTTGGATGGGATACAAAAATTGGAGAAACCTTGTACTAAGTGTATTGAGATAAAAGGAGATTATGTTGAAAAATAATTTTTTTTTGCAAAAAAAAACTGTGTTTCATTCAAAAAGTCACGGACTTATTGATCCGTCCTTGTAGTTTGAAAAAAGGGATCAGAAGAGAAGTTACTTTTCACAACCGACTTCACTAAAAATAGCACTAAAAACTTTTTTAAAAATCAGCCATTAAAAAAATTAAAATCCAAAAAATGTAAAAAAACTATTTTTCAAAATAAAAATTAGCAAAATTAAACAAAATGATAAATTCGTTTTTTTTTTTTGCTATTTTTTAAACCTTTGATTTTTTTTTGAATTTTGTCTAAAATATTTTTTTTGAAAAAAATAAATAAAATAAAAATATTGCTCGATAAAAAAATATAGATTTGTATATTTGAATTCGTAAGGAAATTTCAAAAGAAAATAGCAGCTTTAAAGTGTAACAAGTGTATCTAAAAATAATTGAGTTAATTTGTGCATTTTAATATTTTTTTTTTATAAAAAAAATTTTGCTATATTATAACAATTCATTGAGTTTACAGCAATTTACTAATATTTAGTAGCACTTACAAATTTTTTATACTAATTTGGTTTTACTAATATTAATAATATTTAGTAAATTTTTTGCTGATTTTAGCAAATTGGTTCTAAATTTCACTTTAAAAACGTTTACTAAAATTTAGTAGCGGCTACTATTTTTTCCACTAATTTCATTTTACTACACGTCAGCAGACATGTTTTGCGAATATTAGCAAAAAAAATATTGCTGGGCTCAAATTAACAAAATTTCTCGTAATAACAGCAAAATTTTCTGTTGCCATTAGAGACTTTTTTGGTGAGTGTAGTATTTTACCTTCTTATTGGGTTATTTAAGACTTAAAAAATTAATTTGGTAAATAATTTATTCAAAAATCTGATTTTTTTTATCTGTTTTTATACGTCTATCGGCTAAGCGAATTATGCGGTAAATTATGTTGAAAATTCTATATAAATTTGACATTAGCAATTGGTTCATTAGGGTTTTTGGTTGCCAAAATTATGGCTAATAGAAAACTTTAGGAAAAAATTGGGGAATTTATTGAACCCAATAAGAGAGTATCTGAATATGAAGAAAAATCTTAAACGTTTACTGAAAGTTTGCGAAAACTTTCCAACAATATAATATATTGAAATTCTCTTCGTTCAAGGAAACTGTTAAATGAAGGTTTATTTATGTTTTATTTTACTACACTCACAATATTATTTCGACAAAAATAATCTAAAATACATGTTAAATTAATTGAAAATACAATCAAAAAGAGGACCATTGATTTTTTATTATATTCAGCCCATTTTGTTGTTTATTCTCAATCATTGTTTACTAATCGACAAAAGTAGTAAAATCAATCGAAAGTTTAAAATAACCAACAATTTTTAACTGACAAAACGTTGTGGTTTGTTTTTTTAAATTGAACATTTTTTTTATTTGTATGTAATTTTACAAAACACAACACACACAGATGTATATATTTTTATTTTTTATGTGTGTATCTATATTTGAATAATTTCTTGTAATTTTTTTTAAATAATTTTGTATATAAACAAACTATTTTAGTAAAAATAAAACCAAAAGGAATTATATGAATTTCTACTTTTAGAAACAGAAAACATAAAATTTTAGATTTAACAGAAAATATCAACTCCCACTGAATGCCTGTAAATTTGTATAATTTGTTTTTTAAATGACTGATTCAAATAGTTAAAAAATATATTTTTATGAATTTTAATTGATTCTTCGTTTAAAAACAAACTACGTATTACTTTTAAAATAAACTACAGTCGGCAAAGGAAAAATATATTGTGAGTGTACTGCTAGTGGCAATTCTACTCTTTTCCCCTTCGATTGCATTTCGTTCCATTAAATTTCGTTTCATATATTTATTTTTCCAATTCCACTCATACCCCGTTCCATTTCATATCTTTCCCATTCCATGACATCCAAACTAATGGTAATGAAATATTCCCAAGTATGATCGATTAACAGGGTTAATATAATTTTTGCAAATTTTCTCTACCAAAGAAAGCAGTTTCTTTTTCAAGTTTTAAATTTAAGTTAAAGATTATATAAAACGATGTTTTATTTTTAAATCCCAACACAAAAAATTCACTTAATCATATGTCATATCATTAATCAATATGAAACGAATATTTTTTTTTTTTATAAAAAAGGCATTATTCAGCAGCATAAATAATACCCTTAAACAGAGATAAACTACTATACATAAAGTAAATAAATGATTTGTTTGGAGGGAAAAGAAAAACAATAAAATATAGATATAAACAAAAGCTGAAATATTTTTTTACAACTCTTTAAAAAGTTAATGATTTAAAGCTGAAAAGTTATTTTATTTTTTATTAATAAATAAAGCATATGAGGCGTTTAACAAACGCCTGTCTTTTATTCAAAATCTGTTGTTGTTGTTGTTGATTTTTGTTGATTTTGACAGGTAACATAGAGTAACATTAAACGCATATTATTATTTACATACATAAAAAAAAAAAATACAAAATCTGTTCATTTTTTTAAAACAACTATTGACTTTTGTTGTATGTACCTTCTCCATCCAACCACATCTTGTCTCTTTAACTTCCATTTAACCAAACCAAACCAAACCCAACCAACCAAACACCAACTATTTTTATACAATAATTTCAAGTATGTACGATGTAGTTGATAATCAACAACCACACAGCGGGTGCTAAAAATAGTTAAATTTTTAAATTAAACAAGTACATAAAAATATCCTTCTTCCTACCTCCCTGAAATCATTTTTTGATAAACATGTACAGTGGTTGAAACATTGTGAAGCATTGATTAAATTTTAGACAAATTTATTTCTAATGAAACCTTGTTTAAAAAGAATATTTTAAAATATTATAAAGGATAAATTCATGAGATCCAAATCTGGTATCTTTAATTAAACAAATCATAAGCATCCTATCAGTGAATGGCGCCCAACACATTGGATAATCAATAGCTGTAGTAAATTAAAATTTACACTAAAAAAATGAACAAAAATTTAGAAAAATTAACTTATTTTGTGGAAAAATTTATATGAAAACGGCGCCAAAGACACTTTTTACCAATATTTAATAAAGTTTCCTCCTAACTAGTTCATACATCATCTAAAATTGTACTGTTAGTTAGGAAATGTTTCCTTGGTTTTAAGAAATTTTTTTTTTTTATTTAAGTTCATTCGATAATTTTTTTTACTAAAAACTAGGACTTTACTCCCTAAAAATAAGAAAATATTTTCTAACAACAAGTTAAATCGCACTTCTTTTAAGTGAAAATTATCCTTATACTGCTTCTTTGGTAAAGGTAATATATTTTTCCCATATATTTTAAAGTACTTTACACTCATTGAGTAGGTATTTTCCCACTTTCGGAGGACTTCCGCTTTGTCAGGACACTGTTTTTAACAAGCTTTTTGCTATACAATTTTGTCTTAAAACTAATTCAATTGTACTAAATTCATGTATTTAAAATATAAATTAAATTTTATTAGCAAAAAGGTAAACAAATTAAAAAAATGTACTGCAGGATATCCTGAAACGTTATAAATTGTGACAAAGTCAGATACTTTTCGTAGTTAATTAACAGTTCTGCTTGAGAGAACTACAAAAAGGGACGCCCTAAGTGACACCCGGCATCTATGGCTAAGGAACACTGGGGGTCCTTTGTCTTCTTAAATTAACTAATTTAAGGAAATTGTTGCAAAAATACAAAATATCACAGTTACATTTCTTGTTATTATTGGACAATCGAAAAGTCATAAGTTTATTTAATGGGATTTTTAGCTTAAACTTCATTTGACATATAAAAATTTTAACTTTTTTATTATTAAGTGAAAAAAAAAACTAGTTCGATAAATATAAAGCTTAGTAAGCGCTACGTCAATTATAGGAAAGCCATTATGCCGTATTGTATAAAATATGCCTGCGATATTTTGTATTGTAGTCAACAAACAAATTAATTACATAAAAGTGCAAATTCGAAATTTTTTACCCTTTGCTAACAAAATTTTAAAATATATTTTAAGCTACTTTAAGTTCAATATTTAAGACTGTTAAGATTAGAGATGGGCACGTGAGTGACTTTTGACTCACGACAGTTTTTTTAAATGGTTACTTTAATTTCTTTTATTTAATAATATTTTTTCTTGATTTTTTGGAAAAGAATATTTAAAATAATTTAAACGTATTCCAACAAAAAAATCCTATACCAATTTTTTTTATTTTTTAAAAATTAGAAAACTTTTACTTGAAAAAAAAGAATATTTTATTAAAATTTATCTGAACTAAGTTGCATGAAAATTTTCCTTAGAAATAGTTCATCAGTTTCTAAAATCAACAAAATGTTTATTATGACGTAGGAAAAAATTGATTACTTTTTGTTTTTAATTGTCTGAACTAATTTTTGGAAAACAATTCTTCAAAATTAGAAATTGGTACTCTTAAAAACTGAATTTGGAAATGGCTTTCTAAAATTTAGTTAATTTTACTATTCGCGAACAAAAAATGAATATACATTAAGTTCAAGTACATTCTCGATTTAAGTTAGACACATTTTTTGAACTAAATGGGAGTAAATTATGTCCTAAATTTTTTTTGAACTAAACTTAATTTTATTACATTTGAGTATGCAAATTTCTTAAAACTAAGATGTTTTTTCTTAAAATTAATTAATTTTTATTTAATTAACTTGTTTTTTTACACTAAAATCAAGAAATATTACTTAGGAAAAATATGAACTATTTCTGAGTACATAAACTATTTTGTTTTTCCTCAAACTTAGGAGTTTTCATTTTTTTTAAGAAATTTTTTCTAAGTTTTAATAAAATTTTACTTGAATTGAGGACAATTTATAACCTATTTTGAAGAAAATTTTTGATTACATTTTAGTTCATGTCTTTTTTTTTGTGTAAAAAAATAAATAATTAATTGTGTAATAAATGGCGCCCAACGTAGAAAAAGTTGGCGTCTACTTTGAAAAAGACATTGAAAATCAAAAGTTTTTAAAAAAGATTTACTAAATTTTAGAAATTTTATTTCCCACTGTAACTGTATACTGTATTAGCTATTATACATAAAGTGTTAGTATTGTACTGAGTGGTTTGTTGAGTACCTTTCTCTAGCAAACATATGAGCTTTCATGATGATGTTTTTTCTAACATTTTGTTTTCTTTTGAAATATATTAAGGTAATGTAATTTAATGTTTGTCATAAAAATTCATAGATTCTACGTAAATTCTACTTAAATCTTGTTCTACCTGGATTATATAAAATATATATATATATATATATATATATATATATAAATCTTGTTGTAGAACAAGATTTGTTTAAATTTTATTATAATGCTTGTTGATAATTTAATGAAATTTGTTTAAAAATAAAACTTAATTCCTAGAATTGGTTTTCATGTACATGTAAAATGAAACTTGTTAAACAAATTGTTTTTAAGACTCATGCTAAGAGGATGGGATGTATTTGAATTTTGAAATAAATTTTAATTCATTTTAATGATAAATATTTTATTTTATAACTTTATTGTTAATATTATTTTGTATTATCTTTTATTGCAGGTATGTTTGTTGTTGATGAAAGACAAAAATGATATAATGAAAACGGGTAATTATAAATATATTTTAAATTAATTTTATCATAATTTTGGAAACCATCACTCAAAAAAGAAAAAAAAAAAGACATGAACTCAAAATTAATCCAAAGTTTTCTTTAAAATAGCTAAAAAATTTTTCCTCAATTTACACAGAAAAAAGTATTACAAAACTTTAAGTAATTAAAAATATTTGTTAAAATTCAAATTCAATTTCTAACAATTTTTTGTTTGAAATGTTTTTAAATTGCTTTTTTTCTATATACAAATTCTTTGAAAATAAAAATTTAAATTACAAAAAAAATAAAAAAAAGTTTTTACAATTCTATTGTTGGTGCCTTTTTAAAAAATATATTTTTTTTTTGTATTTACAAAAATATTCTATGAGAGATGTTCAATATTACAAATAGAATTTTGTAATTTTATTCTGTGTCTGTGTCAAATTTTATTTAAACTTAGAAAAATTTGCATAAATTGAATAAAAATTCCTATATTTAAGTAAAAATCAAATAGTTTATATACTCAGAAATAGTTCATATATTTTATAAGTAATATGTATTTCTTTTAATTTTAGGAAAAAACAAGTATATTAAATCAAAATTTATCAATTCTTACTTTTGAGAAAATTCCAAACTAAAATATAATAAAACTCAAGTTTAGTTAAAAAAAAGAATAGAACATAATTTACTCCCATTTAGTTCAAAAAATGTGTCTAAAAATGTGTGTTAATTTTTTTTCTTTCACTTAATTTATAAATGCATTTCTTAATTTAGTTTTTAAGTCTACCATTTTCTAATTTTTAGCAAATTAAAAATTAGTTCAGACAATTAAAAACTAATAATAAATTTGTTCCTATGTAATAATAAAAATTTATTTGATTTTAGAAACAGATGAACTATTTCTAGGGAAAATTTTCATGAAACTTAGTTCACATAAATTTTAAAAATTTTAATAATACGTATATTATTTCATTTAAGTAAAAGTTTTCTTATTTTTGAGAAATAAATAACCTTTAGATATAGAATTTTTCACCCAAAACTTTCTTCAGAAAAATCAAAAATAAAAAAAAAAACTTGTGTAGGTTTGTCTTAAATCGAGGAAAAATTTAGTTTTCGTTGGAAAACGTTAAACTTATTTTTAATATTTTTTTTCAAAAAAAAAAAAAATAAATAAATAAATAAATTAAAAACAAACTAGTTAATTTTTCTAATTTTATAGAAAAAAAAAAATGTTATTAAAGGAAACAAATTAAAGTATCCTTTAAAAAAAAATTATCGTGCATGATTGTGATCTTTGGTTTGTGATCGTGCTGCAGCCTGAGTCATAACTCACGTGCTAATCCTTAATCTTAATAGGACTATTATATTGAACTTAAAATAGCTTAAAATATATTTTAAAATTTTGTTAGCAAAGGGTAAAAAATTTCGAATTTGCGCTTTTATGTAATAATTTTGTTTGCTGACAACAAAATATAAAATATCGCAAGCACATTTTAGACATTACGGCATAATGACTTTCCTATAATTAACATTTACACCTATTAAACTTTATATTTATCGAAGGCACAAAAACTATTTTTTTACTTAATAATAAAAAGAACTTAAAATTTGTATATGTCAATTAAAGTTTAAGCTAAAAATGCCATAAAATCCATTTCCATTTTCCAATAATAACAAGAAATGTAACTGTGATATTTTGTATTTTTGCAACAATTTTTTTAAATTAGTAAATTTAAGAAGACAAAGGACCCCCAGTGTTCCTTAGCCATATATGACGTGTGTGTGTTCCTTAGCCATATATGACGTGCGTCCCTTTTTGTAGTTCTCTCAAGGAGCACCAATAATTTACTACTAAAAGGATCTGACTTTGTCACAATTTATATAGTTTCAGGAAATCCTGGAGTACATTTTTTTTAATTTGTTTACCGTTTTGTTAATGAAATTTAATTTTTATTTTAAATACATGAATTTAGTATAATTCAATTTAATTTAAAGATAAAAGTGTATATCAAAAATCTTGTTAAAAGCAGTGTACTCACAAAACGGAATTCCTCCGAAAATTGGAAAATACTTACACAATGAGTGTAAAGTATTTTAAAATATATGGTGAAATATATTATCTTTATTATAGAAACAGTTTCATATTTATTAGAAAATTTTTTTTCAAATTTAAGGATAATTTTCACTTAAAAGAAGTGCTATTTAACTTAATGTTAGAAAATATTTTCTTAGGTTTAGCTAGTTTAGTCCTGGTTTTTAGTAAAAAAAAATATTTAATAAACTAAAATAAAATAAAAGTTTTCTTAAAACCAAGGAAATATTTCCTAATTAAAAGTAAAATTTAAGTTGATATATAAACTAATTAAGAGAAAATTTTTCTATGTTTTCTAATAAAAATTTAGTTGTGAATAGTAAAATTTTTCTATAATTTAGAAATTTTTACCAAATTTTAAGTAAAATATGTTTTGTTTTATTTCAAGGAAAATTTATTAAATTTGGTAAAAAAGTGTTTTTGGCGCCGTTTCCATTTCAGTTTTTCCTCCTAATAAGTTAATTTTTCTAAATTCTAGTTAATTTTTTTAATATTAAACTACCATTTTTTATATTAAACAAACATCGTTTTAATAGACGGACATATAATATATTTAATTGGGTAACTCTGTAGTTTTTGCACATTCATAAAAGTTGCCATATTTTTTTTCGCAGAGTTGTATTTTGTTTGAAATTCGTTGTTTTGTAATATTTTCTCATTTTTAGTAAACATTAAATCAACTATGTTTAATTCAATTAAATTTTCCCATCAAAATTAGTTACGACACAAATTAAAATTGATTTATACCTAAACAAACACAACAAGTTTAATTATCTTATTTTCATTAAATACCCAGTTGGAAAAGTCATAAAGACATCTTCATGGCGGCTTAGCAACACATTACTATCCAACAACATATTACTATAAATATTTTTTGGTAGTCATCATTGACATTTTCACTATAATTCAAAGAGCTGTCATCACAAGTTAAATATTTTCTGTACTAATTTACTTTTCCTTCTTTTCTAATTAATTTTTTTTTTATTTGTATCACTTTTAACGAGAATCGAACCAGAAACCTTCTGTTTGGTAGCTCATCGCCTTATCCGTTCACCTAAACCACAATAGTACAAATAGTTTTATAAAGTTATTTATATATTTAATTTTAAAAATTTAAATATTTAATTTTTTTGTGAATCTTCCTTTATTCATATTCAAAATGGCGCTGCTGACATTGTTTTCATGCCACAATTTCCAGCAGGGTAGATACATCAGACTTTTAACTTCTATAAATAATACAACAAAATTTATTTATCAAATACCGGGTAGAAATAACAATTAACGGGGATATAAATAATAATACACTCAGAAAAAAAATTTGTAGATTGTACTGATTTTTAGTAAAAAAATATTATTTTGTAAATTTTTTTGCTATTTAAATTTTAGAAATTACAGAATATTTATAAATTTTTTATGGTAATTTCAGAAATTATTTTACAAATTTTGGAAAACAGACTTGCTATAAATAGCAAACAAACTTAGGAAATTTAGGCAATGTTACTTCTAATAATTAAAACTTATCCATATTAACTTAAATTGCCTTAAAATCTTGCATAGGTTGAAAAAAGGATACTTTTCACAACCGACTCATGTTCAAAAATAGAATATTCACTTTAAATAGTACTAAAAACTTCGTAATTTTAAAAATCAGCCCTTGAAACAATTAAAATTTGACCTTTGAATCCAAAAAATTTACTAAAAATATTTTTCAAAATAAAAATTAGCAATTTAAAGCAAAATTTTCAGTTGCCATTACAGACTTTTTTCTGAGTGTATATGTAATAAAAAGTGAGTCTGAGTCTAATATGTTTCATACGAGGGCGAATCAATAAGTCCGTGACTTTTTGAACTTCAAAAAGACTACTGTCAAGTTTTGAGCAAGTTCCGTCATTTATTTTGCGTTGAACAGCTGTTCAAAACATACAACCTCGTGGATTTTCTTGAAAATAGAAAAAAGTGAATTTCGAGTGCTCATTAAACATTATTTTTTGCGAAAAAAACCATCAATCAAAGCAAGGAAAAGCTTGATAAATACTATGGGGACTCTGCACCATTGATTTCAATGGTAAAAAAGTGGTTTACTGACTTTCGTTTTGTGGTCGCACAAGTACAAATGACGCTGAACGTTCTGAACGCACATTGACTTTAATTAGCTCGAAAATGTCAAAAAAATCCACGATATGGTGTTGGCCAATCGAAGAGTAAAAGTGCGTGAGATTGTTGATGCCATAGGCATTTCATATGGCAGTGTGGTTTCGATTTTAAAGTATCAGTTGGATTTAAGCAAGCTGTCTGCAAGATGGGTGCCGCGTTTGCTCTCAATTGACCATAAACGTAATCGTGTGACGTGTGTAGTCTGAATGTCAAAATTCCATGAATTGGGACGAATTGGAACCTCATCCGCCATATTCTCCAGATTTAGCCCCCAGTGACTATTTCTTATTTCCAAACCAAAAGAAATGGCTCGGAGGAAAGAGATTTAGATCTAACGATGAAATTATTGATCAAACAAATGCCTGTTTTATGCATCTCGAAAAATCATATTTTTTGGAAGGGACACAAAAATTGGAGAAACGTTGGACTATGTGTATTGAGCTTAAAGGAGATTATATTGAAAAATAAATTTTTTTTTGACAAAAAAAATTGTGTTTCATTCAAAAAGCCACGGACTTAGTGATCCGCCCTCTTAGTAACAAACATTAGCAACAAAGTCACTACACCCTGTATTACATAGTGTGTGGTAAAATTCTGTAAAAATGCGTTCAAAAAGTTTTAGTCCCGATTTCTCCAACTTCGAAACATGTCGGGATCCGCATTTTATATATTCTGTTAAGTTAGATATTGTAGTTTGCTAATTTCTACGTTAATTTCGGATAGATAGAAATTTTAAATGGCGTTTGTGAATTTTTGCATTCAAAATTTTGGCTTTTCAGCCGGTCCTGGTGCCTGGTTTTTTGGAGTCTTGCATTTTAATACATTAAAATTTTCGCTTTCTTGATGGGCCTGGTGCCGGAAAGTTAGTATAACCGTTAGGTGTTGAGTTTTACTTTCCAAATTGTTATGATTTATCAATTTTCAAACTTTTCGCCCTTTAAAATGCTGTGCAATAAGAGGAACTGCCATCCACAAAGATAGCGTTCTAAGGTCTCGTCATCCTCGCCACAGGCCCTACAAGTCACCGAGTCTGCACGAATAGCTGTGCCTTCAGCGTTGAATGTCCGGTAAGAATAGTTATTATCTTTCCAAGTTCTCTTTTAGCCTAGTTTAGAAATTTCCTAGTTCTCTCCTATCCGACCCCCCATCTAATTGCCTGCGATGTTACTATGCGCCGGAATCCTCATAATATCGATACTACCCCTGGGTGAAAAGTTGTTGATTTCCTACTTGCACCCGAGGATAGTGGCAGATCTTTCAGAGTTCGAAGAGATTTCCTAGATAGCCACTTAGCTATCGGTAAAATTCCTGATAAATTTAATGCAATTAATGATTTGCCCCACAAAATGGTATCTTCTACCTTCATGTACAGCAACTTTGAGTTTTTGACCTCTCGGAGATCCTATCACAATTTAACTTAATTCTGTGGTGTAATTTGTGTAAGATCTTCTGGTGGTTGGCCTTCCGATGATCCCAAATCCATTCACCAGTTCGTACCACTTAGGCCAAGTTTTTAGGATGTAGATTACTGATTTTGAAATTTGTTTTAATCTATTTTATTTCAATGAAGACCAAAATTTTATGTAACGAAAAGTTGTTCCGACAAATTTACGTTAATAAACATAAAATGGCAGACAAAATTCGTTTTCGGTTTAACTAAACCAAGTTTAACTCACATCCCAAAAACTCAGCCCTAATGTTTGATTAATCAAAATCTGTTGGTTGTGGTCTGTCGTGTAAATTTTAATTTGACTTTATGACGTGATAAGGGTAAGTAGCGGTGATAATCACAATAACATAAAAAGCGTATATTTATCATTTCATTCTTGTAATTGTTTTCATTTTTTATTTTCCTTTTTCAATGACAAAAATTAATTTTTTATTTGTAGTTGTTGTGTTTTTATAACCGCAAACAATTAAATGCATTGTGTAATGAAAATGTACATAATGTGGCGAAACAAAACAACTTAAAAAAAGAAAGAAAAAAAAACGTTTATGTATTCTGTTTTGGCTTAGCAAAATAAACAAAAAAAAAAAAAAAAAACAAGAAAATAATTAAGAATTTCGCTGAAAAACAGAAAGATTAAGTTTTAATTAAAAATTCCTTTTTTTTTGGTATTGAGGCAATACCTCAAACAAAATAAATTTGTTTGATAGAAATAATGTGGCATCATCAAGGGCTTTAACAAGTGATGCCAATTATGTTGCAATTCAGTTGGAATAAGCGATTTTTAATCTCTAATAGGATAAGTATAAAAACTATTATTAGATTTCAAAACTTTATATGCAACAATTAACACCAATTGATGTTGAGAAATCTAGAAAATAATTATCTTTTTGTTTTTGATTTGAAATTAGGAAAATTCAAAATTCATACTTAAATTTAATATCAAAAAAATTTTTAAATTTAAAGAACTTTCTAAAAATTTATTTTTTCTTAATTTAATATTAAATAACTTAATTTTAAATGAATATTTTCTCAATTTTTCAAATGACCTACTATAAGCTTTTAACTTGTTTTGACATATTTTGTTTGACATATTTTATTTTTATGTCAGCACAATATCATTGGCTTATTATAGAAAGGGCCTAAGTCGATTATTTTATTTCTTAAGACATGAGGGAATAAACTTAATAAAATCTTAAAAACTTCGATTATAAAATTTTCTAGAATACATTTTTTAATTTTATTGTTGACTGCAAAACTGAAATATTGTATTCGCAGTAATTTTCCGAAACTATTGAGTTTTCTGCCTTATCTTTAAAGATTTAAAAAATATTGAGTTAAGGCCTTCTTGCATTAATCCATCAATATGTATCATGTTAGCCTTTTTACATCTATGTTCCTCAAATTACAAAACAAAAAAAAAACAGAAACAAAAGACTTTAATGTTAATCCCAAAAATTGTTGTCTTTTTTGTAATTTCTTTTCATGTCACTTTTAGTGTTGAACACAATATTTTATATTAGGTTCTTATAAAATTAAGCGGATTATTGTCTGTGTTCTTTAGTTTTTTTTCGATTTTTTTGTGCTGCCATTACTTAGGTACTTAAAGGTTCTTCTACTGTATATTAGGGTGTCCCGAGATTGAAAAAATCTTTTGTTATAGCACTCAAACGATGCGTATTATTGAGTTCGCGAAATGCGTTTAAAATTGGCCTTCGTAGTATATTTTTTTATAACCTCCACCATATATGGTGAGGGTATATATCAGTTTGTCATTCCGTTTGTAACATGTCGAAATATAAAGGATGGTTAAATTTTAAGAGCCGATGTTGAATGTGAACCACACCTAAACGTCAAGTTTTTTTCTGTATTTTATTTGACATTTCTCGATTTCAGACTAACTCAATTTGAACAATGGAAAGATACACAATCGAGCAATGTGATAAAGTTATTCAGGGTTATTATGAAAATGGGCGTTCAAATCAAAATGCATTTCGTGCACTTCGTGATTTTTTTGGTCAGCATAATCGACCAAATGTGTCCACAATCGGGAGAATTGTGGGCAAATTTCAGCAAACCGGATCTGTGAAAACACCTGTGCATGCTATCCCAGTTCGTTCTGCGAAAACATTGCTGTTGTTCGCGATAGTGTGTCATGAGGTTGGCCAAGCATTTACCGTGAATGGTGTTCGCTATCGCGAGATGATAACGAACTTATTGTTGCCAGGAATTGAAGATATGGCCCTGGACGATATGTGGTTTCACACAGCTAACGAAACAATGGATATTTTTCGCCACAAATTCAATGGCCATGTTATCTCACGTGGTGGCGATGTCAATTGGCCGCCAAGATCATGTGATTTGACAACGTTGGACTTCTTTCTTTGGGGTTATTTGAAAGAAAAGGTGTACATCGATAAGCCAGCAACAATTCAAGAGCTAAAGGATGAGAAAATTCGGTACATTAACAGCATAGAGCCTCAATTATGCCTCAGCGTCATCGAAAATTTGAACCATCGGATGGAGGTGTGCCGCCGAGGTCGCTGCGGCCATTTGGCCGATATTTTGTTCCATACATAATTGAACCATACCATATTATCATAATAAAAAGAAATGACAATAATTTTCTAAATAATTTGTGTTTTATTCAAAATCAACACCGGCCCATAAAATTTAACCACCCTTTAGGTCTAAGACCCCATGAAGTGTATATATTCGTGATCCTTATGCGATTTTAAGTCGATTTAGCGATGTCTATCTGTCTGTTGAAATGGCGATCACGGCGCGAAGACGCACGCGGTGGTCTTAATTTTTTCCAAGATTATTGACCATCCTCCCGAGCAGTTTGCTATTGAAAATGAGCAAAATCGTTCCTGCGGTTAAAAAGTTATAAGTGAAAATGTGAAGATTCCTCTTAATTTTCCATAAAAATTGGTGTATTTTAGTATTTTACCGTCGCTAAGAAATGAATAATGTGAAGATTCCTCTAAATTTTCCATAAAAATTGGTGTATTTTAGTTTTTCACCTCAAATATTTTTCACCTCAAAATTTTTTTCCACCAAAAAAAAATTTGTTTTCGCATCCAAAAAAGTTTTTCACCTCAAAAAATTTTGTTCACCTCCATAATATTACTTCACAAGTTTTTTACATTATTTGTATCAAAAACAGTAGAAAACATTTTTGTTTAGGATATTGGTGGAGGGTATTCAATGATTCGGAACAGCCGAACTTAAACCTTTTTTTACTTGTTTTTTTAAATTTTTCTTTTTTCATATTTTTGGATCAAATAGGGCATAGCGTATATCGAAAAACAAAAAATCATCATAGAGAAATTTTGTTCCACCACAGTATCATTTGCAAAGTTTTAAATAATTAATTTTCATAAAAATTCTTTAAATAAAAGGAATACTTTAAAAAGAAAAAAATTCTTGTTTCAAACTAAATAATACTGCGGTGGTTCAAAATTACTCTTGGAAATTCTATAAATATTTTTCTTAAATGCCCTCTAAACAATTTTTTTTATTTTTCGTTCATTCATTTTAGTGCTGAAAATTCTCTAAACCTGGGACAACCTATTGTATATATTTAAGACCCATTCAAGTTTTTTTTTTTCAAGCATATTTAGTCTGTTGAAAAAGAAACGGTCTCGTGGTTACTTATAGTGACCCAATTTTTTCAGTTTTGCTGTTCACATGTTTAAGGTCTACATTCGTAATAATAGTTTAGTAAGTGATTTTGCTGTTCTTACAAGTTTTGTTTTAGTAATTATTGAATTTCGTCATTGTTAATTGGATTACCTATTTAATTTAAATTGAACAAAATGTAATAATATTAATTCATATACACAGAGATAATTTTTGTCAGTTTTCAACTGAAATTTGGTTTCTACGACTGACGACGGTTAATACAACTGAATAATGGTTTTCACAAACAAATTCGTTATATACAACTGAATTTTTAGTTGCAGCATCTAAAATATTCATTAATTACGTGATGGTCCGAAAGTACTAGTCCCGTGTTAGATGAAAACAGTACCGGTTCACAAATAACTTACCACAAGCTTGGTTTAAAAGTCTCTATTACGTAATGAGTTTGAAAGTACGAGTTCTGTGATATATTCTTTGAGGTTAGTTGTGTGACATGTTCTTTTAGACCAGTCCTGTGACATGTCACAGAGGGCAATTCGCCAAGCCCATGTTGAAGTGACCGGTCCTTTTCATATAAAAAAACCAGTCACGTGACGTGTCCTGGGACAGGTCCTTTTCCCGCAGGGTACTACTCATTATGATAAATATCAGACATGAACCAATTTTTAAAAGATTTACCAGGGCGGGGCAAAAAGTTCTTGACTTTTTGAATTTCCCGCCTATTAACTGAAAGAGTAATACTGCTCCTGTTTAATAAGCTGCGTCATTTAGTTTGTGTTTGACAGCCATTGATAGCAGACAACCGCGTGATTTGATTTGAGGATTAAAGATAAAATGAAAAATGACAGTTTCCATGCCAAAAAATCCACCCTATTCCCCTGCTTTAGCCCCGAGTGACTATTTATTGTTTCCAAACCTAAAGATATGGCTTGGCGGAAAGAGTTTTGACTTAAACGATGATATTATCTCCCTCGAATATTTATTCTGTCATTTTATGAATTTCGGCCCACTGTACTGATAAATTTGAAAAACAAATGATTATTTCTGAATGTAAATTATTGAATTTTGACATCGGCGGATGTTAAAAATTTGCTAATTCGAAGTGAACATTTTTTTTCAAAATTTTTCTTTTCTTCACCCATAAATTTTTAAAATTTTTAATTTAAAGAAGGTTTTATGCATTGTTGATCTGTCATTTTGGTGAACAAATGTTATTTAGTAGGATTTTAGATCATATAATTTCTTTTTAAATTGTTTTTTAAATGCAAAAAACATGATAAATTTTATTAGTAAATTATAGAGAATAAAAATTTAAAAAACTTTCGAAATTAAAAAGGTCGATTTTGTCGGAGTGGAATCAACTTGGAGAACGCGAAACCATTTCATACACTTATTCACAATATTCACGTTTTTCAAGATAATGACTAAAATTAGTCTTTTTAATGTGGAGTACAAAAGTATAGCAGTTTCTTTTAATAAAACTCACATATAAATTCCACAGTTGTAGCTTTAAAAATATATTTTAAAATTTTGTTAGCAAAAGGTAAAAAAAATTCGAATTTGAGCTTTTATGTAATATTTTTTTTTTGCTGACTACAATACAAAATATTGCAAGTACGGCACTAAAACTATTTTTTTTTCACTTAATAATAAAAAAAGTTAAAATCTGTATATGTAAATTAAAGTTTAAAAGTAAAAAAAATGCAATAAAATATACTTATGAAATTTTTCCATTTTTCAATTATAACCAGGAAAGTAACTGTGATATTTTGTATTATTGCAACTCTTTCCTTAAATTAGTTAATTTAAGAAGACAAAGGACCTCCAGTGTGCCTTAGCCCCAGATGTCGTGTGTCACTTAGGGCATCCATTTTTGTAGTTCTCTCAAGGAGAACCATTAACTGCTAAAAGGATCTGACTTTGTTACAATTTATTATGTATCAGGATATCCTGCAGTACATTTTTTTAATTCGTTTACCTTTTTGATAATGAAATTTAATTTTTAAATACATGAATTTGGTATAATTCAATTTAATTTTAAGACAAAAATGTATGGCAAAAAGCTTGTTAAGAGCAGTGTCCTCAGAAAGCGGAAGTCCTCCGAAAATGGGCAAATACTTACATAATGAGTGTAAAGTATTTTAAAATATATGGTGAAATATATTATCTTTATTATAAAAACAGTTTCATAATTAGAAAATGTTTATCAAATTTAAGGATAATTTTCACTTAAAAGAGCTATTTAACTTGATATTAGAATATGTTTTCTTATTTTTAGGGAGTTTTCAGTAAAAAAAATTATCTAATGAACTTAAATAAAATAAAATTTTTCTTAAATCCAAGGAAAAATTTCCTAACTAACAATAAAATTTTAGATGATGTATGAACTAATTAGGAGGAAATTTTACTGTTTTCTAATAAAATATTTAGTTCTCAATAGTAAAATTTTTCTATAATTTAGAAATTTTTACCAAATTTTAAGTAAAATTTATTTCCTATTTATGTCTCTTTGGTGCTGGTTTGATTTAAAATTTTCCCCCAAATAAGTTTATTATTTTAAATTCTAGGAAATTTTTTTGGGTGTATAAACCAAATATATTAAAATATGTTTTGATATGATTTTCAAATTCTGCAGGCCAATGTCTCCACAAATTTTCCATCCTGACCGATGTTGGTATATTTATCGATTGATCCTACAGCGCACCCAAAGAAAAATGTTCATATAACTATAAAAGTTTTTATTTTTTAAATTACTTATTTTTTTTTAGGTAAAAAAATCTTTCAATTAGTCATACTTATTTGTAATTTTTTAAGTTAATTATATTTTTACCTAGAATTTAACAATAAATTCATAAGTTTGAATACATAATATTGCACCACAGACAAGCCGACACATACAGTTAACACCACCCCCGCATACAATCATTTTACATTCAACAATAACTAAGTAATTTTAAAATTACCTCAACCAATAAATGGATTATTATTATTATTATTATTATTATTATTAAATTCAAACACGTTTCTCACTTAAGAAAAGTCATTATAAAATTTTGCGGGAATAAATATTAAAGCAGCTGTGTGATTTTTGCAATAACAACTTTTGAAATTACCTCATAAAGGAATATATATATTTTCAATATTAAAATTTTGAATTCCTAAAATAAAATTTAAAAAAAGGAAATGAATTAACATAATGAAAGTTTAATAGAAAATTGTCTTTACAGTTAAGTCAATCCATAGGGATTATGTTGATGACATGATGAACTTTGTGTTGGCAAATTGAAAAGTTTTCAGTTTTTTGAACACTTACACAGAAAATTTGTTTAAAATATTATAAAGTTAACATAAAATTTATTTTAATATAATCATAAAATTAGTGTAAATTTTGAAAACAAATTAACATAAATTAAAATTGACATTATAACTTAGTAGTAGAGTATTTTATTATATGGATAACACTTCTTACACACTTCAGTTGAACTTTACACAAATATATCTTAAAGTGTAGCTTGTACTTGTAGTGTATGTCCAAAGTAGTTTATGGTCAGCAAAAAAGAAAATCACAAAAAAAAAAATCGCTCAGAAGTACTTGAAATTTGTATGGATGATACAATAAAGTTTTTCTTTGATATGAATGTGTTTATGGTGTCGTGTTTTTTTTTTCATTCCTTACAAAAAAATTAATATTGATGGTCATAAGTTGGGGAGCTCGTAACTGGCAACTAAATGTCTGTTTGAGTTAAGCATGGCAAATAACTTCTCCATCCTACTTAAGTCAGTTGGAAGTAATAATTTCATTATCAGTGCCGAATTATCAACGTATGACCATCGATATGTTTTGTAATTGCATATGACTTTTATGTACAATCATAAAAATTTAATTTTATGAAAAATGTTTTATTTTTATGTTTACAAGAGCTTTGCTATCTTATCTACTTTAACTGATGAACGAACAGGCGGACGGACGGACGGACGGACGGAACAGACAACTGTAGAAGTATGAATGGAGTAGTCCGCTCGCTGCTCGCATACGGAATAGTTTACAATTTCAATGACTAATTGTAAGAATTGAAAATAATTTATGTTTGAGTCATCTTTTTAGAATTGAATATTAGTATTCATGTTAACTCATCATTATATAATAAAATCTGTATCTGTTAAATAGATTTTAAACAGACAAAGACAAATGTTTAAAGAGTTATTTCTTTTGTATTAATATCCTGACTACTAGTAGAAATTTAACTTACTTGTAGTTTTCGATTTTTAACATCAATCTACGGAGGCGGATCAATAAGTCCGTGACTTTTTGAATGAAACACAGTCTTTTTTTGCAAAAAGAAAATTTATTTTTCAACACAATCTCCTTTTAGCTTAATACAACTAGTCCAACGTTTCTCCAATGTTTGTATCTCTTCCAAAAAATAGCTAAATCTCTTTCCACCGAGCCATTTCTTTAGGTTTGAAAATAGTCACTGGGGCCTAAATACGGAGAATAAGGCGAATGAGGGGGCAATTCGTAGTCTACTTCATGGATTTTTGCCATGTAAACAAAGCTGTCCCATGATTCCGTTGGTGGTCGATTGTGAGCAAACGTGGAAGCCATCTTGAGGAAAGCTTTCTCATACCCAAGTGATCGTTCAAAATTGAAACCACTTAGCCATGTGAGATGCCTATGTCCTACACAATCTATCGCACATTCAATCTCCGATCGGCCAACACCATATCGTGAATTTTTTCAATTGTTTTGAGTGTAGAGACCTCAACTGGGCGTCCAGAACGTTCGGCATCTTACGTACTTGTAAGGCCACAACGAAAGTCAGTAAACCACTTTTTTACTATTTTCTTGGTTTGATTGACGGTTTTTCCCCAAAAAATAATGTTTAATGAGCACTTGAAATTCACTTTTTTCCATTTTTAAAAAATCCACGAGGTTGTATGTTTTGAACAGCATATTAAACGCAAAGTAAATGACGGAACTTGCTCAAAATTTGACAGTAGTCTATTAACGGGTGGTACTTGATGGGAGTAGTATTGCATTTTATAAAACTACGAGGGAAGTTCACGGACTTATTGATCCCCCCTCGTATAGTTCTTCCTTTTATTTTAAACTCAGTATTAAGAAATTGCCCCAAAATGCACTCAACAAAAGAATTCAACATAAATATGCTACAAGAACCGTACGTTTACCAGTCTTGCACAGAAAATTGCAGGAATCTTAATCACAACAAAGCTACGATTGTATTATTTACATAGGGTTCTCAGACTCTCCAAATCTCTACAGAAGTTAAATATCTAGAGAGGATGTAGATAGTAAACTGATGTGGAAAAATTATACTGATCTGAAAGTACCTCAGGGGTTGTGGAATTTCGGGTTGTGTAGGCGGGACTTAGGGTATGAAACCTGCAGGTGTATACTGAATGTACCTTGCAGTTAGCAGACCCATCGTCCGAGGTCAAGTCAATAAGTCTTTACAATATCCTCTAAGGAGCACAAATAATTTAAAAATTAAGTAGATTTTTGGGAAGTGTATAGTTTTAAAATACTCTCGACCTCTTCCTCACTTCTCATCCTGATAAAAATGAAGTGAGAACGCTTGCACCTCTCGGTCGGCAGTATGGCTTTAGCAGATGTCCTTCCATAAGAGACCTGCTAGCATTTCTTTTGGAATGTTGGAGTAGTTCTGTTCACAAATTTATTGAAAGCAAAGTGTTTGCTCTAGATATTTCTAGAGCATTCCAAGACACACTATTGCCCTTGGTGTCGGTAATGACTTCTCTCGATTTATCTACAGCTTTCTCAGAGATGACACTATACGTGTTATCATCGTATGAGTTTCCGCTAGGACTAGGAGTGCCGCAAAATTCTGTTCTTTCTCCCTTTCATTTTCTTATTTTTCTTAACGATCTTCTTGGTTAAACTTTCGAGCCAATATATTTGTTCCAGGCCCTGTTGAGTTTAAGGGTATAAGGCAGATTATGAATGATACACTCAATCAATAACTTTTGACAATCTCTGAGTGGGGTTATGTGACTGGGGTCGATCTTAATGCGCGTAAAACATAATGTTGTTTGTTGTGCCATAGGGCTGCGGCCGCAACATTGTCATTTGTTCATATGGGTGGTATTGGTATTATGGAATCGGACACTCTTGATGTTCTGGGCATGGAAATTCAGTTTGATGTTCGTTGGAATAAGCATGTCTTTCAAGTGTCGAAAGAAACATTCAGTGCCTTGGTTTTTTTAATCATCCCAACTGATCTCCTTACTAGTTATAGCACCGATATATGACCGAAGATGGAATACATCTGTCATACAGAGAAAACAGATTCATTGTAACAACCGAATTTCTTGTCAACTTAATGATATATTTGTTTGACGATAATTTTTGTTTGACGATATATTTGTTTGACGCTACCGAGATTTGGTTAATGCCAATTTCGGTTGAAACCAATTTTTTTAATTGTATCAGGAAAACATTTGGTTGGGACAACTAAATAAGTCGGTTGCTGCAACCAAAATAATCAGTTAGCAAGAAATTTGATTGTCACGATGAATCTGTTTTCTCTGTGCATATATAGTCAGGAACTTCAAAGTCTATTTAAGAGCTTTTGGATTGTCTCAGTGACAGTAGGGTGTCCAGCTCCATTGAGTCATTGGAGCATCGTCGGAATGTGGGTAGTGTAGCAATGTTCTATCGATATTACAATAAGAGGTGTTCTTCTGACGTACAGTGAACTTATCCCCATAGCCCAGATTTTTGTTCGCAACACCCGCTTATCTAGTAGAACACATCTGTTTGTTGTCTATTATCCAGAGAATCGCATAGCGCATTACAGGGAAAATTCGTTCATCAATCGAACTTGTGGAATAGACTCCCCGCAGAGGTCTTTCCTGAGAATTACAATGTACATACAGAAAATAACTTCGTGCTGACAACCGAATTTGTTGCCAATCGAATGGTTAAGTTGCAGCTACATACCTAATATTTCGGTTGTGACTACCGAATTGTTATTAAGGCAACCGAAATACTGTTGTCATAGTCAAATTACTCATGTCTCAATTGGTTTTCAGACGTCACAACCGAAAAATTTGGCTACCACATCCCAACCATTCGAATAGCTACAAATTCGGTTGTCAGCACGAATCTGTTTAATCTGATATTAACACAATGTACTCCACTTATAGGGGGCATCCCCTGAGTGTTGGACAAAGTCCATGGTACATCTGCGCCAGAGGTGCGAGTTTAAGTGCTTAAACTAGTTATTTTTTTACGCTACGAGCGTACCACACAAAAAATTGGGTATGAAAAAGCAATGCAAAAGATGGCTGCTGCGTTTGCTCCCAATCAAAAATAAACGAACTCGTGTGACTGTTTCAGTAGGTGGTTTAGAGCTTTTACAACGCTATTCTGGTAAATTTCTACGCCGATAAATAATTATTAATGAAACATGGATTCACCACTATACACCAGAAATGAAACAAGAGAGAAAGTGAAATTTCCTCGTGATCTTCCATCAAGATAATGCTCGAGTACACTCTTGTGCAGTTTCGATGGCAAAAATACACAATTAATTCGTTTGGATTGGTGCCGCATCCGCCTTGTTCTCTAGATTTGGTTGCCATCAATATTACCTGTTTCCAAATTTTAAGAGAAAAGATTCAAGGCGAATAAGGAGGTCAGCTCTGCAACAGAAGCCTATTTGGAGGACCTTCCGAAATCTTAGTTTTCGGAGCGCTTAAAAAAAGTTGAAAAATCGCTGTAAGAAGTGCAGCGGGCTCAAAGGAGACTATGTTGAAAAATAAAAAAGAATCGACCCAAAAGATGTGTTTTTCTTGTTCTGGACGACTAAATTATTCGGTCTAATCTGAACAGATTACGAAGACCTGCTGCTCGAGGTATTCCGGATGCTACAAATACCACACCTGGTGACGCTCATGATGTTATGTAGGACTTGTTATCTCTGTATGAAATCGATGTGCAAATTAAAAAAAAATGGAACCTGGCGTATGAATTGCAACACAGGGCCTGGTCTAATCGTTGAGAGCCTTTCGAAACTTTGTCAGATATTTCTAATGCCTTTGGATAACATAATGACCTGTAGCAAATTCGGTAGAAAGTATTTCTTAATTATTCCAAATAGGAAGAAACGTGACTAGAATGGAAACAGTTTTTCAGACTGAAATTTTTGCTATTTTGAACATGGCGAATTGGTGATCGATAACGTATAGAGCGGCAGGAGTATCAGGCTCAACGAGTTATCTATGAAAACAGGGTCTGTCTTCTTGTATGCAGGTCATGTGAGTAATCTAATATCCAAGCACTGAAATGGCCGACTGGCAGTTTTCGGAACTGATTCTCCGATTACTTTATTCAGGCTTATTTAGAAGTACAGGTTCAGGTTCGATGAAGTATCTATTGGGAACAGGATCTGTCTTCTAGAGGTGCCAGCTTATGTAGGTAATCAAATGGCCGATATGTTGGCAAACATCAAATCGGCTTCGGCTCAAATGAATTCGGAACTTTAGCATGCCATGGATAGTACGCTGTATGAAATCTATTTCCATTGAGCGATATTCAGGCGGAACTAAAAGGGCAGATCAATAAGTCCGTGACTTTTTAAACTTCCCTCCTAGTTATGTGAAATGCAACACTGCTCCCATCAAGTAGCACCTTTTAATAGACTACTGTCAAATTTTTAACAAGTTCCGTCATTTACTTTACGTTTAACAGCTGTTCAAAACATACAATCTCGTGCATTTTTTTAAAAATGAAAAAAGTGAATTTAGAGTGCTCATTAAACATTATCTTTTGCGAAAAAAAACCGTCAATCATATACTATGGGGACTCTGCACCATCGATTTCAATGGTAAAAAGTGGTTTACTGACTTTCGTTATGGCCTTACAAGCACGGAAGATGCCGAACGTTCTGGACGCCCAGTTGAGGTCTCTACATACACCCAAAACAATTGAAAAAATTCACGATATGGTGTTGGCCGATCGGAGATTGAATGTGCGATAGATTGTGGAAGACATAGGCACCTCACATGGCTCAGTAGTTTCAATCTTGAACGATCACTTGGGTATGAGAAAGCTTTCCGCAAGATGGCTGCCGCGTTTGCTCACAATCGACCACCAACGGAATCGTGTGACAGCTTAGTTTCCATAGCAAAAATCCATGAAGGAGACTACGAATTGCCCCCTCATTTGCCTTATTCTCCGGATTTAGCCCCCAGTGACTATTTTCTATTTCCAAACCTAAAGAAGTGGCTCGATGGAAAAAGATTTTGCTCCAACGATGAAATTATTGATCAAACAAATGCCTATTTTATGGACCTCGAAAAATCCTGTTGTCAAACGCAAAGTAAATGACGGAACTTGCTCAAAATTTGACAGTAGTCTATTAAATGTAGTAGTTGATGGTAGCAGTGTTGCATTTCATATAACTACGAGGGAAGTTCGAAAAGTCACGGACTTACTGATCTGCCCTAGTACTTGTGTGGTACCTTCCTGGATTTTACTTAAATTATCTTTTTCGGCAATTTCATTTAGATTTATCTCTATGGTCTCAGACCTTGTTTATAACGATTAGGACTCCATCAAAAATTTTAACCACTTCCCGAAATGGGATACAAATTGTAATTGGTGTAGGTTATCATATAGTCGTGATACCCGAAATTAATTACCTTTTTCTTAAGAACTTCGATAATTTCAAAAAAATGTTTGTTTTAGCATATTTTTCATTTTGCCAGGGCGTATATTTTAATTGCAAATGTCATTTATAGACATTGTCGTTGTCGTTTTTATTTTTTTGTTTAATACAGTTATTAAAGAAAGGTCACAAATTTAACCATGAGAGAAATAGAAAAATATAAATAAAATATAAACTCATGGCGAAAAAAAACGGCTGCACCTAGTTTTATTTTTTTACAATATTTCTTTTTAAATAATGTACCCAGAGCCAGTTAAAATCGTTATTGACCAAAAAACAATAACGTTAAATTGAATAAAAAAAAACTACTGATATGAAAAAAAGTTTACTTTTTAAGCTACGCTCAAGGAATTTTTGTAAGTAATAAAAATAAGACAATTTAATAATATTAACTTTAGTTTATTGAATTTTCAAGGCATTCCAATCATTATTTCTATTATTGGTTTAAACAGTCTTAGAGCAATTTTATTATAGAGATTTTTCTTTATAGACTCTTGTGCAATCATTTATTTGAGTTTATTTTTTATGGAAAAAAAGGTCAAATATTTGCCATTTTTATTACGAGTAAAGATTGATTTGGCAGAGAAGAAAGTATAAAATAAAACGAAATAATGTAAAACAACATGAGTTAGTTAAGCACATTTTTTGTGGTTTATTTAGAAAGTACTTAATTGAAAGTTAAATAGAAATTCATTATTAAAATTAAAGAAATTTAAACATTTGAATGATTTTTATATTGTAAAGGGTGGTTAAATTTTACGGGGCGATGTTAAATATGAACGACACCTAAACATCAAGTTTTTTTCTGCATTTCATTCGACATTTATCAATTTCAGACTGACTCAATTTGAACCATGGAAAGATACACAAACGAGCAACGCGTTAAAGTTATTCAGGCTTATTATAAAAATGGGCGTTCAAATCAAAATGCACTTTGTGATTTTTTTGGTCAGCATAATCGACCAAATGTGTCCACAATCGGGATAATTGTGCACATATTTCTGCAAATCGGGTCTGTAGGAAATGAGAAAACACCTGTGCATGCTCGCCAAGTTCGTTCTGCGGAAAACATTGCTGTTGTTCGCGATAGTGTGGCAGAATAGCCGTCAACCTCGACGCCGTCGGTGTTCGAGATCATAACGGAATTCTTGAAGCCAGAAATTGAGGATATGGATGTGTACGGTATGTGGTTTCAAAAGGACGGTGCCACTTGCCACACAGCTAACGAAACAATGGCTCTTTTGCGCGACAAATTCAATGGCCGAGTTATCTCACGTGGTGGCGATGTCATTTGGTCGCCAAGATCATGTGATTTGACACCGTTGGACTTCTTTCTTTGGCGTTATTCGAAAGAAAAGGTGTACGTCGATAAGCCAGCAATAATTCAAGAGCTAAAGGATGAGATAATTCGGCACATTAACGGCATAAAATCTCAATTATGCCTCAGCATCATCGAAAATTTGGACCATCGGATGGAGGTGTGCCGCCGAAGGTCGCGGCGGCCATTTGGCCGATATTTTGTTCCATACATAATTAAACCATACCATATTATCATAATAAAAAGAAATGACAATAATTTCCTAAATAATTTGTGTTTTATTCTAAATCAACATCGGCCTTTAAAATTTAACCACCCTTTACGTTGAAAAAACTTTTAACGATCATAAATTTACTGAATTAAATTTTTTGAAATTACTTAATTTAGAATTTTGCAAGAAAATTGTTTACACTAGATTTTTTTTTAGATTTTATGTATAAAATTTAATTTAACCTGGTTTTTATATTTTCCATGTGTAGAGTGTAAAAAAAATATTTCCAGTGTAGAGTTATATAAAAATGTCTCCATTTAATGTTTCAGTTGTTTAAATAAAATTTAAATTTCTCAGAATTGCCATAAATATTTAAACTTTAAATAACATTATATTGTTTACTATTTGGTTTTGAAAATAAATATCGCAAAATTCAGTACAGTTGTATAAATAGTCAGCCAATGTTATCGTATTTCAAATAATGCGTAGTAGACGATTTCTATTTCCTTATAAAATGTGACATTATATAAAAAGTTAAATTGAAAATATTGTGTTAATCCGTAGAAAATTTAATTAACAGAAGAATTAAAAGAATTAAAACTGTTAATAAAAAGAAATAAAACCAAGTTAAGAGGAGATTAAAAATAAAATAGAAATAATACTCAAAATAAATGTATTTTAATACTTTATAGTAAAGGGTGGTCCATTCATAATGCACGATGTTAATTGTAAATAAAACGAAAAGTTTTCAAAGAATTATCTTAATATTTTGTATTTGCATTTTGATTTGAACGACAATTTTCCTTAAAGGCTTCAACACTCTTAACGCGCTTCTCAATTGTGTACCTCTCCATGGTTGAATTTGTCGAACACTGAAACAAAGAAATGTCAAATTAAGTGGGCAAAACGAGTCACAAAAAAAGATCGTGCATTATGGTTGGACCACCCTTTAGAAATGTATCTTAGCCGGTTTAAAAACAAGTCGACGAGGATTTACCGTTTACCCGGGCTTAAACGGTTGCCCCGACGGCCTGGTAGACCGGTTCGGCCGGATTTTAGTACTTTTTACAAAAAGCAACGTTTTGGGTTCATTTTAGGAAAATATACAGTTTTCAACTGACTATCGTTATCCCTAAAATAACGTTATCGAATTAACTGAAAAAATCGTTACCCTTGAAAATCGATAAATATAATATAAACCGGGAAATTTTATAAGGTTCGTTCAATTTTATACAAATCAAAATTTTATAAAAATCAAAAATTTTATAAAAATAGAAAATTATAAAAATCAAAAATTATAAAAATTAAAAATTTTATAAAACGAAAAGTCACAAAATATTTTTTTTTACATGCACAGTGAAAATTTTTTTGGGATATACAACCATCTTTTTCGCTCCCATATACGGCGTTTTTATGCCTTTGCTGGCAATGTGGAAATTATCTAGACGTAATTGTGATTTGGAAATGTAAACTATTTTTGGTGAAAGAACATCCCAAAATTCGCTCTTGAAGTTACAAAATCCTTCACTTTCCATACATTTGTATGAAAATGTACGGCGTTTTTTACAACGTGCTTCGTAATGCATTAAGAGTTAATAGCGGCTCAAATGTTTGAAAATTTTGAGTATATTATGGGAAAAATATTTTTAAATTTTCCGCGGATTCCGTGAAGTTTATAGTTTGGTCGCATGTATGGACACACCGAAACATTTTCAGATTCGGTTGTAGGTACATTTTGTGGAGATAGGGCCCGTTACTCTTCAGGGGGCAAAATACCCGTTTTAACAAAAAAATATATATATTTCTACCACAATTGAATTCGAATTTTTTCAGCAACTTTCTCCAACAAAATTCAGCATCGAATTTGAAAAAAAAAAAATTCTTGGCCCGCATTGGGATAATACTAGAGTCTACGGTCAAGGCCGGTTAACTGGGTAGACCATAAGATCCGTTATAATAATCGGTCTGACCGGGTAGACCGCAGACCGCATAATGGGGCGGGGCTCTAATTAATACTCATCGCTTCCGTTGGGATATTCGCCATCCTAATACAATTTTAAATATGGATTTTTTTTTAAAGAATTTTTGCTATTGTGTGAATACCCTTACTAAATCAATGTATAGCACAAAAAAGAAATATGAACTTTATAGTCAACTTCAAAAAAGAAAATTATCTAAAAAAGAGAAGCAGCAGATTGCATTTATTGCATTGATATCAAAAATGAAATAATGCAAAGATACGCAAAAATTATTATAAACTTTATTGACAATAGTTTCATTCATATACAGTGACTGTCATCAGTGACACCTTTTTATATCATACACAACATCAGGACAGTTGACCAGACCCGTTTACTTACCACTAAGGTTATGCCTTATTTTGTATCTTATTGTAATCTACGGTGGAAGTACATTTATATTTTGTTTTAATATTGCGAATGTCACTGTTGAAAATTTCAAGTACAAAAGTATGTTTATTACAACAAAAATCGTTAGAAAAAAAACATAACTTCACATTGACAGAAGATAATCAACACCATAGAAACCTTTATATTTTTTTTTTGCATACCATCTATGTAATATTCAGTTTTTACCATCTTTAAAAAATAAAGTGTTAATGCAATCAAGTTTTATAGATTTTGCTAAACCCTCTTACGTTTTTAAGTTAACTTTAACATATGCTGGAATCCGGAAGTGCAAACACTTTTAAATAATACCATTGAATAACAACAATGGATACGTAGTGCAACGTTAGACAAAAAATGTGTCATAGCGCTGATAAGATTAAAGGGGTTTCATATTGTATGAGCCACGTCTGTTTTTAGGGTGTAATTTTTTATATGTTAAACTCTTATTAGCAATTTCTTTGAAACCAAATAAAATTGTCGTTTTTATTACTTAATTTAGCTTTAGTAATGCAGAGAAAATTGCAAAATGAAAGGGAGGATTTAAAAGAATTAGTTTAAGCAAAATCAATTCGCGAAAATGTTTTATATTACACGCCGATGAGTACAAATCAGAACGTTCTTTGAGGCGCTGAATTCGAATTCGAGTTTCGTTTTTCAAGATTGGTTCTAGTTTTCGTATATTGGCAGCATTGCACTGTGATAACGACAATAAGCTGTTGGCATCGCAAGAAACATCTCAATTTTATGTCTAATCATTTGTTTTTTGTTGAAAAAACCTGTAAAAATAAAAAGTGCAAAAAGAGCAAAGTCAATTCCGAATGTTTTTGTTGTATTTGCGGATGTTATATGATTTATATTTTCATTATTTTGGTTTCTCAGTGGCAAACACAATTTGTGCCGATTTAAAGGTTTGAAATACACTCTAATTCAATTTTAAAGAATAAATTATTTACATACTATTCTCTTAATGGATATTAGATACCGTTTTTCTCAATAACAGCTATGTGGCGTATAGGTCAAACCAGTAATAAGCTGACGATACGCCAAAATCACAGAGGGAATATTTGTCGGACCTGATATTCCAAAATTAATGGCCGACGGTAATTTAAAAAATGTACTCCAAGGTAGTGTACGTACAGTACACTAAAAGTACGTACAGTACACTAAAAGTACACTAAATGTAGTGTACTCCAAGGTAGTGTACGTACAGTACACTAAAAGTACGTACAGTACACTAAAAGTACACTAAATGTAGTGTACGTCCAGTACACTAAAAGTACACTAAAGGCAGTGTACTCCAAAGTAGTGTACGTACAGTACACTAAAGGTAGTGTACTACAAGGTAGTGTACGTACAGTACACTGCCAGTACTCTACAGGTAGTGTACTCTAAGGTAGTGTACGTACAGTACACTACCAGTACTCTACAGGTAGTGTACTCCAAGGTAGTGTACGTACAGTACACTAAAATTACACTACTTTAAAGGTAGTGTACGTACAGTACACTACTTGTTTTGATTTAAAACACTCTTTCTTTTTCTCTATTTCTTACAATTAATACCGATGAAGGTGTTAAAGCTATCTATTTTAAAATAACGCGATTTAAAAGTTGAAAAGTCATTGAAAAGAAAAGTGTAAAAATGTTGGTGATAGTAAGAATTGGTGGAAATTTTCAATTGTAAAAATTGTTGAACCACAAAGTGAGGATTTCACTTCAAATAGAATCCTAATTTCAAATAAGTATTGAATACTTTTATAATACAATTAAATACTTTTATAATATTGTTCTTTTCACTTTAGTTGTAAACAAGCTGAACATCCACATATAAGGCAGAAAACTGCAATTTAGAGATCGGGACGGTGTCGTAATTGATTTCGATTGATTTATTATTGATTTGACCTCAATTGTACCATTTTTTGATATTAAAAAAAAATAAAACTCCAATTATAAAATATTTTTTGATATTTTTATTTTTAATAAACATAACAAAAACTCTGTTCAGAAAATTCAGTTGTACATTAAAAGAATATAATAAAAATATGTAAAATAAGGTACAAAAATCCATGAGATCAATACATATTTAAGTAGATAAAAAACTATTTGTTATTTTAAAATAATAGCAACAAGAATTTGATAAATCTTTTGTTTGGACTAGACTAGAAACTGTTGACAATTTATACCTTTTCAAAGTTGCTTCCAAAGTTAAGACCATTTATACGGTGGCTTTTGTTGCACGAAATCTGAATGTGAATGAAGCAACAAAATAAGAATAAATATGAGTGTGAAAGAGAGATAACAGAAACATGCACGAAAATCGAAAAATGTGACTTTATTGTTACCCCGCTTGCTTCTCTACCCCATTCGACAATAATCAAAAATTACACGCAATAATTATATGCAACAAAGTCACCGTCTAAATTGGTTCTAATATAAAAGATGTGCCAGCAAAAATGAGTTGCCAAGAAAAAATAACGATAAACTGGGAAATTTTGTAAATTGTACCAAATAAACCTTGGGAGTACCAACGTACTTTTAAGACCCAAATTGTACCAAAAATGGTACAATTGTACCAAAGTTCGCATCTCTGGTCTAATACATATTGGTGTTTCTTTTATGCTCTAAAAACAAAACTCTCTCTCTCACTGTCTCTCTTTCAATCTCTTTATAAGTATACCATATTGGAATGCATTTAATTATTTTTCGGATTTGTTATATATGTATATATACACCGGCTCGGCCTTAAAAATAAACTAGAACTTTTTACCGTGCACAGACCTCTGTTAAACTAGGCCGCCGCCGCAACTTTTTGCCTGTAGCCGCCGGCTCCGATATTTTGTGTCGGCTTGTGTAGAGCCTTATGAGATACTTTTCTTATTTCTAATGTGATGTAAAGTGAGAACAATTTCGTCTTAATATTTATTTGTAAATTTAATGCTTTCAATATTTTCATTGATTTTGTAAAGTTTTTTCACCATTATTATTTTTGTTTTTGCAAAATTTATTTTACAATGTATTACAAAGGCCTCTATTTGTGACTCATTTAATGGCAAACACATTTTTAAATTCTTTGCAAAAATAAATTTTTCTAATGCCTATTGTTTGTATTCAATAGTAAACAATAAACTTTATATAAATTAAAAGGAACAAAATTACGTTTTATATAAATAGAACTAAAGACCATGATAAATTAATATGAAAACAATAAAAACTCGAATAAAAAAATATCGTAACAAAGAAATTATAAATGTATTTCTTCATCACAAAAGATATTCACAAGTATAAAATCAAGACTTACCAGTACCTCGCCTAACGGTTAGAGATACAAATTTACAGCCTTATTACTAAATAAATTCTTTATAAAATGTTTTTGTTTTAGCAAAATAGGATAGAAATAATTTTTTTGTATAAATTATTTAAAAAAAGGAGCTTGTTAAAATTTGCCAAATCTGAAAACTTGGTAAAATTTACCAAGTTTTTGCAAAATTTATATTTAATGCTTGTATTATTTTTTTTTTGTCTAGCTAACTGGAAATTGGATAAAAGTAGCCTATTTTAAAAACTTGGTAAAATTAACCATATTTTTAGAAAATTTATATTTAATATTTGTATTATTTTTTTTTGTATAATTTATAGAAAAACTTGATAAAATTTTGACAAAGCAAAAAACTTGGTAAAATTCACCAAGTTTTTGCATGATTAATATTTAATATTTGTATTAATTTTTTTGTATATTTAACTGAAAAACTTGATAAAATTAGCAAATGCTAAAAACTTGGTAAAATTAAGCAAGTTTTTGCAATACTTATATATAATACTTGTGTTAAATTTTTTGTAAAGGGTGTCCCAAGAAGAACGCAATTTTTAAATCTGGCAACATTCGAAGTGTCATTGTTTGACATTTGAACAATTGTTATTGTTTGCTAGTAGAAGGTACGAGGTTAGTAAAAATGGAGCGCTACACGAATGAACAACGCATTCTCATTGTGAAATTGTTTTACCAAAATGGTGAAAGTTTTGCGGCTACAGTTCGCAAATTGCGATCAATTTGTCACAATAATGCTCCAAAAGAGTCAACTGTAAAGAGATTAATGGATAAATTTGCCGAAACTGGGTCTGTTAGTGATGTAAAGACAACAACGCGCCATCGACCAGGTCGATCGACCGAAAATGTCGCAGCTGTACGTGATGATATCGCTCAAACTCCATCCACCTCAATTCGACACCGAGCTCAGCAAATTGGTGTCTCCAAATCCACTTTGCAGCGAATTTTGACGAAAGATTTGCATCTTCATGCATACAAAGTTCAATTGACTCAGGAACTGAAGCCAGCTGACCATGGACAGCGAAGGGAGTTCGTTAATTCGGTATTTGAGAGACAACATGAAAATGCTGATTTTGCCGATAAAAACATCTTCAGTGACGAGGCCCATTTTCATCTTGATGGCTTCGTCAATAGGCAGAATTGTCGCATTTGGGGTGAGGAAAATCCTCGAGTGATTCACGAGAAGCAAATGCATCCTCAACGTGTCACTGTGTGGTGTGGCTTTTGGGCTGGAGGAATCATTGGACCTTTTTTTTATGAAAATGAGGCAGGTCAAGCGCAAACAGTCAATGGAGTTCGGTATCGTGAAATGATAACCAGTTTTTTCTTGCCTAGAATTGAAGAAATGAATGTGGAGGGCATGTGGTTCCAACAAGACGGCGCCACATGTCATACAGCCAGAGAAACAATTCAATTGCTGCATCAGTCATTTCCCGGTCGTGTTATTTCGCGTTTTGGAGATCAGAATTGGCCGCCTAGATCGTGCGATTTAACACCATTAGATTTTTTTCTTTGGGGTTTTTTGAAGTCGATGGTTTACGCGAATAAGCCGACGACGACTCAAGCCTTAAAAGAGGAAATTGGACGCTGCATTAATGAAATACCGCTGCATTCATGCAAAACGGTCATTGAAAATGTCATTAAAAGATCGCGTGCATGCCAGCAAAGCCGCGGCGGCCATCTGCACGATATATTGTTCCATACATAACCTCATTCTGTCTACTTTACGATATAATAAAGTTTCACGATTTTTTTTTAAATATCTGTGTTTTATTTAAAATTTAAAAATTGCGTTCTTCTTGGGACACCCTTTATAAATTATTAAAAATCTTAATAAAATTTCACAATAACTAAAAACTTGGTAAAATTTAACAAGTTTCTGCAAGATATATATTTTATATTTGTGAAAAGCTTATTTATCCAATCTTTTTTGGTAAATATGTACTAAATGAATGTTATTTTTTACATTACTTGCAATTTTTTAATAACTTATTAGCATGTTAAGGGAGGTATCAGTGTATATTAAAGCATAACGAATATAAAATTTGTAAAAAATTCAATCTTTTAATGAAGTGGAAATTTAAAACCGCATAAAATTGTATGTTGGAGAAGGGGGTACACAAATATTTGCACAACAAAACAATTTTTTTTTGTAAATGTGGGAGGTCTGAAAATATTGTTTTTTTAAGAATAAAGTTTTTTTTTTGTTTAGATTTGTTAGACATAAAGCAGGAAAGAACATAAAAATTTACTTGCACTAAACAAACATTTTTTTTTTGTAAAAAAAAATTAAAAAAACAAAATATATGTATAAAATGTATTTTTAAACCTTGAACTTGAATAACAACTTTATATAATATTAGATATAGAGACGTATTTTATATACATGAGTGTAGTTGTTCAGAAATGTGTTGTGATTATTTGCTTGAGTGCGCTTTTAAAAATGTTTTTTTTTTGCTTTAATTTATTTACACACTCCATCCAATTTTGTTATACTAGATGAGTGTAAAACTGTCATATTGTCTGTGATTTGAGTTTTCTTTTAATTCTATTTTAAAGATACATATAATATAATAAATCAACTACTTCCGTTGTGGTAAAGTTGGGTGAAATACATCAAATATAAGACTTGTATACTTTTGGCAATTATTATTAACTGATGTGTTTTTGGCACCCAACTAAGGATTTATTTACGTTAGTAAATGCTATCTGTACGTAATACCAAATTTTATAAAATTTGTGTTGACATTTTAAAACTTTGGCGCCCAACTTAGGACCTATTATCTTCGCTACTGGCAACCATTAATATCACCAAGAATTTTAAAGATATTTATCTACAACAGTAATCCCACAAAGTGAAAATACAAAACAGTCCAGATTTTGTTTATTTTGAATTATTGTTCTTCAAAAAACTATTTTGAATAAACAAATTTGACAAATTTACAAAAAATTATTCTAAGGCCCAGTGCCAGATGGCTAAATAAATTATAAGCTAAATAAAATATGACAAAAGGTCTAAGAATGGTCATGGAAATTCGGAAAGCTGAATTTACGAGGGTGGGTCAATAAGTCCGTGACTTTTTGAATGAAACACAATATTTTTTTGCAAAAAAAAAATATTTTTCAACATGATCTCCTTTTAGCTCAATACACTTAGTTCAACGTTTCTCCAATTTTAGTATCCCTTCCAAAAAAATAGGACTTTTCGAGGTCCATAAAATAGGCATTTGTTTGATCAATAATTTCATCGTTGAAGCTAAATAAATCTCTTTCCATCGAGCCATTTCTTTAGATTTAGAAATAGGAAATAGTAACTTGGGGGCTAAATCCGGAGAATAAGCGGATGATGGGGCAATTCGTAGTCTACTTCATGGTTTTTTGCCATAGAAACTAAGCTGTCACACGATTCCGTTGGTGGAATTTTTTTAATTGTCGTGTGTGTAGAGACCTCAACTGGGCGTCCAGAACGTTCAGCATCTTCCGTGCTTGTAAGGCCACAACGAAAGTCAGTAAACCACTTTTTTACCATTGAAATCCCCATTGTATTTATCAAGCATTCCCTTGGTTTGATTGACGGTTTTTTCGCAGAAAATAATGTTTAACGAGCACTCGAAATTCACTTTTTTTCATTTTTAAAAAAATCCACGAGGTTGTATGTTTTGAACGGATGTTAAACGTAAAGTAAATGACGGAACTTGTTTAAAATTTGACAGTAGTCTATTGATGGGAGCAGTGTTGCATTTCATATAACTACGAGGGTAGTTCGAAAAGTCACAGAGTTATTGATCCGCCCTCGTAGTTTAGATTATATTTAGCTAGTTCACGCCCACCCTAAATATAAAAAATTTTAAACTTATATTTAGAATTTGTCGGAAATATTGCAATAATTATGGAAATGTAATTATACTAGGTGGGGCAATAAGTATCAACCTATTGAAAAGTGCTGCATTTTTTGCTTAAGGATCGTATGACAGTTTGGTTTTAACATTCGCGAAGTAGACATTTCTGAAATTTATATGAATAACACTAAATACACCTCCAGAAAGCGCAATAATTTTAACAAAGTTTGCGCGCAAAATTCCCTCTGTGGTGTTAACGCAACATGAATTTATCAACGTCCACGTTTATAAGCAAAATTCTCGGTTCTAAGGGTTGCAAAATCCTCGTAATGAAGCACCTATCAAAGTCACCAAAAAAAAAAAAAATAAAAAATTAACCAGAATTTTGAAAAATTAACTTGTTCGGAGGAAAAATTTAAATCAAAACGGCGCCCAGGACACTTTACCAAAAATTTAATAAAATTTTCCTTGAAATTAAGAAACAAATTTAACTTAAAATATGGTCGAACTAAATTTTTGTTAGAAAACAGCAAAATTTCCTCTTAATTAGTTCATATCTCATCTTAAATTTTACTTTTAGTAAGGAAATGTTTGCTTGGTTTTAAGAAAAATTTTATTTTATTTAAGTTTTTTTTTACTAAAAACCAGGACTTAACTCCCTAAAAATAAGCAAATATTAAAATTAAAAGCACTTCTTTTAAGTGAAAACTATCCTTAAATTTGATAAGATTTTTTTTAGAATATTTTATTATTTTTTAAAAATTAGAAAACTTTTACTTGAAAAAAGAATATTTTATTAAAATTTATCTGAACTAAGTTGCATGAAAATTTTCCTTAGAAATAATTCATAAGTTTCTAAAATCAAGTAAGTTTTTATCATTAATTAATTATTAATAGGTGCTTTAAATTGTTTCCTGAAATAATATTTTTTTCTTAAATATTAGATAAATTAACTAGTTTGTTTTTAATATATTGTTTTTTTTTTAAATATTGAAAATAAGTTAAACGTTTTCCCACAAAATCTAAATTTTTCCTCAATTTAAGAAAATTTAATTTATTTGAAGACATTTTTAGGAAAAAGTTTATTATATCCCATTAATTAGAAAAACATACATTAAGTTCAAGTACTTTCTCATTTCAAGTTAGACACATTTTTTGAACTAAATGGGAGAAAATTATGTTCTAATTTTTTTTTTGTTTTGAAACTGAACTTAGTTTTATTATATCTTAGTATGCAAATTTCTTAAAACTTTTTTTTCTCCTAAAATCAAGAAATATTACTTAGGAAATATATGAACTATTTCTGAGTATATAAACTATTTCATTTTTACTTAAAGATAGGAATTTTTATACTTTTTAAGAAATTTTTTATAAGTTTTAATCAAATTTGACTTAAATTTAGGAAAACTTTTTAACTGTTTAAAACTTTTTTTTCTCCTAAAATCAAGAAATATTACTTAGGAAATATATAAACTATTTCTGAGTATATAAACTATTTCATTTTTACTTAAAGATAGGAATTTTTATACTTTTTAAGAAATTTTTTATAAGTTTTAATCAAATTTGACTTAAATTTAGGAAAACTTTTTAACTGTTTAAAGGAAATTTTGGATTAATTTTTAGTTAATTTTTTTTTTTGAGTGTAGTTCCGTCGGAAAAGGTGGTTGAACCTTAATTTTTTTTGAAGGGTTTGACGGTAATGTCTTTTCTTTAAGGGTAGTTACGTCTGAAAAGTTGATTCAACCTGATTTTTTTGAAGAGGTCGACGGCAACTTTATTACAGTCATGCTGTCCAAGTTGACTGTTCCGACTTTTTTCTCTAGGGATATATGAGATCGTTGTTCTACGTCTTAACGACGACGACAGCCATTTTTATAAGAGCGAACAAAAATAGCCAAAATTTATAAGTGCGAACAAATATAATCAGTTAAAAACCAAACCAGTTTTCACTTTAAACAAAAATTATAGCAAAAGAATATCCGATGATGGCTTTTGCCCCACACTGTGCAATAATTACTAATTGTAAGAGCATTAGAAAATTATACAATTTGAATATATAATTTTGAAGTATAATACAATTTTACAACATTTCTAAGTAAAATTATAAAAAATGATTCATTGCAATTATACCAGCAACTTCCTGCTGAGTTCAGCCTAATTTAAATAAAAAATACTTTTAAGAAATAATTTTAATGTATTTTTGTTTTACATCTTCTTCTAAAATAATGATGCTTTTAATTAATAATAATTTCCTATTGTGTATTCTTTTTTCTTTTCAGGTCAGTTGCATTTAACATACAAATTCTCAAATTCATATTCATTCTTAAAGAACCTAAAGATTTAAACTGTTTTAATGTACAATTTGCTTGTAAACACAATTTGAGGTTAAGTAAGTATAAATTGAATTAATTGTTCAATATTAATTAAATTTAATTTGCTAAACAAATACAATTAAATGTGCTATAAAAAGAAAAAAATATTTATATATAAAAACAAAACTGAGTTATATTTTCTCCCTATTATAAAGAAAGAGAAAAAATATTTATTTGAAACATGAAAAAATTAGATAATTTATTAACAAATGTTATTATAAAGTTTGAGGTCATCATAATAATTATTATCATTACTATGACAATTAATGGCAGACTTATAAAATGTCTATGGCAGTCAGCTTAAAACAATAAATTGTTTTTAACAAATGAATAAACTTGCAAATCCATCAAAATTACTCAAGTATAATAACATAGAACATAAAAAAAAAATAAAAAAAAAAGTTTGGGTTTCAAACTTTTAATGGTACAGTAGAACAAAACAACATAACAAAATGGAAACTATAAATATAATTGCACAACGTAGTCAAATTCAAAATAACTGTTAAACTCGTCAATATATTTAGGTAAGATCAGAAAAAGTTTTCACCAGCTATTCCTGATATTTTTCGAGTGTATGATAAAGATTAATTTCGATGTTTTCTTCTTAATAATCCATAATTAAACAGAATTTTAACCCATTATCAGCCAGTGACTGCATATGACATCACATAGATTCGGTGAAATTTTAAGTTCGTGCTAGTGTTTTTAACACACGCGAACATTTCGGCATCCGACTGTTGCTCCATGTTGTAAAGAAAGAGCTTAAAAATTGTTTAAACATTTGTCCTCCCCTTACACTATTATTTACCCATATTTTTGATCGTACCTATAATCATAAAATAGCCAATATCTCAGAAACTAAGCGAGATAATGCAAAAATTGGCAAATATTAGTTACTGCGTACATATAAACCATCTATACTCCAAATAATTATGAGCCCGTCTCGGCATAGATCCGGAAGAGTCCAAAAAGAGAGATGCAACCCACCGCTTAGCAGCCGCGTAGCTGCCGATAATTTTTATTCTTAGCCGCAGCTGACCCTATCGTCGTTAATAAACAATAATAAGTCGGATTTGTTTAAAAAGTATTTCCCAAAATTTATTTTTTTTTAAATCTTAAATAAACTGGTAAGGAAAAATCTTTTCGGTTCAAGCCGTTTAAACCACGGTTCGCCGACATTTTAATTCGGCTTGCATCTCTGGAACAAAACCAAGACTTTAAGCGAAATTTTACCTAAAATTTTTTTTCTTTAGCTAAAATCTTTTTTAGCTAATTTAATAATTGAGCTTACTAAATTTAGCAAAACATGATCCTCATGTCTATTAAAAATTCTGAAGATTGGAATATATATATTCAACTACTTGTATGGACTGTTTTTAAGAGTGTAGTAAAATTTTCAGCAGAAAACTTTCGAAGAACAAAAAAAAAAAAAACTAAATTAACTCATAAAAATGTCAGATGAAGGATTTAAATGTTCTATAAAAAAATTCCTGATATAATTTTATTGTGTATATCCAAATACTGAATTTAACTGAGATGAAGTTTTACATTGGTTTTAGAATCATATTTCACTTTAAATAGACATAAAATTTGACTGTACCCATACTGCGCCAATCCCTTTACTACAGAAGCGATATCGGAACCAGAAGAGATTACCTTTTTTTTTGTATATTTAAAAAAAATTATCCTCTGAGAGAAAAAAGTCTAGTATTTAATAATAATTTATGCAATTTCGGTTTTCTGCCTCTTTTGATGCCCTTATAAGCAAATTGGGTTGGGCCTCTAAACGAATTTGTTTTATTTTGTTTCTGCTCAATACAGTTAATTTTATTTTCAAACCCAGCTTTTCGCCATTTACTCTTTCACTCACTTAAAATACATATTAAATTAATTGAAAATACAACTACTGATTTTTCATTATATTCAACCCTTTTTGTTGTTTTTTTTCAATCATTGTTTAATAATTGGCAAAAGTAGCAAAAGCAATCGAAAGTCGTTTAAAATAACCATCAATTTTTAATGACAAAAAGTATAAAAAACGATTTCGAAAATATCAATTTTTTTTATTTGTATGTAATTTTACAAAACACAACACACACAGATGTATATATTTTTATTTTCTATGTGTGTATCTATATTTGAATAATTTCTTGTAATTTATATTGAAATAATTTTGTATATAAACAAACTATTTTGGCAAAAAAACAAAAAGGGATTATATGAATTTCTATTTTTATAAACAGAAAACATGAAATAATACATTTAACAGAAAATATCAACACCTACTGAATGTCTGTAAATTTTTATAGTTTGTTTTTAAAATGACTGATTCAAATAGTAAAAAAATATATTTTAATGAATATCAATTGATCCTTCATTAAAAAACAAACTTTACGTATTACTTTTTATATTAACTACAGTCAGTAATGGAAAATATATTGTGAGTGTTATTTTGAAACTTAAATTCGTAAAGAAACAAGAAATTAAGGGTGAGTGGGAACTGGCTAAATACAATCTAAACTAAATTCAGGTTTACAAAAAGCTCTTTTGTCAATTTGTATTTAGTTTATAATTTATTTATTTATTATATATTTTCACAAGGCCTAAGTTTTTAATTTTGTGACAAAGCTAATAAAATATTTAAGTTTAAAGAACCATTAGGAAAATATTTTTTAAGATGCCCCCCTACTCCCCAAAAAAAGTTTATGCTGTATTCGCCACTAAAGTGGAGGAGAATTTTGGTATTCTGTTAAATGAAGCAACTAAAGTCTGTTTGAAAAGAAAACAAAAAAAAAATAGTCAAATTGTGTTAATAAAGTCACCAAAGAAAGTCTGTAATTACAACTGAAAACTTTGTGGTTATTACGGTATATTTTGCTAACTTGAGCCCAGCGGTATATGTTTGCTAATCTTACTAACACATGTCTGCTGAGGTATAGTACAATGAAATTAGTAGAAAAAAATAGAAGCCGCTATTAAATTTAAGTAAACTTTTTGTAAAGTGGAACTCAAAATTGGTTTGCTAAAATCAGCAAAACAAATTTAATAAATATTATTTATATTATTACAATGAAATTAGTATAAAAACTAGTAAGCTCTATTAAACTTTAGTAAGACTGCAATTTAAAGTCGATCTGCTAAAATCAGCAACAAATTTCACTAAATATTAGTAAAATGGAAATAGGAGGAGATCTAATAAACGCTTCTAAATATTGGTAAAATTCTACACAAAGTTTATTAAAATAAGCTCTACACTCACCAAAAAAAGGTCTGTAATGGTACACTCAAAAAAAAAAAAAAAAATTGTAAACGGTTTTCAATCCCATTTTACTATTTTTGTACTGATTTTTAGTAAAAGAATAATTATTTAGCAAATCTTAAGATATAATTTGTAATTATATGTTTAATAAAATAATAAATAAATAATTAAAAAAAAAAAAATTTATAATTTTTTTTTTGCTAATTTCAGAAATTATTTTACAATTTTTTGAAAACCGATTTGCTAGAATTAGCTAAAATATTTACTAATTTTAAATAATTGGATATTGAAGGAAATGTTATTTCTTATTAAACCTTACACCTACAAACTTAAATTGACTTAAAATGTTACATAGATTAAAAAAAGGTTTCAGAAGTGAAGATAACGACTCATGTCCAAAAATAGGTCATTTATTTAAAAGAACACTAAAAAGTTTTTTAGTTCTAAAAATCAGCCCTAAAAACAATTAAAATTTGACCTTAAAAGTTAAAAATTTTACTAAAAATATTTCTCAGAACAGAAATTAGTATATTAAAACAATTGATAAATTCGTTTGTTTTTAAAATTTTTAGCCATTGCTTTTTTTTAATGGCTAAAATATTTTTTGATAAAAATAAGTAAAATAAAAATATTTTAATGCTCGATAAAAAAAAATAATTTCGAATTTTTGTACTAATATTAATAATATTTAGTAAATTTTTTTTGGTGATTTTAGCAAAAGGATTTTAAATTTTACTTTACAAAAAGTTTACTAAAATTTTGAAGCGGCAGCTAATTTTTTCTACAAATTTCATTGTACTACACGCCAGCAGACATGTGTTGCAAAATTTCCCGTAATAACAGCAAAATTTTCAGTTGCCATTACAGACTTTTTTTTGGTGAGTGTATGAGTCAGTGTATCATGTTTCATCCAAATATCTTTGTATTTGTTTCATGTAAAATATATATTAAAATATTAAATTTAAATTTTTGAATATTATTTGATCTATCTGTTTTAATTATATATTTTTAATTTTGTCAGCCTCAAGATCATAATTCTTTTGATGATACTAACGAATAGTAAACACTAATTTTTTATTAAATAGAAAAAATTGTAAAAATCATTGAAAAAAATTATGATCTTGAGCCTGATAAAATTAAAAACAATATTCAAAAATTTACATACAGAAACATAGGGCACGATGCAATTCATAAACTAATATAATAAACAACACTTAAATATGTTGTGAAGGGAAAAAATATTAGTATGCCAGGTTCCTAATTGGTTCCCAGAAATGGAAACATTAACATTTGGAATGGCAACCCTGTCAATTTGTGCTTCGAAAATCGAAGATGGTTGCCAAAGGGTAATTCTATAAATAGATGGAAAAAGCTCATTTGTACGGGTAATCATTCACTATATGAAAAAAGTGTGTGAAATAAATGCCTGTTCATAACCATGAGTTATTTGTGTTGGGTGGTTCAGAAGGAGGCTGAAGATGACCTGGTCGCTCGGGTCGAAAGTGTGCACTCCCTCTAGCGCTGACCCTTACAACTTTTTCCATTAAATAAAAAATTAGTGGTTACTTTTCGTTATATTGATTGAATACATCTTAAGTTATATATTGAAATAACTCTGATATATAGTCCTATCTAGTTATATCTCAGCAGTTTTAAAAAGGTTGCGAACTGTAGAGGGCGAAAAAGATCAGATTATGACTAACTTATTGTTGCTGATTCTCAAAAATTGGATATATTTGTAAGAACTTAGACCTCGTTTTTTAAAATCTGATGTGTTGGATTTTGGACCAGATTCTGACTCAATACTATGGATTTACAAAAAAAGAATGGCATGATTTTAATCACATAAAGTTCATGTCATTTGAAAGATTTTAAATAAAAAATCTAATTTAATCTAAAATCTAATGGTGTTTTTGTTTTGTTTAAAATATTCAATTTAACTTACCAATACTGTTTGTTCCACTGTATAATACTCAATTCAATTTATTTATTTTTATACTTTGTTCTGTAAATTTTATGTGACATACACATTTACTTGTTTATTTTTTGTAGTAGTTGTAAGTTAATTTAATTATTACAACACGAGTCTTACATTTTTTTGTCGAAGCTTTAATTATAAAAAAACACAAAACAGTAAATTTCAAATAAATGTTTATTTGTTTTTTTTTTTTTTTTTAAATAATGACTTAAAAAAGTCATAAAAAAGGAAATTTTAAAATAAAAAATTTCAGTTATACTAAAAATTGAACTGAGACAAGATTTGATCTTAAAATGAAATCATCTTTGTCATATTTTTCTCTCAAAGTTGAGTTACTTGAACTTTTAATGGGTTTTTATATGTTTCATGATTTATAACGATTTTGTGTTAAAACCTTGAACGATAAAAAACAGAAAAACTATTAAATGTTGATTGTTTGGAAATAAAAAAGAAACAAAAAAGTTTTCTAAAGCAGGTAGAATATTTGTAGTGGATAAATGATTTTTTTTAGAAAGAACTTTGGTTGAACTACGAGTAACCAAAGAAAATCAGGTTTTAAAACAAAATTTTTTTTTCACCATAAATTCAATGCCAAGAATTTAATGGAGATTTTATTTAAGCCTGCTATTAATTGTTATTAAATTTAAGCCAGTTTTTTTTTCATTTGTTAAATCTGAATAATAAATATACATGAGGTTTTTTGGTTAATAATTTATTTTTTTTTTTTATATATTTAATGTATTTCTAGTATTATTTATTTAATTTGTACACATTTTCTTTCACTTCTATTTTATTATTTAATAAATTCCCCTACAGGAAATAGGAAACTCGTTAATATTTTAATATTTTATTTTGTATTATTTTGTCATCCTCATTCAGAAGTATTTTTTTTTTGCTTCATTTTCATATGTTGCAAAGCAATAAATTTTCCACATCCATATTTAAGCAAAAACATAAATATTTTATGTGTTAATGTTGGTTTTAAAATGATCATGTGTGTGTGAGTGTAACACTTTTAGAGGATTAACATTTAAAATTTAATCAAATTTAAATACAAACTTAACACAAATTTAGTATGAATTGTAAAAAGTGTGGCGGGTTGTTATTATGAAATGTATTAAATTTATCTTATTTATAACAATGTTAAATATCTGTCAGTTTTAATTGTGACAACATCAGTAAGATGCACGAAAGGTGGCTTATTTTTACATATATTGTTTGCTATCGTCTTTAGCAGTTAAGTCTCCAAAGTAATTAAAATCGTTTCAGGGATTCAAAAGATATGAGCAAAAATGTGCGGTTTTCTCTAAAAGGTTTAAAGTTTAAAAAGAGGTCTGTGCAAAATATGTCGATTTTTGTTGAGTTGTGTAATCTATCTCTGCACCCAGAAAAAATATTTGTTGTCCCAACCGAATTTAGTTTTGTATTTCATATTGTAAATAGCCCAACAGACAATACGTTCCGCTTACGTAACGTTTTCGGTCCGTCATAAACGGAATCCAACTTCGTTTGCGTACCATTTTCTGAATCCGTAAATGGACCAGAAAACGGATTTTAAGGACCATTGAAACTGTTTCGAATCCGTTTATGGACCGATATGTCGGATAAAAAACGGAGCTATCCGTTAAAAGTCTGTGAATGACCGATATGAAAAACGGAGTTGTCCGTCAATGACGGATCGTTTACGGATCCGTATTCGGTCCGTATTGGTACCGTTTTTTCAACAAAAAACGGATTAATGTAAATACCTATTATCTTGATTTTTTTTTATTTTATATTTATTTACAAAGATATTTAAAATAAAACTTTTACAAACTAAATACAACATATACCAAGTAAAATTACAAACAAATACCATATTTATTTCCAGAACAATTAGCATCCATCAATCACTGCGATTGAAGCCCATTAAAAATCATGAGAAAATCAAACAAAAATTTAATTTTGGCACACAATGCAAATTTGCAATTTTTTTTCACAAAACCTATTAAAAATTGTCAAGCAATATTTTTATTTGCAAATCTACATAATCACACATCATCGTTTAACTTTTTTTAAATTTCATAAATATTTGGCTCATGGATACTTCAGTATTCGTTTTTGATAACTAAACAAATTCAAAAGCAACGAAAGAAAAACTGATGAAAACAGTGGTCCGTATTTAACGGTATAGAAACGGATACACCAAAACGGAGTCAAAACGTATTGTTTTCTAAATTTCAATTATAAAATCCGTTAATGTTCCGCTTACGTACAAGCTTTGACGGATACGCATTTTCGGACCGTAAACGTACAGTTGAAGCAGGATTCATGAATCCGTACGTATCGGAGAGTCCGTAAAAATGTTTCCTGGGACTCTTTCTTACCGATTCCGAAATATGTGAGATATTCAGCATCAACTTTTTATCATTTTAACATTTAATAAGCATTATTTTGCTGCATCTACCACTGGCATATACAGCAAAATTTTGCATAAAAAACATTATTACTAAATGCAGCAAATTTTGCATACCAAAATTATAAAATACATTTCAGTATTGTTTTGCTGCATTACCATAACAACGAATGTAAATAGTAACAAAAGAGAGAACTACTTTAAGGGGCACATAAATATATGGATATGCGGCAAAGTTAGTCAAATTTTAGAACAAAAATTGATATGCAGCACAAAACAAGCACAAAAAGGATTTTGACCAAATACTTTTCCGAATCAAAAAATTTTATATAAAATTGCATCGGTTTGTTCTTGCATATTTTGTTATAAATGATTTTTATTATTTGGCTTTTTAGTGCATATTTCATGATTTTGAATGCATATTATTTTATTGCATATTTTGCATTTTTTTTTTGCATATTTCCTTTAAATTTAAATTATGGTTTAATTAAACTGAATGCAGAAATTGTTAAACTTGATACAGTACATACTTAAAGAAGAAGCATCGTGTTATAACTATGCTTAGAAGATTACATTGGATTTCATTTTGAAACAAACGCTCTCGAATAATAAATATGATTTACAAAATTTCGTAAATATTAGCTGCAATTTTTTTATTTTTATTTTTGGTTCATGTTTTTGGATTTAAAATGCATATTTTTGTTATTATTAGTGAATATTTTCTTTTCATATTTTTGGATTAAAAATTCATATTTTTATTGTTAGGATAATATTCCTTTAAGTGCATATTTTAAGCGCATATTTTCGATTTTTAATGCACAAAAGTCCCTACCCTGTTTATGACTTATAAATGTATGAAAACTATTCAGTTCAATTTCTTCGACCTTTTAATACAAATTCCAGGTAATAAGTATTCAAGCTCAAGGTCTATTTTATACAAAATTATTTATTTTTCATCCAATATTTCGCTATCTCAATGGATAGCTTCTTCAGGGATTTTTTTTAAAAAAATAAATAATTTTGTATAAAATAGACCTTGAGCTTGAATACTTATTACCTGGAATGTATGAAAATTTATATTTTTATTCTTGCTAACTACTGTTTAGCGTATAGGTCAAAGTAATATTGAGCTGTCAATATGTTTCCAGGCAAGCATTGTAATGGTTGTATTCTGCCCCTAAACAAATATATATTTGCCATTGTAATTTTATCATTATCATACTTGTGAGATGCAAATTAAAATAAAGATAAACATATATATTTTTGCCGGTAATTAATATATATGTTTGCCGGTGGATGCATTTCAACTGATGCAAACATATATTTCTTTACAGGCGAACATATTATATTTGCAGATATATATTTACAGAGTTTCCCAACGTATGTATATTACCAGCAAAAATATTATTAACAGCAGGGCATTTTTTTCAGCGTGCCGCAACTGAACGATTCGGTTGGGATAGCACATTCTTTCTGAATGTACTTTTTCCATAAAATATATTTTACGCCAAATGAGTTTCTTACTATTTTCTTGCTCTTGACCAACTATAATTGAATTTGATTATTTCATTTCATGCTGATAAAAAAACTAAGAAAGACGTGCATGATGTTGTTTTTTTTATAAAACTTTAATTAAATAATAACTTATAATTATCCTAATTTTAAACTCAAATCAATTAATCATTTCAATATGTTAAATTAAAATTTATAAAAAAAAATATTAATAAAATTTATCGTTGTTGATAATACTCGTATTTGAGCTTTCAGATCGCATTAAAAATATTATAATTTTTTTTTACTTAAGTCAACGATATTCACATGAATCAAAACCAAAAATATAACAATGATTCTATTCATTCAAATCCTATAGAAAATAAAGGTAATCTTATTAATAATAATTATATTTCGACAGTGTACAAGCAGTAGACTTTATTCCCATATGATGTCATTATTTGTTGTTTCGTGTTTTTTAGATTTTTTTTTATTAAAATTTATAGAAAATAACATATTGTTAGTAAGAAATAGTTGTTGATTATGATGTTCATACAATATAACTCGCTTATAATTTTTTAATACAATAGTTAAAAGGTAAATACTTATTTTTTTGCCATATGTTGTTTTGTTTAAATTTTGTTTTTTATTTCTCACAAATGCAATTCATGTGTTGTTTTTCAAAGTTTTGAGGGTCATTTAGTATAAATAGATGGATAAGCAAAATTTTAAAATTGCTAACATTGTTTCCCGCGTATTATTTATATGAAAAGAAATTCACAAAATTATAAATAAAGTAAAATAAAATTTTTACATTTTAGTTTAATTACAACGTTTTAGGTAATAACGACAAAATTAAGCTTAGTTAGTACCTTTGATTATGTATTTAGAGATACTGTAAATGTTGCCTCTAAACATTCTTTAAAAAAAAACTTTAAACTTAATGCTACACTTTAATTAATTTCTGTTGAAATTTACTCTGTGTGCGTAAATGAAAAAAATGTACCCAAATTATGCGTAAATTGATAAACACAAAATATGTAACGTTACATTAAAGTGCCTAAAATTTAAATCAAATTTTAAAATTGAAGAGTAAATTTAACAAATTTGTGCGTAAAGAAACACGATTTTCCTGTAAATGTACACATATAATTTGTAAAATTCCCAACAAATGCGCATATTTTCTACTACGATGCTGAAAATTAAACGGCCCAAAAATGTTTGTTTTGTAATTAAAACAATCACCCTTATTCTAGTTGTCGTTATCAATGTCGTCGTTGTTTTTGAGTCAACATCACTTTGCTTCGACGTCGACATCACTTCGACACCAAATTGGTATTCTAAAACAGTGTTGTAACGACGTCGACAGTTTATCGATTTAAACAAAAACACATCTCTAAAAATTGAGTCGGCAGATTTATTTTGTTTATTATTTTTGCGAAAAAATGTTTTTTATGTGTAATTTAAATTCTGATACCAGTGATTAAGAAAATAAAGAAAATCTAGTATTGGAAAGAAGAATTCTCATACAGAAATCCAATATCTTTAATCTGCCGGATAACAAGTGAGTAGCAAAATCAAAGTCTGTTACTTTAAAGAATGTTAATCTTCTAATTTTTTTAAAAGGTTTGAAAGTTACTTTCGGCTGAATAAAACAGCCTTCAAAGATGTGCTGGAAACAATAGCACCTAATTTGAAAACCGGAATCAAGTCAACATTTATTTCCAAAAACAATAAAGTTGGCAGCTACATTAAGATTTTTAGCCCAGGGGTCGTACCAGCTCAGTGTTGGAAACGACTTTAACTTAGGGTTCAGCTGTTTCTGAAACTGTAGAAGATTTGCAACAGCTTCCTCCAGCGGGCTCAATATAAATTGCTTGAATCTTCCGCCACCTGTAGCATTACACTCGGCTTTGTTGGCTACCATTTTCTTTTTAACTTTAAATTTTAAGTCTCGCCAAACCTATAAATAAATTTTGTTATATTTTTATAATGCACTTTATATGATCATACTTTCTTTACCTTCTGCCATCTATCTGACATTATTCTCGGTGGGCCAAGTGCATTTAATAAATTTAATATTTCTTCCCATTTTTTCGTTTTTTTTTTCAGTCATTACTTTTCCTCAAGTCGTTACTAAAAATTGTGTCGACTAAATCAGAATCGTTTCAAGACAAAATCGTCGTCACATTTTCTTACAGAATACCAAATACTTGTCGACAGTTATCAATTATTTTTGATAACGACAACGGGAATACCAATTTCAAAAAAAATCCCAAGACGACATTGTCTTGTGTCGATGACGACAACTAGAATAAGGGTGAATAAATTTATTGTTTAGTAATTCACAATAAAAATAAAAACTATAAATTTATTGTTTAGAAACTCACTAAAAGAATAAAAACAATAATTTTCTGGTTAAGTAATTTCAAATAATTGATAAATTTAAAAAACTAATAAATTTTTTTTTTAACTTTTGAAAATGTTTTAGATATTTTTTTTAATTTTAATATGTCATAATTTTTTTACGATTATAAGTTGGTATATTTACAAACTTTGTGCGTAAAATTTTTATTCAACAAAATAATACTAATTTTAGGCATAAAGTGTTCAATTGTAAACACAGAGTGTGTAAAACTACTACGTGTGTGTATTTTTGTATTTGAAAGTGTGCGCAAAAAAGTTTTACGCATTTTGTGTTTATATTTATCAAATTTTTGTAATATTACATGAATCAATTTTATAGCAGTAAATTTACAAGCATTTTTTAGAGTCTATTCAAAATTTTTAACATACTACGATTCCGTTTTCTCTGAAAATAACAGTTAAAATCAAGGAATTTGCAGTTTTAATGACAACAAAAGCATTTAGAATGTAGTTATTTTAAGCCGTCAAAAACAATTAAGAAATCCACTTAAAATAACTAACAATGTTATAAAAATAACTAGAAAATTTTTACTGCAAAAATTTTGGAACAACATTCAAAATTACTGAAAACTATGCACTGCTTTTTACAATAAATTTTTATATTTTTGCTAAAATATATTTTAATAAAAAATATAAAAAAACAATTTTTTTTTACAAAAAAAAAAATTGTGAAACTACTTTTTTCTACTTAAAATTTAAATTTTAATGCAATTATACACTCAGAAAAAAAAGTTAGTAAAAAAATTTGTAAACGGTTTTCAATCCCACTTTACTATTTTTGTATTGATTTTTAGTAAAAAAAATTATTATTTAGTAAATCTTTTTGCTATTTACATTTTACAAATAACAGAGTTTTTACAGAATATTTACAAATTTTTGTTGCTAATTTCATAAATCATTTTACAAATTTTTGAAAACCGATTTGCTAAAATTAACAAAAAAAATTAATAATTTTAAAAAATTATGTATTAAAGGAAATGTTATTTCTAATTAAAACTTACACCTACAAACTTAAATTACCTTTAAATGGACCGAAAGTGAAGATACTGACTCATGTCTGAAAATCAGCCTTAAAAACAATTAAAATTTGACCTTCAAATTAAAAAAAAAATTTACTAAAATATTTTTCAAAACAGAAATTACCAAATAAAAGGAAAATGATTAATCGTATATGTTTTAACAATTTTTAAGATTTTTAAGCCTTTGATTTTGTTTTTAATTTGTATAAAATATTTTTTGAAAAAAATAAATAAATTAAAAAAATTTGATGATCGATTAAAAAAAAAAATTTTTAATTTTGTACTAATATTAATAATATTTAGTATTTTTTTTGCTGATTTTAGCAAACAGATTTTAAATTCCATTTTACAAAAAGTTTACTAAAATTTAATAGCGGCTACTAATTTTTCCACTTATTTGATTACAGATTTTGCTAAGATAAGTAAAAATACCGCTAGGCTCAAATTAGCAAAATTTGGCGTAATAACAAGAAAATTTTCAGTTGTCAAGTTTACGTCCGGCTAATCCAGCCTTTACACGCAGGTAGCTGAAATTAATTCTTTTATACCAGGTAGTTGAAATACTGAAAGAATGTTTTAGATATTCTAGAGAATTCTAACGACAATAGAAAATCTTAAATGATTAGAAATAAGTTAAAATGCCCAGGCAAAAATTATATGTGTTCTGACAATTCAAAATGTTCGTAAATATATTCAGCTGCGTTCTCGTAGTAAAAGTTGGGTATAAGAACTAGGGACTAAAATTAAAGTACAGAACATGAACGATGCAGTGTTACCTTTCTTTGTATGGAAAAACTTAATTTAGTTATAAAATTTCTTAAGTCGTTACTTTTTTGTAAAATAAATTTACTTTTGTTAATTCAATCATATGGAAAAATTTTATTTAGCGCTTCATTTCTTAGGAAAAACATGTTAGAATATTATTTATATTTTTTTACCAGTGCACCAGTATCAAAAGATTAAATATTGAAACAGTTATTAGGGCGTCCTTACGAAATTGTTTCAAATATTAGCAGTCAGAGATGTAAAAAGAAATTAAAATGAGAATAAATTATATTCCAACCAGCCCTTATTTTCACATTCTACCACTCTATGTATATTATTTGAGTGCTTTTACTTGAAATTAATTTACCATGATACATACATGCAATCTATTGCAAATATCCCAAAGCAATATAAATTTTCGTTGAATAAATTCGGACAAAAAAAAAAAATAAATAATTTCTAACACTTACAACAGGTGCATATGTAAAAACTATTTTCCCCCACAAGCAAAAATACTAACAAGCACAATACTAACTTAAAGTTGTTTATACAACTTTTTAACAACATTTAATAGTATTTAAACTAGTAAAAAAACCGATAAAAACTGTATTTAAATAACACTTAGGAGGAGAGCTGTTGCTGTTACAGGCACTTGTATAAACAGGGGATGACCAATGAATGTGGACTAAAAGTGATTAATTGTATGTAATTAAAGTTTTTTTTATCAGATCAGAATAGTTAAAGTTAATTAAAAACAGAAAATATATCAAATTAACCAAAACAATGTCATAGCATCAAAAATATTATCATCTACATAACCTTTAATCATAGAGGAAGAATAGTATAGAGGATGCAACGCCGTCAGCGGCCAAATAAAATTTTATACAGAATACAAAGGTTCGGAAACTTTGAGAAAACAGGGGAAAATTGAGCAAATTTCCCTGATTTCTGCAAAAATTTGAGTAAATTTCCCTGTTTTTAAACCTTTTTTTTAAATCCAATTGGGAAATCTGCTAAAACTAATTGGATTTGCAAAGAAATTCAATTGGAATCGCAAAAAAACCAATTTGAAAAGATGCTGAACCTTTGAAATCTGCACATTCAAAAGAAAGAGAACGTTTTTTACGACGTGAGAGACATCGTCATGGTGTGCTTTAATACACTCACCAAAAAAAGTCTGTAATGGCAACTGAAAATTTTGCTAATATTGCGGGAAATTTTGCTAATTCGAGCCCAGCGGTATTTATTTGCTAATCTTAGCAACAAATGTCTGCTGACGTGTAGTACAATGAAATTAATAAAAAAAATGTTGCAGACGCTACTAAATTTAAGTAAACTTTTTGTAAAGTGGAATTTAAAATCAGTTTGGCAAAATTAACAAATGAAATTAGTATAAAAAATTAGTAAGCGCTACTAAATTTTAGTAAAACTTCAATTAAAAGTCGATCTGCTAAAATCAGCAACAAATTTCACTAAATATTAGTAAAATGGAAATAGGAGGAGATCTAATAAATGCTACTAAACATTAGTAAAATTCTGCACAAAGTTTATTAAAATAAGCTCTACACTCACCAACAAAGTCTGTAATGGTACACTCTTGTAAACTGTTTTCAATCCCATTTTACAATTTTTGTACCGATTTTTAGTAAAAGAATAATTATTCAGCAAATCTTTTTGCTATTTACATTTTACAAATAACAGAATTTTTTTGCTAATTTCAGAAATCATTTGAAAATCGATTTGCTAAAATTGCGTTACTAAATTTTAGTACATTGCTGTACACTGCAATTTAAAATAGATGTTCTAAAATCAGCAAAAACTTTACTAAACGCTACTAAAGATTGGTAAAATTATGCACAAAGTTTATTAAAATAAATTATCTCGAAATAAGAAAAATTTTTGAGCTAAACTCAAAGAATTGTAAAATATAGCAACATTTTTATTTAAATTATGTTAATATCCACCTTTTTAAAATTAGTAAATTTTTTTCAGTTTTCAAAAATTTGTAAAATTATTTCTGAAATTAGCAACAATTGTAAATTAGCAAAGATTTGTAAATATTCTGTAAAAATTCTGTAATTTGTAAAATACAAATAGCAAAAAATTGCTAAATAATATTTTTTTACTAAAAATCCACACAAAAAATAGTAAAGTGGAATTGAAAACCGTTTACAAATTTTTCTACTAATTTTTTTTTCTGAGTGTAGGAACAACCAAAAATTTTTCGAAGACTTTGTCATTTCAACAGAATATTTGCGGCAAAATTCTAATATTAGTACTGTTTCAATAAACACTATTGCTCTATCTAAAATATTCGTTTTTCCAAGCAATTTTAGTATAATGTCAAATTGTGTATCAACATTAGTGCAATCAATTTTTGTAATTATGATAAAATATAAAGATTAGCAACTGAAATTGTTATTATAACAAAATTTTAAAATCTATTATATTTTTGCTTTTTATTCATATACATTTACATATTCAAAATTAAGCATCAACTTAATGTAAGTGTTTGTGGTGCAGCCTGATAGTCTTCGGGTTCATACCCTAAGAAATTTTTAAAATTTTTTTTTTTTAATTTTTTTTTGATTAAAATCAAAATTATTTTTAAATTAAATTTTGTGGAACACGTTTTTATTAATAGAATATCTATTTATAGAATGTCTATTTATAGTATAATATAATTTATAAAAAGAAAAGCAATCAAATATTACAATCAAAATTAAGAATTTGTAAATAAAATTCGATAATTACAACAGTATTAAAAATTTATTTAAGTGATGGTAGATGGAACTACAAAAATTTGATTGGCAAAAAATTATGTTGCAACTACAAATCTGTTTTCTGTAGTTTATTTAAAAAGTAATACGTAAAGTTTGTTTTTAAATGAAGAATCAATTGAAATTCATAGATATATATTTTTTAACTATTTGAATCAGTGATTCAAAAAACAAACTATTGAAATTTACAGACATTCAGTAGCAGTTGATATTTTCAGTTAAATGTAAAATTTTATGTTTCTGCTTCAAAAAATAGAAATTCATATAATTCCTTTTTGTTTTTTTTACCAAAATAGTTTGTATATATACAAAATTATTTCAATAAAAATTACAAGAAATTATTTAAATATACATACACACAAAGCCAATTAAAATATATACATCTGCATGTGTTGTGTTCTGTTTTGTAATTACATACAAATAAAAAAAACTTTCAATTTAAAAAACAAAAAAAATGTAGTTTTTTCTAACTTTTTGTCAGTAAAAATTTGATGGTTATTTTAAACGACAATGATTGAAAATAAACAACAAAATGGGTTGAATATATTGGAAAATCAGTAGTCCTCTTTTTGATTGTATTTTCGATTAATTTAATATGCATTTTAAGTTGTTTTTAACGAAATGATATTGTGAGTGTAGTTTTCGCTCAGTCTAAATATTTTATAAGCTTAAATTATCAGATTTAGTTTTAACAACTTATCGAAAGTATTTACTATTCAATACAGAGTTGCGTTTTCTGAAAGTGATCGGATCCTCTGAAGTAAAATTTGCAAAATCACAAATGGCGGTTCCAAAATAATATAAAAGATTAGCAATATTGAAAAGCTTACTTGAGATTTTTATAAACCAAACCCAAGGGAACATGTGTGAAAAATTTCAAGTTAATTCATTCATTTTAGAAATATTAGTCTACCATCTTTGATCCGTCGTACTGAAATTAAAAGCCGCCGAGCAGTATTAAAAACTTTTTAATAAAAAGTATATACATATTTTCAAATGATATTTTAAATTATATCCCATAATTTAAACCTACACCAATTTTGGGCGGTAGGGGTTTATGGTTATTTGTCAACTGTCCCATCCTTCTGCTCAAATTGGTGTAGTTCTAAATTATCTGTTATAATTTAAAAAATCATTCAAAAATTTTTATTTTCAATATTGCGAATCTTAGCACTCGGTTGACAACTAACTCAAATAATTTCAAGAATCGAAAAGCTATTCCGTCCAAATTTGATGTAGATTGAAATTATCGGTTATGATTTTAAAAATCATTTAAAAATACTTTAGTTTCAATAATGAACGGCGGTTTGGAAATTTAAAACGGCGGACACTTTTTTTAAAGTCAGCGGATTCACTTAAAACACTTCAAGTACATGCTCTTGGGGTTAATTATAAAGATTCTCCAGTTTAATTTTCAAAATTCAAAATGACAAAAAAAGCTATTTTGAAATTTAAAACTCTTACTAGAAATTCTTACTTATCAACCTCCAAATGCTCATGCGGGAAAAATTTGTAGTTAACCCAAATACTTTGAAAAAAATTTCTCCGCTTTGTTGAAATTAAAAAACCCCACTTTGTGTTAAAAACAATTTTTTTTAATAATTTTTAAAAATAAAACCGATAATTAAAACCTGCAGCAATTTTGGACTGAAATATATCTTTTGTTGCAAAAACAATTTTCATAAAAAGCTCCCTTAACCCAAGTGATTTAAAAAAAAAGTACTAATGACCGGTGTAATAGTGCAGTCTTAAGTTAAATCTAACAAGTAAGTAATTTTTTTTTCGAGATTTACAGATTTTAAGAGAGTGTAAGCATTACTTGCGATTAAGATACTTATTTTAAAACGATTGAGCGTAAAAGATTGTTAAAACAAGTTTACTTAAATGGTCTAATAGTGCAAAAAAAAACTTAAGTCTTTACTATAAAACTTTGGTTTTAGAGTTTTCAGTTCGAGAAAATATTTTGTTTACATTAAATATTTACTAAAAATTATTCTTAATATATAAAAAATTGTTGCAAGTGTGTTGTGACTTTATAACTCACGAACGGTCAAACTGAATTCGATTAAATTTTTGGGGTTTGTTCGTATGGTCGGGTAGATGGTTTATCTGAAGTTTGCACGAATCGCATTCGTGAGTTATGACTTTTCATGGCAACATGTGATTTTGACCATATAAAAAATAAAAAAATAACAACAAATACGTAGGCGCCCATGAGCGTGTGCGGTATCTATACTATACTATCTTCATACACACGGTAAATAAACGTTGTAGCGCATACACGCATAAACATTGACAGCTGTCAGTGAGTAATCATTTTAAGGTTCTTTTTCATCGAACTCGCGGATCGAGAAACCAATGAAGCAATGAATTTGATTCAATGTTAATATTCATGCGTAGCGAAGCACGCCGGAATCCGTTACTTATTTAATAAAAACTTAAATTTTAGTAAATTATAGGGAAGTATGGGGAAATGTAGAAAATCGTGATATTTCGAAAAATTACTATTAAATTTTAATTATTTTATTAACAATTAAATTAAAACCACAAACCAGTGTCTCCTTGTCTTCACTTTACCCCACATACAAACATTAATTTAAATATTAATTTTCTGTCTTGCATTTGTCGCTAAAGTTCTCAAAACATTTTCCGGTCTTTATTATTTTGTCCAAACCTTTTTTGACCATTAAACATGAAAATTCAATTTGTTTAATTTTATTTAAATAAAATACATTTTGTTGATAATTTGTTTGCTATGGTATCGTATGTGAAAGTGAAATTTTATGATGTTTGTATTTTATCAAAAAAGATGAAAAGGAAAATATTTATATTAAAAGTTTATTTTCTTGTTAATCAGGTCAGTAAGTTAAGCAAACAACTGTTAAATAAAGTCTTGTAAATATCCAAGACACCGGATGAAGAAACATTAAATGTAGTAAACTGTTCATATGTAGTAAAAGATATGTATGTTAGATGGTTTAAAGGCAGATTAAAAAGAGAAAAAAAACATCAGCTTAAGTACTAGAAAAGTATTTCAAATTCTTTTTATTACCCGGCTCAGAGATGAATTATGGCTCAAGTTAAGGCGACAAAATGTTAGTTAAGATTTCAAAGACCCTATGTCCACTTTTTTAGAAAATTTATTGTAGATTTTTATGCCAAAAAACAATGGAAAAATAAAAAATATATCGCTGAAATCCTTTTCAACATCGAAGAACCGTCTACTTTAAAAAGGGCGTGAACACCAAAAACAAAATACCATTTCACTCATCTTGGTCATTTCGGTAATTACAATTTGTGCCAACTTAGAAAAATTTTCTTTGCATTTAGTTTAAGTTGTACCCTTTTTTTCCCCGTGAAATTCGTGTTTAAAATTCGAAACACGCTATTGTGTAGTTGAAGGTAAAGCCTAAATTTTGTATATGCTCCGGCAATGGGAATATTGAAAGCTTCTTTTTATATAATTCAGTTTAAGAAACAATCGTATTTCAATTCCTGATCCGTTACAAGGGAACAGTTTAGGCTTTATATTGTAACGATTTTATCTTTTAAAATCGTTGGTTTATTTCCTTTAAATAAATCTAGTTATTTTTATATTGCAAATAATAAATACAGTTTAAATTTTCTGTAGCAACTCTTTATTTACACAAAAATTTAAAACAATTACACAAAAAACTTTATTGAAACTCTAATAACTTACACACTTTAACAGTTTAAATTTTCTATAGCAACTCTTTATTTACACAAAAATTTAAAACAATTACACAAAAAACTTTATTGAAACTCTAATAACTTACACACTTTAACAGGTTACACAATTTATTCAATTAATCGCCAATGTTACTTCTTCAGCATTTTATTACAAACTGAAACTGACATACCGTATTTATATGTGTGGCGAAAATAACTAGAAGGTAGCAGCACTGACCGGAAGCTGTAAAGCGGACTCGTCGTGTGTGTTCTTTGACAGAGTTGCTAGAGGAAAAAACTAATGCGTCATTTGCCGTCGTGAAGAGTTGCCATTGCTGGAAACTGTTTTACATTTCAATGCTGGCATATGGAAGTTTATGTTTCTACGAGTAAATGGAGATTGATGAATGGAATTTAGAAAGGTTTTTTTTTTATAGCCTTTCAATTAAATTTGTTCTCCAGAGTTCTGTTATCTGCATTAACAAAAATATTTACTTTACTTTCACTTTAAAGAAATGTTAACATTCCGCAGCATGAATATTTACTTATTCTTCTTGAAAGCATTTTAATTAAAATGTATAATATTACATTAATACATCATCAACGTAATGAATAAATATAACGACGTTAAAAAAAAACAAATAAATTTTCTTTTTAATAATTTATCAATTTTTAAGAAATCAAAAAAAAAAACATAAACAAATCTTCGACAATCAAGCACTGCACATAGGGCCAGAACATGAATTTTTTGCGCAAACGTGTTTTCCTGAAGACCTTGAAAATCTCAAAAAATTATATTAAAAAAGGCGGATCGAATATGGAGACAAAAAAAAATTAAATTTTAGTCCGCTCTGATTGTATTAATATGGTTATAGGATCACCGCGAAAATTTTTCACAAAATTAGTGCTTCCAAGTGGGAATTCGCCATATAAAAATCATAGCACATGTAATCAGGTTTGTAAGGGATTACTTTAATTTTTTGCAATACAAACCTGCTTACTGGTAAGCACTATTTTTTATTTGGGAATTTTGATTGGAAATTTTGATTGGAAATTCAAAACTCAAAATGGCGGACAAAAATTTAATCTCAAAATTTGGTAAAAAATTGTTGCCAAACTCTTACACGAGTAGAAGTAGAGTCGATTATTCTAAAAATAATGTAAAAAAAATAAAACTTCGAAAATGGCGGATCCAATTTAAGTGTCGATAAACATTGTTTAAATAAAGCGAAAAGTCTATCCATGGACAAGAAATTAATTTTAATTTCAATTTTTTAACTTTGTTAAAGAACATTTAAACGTGAGAGTAAACTTCTAGAGATGGAGAAAAAACAACTCCAAATAGCTCTATTGTGAATGATTTAAGTTAATTAAGGCTGTTTTTACATACGTAATTTAATCAGTTGAAAATTGTTATTAAATTAGCTCCAATATGTGCTCAATGCACTGAAGAAAACTCAGTTTTTCTGAATTCCCGAAATTGACTTTTGACCAAAAACAAAAAAAAAAAAGATTTCATTGGCCCTCAGTGCTATGGAATTATGACAAAATTGTAAAAATGAAAGTAACCAATAAATTGAATCGACAAATTTATTGTACATACCATTCACCAGACCTGGGCGATCTAAATTACATTTTGCATTTATTAACTTGTGTATTTCGTTTTTAATAATAATTATATTAGACCTGCACTAACATTTGTGCACAGAGAAAAGTATCACAAAATTTTAAGTAATTAAAAATATTTGTTAAAATTTAAATTCAATTTCAAACAATTTGTAAATTGTTATTTTTCATATAAAAATTCTTTGAAGTTACAACAAAATAACAAAAAGTTGTTTGTATTTACAAATTCCATTGTTGGTGCCTTTTTAAAAAATATTTTTTTTTGTATTTACAAAAATGTTCTATGGAAGATGTTCAATATTACAAACAGAATTTTGTAATTTTATACTGTGTGGGATTAAACGTTTCCTTGGAAAATTAGTTTTTATTTCGTTTTGCTTTTTTTTTGAAACCAAATATGGGGAATAAAAAGTAATTTTTTTTTAATTGGATTAGCTTAAAATAATACACAATTGGTTTTAAAATAAATTAATTAAAAATGATAATTTATTTTAAATAGAAGTTGTACATTTAATATTTCCTTTAAATTAAATAAAGGAAATTCAACGATCTTAATCGCGTGAAATAAAAATAATTAATGCTAATGGTGGCTGTTTTTTTTAATAGTGATGTTAGTACCAAGAGTAACTTAGTAGTTGTTACTATCAGTAACTTCTCTGCGGGTAAAGGACCTATCCCAGGACACGTCACGTGATCGGTTCATTTTGATAGGAACCGGTGACAGGACCCGTTTTTTATATGAAAAGGACCGGTCACTTTAACATGGGTTTAAGCCCCTCCTAGAGCACTCTGTGACGTCACAGGACTGGTCATACGTCTAACCCCAAAGAACATATCACGGCACTCGTACTTTCAAACTAATAGAGGTTTTTAACTGATAGAGGTTTTTAAGCAGATAATCGGTGCTGTTTTTACCTAACACGGGACTAGTACATTCAAACCATACTTGGGAGTTTTTTATTACCATCGAAATATCATTACCATTAGTTGACACTAATGCAAATTAAAAAAATTGCATTACCATTTAATGGTAATGAAATTTTTTCCATTAAAAACTTTATTAATAATGGTAATGAAATAGCACAAATGCATAAAAAACTAATTATAATTGATTGAAAAACCATTTGCTTACAAAAAATTTTATATGATTTTAAAATGACCGAAGTAGCTTTATACAGAAAATATTAATACCAAATATACAAATGTTATATAAATATATAAATATTAACACATAAAATGACGGTTAATAATGTTAATAATGCTAATGGTTTATTTTAATTGGTGCAATATAATGAAATTCAAAAGCAATATAATGAAATTCAAAAACATTGTCATTGATCAATGAAATCAGATCCTTAAATCATTACCTTTAATTCAAACAAGGTTAATAAAATTTATTTCATTACCATTGTTAACAATGTAGGTAATGTTGATGAAATCATCAATTAATTAGTCTCATCAATGCATTAGTCCCATGGATGCTTCAAAACCAATACGTGATAGAGACTTTTTATACCGATTACGTGATAGGTACTTTATAAACCGATCCTATTTTCACCTACCACAGGACTGGTACTTTTAGACCTATCACGTGATATAGACTTGTATACCATTCACGTGGAAGGTACTTTAGGAGAAAGGTGAAACCTTTCTCGTGGTATGAACTTTCGGAACCGGTCCTGTTTTCACCTGCCACGGGACAGATCCTAATTCCCAACTGATCCCCTTTTTTCCGCAGGGTTTGTAGCGGGTACTATAAGTAAAAGGGAGCCACAAGTATTTCTATTTACTTAATTACAGAGCAATTACTCAATAATATGTAATTGAGGTAATTTAATTCAATTGCATGATATTTAAGAACGCAAAAATATTGATATTATTCCCCATGTCTAGTATCAAAAAAATAAAAAAAAATTTTCAAGAAAATGTTTAATCCCACAAATGTGAGTAAAGATCTGATGGTATTTATTATTATAAACAAATTACACAAGTGAATAATTTCCAAGTGTAATTGAGATTGCCCAGGTCTGGCACTCACTCACTTGTCTTTAAGCAGATTTTGAACGCGATGCCACAAGAGATTTTAGTGTTTTTTTTTTCTATATTTGTTTTTGAAAATATTCAAAACAAATCGTATAAACAACATGTAAATGAAACTGACAACAAAATCCGACTCAAGCAAGCATCCAGTTAAGCCATATGTGTCAACAACTCTATATTTTGTGTTTAAGGAACAAATTATTAAGAAATCTATTTAAGCGTTTTAGTTTTGTCTGTGGTGGCAGTATCATGGTTAAAGCTTGATTATTCATTTACCAAAAAACAGACAATTTAGTTTTATGTAAATCTAGAGGGGACAAATAACTTTTACCTGTTTTAACAATTTTTTTTTGTTTACAATGGGCTCTAGCAACAATTTGTAGACATGAAGTCTATCATCAAAAACAAAAAAAAAAAAAAAAAACAATGATTGTTATTTCTTGTTGTAGTTTGTTATTAACTTACTGTCTCTAGTGTCTGTCGGTATTAAAAAGTCTATGTTTTATGGTAATTTTTATAATGATTTTGGTTTGGCTGATGTTTTTCGCTAAAACACCGGCATTTGCAACATGTTTATAAGCTGTTTATTGGAAAATGACAATTACTTGTTAAGAAATATGTTTGGAATTTTTTTTGCTTCAATATACAATATGCAACTTAAACCATAGACTGGCATGTGTTTTTTTTCTTGTTGGCTTTACTTGCAATAAATCTTGTTATTTTTACATAGTTAGACTTTGTTATTTTAACTATGTTCACTTTACTCAATAGTGGGGTACACACCGAAAAAAATATATATTTTAAAATCAAGCAGAAACAAAATTATATTAAATAGGAATAGATTTTAAATCAAACTAAGTTTGTTTGCTTTTTAATTTAAATATGCTTTCACTTTTTTTTCAAAAATGCGAAAACATAAATTTAAATGTTGACCTAGAATCATATTTGAATAACATCAGAGCTTCGAAGATTGAATTTTATTTTGAATGAATTCTTTTTTATTCATTCGATTAAATTCACATCTGAGTAATTCAATCAAATTATCCTTTTCGATTTTACCAATACGTGAAATCATTTATTAGGAATTCATTTGATTTCTTGATTTAGAATTTGGGAATTTAATCAATCATTTGTTGGGAATTAAATCCATTTCAACTCAATCGATTTTTCAAATTTGGGAATTATTGTCATTCGATTTTGTTTCAAGTATTTGAGCAATTTATAAGTGAAAAAAAAAATTGGAAAATTAACAACTATATTATTTTATTACTGTAAATTTAACGATTTCTTGCAAATACAAAAAGAAAACAAGTAAAAAAGGGCTAAATTCGGCTGTGCCGAATCTTTGAATACCCTCCACCAATATCCTAAAAAGATGTTCTCTTCTGTTTTTGATACAAATAATATAAAAAAACTTTAAAAGTAAAATTATGTAGGTGAAAAAATTTTTTGAGGTGAAAAACTTTTTTAGATGTGAAAAGAACTTTTTTGGTGGAAAAAAAATTTAGAGGTGAAAAATAAATTTTTAAGGTGAAAAAATTTTTGTGGTGAAAAACAATTTTAGTGGTGGAAAAATGTTTGAGGTGAATACAAAATATTAACTGCTAAGCGACTGGTGAAAAAATATGAGAAAATATGTTCTGTACCAGTCGCTACTATGCAATTGTACTTAATTTGTATGGCCAATTTAAAGGCACCTTTACATTTTCACTAGTTTTTTTAAACACATTTTAAAGCATAGTTTTTGTCAAATACTTGATTTTGTTCCGGCTAATGGGAACTAGCTCTGCAGCTGAATATGCCTAATGGAGAGAATGCACTTTCTGATGCGCCACGTATTGATAAATAGTTGCGACGAATGTTCTTTCTTCAAAAAATTGAAGTGTGTTTGTCTAATGGAGAGAATACAGCAAAGAAATTTATTTGTTAAAAAAGAACATGAGTTGTAACTATTTGTGAAAAGATGGCCCACCCAGAAGGCGCATTCTCTCCATTAGGCATATTTTGCTGCAGAGCTTACTTAACAGAAAAAAAAATAGATACAGAAAAATTGTACCAATTTGTATGGAAAATTTAGAGGTATCTTCACATTTTCACTCATAACTTTTGAACCGCTTGACCGATTTTGCTCATTTTAAATACCAAACTGCTCGGGAGGACGTTTAATAATCTGGGTAAAAATAGGCAACCCCGCTTGCGTCTTCGCGTCGTGATCGCCATTTCAACAGACAGACAGACAGACAGACGGACATCGCTAAATCGACTTAAAATTGCATAAGGATCACGAATATATATACTTTATGGGGTCTTAAACCTATATTTCGACATGTTACAAACGGAATGACAAACTGATATATACCCTCACCATATATGGTGGAGGGTATAAAAAAACAAAAATAAATTATTGAATTTACATTTTAAAACTATTTATTTGTAAAAATAAATTGCCAAAAAAGAAAAAAAAACCGACACAATTAAAAAAAAATTGCAAAAATTAAAAAAATATATATACCAAGTGTCGCAAAATTAATGTCATTACGTGAGTGTGTCTTAATTTTTGCAAACGATGTCAAATGTAATTGTTCTTTGACATCTAAGTTGTAGACAAATAGAGAATTAGTTGACAATAAGCAAGAGAAGCGCTGAATTATTATTAATACTAATTTGACCTTGTATCAGCTATATTGATCAATATTCTGGCCATATTACCAAATTTAAGGGCGCCAGATTTCTGCCTTTGGGGTTTTTAAACTCTAGCGTTTACCTCAACACACCACAAACATTTCAAGTCTTGAAAGCTAACATTGAAGAAGAAATCACCAATTTGAAGTCAGATTTTGCAACAATTAACAAAAGCAACAATTTAAAATGCCGTAAAATAAGCACATCAATCTAACAGCTTTAAACAAACTTTCCGTGAAAACAGTGAATAATATTTTTCATTTCCAACAAAACCACAGCTAATTCAAATTATGACATTACTTTTGCGCCACACAGTATACAAAATTTAATATCGGCAAATATAGCCTTTTCTCTCTCTCTCTGTCTCTCTCTGCAATGAAGTGTTCTCCAGATAAATGGGATCTAAAATATTGTTAAGTAACTCAAAACTTGTGACCTCGGTGCAAAAAGCTTTTATCTAGTGAGTTAAGTTTTCGAGATATGGCCCTCTCACTTGAAAAATTTGATTAAGAAAATCGTTCCTTCTTATTTTGAAGTTGTTCGAGCATATCTTCCTCATCTTCTGAATAACAAGATATTGATTCTCTTATAAAATTCTCTTCTTCTCTTTTCATTTGAAAATTTTGAGTGTTTTTAAAATATGTTTTTTTTAGCATTTTTGACATCTTCGGGACTTAGCATTAACTTAAATCTGCTATCTGGATATAATGCTTCAATCAAAAGTGGATTATTAATAAACTGGTTTTTTTTTTTATAATATTTAAATATAATTCTTGCGAAAATATTTTTGTTTTGTCATCTTTTGTTAGCTCTAATTAAAAACTAAGCCAGATTCTATAAAAATCGCCTGAAGTCATCTTCTTGTAGTTTCAGCGATAATTTTTTAACACGTGCAAAAACTTCTACGAACTCTTCACAAATATTGCAAATTATTCATATTTAATGCTGCATTATCCAGTAATTTCGAACAAAAACTTCTGTATTCCAATAAGGCTGGAACCATATCATAACTGGAATTCCATCTAGTTTGATAGTCTAGCACGGCTTTTTTTCCAAATTAAGGTGTTCGCAATATTTTGCAAATAGTTCTGCATTGATCAACTAATTGCTTAAAAGAAGGACTAAGTACTGCAAACTGGAATACAAGAAATGTAATATTTTTATGATTTTTCTATCAAACATTTCCCACGCCATTAAAAGCAAGAATATTTTTTTATATTTTTGAACCCGAACCTGGTAAAAAGTTAACCAGGTTCAGCGGGTTCGGGTTCAAAGTTTTTAAAACAGCTAATCTGAACCGGTTTGGGTTCAATATTGTTTTTTTTTTGTAAATTTAAGTGATTTTTTTCAATTTGGCGAGTTTTACAATATATTTTTTTTTTGCGATTTTTTCAATTTTCGTAATTTTTTCTTTCAACTCGAGCGTTTATTCCAATTTTATTTTTCGAATTGTATCATTTTTTCAATTTTGGCTTTTTTAAATTTAAGTGATTTTTTTTTCCAATTTAGGGAGATTAACAATATTTTTATAGCGATTTTTCCAATTTTGGCTGTTTTTTAATTTTTTCAGTATTGGCGACTTTTTGTTAAATTTTGACAATTTATTCAATTTGAGCGTTTGGCGAGTTTTACAATTTTTTTTCGCGATTATTCCGATTCTAGTGATTTTTTGAATTTGAGCGTTTTTCGAATTGTAAGAATTCTTCAATTTTTCCTTTTTTTAAATTTAAGTGACTTTTTTCAATTTGGCTAGTTTTACAATTTTTTATAGCGATTTTTCCAATTTTGTCGATTTTTTTAATTTAAACGAATTTCTTCAATTTGAGTAGTTTTTTTTTCCAATTTTAGCAATTTTTATTTTGGAGGTTTTTTAATTTTGGCGATATTTTTAATTTTAGCGATTTTTTAGATATTGTAATTTTGCTTTTCCTGTATGTGTAAAAAATCTTCAATTTCTTTTAATCAAAACTAATAACGTAGATATTTATTTTCTAAATTTTAAAATTCAATGCCATTTCAAAATTACTCAGTCGAAAAAAACAATATCGAATAAACAATAAATCCCAAATTTGCAAATTGATTGAGTAAAACTTAATTGAAATCCCAAAGATTCAATTCCCAACGATTGAATTCAGTGATTGACAAATCGAATGATTAAAAAAGAATGAAGTATTTTAAGACTAACTAATAATTCATTTGCATTCAAAAATTGTAGTTTAAGTATTCAATCATTCCATAATCAATCAAAATTGAAATCGAATGTATTATTGAATTCTTTAGAAGCTGTGAACAAAATCATACTTAATTTAAAAATATTCGTTTAAAATATACGATTTTAATTTAAATATGCCATACTAATTGATTTCACTATGATTTTTTTTTCTTTGTGTAGAAGTTTTCGTATAACCATAATTGTATGTATAGAAAATGAAAGTATTTTTTTAGCAGGATTTCAATGAAAGTTGTTAATATTATTACACTAACAGATTTTATTTTTTCTTTTTTGTTTAGAATTTTAAATTAATTTTTGTTAATATTTGTTGCAATTTTTGAAATATAACACAAACATATCATTTTTAATAAACACGTTTCAATCATTTGCATAAATGTATTTTAATAATTATTTTTAAATTATATTAATTTATAATATGTAAGATTAATATTAATTAAATTGTTTTTATTTCATTTTCTATTTTACAGATATTGCAGCATATTTTAAAGGTAAGTGAAATAATGTTACAATTTAAACAAGTTTAAGTCAGCAATTAGTTTCTGAGAATTTTGGCATTAAAACAAATAAAATTGCCTTTTGATAGACTACTGTCAAATTTTGAGCAAGTTCCGTCATTTACTTTGCGTTAAACAGCAAGATTTTTCGAGGTCCACAAAATAGGCATTTCTTTGATCAATAATTTCATCGTTGGAGCTAAATCTCTTTCCACCGAGCCATTTCTTCAGGTTTGGAAATAGGAAATAGTCAGTGGTGGCTAAATCCGAAGAAGAATAAGGCGAATGAGGGGCAATTCGTAGTCTACTTCATGGATTTTTGCCAGGGAGACTAAGCTGTCACACGATTCTGTTGGTGGTCGACTGTAAGCAAACGCGGCAGCATCTTGCGGAAAGCTTTCACATACCCAAGTGATCGTTCAAAATTGAAACGACTGAGCCATGTGATATGCCTATGTCTTCCACAAACTATCGCACATTCAATCTCCAATCGGCCAACACCATATCGTGAATTTTTTCAATTGTTTTGGGTGTAGAGACCTCAACTGGGCGTTCAGAACGTTAGGCATTTTCCGTGCTTGTAAGGCCACAACGAAAGTCAGTAAACCACTTTTTTACAATTGAAATCGATTGTGCAGAGTCCCCATAGTATTTATCAAACTTTTCTTTGCTTTGATTGACGGTTTTTTTTTCGCAAAAAATAATGGTTAATAAGCACTCGAAATTCACTTTTTTCCATTTTTAAAAAAATCCACGAGGTTGTATGTTTTTACCTCTCGTATTTTAGCCCTCGTATATTATATGTTAAATATCCGTTTTTTTGTTTTGATTAAATATTTATGAGCTTACTAAGAATTATTATCCTTTATTTAAATACTTAAAATAAAATAAAATAAAATACAAAAAAGATTATTTTAATAATTTTAGGATTTTCCTTAATTCGCTGATGTGTTTTTTTACTAGTTGTTTTCTGGGAAAAGTACCTAAAACATTATTTTACTAATAGTGGGATATTTCCCTAATGTGATAAAACTTAAAAATACATTTGTCAATAGAATTTACTAAGAACGACGAAAAGTTATGACTTTTCATGTCAACATGTGATTTTGTCCATATAAAAAAAAAAACAACAACAAATACGTAGGCGCCCATGAGCATGTGCTATATGTATACTGTGTGCTGGCTTCATACACACGGTAAATACACCTTGTAGCGCATACACGCATAATACACATTGAGCTGTCAGTGAGTGATCATTTTAAGGTTGTTTTTCGCGGATCGAGAAACCAATGCGTAGCGAAGCACGCCGGGATTCGCTAGTATTTTATAAAATAATTTTTATCTTGAACATCATATATTTTTTTAAGGGTATTCACGTCAGAAATTGAAATGAAGCAAAATTTCCAAAAAAAATTATAATATTTAATTTAAAAAATCACTGTATTTAATTAAGTTTAATTTTTATTTATTTCTGTGTTTTTGATATACAATTTTTCTTGTTTATAAAAAAAATTTACTTTTTTTATTAAATAAATTTATTTACTTCTAAGAAAAATCCATAGTACATAGTGCTTAAAAAAGTGCTGCCTAGTTAAATGATAATGGAGTGTTAGTACTTTGGGTACTTTTTGCGTATTTTTTAATAAATTTTGTATGCCTTATTTTAAAGGCATAAAAGGCAGGCAACACGATTTAAAGTTACACATTTTCAATACCAAATTTTTACACTTGATTGTAAGTAGGGCAAAATTGTCAAAATTATTCGCATGTTTCTGCTGTTGAGTTTGAGGAAAACTTTACACTTTCGCAATTTTACAAGACCTAAATTTCGGACATAAATCCCCTTATTATATTTATGTGTTATATCTGGCACAAACTTGTGTGAATATTAATGATGCATTTTATAATAGGTATGATTTTTTTTATACCCTTCACCACAGAAGTTTGTCATTCCGTTTGTAATTTCTACAATATTGATCTTAGACCCTATAAAGTATATATATTCTGGGTCCTAATGAAGAGCGAAGTTGATTTAACGATGTCCGTCTGTCCGTCAGCGTGTTGAAATGGGGTTTCCGAAGACCACAGACATGATGAGGACTTGATTGTTATATATTTCTGTTACATGTGATCCATTTCTGTTTGCTATTAAAAATCAGCCAGATCGGTTGATAAATGGCTAAGATATTAGCAAAAAACCAGGACTACCTCTAATTTTTTCCGTAAAATCCCTTTGTTTTTATATGTATGTTGAATATTACGCATAAAAAAACATCAATTTGTTGAAATTCTTTTCTTTTACCTCTTCACCTTTTATACACAAACAACAAACACATAAATAAAAACCAAACAAATCTTTAATGAACGAAAATTTTTATTTAATTATATTAACGATGATTTCCCATGACCTCAATAGCTCGGTTGCTAAACGGTATGTCACAAACATTTTTTTCTCTTAGACGCGGGTTCGCGGGTTCGATTCCCCGTCTATTGAACTTTTTTTTTGTACAATTTTTTTATATTTTCTTAAGACTTTTTTTTTTGTTTTTTAACATTAAATAATTTATTTAAATAAAATTTTAAATTAATAATTAAATAATCCATAAATAGGTTAAAACCTTTAAAAACGGTTTTATTTCAATTTTTTGCTCCGATTTAAAAGAATTTATAAACAGATTTTTAAACCATTTTATTTCTCATATATTAAGAAAATTTTATACATAATTTCCCTTTGAGTGCAATAATAATTTATAATAATTTATAAAAAAAAATTTATAAACTATTTTCCTTCAAATTATTAAAATTAAGCTAAAGAAATTAAAAATATTTTGTAATACAAAAGCGAAATAAAATCCCAAATGCAAATTTGCCAGCTAAATCAAACGTTTTTGTAGAAATAAAACACATGCAGTTCTAGTGATTTCTTTTAACGATTTGTTGAAATTCTTTTCTTTCACCTCTTCACCTTTTATACACAAACAACAAACACTATTCTAGAGCTGTAATATGACCTATATAGCAAAAGACCAAAAATCTTTAGTTTAACATATTTGCTAAAAAACTCTGAAATATCGGTTTACATACAAAAAAGTTATGCCCAAAACATAAGTTTTTTTTAAATACCTATTTTCTGGAACCATAAATCTTCCCGAGTCCAAGTTTTATCACTAAACTAAATGGGTAATTTCCTCTTAAAGGCGTCCGTATATAAATCTGTCTATTCCATATATGCCCACATATAAACTTCAGTTTTTTTCTTGTTTTTGTTTAGATTAGTTTGTTTAGATTAGTTTGTTTAGGACTTCTTGATTGGCATGCACATCTGGCAACCCCTGCCAATGCAGGTAACATAGTTTAGTTTTAAGAATTTCACTGTTGGTACTTAGGGAGATTATTTTTGTAAATGAAAATGAGTCTCTTACAAACCGTAAACGAATAAACCATCGTCCAATTTTATTTCTTCCCGTACCCTTATTAAAAAACAATCTTAAGTTCTTACCAAAAGGATACAATAATAAAATGGAGACTTTAACAGAAAATTCATTAACTCCTGAAAACTGCTGTAAAACTGAAGTAAACGTTGTTAAATATAGTTACAGGTGGAGCATAACAAGTTTTTCAACGCGTCCTGAAGGAATTGGTGAATACTTGACATCTTCAACATTCTCAGCCAGTCATTATGATGAATATAAATGGTGTTTACATTTTTATCCAAAAGGTCTTTATGCAAAACCCCAGGTAGGATACGAAGATTATGTATCCTTGGGTTTGGAGTTAGTATCGCATTCGAATGCTATAATTAACGTTAAATTTTCTCTTTTAAATGATAAAAATGAAATAACACATTGGGAACAGCAAACAGGATGCCGATTCTCACATGGCTACTTACTAGGCTTGGGTTATTTCATTCAGCGAAGCGTTATATTGAATCAAGCTAATGGTCTATTGCCCGATGACATATTAACAACAATTTGCGATATTGAAATGATGCTTGATACAGTTAATACTTCAAGCAAGGGAAATGTATTAAAGAAACCTGATTGTGAGCGTATAACAATTCGAGATCTTGATCATCTATTTGATAATATGAATTTTACGGATGTTACCATTATTGTGGGTGATTCTGAAATTAAAGTCCATAAAAATATATTGGCTGCTAGCAGTGTTGTTTTCGATGCCATGTTTAAACATGATATGGAAGAATCCAGATTAAATCGTGTCACTATAACAGATATTAGTTACGAAGCTGTCCAGGAAATGTTACGATTTATTTATACTGGAAAAATTTCAAATTTTGATAATACGGCCACTGAACTTTTAATGGCTGCTGAGAAATATGCTTTAATGGACTTAAAAAAATTGTGTGAAATGGAATTATGCGGTAAACTCTCAGTTGAGGGAGCATTTGATATGTTAATATTAGCCTACCACCATGGAGCGGATTATTTAAAAGAACAAGCTTTAGAGTTTATAAGTAATAATATCGATGTCTTAGAAGCTAAATGCTGGCAAAGAATTGTCGACTCTCAAGAATATTTCGTAAATGATGCAATTATAGCGTTGACCAGATGGAGTCTTTAGAAAAAAGACAGAGATTTTTCCACACAAACGAATTTCAAAATATATGAGCTTTTCACTAAAATTACATTGGATTTCGGTTACTTTTTTTTTCGTTTATTAGTTATCCGACTCTGGGGATTTCTTCCCATTAAATAACTTATAAAGGTGTATATTTATATTTTAAATAAAAAACAAGATTTTTACAATTATATATGATTAATTAATTTTTAAGATAATTATTTAAACATTTTTAGCATATGAAAACTTCACAAATTCTAATGACTATTTTTTTTACAAAAAAAAAAAAAAATCTTTATAGTATTATTATTGTATTTTATATTTTATTTACATTTTGTTTAATTAAGAATAAAAAAATAAGATTGAAAATATTAATTAATTTTGATTGAATTTGATATTCGCAATTGTAAATATTATTTTTGTTATAACAAATGATGTAATATAATGATAGTTGTCGTAACCGCCACAATTCGATTAGCTATAAATTTTGTGGCCACAACTAAAACTGTTTCTGGGGTGTATTAATGTTAAATTAAGGGAACTATAGTTACACTTTGTATCAATTCAACATAGTTGTATTTCTAGAGAGAGAGAAACTTACTAAAAAGTCTGTGGCTGTAATTGAATTCAAACTTTGAACAGCACTGTAAAAGCACTAGATATTAACATAACTGTATTACAGTATTATTTAAGACTTCAATATATTTATATTTACTGCTGGAGTATACCACATGGAGTGAAAATTCCATGGTCTAGATGTGAAAAAACAGTTTTTTGGATTTGAAATCAATTTTATTCTTCAACGTAATCTCCTCCAAAAAATACTGGTCATTACCTTTTCAGCCGATTGTTGAGTCTTTGGCCGCATTGGTCGGCTTTCACACGCTTGCAACCACTCCACAGACTGTCTATTGGACTTCGGTGTATAATAATGAATCCACGTCTCATCCTTGTTGTAAATTGACGTGAAAATTCAATTGAATTTACTTCAAACATCTCGAAAGCATATTTTGAATCGTGATCACGTCGCAATGTTTGTTCAGCTGTTAAAAATGAGGCAGCCATCTGGCAGAAAGCTTTTTCACATATAAACGTATATTTATTCCTATGTTTGAGCGCCCCGGTAGGCTAGTTGGTAGCGTGCTAGCTTATCAGTGCGGGGGTCGTGGGTTCGATTCCCACCAGAGGCTCTGGTCTGTTTTCGCTACAACGAGCCGATGGCCTTTGTTGCTAGTGCTCGGTTAGAGTATTAATATATAATTTGTAATTATATGTTTAAAAAAAATAATAAATAAATAAAATATTCCTATGGTTCCAAGTTAGAACAAAGGGCCGTTCATATTTAAATGCCGAACTCAACCTGTTCATATATACTTGATGTCAGCAATCTCACTCACTTTAATCCTTGGATCATCTGATACAACTGCATTATTTGGACGACAAGGACGATCTGCATCGTTTGTGCTCGTATGACCAAGTTTAAACTCGGAATACCACCTTTAAACCATTGAATATGACGATCAATCCATTCTTTTGCTTGGACAGTATATTTCCCTATCCAAAAAAAAAAAATCAATACACGATACCCTTTGCAATCCACTTTTTCTCAAACTTTAAAAGCTGCATAATTTTTATAACGGTAACTTTTTTTATGACTAATGAAATGTCATGCAATTTTAACACAATTTATATAACAGTTGTTCCTACTGAACAAACAAAAAATATTGGCAATTGTCACGCAATCTCTATGTGAGGCCTCTTATTTTTCACTCCAAGTGCAAGCACAATTCTCGTTTAATTAATCCTTGATTAGAAATTTGGACTAAATGGTCAATTTTTAATGCTTCCATTCCGATGGCACCTGGTAGCTTTTCATTTTGTTTTGCTTTTTTAATTTGTTGTAAAACATGTGTACTTTTTAGGGATAAGATTGGTAAATCATTTCTGGTCCGTATATAGATCCAGAAAACGGTACTTAAACGCAGTTGAATTCCGTTTATGACAGACCGAAAACGGTACGTAAACGGAACGTATTAAAATTATTAAAATTTGATTCAATTGAATATCAATACAATATTTTTTAATAAAGTTTTCCACACGGCTTAAATTAGAATTATATCATAGAATTACAAGACAAAAAAATCAAAAATGGATATTTTTCTTACAGTTTCTCACGTTTTTCTCGTCCCCAGTAAAATTTTGTAAATGGCTCATATACTTTTATTCCATGGATACCTTAACTTGGAGATTATAACGGCCGAAGTATTATCTATTAATATAATTTTAATAATTTTAAAATCTTTTTTTTTATGGAATTTCCCGAAAAACATATTTTTGACACCTTTTCAGCTTGACCCATATACCAAAAAGTCATTATCGAGAAAACCCAAAAAGAAAATTTTTATATTTTTTAATTTGTGTATGCAAAATTGGGAGGCAGATGAAAGTATATGCTGGATATCTCAGATATGAAACAAGATATCGCAAAAGTTGTTTCGGAATCAGAAAGAGGATATTTACATTATATATAATTCATTCCTTAGACAATTTTTTTCTAAAATGGTCAATTGGTCCAACTAATAATTAGCCGACGATCTGCCGCCTGTCACCTCAATGGAAAATTCTCTTTTTTTAAACATAAAGGACAACTTCGAATATAATAAATAAAATTACTATTATGTAGCTGTCATAGTAACTAACATGAGCAATAACCCTGCAAACATTTGGAAGATATGCTAGCATACGTCATTTAATCGACATATTAAAATCAAAGTAGTACTTTGAAAATGTCGCTGATTTATCATCCAGGCGACAATTTATCCCTACATGACTACGTGGTCAGGGTATAATGAGTTGCTTCTGATGTTTGTATACCAATCGACTCAAAATCACCATGCCACCATGTAAAACATTTTATTAAAATATAGGTACATAAGTTTCTACTGGCCCAATGACGAACTTGGTTAGAATCGGCACCTATTCAGTCCCAGCAAAAATAAATGGAAGTGATTCTTAAGGAATTAATTTTTCATTGGTTCTAAAGTATCGTTTAGTTCTGATTTTTCTCTTCTAAGGAAGTTCTTTTTCACAACTTATAAAAATGTGATTTTTAATGAAATCTAGATTTTTAATGAAATCTATGACGCTACAAAAAGTAAAAAATTTATTGTAGTAAAAATTGCAAGGATTTCGAATAGAGATAAGGCCCGATTGCTGAATTTCCCACTAAAATTTAAAGAACAGTAAAACTCAAACTTTGTATAGGAAACAACAACAAATGTGTCAGTTAAACTCCCAGGTAGAAGCTAACGGGAGAATGTGAAAATGAGGCTAAGGCCCGATTACTGATGTCCTGTAGAAATCTAAATTACAAATTCAAAATTTATTTGGGAAGAACAAAAGATTTAATTTTTTTCTAAACCATAAGAAGGGCTTTAGATGCAATGAAAAAGGATCATAAAAGAAAACTTCCACCCTATGACACCCCTATGTAAAAATCATTGGTTCCGATCCAAATTTTCACAACACTGGAATCAAAATCACTGCTTCTTTTTCTCTTCTTTTGCTACTTTTTTTTGCTGGGGTATTATGTTACCTCCCTTTTGGAGTTGGTATTAAATGGTATTTTGATACACAAAAGCTGATTGAAATGTAAACTTTGTATGTTATATGGGACCATAAATCATGACTTCAGATTTAATTAAAATATGACCATATTTGGACCTAGTCCATATTTAAACCAACCTATTTATTTTAATGTACTTGTTTTTTGGAAATTTCATTCGAATTTAATTCTATATTTTCTGCCTTGTTCATAAATTACAAATGTGGACCCTTCCCGATATTTGAACCGCTTTCTAAAAAATTACCCAAATTATACTTAGTGTAGGGTATCCTATAAACGGAATGCCCTTTTTTAATTTTCTTAACTGTTTGGTGAAAATATCTTTTGGAAAAAACACTAACACTACAAAAAAAAAAAAATACTTTGTTCCAATTTACTGAAATGCACTCTGGTGACCGATCACGATATAGTTCCTTTGTTTCATTAAAATTTACATTATTTTATTAATTAGATAATATAAATTTCAATTAAATTTAAAATAAATGAAATTCTAATTATAAATAAAAACTTTTTAACAATACAAAATTAAAAATCGAGGAAATTTGAAAATTTAAAACTATAAAAGTTGAAAAAATTTAAAGAGCACTATAACGAAAAAATTAAAATGGAAAAACTACTTAAAAATTATATATCGGCAAATGTGACGCCGTAATCACGAAATAGGTCACAGGATATATCCCTTTAGACCAATCAGGTTTACACCAGTCACATGACATGTGCTTGAACTTAAACTGATACATTTTTTGCCACGCAGTACAAAAACGATTATTGCCGCAATAAATGTTTTCTTCCAGTTGAAGTGATGACGGAATCTTCTTTTCCATGTTCGCTGGGAATTTTTACTAATTATTACCAAGCCAACAATACAAAGGAAACTCTACTAAATACACTCAATAATACCGTACATGACTTTAATAAAAATTCCCTTGACACTGAAATAAAACATGACTAAAAATTGTAATATCAAACAAAAACAAAAAACATCTTTATCTATTTTATGGCTGCCTATAATTTAGACTATAATTAGAAATTATTTTATTCTTCTCTATTTTGCTATTGTTTATGAGGGAGAATAGTAACAGAAAATGAAACTGAAATAATAAATTAAACGTTGTTTTATTTCCAATAATAATATAATAAAATATTATGAAAAAAGATAATATATACTCCTACCCGAAAAATCTTTACGGTAAAAATAATTTAACAGCATAAAATATAAACTTTTGTTTTTATTTAATTTAAAATTTTTCCACATGGTTGATTTTAGAAGGAAACTGAAGCAGGAACTTCCGCATTTATTTTTGAATTTGTTAAAATTTATGCAAAATTAAAAAAAAAAATATATATACATATACAATATATAAATATGGTGGATTTCATCTGAAGTGTACAAACCAGAGAACTGCAAATGCTGATTGCAAAACGTTTATACGCAATCAACACAATAATAAATATGTGTTTGCATTCAAACGTTGAATATACTCCAACACACATATTTGTTGATGATTTAAAATCAATCAAACGACGTGCAAATTGTTGTCACTGATTTATAATCATCGGTCATTTTTATACCATTGATTTTATTATGTTCGTTTGAGTCAACAATAATTATTTTGATGTAGAATAAATCAGAAAAAGCAATAAATAAAGCGTATGTGTGTATTCATAATTAAAACAAAATAGTTTCTTATCTATAAATTAGGGTGGGTCTAAAATCCGTTTTTTTAGAATTTTTATTAGTAATACCAAAAATATTGTTCTTTGTGAAATTTTTTTTTTTTTAATTTAGGTCGATATCTCAGGCTCTCCCAATCCGGTTAAAGTTAAATATTGCCTAATTTTCCAATCAAAATAGATGAAAAAAAAATTTAGACAATATTTAAATTTTTCCGGATTAGGCAAGCCTGAGATATCGACCTAAATTTTTTTTCCAAAAAAATATTTTTATTTCACAAAGAAGAATATTTTTAGTATTGTTTTACTAATAAAAATTCTAAAAATGCGAATTTAAGTCCCACCCCAATGTACACAATATCAATTATGAAATGTGTTTCTATTTTGTTTTGATTATGATTAGACTCTTACGCGTTGTTTGTTGTTTTTTCTGATTTTTTCAACGCTGACTTTTTGTTGAGTGATTACATTTGCAGTAAACATAATAGACAGATGATTCACACTGATCCCAATTACGCGTTCAGTAACATGATGCTGATTTTATTCTACAGTGAATTTTGTTGAATTATTAAATGTGAACAAGAATTTTTGTGTATGATTAAATCAAGAAAAAAGTTGATTTTGCAGTTCTCTGGTACAAACTTATCAAACCGATGGCTTCCCAGCAAAATAAAATGGATGTTATTCTTTACGAATCTCTTTTTCAGAACATCCAAAGAAGTTAATAGTGCAAATTTTTCGATTTGTAAGAAGTCATTTTAAATAACTTCTAAAATGTTGATATTAACCCCTACTAGTAAAAAAAAACAATTATTTAGTTGGTCCATAAATGGTTAATTCCTGCAGTCATTAAATGCCTTAATGAAAACATATTTTGCATACCAGTGATATTCACTTTGTCCTGGTCGGAATAATAATTCTTTGCGTTTTTAAAATCACATTTTTAACTTTAAAAAAAGCTACTCCCTATATTTAACAACTTCCGTAAACTAATGAAAAAGTCCATCTGCTCATCGATTTTTCATAGCACCGAAACAAACTACTTCCTCCCAATGACACGCCAATGTTAAAATCATTAATGATTCACCGAAACTTTCACAACTTCGTGCTCAGTAGATGTAGTGTTTAACTACTTCTTCCTCAGGTCTTAATTTGCTGGGTTGGGATCGAAATTAAACTTGCACCAAGTTGAGTTCTATTGGGTAGTAGTTATTTTAGCGAGATCGGTCAAGGACTCTCCGAGTTGTAGGGTGTTGAATTTTAACATTTACCCCAAACAGCCCTGTTTTTGGATACATATAACAAATTACCCATTGTAGTTACAAAAACAAGGAAAAAAAAATTTTTTTACAAAATGGTTTTTTTTATTATATATATTTTTAAGAAAGCTTAGGTCTTTTCTTTTAAGATCTTTGTGGTCGCTTAATGGGATGCAACTTGTTTACTTATCAAAATAAACGTTTAGTAACTTGAAACAACGGTTTTTTAAATTTTTGATATACGCGCCATTTTAAAAAACCCAAATATGTACAACTCAGAAATTAAATCACTGTGGAAGTGAATCACTAGAAATGGAAAAAATTTAATTTTTTATTATTTATTTGTAATAATAAAAAAATATATAATATTTATTTTACTTAAAGTAAAATTTGTAAACTGCTTAAAAATGCATATATTCTTAAAAAAATATGTTCTAAGGTCTTCTTTAGAATAAAAAATTTTTTGATTCTGATGACCTTTCATCATGAAAAGTACTTAGATTCTAAGGACTATCTAAAAAAATCTTTGAATCTAAAATATTTTCTATTAGAAGAAGTTAATAGAATCTATGTTTTTATTAAAAAAATTCCTTAGAATTTAAAAATTTCAAATTTTCTTCAGGAAAAACATTTCTAAATTTAAAGAAATTTTTCATAGTTTCGAATCATAATATAACTGTAGGGGCCATATTATGGTAAAATTATGGTAATTTTATTATCATAATAACTATATTTAGTACGACTATATTATAGTACGACTATATAAAATAGTACGCAGAATCATAATATTATTGTCCCATGTTTTTTCTCTGCGTGTAGGTAGTACATTTCATAGAATGAGTTTAAAAGTTTTTATTAGGTTCAAGAAGGGCCTGATATTTTGACAATAAGAATCACATTAAATATTTTGTATTCTCATAACTTCCTTTATTATACACCGACCAATAATTCACAATGCACGAAATTCCAATACCCTTCTTGAAATGTTTTGACATAATTTATCCAATTGTTATGAATTAAAATATATTAAATCATTTCATATTATAAATAAATAAAAAAAATAAATTTTAACTATTTATATAGGAAAACAGTAATTTTATTCCTGAGGTGTACATACATAAAATGGCGCATCTCAATAAGCGGAAACAACCTAAGCTTTATTAAAAAAATATAAACACGAACCCATTTAAAAAAAAGAGGCCAACAAAATTTTGAATGAGAAAAAAACTCAAAAAAATTTTTTTTTATATTTTTTTTTTTTAAAGATTGAAGAGAAATCTATCGAAAACTTTTTGGACAATATTTTCCAACTAGAGTCCTTGACCAATCCCGCTGAAAATTTGTGTCATAACTACTATCCAATGGAACTCAACTTGGTGCAAGTTTCATCCCGATCCCAAAACATCGATGTTAAAGTTCGTACACTTAAGATGAAATGCACCATATATATAATGAGATGTTGTTATTGTAAATCATTAATAATAATTATTATCAGACAATTATGTAAATTTATCATGAACAATTTAAAAGTAAAAAAATATAAATTTTCATTTATGGATTTTTTGTTATAACTTGTTTTTTTTTTTTTTTTTTTTTTTGTAAAAAGGCTCATTTACGGGATGAAGAAGAAATCATTTTTATTGAAAAATTTTAACTCCCACAAGGGAGTTGGGAGGCTGCCGCAGTTTCATCCCATCTAAAAACTTGTTAGTGGTTGGTTTATGTTTCGATTGATAAAAGTATTTTGTATTGCTAAATTGTTTTATTTATGAAAATTTATTTTTCTAAAAAGTGCATGCCGTAACCGCGAATTAAACCGGCAACTCCCTGTCTTTACTAGATTTGTGGGCGTTCTGGTGTTATGGTGATTCGCATTGGACTGATACAAGGAAGTTTGGGGATTCGATTCCTTGCCACGGCAACATCAATTTAGAAAAATAATATGCTATTAACTAAAAAGTTTCAAAAATTTTCACCAATTTACCATCAGATGGCGACCAACAACTGTTCTAAGTTACTTAGAAGTGAATAATATTTTGCATTCACCTCAAATATTTTTCAGCTTAAAAAATTTTTTCATCACTAAAAATTTTTTTTACCATAAACAATTTTTTCACCTCAAAAAATTTTTTTACCTTACAATTTTACACCAAAAATATTTCTTTTCACACTCAAAAAAGTTTTTCACCTTAAAAAATTTGTTTAACCTCGATAATTTTACTTCTAAAGTTTTTTACATTATTTGTATCAAAAACAGTAGAGAAAATTTTTTTAGGATATTCAATCGTACTCTCTTTTATTTTGTTACTGACTAATTTTTACTAAACTTTTCTGGAAAAGTACACAAACAAACCTAATATATCACACATTTTAAAAACAATAACATTTTAAGCATCTTTAGCACCCTTAAAATTTTCTTATCCAAACATAAATTTAAAAAAGTCTAAACTAAACCACTCGTCCGTCTCCCACCAACAACAGATACAATTTTTAACCAAGTGTTTATGACAATTGTTTTTAGTACGCGGCCAAATCAAAAACAGCAGACACAGCTGCATGAATGCAGTTTTTTAATTCTTTTTCTTTTAAACAAATGTTGCATGAGTATTTTTTAAATTGTGTCATGGATGCACAAAAAATCTAAACAAAAACAACAAAAAATTGTATACAATGTATTAATCCACAATAACAAAAGCATAAAAAAAAATATTTGTAAATAAAACTTTACAAAAGCAACAAAAACGTTCAAGTCATGATAAACAACAATTTTTTTAGGAAGTATATAAACAAACTTTATGAAAAAAATAAACATTTTCAGAAAAATAATGGAAAATGTTTAACGTTTCTTTTTTAAAAAGCATACAGTTTATGTGGGTGAATGAAGTAACAATATGATGATTAAGCAAAAATTTTTTTGTACTTTTGTAAAAAATATAGACAAATGATTTCGAAATTAAAATTAAAGATGAGCTGTCAAAAACAAATCGATAAGTAACGTTTAGTTTATTTGGTAATTGTACTTTTTTATTATAACTAAAAATATGGTCCTTCGGATTTGTTAAGAATATGAACAATATATCTTTACTTAACAAATCTCTTATATATTTAACTACTCCCTTTCGAAAGCTGTCTTTATTTAGCTGTTTTTTTTAATATATCTGTTTCCTAAATAAAAATATGGTCCTTGGAACCTCCCAAAAAATTTACTTTATACATTTCTCATTAACTCTTCCTCTGTGTGATACTTTTGAAACTTTTTAGGTATGCTTGCCCACAATTTTTTTTTTGGCCAGGTAGAAGATTAGATTATCGTAAATATGTTCAAAGGTGATTTGTGGTGGAGATTTGCCCCTCTATCTAGTTTCATACAGAAAAAAACATTTCCGAAAAAGCAATGAAATTTTACTGGATCTCGTCCATTGAAACTTTTCATAAAATTTTATATATTCAAAATTTCACTCCATCATGCATATTATTAGTTCGGCCGTGTGCTAAGAAAACACACGCAAATACTTTCGGGCCCGGTTGTAGGTCCATATTGTGGAGACAGGGCTTAAAAATGTTTCACCAACCCTACTTTCGCACCAACCAAAAAATTAAATTTGGTACCAAATCCGCTATTTTTGGTAGCTACAAACAACAGCACAAACTCAAAATTTTAATTTATCGTTTTATCTAAGCGATTTAGCACAATAAAGGTGAAGACGAATCAAGAAATCAAGTAATGAAATTTAATGATTTTTGCTATGAATAACACTTATTAGTAAAATAAAATTATATACCGAAAATTGTTGATCTAGTGCAGTGGTCGGCAGAAAGAGAGAATATGTATTGGTGTTTTACACCGCAAGAAATTATTTTATCTTTACAGATAAATAAATGAATAAATAAATTAATCGATAAGAGAATATCCGTATTCAGTGAATTAAAATAGTTCATGTTTTTGTTTTCTCAATTATAAAAAATACAAATAATTCATAATAATGATAATAATAATTTTTTGATTGCATACAAAGCACTATGCCTCATTTAATATATTTCAAGAAAATAAAAAAAATTCCACATTTTTACTATAAAATGCAAACGAAAATAAAATTTTACCGAAATGTATTCCGCTTCCTACAAAATCTGTATGTATTAGCTGTGTTTAATTCCAAAAAACCTTTAAACTGGTTTTTGAGTTAAAGGGATGTTCGTAAGACATATGCTGATGGTAAAAGTAATTTTTTTTAAATTTAAAAATCGTTCGTGAAAAAGTTTGAAAAAAGGTTTGAAGGCAGATAAATTAAATTAATTGCTTTTAAAAACATTTAAAAAACTTAAATTCGACTGTGTCGAATCTTTGAATACCCTCCACCAATGAGCTAAAAAATATTCTCATTGTTTTTGATACAAATAATGTAAAAAACTTTAGAAGTAAAACTATGGAGGTGAAAAAAATTTTTTTTGAGGTCAAAAACTTTTTTTTGGATGTGGAAACAAATTTTGTGGATGGAAAAATTTTGAGGAAAAAAATTTTTTTGAGATGCAATAAGAAAAAAAAGCTATAAATTTGCCTATGCCGAATTTTTGAATATCCTCCACCAATATCCTTAAAAATGTTTTCTACTATTTTTGATTCAATTAATGTAAACAACTTTAGAAGTAAAATTATGGAGGTCAAAAAAAATTTTTAAGGTGAAAAACTTTTTTGGATGTGAAGACAAATTTTTGTGGTGAGATGAAAAAAAGTTTTTGAGGTAAAAAATATTTGAGGTGAATTTAAAATATAATTTAATTCTAAGCGACTGGTGAATAAAAAAGTGAAAATATTTTACTTGCCAGTGCTACCAATTTAATTTGTATGGACAATTTAGAGGTACCTTTACATTTTCACCCATAACATTTTAACCGCTGGACCGTTTTTGCTTATTTTCAATACCAAACTGCCCGGGAGGATGTCCATTAATCTAGGCAAAAATGAGCACCACCGCTTGCTTCTTCACGCCGTAATCGCCATTTCCAGACAGACGGACATCGCTAAATCGACTTGAAACCACATAAGGATCACGAATATATATACTGTATAGTGTCTTAGACCTATATATTTTGACATGTTACAAACGTAATGAAGTTCCAGATTTGATAACAAAACTAAATTTTACTTGTAACGTATTTTTTTTTTAAATTGGAATTTTATTGCTTTTTAAATTTCAAAAATTTAAAAATGTTATAAGTTGAATATAAAACTTTTTTTATCTCCTGAAAAGTACCAGTACGATATCTTCCAATTTTAGTTAAAAGTTTTCAATAGATTTAGGTGTACTTCAGCCTTAAATTTATTCTACCAGCTATAGTTTTTTCACAAAGATTTTACTAGTTTTGCTGAAAAGCTTTTACTCCTTTCAAAATTTTTTACTGGACTTTTTAACCCTTCGATTAACTACGTTAATATTTTTCGAATTCTTTAAAGAAATAAAAACCTTTTTAGAAAATTTCAAGAATTTACGAATACTATAAATAGTTGGGTACTTTCACTTCAAAATAACCCAAATTATATTTTTTTGGTTTTAATTATGCAGCATCTTCGTATAAACATGAATATGACCTATAAACCTAAAAGTTATAATACACATTTAAATTCTAGTACAATGTATGTAATTTATATATAAAACCTCATTATTCATTGAGAAAATTTATGTAAAAATATATAAGAAAAGAAGATAAAGAGTTCATTAGGCAACAAAGTAAAAATATTCACATCCAAACACCAGAAGAAAAAGCTCAATGAAGTTACACATACATTTTCCTTATACATGATTTATTTTCAGATTGTCTCAGCATTTTTCTCCACATTCATATCCAAAGACAACAATTTTTCAAGTATATAAATATACTTAAGAAAACCCCATTGTTTGTTAGCCAAAGGGCGTCCCTTTTTTCTCGTTATCATAATGATAATACACAACCAGAAAACATAATAATAAAACAATTCAGAGAAGAAAATAAGCAACTAAAAGAAGGAAGTTTTCAAATAATAATATAAGAAAGTAAAGGAAAAACTAGGTAATGAATACAACAATGTGATTCACATATGAACGAAGGAAATCATTTGAATTCACAAATCTTTAAATAAGAAAATAAAATATAATACATTTTTAAAGTATTTAAAAATTACATAATACAATTTGTGGTAGCTTTGTTATTAAACATTAAAAGTATTTTTTTTTTAAATAAAAAATCTATCACAAAAAAAACTCCCACACATTACTAATATTCTATTTTTAAAATGTCATAAAAAATTGGAATCTATGGTAACTTCAGTTTATATAAAACTTGCATGTCATTTCTCAGGAAAATTATGTGAAAATTCAAAACAAAAAAAGTAAGAATTTTATAATCTGGTTAAGGCGAATTTTGTACACTCTTAATCAACAATTATTTATAAAGCTTGATTAAAATATGTTTATCTAACATAATTCAAGCTTTAGCAAAAGCTGTTTCTTATATACGAAAAACAGCTGTTATATAAAAAAAAATTATGAAGCTTTTATTGTATATGTGTAACTGTAACTAATTTGCTAAAGCTTTTGCTTAATTCAGCAACTAGCTTAATTACCCATCTAAAAATCGAAATATATATGAGCATACATGATCATACATGGGCCTGTATATGATCATACATGGGCATACATGGTCATATACGTCCATACATTGTTCAATATATGACCATACATGATCTCATATATGATCATATATCTTCGGATCCGAAATTTGAGGGTATATAGACGTATATGATCATATACGAGCATACATGAATAATATATGAGCATGTATGATAATATATGCACATATATCACCATATACCCTCAAATTTCGGATCCGAAGATATATGGTCATATATGAGATCACGTATGGACGTATATGACCATGTATGCCCATGTATGATCATATACAAGCCCATCTATGATCATGTATGTTCATATATATTTCGATTTTTACATGGGTATGCAAATAATTACGTAAAAGCTTTAGCTAGTGAGAGGTAGTAAGTGTACTGATAGAAAAAGCTTAATTATATTAATGAAACTTTTCATAAATTTTTGTTTAATGCAATCATATATTATATTTATAAAACATTTAATGAATATAAATTTACAAAGCTTTAAAATTAAGGGCTTAAATATAATAAAGCTTTTGCTATAAGTTAACTTAATAGCTCACTAGCTAAAGCTTATACAAAATTAATTTCTTAAAAGCTTTTCGCTATATAAGAGAGTGTTGACAAATCAAGCTTTAAGCTTGAAATCTTTAAAGTTCATCACATTTAAGTCATATTACCATTCTCCAAAAGCCATTCCACCAAAGTCACTGACAATTTTAATATACTCCTTCGTCCTATTATGGAGTGCATAATAAAACTGACTACAAAAAAAGAAAAAAAAAGAGTAGAAGCATCCATGTCGCGCACATTAATCATGACAGTAGCATAGTTCCACTACTAACAACAACTGCTGCATCGAACATAATTGCATTCAACAACTGTTGAAAACTTTATACAATTTTAACAAGCAAGAAGTATAAACATGCCTCACTTCAACTTCAAATTTCAATAAAATAAACAAAATTTTCCCAAAAATAAAAAGAAAAAATAAACAAAATTTTCCTTTAAAAAAACTTAAACACGATATTGTCTCAAGTTTTTCATGACTTGAAATTTTGATTATATTTTTTTTTATTTCGTTGAAGATGATGAATTGTTAGGAAAGCAGCAATTTGTTGCTGAGCTTTTTGCAGTTTGATATTATAATTTTTATTTAATGCAGCATTTGTATGCATTATTCCTTTAAAAAAATGCAATTGTAATTTTTTTGTATAAATATTAATATTTTCCATGATAGTGTGACATTATGAGAATGTTATAAAGTTAAGGTCAATGAACTTTAAAATCTATAAAGCTTTTGAAGCTCTCTTGAAATTTCTAATTATAATTTCCTAAACATTTTTAAATTCTTCTGAAATTTTAGTATTTGCTTTAAACTCAATAAAGCTAAAGATTTCGTTTTTGTAAAAATTCCTCTTTAGTTAGGATTTCTCCTAAGAAGACTTTTACTGGTTAATGCTTTTTAAATAAACTTTACTTAAAAGCTTTAGCTAGCTCCTAAATTTATAATTAAAATTAAAAGCAAAAGTTTATCTTTAACAGATTTCTTAGAAAAATTAAAATCTGTTTAACTCATATTTTATTAAAATAACTTTCCAGTTTTATTGTGTAGCTAATCAAATTTTTTTAGCTTAAACTTTTCGAAATCAATCCCTTCTTAGCCTGATATTTTAAAAGTTTTATTTATTTTTATACATGCATACACTTTTTTTTTATTAATATTATGTATGTTTAAATTAAAATTTGTCATTTTCATTTATAATTTATTTGTTATTTCAAATTGTTAACAAATGTTAGCATAATAATAAATTCATAACAACCATTACTAACATTTAATCTAAAATTTATTAAAATATGACGTTTGGCATTATACACTTGTAAAAATTGTTTAGTAAAAAACTAAAGGTAAATCAAATTGATTGAAAATGGATGAGTGTTGAATAATTTTATTTATATCCATGTAAAAATCGAAATATATATGAACATACATGATCATACATGGGCTAGTATATGATCATACATTGGCAAACATGGTCACATACGCCCATGTATGGTTCAATATATGACCATGCATGATTTTAAATATGGTCATATATCTTCGGATCCGATAATTGAGGGTATATGGCCGCTTATGGTTATATATGTGATCATATATTATTTATGAATGCTCATATATGACCATATACGGCCATATACTCCTAAATTTCGGATCCTAAGATATATGGTCATATAGAAATTATGTACGGTCATTTATTGTATGCCCATGTGGGTGTTTAAAAAAATGGTTTTATTTAAATATTTTGTAATTTTTTGCTATTATTGTCGTTGTTAAAATTTCCTTTTATTGATTAATTTAGTCTATAATGACCGAAGAAGTTGTAAAAATAACGGCAGATGAGAAGTAAAGATTTATCTCTACAAAGTCATTTTACTGAAATTCAAAGTTATACTAGTAAAATATTAAAGTTGAACACGCCGACTACATATATGCAATAATTTGGGTTTAAATTCGAAAAACGGTCCAAATTTCGGGAAGGCTCCTAATTCTCTTTTATGAATAGCGCATATAATATAAGAGATAAATCTGTAAAAAAAATTTCGATTAAGTTAATTAAATATGATTCGATTTACTTTAAATTTGGTGGCATAATTTATGGTCCCAGATATCGTTTACAACCTCAATTTAAATTTACGGTTTTGTGTGTCTTAATACCATTAAAGCCTAACACAGATTGTACCTTTCTATGCGAGGTAGGTATGAGTAAAAAACTATTCTAACCTAATTCTACAGTGAACGTCCTTGGGCCAATATGTACAGGGTGGCGCAAAAATAACCTTCCGATGTTTTTTGGCTGGAATTTAAAAAAAAAATGAAAAACTGATTTCTCGTGGATTATTTTTATTTGGTCTTTTAATTTTTTTTTACATCAAGTCGAGAATATGATATCATGTAAATGGCCGCCGCCACAGTTGATTGTCATTTGAGCCCTTTTTATGGCATTTTCCATCACTTTGGCCAAAACTTCCGGCGATAGGTCCTCACATTCTTGACGGATATTGTCTTTAAGAGTCTGAGGCTTGTTGACATAAACCCGCGACTTCAAAAAGCCCCACAAAAAGAAGTCTGGAGCGGTCAAATCAGGCGATCTTGCTGGCCAGTGCAAATCGCCAAAACGGGAGATTAGGCGCCCGGGAAATGCATCCTTCAGCATATCGGTTGTGGCACGTGCAGTGTGTGGCGTTGCACCGTCCTGTTGGAACCACATGTTTTCCAATCCCAATTCATCAAGTTGCGGCAAAAAGAACTCGTTGATCATTGATCTGCAGCGTTCAATATTCACAGTAACCGTTTCGCCCGCGACGTCTTCGAAGATAAAAGGTCCGATGACTCCTCCAGCGAAAACAGCACACTATACAGTGACTTTGAGCGGGTGTAATGGCTCTTCGTGGGTTACACGCGGATTTTCAGTGCCCCAGAAGCGTAAATTTTGCTTATTTACGAACCCGCTATGATGGAAATGGGCCTCATCACTCATGATTATTTTTGATGAAAAATCATCTTCATTATTGCTCAAATAAATAGTCACCAATATTCCGCGTTCTGGAGCAGTGTAGCGTAATATTGTTTATTAACGTGTATGTCGCATGTGTTTACTACACAAATGTCAAAACAGAACTGACATTAGGGGCCAATCGCAAAATTTATAGCATTTTCTGATATAAGGATTACTTTTGCGCCACCAAAATTTCATAAAAATAGCTTTATATTTGCCATCTGTGATTCGATTAAAATTATAGTTTTGTGTATCTAAATACCATTTAAGTCCAATTCATAATGGACCTTTCTACAGGAGGTAGGTCTGAATTTGAACCTATTCAAACTAAATTCAATAGGGTTCCTCCTTGGGCCAATAGAAACTTATGTAGAAAATATCTTTATATTTCCGAATTGTAGTTTGATTACAAAGTTAACGTATGTCCAGACATCATTAAATCGTTTCATGAAGTGATTCTGAGTGGAATACTATACTATAAAATTTATGTGGTATAAGTCTGATATTTTTGGTAGCAAGCCCATAACTAGTTTGTTATGGGCTGATCACGTAGTAGTGACTTGTAGAAGATTTTTATTGGATTTGACTCAGTTAGCTACGGAAAAGAGTAATTTTTTTTTCAAGCAAAATGTTTTTCACAGTTTTCTTTTTTTATATAAATCGAGATTTTTTGATTGTTATTTTTTTTGTTTGTAACGGGTTTTAAACCTTCGTATATTTACGAAAAATAAAGCAAATTAATAATTCTTAGCTAGGCTGATGCATGTATTTCCGAACTATATATATTTTTGAAATATACGGAGGTTGAAGCTCGCTTTAAACTACAATTAATAAACGAAAAACCTCGGAAGTATATAAAAACTACAAAACAAAATCTAATAATTATTACTTGAGACCGAGTATAACAAAAAACAATATTTCTATTTTTTTTTATTTTCTTTACAAATATAACATTTTTGGTCTTTTTTAATTTTAGTATCAACATTGTGCCCGTTAGGAAAACAACACATGATTGCTAAGAGGACAGAAATGTAGCAAAATATTCGTTTTTAATAGGTTTTTTGTTCAGGCTCTGCCTTCTTTTAGAGGCTCTAGCTTGTATAACCAAAAAAAATATTTTTATTTTATTTTTTTTTTCTTTATAAATGTAACATTTTTGGTCTTTTTTAATTTTGGTATCAACATTGTGCCCGTTAGGAAAACAACTTAACCACATGTGTGATTGCTAAGAAGACAGAAATATAGCAAAATATTCGTTTTTAATAGGTTTTTTGTTCAGGCTCTGCGTTCTTTTAGAGGTTCTAGCTTGTATAACCAAAAAAAATATTTTTATTTTATTTTTATTTCTTTATAAATATAACATTTTTGGTCTTTTTTAATTTTGGTATCAACATTGTGCCCGTTAGGAAAACAATTTAACCACATGTGTGATTATTAAGAAGACAGAAATGTAGCAAAATATTCGTTTTAATAGGTTTTTTGTTCAGGCTCTGCGTTCTTTTAGAGGTTCTAGCTTGTATAACCAAAAAAAATATTTTTATTTTATTTTTATTTCTTTATAAATAAACATTTTTGGTCTTTTTTAATTTTGGTATCAACATTGTGCCCGTTAGGAAAACAACTTAACCACATGTGTGATTGCTAAGAAGACAGAAATGTAGCACAATATTCGTTTTTAATAGGTTTTTTGTTCAGGCTCTGCCTTCTTTTAGAGGCTCTAGCTTGTATAACCAAAAAAATATATTTTTTTATTTTTCTTTTTTTTAAATTTTTTTTTTCTTTATAAATGAACATTTTTGGTGTTTTTTAATATTGGTATCAACATTGTGCCCGTTAAGAAAACAACTTGACCACATATGTGATTGCTAAGCAGACAGAAATGTAGCAAAATATTCGTTTTTAATGGGTTTTTTGTTCAGGCTCTGCCTTCTTTTAGAGGCTCTAGCTTGTATAACCAAAAAAAATATTTTTCTTTAATTTTTTTTTCTTTAAAAATGTAACAGTTTTGTTTTTTTTTTTAATTTTGGTATCAACATTGTGCCTGTTAGGAAATCAGCATAACCACATGTGTGATTGCTAAGAAGACAGAAATGTAGCAAAATATTCGTTTTAATAGGTTTTTTGTTCAGGCTCTGCGTTCTTTTAGAGGTTCTAGCTTGTATAACCAAAAAAAATATTTTTATTTTATTTTTATTTCTTTTTAAATATAACATTTTTGGTCTTTTTTAATTTTGGTATTAACATTGTGCCTGTTAGGAAATCAACTTAACCACATGTGTGATTGCTAAGAAGACAGAAATGTAGCAAAATATTCGTTTTTAATAGGTTTTTTGTTCAGGCTCTGCCTTATTTTGGAGGCTCTAGCTTGTATAACCAAAAAAATATATTTTTTTATTTTTCTTTTTTTTAAATTTTTTTTTTCTTTATAAATGAACATTTTTGGTGTTTTTTAATTTTGGTATCAACATTGTGCCCGTTAGGAAAACAACTTGACCACATATGTGATTGCTAAGCAGACAGAAATGTAGCAAAATATTCGTTTTTAATGGGTTTTTTGTTCAGGCTCTGCCTTCTTTTAGAGGCTCTAGCTTGTATAACCAAAAAAAATATTTTTCTTTAATTTTTTTTTCTTTAAAAATGTAACAGTTTTGTTTTTTTTTTTTAATTTTGGTATCAACATTGTGCCTGTTAGGAAATCAGCATAACCACATGTGTGATTGCTAAGAAGACAGAAATGTAGCAAAATATTCGTTTTAATAGGTTTTTTGTTCAGGCTCTGCGTTCTTTTAGAGGTTCTAGCTTGTATAACCAAAAAAAATATTTTTATTTTATTTTTATTTCTTTATAAATATAACATTTTTGGTCTTTTTTAATTTTGGTATCAACATTGTGCCTGTTAGGAAATCAACTTAACCACATGTGTGATTGCTAAGAAGACAGAAATGTAGCAAAATATTCGTTTTTAATAGGTTTTTTGTTCAGGCTCTGCCTTATTTTGGAGGCTTTAGCTTGTCTAAAACTTTGGGTTCAGAAGAGATCTTTTGCCGGATCGAAATATATGTATCGACCTAGCTAAAAATTGAAAATTTGCTTTATTTTTGAAATATACGGAGGTTGAAAGCTCGCTATAAACTACAAATATTAATAAATAATATTGTAAAAAATATATAACATTCGAAAATAAAATCCAAGTAAAAACAAAATAAGCCTTCGGTCATTCAGATGGTATTATAAATTGTCGAGGCATGGCTTTTCAAAGCTAGACTAGTAAAAGTTTCAAAATTTGTGTTTTTGTTATTTCCAATCAAGCAATTCAATTCATTGTTTTTTTTTTTAATAAAAGGATTTTTAAATAAAATTTCACCATCTTGGACAAATTTTACTGATTTAAATTTGTAGTTTTCTCTTGTACGACCCCTTTGGTGTTCGCTTTAGAGAGATTCCACAGTACTCTCAATTGCGAATGCTAAATCCAATCTAAATTAATTCGCTAGCTAAATCAATACTTTAAATTTTTTTTATATTTATTAAACAAAATATATATATATATATATATAAAATATAAAATTTTATTGATCTGTGCATTTTTCTTATTTTAAAATAATTATATTCTAAAATAAATAATTTTATATAATTAATTACATAAATCTTATATAATTAATCTTTTAAATTATTATAGAAAATTTAAGAAAAAAATTAGTTTTTTTTGATATAAAATAGAAATACACCCTTTTAAAATATAATAATAACTAATAATAATTTTTTAAATGGGAAGAAGTCCCCAGAATCGGATAACTAATAAAAAAGACAAAAAAAAAATCAAGCCGTGTATTTTGAAATTTGTTTGTGTAAAAAAATATCTAGATTCTTTAAATTATTTCTGTAGAGTTGATGCATTGATTGCAAGCATTTGATTCATTTTTCTGGGTGTCCCATTCCATTTGGCAATCGCTTCAACTGTCTTCGTTACTCCGTTATCTATGCGAAGCGATCATTTCTTGCCGGCCTTTAGTTTTTAAAACATCGATGATACATAAAAAATAACATAAGTATAAATAAAACATACAACATTTCCTGGATAACTAATGTCTGTTATATAGACATGATTTGATATGGATTCTTCGATTTCATGTTCAAACATGGCTTAAAAAACAGCACTGCGAGCAGCTAATATATTTTTATGTGCTTTTAATTCAGAACCACCCACAATTAACGCAACATCCGAAAATTTCATATTTTCAAATAGATGACCAAGATTTGAATTAATTTACACTCACAAATAGGTTTCTTTAATACATTTCCTTTATTAGTAGTATTTATTGTATCAAGCATCATTTCAATATCACAAATTATTATTAATGTGTCATCAGACAATAGACCATTAGGTTTATGCAATAAAACAGTTTCGGTCAAAGATATTACTTAAGCCGCTTGTGTGTCCTCGTTGGATGACCAAGAATTTGAATTATTTTACACCCACAAATAGGTTTCTTTAATACATTTCCTTTATTAGTAGTATTTATTGTATCAAGCATCATTTCAATATCACAAATTATTATTAATGTGTCATCAGACAATAGATCATTAGGTTTATGCAATAAAAAGTTTCGGTCAAAGATATTACTTAAGCCGCTTGTGTGTCCTCGTTGGATGACCAAGATTTTGAATTATTTTACACTCACAAATAGGTTTCTTTAATACATTTCCTTTATTAGTAGTATTTATTGTATCAAGCATCATTTCAATATCACAAATTATTATTAATGTGTCATCACACAATTGATCATTAGGTTTATGCAATAAAAAGTTTCGGTCAAAGATATTACTTAAGCCGCTTGTGTGTCCTCGTTGGATGACCAAGATTTTGAATTATTTTACACCCACACATAGGTTTCTTTAATACATTTCCCTTATAAGTAGTATTAATTGTATCAAGCATCATTTCAATATCACAAATTATTATTAATGTGTCATCAGACAATAGATCATTAGGTTTATGCAATAAAAAGTTTCGGTCAAAGATATTACTTAAGCCGCTTGTGTGTCCTCGTTGGATGACCAAGATTTTGAATTATTTTACACTCACAAATAGGTTTCTTTAATACATTTCCTTTATTAGTAGTATTAATTGTATCAGGCATCATTTCAATATCACAAATTATTATTAATGTGTCATCAGACAATAGATCATTAGGTTTATGCAATAAAAAGTTTCGGTCAAAGATATTACTTAAGCCGCTTGTGTGTCCTCGTTGGATGACCAAGATTTTGAATTAATTTACACTCACAAATAGGTTTCTTTAATACATTTCCTTTATTATTAGTTTTAATTGTATTAAGCATCACTTCAATATCACAAATTATTGTTAATGTGTCATCAGACAATAGATCATTAGGTTTATGCAATAAAAAGTTTCGGTCAAAGATATTACTTAAGCCGCTTGTGTGTCCTCGTTGGATGACCAAGATTTTGAATTATTTTACACTCACAAATAGGTTTCTTTAATACATTTCCTTTATGAGTAGTATTAATTGTATCAAGCATCATTTATTTCAATATCACAAATTATTGTTTATGTGTCATCAGACAATAGACCATTAGGTTTATGCAATAAAAAGTTTCGGTCAAAGATATTACTTAAGCCGCTTGTGCATCCTCGTTGGAATTGGCATCCAAGTTCCGAATGCCAAAGTATTTTTTTATTTTCATCATTTAATGGAAAAAATGTAAAATTAACCATAATATTCGAAGGCGACACGTAATTTAAACCCAAGGACATCCGAATCCTACTTCACCTTTTGGATAAAGACATCAACTCCATTTATATGCATAATAATGGCGGCCTAAGAATGTTGGAGATGTTAAGAATCCGCCAACTCTTTCAGGACGCACAGAAAAACTTTTTATGCTCCACTTGTAACTACATTTAACTACGTTCATTTCAGATTTACACCAGTTTTCAGTAGTTGATGAATTTTCCCATAAAGCCTCTCATTTTAATATTGTTTTTAAAAATATTGCGGAGATGTTTACTCGCTTATGATTTACAAAAGACTAATTTTTTTTACAAAAAATATTCTTAGGTACTAACGGTGAAATTCTTAAAACTAAACTTTATTACCCTGCATATGCAGGGGATTTAATGTGTTATCGGTACTTTGCACATGTTCATACCATCTATAAAAATACCATAAAAAGGTATAGAGTGTCAGAACTAATCTCTCAGAAATTTAACATGCTACAGAGTTCAGTGGGCAACATTTTCACAACACATAGAGGCTAACTTAAAACCATGTCAGCGACTTTTTTGTTCTAAAAAATTTTTAAACATGCACATAAAAAATGTAAATTATGCACTATAAATTTTAATTAATTTGTTCGAAAAATCCGATATTTCGATGGGGGTGCACAGCATTTAAACGCGCTTGAAGCAAATTCTACCCGGTTATCTTCGATTATTTATGAAATAGGAAATTCAGTCATCCTAGTTACCAAATGTGTCTATTCGGCTCCGAAATTTGAGAGTATATGGACATATTTGATCATATATAAGCCTTTATGAACCATGTATAAGCATATCATGTACTTGTATTTGATTTGACTTTAAAGTACAAAAATAAATGGATTTTTAGCAGATTCAAGACAAGTATTAAAAGTATTAATATTAAGTATTAAAAAGGAAAACATAATAAGTTGGAATTGACTCAAAATTCAATTCGTAGTTTTAGGTACACCTTACTGTTTATTTGTCATGAGTGTTTAGAAGAAAAAATAAATATTCATTAAAAAAATATATATTTTTCACACAGCATGAAACCACATAAAAATGTTATACTACTATGCATAAATATAAATCATAAATATTTTAATTAAATAATGCATAAAATTCAAATTATGTATCAATTTTTTTATTATCTTGGTTTGATTCTCTATATGGAAGTTTTTTTTTTAATAGTAATTAATTCAATTTAAAATTTCACACAACATATGACCGCAATTTTGATGATTGTTTTTTTTTATTTTATGGTGAATTAATTTCTTTTGAATCTCTGGCTTACACACCTTACAAAAAAAAATATATGGAAAAGATTTACTTTGTTTTTTTTTTGGCGGCATCTTCTCTATTCAATAATAAAAGACAAGATTTTTATATTCAAAAAGATTATGTGTTGAACTTTATTTTGAACAAAACAAAAAAAATATTTTTTAATTAGTTGTGATACTTTCTCTCGTGAAAACGCCATATACATATAGATATTATAAAAAAACACAATTTTTATGTTAAAAGTTTTTGAGTTCATTCATAAAAAAAAAAAGTTTTATATTTATCATTGAAGCATATCTTAATATTTTGAGATGTTTGCTTGCACTGATTACAGCTTTAATGTTTTTTTTTGTATTTAATTATAAAGTTATTATTAATGTTGTTTCTTTTTGTTTATAATTCGTTGTTGATATGATATGTGTGATGAGGGAGTTTAAAAAAAAGTAGAGAACAAGTTTCTCTCTTCCTTAGTTTAGCTTGCTCTGGGTCTCTGAACCAGGTGGCGCTTTTAATAACCCAAACGGGTTCAGGTTCGCTGTTTATAAAAACTTTGAACCCGAACCCGCTGAACCCAAAAAAAACAAAAATATTCTTGCTGTTCATGAAAAATAAATAAATTTCCTATTAATAAAACATTTATACTTTTTTAAATGTTAAACCCGAACCTGAAATTTTTATTTTGATTAACTTGAACCTGTACTAATTTTTTCAGGGTTTCAGTCCCTGATAAATACTAACAAGGTTTTGTCTAAGAACACGGTTTGTGGTAATTTTCTTGAAGAGAGAGAGAGAGAGCTTGTTTCTCTATATATTAAGTACTCTCTGCTTTTATTATACGTTTTAATTGTTAGTTTCGCATACCTTTCATATAAATGCCATTAAACTTTAGTTTAGTAAGTTTATTTTTTCACAAATAATTTATTTGTTTGTTCAGCTTTGTCCATATGTTGTTTTTTAAGATTTTTGTTCAAGTTTTTATACCCTACATCATTTTGTGTTACTGGCTATGATATATTTAGTTTGAGCTGATATTTGTAACTATCAAAAATATTGGACCTCGACCCACCTTAAATTATACCAAGTGGCTCTGAATTGTATTCTGGAACGATTTAGCAATGGACGTCCGAACATCCGTCTGTCCATGTAAATAGGTCGCACACATAATGATAAGCTTGCGTTGGCCCAATAACGAACCGCATTAAAACAGATTTGGTTAGAGCCACCGATATATATGTTTGTCGCAACCGAAATTCGGTTAATGCAACAGAATTTCATTTGAAACCAAATACTTCCATTGTATTAGGAAAACATATGGTTGGGACAACAAAATAATTTGGCAAGAAATTCGGTTGTCACGATAAATCAGTTTTCTTTGTGTTAGTATTGGTTCATATTTCCATTTTATCAGGGAAATATATGATTTGGACAACTAAATAATTCGGTTGCTATAACTAAAATATGCAGTTGGCAAGAAATTCGGTTGTCATGATAATTCTGTTTTCTTTGTGTTAGAATTGGTTCATATTCTGATCTAGTTCTCATTGGAATGTCTTATCTGAATTAGATTTTAATGGTACTTACGACACACAAAGTCGTAAACATCTGGTTGCTGTTTGGATCGAAATTGTAGGACAACAAAATAAATATCGAAATTTAAAGAAATTCACCCAGAGAAAAGATTGGTTGCAATTCGATCAAAACAATTAACATTTATTTGTAAGGATTTAATTTTATTTGGAATAACCTTTAATTCATTAATAAAGCAAAACTGTTGTATTGGGAATTAGAAAAGGGGAAAAGAAACTAAAAATCAATCCTATTATTCAATTATTGGTATTTCCAATCATCTTAAAAAATAAAATTCATTTAAAATTTGTGTGCAATGGAAGCAATCATTTATTTAGTGAATATATTAAAAAATTGTCGATATTTAAAAGTGGTAACTACAAATTCGTTTATTCTGATCAAATATTCAATAAGGGTTTCAATAGAAGCAACCGAATTGTGGATTGTATTGATAATATACGTCTCTAATGATTGATATTGATAAACAAATTTTATTCTAGTACATTTATTTACCTAACACATTGTTTAAATTCAAAATTAGCCATCAAAATTTGTAAGTGTTTGTGGTGTAGTGAGTAGAGAGGTAGCTCAGTACTCCTAAATTACGAGTCAAAATCCCGGTAAAGGCAAACATTAAAAAAAAATATTTTTTTAAATTAAAATATTCAAATGTTTAAATATATCAAAGAAAATTAAATTAAAATGTGGGACAGTAAGTAAGAGTGTGAATTATGCATCTGGATGCCTAGGTTCGATACCGAAAAAAATAAAAAAATAAAATTTTTCTTAAAACAAATTTATAATAATATTATATCTGTGGAATATAAATATTAAATTGTACAAGTGAATATTGGCTTTCACAGCTAAAAATATTATTTAAATTGAAGACAGTTGTCGTAACCGCCTGAATTCGATTGACAAAAAATTCGGTGGCCGCAACTGATACTGTTTTCTGGGTGTTCGTACCTCTTTCGTACCAAAACTCCATACAAACCTATATTTGTTTAAATAAATTTTTTCTTGGCAGTTTATTTCACATTTCACCGTTTTTTTTTTGCCCATATAAGAATCAGCTGCCTTCTCGGAATTCGGTCTGCTTCATGGACCAAAATCGTACTGTGGTTTTAGGAAATTTCATGATCGGTCTTAACCTACTATTTTTTTTTATTGTATGGTGGTCAAATTTAACAGTTGTGAATTTAGTTATGCTGAAATACTTAAAATAACCGTAAATTACTTTTAACTTTTGTAAAATGGGTGTGTGCGCTGTTTTCTAAAATTTTAATTCTTAAATAAAAAAATATTAGGAGACAAAAAAGTTCATGTTCATGGCTCGTCTCGCCACCTTTCTTTCCTGTGGCACCGGCACCGAAAATTACAAACCTTAAGGGTATTTATGGTAAAAATTTAGGCTTTGTAAAATTGCGAAGGTGTAAATTTTTTCTTAAACTCAACAACAAACACTGGGGAAATGCAGCCACACATTTTGTTTTGTAGATTTTATAAGTTTTCTTCTCTCTCTCGCTCTAGAAACACAACTATGTTGAACTGATACGAAGTGGCCAGTGTTGTCAGTTTTCGTGTCTCCAATAATCCCCAAAATTTATGTTTTTTAGATTAATTTAAAATAAATCATATTTTTGTAATGTTAACCATTTGCAGCGTCAATTTATACCTTTAAATTTATTTTATTTGTACTTATGACAATTTTAAGATACAGAAAATTTCACAGAATTTGCATGATGCGTTACCATATCACTGGCTGGGAATGGGTTAATATTGAGGGTTTACTAAGGAAGCCTCTTATCTCAAAAACTACTACTTTTCAGGAGAGACAAAAAAACCTTTTTAATTTAAAAATTAATGATGAATTTTAAATTTCAAAAAATAAAAATTGTTTAAAAAATGCCAAAAGTTTATTATAAAATGTTGTTTTTATCTTTCCTGAAAAGTAGTAGTTTTTGAGATACGAGATTGCGTTATTAAACTCTTAATATTATTGTATCCCTTCCGAAAAATGGAATTTTTCAATAATATCATCGTTGGAGCTAAATCTCTTTTCACTGAGCCATTTCTTTAGGTAATGTTAAAGGTAATGTTTTCACCTTTAAAATGGTACCAATAGCACAGTTTTAGGTTGTATAGTTTAGAAGTTATGGGCGACTTTGTATGGACACTTTTTCGATATTTTCCCATTTTTGCCAATTTTCATGACATCATATTTCGAAACCGTAAGCGTTTGGGGTCGAAAGGTCAATGATTTGATAAAACTAAAATATAAAATACAATAATAATATTTTAACATCTTAGGTTGATAATTTATTATTTTTTTTTTTTTTTGTAAAAAATAGTAATTAGAATATGTGAATTTAATAATAATTATCTTATAAATCTTATATAACTATATTTTAATTAATCTTATAAATAATCATAGACAAATTTAAATATCCAGGTTTTATGGGAAGGAGTCCCAAGAATCGGATAATTAATAAAATGGAGAGGCCGTATATTTTGAAATTCGTTTTTGTGAAAAAAATCTCTAGATTCTTTAACTTATATCTATGGATATTAACGGCACGCGTATTGATTGCATGCATTTAATTTACATTCCATTTGAAAATCGCTTCAACTGTCCCTGTTAGTAAATGTGGATGCGAAGTGATAATTTAATTTATGCGCACTTATAAACTCTATAGATCGTGCTTTTAAATCATCCGCTCTATATAAGTCGGCTAATATTAGCATATCAACTGCTTCCTCAACTGAGAGTTTATCGCATAATTCCATTTCACACAATTTCTTCAAGTCCTTTAAATCATACTTTTCAGCAGCCATTAAAAGTTCAGCGTCGGTATCATTAAAATTTGAAATATTTCCGCAATAAATAAAACGTAGCATTTCCTGGACAGCTTCATAACTAATATCTGTTATATAGACACGATTTGTTTTAAATTCTTCCATTTCATGTTCAAACATGGCTTCAAAGACAGCACTGCGTGCAACTAATATATTTTTATGGGCTTTAATTTTAGAATCATCCACAATAAAGGTAACATCCGAAAATTTCATATTTCAAAAAAATGACCAAGATCTTGAACTATTTTACACTCACATGCAGGTTTCTTTAATACTTTTTCTTTATTAACCGTATCAACCATCATTGTTATATTGCAAATTATTGTTAATGTGTCATCGGGTATTAGACCGATCTCTTCCTCTAGTGTCAAACTTCGTTCAAAGTAAGTATTCACGCTGCGTTTGAGTCCTGGTACGAATTGGCATACTGGATGCTGTTGCCAAGGTTTTAGTTAATTTTTATAATTTAATATGGAAGTGTTATACTTCATTATAACAGGCATATGCGATGCTAACTCCAATTGCAAGAGTACATAATCTCCGAATCCTACTTCACCTTTTGGACCATTTATACTGATTATATTTGCTGTCTGAGAATGTGGAAGATTTTATGTATTCGCCAATTCTTTCAGGACGCATAGAAAAATTTTGTATGATCCACTTGTAACAAAAATTGACTACGGTTATATCGGTTTTACACCAGTTTTCAGCCTTAAAGCCTTCATTTTATTATTGTATACTCTTTTTTTTAAATATCCGTAGGTACTAATAGTGAAATTCTTAAAACTAAACAATATTACCTGCAATTGCAGGGAATCTAAAGTGTTATCGGTACTTCGCAGAAGTGCATACCACTCGTAAAGTCCCAAACAAATAAATATAAAAAGGATTTTTGCTACCTAACATAAATTGCACTACCCAAATAAAGGGTGACTTTTTTAAATTGAAGAAAAAACAAAAAATTTTCAAAAGTGAATGAAATATTTATTTTGGGTGATAAAATTGAATGCCTGCTATTTACTTTTTAAAGATTATTTCATGATCCATGATCCATCCATGAGATCCAATTTTGGCATAATTTTTCCAACATTTCAGCTATAATGTTGTCTTCCAGGGCCGGAAGTGTGGCTGGCTTGTCCCTGTACAAGAGCGATTTTACGAATCTGCACAAAAAATAGTATAGTGGGATCAAATCGCATGATCTTAGCGGTCAATGGCCTGCACCAAACGTGAGATTAATTGCTCACCAAACTTGCCTCTTAATAGGTTCATGGTATCGCGTTTCCATAACTATATTTTTATGCGAGCAAACCATGTGCAAAACATTTCAAACAACGTGTTCAATTTCAAAACATATCGAAAATAGTCACATCAACACTGAATTGTGTCTATACAACTCTAAGTTATCCATTCATGAAAAATGATAAATTCGAAAAAAATGAAATTTACATTTGACAAGTTAGAACAAAAATTTTAAGCGTCATCCAAGGTGGTAATAATATATATAAAAAAGAAAATTCAATAAATCGAACGAAAAAAATGGCTACAAAAAGTTTAATTTTTTTATATTATTTGTTATGAATATGAAACGTTAAATTAATTTCTAAAATTCGAAGACTAAAAACACATTTTTGCTAATGGAAAAAGTTTGAAATGTTTTCCTTAAAATATGTTATTTTGGTCATAATGGAAACATGGTATTACTGTACATTTTTGTCATTGCCACATGTCACGAATCTTTTTTAACACTGAACAAATTTACACACTTAGAAACCATATAGCAAAACAATCACCCTTTATAATAAGTGTTATCATGTCAGAAATTTAGGTCTTGAAAAATTGGGTAAGTGTTGAGTTTTCCTCAAACTTAACAACAAACACATGCGAATAATTTTCCACATTAAATAGTGTTGCCACCATTCGCATAAAAAAATTTATTAACAAAAAATATGCAAAAAGTACCAACACTTTATAAACATTTAACTTGGCATCACTTTTCTTAAGCATGTACTATGGATTTTTCTTGGAAGTAAATAAATTTATTTGATAAAAACAGTGAATTTTCTTTTATAAGCTAGAACAATTATATTAAAAAAAACTGAAAGGAATAAAAATAAAACTTAATTCATTAATTACAGTGTTTTTTTTAATTGAATATTATAAATTTTTAAAAATTTTGCTTCTTTTTAATTTTAATAGGTTCGCTCACGTTACGAATAATACAGTTTTCCAAATTTGCAAAAGTAAAATTTCTGACGTGAATACCCTTAATAAAAAATATTTTTTCAACATCAAACAAATAATTGACAGTCTATTGAATCAAAATCAAATCTAAACTAAATTCATATTTCTAAACTTATTTAAAATTTAAAAATATTTTAAAATATTTTTCAAAACAATTTTGAACGCTTTTATCAATTTGTATTTAGTTTAGAATTTATTTAGCCACCTCACACATGGCCTTAAAATATATAAATATTTTTTTAATATTTTATTTCGAATGTCAATATACTTTTCAATACATATTTTATTTCAGAGACCTTATTACAAAAAAAGTTATTGTTGTTTTAGAATTAATACGCTAATATGCTAAAAAAAAGTTCGTACAAATAGTAAAAAATTCTGCAAATATAACAGAAAATAGTACCTATGTACATATGTATGCAGAATTTTTAAAAAATTTTAAAATCCTGTTCTACTTAATATAGTTCATACTAGAGGCTACGTCCAGAACCGGTTTTTACGGTCACCCGGTCTTTACCGGCTAGACCGGTCTACCCGGTTAACCGGCCATTAGAATTTAAAATTTAATTTAAATAAATTGTTTATTTTTTAAATAATAAAAACATATTTTTAGTTTATAAAGGCATATTTATTTCGTATTGTACAGGTTGGTTGAAAAGTTCCTGCGCTCACCAAGAGATGGCACTGCTAGCTCCAAACTTTTTTTTCTCAAGTTGGTATAACTGTCCTGAGACCACATGCAAAGTTGCAAGTCGTTCTGTCAATTCTTTCTTTGTTTACAAGCCATTTCAAGTTGACGTGTCATTGATTTTTTTTTATATAGAAAAAATTGAATATCGTGCAGTCATTAGATTCTTTGTTTTGAAGGGTTTAAAAGCAAAGGAAATTTATGAACAATTGATAGAAATGTATAAGGAGTCCTCACCTTCAAAACGCATCGTTGGATTTTGGGCTGGTGAATTTAAACGTGGTCGTACCAGCCTTAAAGACGATCCACGCGAAGGACGACCAAAAACTGCAACCACAGCAGAAATCATTGAGCAGGTACATAATATGGTTAGTGAAGATCCAAGTCTGACTAAGCGTGAAATTGCTAATGCCATAGGCATCTCAGACGAACGAGTACTCCATATTTTACATGAAGAATTACGTATGAAAAAACTGTTTGGAAAGTTAGTGCCGCACACATTAACAATTCAACAAAACTGGATCGAAAACAAATTTCTCAGCTTAATTTGGAGCGCTTTAAGCCGAATAAAACCGACAGCTTGCGTCGTTTTATAACTATGGATGAGCCTTGGATCTACCACCATGATCCTAAATTGAAACAAGAACGTTTACAGTGGACTGAAGCTGGTTGTTCAGCTCCAAAGCAGGTGAAGTCACAACGATCAGCAAAGAAGGTTATGGCATCAGTTTTTTGGGATGCAAAAGGAATTTTGTTGTTTGATTATCTTCAGAAAGGTAAAACAATCAACTCTAAATATTATTGCAGCCTTTTGGATCAGCTGGATGAAAAAATTCGTGAGAAAAGACCTGGTTTAAAGAAGAAAAAAATCATTTTTCATCAAGACAATGCACCTGCTCACAACAGAGTTTTGACGATGGCTAAATTCAAAGAATTAAAGTACGAATTGCTTGAACATCCACCGTATTCACCAAATTTGGCTCCCTGTGACTACTATCTCTTCAGAAATCTCAAACAATTCCTTCGTGGAAAGCATTTTTCGTCGAATGAAGAGGCCATAGCAGCCGTAGACGGTTATTTTGCAGGGCTTCCGGAAAACCATTATAAGGATGTGATAAAATTATTGGAAGATCATTGGAACAAGTATATTGAGCTTCTAGGAGATTATATTGAATAAAAAAATATATTTCGTAACAAAAACAGTATTCTTTCATTTCGAGCGCAGGAACTTTTCAACCAACCTGTAAATATATGAAAAAGAAACGGTCTTTTTTGGTCCCATATATGGCGTTTTTATACCGTTGCTCGCAATGAGCTAACATTTTGTAGAAACAATATAGACATAATTTTGTCTTAAGTTTGAACAAATTCATTTAAGCTGTGGAACAAAAATATTCCCAAACTGGCTCATAAATTAAGAAAGTATTGCGTTTTTCATAAAATTATATGAAAATGTCAAAGTCTTTTTCGGCGTTTTTATGACTTGGGCCAAAATGCACTAAAACTTTGCAGAAATAATCTAGACGTAATTCTAACTTGTGATTAAAAATAATGTTGTCAAGATGGGAATCGAACCAGGGAAATCTGGTTGCCAGCCAAGAACTCTACCCACTGAGCTATCGACGCATATAGTATTTGATTGCTTTTAACTAAAATGAATTGTTGCGCTTCGTTTTTTCGCTAGTGTTGTCAAAACAAACATACATTACCCTTTTGCTTACAAAAAAAAAACACAAAGTAATGTATCTAAAAATAGATTTTCAAAAATATTTAAATTAATACTTTACATTTATAAATCATATATTACGTAATTAATAATCAGTAACTTTATGCTTGCAAATAATGAAAAAGGTAACGAGCTCTCATTACAAGGTAATGCATGAGAATATCGCACCCATTACCAAAGTTTTGCTGGGATCTGAGAAGTACTGCATATGCAGGGTAATAAAGTTTATTTTTAAGAATTTTACCGTTAGTACCTATGGATATTTTTTTTTTTTTTTTAAATTAGTCTTCTCAAATCATAAGCGAATAAACATCATCTCCGCAATATTATTAAAAACAATAGTAAAATGAAGGCTTTATGGGAAAATCTATCAACTACTGAAAACTGGTGTAAATCTGAAATGAACGTAGTTAAATGTAGTTACAAATGGATCATAAAAAATTTATTCTGTGCCTCCTGAAAAAATTGGCGGATTCTTAACATCTCCAACATTCTCAGCCCGCCATTATAATGCATATATTTGGAGTTTACGTCTTTATCCAAAAGGTAAAATAGGATTCGAAAGTTATATGGCCTTGGGTTTAAATCACGAGTTGCCTTCGAATGTTGTAGCTAACTAAGGCTTTTCCCTAGTAAATGCTGAAAATAAAAAAATACCTTGGCATTTGGAACTTGGATGCCAACTCCAACGAGGATACACAAGCGGCTTAAGTAATATCTTTGGCCGAAACTTTTTATTGGATAAATCCTATGATCTATTGCCCGATGACACATTAACAATAATATGTGATATTGAATTGATGCTTAATACGATTATTACTACTAATAAAGAAAAAGTATTAAAGAAACCTGATTGTGAGGGCAAAATAATTCTAGATCTTGGCCATTTGTATGAAAATATGAAATTGTCGGATGTTACTTTAATTGTGGGTGATTCTAAAATTAAAGCCCATAAAAATATATTAGTTGCTCGCAGTGCTGTCTTTGAAGCCATGTTCGAACATGAAATGGAAGAATCCAAAACAAATCGTGTCTACATAACAGATATTAGTTATGAAGCTGTCCGGAAAATGATACGTTTTATTAATTGCGGAAAAATTTCAAATTTTGATAATACCGCCGCTAAACTTTTAATGGCTGCTGAGAAGTATGATTTAAAGGACCTAAAAAAAAATGTGTAAAATGGAATTGTGTGATAAACTCTCAGTTGAGGAAGCAGTTGATATGCTAATATTAGCCGACTTATATAGAGCGGATGATTTAAAAGCACAATCTTTAGAGTTTATATGCGCTCATATCATCGATGTTTTAAAAACTGAAGGCTGGCAAGATATGATATGAGGCGAAGCTACACCTTTAATAACGGAGACAGCTGAAGCGGTTGCCAAATGGAAAAGGCCACCCAGAAAAATTAATCAAATGCTTACAACCAATCCATCAACTGTACAGAATTAATTTAAAAAATCTAGATAGTTTTTTACACAAACGAATATACGGCTGTTTTTTCTTTTATTCTGGAGACTTCGTCCCATTTAAAAAATTATTATTATTATTAATTATTATTATATTTTAAAAGTGTATATTTTCATTTTATATAAAAAACTAATTTTTTAAAAATTTTCTATGATAATTTAAAAGATTAACTATATAAATGTATAAGATTTATGTAATGAATTATATAAAATAAATTAATTTAAAATATAATTCTTTTAAAATCTTCAGCATATGAAAAATTCACAAATCCTGATGACTGTTTATGTACCAAAAGTATTTTATATTTTATCTGTATGTAGTTTAATAAAGAATATAAAAAATATTGAAAATATTGATTTAGCTACTGAATTAATTTTGATTGAATTTGACATTTGCAATAGAAAGAACAGTGTAATCTTTTTAAAACGGACTACGAAGGGACCATTGAAATTTGTCTGTACAAGGAAGATGTCATCTTAAGAGAAAACCACAAATTTAAATCAGTAGATTTTATTTTAAAATCTTTTGTTTAAAAATGTTGAAAAATATTAAAAAACTTCTTGCTCTCGATATAGACAACGCCAACCGCTAGCAGTCTGACTACTAAGCACCATAGTGAATAATAAGTAGTATTTTATTTAATTAAGTATTTCTTCGTCCTAGTTTGGCGTGTTTTGGTATTGGCGATAACATCTTGAAAATCAAAGTCAAGCGTCGAAAGTATATTCACAGTTTCTGTATTAACCTGTCATTTTACAAACGTTAGATGTTAAAATGCAAAAATGAAATACATAAGAGACCCTTTCCTCCTAAGCATTTTTCTTGTTTACTCAAAACATAATATTATATGGTTTTTACAATTAAATCTTATAAAAACAATTCAAAATTTAATTATTAAAAAAAAAATTAAGAAATAAAACATAATAAGTTGATTTATATAACGTTCAACATTCGCTGGTACACTACGTGCACATGAGAGCCAAAAAATATTTTTGCAATCTTTACTGGTCATATATATATTTTTTTGTTTTAAAACATTTTCAAAAGGAGGCAACTTCTTTTAGAGAATGAGATATAAAAAATGAGAGATTAAGAAAAAACGTTGTGAAAATTAAATAGATTCTATCTCAAAGCTACAACGCTCGACGTGTTTTAATTGTTCATTTGTTTGAAAAAATACGGCATGATGTTATTCTGTTTTTATACACAGAAAAACAGATTCATTGTGACAACTGAATTTCTTGTAAAGGTCGGTTACTGCCACCGAATTGTATTAAACTGAATTGATTGTCACAAGCAAGTATATTCCTAATACATATATCAGTGTCTCCAACCAAACTATTCGATTGGCAAGAAAATTGCTTGTCACAATGAATCTGTTTTCTCTGTTTATGTGAATACACTTAAAAAGAAGCTTTATGTAAAAAATACCGGTTACTAAAAAGTCAACGAAAAAAGAAAACGAACATGAACATAACATGATGAGGGTAATCTGTATATAGAGTTTGAAAGAGTTAATTCCTTTTGGAATGAATTCCTTAATAATTGCATTATATTTTTAAATTCGACGAATAAATTCATTAATAAGAAGAATATAACAGTAATTAGTTTCTGTGAATGAATTCAAAGAATTAAAATTTAAGTGAAGGAATTCTCTGACCAAAACATTATGCATTAAAATTAAAGAATTCACTTCCTAACGAATTCGTTTACTAACGAATTTTTTCAAATTCACTAGGGTGGGTCCGTGACTATGTGATTAAAACACAGGTTTTTGGATAACAACTTATTTTATTTTTCAACATAGTCTCCTTTGATCTCTGTAAACTTTGTCTAACATTTCTCCAATTTTTTTATCTCTTCCAAAAAGTACAATCTCTTTCCGCCGACCCATTTCTTTAGGTTTGGAAACAATAAATAGTCAATCGGAGCTAAACTCGAAGAATAAGGCAGATGAAGGCGCAATTCGTAGCCATGGAAACCATTTTCTCCTCAAATTACGCGGTAGTCTGCTATCAATGACAAACACTAACTAAATGACGAAGCTTGTTAAAATTTTGCCTATTGACAGAAGCAGTGTTGCCCTTTCAGTTAAGAGGCAGAAAATTCAAAAAGTCACGGTCTTACTGAACCGCTCTCGTAATTCAGTATTTTATTTTCTACTAAATGAATTCCTCTGGAATTTATTCAATTGTGCACTTTATTTCCCGAAGTACTTTGAACTTTCTTCTATTTGCCTAAAGAAAATACAATTTTCGTTTCATTGCCTGAGGAAATAAACTATTTCTTTTTGTTTCCCAAAAGAATTAACTTTTTTCTCTTAATTATTTATTTTTCTAGGGGTTTCACTTAATGCCCGAAATAACCCAATTTTTCACCTTAAGCTATAAAATGAAAGTAAATAATTGTAAATAAACGTGTATTTGTATTTTCCTTAAGTCATTTGTTGTGATCGGAATTAGTGACTGCATTTAGTTTTTGTATTTTCGTTCGTCTAAAGCAAAACGTTACCTGAAAACACCATATTAATAATTATTTTTATGTTAGTTTGTTGTGTATTATTCAATCTATAATTTTTAAAATTTTTTTTTAAAATTATCTCTCAATTTTGATCTTGAGCCCGAATAATTCTAAAATAAAATTTGAAAACTTACAATTTTTTCCATCTTCTCTTCATTATGATAATTAATTTTGATCTCGAGCCCCGTATAATTCTAAAATAAATTTTATTTTTTTTTTATTTTATGATCTTATGTAAAAAAATAATTTCTTATATGCATTAAATTCAAACTTAAATTCAGTAATTAAAACAAAAAATTAATCCTTCAGGAAATTTAATTTAAAATATTAATTCCTTCAGGGATTTATAAAAATAAAATAAATTTCTTTACGGAACTTACTAAACATTTTAATTCCTGCAGTGAATTAACTACAAAATTAAATGAATTCAAAAGAAATTCATTCGCTAGGGAATGATTAGAAGATTTAATTTGTTAATTCAATTTTCGAAATCGGAATTGAAATTAAACGAATTAAATCTAAATTAATCAATCATTGATTTTATTGAATTCGCATTTGACATCTTTCGATTTATTTTTAAAATTTAATTGACTCAATTATAATCGTTCGCATTATCAAGCCAAATGAATTAATTCATTTAGTGATTTAAAAAAAGTATTTCCGTTCAGTGAATTAAAAAATAAATTTTCCTTCAATGATTTTGTCGATCAGTTATAAAAAATGTTATCGTTTATCAGATTCAAGCCTGTATTAACCAGACGTATAATAATTATTTAATTCTTCAAAACTCTGGAACAACGATTCAATTATCTACATCTGAATGAATTCTTTGTTGAAACAATGCATTAAATTTTATGAAGGATTCATTTAAGATAAATCGAATAAAAATAAGATTTCATTCAATTCCATAAATTCGGTTTTGGAATTTACATTGCCAAAGTATAAATTCAGTTTGCATAAAAGGAATTACTGAATTAATTCCTTCGAAGTTCTGCCTATATAGAATAAAGTATACAAACGCATAATTTTGTTTTGGCCAAAAATTTCCAGCCAAGCAAAGAAAGAGTAGAAAAAAACGCACATTGAGAAAAGTATGCGCGTGCAACAGGCTTTTTATTAGCAAAAAAAGAAAAAAAAAAACGAAAAATTTACTTTAAAAACCAGTTAAAAGGAATTTAATGTACGATATTTCTTTGGAATATAATATATAAGTTTAACAAATACGGACATTAAATCATGATTTTGTTACAAAAAAAAAGAAGCTATAAACAAAATTGTTTGTGAAAATATTTCCAGTTAAAGCTAATACACGAAGTTCCTTGATTTAAACACGTTCATTTGAAAACCTCACGTTTTTATTTTTCTCATTTATATTTTTATGACTGTTTTTACTTTTTAACTTTTTTTTTCTATACATACTTTGTTTCCTTTGTTCATGATGGTGGAATTTAAATATTTTTCTAAACCAAAGAAATGTCAATATTATGTAAATTTTTGTCAATTTACATTATAGCACTTTTACACTTGTTTTCTGTTTTCTTCTCATTTATATATCAAAGTTGTAGATTTAAATATTTTTTTCTGAAAGGCCATAAAATTGAAAAAAAAAAAAATATATTTCAACACGTTGCGGTAGGAGTTTTTGCTTGAAATTCAAACATGATTATTAAATTTCAATATTTTCTTTCCTCATTTTCTATACAATTTAAATGTTGTTTATGACTTTCATATCTAGAAAAAAAAAAGAAAAAGACTCAATTTCTTTTTTTCAGCATTCAATATTTTTCCAATACACTCAGAAAATATTTTTCGTTAGCCATTGAAGTTTGTTTTGAAATGAAGCATCAATTAAAATACATAAAAATATATTTTTCAACTAATTGAATCATTCAAAAAAAAAAAAATAAACAAATTATACAGATTTTCAGTAGAAATTGATATTTTCAGTTAAATGTAGAATTTTATGTTTCCTGTATGTGTGAAACGGTAGCAAAGTGGTATGGTATTTTTTTTTTTTATAGTGAAAAAATTTGAAAAAAGGATGTTTGAAAAACGTGTCCTGGCGGCATCCTGTGAGTCCTGGAGCAAAAGTTGTAACTTAGCTTCCTTTATTATTATAAATAATGTATGCCAATTTTTTTTCAAATCTGTGGCGAAAAGGAAAAACTGCTTAAGTCTGATTTTGTCATTTTGCAGGAGAGCACTTTCCAAGTGCAGGATAGCACTTTCCAAGTTTAAACCTAATTTTTAAAAATTAATGGCGATTCTAGCATAAGTGAAAGTCATCCATCGAATCATTGCTAATTCAGGAATAAATTGTTCTACATTCCAATTAAGAAATTATTTAATTTAAGGAAATAGAGTCAAAAAAAAACTTAAGCACTTTTTCCTTTTCACCACAGAAATTTAGGAAATTTTGACTTTACATCCTTTTCACTTAAAAAAAGTTCGTTGATGAAAAAAGTTTAAAGGCAGAAAAAGTAGTAGATTATGTTTACTATCGATTCCAATTTATTGCTTTAATAAACAAATTATTTAGCCAAAAAGTACTTAATATCTGACAAACGCTTTTTGGCGGTCTTGGATATCAGAGGGTTAAATATAATGAAATTTATATGTATATATTTTTATTGTACAGAGAGAGAGAGAGAGAGGGAGAGTTACAGAAATAAAAAATGTTTTAGTGTCCCAAATTTTTTTATAGAAAAAATGTCTGAGAATTTTCCTATAAAAAACATGTCTTAAAATCATAAAAATTTCCAAACATAAAAAAATGTCTCAAAATTTAAGAATTTTTCTGTAGAAAAATGTGTCAGGATATGAGAATTTTTTGACTTAAAATAAAAGAATTTTCTAAAGAAAACATTTTACAGAATCCGAGAGTTTTCCTATAGAAAAAATAGCTCAAAATCTGCAAATTTTTCTGTAGAAACAATGTCTCAAAATTAAAGAATTTTTCTATAGAAAGAATGTCTCAAAATGAAAAGGTTTTCTATAGAAAAAATTTCTCAGAATCTGAGAAGTTTTCTATAAAAAAAATGTGTGGGAATATGAGAAGTGCTCGAAAATGTCTCAGGAAATGAGTATTTTCAAAAAAAGATTTAGGATCTAAAAATTTCTTTTCGTAAAAAGGTATTTAAAAACAACATAACATAGAAAACTTTGTTTCTAAGAATTTTTTGATTCCTGGGTATAATTAGACTAAAACTGATGGGCATCTGCATCATCTGGCCAAAGACATTAAGAAGTGGCGATATTTTCTTGAATTTTTAAGAATGTGGAGTTCTAAGTGCTAAAACTCAGTCTGTGCTTTGAGAGTTCCCGTTGAGGTCGATGTCAAATATAATGTCTTAATGAGAGTTCGGCGGTGATATTTGTAAAATTTCATACTTTCGCTTCTTGGCTGCATAAAGAGTACCCCATCACTGCTGTCAATTGGCAATTGAGGATGGTAATTATATTTAAAAAACACTCTTCTTCGACCATAGCCTCTTTTCCGTGCCCTTTTCAGAACAATATTAAAAAAAAAAAAATTTATATTTTTTTAGAAGAGCGTTTCACTGCGTTTTGTATGACACTGAATCAAGTATAAAAAACAAACTACTAAAAACATTTTTTCTAACGTTTTGTCAGTTAAATATTAAGAATTTTTTAAACAACTTTCAATTGTTTTTACTACTTCTTGTGATTATTTAAGCAATGATTAAAAATAAATAACAAAATAGGTTGAATATAATTCAAACTCAATAGTCCTCCCCAAGGAACATTTTTACGGACTCTCCGATACGTATGGGTTCATGAATCCGGCTTCTACTATACGTTTACGGTCCGAAAATACGTATCCGTCAAAGCTTGTACGTAAACGGAACATTAACGGACCGTATAATTGAATTTTCGAAAAAAACAGTAATAAAAAACGAATACTTAAATATCCCTCAGGTAAATATTTATGAAATTGAAAACAAGTTTTACGGTGATGTGTGCAAAGTTATGTTGATTTGCAAATAAAAATATTGCCCGACAGCTTAAAATAATTTTGTGAAAAAATTTGCAAATTTGCATTGTCTGCTTCATCATATCGTAAGTACAAAAATTTAAACCAAAATTTAATATTTGTTTTATTTTTTTCATGATTTTTAATGGCCCACAATCGCAGTGATTGATGGATGTGCTGGTATTTGTTTGGTATTTGTTGTATTTAGTTTATTAAGTTTTGTTATTTTAATTTAAATATCTTTGTTAATAAATTAAAAGAAAAAAAGGAAAATTTGCTTTTAACAATTAAAATACTATCCCTTTACACAAATCCGTTTTTTGTTGAAAAAACGGTACGAATGCGGACCGAATACGGATCCGTAAACGATCCGTCACTGACGGACTATTAACGGACAACTCCGTTTTTTATCCGATTTATCCGGTCCGTAAACGGTCCGTCATTGACGGACTTTTAACGGACAACTCCGTTTTTCATCCGATATATCCGGTCCGTCATTGACGGTTTTTAAACGGATTCGAATCAGTTTCGATGTTCCTTAAAACCCGTTTTCTGGTCCGTTTACGGATAAAGAAAACGGTACGTAAACGGAGTTGGATTCCGTTTATGACGGACCGAAACCGGTACGTAAACTGTACGTATTGTTTGTTGGGTCTCTTTAATTGTATTTTCAAGTAATTTAATATGCGTTTTACATTGTTTTAACGAAATAATATTGTGAGTGTAAAAATAAACATGTATGAATGTTATAACAATTTCTTTCTAACGTACATATTTATTTCCGTCCTACATGCAATTTTGTATCTTCTTGTGTATATTTTAGTCATGTTATTGGTTTGTCATAAATAACAGATAATTTTGTGCAAATATTGGCAATAAAAAAATATCAAAATTATATGATAAGACATTTTAATGTTTTTGTTTTCCTACTCCTGTTCTGTTTAGCCACAATTTTGTAAAATATTTAAGGTGTGTTTTCATTTTAGTGGTTTTCTATTTATTTGCGAATTTTTTTTCTTCTCTCTAATCATCATTGGACATTCATTTATGTTTAATTTAAGTATTTTTTAAATGTTTTTTAGGTGTGGTATAATTTCCTATTTTATTTAATTGCTACGATTGATCTGATTTGGATTTTTTTATTGGGGTGGTTTAATTATGCATTTTGGCTGCTTTCATTAGGAATTATTATTCTGGCGCCAAGCAGATAGATATTAATTTGGTTTTTCTTTTTGTATTAAAAAATAATTGTAGTGTAAGTAGAAGTTTTTTAATTTAAAGCTAATATTTTACACAAAATTTTGTTAACATATATAACTTAGATATGGTCTTACTTCAAAAAGAATTTGTCTAAGTTTTAGCATTTCTTTTTTTCTGCCATTTTCTATGGATTTAAGTATTTTCTATACTCCGGTCAGTTTTGTTTGCATTTTTCCAGAAAAAAGACTTGCAGTTTCTATCATAAGTATTTTATTAATAGAGTAGTTAGGGGCGGATGATTAATAATTTTATTTCAATACTTCCATATAACTCATACGTAAAAGGTTACACTAATTCCTAGCTGAGCGTCATACTGTGGAGTATTCTGCCGTGAAAATGGTAATAAATCACGACTTTTAAACTACTTGCCCGGCTCGATCGGTTAACAACGTATGTATCTACGAAAGAGGTGGATTTAAGCTTTCAAGATATTGGGTAAAGAAATAAGGCATACTTCTTAAACAGGGTACAAAAGTTTCTATTAATATACATTTTTCTGAAAAAAACTATTTATGCATTTCTAAAATTCAAAGAAATTTTTTTCAATTTGATTCGTAATACATTTCCGGCTTACTGCAGTTTATATTTATTTCTAATGTAGACCATGACATATTCTCTCGATTACAACAAAAAATTTCAAAAATTCTTACAAAAAGTAAACAAAAAACTAGACTGTCAAATAAAACCCTCCAAATTCTCCCCAATAACCTTACATGGTATAGTGTTGCCATGAAGTATACCAATACTCAGTGGTAGCCCCCTACTAATGTCGAGCATTGTGTTGGTATCATGTTAATGGTTTGTGGAAAAGAGGAAATAAAGAGTCGTATTTGTGGACGTTTGCCGTATGTGGAATAGACTCCCCGCAGAGGTCTTCTTTGTGAATTAAAATTAAATTCAAATCTAATGTCCACAAACACAACTCCGACTTTCCTCCGCCTCATAACTTATTTTCCTGATATCAACACAATGCACTGCATTTATAAGGGGAGTGTTGGTTCAACGCAAAAAAATTTTTCTGAAATTAATGATTTTTCTCTGCAATGAATTGTGCAGTTCACTGGACAAACTACCACAAACGGATACGATTTACAGGAGAAGCATGTGTTGCGAACAAAATCACGAGCCCTAGAACGGTTTCCATGGTAGTAATGATATACAACTTTTACACAAACCATATTTTGACTCTTCTCTATACATCCGAAGGATTGAGATAACGGATAAGGTTATCCAATCCTACTTTCGATACCACCAACAGATCGTCCAGTATATGATTACCCAAAGTACTATGTCGGAGGCTCTCAGAGACAGGCAATCATAGATAGGATGAGCTATCGTCCTTTCCTAACTTGCTTTGTCACAGCTACGGCATTGCACATCGTACACCCGCCTGAGTCTGTTTTCGTGTCTGCCTTTTAGCCAATGACCAGTCAGCACCCCCTACCGCCCGACCCTACCATTGCTAACTCGTCTACCGGCTCATTACCGTGAAAGTCCCTGTAACCGTGAACCAATACCAACGTAATCAGGGACTGGCAGCTTGGCCTTGACAGTACTTCCTTCTGTTCCTTTCCTCTTTAGAAGAAAGCCTGACCCCAAAAGTTCTGTCGAAGTCAGTACTAAGAGTATAGTTGTCAGTTTGTATTACATATAAGCTGTGTAGGCAGCTGGTATATAAGTCTAGCATATCCATTGGTTCTGACCTTCAACGGTAGCACGACGTCGTGGCGAACTGCTTGCAGAAGCTGCCATCATTTATAAATCAATTTGAATAATATGAAGCAAAGCGTTGAGAGCCACGGAGACACAATTTCTTATCGCACCAGTAACTCCAATACAAGTCGATCACATATAAGTGAATTACATATAAGTGCATTACACTAGATAATAAGCAAGTCAGTAATTAACCAAGCACTTCATCACCTTCGAGAGCACAGAACATGTTGCGATTGAGCGCTAGTTTGCAGGTTTTATTGGCTACTTTGTTTCTAGTGATTGGCTGATGGTGCGAAGAGCTAAAGAGTTTAGCCAATGGACGATATAGCGTCGAACTGCATTGTTTCAGAACCAGTATTGATTACCATCCATCCCCGGTGGCAGCATTAACATTTTCCTTAAGGAAACTTAGTTTTTAATTGAGGTGCCAAAAAATAAATTTGTTTAACGTGCCATTTAGAATATAAAACCTGAAGGTTTCTAAGCCGATGTTGGAACGTTGTAAAGTTTGAGGAACTAGAAGCATGCGAAAATGGTACAATGATCCGAATTGCTGAGTTTGCAAATATTCCTACTTCATACTTGGCAGGGTGTGTAGTGAGGAAAGGGTCGAGATTATTTTCGTGTTAATATTAAATTTTTAAAATTTGTTTTACTATTAAGTTTTTTAATACATTTCAAAAAAGTTACTAACATTTAAAGAATATATATTAAAATTGTTAAGCTTTTCATAATTTTTTATTTTGAAACAAATTTAATTGGCGTAAATTTTATAAGACATTCTTTCATTGTAAATTATTATAGATTTAACTGCCATCACTATCTTAATTTATGTAATTCCTCTTTTTAATGTTTTTTTTTTTTTATAAAATTCTTCAAACACTCTATTTTCTTTTATGTTTTCCAGGTTTTTTCATCTAAATAACACTTTTTGTTAAACGACTTCGGCTAAACCTTTTAAGCAAAAATATGGTAAGTGTTTTCTTGGTAACTTGTCATCTGTTGTTTGTTAAATAATTAAATATGTATGAAACACATTTCCCAACAATTAACTCTTATTATAAAACCTCTACTGAGGCTTCCTGCAACGAGAAACTTCTACTTTAACTGTTTTTGTTAATTCTCTTGACCAAAAATATAACACTTTTTGTATGTTATGTATTTAGTTTTCTACTTAATTTACAATTCATAAATACATAAATTCATAACATCCTGTGAGTTTGGTTAGGAAAGGAAAGATTTAAAATTTTGCAAAGCAATATCCATTACAATTAAACAAATATACACATACACAGAGACACACTTCTCTAAAAGTGTGCACACTAAAAGTTGTACAAAGATATTTTAAAGAATTAATTTTTTATTTATTATAAATAACAATGGAAAACATTCATTGTGACAACCGAATTTCTTACCAACCGAATGGTTTGGATGCAGCATCCGAATTATTTGGTTGCCACAACCAAATATATTCCTTGATCAATTAAACAATTTTGTTTCAGCCGAAATTCTGTTTCTTTGTGCGGACAGAAATTCGAAAAATATCGATGACTACAACCGAACCATGCAATTGAAAAACATTCGGTTATCACAATGAATCTGTTTTCTCTGTGTATTTCTGTAGTGTTCTCTGTGTATTTCTGTAGTTTTCAGGGACATCATGAACGTAGGAAGCACGACTTAGTGGATCCGACAATTAATGGCATGACCATGGTCATTTCTGACGATGTTAGGTTTCTTGGGGTTACTTTGAATAGAACCCTTACCTGGAACCAACATCTGGTTTCTGTCAGCGGAAGTCTACTTGGGCATAATATGCCTGTCAGAGGCTTTTTGGTAGGACTTGGTGTTTAGGGCCTCAAATGGTTATACTGATCTTTCAATACCAAAAGCCTGTGTGAGCATAATTTTTTCTGGAAAAGCGTGTCCGACAAACGCCTTTGGAGCCATGTTTAATATAACTCTGCGCATATTTTGGCTACTAAGGACGTCTTATGGGTGTTTTGTGTATCCATGAGTTTGCTGATGTTAAGGAAGGTGACCTGCGGTACTACATGAGGATAGCGGGGTTGTTTATTGACAACACACTGGCCTGGTTACCAAAGTAGATATTAGTTACGAATTACGAGGTGATCATTTTCGAGAAGAAAATGATCACCTCCTAACCAGGTGTGGTATAATTACAAATTATATCCTAATACCAGGTTTGGTTAACGGTGATGCGGATGCGAGCGTCTGTGGACCCAATTTGCAACATGCGGTACCGATGGGAAGTACTCGTTCGTATTCCAGGCGGATATCTATGTTAATTATGTGTGTGTGTCCGAGTGCTTGAGAAAGGGCACAAGAGTGTCACTTATTTATGGCTTTTCGGAGCGATATTCAGGGCATTTTTGTACCATGAAGTGTCGTCAAGACTTGTCCTGGACTGCATCGAGTCTATCAATATACCAGGCAGATGTAACATGCTAATTCTTAGTCGGGTTCCTGCGTACAAGATGCATATTTGGCCAACTGCGGGACCCTACGACTTTTTATTGGCCCTAAACCTTTTTATGGCATAGAGTAAATTTAAAATGTGAAGTGAAACCAAGTCCGCTGAGTGCTGGATTGCTACCATTAGCCATAGTCAGGCGAAGAGATTCATCGCTCCATCTGATGCAAACCCCAGGAGATTACTTTCCCTGTCCCGGAAGGACGTAAGAACTTTAACAGTATCTTTCACTGGGCTTCTAATCGTAGGTACCACTTAGCCTAGTCCCTAGTTCTGTGTGATACGTACACTTGTAGGATCTGCGAATTTGATGCTTTGACGGCGAAACATGTCCTAGGCTTCGCTGCAGAAGGCTGTACTTCCTTGGCTAACACACTATTATCCCAATTGGAAATTCGAAACTCTGTGCCGAGAAATTGATTTATTTTATTTTTAGGGAAAAAACTGATCGGGCCTTTCTAATGTTATACCGAGCCCGTAATTTTACATAGTACTCCTCAAAAATATGACTGTCACATATGCCGTTGTTATTGATACCACGGATTTTGCATATCAAATATTGTTTTCAATACAATTTTTTAATTAATATATCTCGCCTAATTTTTTGTTGTTAAAAAATTCATAATTTGATTAAATTCCTTTAAAGTTCTGCTTTCACATATTCATGTTCAAGTATGCCGTTAGGGAAAATTTTAGTTAAAACAATGGAGTAGTTTGCAGTTGTAAACCTAAAAAAAGATGAGTTTGTATTATTTTTTCGTATACATTTTCTGTGTCTCTGAATCTTTCCATATATGAATTATTAAGTAGGTCATCTAAAGTGGGTGGAAAGTGAAAGAGGGCTATAAAGAAGCTCGACTTTTTAACATTTTACATTTATTTATGAAATGAGACCCAGTATTTGTTTTAAGTTGAGTTGAGTGTTTTTTTAAGAACTTGAAGTAGTAAGTTCTTGTTTCCCTTAACAATTGCCAACATTTGCTGTTGGTTTAATGGTGTTAAAAATTATTATATATATATATATTTTTTTTTGTAAACTAAATAAATACCTACATGCATAAATTTTATATATCTATTTAAAAGAATATTTATATATGTTAATGCTAACACAACTTTAACAACATTTGGCAATAAAACGTTTATTTATGGGAATGTCGTAAAAATTGGGTTTTTATTATAAATTTTAAAAATAAAAATTTATCTCCTTTAATGTACTAAATTTTGTAATATGTAAAAACAAAAAAAAAAATCACTATGGATTAGAATGTCTGAAAGCTAATAAAATATTAACAAAATTATGAAACTTTAAAATGGCGCCCAACGGTATATTATACAAAGTTTGCACTTTTTAAAAAACTTAAACTCAAGATTTTGAGGAGTTTTGATTGGGACTAGAATTTGGCCTTAAACAGACCTAAGATTAGGCCTATTAATTGACCTCAAATAAAGTTGCGATTTAATCTAAATACTTCAGATAGTGTTTTTTTCTCCAATTGCAGCTGAATTTTTAAATACGAATTTTATTACTTGAATTTTGTATCACTGTTCCTTTAGCCACATTCGCAAAAATTCATAAATATTTTGGTTAGCAGAATAAAATGTTATATATGTATGGCAATTATCATACCATTAACCCCCCTCTGCAAATATTTATAAAATGTAACTTTTCATTATACTCGTATTGCTTTTCAGTGTGACCAATTAGTGGAATACATTTATTAAAATTTTGTGGGTTTTACTATTAGTGTTTGCACATTACCACAAATGTAATGTCATCATTTTATAAACCTTGTTGGTTTAAGCTAGAGCCCACAGTCAATCGGGATCTACTTGGTAACAGTGAAATTGGTCTCGCTGCGTTGTTGCCTGCCCAATTATTTATAAATTGGTATAATCATTGTTCAAGGCATTTTCCTAGATTAGAGGATTAAAACAAAGTTATATGTATTTTTGGACTATTTACAAGAAAAGTACTTTGAGATAATCTTTCCGTTTTTTTTAATAAATTTCGAGAATCTCGGAAAGTTAGGCTGCGAAATGGGATGCCCTTTTGTGATAACTTTTGTTTGCTACCATTTTAAAAATTCGATCCAATCCGAACTTGTGCTAGAATCAGTTCACAACCACACATTTTCCATCACTCGTTCTACTACAACTGATTCCATGGGACTAGTTTTGTATCCTGCTCCACGGAATTTAACCCATCAACATTTTTTAAAATCAGTCACCTCAGAACAGATCTGTTCCTTCTAGATTTTAGAACAGATTACTGGAATTCAAAATGTAATGTTCCACTGTCGAAGATTCACATATCGGACAGGTTCTAGAATCGATTTAATTTTTTGCTGGGTATTGCTAACTAATACCCAGCAAAAAGCTTTAGAACCGTTTTCCTCTGAATCTATTCTGGAACAGGAATATTGTGTAATTTAGCAATTTAGTAATTTGTTATTGAAAATGAGTAAAATCGGTACAGCGGTAAATTTTAGTACATTTTCATAGTAGCGACTGGCAAGTTAAATATTTTCTCTTGTTTTTAACCAGTACCTTAGAATTGAACAATATTTTTATTCACCACAAATATTTTCAAAGCAAACAATTTTTTTCACCACTAAAAATCTTTTCACCTTAAAAAATTTTTACACCTCAAAATTTTTTTCCAAACACAAAATTTGATTTCACAAACAAAAAAGTTTTTCACCTGAAAAAATTTTTTTACCTCCATAATTTCACTTCTAAAGTTTTTCACATTATTTGCATCTAAAACATTAAGAACATTTTTTTAGGCCATTGGTGGAAAGTATTTAAAGATTCGGCACAATTTAAGCCTTTTTGTACTTGCTTTTAGCTAAAAATGTAAAATACCGATTCAATACCAGCAGTATACCGGTATTAAACGAAATGTTTATGAAATACCGGAACATTTAAAATCAAAGGTTTTGGCATTGGTATGGGTTATCAATTTGAAATTGTTTTGAAAAGGAAAACTATATTACAATGGTCTCGGTTGCCAACCTCGCTATTTTGCAGTTTTTGCAGTAGTAATGCGAATTTGTTAAAATTTCCTAAAGTTGGTTTGAGCCACCTTTTCCTCCTAAATTCTCGTCATCTGATAATGGGAAGTTCGTCACAGAATTAATGCAGAAACAGAATTAGCTTAAGCTAGCTACCGGTATGAATCGAAAACTGAAGATTTTTTAAAATTAAAAATTTGTATTTCTAAAATTTCGTTTTGTGCCAAAACAAAGCTTAAGTCAGGATTGTGTTGGGCTCTTGTTTTATTTATATTTATTTACATGGCAAATCCATACCTATCCAAGCAGAAAAATTCGATCGTCAAAGCGTCGAAAATCTATGTATTGGCATAACGTGGGATTAACAATCTGTGACAAAATTGCCCGGTTACTAATTGCTAGCTGGAGCGAAGTTGCTACCGTTGGCACAAAGCCATAAATTTTAAAAATTTGGTGCATTCCAAATATTTCAATAAATTCTGTAAAATTTTAATAGCCAAAAACACACATTTAAAAACATTAATCCTGTTCGGCTTTAGTGTTGTTTTATATAAATAATTCGTGTTAAAACGTGTGAAATGTGAGAAAACATAAACAAAGTGGTTTGCCAATTAAAAATTTTTGCCTGGTTATTTCAATAAGTACTTATGTATTGTATATTGGATTGTATGTAATAAATTTAAGTTAATCATATAGAATTGTTTATAATTAATGATTTTTGTAATTAGTGATGTATGTTATAAAAAAACTTGTTTTCATTTAGTATTATAATGTTGAGGCTGTGGTAAAGCATAATTAATTATATGACCCAATTATGAAATTGTTATAATTGAAATATAAATGTTTGCCAGATTAAAATTAATCAATATTAACACCAAACGTAAAACGAAAAAATTATAACAACTTTTTTTTTTTTACCAGATATTATAGTTTTGCTGCTAAACTTAGAGACCAATTGATGTTAGATGAAGAAATGAGTATATTATGTATTCAATGCAGGGTGATTTTCAGGCTATTTAAGTTGATTATCTCGGGTAAAAATTCCATTTCAGAGATTATAATTTTTACAAAAGTTGATCGATTTCAAAATATTTTTGACTGGTTGTAGTAGAGGTGTTGAACTTTCAGCATAATGTATTCTGTTTGTTGTTTTCATTATATTACGTAACAATAACAACTTGTATGATAACCTCAAAAATATGCTATGCTATGCATTGTAAGTCATAAAGTTGGTGACAAAATTATATAAATTATGAATAGTAAATTATGGAAAATGTTTTTTTTTTTGTGTAGTTTATAAATCAAATTTTATTTTATATTTTAATTTAACTTTAAAACCATCTTTCGATTGTATGTAAGGTGTATTATTGTAACAAATATCAAAATCTTCGGTGGGCACTAGATCCATATTATAGTTGAGCAATAGTTTTACCAATATATATTTCACCGCTAATTTCACAAAATTTTGAGCTGTAATGAAAGAAAAAAATATTATTTTGAAATTAGGAAATAAATCTTAATTGTATGCTATTAAAATTTTTTTTTCAAGAAAAATGGTTTAAAAGTTGTTCTCCAAAAATGTAACCGACCTTTTGTGTTTATTTGTGAATAAAATTTGGAATCTAGAGCTAAGTATTTTAAAAATGTTTCAAAATATTTCAATTATATCAGATTAAAGTTGCGGCACACCTTTCTTATACGATTATATCTCTAAAGATAAAAGTACTAAATAATACATAAATAAATAGAAAATCTATAATTCTATCGGTCTTACAGTGTTATTAAGCTTTACTAACTAAACAGAAAGATCTAGATGAGAATTATCTACTTTGAGTTGTTAAGTTTATATGAAATTTACTAACAAACTCTTGCTATGTTTAGTAATCTCCATTGTTATATTATGCCCATCAGCTGTTAGCTGATATTTAAAAATTCTGTTTCCCTTTACAGTTCTATTCATAAAAAGTAAAATGCAAATACACTCAGAAAAAAATTAGTACAAAAATTTGTAAACGGTTTTTAATCCCACTTTACTACTTTTGTGCTGATTTTTAGTAAAAAAAAAATATTATATAGCAAATCTTTTTGCTATTTACATTTTACGAATTACAGAATATTTACAAATTTTTGTTGCTAATTTTAGAAATCGATTTGCTAAAATTAAAAAAAGGAAATGTTATTAATATCTTACATAGTTTAAAAAAGGGATCGGATGTGAAGATACCGACTCATGTCTCAAAATAGGACATTCACTTTAAATAGCACTAAAAAGTTTTTTTAGTTCTTAAAGTAAAAACTTGACTAAAATATTATTCAAAACAGAAATTACAAATTAAAACAAAATAATAAGTTCGTTTGTTTTCACAATGTTTAATCCTTTGATTTTTTTTTAATTTTGTCTAAAATATTTTTTGAAAAAAGTATAAAAAAATTTTTGATGCTCGACAAAAAAAATTAATTTGAAATTTTGTACTAATTTTAATAATCTTGGTAAATTTTTATGCTGATTTTAGCAACCCGATTTTAAATTTCACTTTACAAAAAGTTTTCTAAAATTTATTAGCGGCTGCTAATTTTTTCTACAAATTTGATTGTACTAAACGTCAGAAGACATGACTCTCCAAAATTTTTGTAGGAAGTCCTGAATTTTCTAAAAACTTGAACGTAGATTTCGTCTTATCACAATAAATCAACATAGATTTAATCTCATATGGCTGTTTTTTTTTCATTTAAATTTGTTAGTTAAATAAAGGATATATGCAATTAATAAAACGCGATTTTTTTTATAAAGTTCAGAGATGATCGAAAACTGAATTCTATTCGGCTAGTGGCAGAATTTTAATACAAAGATAAACATTGGGTACGACATTGATAGAACTTGTAAATTGTTAGACTTTGTATGGTGAGGTAAATATCAGTTTGTCATTTCGTTTGTAACATGTCGAAATATAGGTTTAAGACCCCACAAATTATATATATTCGTGATCCATATGAAATTTTAAGCCGATCTAGCAATGTCCGTCTGTCTGTTTAAATGGCTATCACGACGCGAAGTTTGGTATTGAAAATTAATAAAATTGGTGCAGCGGTATTTTTTGTAGCGGCTGGCAAGTAAAACATTTTCATGTTTTAAAACAAGTACGTTAGAATTGAATAATCGCAAACAATTTTTTTCACCTCAAAAAATTTTTTTTCCACCTCAAAAAATTTTTTTCACCTTAAAATTTTTTCCAACCACAAAATTTGTTTTCACATCCAAAACAGTTTTTCACCTCAAAAAATTTTTTTCACCTCCATAATTTCACTTCTAAAGTTTTTTACATTATTTGTATCTAAAACAGTAAGAACATTTTTTTAGGACATTGGTGGAGGGTATTCAAAGATTCGGCACAGCCGAATGTAAGCCTTATTTTTACTTGTTTCTATAGCTCTCTACATATTTGTAATTAAATCTATCCCTACTAGTAGTAACCAATACTAAACTACGCTACTTCAAAGTTTTTAAAAGTTCGAAAATTTCTTTTTAAAATTTTCAATTGTATTAAATTGTTTTAAGCGTCATATTTTTATTCTCTTAGTATATTAAAAATTTAAAAATTCTGAAATGCAATTTGTTTTTTTATCTCTCCATTTCAAATGGGTGAGTTGAGAAGGGGCACAAGAGAGACACTTACTTATGGCTCTTTGGACAGTGAAGCGGCACTCAAGACATTATTGTCTTTTGACGTGTCGTCAAGACTTGTTCTGAACTGCATCGTGTCTCTCAATAGATTCGGTGAATGCAAGAGGCTAATTCTAAGATGCTGAACAGAACCTTACGATGACGGCGACGATTTACGCTAAGTGGATAGAATATAATTTAAATGATGCGTTCGACTGGATTAATTGTCAAAATTGATTTCATATACATTTTTGTTTAATTTGTGTGTGTTTATTTTCATTTTGCAGTATATACGCCACAAATCTTCTTCGTATTAGAAGATTTTGTATAGTGAAGATTGTAAACTGTAAATACAATCATATTTTTTAACCTCCTCTATAATACATACACTCACAATATATTTTCCGTTACCGACTGTAGTTTATTTAAAAAGTAATACGTAAAGTTTGTTTTTAAATGAAGAATTAATTGAAATTCGTAGAAATATATTTTTTAACTATTTGAATCAGTCATTCAAAAAACAAACTATACAAATTTACAGACATTCAGTTGGAGTTGATATTTTCAGTTAAATGTAAAATTTTATGTTTTCTGTTTCAAAAAATATAAATTCATATAATTCCTTTTTGTTTTTTTTTACCAAAATAGTTTGTATATATTCAAAATTATTTCAATAAAAATTACAAGAAATTATTCCATTATACATACACACAAAGCCAATAAAAATATATACACCTGCATGTGTTGTGTTCTGTTTTGTAATTACACACATATAAAAAAAACTTTCAATTTGAAAAACAAACCACAAAAGTATTTTTTTCTAACTTTTTGTTATTAAAAATTTGATGGTTATTTTAAAAGACTTTCTATTGTTTTTACTTTTGTCGATTATTAAACAATGATTGAAAATAAACAACAAAATGGGTTGACTATAATGGAAAATCAGTAGTCCGCTTTTTGATTGTATTTTCGATTAATTTTATATGTATTTTAAGTTGTTTTTAACGAAATAATATTGTGAGTGTACATTTTTTCCATGTTGAATTAATTTTAATTTTATCTTGCTCCAAATTTGCTTATTCTTTTATACACTCACAATATATTTTCCTTTACCGACTGTAGTTTATTTAAAAAGTTATACGTAAAGTTTGTTTTTAAATGAAGAATCAATTGAAATTCATAGAAATATATTTTTTTACTATTTGAATCAGTCATTCAAAAAACAAACTATAAAAATTTACAGCCATTCAGTAGGAGTTGATATTTTCAGTTAAAAATAAAATTTTATGTTTTCTGTTTTTAAAAATTGAAATTGATATAATTCTTTCTTGTTTTTTTACCAAAATAGTTTGTTTATATACAAAATTATTTCAATAAAAATTACAAGAAATTATTCAAATATACATACACACAAGAAAATAAAAAATATATACATCTGTGTGTCTTGTGTTTTGTAAAATTACATACAAATAAAAAAAATTTCAATTTGAAAAACAAACCACAAAAATCGTTATTTTTCCTACTTTTTGTCAGTTAAAAATTGATGGTTATTTTAAACAACTTTCGATTGCTTTTACTACTTTTGTCGATTATTAAACAATGATTGAAAATAAACAACAAAATGGGCTGAAAATAATGAAAAATCAGTAGTCCTCTTTTTGATTGTATATTCGATTAATTTAATATGTATTTTAGATTATTTTTAACGAAATAATATTGTGAGTGTATGTCTTTGTTTACAAAATTAGGCAAACATATTGCAACGTTGGTGAGAGAAAAAATTTAAAAAATACCGCATAAGAGAAAGGTTCTGTTTAGTGTCTAGGCTTGGGTTCCTGCGCACGAGGTAGACTTTGGCAACAAACAGTAAAATACATAATATTCTTAACATAATATATGTTGGAAATATCCTAGAAAAATATTTCAATTATACAGTTTATTTTGTCCCCATAACAATTGGTTATTTTATAATGTTACGACTTTACATTGGGCGCCATATTTTCAGACAATCTTGATATACAACTGGGACAAATAGAACCACTCTTAAACATTTTTATTGAATTAATGAGTAGATCTAGACGAGAGAGAAAGCCTTTAAATTGCTCTATGGTAAAAGATTTGAAATAATTGTGTAACTCTTAAGTTTTCCCTCTCGTGTACGTAAATAAAAATTATTTCAATCAAATTGTATAAACTTTATCTTAAACTTACCCATAAATGTTTTAGCTCCCAAACCAAAACCAATAAATTTTTCTCCTTGATTACCATTACTATCAGGTATAAACCTTTGGGGCTTATATCCTAAAGGATCATCAAAATATTTTTCATCTCTCTGTATAGCCAACAAAGGTATAATTAATGTTTTCCCTTCACTTAAAATGTGTTTACTTTCCGGTATGGGAAAAGGCTTACGACAAACACGTTCTATTAAAGGAACACTAGGATATTTGCGTAAAGTTTCTAGCAAAAAAAAGAAAAAAAAATAACAAAATAACATTTAACACTTTAGTAAAACTTCTTAATTGCCAAAAGTCTGCTTGTTCTGTCCATACCTTGTATACATAAATCCATTAATTTCAATTGTTTCAAATTCTCACATGTTATTTGTTGTTCATTGTTATCACATTTGAATGTGTTTAACTCTTCCAGTACCTTTGTTTTTAATTCTCCTTGTTGCAATATCTCATATAATGTAAATACAGCTGTTGATGCCATTGTACCCATACATTTTTCCAATAGATACTCTGTAATATGTGCCAATTTTTTAATTGACAATAGTTTTTCACGCTCAAAGACATTTTCAATATGCCAGTTGAGTTTATCTCGCCTGTGTTCTATTTCATTGGCATTACGAAACTTTATTAGTAATTGTAATATATCTTTACGTATAATACCAAATTCTTCACGTCTTTCGACGTTTTCACGTATAATATCACACAGGCGATAGGTGAGGGAGGATTTTTTGGGAAAGTGTTTAAGAGTGCTGGAAGAAAAAAAAAAGACTCATTTCAAATGCTTAAAGTTGGGCGCCAAAATATTACAATAAATGTTAATTTTCGATTTTTCTTGTATATAAATTTCATAAAAATTCTCATGTTGATGACTTTTTGTTTGTCAGTTACTCCATAATTCTTTAAATCTGATACTTATTACAGGTTTTATCATAAGCGATAAACTTTTATTTAGTTTAGATTATTTCAAAATCCATACTCACTATGAATGAACAGCTGTTTGTCTTATATAACTATTTATATATTGTTGAAATATGGAATCTGTTTGTTTAAAAACATCAATGTCTAAGCCATAGATTAAATTCGCTATAATATTTACTGAATAACTAAAAATACATTAAAAAAAGATAAGATCCATTAACAACATGTTAAGTATTTTTTAAAAAAATTACTTTCAAAATTAAAAGTAAAATTCTTATCAATTTTCTACATACTCACATTCGTAACATATGTTGCATATCAATACCATCAGAACCATCACCTTCAACCGATGAATCCATATTATTTAAATGATTCAACATATGATTCCCCACCTTCTCAATGTTATAAAACATGGCCTCTAAGCGTGGCGATGAAAATATTGGTGATAATTTCTCGAGCAAATTAAATTTGCGATAACTGCGTACATAATCCCATTTGGGATCATTAAAATAACCACTTTGATTTTCCAATATCAAACAGGCCAAAGATAGATCTTTAATTAAAAGTGTGGGTTGAAAGAGAAAATATATACCCAAAAATCTCTCTTTACCCGTTTGATAGGCTTGACTTACAGCCTGAACATAGTTAAATTCACGATTATAAACTTTTTTTAAATACGACCAATATAAATTGGATTTTTCATGGGGAAACCCCTTTCTGCGCCAATGACTATAAACATGTCTGACATAGATAAATATTACCGAATATACTAGTATCGGTATGAGTAACCACATTTTAACTAGCAGTTGATGATAGTTTCTATTTCTTTAATGAATTCAAATTCGCGTGACTACGTTTATCTGTGTGAAACACGCGTGCAGTTTTCAAAAACTGTTCTTCTTAAGCATTACTGATAGACTGTTTCAAAAATTTATTTAATATTTAGCCGTTCTTTTTGTTTGCAGAAAGCGAAAGCTGCCGCCTGCCATTATCCGTCATTAAATTTATACTAAATACTATACACTGCTTTATTGTCTGATAGTATAAACAGAAAAACAATATAAAGAAATATTTTAACTGTCTCTTGTTGTTCTTCCCATCTGTTCGTCAGTTGGAATTTTATTATGTCTGTCCGTTTGCCCAGAGCCTTGAGCATTTATTGGTTTAGGTATTGTTTTCTTTTTATACTTTAAGAAGAAACTTTTGGTCTCAATTTTTGTTTTGTCTTTTGCTTGATAATTTTTTTACAATTTTTGTTTTGCTGCCGATTTCGTCTACTTGTTATTATTTTTGGGGAATACAAGATTACAGCTTCTTATATTTTTAACTCCAGCCAGAAACTAATAATTAAATTTTGAACACATGTTTTCGAAAAGAATTACATTAGAGCAGCAGGCGACAAACACAGACGATTTTAAACTGCTAGTAGTGTTGTTGCCATTAAAGTACATTGAAAAGAATTTATGTACTGGAAGAAACATATGTTTTCTTAGGGTCATTAACAGTAAACTAACTAACCTGAAGCTTTAGCTATCTAACAGTTATAGACGTCAGATATCATTTGAATTTATTTTTTTAGTTTAGTTAACTTCAGGTTATTTATTTATGTTATTGGTATTTTAATGGGAATTGTTGAAGCTTTTTAGTGCATAGCTTTATTATGTTGTACTTACATCGGTAGGATTCAGTGCTATGAAAACGTCGAAGGAGCGCGTTGTTATATGTATGAGGGATAGAAAACTAAAGCATAACTTAAGCATAACATTTTTTCTCAATTGATGTCGCCGTCGCCGTGGATCGAACCCGCAACCAAGGATAATTTAAATTTAGGAGATGCAATCATCATCGCACAAGGCAACATCGGACAAAAAAGCTATGCATCTACATCCATAATGACATATTGGCGCAGATGAATAAGACCGATCTTTAAGTGAAAACAATATAAAAGTTGAAATAAAATTCAAAAGATCGATCGGACAAGACGATGAATTTTGAGCCTCCTGAAGCTAAATCGTTCTTGACGCAACTTTCTGTATATCAGTTTAACGCGCTTAAAAAAATATATTGTTTTGCTTGGTTTCTGTAATCCAACTTGTTGTTTCTCCCCATTATAAAGGTTGTGATTGATTGTTTCCCCCCTCTTTTTGGGCGCCATACTTTATTCAATTTCATTCAATGACTGTTTATATGTTTTTATCAACAGCAACAACTAAAATAGTAAAAAAAAAAAAATAAAGGTAGCAATATATTTAAACAGTTCTTTTAGAAGAATTGTATAAATACTTAAAAAGCAAAAATAGTACCAATTTATGGCACCATTTTTTATCCCCTTAACATGGGAGATGGCATATAAACCTTTAATTTGACTTTAAAAATCATTAATTTCCACTTTCACGAATACGTTCAAGTGGTTTCGAATTTCCAAAGTTTTCTACGTGCTGCAGATGCCCAATTTTTGTTCTCATATTTGATATTTACTGAAGGTTAACCAAAATTTGATCGAACTTTTTAATTCATCGCTAAATCTAGCTCTATCAAACACGTTACGTCTTGTCGTCTTAATATCAATTCGATTACAGCGAATAAAGTATATAGGCAATCAAATATGTGCTTATTGGGAAAATATTCATGTCCCAGTCCCTGTTTTTGTATTCTGTCTGTTATCAGTAGGTAGTTTTTAATAAATTGTTAATATTTACATCTTTTATGTTGATCACATTGTTTATTATCAGTTGTCTTTTACCCTTCATACATCTTTATAAAATATTGTTGCGTTTCAAAATGAAAAGATATCAATCTATCATATTGGCAAAAGCTGTATACCTGTTTGTTTGTAATTTATCCTTCCGGTTTTTGAGTAGGAAAGTTTTTTTTTGTCTTGATGTTATGACAATATGATATGATCTCAACTACTGTTTAAAATAAAGGGTTGTCCAAATACAGGTATCTTTTTAAATCATTTATTATTTTGGCACATATATTTTTCTGTGGCTTTTCGCTTGAACAACGTTGGGAAGTATTGCAAACTTATTTCCAAAGTGAGTGCTGTACGCAATTTTGTGCAAGAAGTTTTTAAAACTGGACTGTAAGTGGGCAACATTCATGGTCCCCGTCATCATACGCTGCATACCAATGGCAATGCGACTGCTGTGGCCGAAAGTGTGCAAAACAATTTAAAAACATTGACTTTAACAATTCGGAATTTCACACACTAGCGGTATGGCCACTGAGTTAGGGCCTTCAAAAGCTTCTATCGGATATCCAATTTAGCTGAAAAATCATCTTTTCTGACGGGGTGCATTTTCGTCTGGGGATCGTAATACCCGCACGTTATTGTCGAGAAACCAATGCATTCACAGAGAGTGACAGTCTGGTCACTGGCCCATTTTTTCCGAATATGCTGGTGGAAACGCTGTTTTAGCCAACGAGCGCTACATTACATTTCAACCTTTTTATAGGTTAAAATGGAAGATATGAGTTTGGATAATCTTTGTTTTCAGTAGGATGGCGCACCATACCACACAGCTCATAAAAGAATCGATATTTTATCAGCAATTTTGCGAATCTAATTGGAAGCCTCGTAGCTGCGATTGGACTACTTTAGACTTCTGTTGTGGGGCGCCATTAAAAACTGATGCTATGTGAATAATCCAAAAATTATGGACAACCTTAAGGCTAATTTCGTCAAAGCTAATATCGCGAGATAGAACCAGCAACCGTCAACAAAGTCTTGGATAATTGAACTGAAAGGATGAGGTACTGCGATGCAAAAAGCGGCAGCTACATGAATGAAATCGTGTTTCATAGTAACGGGAATATTTATTATTTATAATGAAGCCAAAACACGCAGAGAAAAAACATGGTTGACACATAATCGCAGCTACTATATTATGCGTGTTGCATTCGGGTATGGTTGTCACAATTAAGTTATTGGTTTATGACCATCAAACCATCAATATAGTCACTACCATCATTATTATAGTAAATAATTTATTATTTCATGATTGCCAATTTCAATTTTAAAATATGATTGGCTGTAACTATACTGTAGTAACAAAAGTTCTGACTGTATATATATGATAATTATATAATTATGGAACTTTAAAATGCTGGTAACAATCAATGAATAATTGTAAATCAAATAAAACATGACTTTAACATTTACAGTCATAATACTGTCTTGTTTACATAAAAACAAATTGTATCATTTCTGTCACCCATGTAAATGTTATAATATATGATAATTTTCACCTGGGGGTTTTATTTTCGAAAATGCCTTATATATATAATTTTCACTAATCAAGTCATTGTCGAAAAAATTAATTGTAAAAAATTTCATATTTCATATTTTTTAATTCTTTTAATAAAAACAATATCTTTTTCTAAAAAAATATGTTTGTAAATTCATTTCTTGTAAAATAACGACTTTCTTTTGGAAAAAGTATTAAGAATATTTGTAAAAATTTTGTTTTAATAAGAAAAAGTCTAAAGCTGAAAGTCCATACCACGCATGCTGCCCTTCTTTGCGTCCTACGCGGTTGTCAAAAAAGTAGAATCAGTGTAATTGTATGCTGCAAGTTACAAAGTACCAAAGCGTAGGATGTCTTGACGCGTATGACGCGAAAAGTAGGTCTACTTTCTACTTTTGTAAGCGTGATAAGCAGCATACGAACAGATCAGCTGATTTTGATAAGTTATTTAAAAACTACAAAATGGAGGAAAAACTAATTGAAGCTGTAAAAAACACGAAGTCCTTTGTTTTAAATTTATTTTATTCAACAAATTTACACTACAGCTGATCAAAACAAAAGCGTAAAAAGCGTCGCTTGTAACTTCAATTTCAGTAAAGCGTATATGCATACAAAGCGTTGACGCGAAAACGCGTGGTACATATGGACTTTAAGTTTAAGAGTTGTTTTGCACGAAAATGTTTCTTATACAAAATACTAGATTTTTATAAATGTTTCTGAAACATTTTTAAATTTTATGGACTTTTTTTTTTAAATAAAGTTCTTAGACTCTGCAAACTCTTTCTTAGATAATATATTCATATATTCTTAAAAAAACTTAGGTTCTAAGGCCTTTCTTTGAATAAAATCTTTTTAGATTCTGAGGACATTTCATCATGAAAAATACTTAAATACTGAGGACTTTTTGTAGTAGAAATATTCTTAGCTTCTAAGGTTTTCTGAGACCCTAAGGACTTTATCTAAAAACAATCTTAAAACTGTCCCTAGAATCTAAAAATTTTTCTATTAAAAAAACTCCACAGAATCTATGTTTTATTTTTAATTAAAAAGTCCTTAGAAAAAGTCCTTAATATAAAATTTGTACTTTAGCAAAAACATTTTTGAAGGAAATATTCTTTAATTTAAAGGACTTTTACATAGTTTTGAATCATAATATAACAGTAGGGATCATATTTTGGTAATTTTATTATCATAATATGATAACTATATTATAGTACGACTATGGTTGGCAAAATCATAATTCTGAATATGATTGCCCCAAACATGTTTCTTTTCAGCGTGAATATACCAAAAAAGTTAAGTTTAGTTCATTTTATTTAATTTTAAAAAAGATACTTGTAGTTGGACTACCCTTTATAAGTTTTTTTTGACATATGATATTGAGACTTAAAGATAAGGCAAAAAGAAATGGAAATTTGTCAATGAAATTTGAGTTTTCAGTATAGTTTTGAAATGTTTACCAAACACCAGATAAATTTAATACTTTCAAGTAAAAATTATTAACGGTTGAACAATTTTTTTAAAAAAAAGTAGATAAATTAATTTTTTTTTGTTTATTAATCATATAATTACAAATTATATCCTAATACCTTAACCGAGCACTAGCAACAAAGGCGATCCGCCATCGGTGAACAAAAAATAATTATAATTGTTTTATTTAAAAAAAAAGAGTTCTACACCCTAAATATATAACTGTTAAACTATTATTTTTAATTATCAATGAAAAATAATTAAGACATTTTAAATTTTTTTTTATATTATTAATACATAATTCAAAGGAAATTTACCATAAAAGTATACTTAAATAATTTCTGAGATATTATTTATCAACATTTAATTCACCATCTCTTTAAAAGTCCAACTTTTAAATCTTCTGGCACCAAAACAGGTGCAGTATGAAATATAAATTCTATTTCTTTACGTTTTATAGTTTCAATGTTAAAATTAGCTAAAATTTTGGCCAAAGCTATTTTGACATTTAAAATTCCCATACGTTGTGCTATAAAAATTCAAAATTGATTAAAAATTAATGCAAACTTCACAATCAAATTTAATTATGTTACCTATACATTGCCTAGGTCCCCCACCAAAAGGCATAAAAGCTATGGGATTATAATTCATTTTCTCTTCTGAAAAACGTTCTGGTATATAATCCATAGGATTTGGAAAATATTCTGCATCACGATGTATACCCAACAAAGCAATTATAACACTGGTACCCTTTTTAATGGTGAAATTTGTATCAGGAACTAAATAGTCCTGAGTGCAAATACGATTTATGAAAGGTATTCCCGGATATTTGCGGGTAGTTTCTAAATTATGTTATATTTTACTATAAATTAAATAATATTTAAATTCAAATTATATTACCTTTGACACATAACTCTAAATATTTCATATCTTGTATGGCCTCATAGGTTAACTTTCCTTGCGGTTTTAAGCCGTGTTTTGCTAAACATTCATCTACTTCTGTTTGAGCTCGTTTGAAAATGTCTGGATTCATAGCAAATTCATAAATGGTAAAAGAGGTGGCAGCTGAGGTAGTTTCTGAACCAGCCATATAGAAAATAAACGATTGAGCTGCTATCATATCAATGGACATTAATTTAAGATTTTCGGCGGCCGCCTCAAATTTCCATATTTCATCATTATCATCACCTATTTTTTCCGTATTACGTAGTTTTATCAACAATTGCAATAGATCCTTTCTGGCAACATTATTTTTCTCACGAAATTCTATAGTTCTTTTAGTAATATCTCTCAAAAGGTAGGTGATATTATCTCTTACGCCCAAACTGGCTAAAAATCGCGATATGCTATGGTGATAAGATTAGGTTTTGGTGAAGTTGATGTTGAAAATTGTTTTTTTTTTTAATACTTACGGTGGACATACAAAGGCCATAATGCCATGAGTTTTTTGCAAAAATCCCGATTCATGAAAAAGTCTATCAATTAAACCTCTAAATTCATTATTGGGATTAGTAAAGCTATTAATATTCAAACCAAAGATAACGGAGGCAACAATATCAATGGCATAACTAAAAAAGAAGAAAAGTAATTTTAAATATTTTCGAATCGGGCTTCGTATACTTATTTATGGATAGAGTTGAAAATAAAAAAAAAGACATGAAAATTCCACTTTCCTATGAAATCTGTGCTGCATTCCTAAAAGTTTGTTATTTTTAGTAAAAGTGAGAGAAAGGCCTTGGTTTAAATAAGTGCTGACCAAAAAGAGAAAATAATTATTGAATTGATAATCAGTGCTATTGCACTGAAAAAAAAGCTCTGCGTTGAAATTCTTTATGTGGTTAGATTGTTTTATTATTTATGTTTATACATATGTGCTAAATTTTAAGAATGAAAGAGTGAATTTATTAAAGAATGAAAGAATTTATGAATGAATAAAAAATGTACGTAAATGCAAATCATATGTAACAACCAGAGAAGACAAATTTGCTTGTTTTGCTTTTTGTTTGCTTTTTTTACTAGTATTTGCTTTTATCTGCTGTTTTTGTATTTTTCAGTTTTGAACTTTAAAGTAGATTTTTGAGCTTTTAATTGCTTTTTTAAATTTTTTTTGCATCAGTGCTTTTTTCTTTTAAATTTTTCCCTGCAAAAAAGAACAAAGCTATTTTTACTTTTGCTTTTTTTTTTTTGCTTTTTCACCTATTATGAAGTAAAGCGACATCAACCTTCTTCATTGAATGTTAACAAAAAAGTATACAAGGTATTAGAGTTTCGAATTATTCGACCCTGCCGGTTAATCCGCAAGGTCTATAGTCGAAAAACGAAGAAAATTGATTAATTGTTCTTTCATCAATAAGAACACAAAGAGCTGTTTTTTTCCTGAAATATCAAGTAAAGTCCAAGTAAAACTTTGGTAATGGGTGCGATATTCTCATGCGTTACCTTGTAATGATAGCTCGTTACCTTTTTCATTATTTGCAAGCACAAAGTAATAAGTTACTCATTATTGATTACGTAATATATGATGTATAAATGTAAAGTAATAATTGAAGTATTTTTGAAAATCTATTTTTAGATACATTACTTTGTGTTTTTTAGTAAGCAAAAGGGTAATGTATGTTTCTTTTGATAACACTAGCGAAAAAACGAAGCGCAACAATTCATTTAAGTTTAAAGCAATCAAATACTATATGCGTCGATAGCACAGTGGGTAGAGTTCTTGGCTGGCAACCAGATTTCCCTGGTTTGATTCCCATCTTGACCACATTGTTTTTAATTACAAATATTTTAAATAAAATATTTGTTATAATTTTTTTTAATAAAAATTCCTCTTTTTAAAAAATCTATTTTTAGACACATTACTTTTTCCATCCTCGTAACCATAAAAGTAACCCCTTACATTATCACCTCTAAAGTAATGGGTACATACATTGCTTTGAGGCTCATCGCCTGTAAAATACATCAGTGAAGTAGGGTGTAAAGTAATCCATGAGCCACTATGGCTACACATTACTTTACACATTATTTGGTAATGTGTGGTTTTGCTGGGGTCTATTGCATTGGTTTCTAAGGTCTTTGTTTTGGACAATTCAAAGCATCCTGATATTTTTTAAAGAAACATGCCTTATAATCTTGGGTTTTTCACAGGAATCTGACGACTCTTTAAAAAGAAAATGTCAGACGTGTTCAGTGGAAGTAAACGCTTAAAAACGCAGTGTAGATAGTGTTTTACCGATGTTGGACATTTTGTCGATATAGTTGGTTTTTACATTCTTTATATGACACTGTCCAATATAAAAAATGCCTAAATAAACAGAGCTGCCTTCCAAAAAAAAAAAATCAATAACAAATTCTTTATAATATGGTATGAATAATTTTTGCGAAATTCACAAACAAAGTTTGACAGAACTGCCACTGTTCCCTGACTCTTTCACTACCTGGTTTAAGCTTTAGAGTAAAATAAGTTATCTATTAGAAAAGATATAAAAATCAAGTTCTCACCGATAAGAATAAGCGAATTCTTAAATATTTTTGACTAAACAGCTTAATTCTACTAAAGTTCCTACTTCATCAAAATTTGTTGATAAATAAAACAGCATTCCATGTTATTTTTTAGTTTTTATAATTTTTTTCATAGAATTTTAAATGAAACTGTTTTTTAGAAAATATTGTTTTCAAATTTAAAGCAATTTTATATTATTATTTTATAACATAAGAAACGTCATAGTGCTTGTTAGGAATATACCTAGTCACGTGTTTCATTGCTAAGGAAAAAAATATAAGTATATTTTTAATAGGTTTTTTTGTTTAAGTTCTGCTTAGAAGCTCTAGCTTTTCTAAAACTTCGCGTTCTGATGAGATCTTTTCTATCAGCTCGAAATACATGTATACGGAGGTTGAAAGCTCTATTTAAATTTTTTTTGGACATGCAAATATAATTATATATTATTTAAAAATTATTTTTTTAAATAAATAGAAACAAAAATAAGAATTGTTTATCATATTTCCTAAAGCCTATATAAGATTTGCTTTGATTCAGCCGATTTGAATATAATTTGATTGTATTTTAGTTTTTTCTACGATTCTCTTGCCAAAGTTAAGAAAATAAGGAAGGTTTATGACAAATAATCAACCTATGTTAATCGATTATTCGGGTCGAATAATTATTTGAGTTTTAAATTATTTGTTTCGACATTAACCGAAATAGAGGCGATTAATCGATTAACCGAATTGAAAACACTACAAAGTATAGAGAGAAGTTCTCTCTCACCAATTTGTTAGTACTCTCTTAGAAGACGAGCATAGTTTGGCTGCAACAACTGCGAGCTTTGGCCAGCAACTTTAAGTACAGTCTAGCAGTGCTGCCATATAGCAAATTTAAACTGTTTTCCCCGTTTTTTAGGATGTTTAAGAGTTTTCAGATTTTTTCATGAAAAAACTATAGTTTTCTGTAGTTTTCCTAAACTAATATTCTTGAAATGCGTTACATATTAATATTTAAATTATTCTTATAAATTTCTGAACTTTTTTATTTATTTAAAAAAACTTAAATTTATATCAAATACACTTAAATATTTTTTAAAAATATATTCTTATTTTACTACAAGTTTTTAAGAAGAAAGAACTGCAGCTTTTTTATTTTATGTATTTGCAATGCACTAATCTTACAGTAAAATATCTGCTTAAAAATCTAGATCGATTTAAACATGAGACATTTCTCTTTCTCCGCAATACAACGCGAACTACACCGAAATGCGAAAAACTACAATAAATGCAGCACAGATATCATAGAAACGTTGACAACTTTGGGACAATAGCACTTGTCAAATTTTATTTAAATAATTATTATTTTATTATTATATTTTTTTATATAATTTGTCATCATGTTGTTTAGCGAGAAAGTACAATAATCCACAAATAAAAAAGTGTTTGTATTGTTGGCTCATTTTCAATTAATATTACCAAACAAATTAATTGTATGTTGTAAAAAGCATTATCTGATTTTTTGTCGCTATAACTTTTGTTTAAAATAAAAACTCATTTGGTTTTTAACTGATTAGAAATTTTGTTTTAATTGATGTCACTTTGAAATCTTTTGATAACATTTTGCATAACTGTGCACAGCATTTTCAGCTTGAGTTTCGTTTTGTAACTCATCCAAGGTGCGGGGCTTATTTACGTACACCAACGACTTCAAATATCCCCATAGGAAGAAGTACGGGAAATTCAAATTGGAGGAGCTGACTGGCATATCCCATAAACGCGTTCAGTATGGCAAGTGGCCTCGACCTGTTGAAAACTCAACTGCTCAAAATCCAGATTCTAAACTCCCGTTAAACAAATTCGATATAGCTCTATAGCGGTCGCGGTTCGTCGTTCCCTTCGAATCAAATTTTTGACGTAATTGCACACCACACGGTTACTTTGAGAGGGTTTAATGGTGCTTAATGAATTATGCGTGAAATTTTCGTCCCCCAGAACCGAGAATTTTGCTTATTAACATGGCCGCTGAGATAAAATTTAGATGAAAAATCATCCAGTTGTTTGCTGAGATCTAAAATCCTACGACCTAGACGTACAGCGATTCATTGTTATTCACTACAAATTTCGCATTTGTGTACTTTACGGATGTGAAAAATGGCAGTATTTTCCAATAGGGTGATACTTATTGCCCCGGCCCAGGAAAAATATGTTATGTACATATTTTATACAAAATTTTTTTATGACTTTGATTTTTGCCTAAAATAACTTTCATTTGAATAATCATATCGAAAAATGTTCAAGCGTGTTTTAAGGTCCCTGTAAGAAATTCGAAAATTATATTTTTTTTTTTAATTTGCGCTTGAAAATTCATATTTTTTTTAAATTTTGATTCAATAAGTTAATCGAGGGGTCAACTTTGAAAATCTATTAAGTTGGTCCAGAAATATTGGAAAATTATTTCAAAATATTGAACTAAATTCACTTATTTTGGCAGCATACAATATTTTAACAACGTTTTTTTTTATTATGGAAGTTTTCTACCAAACTACTGGGAGTATAACTTAAAAATGTGGGATTCAAAAATAAAAAGATTTTTCATCACTTACGTTGTTGTTATAGATTTAATTTCCATAGTATGAATTTTTCCATCTTTTAATTGTTCATTTAAATATTGCATCAATTTATCCGCTACATCATCAGTGGTTTCAAACATTGCCTTCAATTTGCCCGACGAAAATGCTGGCGTAAGTTTAGATCTTAATGTACGCCATGATTGACCTTCTAGTGAAAATAAACTAGCAGACATTGGATCATTTTTTTCATCTACATAAATGCCACGATCATGAAAACTGGCAAAATCTGTTGTCATTATTTGTCTAGCTAATTCAGCATCTCTTACCAGAATTACCGGCTTGAAAAGCAAATAGATGCCTACAATTTTTTCTTTATATTTTTCATAAATATCTGTTATGATCAAACCAAATGCTCTCTGTTTGTGGCGAAACTTTGACAAGGAGCCATATGGAATTGTAGGTTCATCATATTCTATACCCAAACGTTGCCATAATGTATAATGATGTTTTGTAAGATAATATGCAACAATTGTTAATATTATTATTAAAAATAAAAACATTTTTGTATATCACTTTAAAGGTGCCTAATAAAAAGTGCAACCACTTGTTAGTACAACTTGCACTTAACTGAATTGATTATTGGCTTTTTCAATGTTTTAAGTACAAATTTTTGTTATCGGCTAAAAATATATTTTTATTGGGTTATTTCTATACAATAAATTTTAAAAAAATGATTAAATTAAGTTTTAAACTAGTAGTCAAGTGCATTTTCTTTCTACTGAATCAAAAAGCATTTAATTTATAGAGAGTAGTTGCCGCTCAGCATTTCTTTTTTTAGCACTCTCTTTAAACAACAGCATCGTTTGGCTACAACCAGCGTTGCCATATGAGAAATGTGAAATAGTGCTAGATCGTCTTACAAAAACTGATAAAAAGGGCTAGAAAAAGTATGTTTTTTTGCATGTTATGAGTTTTTGTTGATATATTGAATTATAATTTATAAAAACAACACGTTTAAAAAAAAACTATATTTAATAAATAACACTTGTGCATCGTTCCATCATTCTAAAAATTGTAATTTTCAACACTTGGTTTTTATAAAAATTTGTAGGACTTTTACAAAGTGTTTAATCAAAATATGTATTTTCTTAATCTATATATATAAAAAATTGTTGCAAGCGAGTTGTGACTTTATAACTCACGAAAGTTCAAACCGAATTTGATTAAATTTTTAGGGTTTGTTCGTATGGTCGTGTAGATCGTGTTATCTAAAGTTTGCACGAAATCGGTCGACGCGTTCTTAAGTTATAACTTTTCATGTCAACATGTAATGTCCATATAAAAAAACATCAACTAATACGTAGGCGCCCATGAGCGTGTGCGGTATGTATACTGTGTGCTGACTTCATACACAGTCTGTGAGTGATCATTTTAAGGTTCTTTTTCATCGAAATCGCGGATCCAGAAACTAATAAACCAATGAATTTGATTCAATGTTAATATTCATGCGTAGCGAAGCACGCCGGGATCCACTAGTAAAAAATATGAAAATGTTTCTTCTTGCATGATAATACCGATATGAAAATTTTAAAATGGCGATTCCATTAAAGGCATGTTTCATTTGTATTATTACGCTTATTTACCGGTTTAACTTTAAAATATCTTAAACTACCGTTATAATAACATTAAACTACACTCAGAAAAAAAAGTTAGTAGAAAAATTTGTAAACGGTTTTCAATCCCACTTTACTATTTTTGTACTGATTTTTAGTAAAAAAAATATTATTTAGCAAATCGTTTTTCTATTTACATTTTACAAATTACAGAGTTCTTACAGAATATTTACAAATTTTTGTTGCTAATTTCTGAAATCATTTTACAAATTTTTGAAAACCGATTTGCTAAAATTAGCAAAAAAAAAAAATACTAATTTTAAAAAAGTGAATATTGAAGGAAATGTTATTTCTAAATTAAACTTACACCTACAAACTTAAATTGCCTTAAAATGTTACAAAGTTTAAAAAAATGAGCCGAAAGTGAAGATACCGACTACTCATGTCTGAAAATAGGACATCCACTTAAAATAGCGCTAAAAAGTTTTTTTAGTTCTAAAAATCAGCCCTAAAAACAATTAAAATTTGTGACCCTAAAACTAAAAAACAAATGATTAAAATATTTTTTAAAACAGAAATTTCCAAATTAAAACAAAATGATTAATTAGTTTATGTTTTAACAATTTTTAAGATTTTTAAGCCTTTGATTTTTTTTTAATTTTGTATGAATTATTATAATAAAAATAATAAAGTAAAAAAAATGTGATGCTCGATAAAAAAAATAAATTTAACATTTTGTACTAATATTAATAATATTTAGTAATTTTTTTTGCTGATTTTAGCAAACCGATTTTAAATTCCACTTTACAAAAAGTATACTAAAATTTAGTAGCGGCTACTAATTTTTCTACTAATTTAATTGAACTACACGTCAGCAGGCATGTGTTGCTAAGATTAGCAAAAAATACCGCTGGGCTCAAATTAGCAAAAATTCTCGTAATAACAGCAAAATTTTCAGTTGCCATTACAGACTTTTTTTGGTGAGTGTACCGAAACACCCACTTAAACCGGTATTTTAGATATAACAAAATTTAACATGTAATATTATGAAATAATCCCTGTGATATTAAAAGAAACACGTCACTATTGAATTTTTGTATCGTCATTGATCTGAACGTGGTAGACAACTACCGTTATAATGAAAAGGTATTGCTTGCCAACCACGATTTGAGCGCATTATATAAACGTTTTAAATTATCGGGCATGTTCTAGATTTCACTTTTTCTCAATTTATTTTAGTTTCGTTAAAAATTAAATTGAATTATGATTGTACAGTGGTCATTTAATGCAGTAAATTTGAAAACGATTCAAATAATACTTTGGAATACAGTGAAATAAATTTCAATTTCACGCGGATTTCAATTCGCACTAATTCCCGAACATACCCGTATATGTTTTCCAATTTTTAAGATTTAAAACTATCCTTAATTCGCGATTGAACATTTCTAATTGAAAAACCTTAAAATTTTAGAGGGCTTTTCCTTTTAAATTAAAACAAAATGGTACTTATTTATTTTTTCACCTCTACATATCATCCAAAATTAATCACAACCCGATGGAACCCATCAACGGCGCTATCTTATTAGTTTTTATTCCATCTACAAAATCTCAGATAGGAGGTTCTTACTAAAAATTGCAAAATCTCCTTATAATCTGAGATTCAGAATATACATATTAAAACAGGATTTTTGATCAATACAACGATGATTATACGTTGAAAAGTCCTAACAGACAGATAATTCCAACTTGATTCAAGTGTTCCTGACAACTTCCCTATCATTTTAAATTCGTTCGGCGTCCTTATCTCATGTGGAAATTTCAACGTCAGTTGTGAGTTATCAACTTAAGTAAAATAATATAAGTAAAATAAAAACAACACAACTTATCCATTGTGTTACAAAACTGGGTAAAAATTTAAACGTAACATTGTGACATTGACCATCTCTGTCTATCTATCATCATTTCCCATTTCTGTGGTAAAAAATATATAATAAGGGTTACCATTTCAGATTTTTTTTGGTTGGAAAAATGGAAAAATGAAAAATTACACTCTTATTTATGTGAGCGGTCATTTTTTGAAATAAAAAATATAAATTTTTGAACTGTCCAAAAGAAAAAAAAACAAGCTGTCAATGATGTGACAATCATTAATATTTTTAAGATGCCGAATAAAAGCGTTAAAATTGAATTGATTGATTATTTTATTACTGCATTTTTAATGGAAATTGATAATATTGAAAATATCGATATATAAAAACAATTTCTCCAAAAAACAATACAATATAAATTTTGAAATATAAATTTTTAGAAACTTTTACATCAGATGATGATTTAGCAATTGAAGAAATGGCCGACAATTTGGTGGAAGAAGAATTGAACATTCTTTATGATGATTTGAGCGCAGTGATGTTTTTGCGGCGTGGAATCAAGCACTTGGTTCCCAAATCTCAAGTATAGTGTGAGGATATTCTTTCCTCTTTCTTTCGATGACAACCGATTTCGTCAAATGATGCGATGCACTAAAGATCGGTTTCACCATCTTGTCTCACTTTTAGGTTCTAGTGATAAATTTCATCATAAAAATGCATGTAAGCTATTGAGTGTCGATTTTCAACTTGCTGCAGTTCTATACAGATTCGGGGCTTCAGGAGAAAGTGCAACAATTTCCGGTAATATAGATAACATAACAAAACGGGTATTTCGGGCGTTTCTAGCACTTCAAAAAATATATATATTTTTTGGCCCGATAGAGACGATAGAGAGCATATTGTAAAAGGAGGCGGTTAGTGAATTACCGCACTGTATTGGTAACGTAGATGGCATCTATTCATAACCCTTAAGATAATTTTTAACGATTTTCTTAAAAGTGGCAACATCATTTCGTTTGACGTTTATAGTGGAAAATTACAACTTTTTATCCAGATTTTTTTTTACACTTGGTTATAGGTTGTTAAAAATACAACGTTGGGTGGACATTTTTTTCCTTGTGTTTGTTGTAACAAAAGTTGAATTTTTCCACTTTTACATTTTTCCAACTACAAAAAAAAATTAAAATAAATACCCTTAATAAGTAGAACAAATATGCTGTTTTAATATAAAAAATTTATGAAAAATGCATGAATTTGAAAAACAATATTTAAAAAAAAAAAACTGGAAAACTATTAAGACTATCCCAAAAACATTTAATGTTTTTGAACACTTTTGAAAATTTAAAAATGTTGCCATTTTATGTTGAATTTCTCAAATTCGGTGGTGAAAACAATAAAACATTGCTGTATGTATGATGCCCACATCTGATTCACAATTGCTGCATAAACGATAATTTAAAATCTCTTAGAAAGTCCTATACGCAAACCATCGACAGGTACTAAAACAGGAGCAGTATGAAATTTAAATTCTACTTCTTTACGTTGCATAGGTTCAATATTGAAATTAGCTAAAATTTTAGCCAAGGCAACTTTAACATTTACACCACCCATGCGCTGAGCTATGAAAACAAAAATATTTAAAAATTACAATAGTTAAAATTTAACGATCACGTTTAACCCTTAAACTTACCAATACAATGTCTAGGTCCATCACCAAAAGGCATAAATGCCACAGGATTATATTCCATTTTCTCTTCGGAAAATCGTTCCGGTTTATAATCCATAGGATTTGGAAAATATTCAGGATCACGATGCATACCCAGTAAAGAAATAATAACACCGGTACCCTTTGTAATGGTAAAATTAGTTTCAGGCACTATAAAATCTTCGGTACATTTTCGATTCAAAAAGGGTAAACCAGGATATTTTCGGGTAGTTTCTTTAACACATAAATCTAAATATTTCATATCTTGTATAGCTTCATAGGTAAATTTTCCATCAGCTTTCAAGCCATGTTTCTTCAAACATTCATCTACTTCGGTTTGAGCCAATTTCAAAATCTCCGGATACATAGCAAATTCGTATATAGTAAACGAGGTGGTTGCTGCAGTAGTTTCAGAACCAGCTATGTAAAATAGAAATGCATTGGCTGCTATCATATCAATAGACATTGACTTCAGGTTTTCCGCCGTAGTTTCTATTTTCCATAAATCATCATTATCATCGCTTATTTTACCAGTATTTCTCAATTGAATCAACAATTGTAATAGATCTTTTCTTATTACCCCGTTCTTCTCACGAAATTCGATAGTTCTTTGGACAATATCTCTTAAGGAATAAACGGCCCGATCATTTACACCAAGACGCGATAATAATCGAGCAATTCTGTAAAAATTAAATAAAGTGTTAGGAAATTTTTGATTTAAAATTGTTGAGATTTTCAAAACTTACGGAGGACATACAAAACTCATTATATTACGTATTCTTGGCAAAACTTCAGTTGATTGAAATAACTTATCACTTAGCATTCTGAATTCATTATTGGGATTTGTAAAACTGTCAATATCTAAACCGAAAATTACCGAACCAATAATATCTATGGCGTAGCTGCAAATGGAGAAAATTAAACATAACAGATATACATAATTTGCCACGAACCATAAGAAATTACAATATTTTGATAATTGTCATATTTTGTTAGATTAGGGAAACAAGTTTTCAACAAAAAATTACAAGATCAATGTTTTGAAAATCTTTAAAAGTTGGCGGTAACAATTTTATAGATTTTTTTACAAAAAAATATTACCGCCAACTTTTAAAGATTTTTAAAACATTGATCTTGTAATTTTTGTTGAAACCTTGTTACCCTAATCTAACAAAAAAAATATTATTTTTTAAAGAATTTTTTTAAAGAGTATGTTTTTGTTAGAAATAAAACTTTTTGAGTGCATTTTTTAGGAGATTAGGAAAGCATATATTTTTCAATTCCATAATCTCTTGAAAAGCTTTTTTTACAAAATCGTTTCGTTTATTTTGTTCGCTCATTTTAATTAAAAACTGTTTTCTAGCTTTTCTTCTACCACTTACGTTGTTGTTATAGCTTTCATTTCAATCGTATGAGTCTTTCCATCTTCAAGTTGCCCATTTAAATATTTCACCAATTTATCAGCTACCTCGTCGGTAGTTCCAAACATTCCCTTCAATTTACCCGATGTAAATGAAGGTGTTAATTTCGCTCTCAAAGAACGCCAATTTTGACCTTCCAAAGTAAACAAACTTGCCGACATAGGATCATTTTTTTCATCCACATAAATCCCACGATCATGAAAACTATTAAAATCTTGCGTCATAATTTGTCGCGCTAATTCGGGATCTCGCAGTAAAATAACGCGATTAAAAAATAAATATATACCCACAAATTTACTTTTATATTTTTCATAAATATCGGCTATTACCAAACCAAAGGCCCTTTCTTTACGGCTGACCTTGAATAGGGAACCAAAGGGTATGGTAGGCGCATCAAATTCTATACCCAAACGTTGCCATGTAGTATATTGATATTTAATTAGGAAATATGCGGCAGGCAGGAATATTAGTAATAAGAATAATATCATTTTGTTTAATGAAATTTATTAAAGTTCCAGTAAAAATATTATTTGCTTCCATACGTTAATATAACTCGTAATAAACTGATTTATTTTCACTGTCTTTGTTGTGTATTTAGTATAAACTTGTTATCAGTTGGGAATTAATTAAATATATGGTAAAGTAAAACGCGTTTATAGCGAACTCGACATAATGCGAATTTTCAGTTAATATCGTACAAACTAATATATTTTTCAAATATATTTTACATTAATTTAAATGTGTTGAAATGGACTTGTGTCTATTAATTGTTATATAAATAAGAATATCATAACAATTTTTTTTTATTTTGTCTTATGCTGGACGCTTAAGAGAAAATGTGGTATACAATTTATATGGGCACTAAGTCCAAAGATAGACCAATGCTATCCTATTCTTGTTTAAATATTTTTTGGATATGATTTGTAAAATAGTCGCATTAAAACATTAAGCAATTTCAACTACTCGTAAAAGCCCTATGGATTTTGCACAAAATTTCATCAAAATATCTTTTTATTTGAGCTGACCGATTCTAACCAAAATCATTTTTGATTCTGAGTGAATCGGTGGGTCTAGATCCAATATTTTTTGGGTTTAGACCAGGGATGGAAAGTTTAGTACTTTAATCCTTTTTTTTTTGCTGGCAAAATACTGCAGTACCCCCGCTAACCTAAGAAAATTATATATATTATACTTTTAAACATAATGTTAAGCTGTATCATAGAAAGAATATAGATCTTAAAATCAAAATGAAAAGAAAAAATAAAAAAATCTAGTCGGTCAATGCTGCCCATTAAATACCCTACACCACAGTACGATTTGGGTCTTATAACAAGAAGCGGACTAAATTTTGGGAAGACACCTAATCTTTATTATATGTTTGGAAAAATTAACGATGCAATAAATATAGTGAAAGATCTGAATAAAATTGCAGAAAAGGTTAATTTAAGCACATACCGCAAAGATAAGGTTATATAGGGAATAGGTATACATGTGATCAAATTTCCTTTAAATTTGAAGGCAAAATTAATTCTACAAAGGAATAATTTTTGTCAGTTTTTAACTTAAATTCGTTTGCTATAACTAAAATTGGTTAGTAAATCTGAATATTGATTTTACAAAAAACTACGCTTAATACAACTGATTTTTGGTTGAAAATCCCAATATATTCAGAAAACACAAACCAAATATATTAGTTTTCGCAATCAAAATACTTTTTGCAATTAAGTTGGCACTTTATTTTTCTTCACATTCCACATAACAATCAAATGTCTATGATTTTGTATGTTTAAAAAAAAAACAATTCAGACATGAAGTCTTTATGGGAGATATACCTGAGTATGCACCAATCTTTAATTCGCCAACTGCAGTTTGATTACAAGGTTTACATGGAGACAGCCATCTCTAAATTGTCTCAGATAGTGATTCTAAGATATACTTAAAAGGGGCAGGTTTCACGTAGTGGTGGAAGTATAAAAACTCATCGTAAGAATTAATTTAAAAAAATTTCAGAATTTATTTTTATTAATATAAATAATTTATATTTTTTTATATTTGAGATCTTAGGATTTTTAATTAGAAAAAGTACCAGGTATCTAAATGATTTATTTCAACTGCCCACAGGTTTTCAGTTTTCAATGGTCTTTCATTGATATTTAACACTTTCTGAAATATCTGAATATCGTTAGAATTAGAAATTTTTTTTTTTTACAAAAAAGTTTTTTAAACTCAAGCGGTCCGAGTTTAATATAAAGAAATTGCCCGGCAGTTATAGCTATCGGGTTTAAAAGTACAAGTTTGTACATGTTTTAGTAACATTTTGAAATTTAAGTTTTCCATCCGCGGTATAAACATTTGTTAATAAGAACTCACTTGAGACGATTCCTCGGTTTAAGCGAACTGCTTTGGCAGTGCCAAAAAAAAAACTATAATATATAATTTTATAAAAATTTTAGAATTTTTTTTAACATCGAATCGAATGAAAAGATAACCCAATTTTTAAAATTTCCCTTTAAAAATATAAAATATTCCGCGAATCATGAAAAAGTGTAAGCAAATCAGACTCCGATTAATACAAACCTCTCTTATAAACGAACTAATTTGACCGGACCCTTGCAGTTTGTTTTAATTCGGTTTTATTGTATATTGTAAGTATAGAGATAAAAACTTCATAATTTGAATATACCCTACACTATAATATTTAAAATCTAACTTGGTTATAATTTCCCTATCAATCCAGCAAAATCTATATTACAAAGAAATGATTGTAGAATAATTTTTTTCGCTTTATAAACTATTTTTGTTTGAAATTTTTCCAAAAACAACTCATTATTTTCCTTCAAACTAGAATCGCTTCTTCTAGAATCAGTTCTGTAACTTTTTTAGTTCAATTTAACATTACTCTTTACTTCCATGGAATGTGTTCCTAAACCAGTTCCATAAAATATATTCTAGAGGAACCAGTTATAGAAGTGAAGGGCTTGGAAAATGAAAGAATCTAGTAATTGTCTTTCAAACACCATTTACCTATAATTAATTTTTAAAAGTATGAAAAACCTTAACAAATTCTTAAAACAGACTATTTAAATTTTCCCTTTTAAAGTTCGTTTGTTATTTCTGCTCTTTCGCATATCCAAATTTCAGTGCAATCGGTGGCTGGCTACGTGAATACTTTCCCTGTTAGTCTCAGTAAACTATTTTTCGTTTTCTTAATTGTTTTAAAAGCAACCGGTTTTTTACTTTAAATAACAGTTATAAAACTTGTCCGTTTAGAACTATCACCGGTCTGAAAGTACATATTCCTTGGATTGGAAGATGAAGAATTGACCGGTGTTAAAGAAAGATTAAATACGCCTACATTTTCCGGAATTTTTCTGTGGTATATATTTTTGTACAACTAAGTAAAAAAATAAAAGCGGTTGAGAACTAATCCTAAAAATGTTTATTAAAAAGTTAAACAATCACAAGTGCAGATACCAGCTCTTTTGTGTTGAAATGTAGATAGTTTGAAAAATCTAAAACCGATGTACAAATTCAAGTAGGGAGTCTTCAAGACCATCTTAATCGACAATATGTATAATCTATTTGTTATTTATTTTTTTGTTTATAACATTCTCATTCTCACTAATTTACAATCTTTAAATGTGCAAAGAATGACTAGACATTTATTATACTTGTTTGGCAAAGTAATTAAATTGCAATACGTATATTTACTGTTGAGAATTTTAAAATTAGCTTTCATTCTGCGATAAATTTTCTGTGAAAATCCCATATAAATTTGATAATAGTTCACTTTAAGAGTTAACGCCTAAACTTAATTATTGTCGTTATTCTAAAACTTTTACATGGGTACTATCAGTTTACAGTGAATGTTCTTGTTAACACCTTGTTGCAGCACAAACACAGCTAATATATTTGAGTATTGCAGTCTTAAAATACAAGCTTGTATTCAATTATTAACGATTATTATTTATCTTATCATTTAACACACCCATTAAAAGTTTAACATTGAATTTTAATTAATCAACAGTATATTAATTATCTAATCTTTCAAATCAGATTACATAAAAACAACAAAAATAAAAAATAATAATATTAGAAACTTTTTATTAGAAAATTATTAAAATGCTATCAACATTTTTAGTTTTCTTACAAAAATTTATCATCTTTTTGAAAGATCAATTCTTAAACCATCTACAGGCACTAATGCCGGGGCAGTATGCAATTTAAATTCTACTTCTTTACGTTCCATTGGCTTAATATAGAAATTTGGTAAAATTATAGCTAAAGCTACTTTAACATTTAACACACCCATGCGTTAAGCTGTAAATTGAAAATTAAGATGTTAAAAATATGTACATGAAAATGATTTTTAAATTTATTATAATGTTACCTATGCAATGTCTGGGTCCTACACTAAAAGGCATAAAGCTACAGGATTATATTCCCTAGTATCTCCAACAAAACGTTCTGGATTATAATCCATAAGATTTAGAAAATATTCAGGATCACGGTGTATACCAAACAAAGATACTATTATACTGGTACCTTTCTTAATAGTAAAATCAGTATCAGGAACTGCAAAGTCTATGGTACATTTTCGATTTAAGAAGGGTAATGCAGGATATTTACGTAGTTTCTTTAACACATAAATCTAAATATTTCATATCTTGTATAGCTTCATAGGTAAATTTTCCATCAGCTTTCAAGCCATATTTCTTTAAACATTTATCTGTTTGATCCAATTTCAATATCTTTGGTTGCATAGAAAATTCGTACACAGTAACAGCACTCTGTTTGACGAGCACTAAGTTTCGCATAGTGTGAGTTATTAACATTCTCTCTACAGGTTGGTTGAAAAGTTCCTGCACTCGAAATGAAAGAATACTGTTTTTGTTACGAAATATATTTTTTTTCAATATAATCTCCTAGAAGCTCAATACACTTGTTCCAATGATCTTCCAATAATTTTATCCCATCCTTATAATGGTTTTCCGGAAGCTCTGCAAAATAACCGTCTACGGCTGCTATGGCCTCTTCATTCGACGAAAAATGCTTTCCACGAAGGAATTGTTTGAGATTTCTGAAGAGATAGTAGTCACTGGGAGCCAAATCTGGTGAATACGGTGGATGTTTAAGCAATCTGTACTTTAATTCTTTGAATTTAGCCATCGTCAAAACACTTTAGTGAGCAGGTGCATTGTCCTGATGAAAAATGATTTTTTTCTTCTTTAAACCAGGTTTTTCTCACGAATTTTTTCATCCAGCTGACCCAAAAGGCTGCAATAATATTCAGAGTTGATTGTTTTACCTTTCTGAAGATAATCGATCAACAAAATTTCTTTTGCATCCCAAAAAACTGATGCCATAACCTTCTTTGCTGATCGTTGTGACTTTACCTGCTTTGGAGCTGAACAACCAGCTTCAGTCCACTGTAAACGTTCTTGTTTCAATTTGGGATCATGGTGGTAGATCCAAGTCTCATCCATAGTTATAAAACGACGCAAGAAGTCGGTTTTATTCGGCTTAAAACGCTCCAAATTACGCTGAGAAATTTGTTTTCGATCCAGTTTTTGTTGAATTGGAGTACTCATTCGTCTGAGATGCCTATGGCATTAGCAATTTCACGCTTAGTCAAACTTGGATCTTTACTAACCATATTATGTACCTGCTCAATGATTTATGATGTGGTTGAAGTTTTTGGTCGTCCTTCGCGTGGATCGTCTTCAAGGCTGGTACGACCACGTTTAAATTCACCAGCCCAAAATTCAACGGTGCGTTTTGAAGGTGAGGACTCCTTATACACTTCTAACAATTGTTCATAAATTTCCTTTGCTTTTAAACCCTTCAAAAGAAAGAATCTAATGACTGCACGATATTCAATTTATTCCATATTAAAAAAAAATCAATGACACGTCAACTTCAAATGGCTTGTAAACAGAAAGAATTGACAGAATGACTTGCAACTTTGCATGTGCTCTCAGGACAGTTATACCAACTTGAGAAAAAAAAAGTTTGGAGCTAGCAGTGCCATCTCTTGGTAAGCGCAGGAACTTTTCAACCAACCTGTATAATTTAATATTGTATAAATTTTATAATCAAATTTCAAAACTTTTTTTTAACAATTTTGCGTCCATTACGTTGTTGTTATAGCTTTCATTTCAATCGTATGAATTTTTCCATCTTCGAGTTGTCTATTTAAATGTTTCACCAATTTATCCGCTACCTCGTCGGTAGTTCCAAGCATTCCCTTTAATTTACCCGATGAAAATGAAGGTGCTAATTTCGCTCTCAAAGTACGCCAAGTCTGACCTTCTAGGGTTAATAAATTTTCCGACATAGGATCATTTTTTTCATCCAAATGAATGCCACGATCGAGAAAACTATTAAAATCTTGCGTCATAATTTGATTTGATTAAAATAACTCAACTTAAGAATAAATAGATACCCACAAATTTATTTTTATATTTTTCATAAATATCGGCTATTACTAAATCAAAGGCCCTTTCTTTATGGCTAACATTGATTAGCCTACGGTATATGGTAGGGTCATCATACTCTATACCCAAACGATGCCATGTGGTACAATGATCAATGTCAAAAATGTTAACAATACGATCAATATCATTTTGTTTAATACAATTTATTATTTTATTATTATCACTTTAAAGTTGTAGTAAAAATTTATGCGACTAAACGTTAATATTACTGGCGATAAACTGATGCTCTCTTTGGTTTTGCAATGTTTTGAATATAACATTGTTGTTGTTTGGGAATTAATTTTAATTAATTTAAATAAAGTTAAATGATATAAATTTCATAACTTGAATGCACTCATTTTCTATAATATCCCAGCATAACTTTGGTAATGCAACTCGTTGCATTTTGTTTTATTTTTAAACATTAAAATATAACTCAACGATCATTCATTGTATATTGCATAATTTATAGACGTAAAATAAAAATTAAAACTTTACGGACAAAAACTCTATGCACAAATATTCAATTACAATTTAACTAATCGAATGTTGTATGCAATCAGGGATCCCAGAGGGACCACGTCATATGTAATAAAAAATAGTAATTGGTATACATATTTTTTTTAATAAAAATATGTTTAAGTTAATTTCCGATCGTAATTATATAAGTAGTCACTTTAACAACTATAGTGTAATGGGTAAAATATTAGTTTGGGGGGATGACCTGTAAAATTCGTTAATGATGAAATAATCAACTTTTACATGTTTCCACAAAAAAAAAAAAAAAATTAATCTCTTAAATTCCACCACTTAAAAATTTTTCATATTCAATTAGTTGATTCGATTAAAAAATAATAAATATTAAATCTAACTTGTACTAGTTATCATTGTTAGTTTTTTAACTGAATTAATTATAAAATTAATTGAATATGATTTTGTTATTTCACAAATTTTTTAATTGAAGAAGATTAAAAGATTTTTTGTTTGTGTACTGGAAATGTGTGGTTTTGCTGGAATTATTTATTAATTATTTCATCTAAACGGCGTCTTCTGTAATTATGATAATCATTATTTTGATACTATCATCATAATAATGATCTTATATTTCAAGACTCTAAAGTCGATTTAGTCATGCACAAAAATGATTAACTTTTTAAACAAATAATTCTAAAATTTTAAATAAAATTGCGTTACGCTAGAACAAGTTTAACTCTAATAACACTATGCTACAAAAAAAAAAAAAAAAAAATGCAAGAACTTGTGAAATGACCTAGTATAGGTTGTAGATCTAGTATAGGTTGTAGATTTTATAAGTTGCAATATATCCTCAAAATTTCGAGATATGGGGAAAGAGTATTTTTTTGGACTAGCGCACTTGAACTAACTCAGTCATTTTTTAACCGATTTCGAAACCGCCAACGGCTTTAATTAGAAATGAACGTGCTCTTTCCAAATATATATACTTCCCGTGTGCTATTAATATAAATATGTAGAGAATTTTTCAATAATATAAAAGATTTATATTTTTCATTTTATACGAGGGTTTTTTCGCATCTTCTTTTAAAACAACAATAATCTCAAAGTCAGTGTCCTTCTGAGTAAAACAGGCTTTTAGTTGTGTAAATCGGTTAAAAAATGACATAGACCGGTTCTGAGAATTTTCGATGCCAAGCATTTACCAATGTTAAAAAATAGTTTAGTTACGACTTATGACTTTATTTTACCACCTCTTTGCATAGTAATAATTTTAAACAAGCTTCTCTGTCTGTCAACTGCAATGAATTTTTAATAATTGACGAATTAAAAATGAAACTTTCTATCGCCAAAACACAATTATTGTGATTGTGTTTTCTGTCCCTGCACTAATCTTTTGTGATACTCGTATTCAGATTTGTCCACATTTAACCCTATCTTTTCCACACTATTTAAGTACTTTAAACTTAAATTACTACACTTAGATAATTACTTCAAAAAAAAAAAAAAGAAACATAAAAGCTATCTAATATTTACAATGGTTTTATATTTTCAACACCATTACTCCCTGGGAAATTAAGTGATTAACAACTTCCGTTGAGACATTATTATTTAACAGTTTTTTTTTGTTGTTTTCTTTACAATTACTTGTACTGTATCAAATTACCATTCATAATATTCCAACAATATTCATGAGAGAATTCTCTAGTACTAACTTAACAAAAAACTTTTTTTTTTGTAAAAATTCCAAACAACCAAGAAAATAATGGTAAAAGTTAAATGCACTTCTTGAAAATAATAGAAAAAAAATACATACACTTGAAATTTACATAATTTGTATTATAAAAATGTAAGATTTATTTTTAAAGTCAATTTAAATGGAATATAAAATAAATAATTTTTTTTTAATTTCTTAATTTTTTTAAATATAAATTTCTTAATTTTGTTTTACTACATTTTCTTATAAATAAACAAAGTATTATTTAATGAATGGTTTCATACATTTAGATCTGTATCATGTTTGAGTCACCACATTTTCTCAGAATTTTTTTAAAATACAAAGCAAATCTTTGTATACAAAAATTGTTTGTTTTTGTTAACATGAGGTATTATTTAAAAAAAATTGTTTTGTTTAAATAATAAGTACATACGATATTATTTGTAAATATAACAAGTTATTGCAAATTATGGGAACAAAATTTTATTGAATGACAATATCGCAGAACATTTTACACTTATTAAATACTTTTTTGTGCAAATACTACGTAGTTTATTATCACTGTGACAATATTCCAACGAAGAGACTTTAAAGCTAAATTTTTTAGGGTCAAAATTTAAATTTAAGATGCTTCTTAAAAAAAGGAATGTAAATCAAACAGAAATACAGCATTTATATGTGATCCTAAAACTTGGACCTTTTTTCGATGTAACTAAAAAGATCATTCAGTGTAAAGGTGTTACACAAATTAATATAATTTATAGAATTAAATGTTAAAATAGAGATAAAAGACATCTCTGGATTTTCTAACGTATACGTAACATGGAATTATTGGATGTATTATCATATTAATCATACGCAACATAAACTATTGATCCAACCGATAGCTAATAGTATTTTCACTTTATAGCAGAGATTTAAAGGTAAATTTTGCAAGTATTCAATCAAACTGCATATTCTAGCGTCAAAAAAATGTGGGGTCATTTTCACTCCAAGTACATAAAGGAATAAATTTATAATTTTTTTTTTTAATTATAATCAAAAAAATTTTCTTTTATTAAAAAGATATTTAAATGAAAGTGTTTCTTTTAAAGTTAAAAAAATTGAGAAATTTTTGCCTTCAAGTGCATAAAAGAGTTACAGAAAATAGTTTAGTCTGCTTTCATCAAATATGATGATACCCCACGATTTTGAAACTGATTATTAACCTTTTCAATTGACCTTTGGCGTGTTTGAATTTTTAAAAAATTTTCAGAATGTAGTCCTTGTAGATTGTGCACAGAGAAAACAGATTCTTTGTAACAACCGAATTTCTTAGCAAACGAATAATGAAAATTATAAAAAAATTCCTATGAAGGATCCACCCAATGTGGTGACGAAATATTGGGATAAATCTTAAGCTCATTTTAAACTTATATGTTTTCTTTTGTTTTCATATACACCGAGATTTTTGTTTGTTTTATTTATTTCTTTATTACTAATGAGAGCTAATTAACTCTTATTAGCTAGACTGATAAATAATTTTCGATCCGGCAAAATATCTCCTCAGAGTTTCCGGAGTTTTAGAAATGCTAAAACCTTAAGAAGGAGGCAGTGCTTAAAAGAAAACCTACTATAGTTATAGTTTTTGACAGTTTTCTTTTGCTTTCAAATGCAAACTAAATATTTTTAGCAAGGCTGATCTATTTATTGCGATGCGGCAAAAGATTTCCCTAGAACTCGAAATGTTAAATAAGCTAGTACCTCCAAAAGAAGGAAGATATTGTCTTCTTAAGATGAGATTAAGTTGATTACTAAACAATCACAAAGGCGTTACTATAATTTTAATAACAAAAATCTTCTTAGAACACGAATATGAGTGGATTCTCACTTAGTTTTTGAGATATGTGCCATTTTATAAAATAAAACTCTTTTTTTTTATTTTACGAGGGCCAAGGCTCCACCAAATTCGATTTGTAGATATAGATTACCTTTCAACAAATGTGAGGTAAAGTTAAGGGTACTCGAAATTTTCCTCCATTTTGATTCGTCTTAGTGTTCAACATATGGGCCATTCTCAAAAATCGGGTATTCTAGTACCGAAATTGTGTAAATTTTAACAAATTAGTTCTTAAAATTTGGTGACAAATAAAGATTTTTAATGTTTAAAATACATAACTAAAGTCTTTACTTAAATATTTTAATAAAATACCGATTTATTTTATTACTGTCGTATTATATCAACTCTTTGGGATTCAGGCACTAAAAAAATTCATAATTTTTTGATTTTACACAAAAATATCTTGAAAATTAGTTAAGTCTGGGAAAAAGTAATTTATACCTTTGAAAGAAAATTTTGTTAAGAATATAATAAAAAAAAATATATGTAAATTGTCCAACTAGTTTTGAAAATTTTTGCATATAAAATATTTGTAAAGTCTGGGTGTCAAGGGGTAAGTGAGAAATTTTTGAGATATTTCTTTCTGCAGTGACTTTCATCCACTAAAACACCTTAAATATACACTCAAAAATATGCATTTAAAAGAAAATATGCACTAAACCCAAAAAATATGCACCAAAAATCCAAAAATGTTTGCATATTTTTATAAATTATATTTACATGCCAACAGATTTTAACACTTAGTTTTTCACTTAGTTTTTTTTAATCAAAACATAACTTATATTTAAATAAAATATGCAATAAAATTAAAAAAAAATAATATGTATTTAAAGTCAATTATGCAAAAATATACATTTATAACAAAATATGCAACAAGAAATCGAAACCATTTTGTTTTTGGAAATTCTTTGATTCGTTTTTCCGCTATTGTCTACATGTATTTGCTTGAAAGTCACTGCTCTGCAAAATGTAAATATTCACTTCTTGTTGCTCTACTTAAGTCGTTAGGATTTCGGAATATGAGCTGATTCATACAAATTTTTCATTTAGATTAGAGGATTAATAGGTCAGCTTCACTATAGTCGATATTTTTTTCGTAGGCAACTTTGATGAAGAAATATCGAAAAATAAATAAATGATAAAATAAAATATTTATTGAAAAACTGTGACCTCAAGCTTGACAATTTATTTATTAAAGTTACAACAAAAATGTCGAAGAAACATATACTTAAATTTAATTTTTTTTAATATTTTTACTTTGGTTTTGTCAACAAATTTATTTAAATTTTTGTTCAATTGATTTTAAAGACTTTTTATGTTTAGCTATTCATACATTATTCTACTCCATTAATGTCAATTTAAAAATCAAAACTCTTGTAATTTCCCCCCCCCCCCCCCCCTAACAATTATACATACATATTTTTTGACATTTTCCCAATGGGAAACCATAACCGACTATTAAATCGATAAATACAACAACAGCGAAAATATCAATGTTTCAATATTCTATTTTTTTGTGATAGTAGAAGACGATGATAAAGAAAAACATATTTAACTGTCATTTTAGTATTTTCACTACATTAACAATTCACTTCATATTGTCAGCATAAACTGAATTGAAGTAGAGATAAGGTATTTTTTTCCTATAGTTGTCAATGAATTTACACAAAATATGTACACAACAACAAAAATTGTTACTTGCTCTTGTTCATTCATGTTCATGACAGGATGCTGAACTATGAAAAATACAGAATTTATTTTATATAAAAGGAAAAAGCATTTAAAAAGTAACTACAACAAAAATTAAAAAAAAAAAAAGAAAACAGAAAAAATGATGATGAAAAATATTTTACTTGAAATTGTCGAAAATCAAGTACAGTTTTATGTTAAAGTACACGAACATTATTTTTAGGCCGTTTAACAGCATTCTTTACTTTTGTAGATGAAATGCTTTTTATTCTAGGGAAGTCTTGATAGTATTTAGTAACGGAAATGTATGTTATTTTTTCATGTTGTTGGTTAAATTGTAATGATGTAAGTGTGAGTGAGAAATACATACACAAGTACTATATTGTATGATTGTGTTGAACATTTTATATTTTTGTCAATGCATTAAAAGAATAAATTCGATGTGGCTGTTTTTTTTTCTAATTCAGGTCAGGACACAACAAACACTAACAAGTTTTCAAAACTGTTTTTTTACGAGGGCATAGGGTTTGGGAAAAATTAATTTTATTTTTCAACATAGTCTCCTTTGAGCTCTATACACTTTCTCCAACGTTTCTTCAATTTTTTATTCCTTCCAAAAAATTAAATTTGTCGAGGTCATCAAAATAGGTATTTAATTGTGAGATGATTTCATCTTTAAAATCAAATCCCTTTCTTTAGGTTTGTAATTTGTAAACAAAAAATAGTCACTCGGGGCTAAATCAGAAAAATAAGGTGGATGGCGGAGCCTAATTCATGGATTTTTGTCATGGAAACTGGCATTTTACACTTTCTCCTCAAATCTCATATCACGCGGTAGTCTGCTATCAATGGCTGTCAAACACAACCTAATGACGCAGCTTGTTCAAATTTTGACAGGAGTCAACTGACAAATGCCTATTGACAGGAACAGTGTTGCCTTTTCTTTAAAGAGGCGGGAAATTCAAAAAGTCACGGACCCACCCTCGTATATTCATAAATTGTTATAATTATTATTATATTTATATTTTTTTTTTCTAAAAAAAAAATATAATCAGAACTAGCAGTTTTATAAACGAACTATATTCAAGCGGTGTTTCCACATCACGTTTTGCTTTAGACGAACAAAAATACAATAATAAAATACACGAAATACAAAGACAATATACGATGTTGGTCCCTGAATAAGCCGAACTAACAAAGAAAACACAACAAATTTAGGAAAAATATTCTGTATTTCTCAACATAATCTCCTTTTGGCTCAAACCACTTTTCTAGCTAGACAGTTATCAAACCTATTAAATACCGCTGATTTAATAGGTTCGATAACTGTCTAGCTCCTTAAAATAGCCGTCAAGCGCAAATCTTTTACCACCAAGACATTTTTTTCAAATTTGGAAATAGAAAATAATCCTAAAGCTAAATCTGGCGTGATGAAGCAATTTGAACCTTAATTCATTGGTTCTGGCCAATCTTTTTCCATGTGACCCACTTTTTTAATTTTTACAAATTCCCTAAGATCGTTTATTCTTGATGGCTCCAAAAAACTAAACAACGTGACGCCTTGAAACTTAAAATATATGTTTTTAAGATTACTACTTTTCACCAACATAATTTTTTCAAACTACTGGCGATACCTATACGCCAAGTCGGCTAATTTTGGAACCGCTCTCGTACTTACAGTCACTTATTCGTCTCACGAAGAGCGTCGTAAGATCTCTTTACCAAATTGGCTTGGGCAGGCCGTTAAGGGGGATACTTTTTTTAACCACTGGGAACACATATTTAAAATTCGAGGTTTCTAGCCAAAGCCGTTTAGGCAGTACATTATGAGGAGTGGTGATTTCCTCTTTTGAATCCCCAGTTTTACCACATCACTGGATAAAATATCAAAAAGGACTTTCTAGGTAAATTATCACATACGCCATAGGACTAATATTTGAAATTTTTAGGGGGAGAATTTTCTCCGTTTTAAACCCCATTTTCACACGTTTCTGGCGAAAATTTCAAAATGTACTTTTTTGTGAGTTAGCCCTTTTTCCAGGGAAGACATATTTAAATCTTAGGTTTTTAGACAAGGCGGTTAGGCAGGCCTGCAACGATTTTTTGCCCTTCCTCATAAGTATAGCCAAAAATCACGTCTTAGCGGATGTATACGTCGGAATCGAGCCTACGATATAGAAAAAGTAACAAAACTGACGTTTTGAAGTTTATTTTTTAAATCTAATGGATGTGCCATTTTTAATTTTTTTATTAGATCTCAGGCTTGTGATTAGAAGCCTTCAATTTTTCCTATATGACTTTCCTTTTTTGACATAACTGTCAAGCCCAATTTCGATTCTCTTAATGCAATACTTCATTTCTAATAACGTTTGGCACTAAATACGGAAATGTCAAAATATTTTTGTAATGGACCGTTTTCACAAAATCGCGTTTTTTTTACTTTGATAAATTGGCGCTGCGCTGACAAAACAACTCATTTGGTTATTTTCGATTTCTGCAAAGTTTTTTTTTACGAAGAAAAAACTATAATTTTGTTAAAATATTTGTAGCAGTATCTTAGAAATTCATCGTCCACTACTGGGATAAAAAATATGAAATAAGGGAGGGAAGAAAATCGGACAATGTTGGTACTAGTTTTGTTTGGAAAAGCATGTCATAAGCTTTCGAAATAAAAAGTGCATAAGAATTATGTATTCCTTTTACACTGGGATATTAAAATCGGTTCATAATCTAGAGATGAAAGAATTCTTTAAGAACTCTGTCACGTTATGAAGATGAAAAAAGTACAAAATTGTTTATGCCTTTGGCCTATTTTCTACCATCACCAGTTTAACAATTTTGTGGTTACATTAACACATACCAACACATTCATATACATAAATGTAGTTGTCATGTACAAGGATTCATCTATATTTTTGTGTTTTTTTTTATCTATTATTACAATGTCTTTAACAACATGATTTTAATGTTTATGATGTACGTACATTACTTTTGTGTATAGAAAAAGAAAAATCATATAAAAAAACAATACTTTGTTCATAAACTTTAGATGCTTTAATTCTTAAGGGTTCACTCATACCAGGCACTTTAGGGAACAATTCCAAAGTTTTATTTTGCATTTTTTTCTTCTTCAAATCACTCACTGTCAAAGGGACATGAAATATTATAATTAAAATCATGTTCAAATAAAATTGGGTTACAAAGTTTTACAAGTTAAAATTAATTTTAATTTTAATAAAAGCTATTTTTAAAAATCCTAAATTATATGTTAAACAAAAATATTTTTCATATTGTTTTATATCAAATGAAATTGTATAATATATTAACTAGTAAGTATACAGTTTAACAAAAGTTATAAATAAAACAATAGTTTTGGCCTCAGTTAGATATATAAAATAAAGCAGCAGACATGCGTTCAATTAAAGTTTAGAATTCAAGTTCAATGTCGTTTTAAAAACAAAATAAATTGTAATGAAAACAAAACAAAACCAAACAAACAACACAATTAAAATAATGTCGATACAAATATTGACAGAGCTGTCACGTATAAGTAATATAAAATTTTCTTTATATCCTTCACTATAAATACAATTTCTAATAAAAACATGTAGCTACTATTCTTACACTAAAGATAAAATGTTGGTCATTTTAACACAATTTTTGTTTTATTTTATTTTCGACTTAATCCCTGTAAACATTTGTCAGATATTAAAGCAATGTCATATTTTTTTTTTCATTTGGAGGAAAACTTTCTCAGTAGTAATTAAAAAAAAGAAATTTTTTCATTTGAAAAAATATTTTCTATGATTTCGAAGAAGACCAAACATACATTTTCATACATTTAAGTATTAAAAAGATCAACTACCCAGCAAAACAACACATTACCAAATAATGGGTAAAGTAATGTATAGGCACAGGGGCCGATGGATTACTTAAACCTTACTTCATTGATGAATTTTACAGGCGATGAGCCTCAAAGTAATGTATCTACCCATTACTTTAGAGGTGACAATATAAGGGGTTACTTATATGGTTACGATAATGGAAAAAGTAATGTGTCTAAAAATAGATTTTTAAAAAAGAGGAATTTTTATTTAAAAAAATTATTACAAATATTTTATTTAAAATATTTGTAATTAAAACCAATGTGGTCAAGATGGAAATCGAAGCAGGGAAATCTGGTTGCCAGCCAAGAACTCTACCCACTGAGCTATCGACGCATATAGTATTTGATTGCTTTAAACTTAAATAAATTGTTGCGCTTCGTTTTTTCGCTAGTGTTATCAAAACAAACATACATTACCCTTTTGCTTACAAAATATTACAAAGTAATGTATCTAAAAATAGATTTTCAAAAATATTTCAATTATTACTTTACATTTATAAATCATATAATACGTAATCAATAATGAGTAACTTATTACTTTATGCTTGCAAATAATGAAAAAGGTAAAGCATTAGAATATCGCACCCATTACCAAAGTTTTGCTAGGTATAAAATAAAAAAAAACTTCCTTGTAGTATTTTAAAATTATCTTGCCCGAGTAAAAAAGTTTATATATAATTATATATGGCTTTATCTAATAATATATTATCATATATATAAATACATATGAAAGTCTGATACAACAAGGAATCCCCACATTTTGTAAACAAAAAATTAATAAAATAAAAATAATGAATACAAAACTAACCTTTAATTTAATATGTTTTAAGAAAGCCATTAATTTAATGGCGAAGTGCAAAATTTAAACAATGAATGAAACAGTTTAAAAGTGTTTTTGATAAGGGATCAATATTTGGAAGCAAAATTGTTTACTCTGTTCAAGGTAGATCTTGCCGGCATGGTTCCAATATTGTTTGCAAGGATTTTATTAGCTGGAGGAAAAAATAAGAAAGTGGGTGCCGCATTTAATTTTACCTACAACACAATTTTATTGGATCTACTTATATAATTAAAATTTATTATATGTTTACATTTTATTTCATAAGGTGATGCCAGATTCCACAGTATTTTCATACATACTATTACTGTGAATGGCGGGTAAACATAATTATGAATCTGTATTTTCGGAAAATCTGAAACTGGATTTTCTTGTAGCCAATTTCCGATTTAAAGGAGATTTCGAGCCTAGTGTAAATTTAATGTACATATTTTTTTGTGTGATTTTGTATTAATTGAATTAATTGAATTAATTTAAATATTGTTTGTTACTGATATTATTCGAGTTCAAAAGTTGTCAATTGAATTTTATTACTTTTTAAGTGACATCATAATTACGATTCGTTACGATTTCAATTCATATTAGATTGAAATCTAAACAAAAAAAAATTAATTGAACTTCTTGATACCCAAAGTTGTATGAAAAATGTATTCCTAGCTATAACGAATTGTGACTTTCATAAGGCTATTTTTAAGACTGAAAGTCTTAACTTTCCATACAAATCAACAAATAAATTCAAACAATATTGTGATGATGTCGATACCAGGTCTTAATTATTTTGAAATTTTCAAACAAAAATTTAAACAACCCAGGTAAAAATAAAAATACATGCTCATGTATAATTACATATTGTTTAATTTATGTGCGTATATGAATCATATATGAAAGTATGTGTCATTTATGGACGCATATATTTATATATCCCAATGTCAAATTTTTTATATATATTTATTTATTTTGAAGTTTTAAATATTCTTATACAATTTTTATAAGAATTTATTGCGTCAAAAAATTTATATTTATTTGTTCTGTATTGTTCAAAATTTTTTGTATGATTTATTTTATTTTTGACGAAAATCTTTAATTAATGTGATACATTGGACTCGAGGATGATATGTTAGAATTTTATGAGATTTGGTAAGTTTGCGGTTAAGATTCTTTACAATAAATTTTTTAATGTCTTTTGCAATTTAAGTATTTATTAAATCCTGTTTTAAGACAGACGGCAAAGTACTTTTTAAGGTGAAAAACCTGACCATTTTTAATAAAAAAAATTTAAAATAATTCTTTTAATGGCAAAAATATATGAAAACCAGAAATATATACACATGTGTGAATACAAATATGTCATTATTTACATTCATGCATGCATGATCTAAGACAGTGCTGTTCAAAAATAAAAATGTAGTTGTGTTTGTGAGAAAATGAGAATTGCACTGTAGGAATTGTTCAATGGGTTAATATCAGTGCTAGTATCTGAATAAATTTATTTTTTTATTGAAAATATGAAACTGTTAATGTTTTGTGTAAAACTGTTTTAAAGAAATAAAAATTAAACAAAAATTAAATTTTTGAAAGGAAAAAAAGAAATACATATATACATTAGGGTGTCTTTTTTTATTGTATAAAAACAAAAAGTTGACGATTTTTTTTAATCAATATTAAAATATCTTTAATATTAAAATATCTTTAATATGTTAATAAAATATCTTTAATATGTTGGATTATAAAATATCTTTAATATGTTGGATTTCTTATGTTATTCTGTTAAAAAAATTCAATTTTCGGAAGGAAAAACAAATACATTTGATGGGAATAAATGAATGAACGATTGGACTCGAATTTTTCAAAACATTTCAACTTTTATTTTAAAAAAATGGGTTTTTATTAAGTCTATTAAAGATTTGTATGGATCTTGTAGTATCACAAAATATTTTTCGTACATTGCTATTAATTTTTTTCAGTGCATTGAAAAAATCAGCATACATCCGTTACACATGTTCACTCGTCGCTGTTTCAGTGACGACTAAAAGCAAGAGCGTAAGAATACATGTGAGTTGAGCAGGGAACAATTGTCCCATTAAATGAACAGCACTGATCTAAGATCTACATATTTCCTCAATTTTCGTTAATGTTCATGTATGAAATAATATATGATCATCCCATACATAGACATAGACAGGAAATATAATTTATTGTGACTTTGCAGCAACAAACACAAGAGAAATACAGTCAGAACTAGTCACTGATATTTTTCTAGGAATAGACAATACTTGGGTAATGAAAATAAAAAAAAACTATTTACAATTGATAAAAAAGCATATGTTTTCAAAAAATGGGGGACGTTTAAATTACTTTACATCGGGAGCTTTCTCGCACCTGGCCTATTGTTATTATCGCAGTTGTATATTAACACTCTAGAAGAGCAATATTCGCTATTTTGTACATATTTTGGAAACTAAGCGAGACAGTCTAAAAGGACAAAATGTTGCTCTAGTAGTATATCAGTATAATCTTTATATATATAATTCTCCTGTACGTGTGTTAGTGACTGCACTCCTCCTTAACGGCTGGGCCGATTTCGATGAAATTTGTTGTGTCTGTTTTATTTGATCCCTGAATGGTTTAGATTCACAATTGACCTATATGGGTACAATGGGCGTGGCACCTCCCATACGAAGTAAAAATGTATTTTTGTATATCTGGAGTACTGTTACAGTGGGAGTCTTCAAACTTTGTGTGAGCTTTTTTTATAATAATACTCATAATCTCCCAAAAAAATGAGTGCCATCCAAGCAATGGGCGTGGCACCTCCCATACGAAGAAAACATTCATTATTGCATATCTGGGGTACTATTAAAGTGGGAGTCTTCAAACTTTGTGTGAGCTTCTTTGATAATAATATTCATAATCTTCCAAAAAATATGGGGGATCCAAGCAATGGGCGTGGCACCTCCCATACGAAGTACAAATTTATTATTGCATATCTGGGGTACTATTATTGTGAGAATATTCAAACTTTGTGCGAGCTACCTAGATAATAATGTAATCCTATTCCTAGGCAGAACAACGTTTGCCGGGTCAGCTAGTAAATAATATATTTTTGTAATTATTTGTTTTTAATTGATCAATTTTTAATTGCAATGGAATTAAAAAAACATTACCATAAATCAATGAAATAAAACAATTAAAAGGATTATCATTATTTAAAAATTCATAATGAAAATAATTTCATTACAATTGATATCAATGCAATTCTAAAGAAATCATCAATTAATTAGTCTATTCAATTAATTAGTGCCATGTATGGAATATACAGGTAAATCTAATTTCTTTAGAAAGGTTGTAAATTGAAATTAAAAGTAATTTATTTTGTATAATTTTCAAAGTTATTACTACACTCACAATATCATGTCGTTAAAAAATAATCTAAAATAGACATTAAATTAATCGAAAATACAATCAAAAAGAGAACTACTGATTTTTTATTATTTTCAACCCAATTTGTTGTTTATAAAATAATATAATATAAAATACACATTAAATTAATCGAAAATACAATCAAAAAGAGAACTACTGATTTTTCATTATTTGCAACCCAATTTGTTGTTTATTTTCAATCATTGATTAATAATCGACAAAGTAGTAAAACAGATCGAACGTCGTTTAAAATTTAGAAAAAACTGATTTTTGTGGTTTGTTTTTCAGATTATATTTTTTTTTATTTGTATGTAATTTTACAAAATATAACACACACAATTGTATACATTTTTATTTTCTAAGTGTGTATCTGTATTTGAAAAATTTCTTGTAATTTTTATTGAAATAATTTTGCATATAAACAAACTATTTTGGTTAACAAAAATAAAAAAGGAATTATATGAATTTCTATTTTTAGAAATATCAGCTCCTACTGAATGTCTGCAAATTTTTATAGTTTTCTGAATGAATCATTCAAATAGTTAAAAAATATATGTATTTCTATGAATTTCAATCGATTCTTCATTTAAAAACAAACTCTACATATTAGTTTTTAAATAAACTACAGTCGGTAACAGAAAATATATTGTGAGTGTAGTACCAGGGAATGTCTTTCATGGATTCTACGCCGATTTTGATGAAATTAAGGTATGAGATAGACGTGTTTGGTTTCTTAATTTTATTTGGGTATCATACGATAGATATTTTATATACGAGAGTGTTGTCTATAATATCAATTTTTTGTATTGAAATCGAAGGAATCTTCCTTAGGCAAACTCCCTTATGAGTATGTACATATATTAAAATGTGACCTTGTCTACAACATGTCATGGTTTGATATTTGTTTCATTACTAATGATAAATAATTACACTCTTTTTTTTTAAAAAACAAATAAATTATTCATGTTTTATTTAGTGTACGTATTGTTGCCTTAATTTCGCCTACAATTGAAAATGAAAGTTAATTTTGTCTCTTACGTAGCTTTGTCGTTTGTATCTATCGCAAAAAGTGTGTTTATGGGTATCAAATGCATTTCTGTCCAAATATGGATAAACCACACTTTGTTTGTTTACCTAAACTTACTTTTATTTTTTTTATATAGTTTTTTGTTTTTTTTTAATAGTCCCATAACACCTCCATAATTGGTAGAAAAATCGCATGCTTAATGATTTTATTATTTTTTTTTATTATTATTTTGTTGTTTCAAATTTTTGTTATAGAAAGTTAAAGTTTTCAGTGTTAAACACCTTCGCATGATCACATAATTATAAAGCAATTTACAATTTGTTAATTTTAACATTCTACAACTTTTTTTTACACTTATTTTAAAGTTCATTGTTGTTTTTTATTTTTGGAAATGGCAATTACACTGTGCTCGAATTGAATGTAATTCTCTAAGTGCATAGATTAAAATTACTAAATTTGCATTAAAAATCGCGTTTCTGTCTAAAATCTTAAATCGCGTTTATGAACGAGATTCTCGTATACGAACGAGAAGGAAGACTAACTGTGAAACACGGCTAGTAACATTGTGTTAAGGGTACTCGAATTCTGTTTACCTGTTTTAGGCCCAACTTGTTGAAATTTTGTGGTGTATTTTAACTAAAATTAAATAAATATGAATACAAATGAATACTATGTGGAAGTATAAAAATATATCAACCTGTATATATAAGCATGTGTCGCCGAATTTTAATAGGGAAGGGAATTCACCCAACGCGTACACGGCAATTTGAATCCAAGCTTAACATCATATTTTTTTAGTGCCATAGCCGACGTTCAGGGTTTTAAAAATGTCATTTGTTTGGTTTTTTTAGTAGTATTTCCAAAATTATAGAAATTAAAAAAAAATCAACATAAAAGTTGCCTACTAGCAAAAAAAAAAAATAAGTTTGATTTCATATTGCCTAATGTTTTTGCACAAGCATGCAGTCATTAAAAAATAAAACAAAAAAGGGGCTTCGGTAGAAGATTGTTAAAATCCGAGAAACCACGAATGTCCGAAAAAGAAAAAAATACGTGTTCGATGCAGATCTTTAAAAACATTATTCCTTAAATCAATTTTCAAAACTGATTTAAATTTTGTCGAATTAATTCGTGAATTAATTTTTCTGGTTGAATAACTACCATAATTTTGTCTTTATCTTATTAGAATTATCAAGTTGATTTAAATAATTGTTTTTATAATTCAAACGAAAAAATTCAATTTTAAATCAAATCAAAATTAAATCAAAAAAAGAATTATTTTGATTCTTGAATATGATTTGAATTGCGAATTAAAATAATTTTTTTTAAATCACGATTAATTTAATTTTAAACCCGAAGGCTTCCAAGGAATTTTCATAAAAATAGAATCTTTGGGATGTCTTCCGGGCCTGGCGTACTTTTTTTGTTATCGCAGTATATTGATACTCTACCAGAGCAAAAACTTTGTTCGTGTTGCCCTATCTCGCTTAGTTTATGACATACCGGTCATTTACAAAATGGCGAATATCTAGAAAACTAAGCGAGATTCGCAAGTCTATTTTAAGTTTTTTTTTTATTATTTTGTTTTAATTTGCAAATCAAATCAAATATCAAAGTCGCGAATTAAAAATATAATTATGTTTGAAATGATTTGATTCAATTGAATCAAAAAAAAAAAAAAATTCAAATGAAATTGCTTAATCAACTACACTCACCAAAAAAGACTGTCTGTAATGGTAACTGAAAATTTTGCTGTTATAACGGAATTTTGTTATTGCGGTATTTTTTGCTAATCTTAGCAACTCATGTCTGCTGATGTGTAGTAAAATTCAATTAGTAGAAAAGTTAGTAGCCGCTACTAAATTTTAGTAAACTTTTTGTAAAGTGAAATTTAAAATCGGTTTGCTAAAATCAGCAAAAAAAAATTACTAAATATTATTATTGATAGTTAGTACAACCAAATTAGTATACAAATTAGTAAGCGCTTCTAAACTTTAGTAAATTGCTGTAAATTCAATGAATTGTAAAATATAGCAAAATTTTAATTTATAAATTAATTATTTTTAGATACACTTGTTACACTTTATAGCTGCTAATTTCTTTTAAAATTGCCTTATACGAATTCGAATATACAAATTTTTGTTTTCTTTATCGAGCAACATTTTTTTATTTTATTTATTTTCTTCAAAAAATATTTTAGACAAAATTAAAAACAAAAAAAAAAAAAAAATCAAAGGCTTTAAAAAATTAAAAACATAAACAAATTTATCATTTTGTTTTAATTTGCTAATTTTTGTTTTGAAAAATATTTTTAGTAAATTTTGGGATTTTAAGGTAAAATTTTAATTGTTTTAGGGGCTGATTTTTAGTACTATTTTAAGTGGATGTCCTATTTTTGGACATGAGTCGGTTGTGAAAAGTATTTTCACTTCCGATTCAGTCAATGTAGGATTTTAAGGCAATTTAAGTGTTAAAGTAAATTAGTAAATTGTTTGCTAATTTAAGCAAATCGGTTTTAAACAATTTCTAAAATGATTTCTGAAATAAGCAACAACAATTTGTAAATATCCTATAAAAATTCTGTAATTTGAAAAATGTAAATAGCAAAAAAATTTACTAAATATTTTTTTTTACTAAAAATCAGTACAAAACTTGTAAGGTGGGATTGAAAACAGTTTACAAATTTTTCTACTAAGTTTTTTTTCAAAGTGTATGATTTTAAATCGGATTTAATAAATTGGTTTATGAAATATTAAATCATTTCGCTGCTTTACGAAAAAAAATTATTTTTTTCCCAAATTAATTCAATAAAGATTTATCTTTTTCAAGGTCTGGTTCGATGAAACTTAATGCGGAATATTATATGTGAATTTGACCCCATCTCAATTTAAAGTATCACAATTTTATATGTTTTTAACATCAACATCAACAAAAACTAAACGCCAACAAAAATAGTAAAACATTACCAAGGCACTTTAAAAACCCTTCAATAATACTACTTTTTTATGAAGTTCCTTTAGAAGAAATTTTAAAATAATTTAAACAAAAACGAAAACAGTAGCAACTTCTGGCATCTTTTCATACCCCTTTTTATAAAAAAAAAAATTCTCATAAAATTTCATCGTGGAACTCCAAAAACAGAATAAAGCTTAGAAGAGTTTTTAAAATATTTTTTTTTACATCCTATTTCATTTGATTTCTTTCATTTTCCAAACTTTTTAGGGGTTTTTAATAGATTCAAAAGGAAACATTTGCGTCTGAAATGAGTGTAGCATAGTGTAATATAATATGACCAACAAAATAAGTAATCTTAAAACGTAATATCGCTGTGATTAGTTTTTGTTATTCTTGTTTTTAAATTCATTTTTTACGTTGTTATTTTTAAATTTGTTAAATTTTATTTAATTATACACTACACCAAATTCGTCTAATGACAAATTGCGCTGCATTCCAATAACAAAAATGTATCTACGTAGTAAATTTAAAACTAAAAAAATATATTTTTTATATTTTGAATTTGAAACACATAAATCGAATAAACTATACACTCAACGAAAAAGTTTCATAATTTTAATAGCATTTATTTATAAATCGGTTGTCATCATTTCTTCATAATACTTAGGAAGTTTTTATAAATATAATAAAGTTTTATAGGAAATACCATCAAAATATCGATGTCTTAATATAAAAAGACCCTAACTCGATTTTTGTTACTTGACAGGAGAAGGAAAAAACTTAATGAAATCCGTAAAATTTTAGATACGAAAAAATGTTTTAATGCAATTTCCAAAAATGTGTTGCCTCTTTTTATTTAAAATTGCATTAAAACTTTTTTTCTATCTAAAATTTTACGTATCTTATTAAGTTTTTTCCTTCTCCTGTCAAGTAACAAAAAATTGTGTTAGGCCCTTTTTATATTAAGCTATCGATATATAGTTTTTTTGTTGAAAAATGGCCCAAACTCGAAAACTCAGAAAGATGGACTACTTAAACACTTCGATAATATGTACAATTTTTTTCAAGAAAAAACATTGGTTTGCTATCGTAGTACAATTTTTTCGTACGGTTAGCAATTCCGACTGGGGTAATTACGTACAGCTAAACATGGACATTTTTAAAATAAAACTATTTGTTTAAATTAAAACATTTTGTTCAACGAAAATTAGAAAAACAAAAAAAAAAAAATCTAAAAATATGAAATAAAAAACGAAAAAACAGTAACCAAATACATACATACATGTAGTCTCACTCATTTGACTTGCGACCAACATCTTGTGGAACCTCCATATTATTTATGTAAATTGTAAGAAAAAAAACTATAGAAATTTATTACAATAAATAAATTTTACTTGAACTTGACTTTGATTGAATGTTTTTTTTTTTTAATTCAGTTATGAAAATATTTTTTGTAACTAATAAAAATGACATCAGTTTATTGAATGCTTTAAATTAATGTACGTACTAAGATTTTTCTATTACTGAATCTGACAAGTTTTTTAAAGAAAGTATTTAGAACAACGGGGGTCGCGACCCTCTGGGGTCCGTAGCTGAATCGGAAGGGGTCCAGAAGAGTTCAAAAAAAAATCCTTCAAAAATAAGAAGTCAATAAAAAAATAATGGTCTAATGACTGTTGCCATAAAAAAAAAAAAATAATAATGAATATAACTTGATTTTGAAAACTTTTGATAGAAATTACAACTATGTGCAGCTTGAAAAGAAACTATGATAAAAATTTGGGGTATTCTAATTCTCAGGACATTTCAGACCCAGCAATGTTTTTGTTTAATTGAATAAACATTATTTTTTTTTATTTCTCCTATAGAAAACGTTCAGATTCGTAAAAATCATCAGAGTATGTTTAAGAATCAAAAATCACCGATTCTTAGAAGCTGTTTTATAAGAAAACCCCTCAAAATCCTAGAGTTTTAAGGTTTCTCTAGGATAGTTTTGTTGAAAGATTCTTTCAAAATTTTTATCTGGTATTTCTCTTAAATTCTCTAAATTTTTATGAAAACCTTACTACATCTTTTTTTGTTAATATTTTTTTCTGGAAATCTTCGGATTCAAATGTTTTTATTTAAATGTAAAAATTTTAAAAATTTGGAGGTCCGTCAGCTAGTTAAAAAGTCTCAAGGGGTCTGTGAAATAAAAGTTATTGCGGACAACTGATTAAGAATATTGAGAATTTATCATTAATTATACACGGGACTAATTAATTGATATTTTTATAGCACTAAACAAAATCAATTATATTTTCCATTGACATTTTTTATTTAATAGTGATTTTAAGGGTGTATAAATAAATTACTAATTCATTACGAGAAATCTCTGTATATAAAAGTATAACATAACTGACTGATTGACTCACTCAACACCGCCTTACCAAAGTTGTGCTGGGATTATTACATGCTTTTTTAATTATGTTTTTAGCATCTTGAACTAAAATATTACCCAGCAAAACTTTGGTAATGAGTGCGATATTCTCATGCATTACCTTGTAATGATAGCTCGTTACCTCTTTCATTATTTGCAAGCATTAAGTAACAAGTTACTGATTATTGATAACGTAATATATGATTTATAAATGTAATGTAATAATTGAAATATTTTTGATAATCTATTTTTAGATACATTACTTTGTGTTTTTTTGTAAGCAAAAGGGTTGTATGTTTGTTTTGATAACACTAGCGAAAACCCGAAGCTCCACAATTCATTTAAGTTTAAAGCAATCAAATACTATATGCGTCGATAGCTCAGTGGGTAGAGTTCTTGGCTGGCAACCAGAGTTCCCTGGTTCGATTCCCATCATGACCACTTTTTTTAATAACGTTTAAAATATTTGTAATAATTTTTTTTTTAAATTCCCCTTTTTTAAAAATCTATTTTTAGATACATACCTTTTTCCATTCTCGTAACCATACAAGTAACCCCTTACATTATCACCTCTAAAGTAATGGGTATATACATTACTTTGAGGCTCATCGCCTGTAAAATTCATCAGTGAAGTAAGGTGTAAAGTAATCCATGAGCCCCTGTAGCTACACATTACTTAACACATTATTTGGTAATGTGTGGTTTTGCTGGGTAATTCAGTAAAAAAAATATATTACCTGCTTCTGGTTGCACTGAAATAAAGCAGTTAAACCACTTTTTACTAGATTAACTTTAATGTCTAAACGCAGTATTATTCTGTTTGTTTAGAAAAAGTATTTTTTTTTCTTTTAAATTAAAGTTTTAACATGCAATACTTAAGATTTGTTACTTAATTATTTAAAAACACGCAAAATATATATATTTTTAGAGCGGAAATCGATTGAATCATATATCATCTAAAATATAACAAAATATTTTTTAGATGTTATAAATATAATATAACACCAACACTATATTTTTAACACCAAAATGTTTTTATCTTTTATCCTCATTTCAGATGTCTTCGTACATGGTTCAAAGACGACGCTTGGGTTCAGTTGGTGACTCAGCACCACCCTCAGAATCTTCCGAAGGTACTAATTCATCAGAAACTCATTCAGATATGCTGTTAAATCAAGAATGGTCTAATAGCTCACAAAATGGGGCAGCTACTCACAATTCATTGTTTTTAAGCTCCGAAGGAGATACAGATACCATTAGCACCGATACAGCTAGCAATACAATGTTATCGGATTATGAGCGCGGTCAGGTGGAAAGCTTTTTTGGTGGTTTAGGTACAGAAATATTTGTAAGCTCCTCATTGGCTAATCTTTATGAGGGAACTGGTAAAGATAATGACTGGCATTTGGTATTCACCGGTATACCAGTGGTTTTATATGATAAAGGTAGTGCTAGGTCTAGAGCAGTTCCGCGAGTTACTTTAGTATTGGCCGAACGGGGTTCATGTTTTGCTTTATGGTCCGATCGTATCGATAATTTATCGACTTATCGTGTGGCTGGTCCCTCATTTCATACCATGTGTTTATCCACCAATCATCAACAAATGATTGGTTTTAGTTTTGATTCTACAGAATCAGCTCGAGAATTGTGGCAACATATGGAACGTTTAACAAGTGATCCGGAAAATATTGCCCTCTCTATGCCAGGACGTAAGAAACAAAAACAGAAACGTAATAAACCGGCACCTTTGCCACCAAAAGCACAAATTTCTCATCCTTGTCAATTTCATCATGTTACTAGTGTTACAAAAGATGATACAGAGCGATATTATAGTATGCAAGCATTTGCTCCAATAAATCAACGTTAAATTTAAAATAGTTCTTAAGAGAAGAATAAAATTAAGAATTGATAAAAATTAATGGACATTTAATTTATAGTATTAAGTACAAGTAAATTAGTTTTTTTAATAAATAAATAGCAAGAAATTTCAAGAAAAGGTACTATAAATTAACTGGTAAAATTTCGGTGCGAAGGACCATTTCTGAAGTATGTTTTTTTTTTTTTTTTTGTAAAACCAAACAGAAAAATCATATAGAAAACAACAAAGTCACAAGTAATTATTTAGATAATTCTTATTCAGTTCGAAGGAGAATGTTTGAGTATGGGCAAGTGTTTTAAACTGTATTGTATTAAATACTATGGAATAACGAAAAATATTTTGCTTCATTTCGAATTATATTTATTTGAAGTATTACCAGTTGCTCTATATATCTTCTCTTTATATCTACATTTCTTGAATACAATTTAAACAAATATTTATATATAACTTATGAATTTTTATGATTTATATAAAAAAAAATATTTATCTGTGATATAAATACAAAACAATTTTATTTGTTTTCTTTTTTAATTATTTTTTTTTTTTAGTTTTGTTAAAACTATAATTTAACAAAAAATTAAAAATCTTTTAGTCTTAAATTAAGAAAAATATAAAGAAAATTAAAGAAGAAAAAAATATTAAGTTAAGTTTATAAATTGTGCAAAAGCCATGAATATGTTAATTTTAGTTTGGTAGTTTTAGTAAAACCATCACACAGAACGAGTGTATTCTTTATAATAAATAATTTTTTTATTATACCAGAATTATACATTTAATAGTCGTTAGTTTTTAAGTAATTTTTTAATTAAGTTATTAAAAATAAAGAAGGTCACATTATTAAAAATATTCAATCTTTTATATTATTTAATTGTTGTTAAAACTTTAAGTGTACAGTTATAAAATATTGTATGTCAATTGACAAAGGAATCTATATTAATAAATAATTTAAGTTCGAAAATCAAATTTATTATATCAATATTATATATATAAAAAGAATAAAAATAATAAATATTTAACATTTCTTAATTCTATCTACAAAAAAAAAAAAAGATATGTGTTTAATTTGGAAGTCTGGAAGTTTTAGCATACTTTTTTATATATAAAAAATATATTTAAATACGAATTGTCTTAAGCGTCCCTTTATTTTTATCAATATTTATAGCCCAATAGTCTGAGTTGTGAAAATATATTGGTGTGTGTGTGTGGATGTAAAATTGAAGGTTGAGTAATAATATGCTGTGCATTAAAACATTTTGGATTTTAATTGTAGAACTCAAAATATTGTATAATATATTGGCAATACTGTGCAATTTTTATATTGCGCAATTTATGTTTGTGTGTATTTTTAGATTATGTTGTAATTTAATTTTGTATAAAATATTGTGTGAATATTTTGTAAACATTATTATGCTGCAATTTATTGTATGATGTATGGTAAAAATTATGAAAAATACTGAGTTATTATATTGAAGACCTTGTTGCAAATATATGGAGCCCTTTAAGACACAAGGTCAGTTGAAATTATTACAGAAAATTTCATTTAATCAATCAAACTCGTACTGCATCAAAATTAGTATAGTAATAGCTTAAAATCCCGATACTTCATTAGTGATAATTTTATATGTCGGATATATTTCTAAGGATTTTACTCTTTAAATAAATTTGTTTGCATTAAATTTCAAGTTTCAGATTTATAATTAAGATTCTCTGCACAGGTCATTTAAGTGTCACTTTGCACATATTAACTCAATTTTTTTCCCATCTCTGTAAATGGGTATGGTGGGGGAGGAACCTAGCTTCAGGGGGAGGAATCTAGCTTCAGCAGTTGGACTAAATGGTTAAGGGACACACTTTTTCGTCATTTACCATTTTCTTTTTGGATATTCCAGAAAGAATCTTATCATACTCCCCGTGAAAATATTTTGAATTTCACTTTTCTAGTCAAAGGCGTTTGGGTACACACAGAAAAAAAACTTGGACAATTTCCAACTGAAATTTGGTTTCTACAACTGAAATCGGTTAATACAACTGAAAATTGGTTTCCACAGCAACAGCCAAATTCGGTTAATATAACTGAAAAATATTCGAATAAGGTTGTGCTAACCGAATTTATTGGTTGGCAATTTATTTATCTGTATGTAGGTCGTTGAGGGAGATACTTTCTTCCCTTTTAAATCCGTTTTTACCACGTTCCTGGAGAAATTTTCAAAAACCACTCTATAGAGGAGCCCATATTTTAAGCTAAAGCGATTTGCATAGGTAGTCAAGAAGGAGATTTTTCCTTATTAAACCCCCATTATTTCCAAGTTCTCAGGGAAAATTCCAAAAAATGCCTTATAAGTGAATTATTCCATCCTCCATACAACACATATTTTAAATTTTCTACCTCTAGCCAAATCAAGTTGGGTAGGCCGTTAAGGGGCAGCACTTTTCCTTTGAACCCCCCTTTTGGCACGGTTCTGGCGAAAATTCAAAAACTACCTTATCAGTTAAGTAGCCTATTTTCCAAAAATTTGATATTTTATATTTCAGGTTTCTAGCTAAAAGGGTTTAGGCAGGCCTTCCTCAAGGGTAGGCTTTTAATTTTTGCCACTCTCTATTGGATTTCCCAAAAATTCCGGCTGAGCGACTGTCTATGCCGCAGGAGGAACCCACATACACTTAGAAAAAAGTTAGTGGAAAAATTTATAAAAGGTTTTCAACCTCACTTTACCATTTTTGTGTTTTAGTAAAAAAATTATTATTTTGTAAGCTTTTTTGATATTTACATTTTACAAGTTACGGAATTTTTACAGAATATTTACAAATGTTTCTTGATAACTTTAGAAATCATTTTACAAATTTTTGAAAACCGATTTGCTAAAATTAGCAAAAAAAAATTACTAATTTTAAAAAGTGGATATTAAAGGAAATTTTATTTCTAATAATTAAAACTTATACTTACAAAAAGCAATATATAGGTTGAAAAAAGGGATCGGAAGTGAAAATACTTTTCACAACCGAGTGTTGTCAAAGTTTACAGCAATTTACTTAAATTTAGTACATAGTGCTTACTAATTATCAATAATAATATTTAGTAAATTTTTTTTTGCTGATTTCAGCAAATTGTTTTTAATTTCACTTTACAAAAAGTTAACTAAAATTTAGTAGCGGCTGCCTACTTTTCTACAAATTTCATTGCACTACACGTCAGCCGACATGTGTTGCTAAGATAAGCAAAAAATACTGATGGGCTCAAATCAGCAAAATTTCTCGTAATGACAGCAAAATTTTCAGTTGCCATTACAGACAATTTTGAGATCCCAGCTCTGGCGGTTTAGGCCGTGAGGTGATGGATAGTGAATCAGTAAAGTTATTTTTTTACATTTATGTACATTTTTTTCTTACTTTGGAATTTTTATTTCCATTAAAAATTTGTCATAATTAAACAACCCAACACCACGCAAGAAATATTTTTCGAATTTGATGCTGAATTTTAGTGGAAGAGGTTGATATTCCTTCTCCAATTAAGGTGAAAAATATATTTCATTTTTGGTTCGGGCTGGCATTGGACCTGTGCAAAAGGAAGTGAAGGGGTAGGGTTGGTAAAACATCTACAGCCGGGTTCGCATATGTTCACAGCACGCGGCCAAACAAACATTTCTTAAAAATAAAAAAAAATTATATCGAATTGGAAGATAAATATTCATAATTTCAATTCAATATGCATATATTTCTACACTTAAAAAAGTTTGTAAGTTAAAATAACTGAAAAAGAAATGATATTTCATTTAAAAACCGGTCTACTTAATTTTCATTTAAATTAAATGCCATTTGTTATTTATTTTTAAATGTTGATTAATCAACTGACACATCCGTAACAAATAATATAATCAGTTAAAATAAATGTCAAAATTTTACCTACCAAACCTTAAAAAATAAATGTTTTTTTCATTTATTTGAAATTATTTCCGTTTTTGAATTTTTTGTTTTTTTTTAATATAATTGTACAATAGAAAATGTATGTGTGAATGTTTTTGTGTATGTATGTGTGTTTATGAAGTTCTTGTAATTTGTATTGAAAAATTTTGTACATATACAACGAATTTAAATAAAAAAACAAATTGAAATTTTTTGAATATTTTTTTTTTTTTTGAAACAGACAGCAAAAAAAATTTAAATTTGTAATAACTGTTACGGACACAAATAAACCACAAGTTTCCGTTTTGTGGGTAATTTTTTATTAAATTTCAAACAAATGAAAAAAAAATAAATGAAACTGAAAAAAATCGGTAAATGATAGTAAATTATTTCGAATAAATGTATAAAAAAGTTAATATGAAAAATAAATATATGTTCCTATATTTTAAATGGAACGGAAAACTTTTTTATTAAACTACAAACAGTTAACTGCATAATATACTGAGTGTACATAAAATTAATTTAATTTCATATACACTCACCAAAAAAAGTCTTGAATGGCAACTGAAAATCTTGCTTTCATTACAGGAAATTATGCGGTATTTTTTTTTTTTTTTTGTAATCTTATCAACACATGTCTGCTGACGTATTGTACAATGAAATTAGTAGACAAAATTAGTAGCGGCTATGTACTTAATATTAGTGAACTTTTTGTAAAGTGGATTTTAGCAAAACGATTCTAAAATCAGTAAAAAAAAATGTTCTCACTATGAAAATTGAATTAATAAATTATTAAGCGCTAATAAATTTCAGTAAATTGATGTAAACTGCATTTTAAAATCGTTATGCTAAAATCAGCAGCAAATTTTACTAAATATAAGTAAAATGGAAATAGCAGAAAAATAAATAACCGCTACTAAACATTAGTAAAATTATTTACAAAGTTTATTAAAATTATTGATCAATATTATTAAACTAAAGTGATTGAATTGTGAAATCAAGAATGATAGAAACGTTGGCAGAGTATTGCTTTACGAATTTTGAGAACGACCTAAATAAAAACTCCAATTTAAATGATAACTCTCAGATCTAGTTGTATATTAACGCAATTTGAGTTTGTAAGTATAAGTTTTAATTATTAGAAATAAAATTTCGTCTAATTTCCAATTTTTAAAATTAGTAATTTTTTTCTCTAATTTTAGCAGCTTGATTTTTATAAATTTGTTAAATGATTTCTGAAAAATTTCTGTAAAAATTCTGTAATTTTTAAAATGTCAATAGCAATACAATTAACCAAATAATATTTTATTTACTAAAAAGTGGTATTGAAAACATTTTACAACTTTTTTTTTCTGAGTGTAAAGTTTATCTTTTTCCAAAACACATTGTTGACATCAATTTAAAATTAATTAAAATTTGCTATATAAGCCACATTAAGCTTATTTTATATTATATTATGTATTTATTTAATTAATATTGATTTAAATTAAAATATGTATTGAATTTAATTAATTATATAAATTAATTAAAATTATTTAAATAAATATTTTATGGACAAACTATTCGGTCGTACACCATTATCAATTTTATAATATGTTTTATTTTTTTATGATACTATTTAAGAAATGGTAGATTGTAACGGTATAGCGATAGATATAACAAAAAGGCCAGACAACTTATCCGGACTTATCCGTTATATATTTATATTTATTGTATGCAGTAAGTAGTTAATAGGTGGTCCTACGTTGCGTATGATGAATATTATCAAATACTTTTGTATCATGCGTATACGTAATATAAATACAATTTGAAAATGTATGTACTTATTTACAAAATTTGCTCCGTTTTTTTTAATAACTCGGCAACTACAGGTCCAAATTCGCTGGAAAACCTACTTTTTGGTAAATTTAAAATTTTTAAATTTTGATAAAACATAATTATAATATTTAATAAGTTAATAGATTTTCTTTGAATCGTTATAACTCGAAAATTGTTAAATTTTCTGTGCTGAATTGAATGGGGGAACGAACCTTTAAATGGTCTATGCTTGTTTGATTTCATTGTGAGTAACGAATTATAGAATTTGGGATTCTATTAACCGCCATAACTAGAATACATTTTAATATTTTTTTTAGAATAGCATGGAAAAAGATATACATATTTCACTACAGGTATTTCACTTAGTTTATTGCTTCCCTTATAAATATCATAGAATAATAATTCGATTTCTATAAACATAAACATTATTACAAAAATTCAAATCGGTCATACCGGCGTTATAATACCCAACACAAGTATAGTTTTGCTTAAATTTGGGGAAGCGGTGCAAACTCCGGGAAGGCTTCTAATCCTCTTTTTATGGACATAGCGGAAAATATAACGAAAAATCTAAATGGCCAAAAACGCTTATTTAAACAAATACCGGCAAGGTAGGTTTATATGGGAACTGGGTTCAAATATGGCCAATGTAACATTTACCACCCAAATATCAACCAGCCCAATTCAGATAGGACCTTTCAATGGTGTTCGTTCTTAAGCAAATAGAAACTTATGTACAATATTTCATTTAAATATCTTTATATTTGCGACCTGCGCCCCGTTTCTGTATCTGATGGGAGAAGTTTTTGCGTCGAGAAATTCACGGTTACCCTACTTTATACAGGATGACTTAAACCTTTAACCCCTAAGATCGTCTACAGAAGGTCATCACTAAAGTCCAATTATATCCAAAGCAATATTTTTAGTGCACTAATCGCTAATGAAGGTTTGAATTTACCTATCGAACAGTGCCGGTTTGCACGCGCTCAGTTGAATAGTTTGATAGATACACCCATTTCTGTCAAGATTTTTGTCAAAACAGACACAAAAATTATTTATGATTTTGGTACAAAATTAAAATTAAAAAAAAAAAAATACTTTCCAAAAGCTCAATCGGCTCAGATTTTTTTTTTTTTTTTTTTTGGTAAGTAGCTTCAAGATATATTTTGATAATTTGTTGCGTGTTTGATTTGTGAAACAATTTTTAATATTTTAATCGAGCATTTGTCTTCAGGTGATCTTTCATTTTTTTGCACCTGGCTCTTTCAAGTAAAAATTTTAGTCCAAAATACTTTGTATTTCGACTTCAGTGGTTAAAGAGTTAATAGATGATAACGTTGAATGAATTTTTACTGGAAATTTTTTAAGAGCCTTTAACTTTTAAATCTGTAAAATATCTTATTAGATATAGAAATATCAAGAATACAGCGCCTTATAATCTTTTTTAGATTAATAAATATTTAATTCCCTGTGAATCGCCCTATAGAAAGCAGAACAAGGTTGCAGTTTACATATTTTTTGCGAAAACTTTATTGATGCGAGATATACAGAAAGAGTTTGAAAGTGATTTCTCATTCAATTGTTCTAGTATACCAATTGAATTAGAAATCACTTTCAAACTATAGCACCTCGTTATTGCAAAGAAGTGTTTTCTATTTGAGGGCTTTGTTTGGAAACCTGAAATTTAAAATATGTTTTCCCTGGAGTATGCGCTAACTCACTGATAAGGTACTTTTTATAAGAGAAGCAACACTCAGGTAATTCTTTTTACTAATTAACCCTTTTAAAACCCGACTACATAAATGTTTAAATATCTTAATGAAATTTTTAGAAAAAGGACAAAAGCAATTTTTTGCCTGCGATTTTCAAACTTAATATAAATTAAAAGCAATTAAAAAAAGTTAAGTTCGGCCTTTGAATACCGTCCACCAATGTCCTAAAAACAATTTTCTCACTGTTTTTCATACATACTTTAATATATACTTTATGGGGCTGTCCGAAAATTAACCGACCTGACGTATATATAGATGGCGGCCGGCAGTAGTTTGAAAAATATTACTTTGGTGAAAAATGTCAACCTTATAAAACATTTATTTAACGTTTCAAGCCACCACGTTGTTTAGCATTTTTTGGAGCCATCAAAAATAAACGATCTCAGTGAATTTGTAAACATGAACAAATTTGTTCACATGAAAAAATGGCTAAAATCAATGAATTAAAGTTTAAATTGCTTCATCACGTACCTTATTCACCATATTTAGCCCCATCGAATTATTTTATATATTCAAACTTGAAAAAATAGATCAGCAAGAAAAATTTACTTAATATTATTAATATTAGTACAAAATATCTAATTTTTTTTCTTATCGAATATTAAAATTTGTTATTTTATTTTTTCAAAAAATATTTTAGACAAAATTAAAAAAATCAAAGGCTTATAAATTAAAAAACCAAAAAAATTTATCATTTTATTTTAATTTCTTTTTTAAAAAAATTTTTTAGTATTTTTTTTTTTACTTTTAAGGTCAAATTTTAATTGTTTTTAGGGCTGATTTTTAGAACCAAAAAATCTTGTTAGTGCTATTTTAATTTTTAGGCGTGAGTCGTATATTCACTTCCGATTCCTTTTTTTAAATCTATGTAATATTTTAAGGCAATTTAAATTTGTAGGTGTAAGTTTTAATTAGAAATTACATTTCCTTCAATATCCACTTTTTTAAAATTAGTAAATTTCTTTGCTTATTTTAGCAAATCGGTTTTGAAAAATTTGTAAAATGATTTCTTAAATTAGCAACAAAAATTTGTAAATATTCTGTAAAAATTCTGTAATTTTTAAAATGTAAATGGCAAAAAGATTTGCTAAATAATATTTTTTTTTTTACTAAAAGTCAGTACAAAAATAGTAAAGAGGAATTGAAACCCGTTTACAAATTTTTCTACTAACTTTTTTTTCTGAGTGTAAGCTATTGAATATCGCTGGAAGTGTACCAAGTGTAAAAAAAATTATTTACCAAATTTGTTGTGTTTTCTTTGTTAAGTCGGCTAATTTTAGAAACAACCTCTTAATCGATGAAAATCTTAACATCCTGCACAAAAACCTTTGGCTAGAAATTCAACAACTATGGTATGCGTTCTCTAGAAAATGGTCTTATTCACGGAACAGATACTATTTTTAAGTTCCAATTGAAACGTGGTAAAATTTGTGTAAAAATATGGGAAAAGGTCTCCTTAATCACCAGTCCCATATGAAATCGCAGCAGTAACCGAATTAGAAAAGGAATTCCTACGACTTTTGGAGATTTTAATTAATATTTGTTTAATGAAACCTAAAAGACCAAAATTAAAAAAAAAAAAATTACAATCTTAAAAATTTTTACCTTTTTGGCAACAATTTAAGACGAGTCAGTGATTTACAAGATCAAAAATGGTGGCATGATATAACTCCAATAATGGCCGCATTGGAAGTTGGAACTATGACCGGAGCATTTGCTGTCGTAATCCCCAGGGTCATAATCTCCATAGTCTTTTCGATTTTCCTATTATGTTTTCCGTCTGCTTTGCAAAATTAAGTCTTTATGGGGTTTCCTCTCTGGACTATATCCAATACCGGCTTCGGGAACTAAAAGCTTTCTATATATAAATTACATGTCAGCCATAATCCCAATACAAACGGTCATAATATCCATTGGTATTATGACCGTTTGACAAACCCCCAAAACCGGATATTGGGATAATGTCTATTGAGTTATTTCAATAAATTTCGAAATTTCGGTTCGAATTTCTTGATTAAGTGGTCTGCGGGGAAAATTGTAATAACTTGGCTGTTTTATTATTTTTACTGTAAGTCGTAATTTCTTAAGGTACAACTATATTAAGCGAAGTTGAATTAAGGAGAAGAGCGATACCATACAAATAAATTTAATTATAAAATAATTAAAATACAAGAAATTTAAAAAAAAATATATATATACAATTGTGCAAATCTCAACTAATTCATTCAAGCAAACTTAATATAACTTTTGTTGACTTTTGAAATAAAACTTAAGCCACTAAAGTTAATTGTAGTTCGGCATTTAATCGTTTTAATTCAAATTGGATTTAAAATATCAAAATTTTTAAGAAAATTAATAGAAATTCATGTTTTCCCATCAAATTCCGTTTTACAGACTTGAGGGCTGATGAGGCAAGTCTTTTTTCCCTTCTTAAATTTTTGTTAAGTTTATTATTTAACTATTAATAATGTATATTATTTAAAAACAATTAAAATTTATTACACAAAACTAAAAAAAAACAAATATTTAAAGTCGAAAAATGTTATGAGATTTAATAATCAGCGACTTTTTATGTAGAAAAATAACACAGTGATACTTTACATAAAAATCGCATGGTTCGCTTTGTCAGAATATTTATTTCATTCCATCTGTTTCTTGATGCAAAAACCTGTTGCAAATTTACTTTTTTTTGTTTTTTTTTTCAATACGAACAACATACAAATACATAATTTTTATGACACACACAAGTTCCTGAAGATCAAAAAAACAAAAAAAAAGCACAAACGATAAAAATCATTGAACATAAATTTTTTTGTTCAGCAAAGAAAGGGCAAATATACAGAAAAAGAGACAGACTATCGTTAAAAAACGATAACTAAAAAGTAGAAAAGAAGAAAACAGGAAAAATGGGTAATACGGCAAGCAGGCAAGCAAACAAACAACTCAACAACTCATGCCAAACATGCAACTTGCAATAATGTGGCACATTCGCATCTGAAAAGATATTGCACTTTTGACATCATACACAGAGGCAATTGTTTATTGTTGTTGTTGTTGTATATGTATTTTTACTACAAGTCAACTAACTGATTTAACCACAAATATTTGCGTTTTACCAGGATTTTTTTTTTTTTGCTCATCTGTTTTCAGTTTCAGTGTGGCCAGGGTTTTAAACTTTTTTTATATGTTTGTGTTGATATTGATAGCTACTAAATATATTAGAATTATACAATTATAAGAAATGTATTTCAAGTTTCTATCTACAATACTAACGATATTGGAATATGTGTTGAAATATACCTATAGATGGACCTTTAACGGATTCCGGGTCATATTGATAATGGCCTTTTAAAGTTTTAGCTTGTTTTGAAAATTTTCCTTAAATCACAGCAATTTTAGGATAGATGTGTGTAGAGTATCAAATGATCGGTATAGAATGATTATAATTTGCTTACGTTTTTATTTTTATACCCTTCACCATAGGTGGAAGGGTATATATAAGTTTGTCATTCCGTTTGTAATTTCTACAATATTGATCTTAGACCCTATAAAGTATATATATTCTGGGTCCATATGAAGAGCGAAGTTGATTTAACGATGTCCGTCTGTCCGTCTGTCCGTCTGTCCGTCTGTCCGTCTGTCCGTCTGTGTGTTGAAATGGGTTTTCCGAAGAACCCAGACATGATGAGGACTTGATTCTTTTTTATTTCTGTTACATGTGATCCATTTCTGTTTGCTATTAAAAATCAGACAGATCGGTTAATAAATGGCTGAGATATTAGCAAAAAACCAGGACTACCTCTAATTTTTCCAGTAAAATCCCTTTGTTTAATAAGAGTGTGAAGATAAATACGTAGGTTAAATACGTTTCACAACTATTGTGAATGATATAAATAAAAAATAAATAGTAGTGTCGCCAACTTTTTTTTGCCTAGAAAATGCCAAATTTGACAAGAAAAGCGCTGAAACATATGGAAAAATATAAATTTGAGATTTTACATGACATATTATTTTGGATTAAAATTTTTGGACATTTAAGAAAAAATAAATGGGGATACCGCTTGTTTGTGGAGAGCTATGAGGTAGTAGATTCCAACGATGTATTCATCTCCTTCAGAATACCATGGTGAAGGGTATATAAGATTCGGCATAGCCGAATTTAGCCGCTCTTACTTGTTTTTTTATATTTTTATATTCTTAAGAAGAGGGAGAAAAAGATTACTGATCTATGAAGTTTGTTGGGGATACAACTTCTCGTTATGTACTGAATTCTATTAATGTTCATTAAGGTGTCCCCTTTAAAATCACTTATTGAAATTGATCCAAAAGTTGAGAGATGATTTTCACTAAAAAGCGAATTTTTTTGTGCATTCCCATGTAAAAAATTAAATAGTTATTTATATAAGAATATACATGATCATATATTGGGTGATTAATGAACATGCATACATATACATATACATGATTATACAAGTCCATGCATAGTTCAACAAATGACTTGATATATTTCTATATATCTGATATATTTCTACATATCCTCGGATCCAAAACTTGAGGCATACATGGATCATATATAAGCTTATATAATCATATACAATTTGAAAATATACGGCCATGTACTATCGAATTTCAGATCAAAAGATATATTAGATCATATCTAGAACTTTGCATGGTCATATATAATCATACAGAAGACCATGTATGATGATTTGAGTTCATATATATTTAAATTTTTACATGAAATAGGAAAAATTTAATAAAAATAAAATTTTTTTTTGGATGAAAATGGAATTGAATATGACCATATATAGGGTCCGCCAAATAACTTTTTTTTTTGAAAATGCTATATAAAAAACTACTGAATATTTTCTAAAATTTCTTTTTTTATTTGAAAGTACAATCCTTCCGGTTAATAATGGAAAAATTTCATTCAAATGGCTGCCTCGGCTGGCCATGCAGTAGCCTACACGATCGGTCCAATTTTTAAGCACATTATCGATTGTGTGCAGCTGTATTTCACCAATGGCTTCACGAATATTGTCCTTCAAAGCATCAATTGTCTCTGGCTTGTCGGCGTAACACTTATCTTTGACGGCACCCCACAAATAATAGTCCAACGGCGTCAAATCACAGCTCCGAGGTGGTCAAACGACATCAGCTCTGCGGCTGATAATGCGATCTTCAAAAACAGGGCGCAAAACATCGAGTGTAGCTTCGGCTGTGTGGCACGTAGCGCCGTCCTGTTAAAACCAAATTGTTGCCAATATCCTCCTCTTCAATTTTTGTTAACAAAAATTCGTTCAACATGGCCCGATAAAGATCGTTATTGACTGTAACGGCCAGCCGAGGCAGCCATTTGAATGAAATTATTTTCCATTATTAACCGGAAGGATTGTACTTTCAAATAAAAAAAGAAATTTGAGAAAATATTCAGTAGTTTTTTTTTATAGCATTTTCAAAAAAAAAAGTTATTTGGCGGACCCTATGTTATAAAATATATTTATCGCTGATTGCATTGATTTAACGATGTAAATCTATCCGACCGTCCGTGTCGAACAGGTTGCAAATATAAAGATATTTTTGATGAAGTTTACTACATAACTTTTCATTGATCTAAGGACGTAATCAATTGAATTTGCTTAGAATCGATCCATATTCAGATTTAATATTCATAGAATAGTCCTATCTGGATTGGAATTAAATAATATTTGGATATAGAAAACCCTAGATGTCTGGTTGAAATTTGGATAGTCACACTATTGTATGAGACTACTAAATCAAATTAAAAAAAAAAAAAAAAAACGGACCAAGGTATCCATCCTACAGTCAGTTTTTTACTTATTTTAATTATTGCATTTTATTTTTCAGCACCCAATGACTTTAAGCCATATAAAAATCACTACATAATTTTGAAAATTCTTAAAAACTCGGGACCATTGAATGGGTGAATGGTTTGAATTTTTTTTAAGTTCGTACATTAGAGACTACAGGAAACATAACCGGAGGATGTTTGCAGTAACATTCGATAATTCGTAATATAAGGGATACCTTAATGTATATGGCAAAAGTTCTAATGTAAACATACATGCGAATTGTACACTCAAATTAATACGTTCGTATTTTAGTAGGAATATTTCTTATTTTCTTCTTAATTCTCAAATTTTAAATAAACAATTAAGGTGTTCTTATAATCTCCGACCTAACGAAGAAAACACAACAAATTAGGCAACAGTTTTATTTATTTCTCAACATATTCTCCGTTTAGCTCGACACACTTTTATCAGGGATATTTAATAGCTCCGATACCCTGTTTATAGTAAGAACAGTCTAGCTCCTTAAAATAATTATCAACCAAACGCAAATCCTTTACCACCGAGCCCTTTTTTTCAAGTTTGGTAATAGAAAATAAACCAAAGAAGAAAATATGGCGAATAAAGTGCGTGATGAAGCAATTCGAACTTTTGGGGAAGTTTTTCATGTAACAAATATTTTCCATATTTACAAATTCACTAAGATTGTTTATTTATTTATTTACAACGTAGCGCCATGGAAATTAAAACATATCGCACCGGTTCCTCTAAAGATGATCAACTCAAAATTTAAAAATTTTCAGTAGAGGCAAAAAACTGTTTTTTTTTTCTATTATTCACTATAAAATTTAAAAAAATATATGCCATTGTAAAGAAATAGGAACAAAAAGTATATGTTACAACAGTAGATATTTTTGTAATTTTTTAAGTAATTATTACGAAAAATAACAAGTTTTTTTAATTGTTGCTCTTTATCTGAAATTTGTTCATTTAGTTAATGTAAACCGTTATGACATAAATATATGCCCAACTTAAAATATTTCCCTTTAGTAGAAACAAAACTGATATGAATTGAGCTTCCATTTGAGGACAACTCAAAATTTTTATCTTAAGTTGATTCTAAAGAGGCTACTCTTATGTCACAAAAGGGGATTCAACTGCGATATACGGTGGTTAGATATTACCACCGTATATCGTTTTTCTGCAAAAAGTGAAAATTGCAAAATTTTGAGGAACCAGTGCGATCTGTTTATAAGGTTCCCACTTTACACCAAAGTAATGTTTTTCTAAGTTGAGACGTTATCCTGTCATCATTCTGTAATCATTTAAATCAATAATAATAAATTATTTTCAAAGAAGAGACTTCGGTCTAATTTCAAAGTACATTATTTAGAGCTTTTTATAAGATTTAATATCTCAGCAAAACCACACATTACCAAATAATGGGTAAAGTAATGTATAGCCATAGGGGCCGATGGATTACTTTACACCTTACTTCACTGATGAATTTTATAGGCGATGAGTCTCAAAGTAATGTATATACCCATTACTTTAGAGGTGATAATGTAAGGGGTTACTAATATGGTTACGAGAATGGAAAAATTAATGTGTCTAAAAATAGATTTTTAAAAAAGAGGAATTTTTATTAAAAAAAATTATTACAAATATTTTATTTAAAATAAGTGTAATTAAAAATAATGTGGTCAAGATGGGAATCGAACCAGGGAAATCTGGTTGTCAGCCAAGAACTCTACCCACTGAGCTATCGACGCATATAGTATTTGATTGCTTTAAACTTAAATGAATTGTTGCGCTTCGTTTTTTCGCTAGTGTTATCAAAACAAACATACATTACCCTTTTGCTTACAAAAAAACACAAAGTAATGTATCTTTAAATAGATTTTAAAAAATATTTCAATTATTACTTTACATTTATAAATCATATATTACGTAATCAATAATCAGTAACTTATTACTTTATGCTTGCAAATAATGAAAAAGGTAACGAGCTATCATTACAAGGTAACGCATGAGAATATCGCACCCAATACCAAAGTCGAAAGTTAAAATTAAAATTCAAAGTAACCAACTATTATTTAACCTCTTCGTAATCAAAGGTAACCCATTACTTTTAATTTTTTAATAAGCATAATTGTAAGAATGAACCCATTATTTTGAGGCTCATCGCCTGTAAAATTGATCAATGAAGTAAGTTGTAAAGTAATACATCGGTCCCTATGGCTATTCATTACTTTACCCATTATTTGATAATGTGTGGTTTTGCTGGGACGTTTGTTATTATTCTTATTTTAATTTTACGTATAATCTACTTTGACTGTTTCACGCTTTTAAAAGGTACACGAACAATTTTTGGACTAAATTATGTAGTTTCCTATGTTTTCAGTCGAAGTAATTTAACTCCTTTATTAAAAATTTGCAAGTTTTTAAAATATAGCCACAAAACTTTAAATATTGTTCTGAGTGTAAATATATGAGTTGTGGTCTGAGATTTTTTTGTATTTCCTTTTTTTTTTTTTTTTGTCAGATTTTTATGCTGTGAGGTTTCTTTATTTTTCCTCTGTTGGTAGTTGGTGTTGGTTGTTTTTTTATTTTTTGTTTAATGTTAAGGTCTGTTGCTCATGTGTTTAAATAGTGTGTTACTGACTGTTTCTTGTTTGTATGATCATCTTCTTAAATAAACTTTATGTTGCCATCTTTATTTCTTGCATTTTTAGAGGTTTCTGTCAAAAGTTCATTAAACTGCAGTAGGTAATAAACATTTTACAATTATAGGAAAATGTATACATAAATTTAATGTCTGAATGCTTAAAAATGTAGGACTTGATGAAAGGCTTCCCTTGCTTGGATTACTAGAAATTTGAAAATTTTTCTATTCAAAAAAATTCATACACTCTAAATACTATTACAAATCGTATATGATTTTAATTAATAGTGTTCCTTATTAAGTTTTAATAAATACATATATAGTTTTCTCTTTTTCGATATTTGTGTTAGTTCAGATTCTATTAAAGTTTTAACGAAGGACTATTCGAAAAGTTTTCCCACACGCATTGGTAACACTGGCAACGAAGGCTTTAGGCTCGTTGTAGCAAAAACAGACCTTCGCACTGATAAGCTAGCACGCTACCAACTAGTTTACCGGGGCGCTTATTTTAAATTTAGAAAAATTTCGTAATTAGAAAAATTTACATTAGACTTCCAAATGGCTGATTTTCTTCCTGTTTTTCGCTCCTTAAATTCGCGTGTTAGTTTAACTTAAGATTTTTAATTTTTTCCACATTAAAATTTCTTTAAACTGTAATGTTTCACTTGGAGCATATGACACATCAGCTAAAAATTTTACTTTATTCATAAACATAATATCCTTCAAGAGGGATACAATCACTCCAACGCCTTTCTAACATTTTGAAACGTTTTTTAGGCCTCTGTTTCGGCTATCCCCAAATCAATTTTCAGCGAGCATTTTTTTAGGTTTAAAAACAGGTAAAAATCGCTGTGAGCCAAATCAGGCGAATACAGTGGGTGCGAAAGCAATTAAAAGTGTATTTTGTGCAATTTGGCCAGCTCTCAGAATCATCTACATGTGGATGTTTTTGATGCACTGTGTGCAAACGCGGCACCCATTTGACAGGTATCATCTAAAGGTTGGTAGTTCCCAAAAATCATATGGATTTTTCATTAGTGGCACCACCTATGTGTCATCTTACGAATTTTTAGTCGATGTTTTATATCTCTTAGCAGATCTTTGACATTTTAGTCCACAAGTTTCTTAAACAATTTTCTTAAAAAAACAACTCAAATATATCAAGATAAAATTGAATGTGAAAAGTGCTAATTTTATAATCACAGCTGTACGCTGTGTATAATGCATGCATATTCATTTTTTTGTAGCATACTATGTATGATAATAATTGCTTTTCATTTTTATTTTTTGTTGTTGCTTATGAGTTGTTAATAATTTTTGCACTGTAAAATAGTTTTTTTATTTTCTAGCATCACATTTCCCTTAATTTTCCACTTAACACTCACACACACACAGAACTTGAACAGACTCTTTAACATAAATGCTTCTCATTGCAAATCTGAGGTTTCTTTTTTATGTTTTTTTTTTTCTTTTAATATGCTTAATATGCTTTTGATTAAAAACTAGTAGTCCAACCATTGAAGCCAATTATTTTCTTTGACTTTTTTTGTGGTGTTTGTTTTAAGTCTGTGACTTTTGGTTTATTGGGGGGAAAATAAATATTTTGGTTTCAAATTTTAGTTGCTGTTAAGATATGTTATTATTTTTATAAATTGGCAACTAAAATTATGAAGAATAAAAAAATGGATAATTTTGTTAGAATGGATCATAGTAATTTTATTCAGATACAGAAAATTTGTGAAAACCGTTTTAAAAACTTGTTAATTTTGCAACTGAATTTTTACTTTAACTAAGTAGATATATCCATATATGGGCTTCCGGGGTTCATTAAAAAAATACAAAATTCAACTTTACAATGTACAAGCTGCCCAAAAACTAAGTACTACCCCTAATATTTCTTCTCCACTTTCATGTTATGTATGTGTTGGTATATTTAAGCAACAATTGCAATTATATTGTTAAAACCTGGTGTACTATTTTTATTAGAATTGGCTGTATGCATGAGTGTGTGTGTGTGTGTTTTTTTTTTTTTGCTAAATTGCATCATAAAATTAAAGCCACAAGTAAGAAAAGTGATTTATTTCAAAATTTTTCTTTTCCAAATATGTTAATTAAAAAAAAAAAACTGGTTTATATGTACTAAAATATTTATAAAATAAAGTTGTAGTTTTCAGTTTTTGGGAACATAAAATTCTATTGAATATAATTAGGTCTGAAAGATTTATGACTTCCTATCGCCTTTGTAAGAATTTATTAAATTGCAGATAAGAATTTAAAAAAAGGAGCTCCTTACTGATTAATAACATTTTTTAGAATATGTCTATTTTTTAATTTTTTGTAGCATTTCATGGAAATGTTTTCGAAAAACTTTAAAAAGGTTCTTCGGAAGTAGTTCTATAACATCCATAAAAGACAAAAAAAAAATTTTGTACAGGTTGGTTGAAAAGTTCCTGCGCTCGAAATAAAAGAATACTGTTTTTGTTACGAAATATATTTTTTATTCAAAATAATCTCCTAGAAGCTCAATACACTTGTTGGAATGATCTTCCAATAATTTTATCCCATCCTTATAATGGTTTTCCGGAAGCTCTGCAAAATAACCGTCTATGGCTGCTATGGCCTCTTCATTCGACGAAAAATGCTTTCCACGAAGGAATTGTTTGAGATTTCTGAAGAGATAGTAGTCACTGGGAGCCAAATCTGGTGAATACGGTGGATGTTCAAGCAATTCGTACTTTAATTCTTTGAATTTAGCCATCGTCAAAACACTTTTGTGAGCAGGTGCATTGTCTTGATGAAAATGATTTTTTTCTTCTTTAAACCAGGTCTTTTCTCACGAATTTTTTCATCCAGCTGATCCAAAAGTCTGCAATAATATTCAGAGTTGATTGTTTTACCTTTCTGAAGATAATCAATCAACAAAATTCCTTTTGCATCCCAAAAAACTGATGCCATAACCTCCTTTGCTAATCGTTGTGACTTCACCTGCTTTGGAGCTGAACAACCAGCTTCAGCCCACTGTAAACGTTCTTGTTTCAATTAAGGATCATGGTGGTAGATCCAAGTCTCATCCATAGTTATAAAACGACGCAAGTAGTCGGTTTTATTCGGCTTAAAACGCTCCAAATTACGCTGAGAAATTTGTTTTCGATCCAGTTTTTGTTGAATTGTTAATGTGTGCGGCACTAACTTTCCAAACAGTTTTTTCATACGTAATTCTTCATGTAAAATATGGAGTACTCGTTCGTCTGAGATGCCTATGGCATTAGCAATTTCACACTTAGTCAAACTTGGATGTTCACTAACCATATTATGTACCTACTCAATGATTTCTGCTGTGGTTACAGTTTTTGGTCGTCCTTCGCGTGGATCGTCTTTAAGGCTGGTACGATCACGTTTAAATTCACCAGCCCAAAATTCAACGTTGCGTTTTGAAGGTGAGGACTCCTTATACACTTCTAACAATTGCTCATAAATTTCCTTTGCTTTTAAACCCTCCAAAACAAAGAACGATATTAAATTTTTTCCATATTAAAAAAAATCAATGACACGTCAACTTCAAATAGCTTGTAAACAAAGAAAGAATTGACAGAATGACTTGCAACTTTGCATGTGTTCTCAGAACAGTTATACCAACTTGAGAAAAAAAAAAGTTTGGAGCTAGCAGTGCCATCTCTTGGTGAGCGCAGGAACTTTTCAACCAACCTGTATACAGTCGTGGTCACACAATTAATTCATTGTACTAACATTTTTTTCTGAGTACATTTATAGCGGTTCCTTGAGTTTTTGTTGATTCCAAATATATTAAATATATAGACCTGTTAGGTTTGCTAATGTGGTAAAATCACTTTCATTATCGCGTGCAAAATTAGTCAATGTTTTTCATAATGTTTGAAAAATATAAGACATTCAATAATTTTTCAAGAAAAAAACCCCGAAAATCAGGTTAATTACTAGAAAGAGTAAAAATTACAATTTCTTAACATCTACGCAAATAAGTTCTACTAAGGAGTCAGAATACAATGTTTAAATATCAACAGGAACTGAAAGAATGTGTTTGGTCTAAAATAATTTATATGATCGCATAGGAAGACGAAACACGAATGTGCCGAAAAAAAAATATTAAGCAGGGTTTAGAGTTTGCAAAACAGTGTCTCCACTGTGGTAATAATGGCAGCCGTACATAAGATCTCCACAAAATGATCAACTAAATCCCAAATATACAAAAAAAAAAACTACTGAAGCACGGTGGATCGTCGGTGATGGTATAAGGATGCTTTGCCTCATCTGGAGTTGGTTCGATAGTAAAAATTTACGGCAAAATGACAGATAAAATGCATAGGCGTATCTTAGAAAATAGTCTGGATAGTGATTATGCTGACGATTTTTCACTAGCATGGATATTTCATCAACTTAACGACCTGAAGCATAAGTGCCGGGTCGTTAAGTCTTAGCTTAAGGTTAGCGAGTGGCCAGCACAAAGCCCATGTATGAACCCAACAGGGAACATATGGGGAACCATAAAACGGGCTGTTTCAGCAAAAAAAAACTACAATTGTAAAAGATCTGTGGGACATTATTAAAAAAAAAGTGGTATAATATCAGCCCTGATCAGTGTTGTGAAATTGTCAAAACAATGACAAAGAGATGTGCCGAATTAATACGTCAAAAACGATATCCCACCAAGTATTAAAAGATCCAATATACCACTAATTAAAATGGCTTCAATATTAATTAATCAAAATAATATTTATTGAATGACTTAATTTTTTGTCCACAAAATAGTTGAAGTGTATTTAAAAAAGTTGAAAAAAGCAGTTAAGTAATCGTGATTTTTTTTTTTCTTTTTATATTTAATTTAATTTACATAATTTTAGACAAATAAATAAAACATAACTTTTTTTGTGGCTAAAAAATAAAATATTTATTCTTGATAATAAGTTTATGAGTTCGTATGTCTTAATTGTGTGACCACAACTGTAAGTTAAATTAAAATTTTCATACTTGATAAATTAATGTTGAGATCGGTCAGATTTTTATTGACAACCTAATTTTTGGCACATAAATAAAGATATATAATTTCTTATCAAAATATGAGTAATAATTAAATACTTTGTCTTCTTTAGGCTTTTTCACTAAGCATACAAATTTGATATTCATAACTATTATTAAGCACTAACACAGCAAAATCTTTCATTACCCTGCGGGACAAGGACCCAGGACACATCACGTGACCGGTTCATTGTGAACGGGTCAGTAAAAACATATTACAGAGCCAATGCAAAAAAAAAATGTCATGTTTTTAAAGCGGTCACGTGGTACTTTAGGAACCGGTTCTCTTTTCACCTAATTCGTAATATGAATTTCGGAATCTGTCCAATAAAAATAATGATTTCTGACAACTAAATATATGATATTAGTAATGAGCTGGGAAAGCTCTGGTTATTTTGAGATAAGTAAGCAGGCATTTTATTTATATATAATTTTTATGAAAAGTAAGACATAAAATAATTTGTTTAAATAACTAACTTTTGCTATCATTCCTTTTTCGATTATATATAACACCGTCTGACAAAAAAAGAAAAAAGTCGTTAAGACATGAACCGGACTATATACATACGTCTCAAATTAGAGACGAAGTGGAGTAAAACTGCATTTTTAGTTAAGCATTTCGTGATTCTGTTTCCATTTAAAAGGATCGCAAATTTGTAAACAAAATAAATTCTAATACTTATTATCGTCCCACAATAACGATATTGATGCTAAATGAAAGAGCAAAAACTAAGCAATTTTATACACTTTCTTACTTCATCATATTGCAAAAAAAGGATATTGATAATGTCCTTTGAAAATTTCATCCTTTAATGTCTTAAAATAATCATGAATTTTTTAAAAAATATATTTAGACGACCTAACTATATAGAAACTCATTCTAAAATTAAACTTTTCTAGCTTTATTAGTTCAGCGGTAATAAAAATTTAAAGCTTTGCTATACAAATAAAAATTTATATTTTAAAAAAGAAGTCATTAGGCACGAACCGGACTATATAAGTCTGAAGCTAGGGACCAAATGGGGTAAAACTGCATTTTCAGTTTTTCATTTCGTGATCCTGTTTCCTTTTAAAAGGATTTTAAAGTTTCAAAGGATAACAACAACGATATTGATGTCAAATGAAGGAGGAGAAACTAAGAAATTTTTTACTCGATCATATCGTAAAAAAGGGATAGTAACAATGTCCTTTGCAAATTTTAGCCTTCAATATCTTTTGAAATTACCAAAATTTGTTTCTCTAATAATCAGTTAGGACATCAGAACGTATAATTGATATCGTGTTCAAGATAATGAGTATACGCCCTGATGTCCTAACTGATTATAAAACCACTGTTGAATACATGAATTTTATGGAATATTTGAGATAAACAATATTCAATGAATATTTTCTTCAAAACGAATCCAAAACATTAATAGCCAAATGCGAAAATATTTTGTTGATTTTTATAACGGTTGTATAAATCAATTTGACATGTAAAACAACATCAAAATTGATTTTAAAGAGTGTTATAAGAATCAAAATAATTTCTATCAAAATAATCACTACATCAGGGATGGAAAACATGGTACAATTGTACTTTTTTTGGTACATTTTTACCTTGGTTGGTACCGTGGTACTGCCGCGGCTCATTTAGTACAATTTGAAATTTTTTCAAATTTTCAATTTATAACTTTATAAAAACCTGTATTTATATATTCAGCTACTATAGTAAAAAATAAAGTCAGTTTTAAGTTGAACCGGCTCTAAATTGGTGTCACATCAAATGTACCAAATGTTTCCATATACATTGTACTAAAATACTCGGAAGAGGCAACGTTGAACAGCTGATTTTAAATTACCTCTCAAAACAAAAAAAAAATAAATACAAAAGTGTATTATTGTTAAAAAGCTATTAAATGCCTTTAAATTTTTTAATAGCTAATACTGAAAAGTTTAAATTGCCCTCCAAGGGAGGCGGACAACCAAAAAAAAAAGGTGTGACATAAAAATTAGAGTAAAATTTTGCAAAGTTTTGTGGGAATTATACGACTACATAAAATTAACGATAAATTTTGTTTCACTCGGTCAAATTAAATTTTTTTTTAAATCTTTTTAGTGTCTAAGCAAATCTGACTCAATACGATAAAATTGTTAAAAAAAAAGCGGAAAAAATTTTGATACCGTGAGGATCGAAAAAGTACAATTTGTTTGTCTGGTTGGTACAATAACAGAAAACACATTTTCCATCCCTGCACTGTATTATCTAAACATATTTTTGGATTTTTGTTGTTGTTTTACATGTTAATATGTTTTATAAGGCTCTTATAAAAATGCACAAACTGATTATGCATTGGCCTATTAAACTTTCTTATTCGATAGAAAAACTTTTGAATTTTTTTGTAAATAAAAAAAATTAAACGATTTTTAGATAAATTGAGTTACCTATAATACTAAAATTTCAAATCCACTTCTGAATTATATTTTTTTAAGAATTTTTTTCTTTACAAAAAACTAAAGATATAGTCAAATTCTGTGATTTTCCAAATTCCATTTAATTATTATAAATAATATACTACAAATGAGCACTGTATTATCCTCAATGGGATAATGTTCAAAAAGTATAGAAAAGCTTTAGTTGGCAAGGCCGAAGTTAGGCATACCATAAAGACAAAACTCTTAAGGTCGACCAAGGGCTTGTGAAGCCGGTGTTTTACATACCCCAGAGCAGAAATCCTCTAAACTTTATATCGTGGTGAATATAATATATAGCTTAGCTAGTTTGGATATTATGTCCCTAATTCTGAGCTTTATGTCAATTTTCTTCTGGGTATTGAAACCGAAAATTCTTCGGTCATAGTCCCAACATGCCAGTTAGACAGTTAAAATGAATAGCTTCAATAGCGGAAATATCAAGGTTTAAATCTTAAATACAATTATTTCACTATAATAAAACAATAATACCAAAATTTATAAGTATTTTTTTAAATATATTTTAATTTACACAGAATTTAAAAAGAAAATCTATTTTTTGACACGCATTTTAACATAATATTTATGGAAGGATTAATAAAAAAATGCCTTATATAGTAATTTTTCTACATTTAAAGTAGAAGAAAAATCTGAAAAGCTTTGAATATGAAATTTTAGTAAGCGCAATTTTTCCTCTAAACTGGTAATCATAAATTAAAAAATTGCTTTTCTGAAATTATTAGTCCAAAGTTTTCCCACTTATATTAAATTTTCTCCTTTCTATGTAACGTTATAAAAAATCTATTTAGTTCCTTTTTACATTAAGCCATCACTATGCATGTGAGTTTAGTTTTAGTTTTGCTATACAAAAAAAAAAATAATTTTTTACAAAAAAAAAAAGAAAAATAATTTACAAAACGGAACTATATATGTCTGAAACTACAGATCAACTGGAGTAAAACTACATTTTAAGGTTTTCATTTAGTGATCCCGTTTCCTTATAAAAGGACCCCAGGTTTAAAGATGAAAGTCCGTGTGTCTAAGACGGTCATCTTTAAATCGACTGTGAATGTAATTATAAGTCGATTGGTATACTACAAGGTGGGTCTTAGTCCGATATTTTTGGTAGTTGCAAACATCAGCACAAACTTATAAGTTATATAAATACGAGTATATAAATTTTTTCAATTACAAGGAGCAAAAAATTTAAATTTCTTATATTTTAAAATTAAAAATATTTTTCAATTTAATATGAGTAAAAAGAATTTTAATTAAAATAAATTTATATTATATATCATGATTTTTTTTTTCAAAATAATGGCAACACTGGAATTGTGTTGTTGCAAGACCTTTGTTGAAGAGTTGAAGTTGGAACAAAGGGCCGTATTTTTTTCTTTATAGCCTTAGTTTAGTTCGGCGGGCTTAAGTGCTATGGGAACATCGATTTTGATATTTGGTCACAAAAAACTTCACCAGCTTTATGAGGTGGATATATACAACATCAAAACAATTTTACCTCTACATTGTTTAAATCTTCACATGTAAATGTTAATATTTCCTTTATATTATTCCAAGTACCATCACATTTGTACATCTTCTGTATACTTCAGTTAAACACATTTGAATAAGATATTGTTTATCATTTTCTTTGGTTTACTTTGTTATTTTTTCCATAAAGTTTACAAATTAGAAATACTACCATGGCTTTGATTATATAACACTGAATAATACATGTATTGTACATAACTTGATGGATGTTAGTAAATACTAGTAATGTAACCACATTTAATCTACAATTGTTGAAACCTTTAAAGTTTAAAGGAAGAAGAATCACAAAATTACAAAACAATTGTTATCTTTAACATTGTGATATATACACTATTGCTGTTGCATCATTTATAAGATACAAAATAGATGAAAACAGAAAACTGAATATAAAGAAGATTCACTAAAATCTCGTAATATATTAATAAGGATGGTATTTATTTAAGGAATAAATATTGAAAATTAAAGAATTTTAAGAAATTTAAATTTTAAATGAAAAAATTATAAGTTTCATTTCCATGCCAGGTTACAAGTTTTTTTTAAGACAAACCCCATAATTGTTTATAATAACGGTTCCCAAATAAGGGGTCGCGACACTCTGGGAGTCCGTAGCTGAATCCAAAGAGGTTCGGGAAGAGTTCGGAGAATAATCTTTAAAAAAAAGGTAAAAATAAATAACATTCCATATCGGTTGCTATAATTGTATTAAAAAAATGCAAAAATAATAAATATAGCCCGATTTTCAAATTTTTTGAAGGAAATAAGAACTATGTGCAGTAGACCGTACCACCTTACAGGCAAAAAAAAAAAATCACCGTACACCCTCAAATATAAAGTATTTTAACAAGAAAATTTCGAAAATGTTTTTTTTTTTTTTTTTTGGCCGAACGTAGGGGTCGCCATTTTATATTTTTCTTTATATCTTCGCCATGTATATCAATGTTTTTTTGTCTCGGGGAGACCGATGTTTTCCTCGAAGGAGCCATTGACCTCAAGTAACCCGTTCTAGTATTAACCCACCAGATCTCAGTTGCTACCACCTTAATGAACTACCCTAATATTTTAAAATGAAAGCTCGCAAAAAAGCAATAAACTTTTGCTAGGAAAGTATTCCAATAATTCCAGCGGAACTATTATTTTATTTTTTTTTTTAATTTTTTTTGTTGCCGAATGTAGGGCATTTTTGATTTTTTTGTCATATCTTCTGTATTTACAGTCGGATCTTAAAGGGTTTCATATCAATGTTTTTGTCGCAATGATACCAATTTTTTACATCGAAAATCATTGACCTCAAGCACCCTTTTATACTACTTAAGGGGTAAAACCTACGTAAAAAGCCTATATATAAAAACTTCCTTTTTTTATTTTTTTATTTACGGAGATGTGTTAACAAAGATTGGTTTTCACAAGATTTATGAAGGAGTACAAAAAAATATTTGTTTTACACAAAGTTTTACAAAATGATAGTATATTTACAAAAGAGGTCCACGGCAGGCAGCATTACTTAATCAATTTTTGATGGATTTCTCTGAAATTTATAATGCATATGGAAAACTAAATTATATATGGATGCGCGTAGGAGTTTTTGATAGGTCAAATACTTTTTGACTTAAAGCTGTTTCTTTACGAGTATAAAAAATAGATATTTTGACTTTAACACTTCGCTGTTTTGTCAAAAATTAATATACCCAAAAACTCATACGCTTTTCTTTAGATAATTTAGTTTTCTATATAAAGTGTATGTTTCAAGCGATCCACCTAAAATTGGTTAAATTATGCTGAGTGCCGTAGATCACTTATAAAATAACACAAATTTTAATCGATCATATTTTGGCGTGATTGAAGTTGGCTGTATTATTTGAGTCAAGAGAACTTCAATATGGACTTCTTAATAGCTATTAGTTGCGATGGAACTCCTACCAACACTGGCTACAAAAATGGAGTCATTGTAAGAATGGAACGCCATTTACAGAGACCTTTGCAATGGTTCGTATGCCTATAATTTAACCAAATTATCTAAAGAAAAGCGTATGAGTTTTTGGGTATATTAATTTTTGACAAAACAGCGAAGTGTTAAAGTCAAAATATTTTTTTTTTATACTCGTAAAGAAACAGCTCTAAGTCAAAAAGTATTTGACCTATCAAAAACTGCTACGCGCATCCAAAGATAATTTAGTTTTCCATATGCATTATAAATTTCAGAGAAATCCATCAAAAATTTATTAAGTAATGCTGCGTGCCATGGACCTCTATACTAAATATACTATCATTTTGTAAAACTTTGTGTAAAACAAATATTTTTTTGTACTCCTTCATAAATCTTGTGAAAACCAATCTTTGTTAACACATCTCCGTAAATAAAGAAAATAAAAAAAGGAAGTTTTTATATATAGGCTTTTTACGTAGGTTCTACCCCTTAAGTGGTATAAAAGGGTGCTTGAGGTCAATGATTTTTGATGTAAAAAATTGGTATCATTGCGACAAAAACATTGATATATAACCCTTTAAGATCCGACTGTAAATACAGAAGATATGACAAAAAAATTAAAAATGCCCTACATTCGGCAACAAAAAAATTAAAAAAAAATAAAATAAAAGTTCCGCTGGAATTATTGGAATACTTTCCTAGCAAAAGTTTATTGCCTTTTTGCGAGCTTTCATTTTAAAATATTAGGGTAGTTCATTAAGGTGGTAGCAACTGAGATCTGGTGGGTTAATACTAGAACGGGTTACTTGAGGTCAATGGCTCCTTCGAGGAAAACATCGGTCTCCGCGAGACAAAAAACATTGATATACAACACTTTAAGATCCGACGGTAAATGGCGAAAATATAAAGAAAAATATAAAATGGCGACCCCTACGTTCGGCCAAAAAAAAAAAAAAAAAAACATTTTCGAAATTTTCTTGTTAAAATACTTTATATTTGAGGGTGTACGGTGAACTTTTTTTTTGAGGTACGGTCTAATGTGCAGCTTAAAAAGAAACTGATAAAAGATGGGGCATTGCAATTCTGAAGACTTTTCAGACTCCGGCAAATTTTTTGGTTAATTGAATACACATTATTTTTTTTCTTCTATAAAAAACGTTCTCAGATGCAAAAAAAAATCATCAGAATGTTTTTAAGAATCTATTTAAGAAACTTTTTTTACAAAACCCCTCAAAATCCTAGAGTTTTTATGTTTTTCTAGGGTAATTTAATTGAAATATTCTTCCAAAAATTTTTACTGGGAAATCTCCTAAATTCCAAAAATTTTACAATGCTGCAAATCTCTCTTATTATTTACTGTTACTATATTTTCTGAAAATCTTCGGATTTAAATGTTTTTATATATATATAAAAAATTTAAAAATTTGGGGTCCTTCAGCTAGTACACCGCACCGCCACCAGCATTGGTATTTTGTGCTGACAAGAGCTCCCCTAAAAGTCCAAGCTACCGATAAAGCTAAGAATCCTGCCAGGTGAAATATTCCGAATATCGGAAGGCGACACGAGACGGCCACCCAGAAACCTGAGTCTCCTAGCACAAAGCCTAGGACATTCGCAGAGAACATGCTCGGACACCCCCGATTCCAATTCACAATATCTACATATATCAGTGTGCGATTGAGCCTTTTTGTACCGTTGGTCACAGTGCCCAGTAAAGTACCCCGTTAATGTCCCTAATTCCTTCCTACCAAGTGACAGTAGTCGCCCTGATACCCCACTAGGCAGAGATATAAATCTCTTGGCCTGGCGTTGGCCACGACAACTTTTCCAATAATCAGAAAGTTTCGACTCTCTTTAGAGCGCCCCGGTAGGCTAGTTGGTAGCGTGCTAGCTTATCAGTGCGGCGGTCGTGGGTTCAATTCCCACTAGAGGCTCTGGTCTGTTTTCGCTACAACGAGCCGAAGGCCTTTGTTGCTAGTGCTCGGTTAGGGTATTAACATATAATTTGATTAATAAATAAAATAAATAAATATGTAAATCGACTCTCTTTACAATCTGATCTTCTCCCTTAAGAAGACCATGGGTACCCTACAGAAAGGTTCGGGCCGATAAAGGGTCGACGGGCCCAACACTTGGGCAGACACTCCACCCTTGCGTTGCCACCATGTCTCCCATGGCCAGGAATCCACCCCAGGGTGAGAGAGTTGTTCTTACCAAGTCGATTGAGATCCTGAATGCATTTCATTACCAGTATAAATGACTCCTCGTAGGCTATAAGTGCCCTGAGTGCTGCCTGACTGTCAGAGAGAATGTTGATGCAAGATCTAATTGTACGCCTCCGCATGCATTTCGCCGCACAAACACATATGGCGAAGATTTCGGACTGAAAATGAAGGGATATTTGCCCATAGGAAGATCACGCTGGAACCCGGCGTAAATCATACCTGGGCTCCCAGTTTAGGCTCCCTGACGAGAAACTGTTCTGGTAGTAACATTCTGTCTGCGACCCTGGAGATCGAGTCATAAATAAAGATTTTGGCGATCCTCATATGACCCATTGGGCCTCCACATCCATCCACTACGAAAATATGCAATGATGGTATACACAGCCCCTATGTAATCTGTATAACACCTCCCGCCGGCGCTTGTAATACCAATACATGCCAGTCTATAGATCTTCCAGAGAGTATCCCTCACCTTTAATTGTTCCACCTTTGGCCACCAAGCGATAGCCGTATAAGTGATAATTACATTGATAATTAAACTGAGGTTACTATTTTTTATTTATGCGTTATTGAGTATTTTTTCTTAAATAATAAAATTAAAGAAACCCTATTTAACTGTATTAAATAAATTTTTCGATCCTTTTCTCTATATTTGTACTTCTTGAAGTTTAAAGCTTAAAAATAAATGTCTATCTACCTTTCACATGAAAAAAAAAGAACTTAAATTATATATGCAATATATCGGGTATATATGTATCTGTACTTGCATGACAATGATACAATGTAAATGTACTATTTTTTGTTCATACATGTACTTTACCAAGTTTCTATTGTTGAAATAAAAAAAGTGCTACAAGTATCACTATGTGGTATGTTGCACTTTGTATGTGACTCATTTCACTACGCATGTGCAACATTTATTATAATGTTACGCCAAGATGATAACCATGCATAAATATAAAATTTATAAAATGCCATAAAAAAAAAAAATTATCAAATTTATAAAAATAAAAGTTTGTGACATGAGCATCTAAATACCAATTTAGCCTACATTTTGATGTTTTTAAATTAATTTTATAGAGGCAGTTTTTTTTTTTTTTTTTTGTTCATAGAGGTTTATTTTAACTCTACTGCTATTAACAGCATAATTGCAAGCAGCGTTTGTATACCTGTTCCGCATGCAAGATGTATTTAATTGCTGCAAACATTATAAATGTTGTTCATTTTTTATTTACATGTATGTAAGTGTGAATATAAAAAAAAAATACATTTATAAAATTTACACAAAATATTAAATTGTCTACTAAAAACTATTTTGTATTTAGAGCTACCACTGATAAAGTGTACTTATTGTACTGACCATGAGAGGTTTTTGTTTTTTTGTGGTTTGTACAAATTTAATTTGTATGCAAGTGACATACTGATGTAAACAAAAAAAAAAACAAAAACTAATAAATATGAATAAAGCCATTTAAAGTTAAGCTGTATAAAATAAAGTGTTATAAGTAGAGTTTAACAAATTCATATTAAGGATATTCAGTATACAGTGTTGTGCAAAACAAAAGTAAGAAAAATAAATATAAATCATATATTTTAGAATATTGTTCTTTTGCAAGAAAAAGTTTTCTCATAATTTATTTACATTTATATACTCTAAACTAAAAACCAACTTTAAATAATTGTTAAGTGAAAAATAAACTTAAGCAATGCTGGTCTTCATTAAAATGTGGGCTAAGCAAAAGCAACAATTTTAAATTTCGTTTATGATCCTTTGTTTTTTATAACTTTGTACGTTTCGATTCAGATTCTAAAATTTCGTTTCAGAATTGTTTATCGGAAATACTCCTCTTCAGTATTTCAAAAAGGTCAATCAAGGACTTGAATTCCATTCTCTTCTATCGTGTTGAAACATGCTTGAAGTAGTATATTCCACTCAGCATGCGGAATCATTTTCGTTTCAAGAATGTGTTTGTACATGAAACGATCCAACAATTTTGTAAAATGGCCCAACTACATTTACCGAAAAGCAAGTCCTGTTTTCCTTCCATTTTTAGGTCCTTAATTAGTTGAAATTTAAAAGTTTGACAATATAAATACAGATCGCGCCATCTTTTATGTCGGTATGTGAGTATTAAATAACTTAAGAAAACAACTGATTTACATGTGTGTAATATTTTTATTTAATTTGGAGGTTTTCAATCAATTCATTTGGACTACTTTTTGAATGCAACATCAATCCGCCTCTATTGGCCACGGCAAAAATGCTGCATTTTCTATAATTTGTTCAAAGATCTCGGGAGGTATGTTTGCACGAATGTTTGCCTTGAGATTATCAATACTTTGGAGTTTGCTCTACAAATAAACCCACAAAAATAAGTTCGGGGGGATCAGATCTCTAGATCAATGTCGACCTTTTTGAACATCATACGTCCATTAAATGTTTATGACAGAAACTGCTTTGTTTGATTTGCTATGTGGCATGGTGCAACACATTATTGAAACCAGTAACCGTTCAAACTTTTTTTCACACATTTTCGGAAAAACATAATGAGCCAACATCCGCCGATATTGGTTCCCATTAACATCGCTTAATGTGTAAATTTTACTTGTCACATTGAGTTAATACAGCTGAACGACTATTCTTAATGTACTGAGTAACTATTTTGTCGCGTTGTTTTGGTGTAAAGCACAGGGTATAAATTGTACTGAATTGACGTTTAAAATAAATTTTTACTTAAGACAATCGGTCGACAAAAATGATAGCACACATTATTTACGTATTTTGGCAATTTTTTTATTGTTTTTTGATTTTAAGTGACATTAGCGTATAATGTTGGAGAATCAAACTTTTTTTTTTAATAATGAAATCTATAAAATATCGCAATTTAAAGTTAAATACGGGTTTTGTTGATTATATTTTGCACAACACTGTACTTTGTAAGCAATCAGTGATGCCAGATGTGCACCACTAACAAAACTCATTGTAACGGGTTATACATTTAGTGGTTTTAAAACCGCCAGTCTGGCAGGGCTGTTAGCAGTTAAATATCTATCAGCTAAAGTGTCATTTATTTAGTGAAAGGTGATTTATAAAGAACGCATAAAAATAGTTAAAACTTACTACAAAAGGGGTGGTTCAAACGTGGTCAGTTTTTGAGCGTTACGGAGTAGTTATGGTCGTCATAATCGACCTACTGTGCATGGAATTGGCAAGATTTAAAAAAAAAATTTAAGATACTGTTATCGCTACAGATGTGGTCAGGCCTGTGCATCATCGCAATGTTCGCACTGCAGAAAATATCGCTTCTGTTAGTAAAAGAGTGGCGGATAATCCGAATTTGTCGATTCCATGGTGTTCTCAGCTGAAATGTGCGAAAAAGTGGTCGAAAACTACCTCAAAAGGATCGACTGCTGCAATCAATTTAGGCTAAAGTGGTCGGAATCCCAACTTGACATTAGATCATCATCCAGAATTTTAAAATAGAATAGTAGCTGTGGCAAAATATATCCATCTTACTTATGCGAATTTATAGAAACACAATTTTAAAATAGTTTGAAACACATAGAATTAAAAAAAAAATTAATTATTTTCAATTTTCAAAACAAAACATTTTGAGTTTTCAAAAATTTACAAAACATTTAGTTTATTTTTTTCAAATAACTTTGTTCACAAAAGATATGCTCTAAATTGCGTTTTATTTCAAAAATATATTCGTTTAGTCTCAATTTAGCTTGTTCGCACACACCCTTAATCATATGAGTTCTTAGGATACCAGTTTTTAAAAATTTACGTATTTTCGTATGAGTAATATTATGTTATAAAATAAAAATATTGCTCATACGCACCGTAGTCTACAATTTGGAATAAAATACTGGCTTCGTAGTATACTCGGGAAAAAAACCTTCATCATGTTTATGAAAACTTCTATAAATATTTTTAAAAACATCATAGATTTTTGTCCAATTTAACAATTTATAAATATGATAAAGCTGTTCAAAAAAAAAAAAATGGTTGAATTGTTTATAAATATGAGAAAGAATTTTCAAAAAATATTAAGTGAGATTTACGAAATAAAGGGTGGTTAAATTTTAAGGGCGGATGTTGAATGTGAACCACACCTAAACGTCAAGCATTTCAATTGACATTTTTCAATTACAGACTATCTCAATTTGAACCATGGAAAGATACACAATCGAGCAACGCGTTAAAGTTATTCAGGCTTATTATGAAAATGGGCGTTCAAATCAAAATGCATTTCGTGCACTTGTTGTTTTTTTTTTTTTGGTCAGCATAAACCGGGTCTGTGAAAATACCTATGCATGCTCGCCTAGTTCGTTCTGCGGAAAACATTGCTGTTGTTCGCGATAGTGTGTCATGAGGTCGGCCAAGCATTTACCGTGAATGGTGTTCGCTATCGCGAGATGATAACGAATTTATTGTGGCCAGGAATTGAGGATATGATCCTAAACGATATGTGGTTTCCACAGGACGGTGCCACTTGCCACACAGCTAACGAAACAATGGCTCTTTTGGGCGACAAATTCAATGGCCGTGTTATCTCACGTGGTGGCGATGTCAATTGGCCGCCAAGATCATGTGATTTGACACCGTTGGACTTCTTTCTTTGGGGTTTTTCGAAAGAAAAGGTGCACGTCGATAAGCCAGCAACAATTCAAGAGCTAAAGGATGAGATAATTCGGCACATTAACGGCAAGAACCTCAATTATGCCTCAGCGTCATCGAAAATTTGGACCATCGGATGGAGATGTGCCGCCTTGTTAGTTTTATTCAAAATCAACATCGGCCCTTAAAATTTAACCACCCTTTACTTCTTAAAAACTAAAAGGAAGATTTTTTTTATTTAAGAAGAAATTTCATAAATTTTTATGAATAAGTATCATAATATTTTTAAAAAAGTTTCTTCATATTTCTAAAGAAGTTTCATCATATTTACGAGCAATTTGATAAAGTTGTTATATTTTTTTTTAATAATTTATGTAAATACACTGCAAAATATCCAACAAGAATGTACGAAACTTTCGTATATATTACGAAATTTAGTTCAGTAAAGAATTTACTATACGAAACTGTCGAAAAACTAGTGTACTTTTGTTTTTATACCGTTATTGATGTTAATATTTTATCCATATCCATAAAAATTTTGCCGGTTTTGGGTTTTCTCTCTAAACTTTTTTGAGAAGCTTCTCCCATGTATAAAAATATGAAATTAAGGTCAAAACAATAAAAACTTTAGTGAAATAAAGCAATTTTCGTTTGTAATTTTGTTATTTAGACATTTTTTCACATTTATATGCGAAACAAAATCGGTCATATTTGGTACTTTTTTCGTTTGAGAGTATGACAAAAGCTCTTCTATTTCGAAATGAAAACTTCATGGCAATAATGTATTGTTCGAAAGAAGATGTTTGTCTTACAATGCACAGGTTTGCCAGTTGTATCAAAAAGTAGAAGAGGTGGATATAATGAAAAAGATATTAAAATGTAGATTCAGAAGTACCAATATATATATATTTTTTCTTTTTTTTACTTAAAAAGTACTAAAAAGAAAAACATTTGAACGGTACATTTTCATTTAGTTGTATGAAAAGCAAAAATTCAAAAAAAAAATGTCGATTGTTGATCATTTAAGTTTTCGAGTTGAACAAATTTAAATGCTATATGAATAGTTTAATACAGAAAAATAATAATTTAAATTAATTAAAAATGGTAATTTTAAATGAATACCCTTTATATTTAAAACCATCATTATGTACACATATTTTTGCCAAATGACATACAAAACGTATTGTTATACACTGACAATATTTTTTTTTTTATTAAAATCTATGGAATATGTAGTTATTGTTTAAAACAATTATATTATGTCATTCTTGTTTATTTATAAGAAACTTTTCAACTTCATGTATTTACAAAAACAAAGCGAACTAAATATTTTTAGTTAGGCTGATAGATGTATTTCGTTTCGGCAAAAATACTCCTCCAGAACCCAAAGCTTTAGAAAAGCTAGAGCCTCAAAAAGAAGAAGAGATTAAAAACAAATGTCTTTTGAAATATTTATGTCGGTTGTTTTTAATTGTTAATAAACTGACAAAAACGGTGAAAAAAAGAGATTTTTCGATTATTTTAATGCTCAATATAATTAACTGAATATTTTAACTATTACAGAGAGTCCGTAATTTAACCATTTATTCTATTTAAAATAACTTTCTTTTAAAACAACCATTGAACCTTTACTGTAAATATATTGTCAGTGTAAAAATGCTTATTATCTTACAAATTATACATAAATATACTTTGTACAGTTGAACCCCGATTTGTGCAGTTTTTTGTAAAGGAATTCGGAGGTCATTGTTTTGATTTTAGAATTTTCTGTTCTTAAAAGTATTTTTTCTTAGATTTTTTATTTGTTTTCATAAAAACGTAATGTGGTTTTACTACAGGGTCTTAAATTGAGGGTCAACTGTACTAAAATGCATTTGTTTAATTATTTTTGGAATACAGACAACCATGATATTCGCATAAAACTTTTGATCAATGTCATCAAAATACATAAAAAAGAAAAAAAAAATAACAATTTAACATGTGAATAAATGGATGTATGTATGTAAATGTTATATGGAACTACAAAGGCTTTATGTAGTTGCATGTTTAATTAAAAACAATATAATAATAATAATAATAATGATAAAAAAATCCAGATCATATTATAAATAATTTACAAGAATTTCTTTGGAAACTATAATATGTATGTAATAATATTTTCATTGTCATTAAATGTATTCATTAAACTATTAAAAACCCTTTGGTGAACTTGCATATGTATTTATTTTCCTTCAATTCATTCTGTAAAACGCATTGGCGAGAGTATTATTAAGGGTATTCATAGGAAGTCTATGAAATATACACATAAATAACAGATTCACATTCGTGTTTTTCGAAAGCCGAAGCAATATACTAACCTTAAATTAAAAATTTTTGCTAAAAAATTGTGCTTATCGACACATTTATAGTGCGGACAACAATCAGATATAGAAAAGATAGAAGCCGTCGCAGGTTTTCAAATGTAGGACAGACAAAAAATAACATAAAAAATACAACTCTTTCAAGACATAAAATATAAACAGTGGAATATTGCTGTATCTATCGTTCATAAATGGCCGACCTCACTTCTGTGATAAACATCTTAGCAAATAATATCAGTCAATATCAGTCGTTCATAAATACATAAAATAAAAATGTATTTTTATAACCAAAATATTTATAAATACTTCCCCTTTATGGAATATAGCGGAAATACAGCCAATATGTAGTATATAAGTAAATTTTCAGCAAAACTCACCAAAAAAAGTCTGTAATGACAACTGAAAATTTTGTTGTTATTACAGGATATATTGCTAATTTGAGCCCAGCGGTATTTTTGCCAATCTTAGAAACACATATCTTCTGAAGTGTATTATAATGAAATAAGTAGAAACAATTAATAAGCGCTACTAAATTTTAGTAAATTGCAGTTAACTGCAATTTAAAATTGATATGCTAAAATCAGCAACAAATTTTACTAAATATTAGTGAAATGGAAATAACGGGAAAGTTAATTAAAGCTACTAAAATAAAATACTACATTGGTAAAATTCCGTACATAGTTTATTGAAATAAAAAATTACGAAAAAATGCACAAAGTAACTCAATTATTTTTAAATACACTGGTTACACTTTAAAGCTGTTAATTTCTTTTAAAATTTACTTTCGAAAAAAATCACAATTTTTTTTATCTAGCATCAATTATTTTATTTTTTTTCAAAAAATATTTTAGAAAAAATTAAAAATAGTAAAAACATAAACGAATATGGGTATTTCCACAGAAAGGTCAACCCCTACCAAAATATTAAAGTTGAAGAAAAAAGACTTTTCTGAGAAAATTTAGTTGGTTAATGCATTGGATTTTAAGAATATACCTAATTAAATACATATTACCATTTGTAATTTAAGAAAAGTGGTCTGCAAAGAGCAGCTTTGCTTTTTTTGGTTTTAGCGTTTTTAATTGACATTTTTCCTTGAGTTATTTCTAAGTGTTACATATCATGTCGGTTGCACTCTTCTTATAGACTAAATATACCAACAATAAATATTTAAAAACACCACAGTAGAGATCAAGCAAACTCCGAATAACGGTTTAATTCAAAGATTCTTTGTACTACATTCTTCTATCCCGTTCGCGACCGAAAATAAGCATTTGTGTTTAGTTCTCCGTGAACGTTGATCGGAATAGTATGATATTTACAATTCAAAACAAAATAACCGAGATCATTTAAAAAAACCAAACCTAAAACATTTTGATCCTAAAAAAAACCTAAAAAATGCCTTTGGAATCATTGTCCCGTTCGCGATTCTAAAAAAAATATTAAAAAAAAAATAATAATAAGGATAATAAAAAAACAAAATGCTAAATAAAATCTTTATATCTCTGCTTTAGTTAAAAAATAATCTCCATTTAATAAACTGACGAAATTCGCAGAGTTTTAAACAAAACCACACACCGAAAAAAAATGACTTACATTTTTTGTCCCGTTCGCGATCGCAAGTTTATCCAAAATATTTGGAGAACGTTCATATTTTATAATTTTCTTTTTGTTCTCAAAAATTGTTCTACTAAAATGCTATTAAATATTTATAAAAAGTTAAAAAAAAATTTGAGTTTTCATATTTTTTTTTCAAGTTGAGTGCGTACGAATGTCCCGTTCGCGATCCTGGAAATGCCCATATGTCATTTTGTTTTAATTTGCTAATTTTTGTATTAAAAATATCTATATTTTACAGTAAAATTTTTAGATTTTAAGTTCAAATTTTAATTAATTTAAGAGTTGATTTTTAGAACTTTTTAGTGCATGTCCTATTTTTGGACATGAGTCGGTTGTGAAAAGTATCTTTACGCCCGATCGCTTTTTTAATCTACACTCAGAAAAAAAAGTTAGTAGAAAAATTTGTAAACAGTTCTCAATCTTACTTTACTATTTTTGTACTGATTTTCTTTTTGCTATTTATATTTTTTAAATAACAAAACTTTTGCAGAACATCTACAAATTTTTCTTGCTAATTTCAGAAATCATTTTACAAATTTTTGAAAACCGATTTGGTAAAATTAGCAAAAAAAAAAAATTACTAATTTTAAAAAAGTTGATATTGAAGGAAATATTATCTCTAATTAAAACTTACACCGACAAGCTTTAATTTTATTAAAATATAACATAGATTAAAAAAGGGATCGAAAGTGAACATACCAACTCATGTCTAAAAATAGGACATCCATTTATAAACAATTAAAATTTGACCTTAAAAGCAAAGAAAAATTTACTAAAATATTTTTCAAAACAGAAATTACCAAATTAATACAAAATAATAAATTCTTTTATGTTTTTAAAATTAAGCTTTGTTTTTTGTAATTTTGTCTAAATATTTTTTAAAAAAATAAATAAAATAAAAAAATTTTCTACTAATATTAATAATATTAAGTAAATTTTTTTGATGATTTTAGCAAACAGATTTTAAATTCCACTTTCTTTGTAAAGTTAACTAAAATTTAGTAGCGACAGCTAATATTTTCTACAAATTTCATTGTACATGTGTTGCTAAGATTAGCAAAAAATACAGCAAAATTTTCAGTTTCCATTACAGACTTTGTATGAGTGTATGTAACATTTTAAGGCAATTTAAGTTTGTAAGTATAAGTTTTAAAAGTAGTAATTTTTTTTAATAATTGTAGCAAATCGATTTTCAAAAATTTGTAAAATGATTTCTGAAATTAGCAATAAAAATTTGCAAATATTCCATTAAAATACTGTAATTTGTAAAATGTAAATAGCAAAACAAATGTTCTAAATAATATTTTTTTCATAATCAGTACAAAAATAGTAAATTGGGATTGAAAACCGTTTACAAATTTTTTCTACTAACTTTTTTTTGAGTGATGTAAATAAAGTAAAGTATAATTTTTTTTACAAATTTTTTGAGTTTATTGTTCAGCCTATTAATATTCAGCAAAAAAATTAAAGGTTTTAGCAAGAATTTTTGATTTACAATCGACAAAGTGTTAGCACAACTTTTGCTGAATTTATTTTTTTTTTTTTTGCTAAACATCAGCTCGCTAATTTTCACAAGCACGATTTTACGGACATTTACAATTTTCCTGCTAGAACCCTCATGTCTAAAATTTTGCTGACTCACCAATAATTTTTGTTGACTTTACTAACATTTTTTGAGTGTAAAATCAATTTTAATTACTTTTAATATTTATAGTATATTTTAATATTCTATAAATAAAAATATACGTTTTACAAAATTTATTTAAAAATTAAAAATTTTTATACCGCGAACTGGGTTAGAACCGCGCGATCTTTCGATTGCCAGCCCATTGTTTTTCCCCTAGACTAAATTCAATTTAAATTTTATTATTTAAATTTCAACCTTGAACATTTTTTACCTTTGACTGCTTATAAAAATGACTTCGTCTGCCATACATATCGAGGGTTTACTGCAGAAACCTCGTATCTTAAAAACTAGTACTTTTTAGGGGGAGACAAAAAAAAAAACGATTTTAATACTCTTGTGACATTTTTTAACATTTTTTTTTTGAAATGTAAAATTCATCATAACCTTTTAAATTACAAAAAAAAAATTATTAAAATAGTCACAAGTTTATTATAAAACGTTGTTGTGTCTCCCCTGAAAAGTACTATATTTTGAGATACGAGTTTGCTTCAGTAAACCCTCGATATGTAACTCGTACTGAGGCCGAATTATAAATAGTAAAAAATTAAAGTTTCATTATATAACAACTAATCTGGCAATGAAATATTTTGCTTATCTAAAAACAAACGTGAAGAGTTTCAATACGCTAAATGCCTTCTTTTTGGCGACAAATAGGATAATTTTTATCTACATCTTTTTGTAATAAATCAAACTGCGAATGCCCTTAATTATCATTTTTCCATAAGGCTTTTATGTAGATTGTTGTATTGTATACTTAATTAAAATTAAACCTTTTGATTAATTGCCCGACTTTAATAACAAAGTGTTGACAATTAAGAATACAAACAACAACAAAAAAAAAAAATGCTGAAAAAATACGGGTTAATTCACATGATGATTATTCCACATATTCGTTGTTTTTTTAACAATACTGATAGATAGATGCATTCATTTTACATCTTTTATTCAGCGGATATGCCCTTTAGCATGATCTCTTTATATTTTATATTATAACAAACTTTTTAATTATTTCTTTTAATGCATTCATTTAATAATGAATTGTTCACTGAGTGGTACATAATTGTGAAAAAAAAATATAAAGTTTTTTTCCAAACAAATCATTCATACGTTATTATCATCATTCATGTTAAAATTTGTTAAAGTATGTATTTATTTATGTACATGGTAATTATGTATATACATATGGAAAATTCAAGTTTTATATAAGAGAGCATACATGTAAGTACACACATACATATTTATGTACATATATCATTTAAAATTTTAATGACATATTTGGTATTATAATTGCCTTATTTAATTATAGTGTTTATTTAGATTTAACAAATTCGTTCATCGAATTGAATGCATAATGATCCATATATGTAAATGAAAATTGTGAAAAATTATGTATCAGAAAATTTATGGGCATACATATTAAATGATATATATTTTTTATTAAAATTTCACCAAACTTTCACATAACACATAACTGTGAGTAGGGATTACCTCGATTAGGATAAAATTTGAATTTGTTACAGCGAAGACAAAATTAATTAGCGGCACGATTTCATAATGAGTGGATACAAAAGCGTAGATAGTATTTTTTAAAGATTTTTTATATAGCAAATTGAGTACCAAGACAGAAAACAATGTTAGTAAAAAAAAATTTGTAAACAGTTTTCAATCCCAATTTACTATTTTTGTACTGATTGTTAGTAAAAGTAAAATTTTTGCTATTTACATTTTACAAATTACAGAATAATTACAAATTTTTGTTGCTAATTAAAGAAATCATTTTATAAATTTTTGAAAAAAATTTTTACTAATTTTACACTTTTTTAAAATCAGTAAATATTATTGATATTGAAGGAAATTTTATTTCTAATAATCAAAACTTATACTTACGAACTTAAATTGCATTAAAATGTTATATAGGTTGAAAAAAGGGATACCAAATGAAAATACTTTTCACAGCCGACTTACCTAGTACTTTCATAATTACTGACACACTGTTAGTCGCCCCCACTGTAAGTTTTTTGTTTTTTGTTTTTTGACAACTATCATTTAAACTTCATGTTTGTGTAAAAACTTTTTGTCGTGCGTTACTTTAAATTATGGAATCGGGAGATATTAAAAACCGTATTGTCGTAATTGGCCTAAAAAAATGTGGAATGGAAACTGGAGACATTTATCGAACATTGCAGCCGCTCGGGGTTAGTCGTAGTTTTGTTTATTGTGCTGTGAAACTGTTTGGGGATACTGGTGGAGTAGCAGACCGTCCGAGATCTGGCCGTCCGCGCTTTGTGCGAACTCCCAGAGCCGTTAAAGCTGTACATAATCGAATTTATCGAAATCCACTCCGAAAGCAGCAAATAATGTCGCGGGAGATGAATATATCGAAGGTATCCATTTCTCGCATCATTAAATATGACTTGTGACTTCGGGCTTACAAAAGACACACGGGGCTTCTACTTACGGCGGCGTTAAAGCAGAAATGGAAGCAAAAATCAAAAGCATTGATTCGCCAGTACGCCAAAAACCGTCACAGAAAAATTATGTTTACTGACGAAAAAATTTTTACTGTGGAGGAGTCGCTCAATTAACAAAATGATAGAGTCTATGCTCAGTCATCTCTGCAAGCAAATGAATTGGTTCCTAGAGTTCAGAGAGGTCACCATCCTGCTTCTGTGATGGTATGGTGGGGAGTCGCCTATGATGGGGTCACCAAGCCTCATTTCTGCGAAAAAGGTGTTAAAACTTCGGCAAAGGTGTACCAATCTGACGTTTTAGAAAAGGTTGTGAAGCCATTAAATAGCACATTGTTCAAAAACGAGCCGTGGACCTTTTAACAGGACTCTGCCCCAGCCCATAAGGCAAAAACCACTCAAGACTGGTTAAAAAACAATTTACCAAACTTTATTTCTACGAATGATTGGCCATCGGGTAGTCCAGACCTGAATCCTTTAGACTATAAATTGTGGTCCGTTTTAGAAGGCATGGTATGCACTACTCATCACAAAAATTTGGAATCGCTTAAGCGTTCACTTATCCGCGCAGTGGACAATTTCCCCATGGAGGTCGTACGTACTGCAATAGACGATTGGCCGGTCAGACTTCGGTCGTGTTGGAAGGCAAATGGCGGCCATTTTAAATAATTTATTTTTTTTTGTTATATTCTTCAATATTTAAAAAACCAAAATAAAAAGAAAAAATTAAAAAACCTCTTGTTGTTTGTTTTTTATCAAGAAAAAACCGTGTGTCAGAATAATTAAAATAGCACCAAAAGGATCTAAAAATCAACTCTATAACAATTAAAATTTGACCTTAAAATCAAAAAATTTGACTAAAAATATTTTTCAATACAAAAATTAGCAAATTAAAACAAAATGATGAATTCGTTTATGTTTTAATTATTTTTAATTTTGTCGAAAATATTTTTTGAAAAAAAAAAATAAAAATGTTGCTCGACAAAAAAAAAATAAATAAATAAAATTGTGTTTTTTTTTTGTAAGGCAATTTTAAAAGATATTAGCAGCTTTAAAACGCATTTGTGCATTTTTAATAATTTTTTTTATATATTAAAATTTTCGTTAATTAAAGCTTTTAAATTTTAATAAACTTTGTACAGAATATTATAAATGTTTAGTAGCGGTTATTAACTTTCCTGCTTTTTTCATTTCACTAACATTTAGTAAAATTTGCTAATGATTTGAGCAAATCGATTTTAAATTACAGCTTACAGCAATTTCTAAAATTTACTATATACTTATTTGATTGTACTAACATAAATAATATTTATTTAATTTTTTGACTGATATCGAAATTTAATCAAAATTGTTGTGAACATTTCTTTTAAGTAAACTACTGCTCTGATTTGTATAATATTTGACCATATTTTGTTTAAAAAACTTTCAGAACATTTAACTTTTAAACAAGAAAAAAAAGCTTAAATTCGGCTGTGTCGAATCTTTAAATACCATCCTGTTTTTGATACAAATAATGTAAAAAACTTTAGGAGTAAAATTATAGAGGTAAACAACTTTTTTGGATGTTAAAAAAATGTTATGGTGGACAAAAGAATTTAAAGGTGAAAAATTTTTTTAGGTGGAAATTTGATGTGAATATAAAATATTATTTAATTCTAAGCGACTGGTGAAAAAACAAGTGAAAATATTTGACTTCCCAGTCGCTACTAATAAATTGTACTAAAATATACCAATTTGTATGCAAAATATAGAGATACGTTCACATTTTCACTCATAACTTTTTAAACGCTGGACCGATTCAGCACAATTTCAATACCAAATTTCTCGGGAGGACGTCCATGAATGTAGTAAAAATGAGTACCCCCGCATGCGTCTTCACGCCGTGATGGCCATTTCAAGAGACAGAGAGACAGACGGACATGGCTAAATCGACTTAAAATTGTATAAGGATCACAATTTTATATAGTTTATGGGGTCTTAGACCGAATCTGCTCTCCAATTCCCTAACATCAGTAGTGCGATTCCGTAACTTTTTAACGACAAAATACAGTAGTTTCATTGTCAAAATTTGAAAAATAACAACCGAATTCTATAAAAACTTAAGGCTCAACTATATTAAGCGTAGTTGAATTAAGGAAAAGGGCAATGCCATTGGAATACTATACATTGGAGGACCCATAGGAGTATTCCGAAACACAAAAATAAAATTGAAAAAAATTCATATGCAAATATCAATAAAATGCAAATATCAATAATTAAAAAAAAATTCAAATAGAAATACGATAAAATTGAAAAGGTCCGTTGAGTTTGATATGGTATAAGGTAATTTGAACCAATTTTAAGCAAAATTGACTTTTGGCACTTAATTAACAAAATATAAGTCAATTTTGGTTACAGCTTTAATCTCTAACATTTTTTTTATCATTACTTGTAGTGAAAAAATTGTTAAGTTACACAAAAACTTTTTTCAAGTTTTTGTCCGAAAGTTTAATGGGAAAGAATGGACTTGTGATGTTAGGTATGTATATTTATGAGAATTATCGAAATATGGCCCATGTGTATAATAGACCCAGTCCAAAGAGTCAGTGTGCCATAATAAATTTATATTCATTTTGCGAAAAAGCATAAGAGACAATTTTTGTGGTACCCTTGTTTGGGCTTTAAGCAAAATCTGCAGTATTAGTATGGTGGGGGGGGGGGGGGGGGGGGGGGGGGAGGTTATAAAACTTGGCTCGCGCATAAACATTTTTGGAATCACAATTTTATTATTTTTTTTTTCATTCTGGAGAAAATAAATCATGCTAAGGCTGTTTCATAAAAATTAAGTTTTGCGATACTGAATTGGAATAGAACGGAGGACGATAATTAATTTCAGTAAGCGGCGCACGCACCATATAAAAACAAACCAAAAAAATTAAAAATCAGAATACTTTGCTTTCATTTTTATACCACCACACAATTTTCCTCCAAACAGCGATAAGGAAATTATTTATATGTGACCTTCTCCTAGAAAAGGAACCTGGTGTGTGAAAATGAAGTTTTAAGAAAAACGCATTTAAAGTTTCATAACGCATTATCACTGTGAACACAAATTCAGTTGGGAGATGCGATTTGGTATGGTTAGTTATGATTGGGTGGCGACTTTGGAGACGTATTTTTTTCGCGTTTAGTGTGACAATACCTTTGCTATTGTTGCTGCTCTGTTGGTTCTCATTTTTTTCAATTTTCCCAAGTTCGTTTTGTACGTTTTTATGGGGTAAATAAATTTTTATCAGAAATATAACTTATTTCATCTTATTCTACAACTTAAGTCCAAACCCATTTTTTGACACACTAGGTCCCTTTTCTCGGAGAAGATCACATATATTGAATATATTAATCATCAATAATTTTTCCAAATTCAAATAATTTGAGAAAGAAAAGGTTTCTAATCAATTTCAAAATAATTGAACTTCGCAAAATGCGTACCTGTCTTTGGACTTTCGAAGTTTTGCGATTAAATAACTTTTAAAAAAATATTCATAGCTTGGCAATAACCATAGTTAACTCCATAAAAATGCAAAAATTTATAACAGTTGATAAGCAATTTACTCATGAAAGATTTTACAATAATTCAACCTATGAAAATTTATGCTAGTATGCATATATTTGCTCTTAATCGGTTCCCTCCAAAATATATCAATTTGTGATATGCAAATATAATCTAGTAAAAAGTTGATTAACTGCTTTCAGTGCAACCATTAGCAGTTAATCCACTTTTAACTAGATTAACCCTGCAGTGTAAATTAACCATTACGAGCTGATTGAAAAACTTGTACCCTCAATTGAAAGTATGGAGGATTTACTTTTTTTTCTTTAGTTTAAAAAAATTAGCAAAAGATAAAAGTCAAACTGAAATCTTTAAAGACATTTAGGCTGTTTAGACTGTCTTAAATTTAATCACATAACTATCATGGCAAAAAACAAATAATAAAATAAAAAACAAATTAAATTTGGAATGTAATTTAAAACAACTTTTAGACAGATGGTTTTGTATATATATAATTATCTGCAACTAGTTTGTGAACCACTGCGTTTGTTATAAAGTTGTCTGAACCAATTTGCACTAAAACCAAAATAAATTGTATATGGCAGGCAGGACAGGATGGTCATAAATGCCATTTAAAAGTAAAACATGTATTTAGTCTCAACTTTAAAGTAGAAGAACTTAGAACATTTCTAAAGTCAAACCAACCAACAAACAGACCGGATAAACACAAATTGAATAGACATCAACAGACATAACATAAACGGAAAAAAAGACACACAAGTTTTTAAGAAAGTGAAGAAGATAAAGATGAAACTTATATGGCTGGTTATACTATTCCAAGTAAGTAATTGATACAAAACAAAAATTCCTTAAGAGATTTTATTCCATATTTTAATATGGATTTATAGGTTTCCGTGACATTGGCCATAACACAAGATGAACATTTAAAGGAATTTATTGGTAATGTCGAATCGTTGGTATTACAAACAACGGAACAAGCTCTACTGGTAACCACAAATGTTTATACGAATTTAACCAAAACAATGAGTCCTTTGCTAAAGGAAACCACTGAACCGATAATAGAAGAATATTTACAAATGGTTCAACAATCTATGAAATGTAATAGTAACTATACGGAAAAACGAAAACTTTTACGTTATTTCCGCTACAACAATCGACAAATTGAACGTTTACGCATGCAAATGGAACCACAACAAACAAAATTTGAATTTCACTTAATATCAAATGATTTTTATTATAATGGTAAAAATACAACAGTGTTTGATAATTTATATCTTCACTTTATGCAACAATTTCAAAAAGCATCTCAAAAGCTATGGCATGCTCTGTCAGAGAAAGTGGTGGAAGAACAACAGGAACTATTGGAGTTATTAGATGCGATAGCAAAGGAAAAGGAATTAAGTGAAAAAGATAAATTATATGATGAATTTATAGAAACTTTTTTATTTAAAAGTGATATGGATAAAATTGAAAATCGTGAATTAGAATAAGCCTTAAAGTAGACAATGCAATTTTTACTATTAATTTAACGGTAAAAAATGGGGACAGTCAGTGCTGTAATAAGAGGCACAAGTAAAACAAAAATATAAAAATATGTATTTTTAAAATTTATGGTGGGTGCGAACTGGCTAAAAAATATCTAATCTAAATTCAGGATTAAAAATTTCTTTGAAATTTAAAAATATTTTCAAATATTTCAAAAAACAATTCTAAACCCTTTTGTCAATTTGTAATAAGTTTAGAATTTATTTAGCCGCCTCGTATACGTCCTTAGTTCCCATTTACAATTATAGAATAAGTCATCTTGTTGAGTGAATGTTCCCTTCTCCTTTTCACTTCCAAATATTTTGTATCATGCCATCTCTATTTTAGTACACTCCACACTGCATCGTATATTACTCCAGCATTGTGAATGATGATTTAAGTTTAAAATTATGTTTTATAAGTTTTTGAAACGATAAAAAATTTGTGTTTTTTAATCATAATTGGGAAATATTCATTATGAGTGAAATTTTATTAGTATTGGTTGAAACTTATGCAAACTGAAAAAAAATCCATTATCATTTAATACAAATTAAATCTTTTGCATTAGAAAGAAAGAATTATTAATGATAATGGAATCGCACTAGTGCATAGAAAACTAATTATGTATGAAAAGCAGTTGTTTACAAATAAAATTCTGTTAATGAAACGAATAACATTTTTGGTAAGGGCAGTTAAAATATGAGGGCGGGTCATTAAGACCGTGACTTTTTGAATGAAACACAGGTTTTTGCCATTTTCCATTATCTCCCCAATCCTTAAATCAAATCACGCAGCTTGTTCAAATTTTGACAGTAGTCAACTGGCAGATGCCTGTTGACAGAAGCAGTGTTGACCTTTCAGTTAAGAGGAGGAAAACTCAAAAAGTCACGGACTTATTGGCCCGTATATAACTTTTTTTTATTGAAGGCCATGGAATGATTGGAATATATTATTACAATCTGGATTGATATGTAATGGAACGGGGAACGAGTGAAAATTTAACATTAAACATGGGAACGGGATTTTGAAACATGCCTACTTTCAGACTTTTGAATCTTCAGACTTGCTTGATACTTAAGTAAGCCAAAGGGTTTTTTAAGAAATTTGTTTTGACTAAAGTCAGCCGGTTGCAAGCCCGGAAAAAACGCAGAGTTTGAGCTTGCGCAACTAGTGGACTTCGGGCTAAAGTATATGTCCTAGTTTTGGACATGTGTCGGTTGTAAAGTGTATCTTTACTTCCGAATCTTCATTTTCAACCTAACCTAAACATGAGAACTATACTTGGGTAATATTCATTATAAAATATTCAGACCAGTAGAATTGAAATACTATACAAAAGAAATTAAATGGAATGTAACGGGGAATGAGTGGAATTGGAACCTTAAACATTGTAAACGAAATGGCATGTTGCTACACTGGATTTAAGTGCTACTAGTTTTCTCCATTTTATCGCCTTTTGAAAAGCTTATCTATTTATAAAAAAAACTTTATCATATTTATAAAAAGAACTTCATAAATATGATGCAACACTTAGATTTTCTTTCAATGTAACACTTCATAAATATTATGCAGATGGTGAAATTTTTATATAATATTTGATCTTTTTAAGACTTATATGTATGAAAATGTATTTTTAGTCTGGCTTTTTCCGTTGATTTGTGAGTTAAATAGAGATATTTATAAATGACACTTTCAAGGGCACGAAGAATGTTGGTGAAGGTCCTAGCGGACCAGAAAATTATTTCTATTCAGCTTGTGTCTAATTACTTTTTCTGTGTATTCTTCATGATAACTAAATAAAAATAAGAAAATTTTTACATTTGAAAAAAAATTGTCTATGATCTCGAACCGAACTAAAAATACATTTTCATACATACATTATGAAGATGTTTCATAAAAAACATTATTACCATGAACTTGTTAGGAATTTCACACGGACGGTGGTAAAAATTCTGAATGGTTTTATCGCTGCAAAATGATAAAAACTGTGATTTATTATCATTGTTTTTAAATAAATAAAAAATAATTTTTAATCATCAAAGTGTGTTATTACTTCACTAGAATAAAAAAAAGTTACAGTTTTGGCCTATCTCTCTCAATTTTCAGTATACGGTTCATTTAAAAACAAACTAATTTTTTTGATGACATTTTTCTATGAAATGATGAAGAAGTTATGAAATATTTTTAAAAGTTTCACCATATTTATTTAGATTTGAAAACAAAAGATTTATGAAACAGTTTTATAAATATAGCGTGATCCATTTCGAGGTTTCCTACTTTTTTAAATAAAAAAACACAGAAATTTCAAATTTAATCGGGAATGTTTATTATCATTTGAAAGAACATTCTTTGGCATTTATTTTTTGAATCATCAAATGTTGGCGTTGCTACGTCGCAGATGGTCCATCCGTTGAGCCCAATTTTCGATGACTCGTTCGAGCATTTTGACTGGTAACTGGCGAATGACACGCGTGATGCTTTTCTCCAAGGCCTGAATCGAAGCGGGTTTGTCCACATAAACTTTAGACTTTACATATCCCCACAGGAAAAAGTCTAACGGTGTGATATCACACGATCTTGGTGGCCAATCGACCGGCCCAAAACGTGAAATTATGTGCTCACCGAAGTGTTCTCTCAATAAATCCATTGATTGATGAGATGTGTGGGAAGTGGCGCCGAGATCACGAGCTTCAATTTCAGGCATCAAATAGTCGATTATCATGGCACGATAACGGTCGCCATTGACGGTTACGTTCGCACCGGTCTTCGTGTACACTCTCAGCTACGGCCGCTATATTTTCTTCACAGCGTGCTAGACGTGTGAAGACCCAGCATTCATTATCCAATAATGAATGCTGGGTCTCAAAATGGGTGATGGTGTTGCGAATAGTACGCTCAGTAGGCCGATTATGTTGACCATAAGTCGAGCGAAGTGCACGAAACACATTCCTCACAGAACGTAATAAAGTTGAACGATTTGTAAACATTGTTCAGGCGTAAGTCTTTCCATTATGAAATGCCAAACAATACTTAACAAAAATAACATGACAGCATGACACGACTCACACGTGATCTGTCAAAAAAGGCTATTGAAAAAAGTATCTCTACTTGGATCACCCTATATAATGAAACTTTGTTCTAGAATGTAACTTTATTCAATTGACGAATTATTAATTGCAATAGAATTCACTGTTCAATAAAATCAAATCATTAAAACCATTATTATTAATTAAAAAAAAAAAATAGTATGCAAATAATTTAATTACTAGTAATATAAATGAAATTCTAATGAAATCCTCAGTTAATTAGTCCACTGATTTAATTAGTTACATGTATGGTTTTAGTGTAATTATTTTGTCGCTAATATGAATTGTGTTTCTCCCATCATTTCATAAATTAGATTTTAAAATCTTAGCCTTTATTTATTCAAAATCCTAAATTATTCCTTGTATATCCTTTAAATATAATTTGTAACCTAATTTTATTACTCTGTCACTTTAGTTGAAACTACATGCGGTACAGTTCAATCAACTTCATTTTCATGAGTTTATTATACAAAATTCACTATTTTTTTTTCGTCAAAGTATTAGTTGTTACACTACTTTTATTATGGGTGTCATGTCAAAGTATTATCAAGTCATTGAACAATAGATGAGAAAATTTATATTGAATGGATATTGTTATATAGTTTGGGATTTGTTATACATTTTTCGTACGACAACCTAAATAAATTTATACATACATACATTTTTTTTTTGGTTTTATGTTAAAATATTAGTATGTAATCAGATGGATTTATATTTTTGCATTCGTTAGCAAAAAAAAAGTTTAAGAATTTATTAAAGTCAGCTGTACGGGTACGAATTTTTATTTAAAATTGAATTAAGAAAGAAATTTCAAAAAAATTATTAAGTAAAATTTGAGAAAAAAAATTTGTACTTAGAGCTATGTAGTTTTATGGTCAGCACTTCCCAGCAAAAACACACCTTACCAAATAATTAGTCTAATAATCTAAACTCTAAGGTTTTCACCTATTACCCTTTACGTGCAAGCTTACGAAAAAATAAAGAATAATGGGTTACACGTATGCATATTAATAATTGGTTACTAATAACCAATTATTATTTATTTTTCTGTAAGAAATTGAGTAACGCATTATTTCTCAAATTCTGGTAACCAATTATAATATAACTTTGAATAAGCGACAAGGTAATGCGATGCAGTGTTGTGAATCCCAATTTCTTATCCGTTTTTCTTCCAAAAGAAAATATATAGAAATTAACCCTTTGACGACCAATGGTTGATAAATGTTTGTCGTATTTGGCACATTTTTTACCGATTTTCTTAAATATAACTTGTATCGACAGATGATAGTTGTTGCTTTCGCACAATACTAACTATTTGGATCAATATGCTTTCAGAGACAATAGGATCACCACAAATTCATAAAAAATATATATTTTTGAATAATTTTTGGAACACATTTTCTCGAATCCTATTGGACAACACAGGAGATCAATATCTTGATAGGACATGATCCAATCCTTTAATTTTAAGAAACATCGAGATATTTGGAATTGGTTCACTTTATTTATTAAAGGATACTCATACAATATGAGGCATACAGATTTATCCCATAGGTTGTCAAAGGTCAAAAAGAGGAAGTTCTTACTCAGTTTTAAAAATTTTTTATTCGCATTGATATGCAAGTAATTTTCATTTGATTAGAATTTTATAGACTTTTTCTCCTGATTCCAAATTTGGTCTCCAACATTTTTAATCTCTTTACAATTTTGAAAAATTTTATAAAAAGGATATTTCGGAACTACAGTTAAAACTCGATTTTTGCCCCAAGTCGTTTAAATTTTTTTGTCATATTCGTGATCTGAATTACAAAATTAATTATATAAGATGTGTATTAACACAAAAAAGTTAAAATAAATTAATTCGACACTACTCCAAACTAATTAGTAGGCTTTTTCCTGTTCACTTGCATGATTATTTATTTTTTAATTCATAAATTGATAAAATACACATTGATAAATAAAGTTATTTAAACAATTAACAATGACTCATTATTATTTATATTAATATAATAGAATAGGTAAGCCATTACAGGTAACTTATTATTATTTAACTCAAAATAATAAAATAAGTAACATATTATAGCTAATACATTATTTTTATTTTGAAAATAATGCTGAATATTACAAAGTAATGATATGTCATTACCATGTTTTTGCTGGGTTAGTAGGATTTTTGACTTCAATTTTACTTAAGTAAGAAATTATCACACAAAATTTCATACTTAAGTAAAATTTTAATAAAAAAATTTGTAATAAATGCAGACTTAATACTGGCCCTTTTAGTGATGACTGGTTCAAAACTTAAATAAGAAAATAGTTAAAAATTTTTTTTTAATAGAATCTTAGGGCCAGTGCTTACAGCACTTAGTGAGAATTTTTACTAAAATTTTACTTAAGTATTAAATTTTGTCTGAAAATTTCTTACTGAAATAATATTGAAGTCAAAAAGTTTTGACTATAATGCTGGCCCTTAAAACATTAATCAAGAGTGCAATAATAAAGAAACTAAAAAAGGTCTTCAGTAGGAATTAAAGAAGCAAATGTTGCTTTATGTTATTATTCCATTTTTTAATTGCAATTTGTTAATCCTTGTATGCATTTAATGCATTTTCTAAATTGCCAAATTCACTTTGAACAACAATGTATGCATTAAATGCATTTTCTAAATTGCCAAATTCACTTTGAACAACAATCCTCAAAAAATTTTTACTTGGTTTCCATACTATAAACTAGTAATATTATTAAGTATCCAGGTTTAACTTGTAAATCAGAGTTTCAATGCCTATTAAAAATTTTCAAGCAAATATTGAGTAACATTCCACTTATTCAACGCCATTTCAAATTCGGGGAACCATTGTGAAATCCTGTTTGTATCTAAAACGATTGTTTATTATTTGCGATTCAACCTGGACATTCGATAACACTTCGAACTATTATTTGTTACCAAGCTTAAGACGAAAGTCAAAAGATATGCCAATTTTAACCCCTTGCTGTGTTTTCAAAAAAATTTCTACGCAATCTCCACTTTCTACGACTGATTTCTGAATAATCATCAATTGAAATTCAGAATTTTCAGTTGAAATTCAGGAAATATAAACTGAAGTTCAGAATTACCATTGAAATTTAGAAAATAAGAACTAAAGTTCAGAATTTCCATTTAAAAATCAGAAAATATCAATTAAAATTTATATTTTTCATTTGAAATTCAGAAAAAATCATTTGTAATAATTCAGTTTTTCCATTTCCAAATAAAATTCAAAAACTATTGTACCAATAAAAACTTTGAAAATATCATTTAAAGTTCAGGTAATATCAATTGAAATTCAGAAAACATCAATTGAAATTCATATAGATTTAGATTTACAAAATTCCAGAATTTCAGAACACATAATTTGATATTAAGGAAATATTAATTGAAAAGCAGACAATATTAATTAAAATTTAAAAAATATGAATTGAAATTTAAAAAATTACAATTGTGATTCAAAAAAAAAAATGTATTGAAATTCAGAAACTATTAATGGAAATTCATATAAAATTTCTGATTTACATGATGTATTCTGAATTTATATTGATATTTTCAGAATAACAATTGATTTTTTCTCAATATTAATTGATATGTTTTGAATTTCAAATGGAATTTTATAAATAAAATAATTTTATATTTTCTGGAATTGAATTGAAGTTTTCTGAATTACAAATAATATTTTCGGAATTTCAATTGAGTTTTAAATAGAAATTTTAATAAAAAGAATCTGGCAAACTTGGCAGGAAGATAAGAATAGCTATTTGTAAATAAAATGAAAAACTGTGCCCAAATTTCAAAATTTAATCGCTTTCTGAATTGCCCTTCAGTTTTATTTTCGGATAAGAATACTATTATAATCAGACCTTGAAAAATATAATTCTTGATTGAATTAATTCGCGAAAAAATTATTCTTTTTGTAAATCAGCGAGTTGATTCAATATTTTATAAATCAATTTATAAAATCAAATTTAAAATTATAGTTGATTAATCAATTTCATTTGAATCTTTTTTGATTCAATTGAATCAAATCATTTTTATGTCGTGTTTTACTTCGCGAATAAAAAAAAAGATTAATTTAATTTGCGAATTAAAAAAAAAATAAAAAACATTAAAATTGACTTGCAAATTTCGCTTAGTTTTCCAGATATTCGCCATTTTGTAAAATGGCAATTTTTAAAAGTGAACGGTATCTCGAAAACCAATCGAGATAGGGTAAAACGGATAAAATGTGGATAATACTGCAATAATAGGTTCAGAAGACATTTTTATAAAACAGCAACAGGGTGACCAATTTTTATTCGAACGAAATGGAACGGGGAACGAAATTTGTTTTATCGGAGTTTGTTACAATAATAAGTTTGTTTTTTTTTTAATTTTATATAAATATTCCATACAAATTTAAGTAGATATATACTTGCTAAGTATTCATAAATATAGCTACTTAAAAATTAAGAATGTATAAAAATGCTGCCTAGTCTTAGAAATTTTTTGCTTTTCTCTTTTAAATGTAAAAATATTTGAAATTTTTGTGTTTTTAATTTGATTAAATATTAAAAACTACAAAATCGAACAAATGAATTATGTGTTTTTAAGTTAAGGTAGAGCAGGGCAAATAATATAATTGCTCTATTTCGCGCAGTCCTTATATGAAAACAGCTTTAGTACAAGCGGCCCCAAATGTTCTAATTGTATTTGTTTACAAAAATATAAAGAAAAGTCAGGTAAGTAGGGATAGTCGGTTTTTTACAAGTAGTTATAGATATAAATATAAAATTCGAAAAAAACAAACCTAATATATATTATCATATAAATTGATCAAAAAAAGAAAAATAGTCACCCTGTGGCTGTTTTATTTAAATTCCATGAAACTCTTCGGAAACCTACCAAATCTATTCTATCTAAGGGTGACTTTTCTCGAACTATGCAAAAATTTTGTCCATTATGCGCTTTCCCGCTTAGTTTCCGAGATATTCGCCATATTATAAAATGTCCATTTTTAAAATGGTCGGTATCTCAAAAACTAAGCAAGATGGGGAAAACCAACAAACTGCGATAATAAAAATAGGCCAGGTCTGTTTATAAAAATTCCATGAAACCTTTTGGGTTTAATATTAAATTAATTGTGATTTAAAAAAATAATATTCGAGAATAAAAATAATTGTTTTCGTTTTTTTTTTGATTAGGGAATCAAATCAAAATTTATTTGATTTAAAATAGTCGCGAATTTTATTCGTCAAAATTTAAATCAGATTTGAAAATTGATTTAAGAAGTAATGTTTTTAAAGGTCTGATTATAATGTGAAATTTATTACAATACATTTTATAAAATCTTTTGTATCAAACAATTTCAAGTTCTTCGCTAAGGATAAAAACTTTTAAAAATTCTTTTGAATTCTGTAAATATCGAATTTTTTCTCACAAGTATTTTGTTTCCATACAATATAAAATAAGAGTAGTTATTTCATTAAAATTCACTGTGTTTGTTTTAATAATCTGTTATTAACAGCAAACGAATTCTGTTAGTTGTTAGTTGAAAAACAAATTGAAACTACTTACCACAAGATGACGCTTACAGTACAACTGTAATATAACAGCATTTTATTTAAAAAAATGTTAATAGATTAAAGGTGGGTGCTTTGTTTTGCGGTGTGTGTGCACTTAATGATAACGATGGGGATGATTATTGTGTGTGTGATGATTATAATTGTGCTTATGCCCATGGCCATGATTATGACCATGACTGTGATTTAGTGTATGACTATGATTATGACCATGTGTTGCATTGGTGGTTACTGGCGGTGGTGAAGGAGTTACTGAATATCGAGGCGGTCGACAATGACTTGAGGGTGGTATTGGATCATCATAACGTGGACAAGGATGATCTCCTACCGGTGACGCTGTTTCATAACGCTTTGACAGAATGGTAAATTCCTGATGAGCGGAACATAGAGCCTGTAAACGTTGCAACAAGTCAGTTTCCGGTAAATCACGTAAATGTAAAGTACGTGCCACAGAAGTACGAAAGTTTTGTAAATGCGAAAGACGATTATTGGTATCGGAGAGTTGGGTTTGTAAGTGGGTCAAATCGTCACGAAGAGACTGTAAAAAAGGGTATGTATATTAACATATATAGAGGAAAATAAACATAAGTTGGTTTGTTCTTAAAAAGGAACACACTTAAAATCATGTGTTCTTTTCATGTGGTCCTTTTTCAAAACACTCCCTCAATGTCTTTAACTTACATTTATCAAAGTCTCATCACGACATCTTCTATTTTGATTTGATTCACTAGAAGATTTTAGTCTTTCTTTCAAGGCACTAACTTGTGCTAAAAGTCTAGTTTTCTCTTCTTCTAAATCGCATAGTTGTGTAGTAAGTTCATCTATTTTGCGTGCTCTCTCAAGAGCTGTAATTTTGAACTCCACTGCTTCGGCTAATTGAGCTTTTACTTCTGCTACTTGAGAACGAGCATCCGCCAATTGAGCAGTTAATCTATCTATGACTTTGCTGGACTTTTTGGCACGACATACAGCATCATCACGTTCACCCAATAAAAGACACTTTCCACGAGCCCCATCTTCTATAATCGCTAGCTTTCGCTTAAGTAATTCCAAATGTAAATCTCTACGCTGTACTTGTTCCTTGAGTACTCGTACTTTTCTCTGAAGATTATAAAGAGTACTTGTACTTTCTTTGAGAGGTATATCATGACAAGATCTTTCGCGGCGTAATTTTGTATGGGAGTGAATATGATGATGATCGCAGCAACTCTGAAAAGGGAAGAGATTCGGATTTATTTAAAAATTATTTTTCGACATTTAACTATCTTACCTTTTCCATACTTCGGCGGTGATGAAGATGATTATGTGGTAAACTTTCATGGTGATCATGATGATCATGCACTGTGGAAGCCAAGCGATCTGCTCTCTCCAGTAGACTTTCAGCCATAATATTGGTATCAGTTCCCAAGGCTGGTGGTGAAGAACATTCACTCCATTGCAGTGCTCGGGCCAGACGTTGTAAATATTCTGAGAGACCCATGTGATCATTACGTAGAGAGTGAATTTCAGCTTTACATTTTTCCAAGCGTTCTTCTAGTTCACATTTTTGAGCTTCCTCATCTCTTAAACGACATTGAGTAGTTTCTTGGGTCTCCTTAAGTTTAACATGTTCGCTAGAAATTTGATCTCGAAGACTATGGATTTGCTGTAAAAAGAGGTAAAATAATTAGAAAAATTATGATATTTGATAAATAAGAAAACTTTTGTTACACGAAAGAGAAACATGGCAGACATATATCTAAATAGATCGTTATTTATGGAATTTTAGAAAGCTGGCTCTTATTATCTTTGGCAATATTCCTCTCTCTTAAGTATTTCGTTAATATTGCCTTACCGTATGCATATTTTTATTCTCATTCAAAACCTCTCTCAATTTATCCTTTATTAAAGTCTCGCAGGGTTCAGTAACATTTAAGTGATTTGCCAAACATCTCAGGAATTGTAAACGATCACTTTGTACACGATCTAAATTATTTTGTAAACGATGACATCTGGACTCAAAACCTTTTAACTCCTCTTTCAATTTCTCCGAATTAATTTCAGATTCCGTTAAACGGTCTCTGTGTATTTGTAAATCTCTCTCATATTGTCGACATCTAGCCTCCAATTCATGTTCATGATTACTGGAACTCTCTAATTGAGCCGATAAACGCTGTTTTTCTATATTGGCCAAAGATTTCAAATTCAACAACTCATTCTCACAGCTACTTAAAGTATCACAAGTAGAATTAACTTTTGCTTTAGTACGCTGTAATTCAGTCATTAACTCTTCTGCTCTGGTAAGAACACAATCTGTGGTAAGATGAGCATTTTCACATGCTTCCATACCAAAAGTAATACTCAGACGTTTGATAAAATCATTTAACTGATTACGAGCTTGCTCCTTGTGTGCTTCCTCAGTGGCTACATGTGTTTCGAGATGTTGTATTTTAGCCAACAACTCTTTACTTCTCTCATCTGCTGAACGTTTTTCTCTCTGAATTGTTTGTATGGTTGTATCACATCTCACTTGTACTGATTGTTCTCGATTTTCAGCAGCTTGTAAACGACTTTGGAGCGATGAAATAAGAGCAGATTGACGAGCTGCTTGTGCTCTTAAATTTTCACATTCTGTATCTTTACTGCAGAGCGATGTTTTGGCATCGGCTAGCTAAAAGGGATAAAATATAAAGGCACAATTTTATTTAATCGAGTCATGGTCTTTATTTTTTGTTTACATACCTCACTTGTTAGACGTTCTTTTTTATATGACAACGCTGCCAATTCACTGCGCAGTGTGGTAACCAGGTCAATGTTATGATGATGATCCGTTAGTGTTAAGGCGGTGTTGTTGCCACAGTTACTATCCAACTGTTGATACAGAATAAATGAATTTACAAATAATTTATTAAGTATTATTAAAATGCTAATAGGATTGTAAAAGCGATAAGGAAACGAATATAAAAATTAAAAGGAATATTATGATATTTTCGAGGTAAATCTATTTATTCTTGTTATAGTGTAAATTTTTAAATTGCGAAAAGGAAGAAACTTATGGAAATATTGCCCGCAATCAGAGCAATTTGTATATATTAAACACCCTTATTCAATTCAAAGACAAACTATTGGTATTCGTCTCTCTACACTCACCAAAAAAAAGTCTGTAATGGCAACTGAAAATTTTGCTGTTACTACGGGAAATTCTGCTAATTTGAGCCCAGCGGTATTTTTTGCTTATCTTAGCAACACATGCCTGCTGACGTGTAGTACAATAAAATTAGTAGAAAAATTAGTAGCCGCTAAAATCAGCAAAAAAAATTACTAAATACTAATAATATTAGTACAAAGTTTTAGATTAATTTTTTTATAGAGCATCAAAAATTTTGATTATATTTTTTAAAAAATATTTTATACAAAATGAAAAAAAAAATCAAAGGCTTATGAATCTTAAAATTGTTAAAACATAAACGAATTTATTATTTTCTTTTAATTTGGTAATTTCCTTTTTGAAAATTATTTTAGTCAATTTTTTTTTTACTTTTAAAGTTAAATTTAATTGTTTTTAGCTGATTTTTAGAACTAAAAAACCCTTTTTAGTGCTATTTTAAGTGGACGACCTATTTTTAGACATGAGTCGGTATCTTCACTTTCGATCCTTTTTTAATCCCATGTAATTTAAGTTTGTATATTAAGTTTTATTTATTAGAAATAACATTTCCTTCAATATCGACTTTTTTAAAATTAGTATTTTTTTTGCTAATTTTAGCAAATCGGTTTTCAAAAATATGTAAAATGATTTCTGAAATTAGCAGCGAAAATTTGTAAATATTCTGTAAAAATTCTGTAATTTGTAAAATGTAAATAGCAAAAAGATTTGCTAAATAATAATTTTTTTACTAAAAATCAGTACGAAAATAGTAAAGTGGGATTGAAAACCGTTTACAAATTTTTCTACTAACTCTTTTTTCTGAGTGTATGGAAATATTGATAGCTTATAAATAAACGGAGATTGAGATCTAAAAGTTGGCAGAAATATGTCTTATGAACTTACGTTGTTATACCCCACACATATGCAATGGTTCGAGGGCGGCTAAATAAGTCCGTGCCTTTTGGAATGAAACACAGTTTTTTTTTGCAAAAAAAAAATATATTTTTCAACATACTCTCCTTTTGCTCAATACACGTAGTCCAGCGTTTCTCCAATTTTTGTATCCCTTCCAAAAAATAGGATTTTTCAAGGTCCATAAAATCGGCATTTGTTTGATCAATAATTTCATAGTTTGAGCTAAATCTCTTTTCACCGAGCCATTTCTTTAGGTTTGGAAATTGGAAATAGTCACTGGAGGCTAAATCCGAAGAATATGGCGGATGAGGTACCAATTCGTAGCCGAATTCATTGAATTTTGCCATTAAGAATACACACGTGTGCACCCGTACATTATCTTGATGAAATATAACTTTTTTCTTGACCATATGGGGTGTTTTTTTTTCTTTAATCCTCATTAAATCGGTCCAATAAGTTGGCATAATATTCGCCGTTTATTGTTTTTCCCTTTTGAAGGTAATCGAAGTGGATTATCCCGCATGCATCCCAAAAAACTGTTGTCATCACCTTATTGGCCGACAAACTTACCTTGGCTTTCTTCAGAGCCGGTTCACCCGGAAAAACCCATTGTTTAAACTGTTGCTTGGTCTCCGGAGTGTTGTAATGGATCCATGTTTCATTCACAGTTACAAAGCGCGCACCCATCTTGCAGACAGATTTCTTAAATCCAACTGATCATTTAAAATCGAAACTACACAGCCATATGAAATGCCTATGGCATCAACAATCTCACGCACTTTTACTTTTCGATCGGCCAACAGTGGATTTTTTCGACATTTTCGGGTTTATTGACCTCAATTGACCGTCCAGAACGTTCAGCGTCACTTGTACTTATGCGACAACAACGAAAGTCAGTAAACCACTTTTTTACCATTGAAATCGATGGTGCAGAGTCCCCATTGTATTTATTAAGCTTTTCCTTGGTTTGATTGACGGTTTTTTTAGCAAAAAATAATGTCTATGAGCGCTCGAAATTCACTTTTTTCCATTCTTAAAAAAAATCCACGAGGTTGAACTTGCTCAAAATTTGATAGTTGCATTTCATATAACTACGAGGGAAGTTCGAAAAGTCACGGACTTATTGATCCGCTCTAGTATATATAAGTTTCTCATGCCGTTTGTAACACATCGAAAAATAGGTCTAAGACCCTATAAAGTGTACAAAATTTTGATACTTAACATATGTAAATCTTAGCCGATCTAGCCCTTTCCGCCTGTCAGCTGAAGTGGCGATCTGGATTTATTTATGTATTTTACATGGTTGGTAAGCACTAACTTTTTATTATAACGGTAGTTGTCTACCACGGTCTGATTAGTACCGATACCAAAAATTTAAAACTACGATTCTAATAGTGACATGTGTCTTCTAATATCACGGGGTTTATTTCATAATATTACCTGTTACATTGGGTTATATCTACAAAATACCGGTATAAATCGGTGTTTCGGTAGTTTACCGTTATTTAAAAGGTAGTTTAAGATATTTAAAATATAGCGCAATAAACCCGATTATACAAAAAAACAAATGCCTTTGATGGAATCGCCATTTTAAAATTTTCATATCGGTCTTAAAGTGACTGTGGTAGCTACCAGAGAACTGCAAAATCAACTTTTTTCTTGATTTAATCATACACAAAAATTCTTGTTCACATTTAATAATTCAACAAAATTCACTGTAGAATAAAATCAGCATCATGTTACTGAACGCGTAATTGGGATCAGTGTGAATCATCTGTCGATTATGTTTTATGCAAATGTAATCACTCAACAAAAAGTCAGCGTTGAATAAATGAGAAAAAACAACAAACAACGCGTATGAGTGTAATCATAATCAAAACAAATTAGAAACACATTTCATAAATTATATTGTGTACATTAGGGTGGGACTTAAATCCGCTTTTATCGAATTTATATTAGTAATACAATACTAAAAATATTCTTCTTTGTGAAAGAAAAAAATATTCTTTTGGAAAAAAATTAGGTCAGGCTTGCCTAATCCGGAAAAATTTTAATATTGTCAAAATTTTTTTTCTTCTATTTTGATTGGGAAATTAGGCAATATTTAACTTTAACCGGATTGGGAGAGCCTGAGATATCGACCCAAATTAAAAAAAAATAAAATTCACAAAGAACAATATTTTTGGTATTACTAATAAAAATTCTAAAAAAAAGGATTTTAGACCCACCCTAATTTATGAAATGTGTTTCTGCAAAACCACCCCTTTTTTTATAGATAAGAAACTATTTTGTTTTAATTATGAATACACACATACGCTTTATTTATTGCTTTTTCTGATTTATTCTACATCAAAATAATTATTGTTGACTCAAACGAACATAATAAAATCAATGGTATAAAAATGACCGATGATTATAAATCAGTGACAACAATTTGCACGTCGTTTAATTGATTTAAAATCATCAACAAATATGTGTGTTGGAGTATATTCAACGTTTGAACGCAAACACATATTTATTCTTGTGTTTATTGCGTATGAACGTTTTGCTATCAGCATTTGCAGTTCTCTGGTAGCCACCTACCGTTATTATAAAAAGGTATTGAATGCCAACCATGGTATTTTAAAACAATTTCGTGTTTAATACAGACATGAAATTTGTTTCCATCCAAAAAATTATTTTTCACCTCAAAAAAATTTTTTATAACAAATATTTTTCACCTCGGAAATTTTTTTTCAACTAATTTTTTTTATATTATTTTCCTGTTACTAAAATACTGTTGTGGGTATAAAAAAAAACGGTAAAACCGAGCTTAATGTTTTTACTTGTGTAAACTTATTTTTAAAATTATCGATCCGATTCATTGGGCTGAAAATCATAAAAAAAATTATAAAAAATTGTCATCGCGTTTTAAAAAATCGTCAAAATCTATATTTAGAACCTTAAAGTTTAATTAAGTATGGCAAAGAAAAAGCTTAATGAATAGACCGAAAATATGCGCCTACAAAATGCAGCTAAAGATAAAATATGCATTAAAAATAAAAAAAATATGCACTTCAAACAATTATTTTAGCAAACCACACTTTAAATCTTTAAAAACTAAAACAAAATATATTATTTTTCTAGTAGGAACAGATTTTAGCACTTTTTTTGAAGTCGCCAATATTGTATTTTTTAAAATAAAAAAAGGTTTTGATTGAATTATAATATGAAAAGGTAGGCACTTTTATATTTTTCTTAGCAAATTAAAATATTTTAGCATAAAAATGAAAAATATGAACAAATGTGTTTTTAAAATTACAAAAATTTATCAAATATTAAAATATGAAAATACATATAAGCATCTTTTCAAAATATGCAACAACAAATCTATGCTTTTTTGTTATAATTGTTATAGAGAAAACTTTCACATTTTAAAATATTTTCGGAACCAAAAAACCCTAGATTTTAAAATATTTATTCTAAAAAATATTTTACAGGAATTTGAGATTCGTTACAGCTTTAGGACTGAAATTTTTATACAAAAATTACCAGATTTTGTGTTAGTTGCCTAACCCTGTAGCCACACGATAACGAATTTTTCTTTCACGTTTTTCACACACTTGAATTGATAGCTGTGACAAAGGCTGCACGCAACTTGAAAGCAATTTTACTTTTCAAGATGTCAGTATTCGTCAAACTTGTCTACACTGCATGCACACTTGATTTGTAAAAAAGAAAACTTTCGTGGCTGCATTTTGCTGCTAATTTGAATATTTAAAATCAAATTGAATAATGGGAATTAGTGACCCTGAACTAACACTTAAATAAATTTTCTGCTTACTCTTTCTGAATAAAAAGTTTGTACTCCATTTTTGAACATTTGAGTTCTTTTGGAAATAACCCCCATACTAAAAACACCACCTGATGGACAATTCAGCCAGCTTTCACTTTATTGAAGACTTTTGATCAAAGAATTCAAACAAACAAAATTCAATTAAAGTTAGTTTTATCACCGCTGTGATTTTTTTTAATTTTTTCCCTTTCAACATGAATATATTTTTAATTGATTTTAATCAATTATAGCAAATAAAATTAACATTTAGTTATATCTTTACCAAATGATGGTGATGATGATGTGGTGATAATCCAGCAATATGTTCGAGATGATGATGATGGTGATGATGATTATGATCGTTATCCAAAGGCATCTTTAGGTAATATAAAAAATTTCTCAACACAAAAACTTCCGGTTTTCAATAAAGCAACAAACAATAATTGCTAACAAAACTAAAACGGAACCCTTTAACGACCATTTACAAAAACCAACTAAATATTTGCAAAGCAAATAATCAAACATAAACCTTATGATAGCAATTTGGAAAAAGGGAAACTTTGGTAGTAAAACACATACTCGTATGTATAACTACTACCAAGCAACCAATCAACCAACCAACCTACCACACTATCATACCACACACTATACGTTATAGTTAAATTCATTTGGCAAAAATAGGCATAAAAAATCAAATACAATTAACTTTTGGAATTTACTACCACATATCAAAATTGGTTTATGTACAATAAGAAATGGAAGTATGAAGGTATTTTATGAACTATTGTTATGTTTTAAGTGAGGGGCAAAAATTGGCTTGTTTAGACTTCGCTACTAGTATATGTAACATAGTAGATGGTAACCTAGCAAATGTGAAAATTGAGCTCAATGGCAACGCTTTTATTTAACATATTGTTTATAAGTTTGTTATTATTTAGGTCATTCACTTGGCAGCAGCATAGAATATAAACAATAGCAACAACAAAAAGGATATAAATGTTTAGAGTAAAAGTTTTTTTTTTACATAAATATACATATGTAAACAATAGCAGAGCATGACAATATTTTTAGATTGCGAAATTTTAAAATTTCTAATAAATTACTAACGAACAAATTATATTAAATATGAATAAATTCAGTTTTGCAACTTTTTAAAACTTTAGTAAGTAACTTTATTTTTTTGCAAATGTCAATATTAATATGTTATCTGTAGCAAAAATCTTAAGTTAATTAATTTTCTTAATTGCTACAATTGTAGCTTACTTATTGTGAACCTTTATGTTGGGCGCCATAATGGTACAATGAAGGAATGATCTTTTGTTAAAGTGTATACATACATAATTTAATCTTGGATCTTTAATAATCCTTATTGTTTTTCACTAATTGAGGAAAAAAATAGATCTGACACAATATTTAATCATATTCAAGTTGATATTCATTAATACACTCACAATATATTTTCCGTTACCGACTGTAGTTTATTTAAAAAGTAATATGTAAAGTTTGTTTTTAAATGAAGAATCAATTGAAATTCATAGAAAAATATTTTTTAACTATTTGAACCAGTCATTCAAAAAACAAACTATAAAAATTTACAGACATTCAGTTGGAGTTGATATTTTCAGTTAAATGTAAAATTTCATGTTTTCTGTTTTTAAAAATTGAAATTGATATAATTCTTTTTTGTTTTTTTTACCAAAATAGTTTGTATATATACAAAATTATTTCAATAAAAATTACAAGAAATTATTCAAATAAACATACACACAAAGCCAATAAAAATATATACATCTTCATGTGTTGTGTTCTGTTTTGTAATTACATACAAATAAAAACATTTCAATTTGAAAAAGAAACCACAAAAGTAGTTTTTTCTAACTTTTTGTCAGTAAAAATTTGATGGTTATTTTAAACGACTTTCAGTTGTTTTTACTTTTGTCGATTATTAAACAATGATTAAAAATAAACAACAAAATAGGTTGAATATAATGGAAAATCAGTAGTCCTCTTTTTGATTGTATTTTCGATTAATTTAATATGTATTTTAAGTTGTTTTTAACGAAATAATATTGTGATTGTATCTGCTGTAATATCTAACTGATCTTATTTGATCCGAAAAATAGTCAATCTAATTAGATCCTTCAGTATGTTTTAGGATTAGGTAAGAAATTAATTGCTCCGAAAAATAGCAGATCATATTATATATTTGGTGATTAAGTAAGATCCAACTTTATCTGAAAATGGCAAATCGAATTTTATCAGATTAGATCCAACAATATATAACAAAAGTGGGTCAAGAAGTTCGTCACTTTTTACATGAAACACAGGTTTTTGGATAAAAAATCATTTCATTTTTAAACATAGTCCAATTTTTTTATACCTTTTAAAAAATAACATTTGTCAGGTCATCACAATAGGTTTGTTTGTGAGATGCTTACATCGGTGAAGTCAGATCCCTTTCCGCCCAGCCATTTATTTAGGTTTGGAAACAAGAAATATTCACTCGGGGCTAAATCTAGAAAATATGGCGACTGACGGAGCAATTTCCAGTTTTCCATTTTCTCCTCAATCCATAAATCTTCAAATCAATGGCTGTCATACACAAATTAAATCACACAGCTTGTTCAAATTTCGACAGGAGTCAAAAGGGCATTGTTGCCTTTTTAGTTAAGGGGAGGGAAATTCAAAAAGTCACGTACTTATTGGCCCGCCCTTGTATATGCAATCAAGTTTATAAAAAAACGTATGCAAAAAAAAAAATAGAAAAACTAAAATAGGATGTGCAGTATGAAAAATCAAAAGCCAACCAGAAAGACATAAAGCCAAATAGCCTCTAAGGCAAAAAGCCGAACTCGTATGCTCCAGTAAAATCACTTCTAATTACTCAAAGAAAAAACATGGTTGGGGCAATCAAATTCGAAAATCATCATATATTTTTGGGTTTATGGTTGAGCCAACCATAGTCATACTATAATATGGTTATCATATTGTGATAATAAAATAACCATATAATCCCTACAGTAACATTGTGATTCAAAAATTTCCATATTATGGTCCCAAATAAACATGTTATGATATTGAATTTATCGCAAGTAATCATAGTATTTCCATAATGTTATAATAATATGGTCCCTCATAACTATATTATGATTCCTGGATTATCATTACATGATCATTAATCTAAGAAAAGTTCTTAAAGGAAAAGTTATTAGAAACTATGGAAAAATTGATATTAAGGACTTTTTGAAGAAAAGTTGTTATGGAAAAAATCATAGATTCTAAGAACTTTTCTTTCAACAAAACTTTGATTCTGTGCACTTTTTTTAAGAAAAAATACTTCAATTTTTTCTTAAATTCTAATGACTTTTTAATAAAAAAAGTCTTAGATTCTAACGACAATTTAACGATTTTTTTTAAGAAGTTTTTAGAATTTTTTCTTTAAGAAAAAGTCTTTAGAATCTAAGAATATTTCTACTAGAAAAAGTCCTTCATGATGAATTTTTCTTTCAAAGAAAAAACTTTTATCTAAGAAACAGTTGGGAGAGTCTGATAATTTTAGTTTAAACATCATAGGTTCTGCAGACTTATTCTTATAAAAAATATTTTATTAATATTTTAAAAACTTTTTACAAGAAATGAATTTATAAACATATTTAAAAAAAAGAAATCTAATTGTTTTTATTGAAAATATAATCTTTGTGACAATGAATTGATTAGTGCAAATAGTATAATATGTATAAGGAATTTAGGAAAAACCTCTTTAAAAAAATCTTGTAAAGTTAAAAAAAAATTAACTGGATCTTAAGGGGTTAATTGATGAAATGTTTTAATGAGATGTGAAAGGTATTTTCTACCCATCTGATATTTGTCCACTTTAAGTTAACAATATATGATTGTTTTTTTAAGACACTTTGTAGTAAAAACACACGGACTGAACTGATAAAATTTTGGTTTTTATGAAAACAAGACAATATTATGACTGTAAAGTCATGTTTTACTTTATTTATAATAATTCATTAATTGTTGTCAGCATTTTATAGTTCCATAATTATCATATTTTGATACCACAGTTTGGTTACAGCCAATCATGTTATAAAATAGAAGGTTCCAATCATAAAATAGTAAAATATTTATTAAATAATGATGGTAGCGACCACGTAATGGTTAGAAAACAAATAACTTGGTTGTGACAAGCAAGGAGTAAATAATGTACAAACCTTCAGTTCTTGCTGAAAGTTTGCTTAAATCAACGTATTAGAAGTGATTCAACTCGAACATCGGAAGCTTCTCAACTCTAGCAACCGAGTTTGGCTTTATGGCTTGGTGGATTTTAATTTTTCATTCTTCACAACCAATTGTTAGGACGTGCCTATGATAGGACAACTTAGCTATAAACACACATAGAAACATGGCTATGCAGTCTAAAAATAGGAAACGGAAGTTTTGGTTATTGCATGAGTATGCTTTAAAATAAGACAGTGGGTTTTGCAAAACAATTTTTTATTATTTTCCAAATTAAAAGTTTAACATGGTGTTTCCATAAGACATCCATCGCCAGATGAATGAGTGACTACATACATTTTATATTGCATGGTTTCTTGAAATCAATAGTTAATGACACAGGAAAAAATATTTTAAAACAAGTAAAAGAGGCTTAAATTCGACTGTGCCGCATCTTTGAATAGAATACCCTCTACCAATATCCTAAAAAAATGTTCCCTACTATTTTTGATACAAATAATGTAAAAAACATTTGAAGTAAAATTATGAAGTTCAACAATTTTTTTAAGGGTGAATAAGTTTTTTTTAATGTAAAATCAAATTTTGAGGTGGAAAAAATTTTTTTTGGTGAAAAAAAATGTTAGTAGTGAAAAAAATTTTTGAGGTGAATATAAAATATTATTCGATTCTAAGGTACTGGTTAAAAACCAAGAGAAAATATTTTACTTGCCACTCGCTACTATGAAATTGTACTAAAATACACCAATTTGAACGGAAAATTTAGAGGTACCTTTACATTTTCACTTAAGTTTTTAACCGCTAGACCAGTTGTGCTCATTTTCAATACCAAAGTTCTCGGGAGGATGTCTATTAATCTAGGTCAAAATGAGCACCCCCGTTGCCTCTTCGCGTTGTGATTGCCATTTCAACAGACTGAGAGACGGACATCGCTAAATCGACTTTAAATTGCATAACGATCACGAATATATATACTTTATATATACAGGTTGGTTGAAAAGTTCCTGCGCTCACCAAGAGATGGCACTGCTAGCTCCAAACTTTTTTTTTCTCAAGTTGGTATAACTGTCCTGAGAACACATGCAAAGTTGCAAGTCACTCTGTCAATTCTTTCTTTGTTTACAAGCCATTTGAGGTTGACGTGTCATTGATTTTTTTTAATATGGAAAAAATGTAATATCGTGCAGTCATTAGATTCTTTGTTTTGAAGGGTTTAAAAGCAAAGGAAATTTATGAACAATTGTTAGAAGTGTATAAGGAGTGAGGACCTTCAAAACGCACCGTTAAATTTTGGGCTGGTGAATTTAAACGTGGTCGTACCAGCCTTGAAGGCGATCCACACGAAGGACGACCAAAAACTGCAACCACGGCAGAAATCATTGAGCAGATACATAATATGTTTAGTGAAGATCCAAGTTTGACTAGGCGTGAAATTGCTAATGCCATAGGCATCTCAGACGAACGAGTACTCCAGCGTAATTTGGAGCGTTTTAAGCCGAATAAAATTGACTTCTTGCGTCGTTTTATAACTATGGATAAGACTTGGATCTACCACCATGATCCTAAATTGAAACAAGAACGTTTACAGTGGACTGAAGCTGGTTGTTCAGCTCCAAAGCAGGTAAAGTCACAACGATCAGCAAAGAAAGTTATGGCATCAGTTTTTTGGGATGCAAAAGGAATTTTGTTGATTAATTATCTTCAGAAAGGTAAAACAATCAACTCTGAATACTATTGCAGCCTTTTGGATCAGCTGGATGAAAAAATTCGTGAGAAAAGACCTGGTTTAAAGAAGAAAAAAATCATTTTTCATCAAGACAATGCACCTGCTCACAAAAGTGTTTTGACAATGCCTAAATTCAAAGAATTAAAGTACGAATTGCTTGAATATCCACCATATTCACCAGATTTGGCTCCCAGTGACTACTATCTCTTCAGAAATCTCAAACAATTCCTTTGTGGAAAGCATTTTTCGTCGAATGAAGAGGCCATAGCAGCCGTAGACGGTTATTTTGCAGAGCTTCCGGAAAACCATTATAAGGATGGGATAAAATTATTGGAAGATCATTGGAACAAGTGTAATGAGCTTCTAGGAGATTATATTGAATAAAAAAATATATTTCGTAACAAAAACAGTATTCTTTCATTTCGAGCGGAGGAACTTTTCAACCAACCTGTATACCTATATTTCGGCATGTGACAAACGAAATGTCAAACTGATATATACCCTCAACATATATGGTATGGAGGGTATAATCAAATAAAAACCGCTTTAAAATCAAATTAAGTTTATTTTCTTTTTAATTTAAATATGTTTCTACTTATTTTGTAAAGGTGGAAAGAAAATCTAAAATGTTGGCATATTAATTTAAATACGAAAAAGTTTATTTTAACTACATATTTACTTTAATAAAACTCATACTTGAATTAAATATGATTAAGTTAGTGATTTTTATATCTGTTATTAAATTTAGTAATTCTTAAAAACCTTAAACACTGTTCCATTAAATTAATTTTATTGTTTCCAATAACCATTTACTTAGTATTGAAAAATAAAATTACTATATGCCCAAGCTTATTAATTCCTTAGGAATTCGAGGGAAAAAAACAAACAAAAGTTGTTTATATGTTGTTGATAAGCAACAAATTGCTGATGAATTGCGAAAAAAAGACACCACAAATTTACATAACTGCGTATGTAAATTTTTAAGCTGAAATTATGAATAGTTTTTGAAACTATGTATAAAAGAAAATTGGCGTGTTTTACAAATGTTATTTTTTCCATAATTTGTTTTCATAAAATAAAAATTTATAAACACTTTATTAACCATTTATCACTTTGTATACAAAAACAAACTTTTTTTTTTGCAAACTACATAAATAAAAGATCATAGATACGAAACACGACACACAACTTACTGGCAGCACCGGAATTGAGTTTGTTTGAGTTGATTGTGTGTTCACACCGCACAGAATTTCAAATAAAAACCAATCTTCGGCAGTATTGCCTGAAGATGACATTGTGACAGATATTTGTTTATATTTTATTTACTTTTTAAAGGATTTTATAAAATTGTTCTATTGTGCTATGAAAGAAATTTTTAAATGTTTGGAAATCTAAGACTGTTATAAATATATGGCGTATCCAATAGAGGTGTTACTAAGGTAATTGTTGTTAAAATAGTTTTGTAATAAGTCAGGCACAGTGGTCCTTTCAAGGAGGGTCTCCTTAAGTGCACACATATAAAATTCGATGAAATTTTAATATGTTTTATATCACAATATTTATTTATTTGTTTTAAGAGAAGCAACATTGAGGAAATATTTTCTATTAATTACTCGTAATGTGTTGATTTCTTTGGTTGCTAGATAAAAGATGTAAGTTGGTGAAAGATGAAATACTTAAAATATGGCAACACTGTTATTGCGCGAGATGATTGTCGCTCGCCATCTAAAGTAGAAATGGCAAATTTGTTAAAGCTTTTAGTTGATAGTCATGTTATGTCATTTGATATCGGTGGAGTTAAGTGCTATGGATACACCGAAGGAGGACGTTGAGGAAAACAAATCTCAAACATATTATTTTTCTAAATTGAGGTTGCCTTCACAAGGATTCGAACCCGCAACTTTCTGTGTAACAGTCTAACGCGCTAACAATTGCACCACAACGTCCACCTAATCTAATTATGAACACCATACTGTATTTTTTTCTTCAAAAATTATTAAACGCTGTCGATATTTAACCGTTTAATGATCTTTTTTCGACTGCAGTGAAATTTTTACCTTATTTTTTAGAACTATTTTTTCTTATTTTTTATAATAAAAATTTAAGCTTTTATTTCCATGTCTATGTAAATATCGAAGTACATATGAACATACATGGGCATACATGATCACATACGTATATGATCATATGTATAGTTCAATATATGACCATACATGATCTCATATATGACCATATATCTTCGGAACCGAAATTTGTGAGTATATGGCTGCATATGGTCATACATTTTCATATAGGCTGATATATGATTTATATTTGAAAACTCCTCTATGATCATATACGACCATATACCCTTAAATTTTGGACCCAAAGATTTATATGAGATTATGTATGGTCACATATTGAACAATGTAATCATTTATACCCATATATGATAAGATACAAGAACATGTATGACTATGTGTATTCTTATATATTTCGAGTTTTACATGGGTGTGAAAACAAACAAATATATATTTGGGGCATTTTTTGAGAACAGGAGATTCCCTGCTATTTAAAATTTAGCTTGGGCTACAGAGTTGTATCATGACCTAAAATGTAGGAGAGTATCTTTACTTTCAAAAGTCATTTGGCGCAAAATAGTAGTTGTGATGGTAGAGAAAATATTTAGGCGAGAGTTATGATACTACTTGCGGAGATTGTTAATCAAGAATTTAAACTAAAATCTGTCATCAGATTTTCAGATTCAATACGACGGATGATTTTGAGAAGTTTCGAAAATTGCTTTAAAATTAACAGCACTTAACAAACTTCTTCTAAAACTTTTTGAAAGTATTTTTTCCTCCTAGAATCTAAAATTAACAAAAGTTCCATGAATCGTGTTTGTATAAACGTGTTGGGAAATGGATCCCCAGGTCATGGATACTAGACACTTCAGTGAATAAATCAAGGTTGGCCCCTTGATCTGAAAAAACTTTAAATATAAGCAAAATTTTTGAACAAAATTTGAATAATTTTGCAAACATACAATTTTTAAATATACAGGGTGTTTCCACAAGACGTTCGTTGCGAGACGAGTGTTTTTGTATTGCACGTATTTTGTTATTGTATTTTCGTTTGTCTGAAGCAAAACGTGATTTGGAAACACCACCATATTTTTTTTTAATTTTCCAGCAAAATCATTATATTTCACATCCCAGCAAAAATAAATGGTAGTGATTCTTAAGGAATTAATTTTTCATTGATTCTAAAGCAGGGGTGCCCAAAAGTTCCTTATGGAAGAGTAAACACCAATACATTTAAAGAATAACTAATTTTTTTTCAATATTTTTTATTGTAAAAACCAATACAATATTGGAAAAACCAATACAAAAAAAAAAAAAGAAAAAAATATTTCATATCATACGTTAAACAAAAACAAAATCAACATTGATGATCGCTGTCGTCAATGTTTACCAGCAAAGCATACGAAAGTGTTGTTGCTTTGCACTTGCGTGTATACAGTGAAGAGCGACAAAAAAAAACTAATAAGGCAAAGTTGTTTGTGTATTTCGTATTGCTATTGCTGAGTGCTATATGTGTATTAAAACTAAAACACACAGCCTATAGCTAAGAGCATTTACAAAAACAAATGAGCATCAAGATCATAGGGCTTGGACACCCTTGTTCTAAAATATCGTTTTGTTCTGATTTTTCTCTTATAATGCAGTTATTTTTCACAACTTCTAAAAATGTGATTTTTAATAAAATTTAACACTTTTCAAATCTACAACGGGTAACTTATTTTAAAAAACAAACAAAATTAAAAATTAATCATAGATATTTCTATATAAATTTGTTAAAGTTTAAGTGATTTGTTTCAATTTACAAGATTTTAAATTCTTAAAATCGTTGTTATTATTTATTGTAGTAAAAATTGCAAGAATTTTGAATAAACTAAAATAAGCTAAGATTACTGGATTAATTTAACCAACAGTAAAACTTAAAATTTATATAGGAAACAACAACAAATGTGTCAGTTAAATTCCCAGGTAAAAGCAAGCGGGACATTGGAAAAATGAGAGTAAGGCCAGATTACTGAATGTCCCGATAAAATTTAAATTGGAAATTCAGAATTTATTTGGGAACATGAAAAGATCTAATTTTTCACTAAACCATAAGAAGGGCTTTAGATGCAATACAAAAGGATCATAAAAAAAAACTTCCACCCTAAGACACCCCTATGTAAAAATCATTGGTTGCGATACAAATTTTCACAACACCGGAATCAAAATCACTGCTTCTTTTTCTCTTTTTTTGCTCCTTTTTTTTGCTGGGATTTAAAACTACCAAATCAGAAAGTGCCGGTGGTATAGAAAAGCTGCTATTTTTTAAAAAATATTTTAGACAAAATTAAAAAAAATCAAAAGCTTAAAAAATGGTTTAAACATAAACGAATTTATCATTTTGTTTTAATTTGCAAATTTTTGTTTTGAAAAATATTTTTAGTAAATTTTTTGGATTTTAAGGTAAAATTTCAATTGTTTTAAGAACTGATTTTTAGAACTAAAAAAGTTCTTAGTGCTACTTTAAGCAGGTGTCCTATTTTTGGACATGAGTCGGCTGTAAAAAGTATCTTCACTACCGATCCCTTTTTTCAACCTATGTAACATTTTAAAGCAATTTAAATTTGTATACGTTTTTTTAAAATTAGTATTTTTTTCAAAAATTTGTAAAATGATTTCTGTAGTTAGCAACAAAATTGGTAAATATTCTACAAAATTTCTGTAATTTGTAAAATGTAAATAGCAAACAAATTTACTAAATAATCATTTTTTTAACTAAAAGTCAGTACAAAAATAGGAAATGGTACAAATTTGTCTACCAATTTTTTTTTTGAGTATACTGGCAAGCGACTTGGTATATATGGAATTAAAAAAAAATATTAGAACGTATTTGCTAGGTTTAAGAAGCGTGTGCAAAAAGCATTTTGCAAGTATTTAAGTTTTACAAAAATTTTAGAAGTTTATAAAAAAAAAATAGGATTAGTCTAAAGGTTTCAGGTTCAATTCCGGTTGCAAGCATATTTTCCCTAATTTTAGAATATTTTTAAATAATTTGTGATGTTCTTTTTTCCAATTGGAGATGATAAAAATTGGTATTTTCTAAATTTTTACAGTAAAATTTTTTTTAAAATTAAGTGTATTATTTACATCTCTTAAGTAAACTTTTTAAAGCTGGATAGTCTAAAAATGAGTATCTCGATCGTTAGTAATGCTCAAACCACTTGAAAATCCTAAAATTTCGAAGAAAAATTCCACTAAAATGTTAGATTTTACTTAAGCTTTCACTATGATACCGGCCCACAGTTAATTACTTCTGTAATTGATTAAATAAATAAATATAAACAATATTAAAAATTATGATCTTTCATTGAATCAATTACAAAAGTAATTGAGTATGACTTTGTTATTTAACAAAATTTTTAATAGGAGGTATTTAAAAAAAAATTTTTTTTGTAATAATTATTTAAATGTAATAACTAATATATTCGTTTAAAATGAACTCAATATCTTTGTTATAAAAAAATTTTTATTATAATTATTTATTTATAATTATAAAATAAATAATTCTCGTCTTTATGAATTACAAAAATATTTATTTAGCAAAATCAGCTTAAAATATAAAGACCGCTTCTTGAAAATCTTTGAGAATTAATTTAAAATTTAATATTAAAAAATTGCTTTCGAATATTTTTCGTAAATAAACATTTGTTTAATCAGTTTTTACGTCTTTTACGTCTTTACTAACGGTATCAACAGTTTCTTTGATAATACCTCCAGCTTTTTCAAATTGTTCCTTAGCAGTTGAGGTTACTTTATCGATTAAGGCTTTAGCATCTTCCTGTAAATTAGACAAAAATGTTTAATTTAATATTTTTAAAAATTAATTGGATGTTTTTGAGAAATAGTTTTTTTAATTGTCATTGTTCACGTGCAATATTTATTTCATGAAATCTACAAATGTTCATACAAAAATAAATTTATTTTTTATTTTTTCAGTTTTCATTTTAAGAAAAACTATTAACTCAATGTCGACTTTTACCAAAATGTATATAAAATTTTTGTGTAAAGTAACTTACTGGTTTAAAATCTGCAATTTTTTCTGTAATCTCTTTGAAGGCAGCACTATTTTCAATTTGAGTTTTTAAAGTTTCAAATATGGTTTCAAATGTTTTTGTAATATCAGGTGCAGGAGCAGCAACTGCATCATCACGACGTAAGCGTGCCATTTCAACGAACTAGAATAATTTTGAAAATAAGTTTTTTTTATGTAATCAAGGATTTTAAGGATACCTTCTAATTTTAATAAAACTCACCTGCATGCAGCATACAAGTGCTACAATAACCAAGGAAAATTTCACAGCAGCAGTCATTTTTTATTTTTGATTTGTGTAATTTTTCTTAATAGCACTTTACTGCTTAAGCTATGAATTCAAACTGCAATTTATTTTGAATTTTTGCATTTAAATTGTCTACTTAGAATATCAACGAGAAATCTCTAAATTGCAATGTAAGTATGTAAGTTAGTATGTTTTGGGATGTGATAACTTTTTGAACTTATTGTTGGCGATGTAAAGATTCAATATAAAGTAGTATTTTAGTTTGGTAAATAGAAATATAAATTCCGTATGGGTTTAACCATAAAAAAGTAAAATAAATATTAAAAATCTCAATATGATATTGCAAAGACTTAGGGTCAGCCATTATTTTTGTTGTCACTTAGTATAATTTTTTGCTTAAATTATTTTGAGTAAGAATATTTATTTAAAAAATTTCTTACTTAAGTAAAATTTTAATAAAAAAACTGGAACGTAATGCTAAGTAGTCCCTAGAGCCAGTCTTATCGTCAGAATTTAGTAGACTTTTTTTACTTAAATTTTCCTTAGTAAAAAATATTCAAACAAAATTTTATACTTAAGAAAAATTTCTATGTGCTGATTTAAATACTGGTCGCTAACATATTGAAGCTAGAATTACTTATACGTAACGTGACAAAACAGCTGATTCAATCTAAATGAATGAGTTAAAAAGAGACAACCATATAAAGATACGCTATATTACGTATGGTTAATTCTAACTTAAGATTTTATTCAAAAAGGACCGTATTTTATTAATATGGCTCATAAAGAATTTTTCTAGAGGCCATAACTTTTATAATGTGCGCTTGGAAAACTCAATAACATTGTGCCAATATATCAAACATTAAATAGAACTTCAAGTTGTATGTTAAGTTTTCCTAATTCAAATCTGTATTGGAAGTGTATATGAACGTAAGTAGAAAATGAAAAATTCAAATAACAATTAAAGCATACAACAAAAAAAAAAAAGGGAAGATGATTAAAAACAAATTGACCAACATTTGTATACAGTAGGCATAGAATGATGCCATTGTTAAAGTCATTTTTAAAAATATTCCGGGAGGCCTTTAAAAAATATATCAGTTAAAAACTAGTAAAAATTTTCAACTCGGCCCTACCGCCTCTATGACGCTCTACACAAAATAAATTTTATGTAAAATTTTGAAACATAATCTCTATTTAGCTCAATACACTTAGTACAACGTTTCTCCAATTTTTGTATCATTTCTAAAAAATAGGATTTTTCGAGGTCCATAAAATTAATTAATAATGTTATCGTTGGAGCTAAATCTCTTTTTCCACCGAGTCATTTCTTTAGGTTTGGAAATAGGAAATAGTCACTGGGAGCTAAATCCGGAGAATAAGGCGTATGAGGGGGCAATTCGTAGTCTACTTCATAGATTTTTTCCATGGAAATTAAGGTGTCACACGATTCCATTGGTAGTCGGAAAGCTTTCTCATACCCAAGTGATCGTTCAAAATTGTAACCACTGAGCCATGTGAGATGCCTATGTCTTCCAAGTTCTATCGCACATTCAATCTCCGATCGGCCATCACCATATCGTGAATTTTTTTTTAATTGTTTTGGGTGTATAGACCTCAACTGGGCGTCCAGAACGTTTGGCATCAACGAAAGTCAGTAAACCACTTTTTTACCATTGAAATCGATGGTGCAGAGTCCTCATAGTATATATCAAGCTTTTCCTTGGTTTGATTGATGTTTTTTTTTTCGCAGAAAATAATGTTTAATTAAATTCCTTATTTCCATTTTTAAAAAATCCACGAGGTTGTATGTTTTGAACAGCTGTTAAACTTAATGTAAATGACGAAACTTGCACAAAATTTGACAGTAGTCTATTAACGAGGGAAGTTCGAAAAGTCACGGACATTGCATTGTTAATGGTCCTATATAACATCCACCACCCAAAAATTTCAACCAGATATCTACGGTTCAGAAAGGACCTTTCTATGGGAAGTAGATCTAAATTTGGACCTATTCTATTCAAATTCAATATAATTAGTTTGCCCTTCGGTCACTGGTAATTTCATCCACACATTTTCACATTTGCGACCTGTAGGTTGACTAAAGTTCATTCAAATATGGTCTGATTTACTTCAAACTCGAAGGTGTGAGATATGGTCCCATATAACATTCATAATCCAAAATTCATCTAGATATCTAAGGTTTGATGTGTCTAAATGACGTCCAATTCAGAAAGGACATTTCTATGAGTATGGAGTTTCTGGGCCAAAAACTTATGTGCCAAATTTCATGCAAATATCTTTATATTTGTGACCTGCAGTTTGATTAATGCTTTCTTTTTCTAAAAATTATATGCCGTGACCGGTAGTCGAACTGCCAACCCTTTACACGCTTTGACCGGCACAGCTATGACAGTACGTAATTGAAGATTTATAAACCAGAGACTACAATATGTATGTTTTTTTGTTATCACAAGAGCCAGAATAAATTGCCCAACAACAATTGGCTTAAGTGACTTAAGCTAGTTATTGGTATGAAACAAATATTCAAAAATTTTTAAAATTCAAAAATTTTATTTTTAAAATTTCGTAGTCATCTCCTTTGCACAAGTAGTTATTACATAAAAATGCGCTTTATTTGAAATTTTTTTATGCAAATAACATTCAAATTTTTAACGACAGATACATATATACACGTAGTTTCGGAATTAAATATTTTTAATTTTAAAATAAACTTAATTATTTTAAAATTAAAAATATTTTATTTAGCGGTTTTAGCGGAAGCAAAATTTTTGTTTAAAGTTTCCATAATATCCTTAAAAGTAATTTCGGCCTTGCCTTTATTTTGTTCGAAATCACCTTGAATAGTTTTCAATTTATCTTCAACTTCCTGCAGAAAATAAAGTTAATATTAACAATGTAATATAAGCAAATAAGACCGGCCAATTTATCAAAAAAATGTAAAAATAAAAACTTTTTAGTACTTAACAATGGTTATAAATATTAAATTTATATGAAATAAAAAACTTCCGATATAATTATATATGTGACCTTCTCCGAGAAAAGGGACCTAGTGTGTCAAAAAACGGGTTTGGACTTAAGAGTGGATTCTGGTACCTAAAAGGGTGTAGAATAAGATAAAATGAGTTGGATTTCTGATAAAAATTTATTTACCCCATAAAAACGTACAAAACGAACTTGGGAAAATCGATAAAAATGAGAAAAACATTAAAATTTTACATTTTTTTAATTTTTTGGTTTTAAATTGTTTTCTTTCGTCAGTCTTCGAATTTTTTCGGAGTTTGGTCTTTTGTTTGGTGTTTCCTGATCAGGTACTTCGATTTTCTTCCGTTTGACAATTTCAGTTTTTTCTTTTTCGGCGTTTTGACTTCAGCTTTCTTTTTCTCGTGATTCGCTGCTTCGATTTTTTTTCCTGCTGGCAGGTTTAGATTTATTTTTCGTTTTTTTTCGCTTTGGGTTCACTCGGTTTAGAACTACAAAATCCCGTTTCTGTGAATCAGTACATAAGACCCTGACATTCTCATACAAAAACCATTTGCGATCTAACGATAAAACTTGGTGCAATGAGCGGAGGTAGCAAAGGTATTGCCACACTAAACGCGAAAAAAATACGTCACCACATAGGCATGACGTCACCAAAGTCGACACCCAATCATAACTAACCATACCAAATCGCATCTCCCAACTGAAGGTGTGTTCACAGTAATAATGCGTTATGAAACTTTAAATGAGTTTTTCTTAAAACTTCATTTTCACACACTAGATCCCTTTTCTCCAAAAATTAGCATACATAACCATTTCTCATGAGATCTCATGAGCTGATATAATTAGATCTGAAAATTGGATTCATCTAATTTGATCAAGTTATATTTAATTTGATATAACTCTATAAAAAATGTTTGGAGATCCGCATTAATTTTTCAACATCCAAATATATAATGAAAACTGAAATATATGAATATTGAAAACAATGGATCACAAAATTAGATGTTATTTCATTTTCAATAATACATGATGCACCATATACAATTGTAATTGTATATAATTTATATATAACACAGTGCAGCATTTTTAAGGTCATCGTGTGGTTCCTCCTTCATACCCGTTTTTTTTTTGAAGTATATATCGAAACTAAAAAAAACCTGCAAAGGACTTGGTCAGATTACATCGAATTTTTTTTTATGGACACCCTAAGTTTTTGTACCCAAACACGATTTTTTTAAAAAAGGAAAATTTTTATGGAATCCATTTATCATAAACCGTTCGGAATTTTGTTTTTATGTCTTTGGCAAAGTTGTAGATCCAAACCAAAGCAAAAAAATTCTCATATGGACCGACCAAAAAAATTGCATCCACTGCATCAAAATTGCAAAAAATTGGGAAAAAATGCTATTTTTTCATGATAATATGGAAATAGCCAAACTTCTTAAAAAATGTTTCTGAGTGGGTGTGATTGTCATGTGTGTTTTATCTTCGTGTTGCGGTTTTTAGGTGGAACTGGGTTTTTACAACACCTCATCTTCCTAAACAGCCGCTTCACATAAAACTAGGAATCGCTTCAAAGTTCATCAAAACTGCTGTTGGAAGTAGTGATGAAGTGTTTGATTGCTTGAAAACTATATTTCCGAAACTCAGCGATGCAAAAATTAAAGCTGGTAATTATGTAATTTTAATTATTTTTATATCTGATTTCGCGGGTGCCGCTTTATCTATACCTATCTTAATCGTTTGTAATAAATTTGTTTACATTGAACAGGTGTCGTGAACGGCCCAGATATCAGGAAGTTAATGAAAAACGATACATTTACAGCTGTGCTTACAAATGTAAATTTTAATCTCCGAAACGCATGGGACGCTCTCAAAGCTGTAATTCAGAATGTTTTAGGAAAGGATCGAGCAGAGCCAGATAAAGCAAAGAAATTAGTGGCAACAATGCTGCAATATTTTGAAAATATAAATGTATCGATGACGCTGAAATTGCATTTTTTGCATCATCATATTGATATTTTTTTAAAACAATTGCCCACCGAATCAGATGAGCAAGGGGAGCGATTCCACCAGGTCACAATGCCAATGGAAAAAAGATTCAAAGGCAAGAAGCTGGACGCAATGCTTGCAGAGGTTTGTTGGTGGAGCCACAAGGTGTGCCTGTGTGAGGATGGTGATATGGAAGACCCAGGAGACACTGGATTTAGAGATGTGCCTTTGGATCCTCTTTCTTCTTGTAGTAGTGCAGAGTCAGATCATGACCTTGAACCACCAAAAATATTTAAACCTTAACAGGCGTGAGTAGCAATGGTATGTTATTTATTTATTCTGTTAAAATTATATATTTTCTTATTTTAGTTCTGTTCGACAAACGTTACCTCGCGAACCCGCTTTGACTCCATCTTACCAAAAAGCGTTTTTATTAACAAAAATTCGGTAAATGAGAGCGTGATAAGAAAGTAATTGTGTTTCTCATTTTACCAGAAGTTACTATACTTTTTTCGGGTAAAATCGTAGCAGAATAAAATCATCGGCAGTTATTAATACACATGTTTTGCATTTGTATAAATAAACAAAAAAACTTAAACAAAAAATAAAAAAAAAATTATGAAATTGTTAATTGCGTTATAAAATAATTACTTTTTATTAATAAAATAAATATATTCATTTTTTCAAAAACATATCAGCATTGCAACAATAAAATGTTTAAATAGTAAATTTGAAAACAAGTAACAACAAAAACGGCATTAACCTATATAGTCTTTCTTTGTCGAAACGACAAACATTGGCTATGCAAAATAAGTGTGAGCAAAAAGATGTGCTTTCTAGGGTTAAGGAATGTTCGTATTAAGATGGCATGTACTAGAGAGTTGTTTATATTGTTGTTAGATATAATTTAGCTGAAGAAAGATTTCTTAAATTCCCAGTATTTAAGCCATTTCAGGACAAAATCATGAAAAAATCATAAAAAATAGCACTTTTTCCCAATTTTTTGCAATTTTGATGCAGTGGATGCAATTTTTTTGGGTCAGTCCATGTGAGAATTTTTTTGCTTTGGTTTGGATCTACAACTTTGCCAAAGACATAAAAACAAAATTCCGAACGGTTTATGATATATGGATTCCATAAAAATTTTCCTTTTTTAAAAAAATCATGTTTGGGTGCAAAAACTTAGGCTGTCCATAAAAAAAAATTTCGATGTAATCTGGCCAAGTCCGTTGCGGATTTTTTTAAGTTTCGATATACACTTCAAAAAAAAACCGGGTACGAAAGAGGAACCAATTTATGTGTTGCACTGTGTAATTATATAAAAAAGTAATAGAAATAATTTTTGCTTATTTCTAGCAAATATTAAAAATAAAAAGTGACAAATTTTTTATAGAATAATATGCGATATAATTTTTTGATCAGCTAATATATAATGAAATCTTATTATATATATCGATATACTAGAAATTTTGCTAAAAACAAGCGTGAAATATAAATGAATACATATAGCCACATATGTATAAATATATATAATTATATAAAGTTATATATGACTATATATAAACATTAACGCCTGCGGAAATTTTTTTGATAAGTTACTGGCCCTTAAACATTTAAAAAAAATACTTACTGGTTGTAATTTTGCAATATTATTATCAATAGCTTCTTTGATAGAATTCACATTTTCTTGCAATTTTTGTTGAAATTGATCCTTTAAAAAAAAAGAATACGCAACATAATTTAAGTTTTATTTAAAATTTTAAAAATAGACTTTCAAGAGCCCCATGACCATTGAAATTTTCTTTTTTGTTTTTAGAAAAAAATTATTTTTTACACTTTTCAAATCATTAAAAATTAATGTTTGAGAAAAAACTTCTGAAAGACTTTTTAGTAATTAATTTTAATTGTAAACAACGAATTAACAAATTACTATTTTTTTGAAAAAATTATTTCGTATACTTACAGGTTTTATTTCTTGCAATTGCTTAACAAAATCACTATTTTTGATTTGTTCTAATAATACATTTAAATCAAAAGCTGGAGGAGGCGCAGAAGTATCATCACGGCGTAAACGGGCCATTTCAACGAACTATATAAATGTTCAATATAAGTAAATTTTTCATCAAGATTATTAAGGATATGTTGTTAATTTAAAACCTACTTGGACACAGCATACAAAAGCTATAACAACCAAGAAAAATTTAATAGCGGCGGCCATTTTAAATTATTTAAATTTTTTGGAAAATTTCCTTAAATTGAACTTAACGGTTTAGGCTTAAAACTTGAACTGTAATCTTGAAAATTATTTTAATTAAAATGTTCACTTTCAATATAACAAAAAGTTTGACAATAAAAATACAATATAAGATAGAGATTATGGTGAAGCATGTAATAATTTGTAGTTGCGATTACAACTAACATATCACAAACATAAGTACTATTGTACTCTATTGAGAAACATAAAAAATATTTCAAATCTTTACATTGAGATGGTCGATCATAATCATTTATGTTTTTACAAATTTACAAATAGTACGTTTTTATGTATTTACAAACCGAGGGAATAATATTTTATTGTAGCGCCCCAGTTGACTAGTTTGAAGCGTACTAGCTTATCAGTGCAGAGGTCACGGATTCGATTCCGACCAGACGATCTGTACTGTTTACACTACAACGAGCTGATACACTTCATTGCTACAGCTCGTTTATACACATAATGTAAATAACAGCTAATTTTTAGTAATTAAAATTTGTTTTTAAATAATAAAGTCATATTCAATTAATTTTGTAATTGCTTCAATTATATTTATCATTTTCAATTAAATCAATTACAATATTATTTGATTTTGTTCTTGTTATTGAGCAAAGTTTTTAATTGGATATTGTAATTATATGATTAATAATAATTTAAAAAAAAAAAATAAAATCAACAAATTTTAAATACAAATTATATGGAAATACCTATACTTATATTTGCAATTTATAATATTTTCACACAAAATAATAGACTGAGAATTTACTAGTTTAAATATTGATTACTGATAGCAATAGAAAAATTCGTTCAGACATCTCTTTATATTCATAATTATTAAAAAAACATTTTTAGGTTTAACCCTCTAATGAGTACACATTTTAATTGCAATTTTTTTGTTTAAATTGTAATTATAACCTGGTTAGAAGAGATTTCTTTCGGCAAACAATCGTTTAAAGTTAAGTTATTTGATAAAAAAAAAAGATTCGATTTTCTCAGAAAAATCGATATCAAAAAAGAAGAGTAGGGCATTTACAAGGGTAGGTCAATAAGTCCGTGACTTTTTGAATAAAACACAGTTTTTTTTTGCAAAAAAAAATATTGTTCAACATAATCTCCCTTTGCTCAATACACTTAGTCCAACGTTTCTCCAATCCTTTCCAAAAAATAGGATTTTTCGAGATCCATGAAATAGGCATTTGTTTGATCAATAATATCATCGTTGAAGCTAAATCTCTTTCCACCGAGTCATTTCTGTAGGTTTGAAAATAGGAAATAGTCACTGTGAGCTAAATCCGGAGAATAAGACGAATGAGGGGGCAATTCGTAATCTACTTCGTGGATTTTTGCCATGGAAACTAAGCTGTCACACGATTCCGTTGGTGGTCGATTGTGAGCAAACGCGGCAGCCATCTTGCGGAAAGCTTTCCCATACCCAAATGATCGTTCAAAATTGAAACCACTGAGTCATGTGAAATGCCTAGTCTTCCAAAAACTATCGTACATTCAATCTCCGATCGGCCAACACCATATCGTAAATTTTTTCAATTGTTTTGGGTGTAGAGACCTCAACTGGGCTTCCAGAACGTTTGGCATCTTCCGTGCTTGTAAGGCCACACCGAAAGTCAGTAAACCACTTTCTTACTATTGAAATCGATGGTCCCCATAGTATTTATCAAGCTTTTTCTTGGTTTGATTGACGGTTTTTTTTTGCAAAAAATAATGTTTAATGAGCACTCGAAATTCACTTTTTTCCATTTTCAAGAAAATCCACAGTTTTGAATAGCTGTTAAACGCAAAGTAAATGACGTAACTTGCTCAAAATTTGACAGTAGTCTATTAACAGGTGGTACTTAATGGGAGCAGTGTTGCATTTTATATAACTACGAGGAAAGTTCGAAAAGTCACGAAAAGTCCGCCCACGTAGTTCATAGTATTAGTATTAGTTCATTTATTTGTTTAAAATGTACTACGAACTTATTTTAGATCACTGTAATCACAAATGTGTTAACATAAAGTTTGAATTAAAAAATGCGTGTTTTTTTTTGTTAATTTTAAATTAGATATTTTTTATTAAAATTATTTTATTATTTAGGCGGTGGGTTTTGGAGCAAAAGTTTTACTTAAAGTTTGCATAATTTCCTTAATGGTATCTTCGGCTTTGCCTTTGTTTTCTTCAAAGTCTCCTTGAAGAGTTTTCAATTTAGCTTCAACTTCCTATAAAATAGAATATTATATTAATACAATTAGTGAGCAATAATAACACGAAAATGAATTAATAAATAAATTTATATGGTTTTGATAATCAATTCTATATAAATACTAGCTGACCCAGCAAACGTTGTTTTGCCATGTAAATAATTTCTAGGGAATTTCTAGTGTAGAAAAAAAAATAACTAACTTATTGGAAGTGTATAAGGATGTAGAATATGATTAAAAAAGGCATGGAGTGCTGTGAACGATGAGGGAATATAAAAATAACAAAACACCAAACATTAATTTTTTGAATTTATATAATAATTATAATTATTTATATCATTAATTCATTACATAATATTAATCTCTTAATGCTACAGCGTGAACAATATATTTTGTTAGCCAGTCTTTAGCTAATACAAACAAACTTGATGGTTTACCCACTCGAGAGCATGCAGCGTATAATTGTCCGTGTGAAAAACATGGTGTACTCAAATCTAAGCCACAAACAGACATTGGTTGACACCGGTAGACACATGGAGGGGATAATTTACCAAGTGATAATAATTGATGTTATCGAGCGGGATAAAAAATGATAAAAAAAATTATGAAAATGACTATTAAAAAGCAGGGGTTGGTGATAGAAAAGTGAAAATTTAAGGTTGTATGTATTTTTTAATGCCACATAATACAAAAATTAAAAAAAAAAAAAAAAAAAATTTTGAGATGGACACCCCTAATCACTTAGAGGTTTGAAAATAGATAGTAGCCAATTCTCAGTTACTGAATATGCATACAAAATTTCAGAAGAATCGGTAAAGCCGTTTCGAAGGAGTATGGGAACGATTATTGTGACACGAGAATTTTATATATTAGATTTCGGACATGGTAGAGAATATATGTTAGGTAGCGATAGTCAAATATGGCAGATGAATATATTTGGTTATGGCGGTGTGTGCGCACAGTCAAATTTTTTATCGTTAAAAGTTTTAATATTTTTGTCCAATACTGTATTGAGATATGACTCAAAAATCAGTACCTCAAAAATTTTTTCCTACAAAATTTTAACCCTACATCAATTTTTGTTGGTCATTTCATTTCAGTTCTTTTTTTTTCTTTTAAATCATGAAAAACCTAAATTGTAATTTATTACTGTGTAAAATAATAATGCGAATGAACTTTTCCAAAATTTTGATTTGTTAATGACTAAAGTAAAAATTTAACTAGGAAGTACTGAAATTACCCATGAAAACTGCAATTGTAAGATTAAAATGTTCTATAAAAAATACCTTATCAAATTTTTTTCTAAGTAATCTGAAGACTGAATTTAGCCGGCAAGAACTTTTGTCAAAAAAAAAAATCAGAAATTGATCATAAAATTTGAGTGAACCCACACAGCGCCTAAAGCTCTGGGAGTTTCACTATACCAATCTTATACATTCGTCCTGTATAAGAATCGTCCACGCCCGAAATGCTTAGTTGCCTGCCTCACTCAAATTTTGCAAATTTATTGGTTGTAATGACCAAATTCGAGTGGTATTTTCTAAGGTACAGTTTTTTCAATTTATAGGAAATTCACTTTAAAGCTTAACGCAGTTTTAAGCAATTTTATTTTCCAGAATTATTGAAATTTACTGAAGTTTTTCACTCAAAACTAAAATTTATTTATAATCTTAAATTAATAAAGACTGTTTTATATGTTTACTTACAGGTTTAATTTCAGCAACATTTTTCTCAATACCTTCTTTGATGGCATTGTAACCGGCTTCGAATTTTTCTTTGAATTGTTCCTAAAAAATAAAGAAATTAAAATAGTTATACAGTATAGTTCTAGAAGATTTTTTATAATTTTCATTTTTTTTTTTTTTGATTTCTTATAATTTTCAATTTTTGATTTTTTTATAATTTAAAATTTTTGATTTTTTTATAATTTTCATTTTTTGATTTTTTATAATTTTTAATTTTTAATTTTTTTATAATTTTCATTTTTTTAATTTTTTATAATTTTCAATTTTTAATTTTTTATAATTTTAATTTTTTGAAATTTTATAATTTTCAATTTATGATTTTTTTTTTATAATTTTCATTTTTTGATTTTTTATTATTTTAAAGCATTTTCAGACTTTTTCTTGCAGGGATTTTATAATTTGTTATAAAAAAACTGACAAGGAAAGTACACTAACACGATTTTGAAGAAATTTTTTATAGAAAAAAGAAATCTAAGTACTTTTTCGGCCACTTCGCTTAAGAAATAGAGGGAAGAAATTCAGAAATTTTTTTTTATAAAATTCGAAAAATCTTTATATAAACTGCAGCAAAATAAAATATTAATTTGATATACATAATGTCTATGTGAACCCCCTAAAACTCCAAAGAGACCCAACAGCAGCGGCAGGTTGATCTTAGATTTATTTTTTCTTTTATATACAAAAATTCATGGAATATTTACAGGTTTCATTTCTTGGAATTGTTTAACAATAGCACTATTTTTGATTTCTTCCAACAAAACATTTATATCAAAGGCTGGAGCAGCTGGTTCATCACGGCGTAAACGGGCCATTTCAACAAACTAGAAAATACAAGAAATTCTTTTAAAATTAGCAAGCAATTTTAAAAAAGGACTTTCAGTATATTTTATCTAATTGAAAACTTACTTGCATGCAGCATACAAGAGCTACAATAACCAAGAAAAATTTCATAGCGGCGGCCATTTCTTTTCTTTTTTAATTTTTCTTTAAATTGAACTTCACGGTTTAAGCTTAGAACTTGAACTGTAATTTCTAAAATAATTTTATTCAAAATATCAACTTTTACTTTAATTTCAAGATGAACATTATATACAACATAAACTACAGATAATGCTGTACTATATTGTAAATATTTTTGTTGTAGTTGTGATAACATAAGTTTAAGATAAGTATATGTTGTGGCAGTGTATTGTTAAACATAGTTTAAATTTTTATAATCTTTAAATTTAAATGGACAAAGTAGTGATTATACCCATTTACGAATTTAAGTATTTGCTTTTTAAAAACACTGAGTTTAATATTATATCTAAAACTACTGAAAATGACACTTAAAACAAAGACGTATTAGAGTTGTTCAATAAATGGATATTAACAAATCTGAATGAGGAATTTTTTTTAGTTTGTACAAGTTGGTTGAAACGTTCCTGCGCTCACCAAGAGATGGCACTGCTAGCTCCAAACTTTTTTTTTCTCAAGTTGGTATAACTGTCCTGAGAACACATGCAAAGTTGCAAGTCATTCTATCAATTCTTTCTTTTTTTACAAGCCATTTGAAGCTGACGTGTCATTGATTTTTTTTAATATGGAAAAAATTTAATATCGTGCAGTCATTAGATTCTTTGTTTTGAAGGGTTTAAAAGCAAAGGAAATTTATGAACAATTGTTAGAAGTGTATAAGGAGTCCTCACCTTCAAAACGCACCGTTGAATTTTGGGCTGGTAAATTTAAACGTGGTCGTACCAGCCTTAAAGACGATCCACGCGAAGGACGACCAAAAACTGCAACCACAGCAGAAATCATTGAGCAGGTACATAATATGGTTAGTGAAGATCCAAGTTTAATTAAGCGTGAAATTGCTAATTCCATAGCCATCTCAGATGAATGAGTACTCCATATTTTACATGAAGAATTACGTATGAAAAAACTGTTTGGAAAGTTAGTGCCGCACACATTAGCAAAAACTGGATCGAAAACAAATTTCTCAGCGTAATTTGAAGCATTTTAAGCCGAATAAAACCGACTTCTTGCGTCGTTTTATAACTATAAATGAGACTTGGATCTACCAACAAGATCCTTAATTGAAACAAGAACGTTTACTGAAGCTGGTTGTTCAGCTCCAAAGCAGGTGAAGTCACAACGATCAGCAAAGAAGGTTATGGCATCAGTTTTTTGGGATGCAAAAGGAATTTTGTTGATTGATTATCTTCAGAAAGGTAAAACAATCAACTCTGAATATTATTGAAGCCTTTTGGATCAGCTGGATGAAAAAATTCGTGAGAAAAGACCTGGTTTAAAGAAGAAAAAAATCATTTTTCATCAAGATAATGCACCTGCTCACAAAAGTGTTTTGGCGATGGCTAAATTCAAAGATTTTAAGTACGAATTGCTTGAACATCCACCGTATTCACCAGATTTGGCTCCCAGTGACTTCTTCAGAAATCTCAAACAATTCCTTCGTAGAAAGCATTTTTCGTCGAATGAAGAGGGCATAGCAGTCGTAGACGGTTATTTTGCAGAGCTTCCGGAAAACCATTATAAGGATGGGATAAAATTATTGGAAGATCATTGGAACAAGTGTATTGAGCTTCTAGGAGATTATATTGAATAAAAAAATATATTTCGTAACAAAAGCAGTATTCTTTCATATCGAGCGCAGGAACTTTCAACCAACCTGTATATAAGAATTTCTTAATGACTGGATAAATCAAAGTTTCGGCAGAATTCTATGAAGATTAAAAATTACTTTTTTTAAGTAAATTTTGTTATTCCGCGTAGGTGCGAACTGGCTAAATAAAATCTAAACTAAATTTAGGTTCCGAAATTTCTTTAAAATTTTAAAATATTTTTCAAAACAATTTTAAGACCTTTTATAAATTTGTATTTAGTTTATAATTTATTTAGCCACCTCGCACAGGGCTCAAATATATTTCTTAAGCAAAATGATTGTCATATATACATATAATTGTAATTAATTAATTGTAATTAATCTTTTCGAAAAGGTATATAAACTAAAAAGTTGTTAAATTTTAAAGTTATTTTTAAAATCATTTAACTGTGATATCCAAGAATAAGTTTTATTGTTTGTGTAAAATTTTCTAGGACATTATTTTTTAAATTCTCTAGATATATTTTTGTTTTTTTTTTTTAATTTTATTTTTATTCAAGAGAATAACTCTTTTTCCATTTTTATCAAGTGTATAACTTTAAAATGTGGGATTGACAACAGATGGCGTATCTTTTACACATAGTTTAAACATAGTTTACACATAGGAGGGTAAAAATCTGCCATTTATTTTCACTTAGTCATTGAACGAAATAGTGTAAACAACAAAGTTTGTCGTTGCTTGGAATATGTCGAATTTTGTCCCAATAAACATGAATTGCGGGAAGTTTTGATTTACTTCTTCAATTTGAAAAAACGTGCAGCTGAAGCATATTGATTGCTCACTGAAGCTTATTCTGAATATATTCCATCGTTTTCAATGTGCGAGAGATGGTTTGTGCGGTTCAGAAGTGCTGATTTTGACACGGAAGACATAGACCGCCCAGGTAAGCCAAAAAAGTTCGAATATAATGAATTGAAGCCATTACTTGATGAAGATTGTTGTTAAACTCAAGAAGAACTTTCAAAATTATTGGCAGTCACTTAAGCAGCAATTTCAAAACGTTTGCAAGCAGCAGTTATTTTGTTTTTTTGTCTAGGAATCCATATGATTCAAAAGGTCATAGTTAACGATGGCCAACCCAGCAAAACCATTGTATCAACTACTTACCGGCCTATTTACTCTCTTAATTACGTTTGTTCGCGATGAGCCCAAAAGTAATGAGTGATCATTACCTTCTCACTTACAAAAAAAAAAACACAAAGTTATGGGTGGTCGTTACCCTCCCGCTTACGAACAGCCAAAAAATAATGAGTACCCATTACTTTTGGGCTCATCGCGAACAAAAGTAATTAAGCGAATAAATAGGCTGGTAAGTAGTTGATACCAAATTTTCGGATTGGTGGAAGGAGGATAGTAGGGTAAAATTGCTCACTTCTGACCCCGTGGTCGGATTTTTTTGATCTTGGGCTTGTTGCAAAAGCCTTTGGGAGACCTTTCAGAATGAAAAGTGAAATCGCCCAGATACAAGGCTTTTAAATAAAAAAAAAAAAATTGGAAAATAAGACATAAGAACGTGAACATAACGTCAATTTTCTCTTAAAGATAGCCCTACCTCTTACCTTTCCAAAATACCCTAAAGGAAGCCTAGAGGTCTTACCGTTCCAAAGTTATGACCATTTGACTGAAATGCAAACATTTTTTTTTTTGTTTATGGAAGCGAAATAACAGCACACACTCATTTGTTTTTGTAAATTAACATTAAAAAAAATGTTTGCATTTCAGTCAAATGGTTATAACTTTGGAACGGTAAGACCTCTGTTCATAGCTAACGGTGTCCAATATTTTTAATAAATTTATATTGTACCAATATTTCACAATAAACGCAAACAAATTTGCCAAAAATCCCACATTTTTAAGTAATACACCCAATTTTTTTCTAATTTCTATTTTTTTTTTCTATATTTTACAATTCATTGAGTTTAGTTCACTAATAGAGCTGATTTATTTAAAAAAAAAAAAAACCTTTATACAGAATTTTACTAATGTTTAGTAGCGGTAATTAAAATTTGTTTCTGAATTTAGCAAATCAATTTTAAATTACAGTTTACTGCAATTTAGTAGCGCTTACTAGTTTTTTATACTAATTTCATTGTACTAATATTATTAATATTTAGTACATTTTTTTTGCTGATTTTAAATTCCACTTTGCAAAAACTTTACTAAATTTAGTAGCAGCTACTAATTTTAAGCAAGAAATAAAAAATTCAGTTGCCCCTACAAACTTTTTTTGGTGAGTTTGCCAACAAAGCAGGTTTTTCGTTTGTGTCTGTCAAGAAAAAAAAATTTAAATAAACCAGAGCTGCCTTAAATAATTTCAATAAGAAATTCTTAATAATATTGAATAGTATTCAGTAAATACAAAAACAAAGTCAGACCACTATCCTGTTTGGGCTTTTTAGAATTAAACGAGTTATATTAATTTTTTTGTTTTTATTTTTTTTTTAATTAATTTTTTCTATTTAAAAACAATTTTATTTATGCTGTTTTAGCAGCGACAACATTTTTGTTGAAGCTTTCAACAATATCTTTACCGAAACTTTCGAATTTATCCCTATTTGCTTCAAAATTTTCTTGAAGAGTTTTCAAACCCTCTTGGAATTTTTCTTGTACTTGTTCCTATAAAAAGAAAATTAAAAAATTAAATAAAAATTACTCTGGCAATTAAGAAAAATAGGAATGCGATTATGTTTTTCCTGCTGAATCTTAAAACTGAGCTCAATAATTTAATATAACGAAGTCGAACCCTAACAAATTCTAATTTTTCCGAGCTTTGTAATATTATTTACAAGTGCCAAAAGAACACTGTTCATAAAAAAAAGTTAGTTCTTTAATAATATTCGAAAATAATAATTAGGCTTCACTTAAAGATAATTTTTTTTAATATTTAACACACCGAGGCTATAAATTATAAGATCTCAAAATACGATTTTAGTGATCTTTCTCCAATGTCCATTACAAAAACTGACAAGATGAAATATTTTAAGGAACAGATTCGAATTCAGCATGAAAAATTTACAGCATTTGGAAATTGTACTTCCAAATCGAGATATTATTTTTTACTTACGGGTTTAATTTGTTGCAATTGTTTCATGAGTTCGCTATCCTTGATTTGGTTAATAAAATCATTGAAGTGAGCGGCAAAATCAAAGGTTGGCTCAGAACCAGCAACAGGTTGATCACGTGGTATGCGGGCCATTTCAACAAACTAAAAATAATAAATAAAATTAGTCTTTCATTAAGGACTTTAAGGATATTAAAATAAAAACTTACCTGCACGCAGCATACAAGAGCTACAATAACCAAAAACAATTTCATAGCGAAGGCCATTTTTTTTTAATTCCAAATTTTAAGTTAGTCTTTAAGTTGAACTTCACGGTTCAAGCTTAGAATTTAAACTACAATTTTGAATAATTCTTCATTAAAATTTTGACTTAAATTTAAGCATAAAATTTCAACATCAAACGTGTTTTTTTGATAATGATAACATTTTAACCTTTTATTGCAGAAATCTGCAAATAAATTCATAGAAATTGCAAAAATTTTATATAAAAAAAATTATATTAGTTTGAAAGAATAGATAACATCTATCTTTTGCAGAAATACTTTTTATTTTCGTTGGCTTTTTGATTTCCTAATAGTAAATGCAGATTTGAAAAACACGTTTTGAAGGAATTTTAGAAAAGGCCCTAAAGGAAATATAAGCAAAATATAAAATTTCACAGCTTAATTGGTTTTTGATTTGACAGCCAAAACAAACAAAACAAAATAATAAAAAAACATTAAATTTAACACGTTTCGAGAAAGTCACTGATTGTCAGAGTACAAAATTTATTATCACGATTTATATACATTGATTCCAATGTTTCCAAGTTGGAACAAAGGGCCGTATTAACACGATGAAGCAAGATTTTTCACATCGTACATGATCGATTTTACCGGCAAAGCGAAAAGCTTTCTCATACCCAAGTGATCGTTCAAAATTGAAATCACTGAGCCATGTGGGATGCCTATGTCTTCCACAATCTATCGCACATTCAATCTTCGATCGGCCAACACCATATCGTGAATTTTTTAAATTGTTTTGGGTGAAGAGACCTCAACTAGGCGTCCAGAACGTTCGGCATCTTCCGTGCTTGTAAGGCCACAACGAGTCAGTAAACCACTTTTTTACCATTGAAATCGATAGTGCAGACACCCCATAGTATTTATCAAGCATTTCCTCGGTTTGATTGGCGTTTTTTTCGCAAAAAATAATCTTTAATGAGTACTCGAAATTCACTTTTTTTAATTTTCAAAAAAACAGCTGTTAAACGCAAAGTAAATGACGAAACTTGCCCAAAATTTGACAGTAGTCTATTAACAGGTGGTACTTGATGGGAGCAGTGTTGTATTTCATATAACTACAAGGGAAGTTCGAAAAGTCACGGACTTATTGATCCGCCTTCGTAGATATTGCTACTTAAAAATTAAGAATGTTTAAAAAATGCTGCCAAGTCTTAGAAATTATTGTCTTTTCTCTTTTAAATGTAAACAAAAATATTTGTCATAAAAATATTTGAAATTTTTATATTTTTAATTTGATAAGATATTAAAAACAACAAAAGCTAACAAATGAATTATGTGTCTGTAAGTAAATGTAGAGCGGAGCAAACAATATAATTGCTTTTGTACAAAGGCGGTTCCAAATGTTGAAATTGCATTTGTTAACAAAAAATAAGGAAGACAGGTAAGTAGGGATAGTCGTTTTTGACAAGTAGTTATAGATAAAGATATAAAATTCGAAAAAAACTAACCTAACTAAACTAAGTTTATTTAAATAATTTAAATTTATTAATTGTTTATATTTTATTTTTTCAAAAGCTGAATGCTGTGTAAACTATATTATGAAACTGGATTTTCGAAATATCTGCTTATGAAACTGGATCTGATTTCAAATCCAGTTATGGACTAGATCTTCACCAAAATCCAGATTCATTTTCTTTATTTGTCACTGTTGAGAAATCAAAAAATTTTCTAAATAAACAAGAACTGCCTTCAAACAAAGTTCAATAAAAAATTCTTAAAAATATTCAATACTTTTTGCTAACAAAGTTTGGCGAGACTGGCAATTTCGCTATTTGGTTTAGGCTGAATTTTCGCCTTAAGCCCATTCACAATTGCGAGGTACATTTTTGTTCCTTTTTCATTTTTAAAATTTTTTTACATGTCATATTTTCACTCTGCATTACTACTCCATTACTGTAAATTTAGCTAAAGAATTTGAAACAATTACATTTCTAACGATTACTAACATGCCTATCAAGCTTAGTTGTGCGAAATTAAAAAAAATCGTCTCAAGAGTGCTAATTCAAGCAAATAATGCGGTTTCCCGAAAATTGCTTTTTACGGCATATACATTTTCTTATTGTGAATGGAATTAAATTAAATTTATTTTGCTTTAAACCCCATTCACAATTATGGAGTTCTTTATTTTGCAGAGTGCATTTTGTTCTCCTCTATTTTGCCTTTAGTAGAAAGTTAGTAGAAAAATTTGTAAACAGTTAACAATTTTTATATTTAATATTTTGTACTGATTTTTAGTAAAAAAAATTATTATTTAGTATTTTTTTTTTGCTGTTTACATTTTACAAATTACAGAACTTTTACAGAATATTTACAAGTTTTTTTTGCTAATATCAGAAATCGTTTTACAAATTTTTGAAAACCGATTTGCTAAAATTAGTAAAAAAAATATTTTATAAAAGTTTATATTGAAGGAAATTTTATTTCTAAAAATTAAAACTTATACATACAAACTTAAATTGCCTTAAAATGTTACATAAAATGAAAAAAGGGATCGAAAGTGAAGATACTTTTCACAGCCAACTCATGTCCAAAAATAGAACATCCACTTGAAATAACACTAAAAAACTTTTTTAATTCTAAAAATCAGCCCTTTAAACAATTAAAATTTCACCTTAAAATCCAAAAAATTTACTAAATTCGTCTTTGATTTTTTTATTTTGTCTAAAATATTTTTTGAAAAAAAAATAATAAATAAAAAAAAATGTTCGATAAAAAATTATAAATTTGTAAATTCGAACTCGTAAGGCAATTTCAAAAGAAATTAGCAGCTTTAAAGTGTAACAAGTGTACCTTAAAATAATTGAGTTAATTTGTGCATTTTAATATTTTTTTTTATAAATTAAAATTTTGCTATATTTTACAATTCATTTAGTTTACAGCGTTTTACTAAAATTTAGTAGCGCTTACTAATTTTGTATGCTAATTAGATTGTACTAATATTAATAATTAGTATTTTTTTTTTGTTGATTTTAGCAAACCAATTTTAAATTCCACTATACAAAAGGTTACTAATTTTTTCTACTAATTTAATTGTATTACACGTCAGCAGACATCTCAACAAAAAAAAAATAGCAAAAGAAGAGAAAAAGAAGCAGTGATTTTGATTCCGGTGTTGTGAAAATTTGGTTTGGAAACAATGATTTTTACATAGGGGTGTCATGATCCTTTTTCATTGCATCTAAAGTCCTATTTATGGTTTAGTGAAAAATTCAATCTTTTGTTGTTCTCAAGTAAAATATGAATTTGTAATTTAGATTTCAACAGGACATCAGTAGTCAGGCGTAAGCCTCATTTTCACAATCTCCTGTTAGCTTCTACCTGGGAATTTGAATGACACAAATCACTTTAACCTAAACCATAGTTATAAGTGTTATATTTATATAGAAATATCTATGATTAATGTTTAACTTTGGTTGTTTTTAAAATAAGTTACCCGTAATAGATCTGAAAAGTGTTAAATTTTATAAAAAATCACACTTTTGGAAGTTGTGAAAAAGAACTTCCTTAGAAGAGGAAAATCAGAACTAAACGATACTTTTGAATCAATGAAAATTAAATTTTTTAAGAATCACTTTCATTTATTTTCGCTTGGATGTGTTTCTAAGATTGGCAAAAAATACCGCTGGGCTCAAATTAGCAAAATTTTCCGTAATAACAACAAAATTTTCAGTTGTCATTACAGACTTTTTTTGGTGAGTGTATTGTAAGAGGATTACTCCAAAATTGTAAATAAATCCTTAAAGCCAGATATACTGGAGTACTTCACTGGAACATTTTGGAAGTAAGCACATACAGAATACACTTCGATAAGCCATGGAACCCTATACTCCTCAATAACGCGAAATACTCGAAACTTTATTGCAAACAACGATTTTCTATTCAAAATCATCTTGAGCGAAGAGGCCTATTTAATCTGATACGTAAACAAAAAAAAAATTTGCGCTTTTTGGGCAGCTCACAACAAAAACGGACATTTTGAAGTATGATTTTACGGGTCGCCTAATGTCTTAATTTGGCATTTTTCAGTGGCCAGCAAGATCGCCCGATTTAACAGCTCCAGATTTTTTTCTTCGGGGTTTTTTGAAGTCACCGGTTTATGTCAACAAGCCACAGGGAACATTTGACAAGAGTGCGAGAGTTTACAACGCGAAGTTATCTTCATAACATAGGCAAATGCTCAAATGATCATTACCAGTGGCTGCGGCGACCACTTTACCGATATAATCAGTTTTTAGAGGGTTAAAACTAATTGTAAACATTATCATAAAAGGAACTTGAAAACCGAGGACAAAAAATGCATTCATCGGAAATGCATTATATTAAAGTTTATTAAATTTAAAATATAACATGAAATAATTTATTTCTATTGTTATCAATTTTGGAAGAGATATGTATATAGTGCTATTGTTTTCAATTGGCAAACTTGCTTTTTGAAACTTATCAGTTGCTAATACATAAAATTATATAACTCAGACTTGTGATACGATTTGAGTTCAGTGATTGGAACATTTTTAATTTTGTTTGCTTGCACTGATAAACAATCTTTCATACATTTAGTTTAATATATTTTTTTAAATGGGCATTTATGACCCCAGTTGCAGAATGAGATAAGTGATAAGCTTAGATTTTAATTTAAAGCATAAATTTGAAAAACAAAAAAAGCAAAAAAAGGCAAATATTCGATTGAACAATTTAAATTCTAAAACAAGCGTTCATATTATGGACTGTACTCTCGTAAAGTGTGTATTCTTTTTGTGTAGCCGAATTTAGGGTGTACCATAAAATTCAAAATGGATTTAGATAGATATAAAAATATGATTGAATTTGCAGATGTATAGAAATTTGCATAAAACTATTTTCATAAACTTCGACTTCGTTGAGTTTTGTAAAAAACTTTTCAGACCATCGGGAAACCCTGAAAATTAAATATTTCCACGTAAAATAGTTCAAAATGTTATCACTGCTAACTGTGCATCTTTGAATCGCTTTTATGATGATTTTTGCCAATAGTTTGAAAAATATTTTTGTTTAAATAAGAATTACAGCAACACGATTTTAATCAGATTGTTTTCTTTTAAATATTTAATTTGTAAAAAAAAATATGGGTCCTTTGTTAAAAATTATACTGCTGTTATTAAGTATATTCTGTTTTATGCAGGTATTTAATATTTTTTTATCACTTCACATGAATTAAAAAAATTAAATAATTTATTTTAATTTGTTATACACAGTTTGTACAATTGGCACGTTTACCACGTCAAACCAAAGCCACTGATAAGGATGTTCAAGATCTAAGCAATATTTTAATAACAAAATTACAAGAATCCTTAAAAGATTGTGATGACACTGTTAAGGTAATGTATATAAAATTTGTAATGATTATATTAATTTAATTTATATATGAAATGCGTGTTAATTGTATAAATTATTTTTAATTACAGAATATAATATCATGTGCTAAAAACTCTTTACAGCAGCCTAATAGAAATCCCGTTCCAGTTGCGGGTTAGATTAGATGTTATGACTTTCTGAATTCAGATTTATACTGAAATACAAAATAATTGTGAAAATATGAATATATTTTAAAATATGTGTATAATGCTACGTTAATACTGAACACCAAAATATAAATTTTCGTTTCTTTCCAGTTGTCGATTTAAAATTTTTATGGAATTTGAAAGTCAAAATCTGGAAAAAAAAAATAAATGAAAACACATATTTTGAGATTCGCTATGAACGTAGTAAAAATATATTATTGCCCAAAAACTGATTTCATATTGTGTTAACCCTTCTGCACTACTTGGGTAATTTTGACCCAATTTTGGTTTTCAAACGCAAAATTTTTCCTTTTAATTATAAGATATTAACGTGAAACTTTAATTTATCCATAACAGGGACGAAAATTATGCTTTTAAAAGGAAATAATAAAATTTAAGTTTTTCCTCCCCCCTCCACATTTCAAAACACGATTTACACACACTCAATATCCTTTGGGTCAATATGACCCAACAAGCGATATTGCAAGTTTAATTCCACTTAACCATTTTTTCCTATTGAATATAATTGAATTGAGTTCATCTTCATTCACATCATCTTTCAGTTAAATAATCAATAAAATCGCTTTCATTGAATATTTTTTTTAATTCAAAATTCAAAAAATATAATTCTAGAACTTTTGTCTAATTAGAATATTTTCTTTCAATGAGTTCAGTTTAATTTTTGGCGATCAGCGTGCATATATATATATATATTTTTTTTTTTAATTCATCATAATTGACTATATTTACATAATGACACAAAAAAAAGTAAGTTTTGTAAAATAAAATTTATAATATATGATCAAATCAAAAAGGTGTTGAATTATATGGAAATAATTGGCAAAACATTGATATGATAGAGCTTGATGCATAACTTAAGTTACAAATAATGGCAGGTGTTTATAAATTTCATGTAGAAAATTTCATTAGCTTGTGGAATGAAAAAAAACGGAAGACCTATTTTTCGAGGAACAATGAGTCTCAAGCGATTTGCGAGCATATCAAAGTGCATACGGTTCACGCAGAGAAAAAACATGGTTGCGACATGATCACTGCTAATATATTGTGCTTGCTGCAATCTGGTATGGTTGCCACAACCATGTTATTGGTTTTTTAACCAACAAAATGGTCGCTACCATCATTATTATACTAAATATTTTACTATTTTATGATTGACACCTGCTATTTTATAACATGATTGGGTGTAACCATATTGTGGTAACAAAAACTCTGACTATGAAAAAAATAAGATAATTTTGCAACCATAAAATTCTGGTAACAATCAATAAATAATTATACATCAAATAAAACATGACTTTGAAATTTACAGTCATAATATTGTCTTGTTTTCATAAAAACCAAAACTTTATCAATTCAGTCAGTTTGTTTTTACTACAAAATGTCTTAAAAAAACAATCATATATTGTTAAATGCTGTGATTTTATATTTATAATATATATATGAGAATCATAATATGCTTATTAATGTGCCATAACATGATATTAGATAGTCATACTATGTATATTAATAATCGTAATATAATAAGAAAGATGATATAATATAGTTATAGGGACTATAATATGATAACATTTTGAGTATACTATGATTACAGGCGATCATATTCAAGATCGTAATATGTTTATTAAAATCATAATATGGTAATTTTTTAATAATAATATAACTGTAGGGACTATATTATGGTAAAATTATGGTTATTTTATTATCATAATATGATAACCATATTATAGTACGACTATGGTTGGTACAATCATAAACCCAAAAATGTATGATGCTCTTCGAATATGATTGTCCCAACCATGTTTTTTCTCTGCGTGTTTTACATTTCGGAAGATAGAGAAGAAAGAAGATTTCGAGACAAACTAGTACCGATAAAAAACGTTTGGGAAAAGTGGAGTAATCAGCTCAAAGTTTTTAACAATCCACATGAAAATGTTACTGTAGATGAACAATTGGTTCCATTTCGATGCGGTGCAGTTTTAGGCAATTTTTTTTCATCAAAGCCCGCCAGATATGGCATATGGATATGGAAAATGGAAGTGTACAAAAGCAGAGCAAGAAATACACAGCCAGAAAAAAGTCAAAGTGAGACTTTTGTACTTCTTATTACATTTGTTATATATCCATATTTTTAATTTAGGTGAGAGACTGGTGCTAACATTATCAGACCCTCTCCCAAAGGGATGCACAATTACATGTGATAATTTTAATTTTTAATTTTTAATTTTTTTTTACATACAATCTTGCCATTCAACTATAGCATCTTATGTTAAAAAAAATACGTCCTCCTCTTAAGTGGAATTTCAAACTTCAGACGCAGGCTTTACCTAGTAGAACTTGCAGATCAGCTAATAAATGAGCATATTTTGCGAAGAAAGGTTTTGCCACATGGACCATCAGCAAGAAATCTTGTTAAAAATATTCAAGAACAGAATGATCTCAAAACAAAATAGTACAAATACACCATTGTCCAGTAATTTACCAAATAAACGACAGCAGTGTTTCTTTTGTCAACATTGAAGGAATTCAAATAAGTATTCCGCTAAATGTGATTCTTGTAAAAAATTTATTTGCAAAGAGGACATAGTCACATTGTGTATAAATTGTCACACAAATTCTTAAATTTTTATACATTAGTATTAAAAATATAATTATTATTTTATTTTTCAAAACAAAAGGCTGAATTTAAAATTAAATTTTATTTTATATATATTTTTATTTTAATAATTGCTCAGGAAGGGCTTATTTATTTAAGTTTTCATTATTTGTTATTATACTAAATAAAAAAACCACAAAACAAATAAATTTCCTATATTAAATATGAAATTTTGTTTACATTTTAATGTTGGGTCATATTGACCCAAATGATCATAAGAAGGGAACATATCCAAGGGATGCAGTAGGGTTAAGCTATTTTCGAAAATATTTCAAAAATATGGAGTAAGTAGTCAAAAATATTTAACTCTTGAGTACAGATTTGTTTTTCTCAACAATTAATATTGTTCTGTTAAGCAAAAGGCTCATGCCTAATTTGTTCAGATCTCTTATCGTCAACAAATAAAAAAATTATAGTTAAGCCCAAACTAAATAGCAAAAGTATCAGTAAATAGAAAATTAAAATTATTTAGCCAGAGAAGGCGAAAAGACAAAATTTAATGCAAAAATACATTTTGAAAAAAGCAAAACAAAAGTAAAAAATTGGGAAAATACTTTTTTGATAGAAATAATGTAAGAAACTTCAGAAGTGAAATTATGTAGGTGAAAAACAATTTTTAGGTGAAAAGGTTTTTTGGATGTAAAAACAAATTTTGTAATTGGAAAAAAATTTTAAGGTGAACAAAATTTTAGTAGTGAAAAAAATTGTTTGAGGTGAAAATATCTGAGATGAATATAACATATTATTCAATTTTAATTAACTAGTGAAAAAATTAGAGAAAATATTTTACGTGCCAGTCGCTGCTATGAAATTGTACTAAAATACACCCCATTTGTATGGAAAATTTAGAGGTACCTTCACATTTTCACCCATAACTTTTTAACCGCTGGACGGATTTTGCTCATTTTCAATACGAAACTGCTGGGAGGATGTACATTAAACTAGGTTAAAATGAGTAACACCGCGTGTGTCTGCGCCGTGATCGCCATTTCAACAGACAGACGGACATCGCTAGATCGGCTTAAAATTTTATAAGGATCACGAATATATATACTTTATGGGGTCTTAAACCTTTATTACATGTTACGGAATGACAAACTGATATATACACTCACCATACACTCAGAAAAAAAGTTAGTAGTAACATTTGTAAAAGGTTTTCAATACTACTTTACTATTTTTGTACTGATTTTTAGTAAAAAAAAATATTATTTAGCAAATCTTTTTGCTATTTACATTTTACAAATTACAGATTATTTACAAATTTTTGCTGCTTATTTCAGAAATCGTTTTACAAATTTTTGAAAACCGATTTGATAAAATTAGCAAAAAAAAAAAATACTAATTTGACCTTAAAAGTAAAAAAATTGACTGAAATATTTTTCAAAAAAGAAATTAAAACAAAATGATAAATTCGTTTATGTTTTTTATAATGTTTAAACCTATGATTTTTTTTTAATTTTCTCTAAAATATTTTTTGAAAAAAAAAAAAAATAAAATAATAAAAAAATTGATCCTGGATAAAAAAAAATGAATTTGAAACTTTGTACTAATAATAATAACAATAATAATATTTAGTAATTTTTTTTGCTGAATTAAGCAAACAGATTTAAAATTCCACTTTACAAAAAGTTTACTAATATTTAGTAGCGGCAGCTAATATTTATACAAATTGAATTGTGTTGCTAAGATTAGCAAAAAATACCGCTGGGCTCAAATTAGCAAAATTTCCCGTAATAACAGCAAAAATTTCAGTTGCCATTACAGACTTTTTTTGGTGAGTGTATATGGTGGAGGGTATAAAAATATTTTTATTATCTATTAGAAAAAAGTAGCTTTCTTTAAAAGCAAAACTGGAAAATCCAAAAAACTAAAAGAAAATATGAGTAAAAAAATGCAAAAAAGCAAAAAAACATCAAAAATGCAAATTTAACTTCTGTGTCTTTACCATGACCAAATTTGTTAAAAAACTTAAAAATATTATTCAAAACAATTTTAAACCCTTTTGTCAATTTGTATTTAGTTTAGAATTTTTTTAGCCACTACGCACAGGAACTTAATACAAAATCTTAAACTAAAAACATGAAGTAAGTATTTTACATTTTAAACAGTTAAAATTTCAATTTGTGCTGGAGCGTAGGTTGAATCAATAATTGTAAACACGTACACTCAGAATATTAGCTAGTTTACTGTTTGTAGTTTACATATTGTTTTCTTCGAATTTTATATAAATATTCCATACAAATTTAAGGACACATAGACTTGCTAAGTAGTTGTAGATATAGCTGCTTAAAAATTAAGAATGTATAAAAATGCTGCCAAGTCTTAGAAATTATTGGGGTTTCTCTTTTAAATGTAAACAAAAATATTTGTCATACAAATATTTTAAATTTTTATATTTTTAATTTGATAAAATATTAAATACAACAAAAGCTAACAAATGAATTTTGTGGTCGTGAGTAAACGTAGCGCAGGGCAAACAATATAATTGCTCTATGTCGCGTTCCCGCGAAGTCGTACAAATGCGGCCCCAAATACTCAAATTATTTTTAGACGTCATGTATTTGTCACCTGACTGGTAACTTTAACGACCCATATGTAATTGTGTAAAAAAGTATTTAAAATCACTAATTAATTCTTTAATTTAAAATAAAATACTTACTTTTTCGTGTTTTTTATCCATTTTTTAAATTTTTTGCCGCCAATTTTTTTTTTGCCTTTTTGGCAGCTGATTTACATTTAGTTTGCCACGTCAAAATAGAACCCGCTCTAATTGAAATATTTTGTCAGATGACTTTCACATATGGGTTTTACACAAGCAATGTTTTAAAGGGTTCACACGATATGTAAAAATTTTACATTGTAAAAAGTAAAAAGTCAGATAACAAATACATGTTGTCTAAAAGTGGCTTAATTAGGGAAATTTGTTTTCTTTACAAGTAGTTAGAGATATACACCCAATTCAAACGACGGTTTTAAAATCACGACTTTTTTAATTCTCCTTTAAAGTAACTTCCAAAAACTTAACACTTTCATACAATGATTTTGTCGCCATGATTTTAGGGTTCTTTGCAACCTGATGTACGTACGGGATGGAAAAGCTGATACAAAATAAATAAAATAAAAAATGTTGCTCAATAAAATATATAAAATTGTATATTCGAATTCGTAAGGCAATTTTATAGGAAATGAGCAGCTCAAATTAGAAAAATTTTTTGTTTAAAATAAAAAAATATATATTTTTAACGTATATTGATTTTATGTAAAACGGATTTTATTTTTATGTATATTAATTTTATGTAATTTTTTTTTAAACAATTTAGTTCTCTGAGCGTCAAAAAAGGCTTTTGATTTTTTTTTTTTTTTTTTGATACCGAAAAAAATCCAATTTTCCATCCCTGTTGTAGAGATGTTGACACATTGAATGAGAAAATCAAATGAAGCAACATAAAAAAAAAACGAATGTGTGTAAAGAAAAATATGAAAACAATCACCGAGAACAGAAAACATGATTTTTTCTCAACCCCGATTGTTTCTCTACACCGTTCGCCTACAAACTCAAACAATCATGATTTTCAAACATGGTGAAAAGTCATCGTGTGAATTGGGTGATAGATATAAAATTTGAAAAAAAAAACAAACCTATAAGTGAACGAAAATTTATAGTTTTGTTAAAAATATATGCCGCTGTCGATGGTGAAAAGAATATATATATGTATCATGTAGAATCTACATTGTACATTCTATTGTTTTTCTCGATACCAACGTTTTGGTTTGTAGATCAAACCAATAATAAGCTGTTTGGAAAATATTCCATTACATCCACTACATTACATTCATGAAAATTATCCCTGTGCAAACGGTTGTCCCCTTAAGGGTTTATAAGGTGGGTTTGTTAATTTGTATTCGTCACAGGGAAGAACAAAAGGATGCCCTGTACATTGCCACTGCAGCAGGTTCTTTACTTAATAGGGTTTTTTTTTTATATGGAAATAGTAAAATTCATTTAAAATGTATTGGATATATATAACTTACGTTGTAGTTTGTCGTGAGCATGAATAAAATCCAATATGGACACCTCCAGAAAGTCACTTAAATAAGTTCAATGATACACTTTTCCCTTTTTAACAACTTTTTGTTTTAATATTAGACACAGACTTAAATTTCAAACACTTTTTTTTTAATTAAATATCATTAAAATACAATGGATTATCTTTTTTCCTTTTGTAAAAATCACACACTTGTTTTTTTGTGTTTGCTTTGTAAATTAGTTTTTTGCATTTATTTTCACCATATTTCATTATTTGTATATTCTGCACTATTAAATATCAACAATTATTATTTATTTAAACATTAAAAACATAATTTTTCTTAATAATAGCAATTTAAATTGATTTAAAACTTAATTTTTGTAATTTTATTAAAATTTTGTAATAGAACTGTCATTTTTGCCAATTAGAAAAATTGTACTTAAATTTTTTTAAAGACATCAGTGATGCCAACTAAAATTATTATTTTCCTTATTGGCGATGTTTAATGGGTTTGTTTACCTGCAAAAAAAATAAAGCAAGACATTGTGGTTGATTATTTCAGCTCAAAGAATTGCAAGACACCACCAGTTTTCATAAAGTAAACCGATAATTTCGCCAGAGTAATTGTTTTTGTTTTGTTATTCTAACAAAACCAAAATACACACAATCTAGAGTATTCAAAAAACCGGCCTTTTGAAAAAACCGGTTTCGGTTTTCTTCGAAAAATCGGTCAACCGGTTTTTTCGGTTTTTTTAATTTGAATAAAAAGCTTATATAATTTGTTAATTGTTTTAATACAAACAAAAATAAAAAAGAAATTTAATATATTAAGAAATAAAAATAAAAAAATACATTCTTTGAAAAAAAAATATTTTATAATATTTTTGTATTGTATTTCATTTCAACATTTTATTTATTGGTTTTAATATTTTTTAATATAATATCTTAAAAATTAATATTATTAAACTATATTCATATCAAATGAATAGAGATCATTAAGTTTGTAAATTGGTAAAATTAGGTACGTTAATAATTTGAGCGTTTAAAACTTTTGGCATTAAATAAGTTTTTTTTTAAATTACATTTTAAATATGTAAAAAGAAAATATATTTTTCACTTCTAAAATAATATTTTAGAAATAATATGCAATTTAAATGTTTCATTTTAAGACGATTTTTTTGTTTGCTTTTGATAAAGCTAGAAGTGAAAAATACTCTTTCACTAATAGTAGATGTTGGACAAATTGTCATAAAATAATTATATAAATTTTCCAACTTTTCAGTTCTTTTGTCGCATTTATCGAGGTATAGTATGAAATCATCATATAATGATGAATGATTTTGTAGTCTCTTTTTTAGGATTTTAAATACTGTTTATTGTGTTATTAGATCAGAAATTAAACTATTTGAATTTGGAATATCCAAAGTTAAGTCTTCATCGGAATCTATCAGACTTACATCTAAATCTTCATAACCAAACAAACGATCATGTGTGCGGAAAAAATAAAAGAGACCAAATAAACCAGTTGGTGATGTAATTAAAAAAAACCGGTTAACCGAACAAAAAAGACCGGTTTTCGGTTTTCTTCGAATTTACAAAATATTCGAAACCGATCGGTTTTTAAAAATAAAAAAACCGGTTGACCGGTTTTCGGTTTCGGTTTTTGAATACTCTAACACAATCCCTTCGGAGGAATTATTACCTTCTCTTTACAAAAACAGTAGGCTATATTCACAATTATGGAGTACTCCACGCTGCAGAGTGGAGTGTTATAACCCCCTATTTTTGAAAGACGAACGGAATATTTCCTCCAGAGGAATTATTTGAAGGAATTATTCCCTTTTCCTAATAAAAACAGGGGGTAAAATAGAGTGTAAGTGCAAAAAGTGGAGTACTCGATGAATACGGTATATACGTTTCCATGAGTTTTGTGTTCATGATACTAGCTGTGCTTGTGCGGCAAAATGTTAGCAGAAACATTCACTATAAACTGATATCACCCATGGAAAAGGGGTTATAATAATTAAATATTAAGCAGTTATTTTACTGTGTAGGGTAACACAGTCAAATAACTTTTACATTACTTTTGCACAAAATACAGCATAGTCTGTTTTATTCTTTTTGGAGATATAAAATTTGCACTGTATGGCCAACACATTATAAAATATTTGTCACTTGTTAGCGCAATAAGAATCTATTTTTTTTTTAATATACATATTGTACAACCTTTTAATACTTTTTCACAATACCAAAAGTTTCACAAAGTTTTTGAGTTAAAAAATATATTCAGACAAATGGTTTCAGCTTGCTGTCGCGCTAGTAGTTAAAATCAATAGAAACTGAAATGCATTAGGTCGGCTAAACGTTGGTGTTTCGCATTTGCGGCCTCTTGTAATTTTTTAGTCCTTTAATTAAAATAAAATTGGGCATAGATAGGGTTTAGCGGCGTGACTCCAAAATTAATGAAACTTGGTGCATCGACCTGATGGTAAATTTTCTTTTTTTTTGCGATTGTGCCACTTTAGGAGCGGCACGAGTACAAAGTTGAATTTTTGTTTTGCGATTTAAGCTAATTCCAGTAATAAAATATATTTAGTTGAAAGTGTATTTGAAATAGTTTTTTTTTTTTGTGAGTTATATCGTTAGCTTATTATTGGTTTGACCTATATGCCAAATAGTTGTTATAGAGAAAAAACGTTAAAGAAGATTTAGAGCCAATTTTCACAGGGACTTTGTTGCATGCAATTATTGCATGCAATTATTGCGTGCAATTCTAGTTTGGCGACGAACGGGGTAGATAAGCAAGCGGCATAACAGAAAAGGTACGGTTTTCCTTTTTCGTGCATGTTTTTGTTATTTCTCTTTCGCACTCATATGTATTTTTCTTTTGTTTCTTCATTCACATTTAGTTTTCGTGCAACAAATGTCACCGTATAGATAGACATAACTTCAGAAGCAACTTTGAAAATTGAATTAAGAAAATTGCACGCATTCAATTGCATCGTATAAACTGCTTCTTATACGGATTTTAGGAATTATATGAAAGATATTTATATTATATATAATCCATTCCTAATTATTTTTTTTTTTTCAAAAATGATCTGAACATTAACCCAAATAAATATTTTTAATTTTTTTACAGCTTATTCAAAAAAAAATTAAAATCGTCTAATTAAAGGTATTTAATTTAAACAATAATTTAAAGTCAAGACGTTCATTTCAGGTTCACCATAATCCCGTCAGTATATAAATGCGGTAGTTAGTAGGCCCAAAGATTTGTCTTCTTTCAATGCAGAAATAATATTTGTTTACTCGGTAGTCAAGATTTCTCAAAACGTTATGATCAGATCTTGTAAAAATTTTCCATACTTCTTCAAAATAACATTATCTAGTGCTTGAATAAAGGTTTTGTTTTTTTAATCACAACTACATGTATTGGCTCAAATTGGTTAAAATTGGACCAAAAAATGGGACTTTTTGTTCACGACACAAAATTCTAATTTCATTTGTTTCCTTCATTATACACCCAACAAACAATACGTTCCGTTGACGTACCGCTTTCGGTCTGTTATAAACGGAATCCAACTCCATTTACGTACCGTTTTCTGGATCCGTATACGGACCATAAAACGGATTTTAAGGAACATCGAAACTGATTCGAAACCCTTTAAATACCGTCAATGACGAACCGTTTACGGACCGATATATCGGATAAAAAACGGAGTTGTCCTTTAAGAGTCCATCAATGACGGATGAGAAACGGAGTTGTCCATTGAAAGCACATCACCATAAAACTTGTTATAAATTTCATAGATCACTTTAATTTATTCTCGGTGTAAGAGCTTACTCGACATATATATCTGTTTTTCTAAACTTTAGCGCGCGACCCGTATAATGATCACAGACATGTTTTAATTATTCGTTTTTGACACCAAAACGAATTCAAAAACTAAATGAAAACTAATGAAAATCAAGTAAGTCCGTATTTGACGGTACAGAAACGGATGCATCAAAACAGAATCAAAACGTATTGTTTTCGAAAATTAAATTATACGGTTAATGTTTCGTTTACCTACAAGCTTTGACGGATACGTTTTTACGGTGCGTAAACGTACAGTAGAAGCCGGATTCCTGAATCCGTACGTGTCGGCGAGTCCGTAAAAATCTTTCTAATAGAAAAAAAGGTTTTTTAATTTCAAATGAACCAGTCATGAGTGATCCTGACGAGATGTTTTTTTTTTTTTTTTTTGAGGTCAAGGCAGAATTTTCAAAAATTTTAAATAAAATATGTATCTTTGATATGCTAAATTGTTCGTTATATTTTAAAAAAATAAGTAAAAATACGCTTTTTTGAGCCTTCGTAATCCCTTTAATTTATATATTTTTTTTTTTATTTTCGTAAGTATCTTTTGGTAATGAAATTTTAATGACAATGAAAAATTTCCGAGTACATATGCAGCCTAATTGCGGTTGGCGGTGTCGATGTCGAAAAATACGCCTACATATACAACGATATTTCTTATTTTCAAATTTATAAATTAATACACCTCCCGACAAATCTATTGCAATTTAGAGGACTACAAATTGTTAGTGTCGATATCGGCAACGCCAACCGCATTCAGGCCTATGATCAAAACAGTCTGGCCACATTGCAATATATATATATATGTCATCCTTAAAATAGGCAATAGTTTTTTAGATTACAAAAATGTTGCCAATGTAGCTTTATTTTCAATGCAAGAAGTAAATTATTATTACAGGGAACCCCAAAATTTTTTCATCGCTTTATCATTACAATGGAAAATGATATTATCGATTAAATATTTGACATTTATTTCTAACATCTCTAATATCAAAAATTAAAAATAAAAACTTATATTTTTTTAAACTTAAAACGTAAATTTTTTTCTAAGAAAATATATATTAAAATACAAATACATATATCAAATATATAATAGAAATGAATACAACAAATAATGGATCAGTTACCACCTGGACTAAATTTGGACCAGGAGCTAATAAAGAACACCCAGAAATTGCACCAACAAGCAAACTTCCAATTTACAAATCACATAACGATGAAAACTCTGATGAACATAAAATTCTAGGACCTGTTTATGAACGGCCAAAATTAAAAGGAGAATATGATTTCAAGCTAGTAAATCAATCCAAATTTTTAAGTCATATAAAACCCGTGGCTCTATTTAAAATTTTAGGGAAACATAGAAAATATGGCTATATCAAGAAATTTGCCATTGATCGTCTAAACGAGACATTACATAAACAATTACAATTACTTTATAATATAGAAGAATTTGAAAAATCTGAATTATTAACAAATGATGACCTATCACATAGTATATTTAATTGGGGTTGGAATGATTTTTTAAAACGTCGCCAACTTAAAGATTTAGTAGAGGTTGATGTTATGCAAAGAGCCAATGTAACATGTTTGCATATTTATAAATTTCGAAAAGATTTACAACAATTGCAATTGTATATGGATAAAATATTCAATGGTTTAGATTCGAATATGGAAGAAGAAGATTTGGATATATATCAACATGTTGAAAAGCCAATAGAGTAAGTAATTTTTACTATTTAAGCATGGAAAATTGTTTTAGGCGTGAAAAAATTTCTCATGAATTTTGATAATCTTAAAATGTAATTTAAATTGTAAAAATTAATCATCTTTCCAAAATGTCACTTTTTCACTAGAAATCTGGTATGCATAATAGCTGTGTTTATGCGGCAAGCTGTCAACATTGGAGTATGTCATTCTCATACACTTAAAGTTGGCTTATGCCAAATTTGATAGCTTGCCGCATAAACACAGCTTATAAATTTGCATGAAAACAAATTGTACAAAATTTGCACTTGAATTTCAATATTGTAAAAAATATATTTTTTTTATATAAAGTACGAGGGCGGATCAATTTTTTTTAGCTCAATACACTTAGTCCAACGTTTCTCCAATTTTTGTATCCCTTTCAAAATATATAAATTTTCGAGGCCCATAAAATAGGCATTTGTTTGATCAATAATTTCATCGTTGGATCTAAATCTCTTTCCACCAAGCCATTTCTTTAGGTTTGGAAATAGTAACTGGGGGCTAAATCCGTAGAATATGTCAGATAAGGTACCAATTCGTGGCCCAATTCATGGAATTTTGCCAATCCTTTGAAGTTGTCACGATTACGTTTATGGTCAATTGAAAGCAAACGCGGCACCCATCTTGCAGACAGCTTTCTTAAATCCAACTGATAATTTAAAACGAAACCACACTGCCATATGAAATGCTTCTCACATCAACAATCTCACGCACTTTTACTCTTCGATCGGCAAACACCATATCGTGGATTTTTTCGGCATTTTCAATTGGCCATCCAGAACGTTCAGCGTCATTTGTACTTGTGCGACCACAACGAAAGTCAGTAAACCACTTTTTTACCATTGAAATCAATGGTGCAGAGTCCCCATAGTATTTATCAAGCTTTTCCTTGGTTTGATTGACGGATTTTGTTTGCAAAAAATAATAATTAATGAGCACTCGAAATTTACTTTTTTCCATTAAAAAAAAATCCACGAGGTTGTATGCAAAGTAAATGACGGAACATGCTCAAAATTTGACAGTAGTCTATTAACAGGTGGTACTTGATGGGAACAGTGTTGCATTTCCTATAACTACGAGGAAAGTTCGAAAAGTCACGGACTTATTGATCCGTCCTTGTACAACAAATTTTCACGTAAAATCCACACAACTTACTGTTGTGCTTAACAAACAAAATCTTAAACGTAATTTTCTAAATTTATACAGTGAAGCAAAAAAAGTTTTACATACTTTAAACTTTGCCGAAGATGAGCTTAATACTAATAAACATTTATATTGGCAATTAGTCCAAAAAAATCAATTCGTAACAAGTGCCAAACGTGAATCTGAAGAAAAATTTTATAAATCTTATTTAGAAAATAGAATTATGACTAGTCATAGTAAGTTATTCATCATTGAGTTGTGCCATTTTAAATAACAACTAAAACTTAACGCATTTTCAATTGCAGTTTGGGATCCCTTAGAAATTCGTTATCAATTGCAATGGTTTTCTTCTAATGTCCAACAAAATCAATATCGTATGGATTTAACTGAAGAATTATATCAAAATGATATTTTCAATTATAGAAATCAATTAGAACGTGAAAATTTTATTGTTGGCAATTGTATGGATTTTTTTTATTCCTGCATAGAAATCTATAAAAATCGTCTGAATGATATGCAAGATAAATTTGATAAAGAATTGGATATAATAGATAATCGATTAGCAATGAAACGTAATCAAACAGATCGTTTACAGGAACAACGAAAATTTTTAACAGATGAAATAAAACGTTTTCGTGCAGAGGAAGAATTGATGCGTGAACGTGAACAGCGTAAAGCTGAAGAGAGAGAAAGAACTGAAATGGTAAATATAGTCTCAACTAAAAAATTTAGTAGAAAAAATTAGTAAAACATTTTAGCAAAAAATATGTATATTATAGCTTTAAGTTGAAAATTTAGTACTGCGTTCACACAAAATTTAAAATTTTAAAAAATTGTTCTTTGTTTTTATTTAGTACAAAAATGACCGATTTTAACGCTTTACTACAATTTGACTAACTTTTAGTGAAGTTTACTAAATTTTTTACTACTTTAACTTAAAAAAACTCATAGACACGTTTTGCTAAAATTAGTTTAACGGTCTGGGGACAAATTTCGAATAAAATTCACAGATATTTTTCACTTCATGTTTTGAACAATTCCCCTTCTCGTTTCCTTCAAGTTTTAACGCCAGTTTAAAAAGCTAATTTAAACTTTAAATTTTCCAAAAAAAAGTTAAACATTATTAAAAAACTTTAATTAAAATCTTTTTTTGTTTCTTAAAAAAAAACATTTTGTATAAAGAAATCTCTTGATATGTGTTTATGCTTTTGAAAGAAGAGCAAAACAGGAGGCAAGTTAAGTTAATTTAAGTGTTGTAGACATGGATTTTTCGAAAGCCATTTGAACATTTTTTATTTTTATAATAAAAATATAATTATTGTGTGTTATGAGAGAGTTATTGTGTTTCTTTTTTTACCAGAACTTACCCGTACTTTTTGTTTGGGTAAAATGGTTAAACTGTCAAATCATCATCTACTGCTAATGAATCAGCTGTTTTGCATCTGTGAAAAAAATTAAATTAAATAAAAAATTTACTATAAAGAAGTTTTTCTTCTTATTAATGAAAAATACGTTTGGAAATGTAAATAGTTGTCATTTCAAAAATATTTATTAATTAAGCTGTTTGTTAATATGAATAAATTTGACGTTTATTTTTGTGTATGAAATGAGGTTTTGTGCGTTCGCAGTATTTTGGGCATTTTTATGGTTTTGTAAGAAAATTTTTTGCTTACTTTCATTTTACCGGACTTTGCCCAAAATAACCTCGCTAATCATTACAATCTCGTGAGCATTTAATCTTACGTTTTAGAGCAGTCAATTGCCCGCCAATATCATGCGATTTGGCACCACTAGACTATTTCATTTAGGGACACGTAAAGTCTCTCGTCTACAGCAACAAGTCAGCCACAATATCTGCCGAAGTGCTGGAAAAAGTATGCCAAAATAGGAGCTCATGGATGGATCAGCAACGGCGTAGACGCGGGCAACGTTTACATAAAAAAATCTTTAAAAATTATATGGCAGGCATTCATTTATCGCCCCAAACAAATATTCCATTCACTTTTGCAAATATTCTGTTTTTTTTTTCATTTTCAAAACTCAAACGGATAAAAAATCATAATTTACACGAGATGTCATGCCATCCCTTATATTTGGGGCGCAGTGATAAAATTTGTCATAAAAAATTTGATTTTTAAGTATGACAAGTGCCACGCCTTTAGTCTTATCCCGCCAATATTGTGGGAAGGAATCGATGCAACCCCCGATCATAAGTTACATAACCCTTTAAAATATCATTAAACAGATGCCAAAAAATACCACGTTAATGAAATATGAGCGGTGAACAACCTTTAGTTCCTTTCAGAGTATGAAGATTCTATGTCGAAATTTTTTTATCCGGGTAAAATAATTTTAAAATGGTCGGTGATTGATAAAATTTACTAAATCTATAAAATAAAGCAAAACTGCGTAAAAACGCAATACAGGTTGGTTGAAAAGTTCCTGCGCTCACCAAGAGGTGGCACTGCTAGCTCTAAACTTTTTTTTTCTCAAGTTGGTATAACTGTCCTGAGAACACATGCAAAGTTGCAAGTCATTCTGTCAATTCTTTCTTTGTTTACAAGCCATTTGAAGTTGACCTGTCATTGATTTTTTTTTAATATGGAAAAAATTGAATATCATGCAGTCATTAGATTCTTTGTTTTGAAAAGCAAAGGAAATTTATGAACAATTGTTAGAAGTGTATAAGGAGTCCTCACCTTCAAAACGCACAGTTGAATTTTGGGCTGGTGAATTTAAACGTGGTCGTACCAGCCTTAAAGACGATCCACGCGAAGGACTATCAAAAACTGCAACCACAGCAGAAATCATTGAACAGGTACATAATATGGTTAGTGAAGATCCAAGTTTGACTAAGCGTGAAATTGCTAATGCCATAGGCATCTCAGACGAACAAGTACTCCATATTTTACATGAAGAATTACGTATGAAAAAACTGTTTGGAAAGTTAGTGCCGCACACATTAACAATTCAACAAAAACTGGATCGAAAACAAATTTCTCAGCGTAATTTGGAGCGTTTTAAGCCGAATAAAACCGACTTCTTGCTAACTATGGATGAGACTTGGATCTACCACCATGATCCTAAATTGAAACAAGAACGTTTACAGTGGACTGAAGATGGTTGTTTAGCTCCAAAGCAGGTGAAGTCACAACGATCAGCAAAGAAGGTTATAGCATCAGTTTTTTGGGATGCAAAAGGAATTTTGTTGATTGATTATCTTCAGAAAGGTAAAACAATCAACTCTGAATATTATTGCAGCCTTTTGGATCAGCTGGATGAAAAAATTCGTGAGAAAAGGCCTGGTTTAAAGAAGAAAAAAATCATTTTTCATCCAGACAATGCACCTGCTCACAAAAGTGTTTTGACGATGGCTAAATTCAAAGAATTAAAGTACGAATTGCTTGAACATCCACCATATTCACCAGATTGGGCTCCTAGTGACTACTATCTCTTCAGAAATCTCAAACAATTCCTTCGAGGAAAGCATTTTTCGTCGAATGAAGAGGCCATAGCAGCCGTAGACGGTTATTTTGCAGAGCTTCCGGAAAACCATTATAAGGATGAGCTAAAATTATTGGAAGATCATTGGAACAAGTGTATTGAGCTTCTAGGAAATTATATTGAATAAAAAAATATATTTCGTAAGAAAAACAGTATTCTTTCATTTCGAGCGCAGGAACTTTTCAACCAACCTGTAAATGATTAAAAACCAAAAAAAAAAAATTGAATCAATCCTACAATTCCACTATAAATGAGAAAAATATATGGGGAAAATATATTCAAAACTCCGTTTTGGCCCAAAACATGTTGAGGGGAACCGTTGGATAGTAGGGGAAAAATTTGTATAACATTGGAAGAAATCAATAAAAAATTAAGGAAATCGTGTAAAACTCCATTTAAAAAAATTGCTTAAATGTAGAAAAATTAATGAAAAAAACACTAATTAGGACAAATTAATGAAAAAATTGCTAAATATTACTAAAATTGGAATAAAAAAATATATAAAATAGGTCTTAGTGTATAAAAGTGCTACAAGCAAAACACGATTGTAGGAGTTAAAACCGCTTAGATACGGAAAAAATCTTAATAAATTTACAAAAAAATATCGCTATAATCAATAAAAATTACTAAAGTCCATTAAAATCGTTATGAAGTATTGTTTTTTATCCAGGGAAAACTCAGTGAAGTTGGGTTTGTTAAAGGTCTGCTTCTGTTTGTTAAAGGTCTGCTTTGTTAAAGGTCGTCTCCGTAGATGTTGAGAATGGACATACAATTTGAGAGACAGTATCCGCTAGCGCTGTGATAACTCCTCTTATTAAGATCGTCTCGGCTCTAAAAGTCTACGAGTAAAGTTATGTTTTAGTAGATGGTTCGAAGTAATCCGAAAGTGACTGACGAGAATCGTGTAATGGGGAAAAAGGTTCCAATTATGATTAGGTTTTGAACTAAGATTAGTAAACATTTCTAAGTAACTCACGAGAATGATTGCAAGGTGAGTCGGGTTTAATCGTGATATGTGAAAAAAGGATCCAAATATTATTAGGTTTCGAACTACGCTTCGTAAATATTTCTAAGTAACTAACGAGAATGTTTGGAAGGTGAGTTTTATTAAATTGTGTAATGGGAACGAGAATGATCTCCAAGTAAGTCGGGTTAAATCGTGAAATGGGAAAAAAGGTTCTAAATACGATAAGTAAATATTTCTAAGTAACTCACGAAAGTGATATGCAGGTTAGTCTGGTTGAATCGTGAAATAGTTAAAAGTTTTTAAATACGATTAAAAATACTCCGAGAATTATCTTCTGAAAAAAACCAAAATTTTTTAAAAGAAGTTTCATGTTTCCCCATTAATACTTTTAAACACGACTTTATATTTCCCCAGCAAAATTTCGGATTTGAACTTTTGTGGAATTTTTCACACGCAGATGAACTAAATTTTTTTTGTTTGTTTTGTTTCAATGAAATTGTATTTTATCATTTTTAGATTAAAAAAAATTAAATATATTTTTTCTCATCTCAATTAGGTAGAAGCTGAATTGGCTGCTAATCAAGAAAAGAAACAAGGCAAAGACAAGAAAAGAAAGAATTTAAAGTTGGATTCTACCAAAATATCGTAGTGCATCCTAAAATATAATTCCAAGATTCTATTATATGTTTATATTTATTTAGAAATCATTAAATAAAATACTAAATTAATAATTAACGAAAAAAAGGTAAAAGATGGGAATACCGACTATAGAATACCATAAACCAGTCAGGTGGAAAGTCAATTAGTGTTTGGGTCCAACATTTTAACGTATTTAAGTCTGAATTTTTAACTGTCGAAATTTTTGCTGCAGTAGATTTCCAAGTAATCTTGAGAACGTAGCAAACATGTAAAAATATTTTGATTGAGATATTGGTATGTCACTTGCAATATCTTCCCTCCAAGTAGGTGATTGTTGGGTTTCACTGTTATAAAAAGAAGAATAGGAATAACGATAAATCTATAAATTTATTTTATCAATAGTGACATAAATAAAACTAAACATTTTAGTTTTTTTTTTTACAAATTGTCTTTAAAACAATTTGTTAGGGAATATATAAACACATTCATAGAATAATTCAGAAACAAGGAAAACATTTTGATCCTTTAAGTTAGCGTTTCAAAATTAAAAATATAATGGATCACAACGATAAAGATCAGAAAGAAACTGAGCTAAAACAAATCCCTATTAATGATGAAACAACTAACAAAAATCAAATAAACAATTCTAAATATTTGGACTACTTTTATGGAAAATCAAAATTTATTTACGATAACCAACTCGTGGAAAATCTATTAGATCACTCGGTACTTTTGAAGCGTTTAACATCAGATGCTCTCCAAAGAATTCTGGGGAAACAACAAAAATATACATATTTAAAGAAACTTGCTATTGAACGTTTAGAAGTGATGATATGGCGTCAATTAAATGTATTATTTAATTTAAATTATTCTTATGATGATCCAGAGGAATCTCTCGCACATAAAATTTTCGATTGGTCTTTGGAAGAGTTTTTAAATCGTAGAAAATTAGAAAATTTTGTTTGGATTGATGTGTTGCTAAAATTTCCCGATATATATTTGCATAAGTATAAATTTAGAAAGGATTTAGAACAACTAAAGAAATATATGCAATATATATTTTATAGTTTATTTGTGGGAGATGAGAAAGAGAAAATTGATATCGATAGCTATGTCGTAAAACCAATAAGGTAAGTTTATAATGTAATTAACGAAAATTTTTGCAAACTTTCAAATATTATCGGTATATTTGACCATACATTTAAATCGTAATTGATGGATATATGAGCCACAGCCGTGATTTTAAAATGTAGTACTTATTTGTGTCCCCTAATAGCAAGATTTTCGAAAGCTTTGTTATACAAAACATTAAATTTATAAATAAAAACCATAATAGCTTTTTTCCACTGAGCTACATCTTTCATCTTTCATCAATTTGCAAAGATGTTAACATCTTCCCATAAGAATTATACAGTCCGAAAATTCTACATCTACAAAAGATGATCTTTTCTCATTTTGTTCCATCTTACATCTTTCGTTATTTTAAGTGTCATCACTAAAATAATGACAAAAAAATCGATTTTCTTTGTGCCATCACTAGCAGACATTGCAGAAAATAAAAAAAAAAAAATTATTCAACAAAGGACAATGAGCGGCACATGTAATCATTATTATGTCTACCAAAAATTTTTCTTCATCATCATCTTCTTCCAGAATGACCATTTAATATTTCAATGTACTGCATTACTATTCGGGTTTGTTCTTGCAAAGCAACAACTACTTCAATGATTAATGATTTCTCCAAATCCATTTTTTTAACAAAAAAAATGCGTCTTTTTCTTTTATTTTTTGACAGAAGAATAAATGGCAGATGAAAGATGTTGTCAATGTAAACACTTGTTTCACAAAGATGTTGTTCAGTGTAAAAAGCCTATAAGCATGGTATTATCTTAGCGACAAATAAATTTATTTAGAGAAGTCTGACTGAACCTCATTCGCAAATTTTAAAATTCTTCAAAAATAATTAATTTAAATTTTATTAAAACATTTTCTGAGGGATCTTTCAGAATCTAAAGAGTGTGTATTTGAAGAAATCCTATTGAACTTCAATCATACTACTCTAAAACAGCATTTAGGAACTTTCACATTGATATATGATCCATAGCCGCGTATCCTTTTAAAAGACTTGTGACAAAAATATTTCCATAGGTATACCTGAATCTTAACATGGGTTTAAAAAAGCTCTCTCTGAACCCCAAATTTTTTAAACAAATGTGTGTAACCAGATCTTAGCCGAATGTTTGAAGGCATCCTTGATTTACAAGCTATCTACACATATCTGCTATTTCCCAGTATTGGGAATATGAAAAATCATTACAAAATTTTATGCACAACTCGTCACACCAACATCGGGAAAAAGGTGATATGATATGCGCAGTCAGTGTGTGAATTAAATTTAATTTTCAAATATTTTCAGTAACATCAAACAACTTTTAAAAATTTGTCATCATATGGAACAAGAGTTCCAGAATAATAAAAATCATTTAAATGAAATAATGCAAAGCGAATTAGTGCTGACAAATACTAAACGTGATACTGAAAAAAGATTAACTGCCATATTTTTACATACCAAAATAACCAATAGTCACAGTAAGTTGTCATCATTACCATCCATCTCTTATTCCCAGTAGATGATACCTATAAATTTATCCTTTGAATCTCATTACTAGTCTGGGATCCTATTGAAAAACGTTATTGTTTAAAATGGTATCGCTCAAATGTTAATCAAAATCAATATCGCAATGATATTATACAACAAAATTACGAACGTGGCATTGACAATTACATGAGTCGAACATTTTTGGAAAACGCATGCAGTAACAATTGTATGGATTATTGCTATTCTGCCATAGAACATCTTAAAACGACCATAAATGAAATACAATTGAAATTTGATACGGCTTCGGAGGAAATGGAAAATAATTTATCATATAAACGTTTACAAATTGATAAATTACGTGACCAACGTCGATGGTTGAGCAAAGAAATTAAACGTTTTCATGATGAAATTGAAGAAATGCGTATAAGACAAGAACGTGAAGCTGAGGAAAGAGAACGTTTGAGACTGGTAAGTTATCCAAATTTATAAAATGGAAAACATAAATTTATTTTTTTGTAGGAGAAAGAAGAAGAAGAGACTCAAATTATTGAAAAGAACGAAATTAAAGGTAAAAAAGGAAAGAAATTAATTCGGTAATGCTTTAGAATTTTAAAAATTATTTTTAATAAATTTAAAATACATAATAAAGGTATTAGTTTTTGGATCTCATTGCACAATTTCTTTTTTTCCTTTTTATTTGGCAATAGCCAAATAAATTTTAAGATTCTCTACCAACGATAGAAATTAATTTAATGAAGTTATTCGTTCGGTTATTCGTTTAACATCAGCTGATAGCTGATTCAGCATATGCTATTAATAGAGACCATTAAACACAGCTAGAGTTCATAAGAAATTTGCGTCTTAATTCAATTAATCAACGTGGATTAATTCTCTTATAGCTTTTAACATTTAAGGTGTCTGGTAAATAAGGGATATTTACACCATTCGAGTCTCCGAAATGGTGAAATATGTAGGAGTAATTCCTTACCATAAATTATCCTGGAAACTACACACAGGGAGCAGAACCTCCGAAATTAACGGTTTCTGTTAGACAATCTAGGAGTTTACTTCTATACGGATGGCTTGATAGCTGCGACCTCCCTTTTGGAAAATATTTTCGCCTCCCAGATTCAACTATCAGGCGGAGATCATGGTTATCAGGAAATGCATAAATCTCTTAATATTTGAGGGATTAGCGGAGTAACAAAATATCTTTACGGATAGTCACACGGCTATATAGCCAATCTCTTCGAACTTTGTAAGGTCAGTCACCATTCTCTTGGGAAAAGAGAAAATCAATACGAGGGCGGATCAATAAGTCCGTGACTTTTCGAACTTCCCCCGTAGTAATATGAAATGCAACACTGCTCCCATAAAGTATCACCTTTTAATAGACTACTGTCAAATTTTAAACAAGTTCCGTCATTTACTTTGCGTTTAACAGCTGTTTTACACATACAACCTCAAGGCTTTTTTTAAAAATGGAAAAAGGTGAATTTCGAGTGCTCATTAAACACTATTTTTAGCGAAAAAAACCGTCAATCAAACCAAGGAAAATCTTGATAAATACTTTAGGGACTCTGCACCACCGATTTTAATGGTAAAAAACTGGTTTACTGACTTTCGTTGTGGCCTTACAAGCACTGAAGATGCCAAACGTTCTGGACGCCCAGTTCAGGTCTCTACACCCAAAACACTTGTAAAAGTTCACGCTATGATGTTGGCCGATTTGAGATTGAATGTGCGATAGATTGTGGAAGACATAGGCATCTCACATGGTATAGAGGTTTCAATTTCAAACGATCACTTGGGTATGAGAAAGTTTTCCGCAAGATGGCTGCCGCGTTTGCTCACAATCGACCACCAACGGAATCGTGTGGCAGCTTAGTTTCCATGGCAAAAATCCATGAAGTAGACTACGAATTGCCCCCTCATTCCCCTTATTCTCCAGATTTAGCCCCCAGTGACTATTTCCTATTTCCAAACCTAAAGAAATGGCTCGGTGGAAAGAGATTTAGCTCCAACGATGAAATTATTGATCAAACAAATGCCTGTTTTATGGACCTCGAAAAATCCTGCTGTTCAACGCAAAGTAAATGAAGGAACTTGCTCAAAATTTGACAGTAGTCTATTAACAGGTCGTACTTGATGGGATCAATGCTACATTTCATAGAACTACGAGGGAAGTTCGAAAAGTCACGGACTTATTGATCCACCCTCGTAACTTCTCAAAATTGTAGCAGCACAGGGATCGAGATGGTTGACGAATTAGCCAGGGAAAGATAACTACACTTAGAAAAAAATGTTAGTAAAAACATTTGTAATTGGTAAATAAAGGTTTTGGGGTTGGCCTTGCTTCAGCCGGACTTAAGTGTTTTCTTTTCTGAAATTGTTTTTGTGTAACCGCCTTTCGACCGGGCTTAAGTATTTTATCCTCTGGGGTATGTCCAATAAATAAATGCAATGGGTATTATAACGGAATCCATTAATGGGGGTAATAACTGTTTTGCAAATAGTCATAACCCCCATTTCAACAATTGGGATTATGAACGAAATTTTTTTGGATATAAGGATAATGTATCTTTTTAACTGATTTCTCTTTCTTCCACCTAACTTAAGTTTCGTGAATCGAATTATGTAACTCGTTTGATGAAATCGGCTCTAGTGGAACGAGGTCTTTCATTTTAAATGAAAAAGTTTGAGTAAAAACTTTATTATTACCACCTTATTTAAAACTAATAAAATTAAATTTTAGAAACACCTTCAAACGCCAACCACATTGTGTAAATTTCATTGCAAACAAAAACATTGCAAACCACCACCAAACTTTTAATGTCATCCTTAATAATGTTTTAAAATCTACTTACGTTTTTGATCAAGTACCTAACTCAACTTAACATTTGTTGCATGCAACACACACATACAACAACAGCAGAAGTTCTTAATGCCAAACACCAAATGACTCTGTGTTAAAACCACAAAACAGGGCAACATTTGGATGATGATGACATCATCATGTAGCACAGATTTTTAACAAAACATTTTTGATTAGGCAAACAGAAAATTAAGAACGTGGCCAGAGGCAAGTAAGCAACATTCAAACAACAACTGAAACGGTATAAAACAACAAATTGTCAAAGGTAAACAAAAAGAGATAGAACACAACATAGTAGGAAGCCCTTTTTATGTAGCAATAACAAAGAATATAAATTCAATGGAATTACGAAAGAAAAAATAAAAAAAAACAACACACACACAGAGAACAACAACAAATCAACACCATCAGTTAGCTGCACCATCAACAATTTTAGGAGAATTACCAAACAATATAAAAAAAGCCCTTATGAACAACACTTTGACACAAAGAAAAATAAATGAGTACGAGTACTATGGGAAAGACGACGCTGTATTGATAAAACTAGAATACTCCCAACAACAACGTACCGTTTTTGGTCCGTCATAAACGGAATCCAACTCCGTTTACGTACCGTTTTTGGATCCGTATACGGACAAAAACACGGATTTTAAGGAACATCGAAACTGATTCGAATCCTTTGAAATACCGTCAATGACCTATATATCTCGTGACAAACGGAATTGTCCGCTAAAAGTCAGTCAATGACGGACCGTTTACGGATCCGTATTCGGTCCGTATTCGTAAGTTTTTTTCAAAAACAAACGGATTTGTGTAAATTCTTATTTTTTTTTTACTTTTAATAGCAAATTATACTTTTTTTCTTTAATTTTATTTACAAAGGTATTTAACAAAAAAATAACAAAACTTTTACAAACAAATATCATACTTATCTCCAGCACAATTAGCATCCATCAATCACTGCGGATGTGGCCCATTAAAAATCATGAAAAATAAAACAAAAATTTAATTTAGGTATATGGTGAAGCTCACAATGCAAATTTGCAAAATCTATTATAAACTGTCAGGAAATATTTTTATTTTAAAATCTCCATAAATTTGCACACATCATCGTAAAACTTGTTTTAAATTTCATAAATATTTACCTAATGGATATTTAAGTATTCGTATTTTATAACTGAATAAATTCAAAAGCAACGGAAGAAAAACGGTTGTCCGTATTTGACGGTACAGAAACGGATGCACCAAAACGGGGTCAAAACGTATTATTTTCGAAAATTCAATTACACGGTCCGTTAATGTTCCATTTACGTACAAGCTTTGACGGATACGTATTTTCGGAGAGTAAACGAACAAGCCGGATTCATGAATCTGTACGTGTCTGAGAGTCCGTAAAAAAGGAAATTTGATTTATTTTATTTCACTAAAGACCAAAATTTTACGCAAAGAAAAGTTGTTCCGATAAATTTATGTTAATAAACCTTGAAGTGGCTGACAAACTTCGTTGTCGGTTTTACTAAACCAAGTTTAACTCACATCCCACCGGTTTACTGTTTGTGACATATTTTTGTTAAGTGTTTCCCAAATTCTTTGTCCTTTTATTTATTTATTTATTTATTTATTTATTTATTTATTTATTTATTTATTTATTTATTTATTTATTTATTTAATTTATTAATTCGGCATTGTACGAATCTTCATGCGCTTAGCCTTCAAGACAGACTTTTAAAAACATAATTTTTTGAATTAATTTAAATTTTGACAAATTAATTCGCGAATTAATATTTCTGATTTCATGATTTAATCTTTATTTTTATATATAATTATAAATAATTCTTTTTATAAATCAAAGAAAATAATTCAATTTGAATAATTCAATTTTAAATCAAAGAATCAAATCAATTTTGAGTTGATTCGCGAATCAAATAAAGAATAGTTTTTATTCTCAAATATGCTTTAATTTGCGAATTAAAATAATTTTTTTTAATCACGATTAAACCCGAAGGGTTTCATAGAATTTTTATAAAACAGCCACAGGGTGATAACTTTTTTTATCAATTTATATGATAATATAAATTAACACACTCCGATAATACAAATTTCGTTCGTATAAAAATAGGTCACCCTGTGCCTGTTTTATAAAAACACGACAAAATTAATTTTAAGCCCGAAGGGTTTCATGGAATTTTTATAAAACAGCCACAGGGTGACTATGTTTTTTATTAATTTATATGATAATATAAATTAACACACTCCGATAATCCTGTGGCTGTTTTATAAAAATAGATACCTCGGGATGTCTTCCGGATCTGGCCAGTTTTTATTATTGCAGTATGTTAAAACTCTATTAATGCAAAAATTTTGTCCATTTTGCCCTATCTCGCTTAGTTTTGCAGATACTGGTCATTTTAAAAAATTACCATTAGAAAACAAAGCGAGATTTGCATGATGATTTTTTAATTTGTTTTAATGCGCAAATTAAATCAATATTTTTTTCAATTCGCAAACAAAAAAAAAATTTTTTGAAATGATTTGATGCAATTGAATCAAAAAAGATTCAAATGAACTTGATTAATCAATTATGATTTTAAATCTGATTTAATAAATTGATTTATAAAATATTGAATCAACTGGCTGATTTACATAAAGAAATATTTTTTTCGCGAATTAATTCAATAAAGATTTATCTTTTCCAAGGTCTGCTTTAAGAAGATACTAACTCTTATTACTTACTTTTTGTTCAAATCAAAATTCTGAATCAATTTATGAAACTGTTCCCCATAGTGCATTTACTTTGGCATACTAAAAACAAGAGTGTGCCAATGTTGCTGTTGATAATCTGTTAACAACAATGGTTCATTGTTAAGAGAAAAAGAACTAAACAACATAAAATAAAATTCCCAGAATTTTATTTGTTGGTTGAAAGTATAAAATTGTATATTAGACTGGCAGTTTTTATTAAGATAAGAGATTTTGTTTACCGAAACCCCAATTAACAAGCAATAAATATTGAAACAAAATCGAAGAACTCTAAGAGCCAATTTATACGATGCAATTTTCTTAATTTGCTTGCATCACAGCGGTGAAAGGTTACATTTTTTCGAATTTTTCTGCGGAATCTGTACAAAAATATGTAACTTAAAAGAGATATTATACCACATTATATAAATTATAATGTCGGAAGATGCTGTAACTTTTGTCAAATGACGGCAACTGTTAGTTTTATATTAATATTTGTGAAGTAATCAGATACAGAATACACGTCGGCAAGCCATGGAACGCCCTACTCCTCATGAACGCGGGATACTCGTGACTATTTTACAATTGACGATTTTTTGTCATGATCGACGAGGCCCATTTCTATCTGAACAGATCCGTAAACAAACAAAATTTGCACTTTTAGGGAATTGAGAATCCACATAGCATTCACGAAGATTTGCAGTGGCCAGCAAGATGGATAGCACGATTTAGCCGCTCCAATATATTTTCTTTGAAATTTTTTAAACAAACCACAGACTCTAAAAGCTCTCAAAGAGAATATCCGACAAAAGTGTAAGATCTTATCGGCGAAATTCTCTTCAGAACGATGGAAATGCGGCAAAAAGAGCCCAAATAAAAATCAAAAATAACGACGTCCACCGCTATAAAAAAATGTTAGTGGTACAAATAAACATTTATTGGGCGTTTGATTTAAACTGCGGGATTTTTGGAAAATTTCTGGCGCTTATTGTGAAACATTGGTACAATATAAATGTTTCTGGCAACATGTGGATTCCACGACAAAAGAACTGCTATTTTTTTGAAGCAAAGAACGAATCAAGCCAATTTTGGATACGCTGTTCTGAAGTAAAACGTATTCCTGTGTGAGCATTCTGCATCGACCGAAATAAATGGTAGTCAAACAGGGCCAGATGTGGACTGTAAGGCGGGGGAGGCAAAACTTCCCAAACCATTACTTTCTTACTAGTTGTTGAGCGTGGTCATGATAGAATATTACACACATAAAACATATTCATCTTGACCATCGAATTTCTGGCCATCTGAATATTTTAGTTGCAGCAACGGAATTATTTAGTTGTCGCAACCAAATAAATTCCAGATACAATTGAAATATTTAGTCCCAACCGAAATTCTGTTGCATCAACCGAATTTCGTTCACGATAACCAAATCTATCATTGCCTCCAACCAAACCTTTCGGTTGCCACAATGAATATGTTTTCTCTGTGTACGGCTTTATGTCTGGCCGCATATTCCTAAAATTTTTTCGGCCAATGCTCGCTACAAACGAATCGACTGTGTTCGGTACAGGTCCCCTGTGATCGTCGGTCCGATTTAAGCAACTCATAATATATTATACCCTTCTGGTCCCAACAAATAAGCAGCACTACCCTTGCTTTTGGATGAAAATTACTGCTTGAGCGACTCCCAATGACTTTGCAAGTTCTTCTTGAGTTTGACAACAATGTTCATCAAGTAATGCCTCCAATTCATCGTCTTCGAACTTTTTGGCTGATATGGGCTGTCTTTATCTTTCGTCTCAAATTTACCACTTCTGAACCGTAACAACCATCTCTCGCGCATTAAAATCGATGGAACATATTCAGGATTAGCTTCGGTGAGCAATCGATATGCTTCAGCTGCATTTTTTTTTTTTTCAAAATGTAGAAGTAAAGGAAAACTTCCCGCAAATGAAGCTTTGTTGGCAAAAAACTCGACATTTTTGAAGCAAAGAAAAACTTTATTTTTTACACTATTTCGTTAAATGACTAAATGAAAATAAATGACAGATGATTAAGCTCCAAAATGCCATAAAAGTTATTAAAGAATCTTGCATTTTTAAGTTATACACATAATAAAAAAAAGTTATCCCGTTTTATTTTAAAGATACATATATCAAAACAATATAGGGTAAATGTTTTTGGGTCACCCTGTATTTGAATGTATTGTGCTTAGAAGAAAGGTATCCCAAAGTGTTCTCTCCGATCCTAATGAAATTCGGATATGTTATAGAGGAGAGATAAATAAGAGACGAGTATTTTTTAGTTTCATGTTTGGAACATTTTAACAAAATCAATTATTTTCTTTGAATAATGTTAGAGGCGACAGGACATAACTGCAATTTCCGTTTTCGCGACTGGAAGTTGGAATGTGATCGAAACATAATCCGCATAAGAAAATTAACATTAAGCACAAATTCATAGCCGTAATCTCTACAACATTTTTAAATTCTATGTTCACCGAGTACCACAAATTTGAATTTCAACCTACAGTAAGCACTTCTTAGGAATATTGAATTTGGCTGAAATTTAAAATAATTCAGCTCGAGTTACTGAAGTATAATAAAAACACAATAAGTGTATGAATAAGTTTATTGTTGATTTGTATAAATTTAATGAGAATACTAAACGAATAGAAAAATTATAATTTTTTGTAATTATAGTGAATACACAGAAACAGTTATTAGGCTCTAGATGAATCGAATGCGTTTTCCTGTCAGCTACGACCTTCTTAAGTTAATATTGGAGACTACTAAACACAGCAAGAGTTCGTAAGTTAATTACATCTTAACTCAATAAATCAAAGCTGATTAGTTCTCATGTAAGTTTTTACATTAAAGCTGTGGGTTTAAATAAGAGTTACTTATTAATAATTAACACTTTTGTGCACTACACCTTTTCCAATTGTATTTCAGACTATTCTGAAATACAATTGACTATTTCTGAAATACAATTGACTATTCTGAAATAAAATTGACTGTCTGAAATACAATTGACTATGTCTGAAATACAATTGACTATTTCTGAAATAAAATTTACTATTTCTGAAATACAATTGACTATTCTGAAATACAATTGACTATTTCTGAAATACAATTGACTATTTCTGAAATACAATTGACAATTTCTGAAATACAATTGACTATTCTGAAATACAATTGACTATTTTTGAAATACAATTGACTATTGCTGAAGTACAATTGACTATTCTAAAATACAATTGACAATTTCTCAAATACAATTGATTATTTCTGAAATATAATTGGAAAAGGTGTAGCACAGTTTAAATTTATTAGATTTGGCTGAAATTATCTGCAATTAAACTTAAGATACTCAGGTATAAAAATTCGTATCAATTATTATAGTGTCTCTTAAAAATTGTTACATTGTTATATTCTTATAACTAAAAATATCAGAAATTATAAACTAAGGCCGCCGCAGCTCACGGCTTAGAGTAATTCAGCTGGGCTCAAAATTTTATCATGTAATTTAATTAAAATCAAAAGTCGAAAAGAAAACTGCCAGCCTATTGTACATGTATTTTCACAGTGTGGTTAAGAATTTTTTATTTTTTGTTTTCAGCTAACAACTTGAATTAGGAATCGATTGTTTTCATTTTTTCGCACAAGTAGTATGCTGAGATGGTTGCAACATTGCTAAAGTATTGTTGCCTCAAGGCATCGCTAGGGCTGAAGGTTTCAGCGATTAGAAACTTCAACAGGAAAGCAGCAAAGAACAGTAAGTAGAACAAGTCCCTTCTTATGAACGCCAAACATTTTACCAATGATTGTCTGTGCCCAGACACACAATTCAGTGTTGCAAGTATAGGCCCTTTTAATGTGTATATATTTCTGTTGTTTGGCATTACCACTTGAGTAGCATGGCAAATAAAAAGTGTATACAAAGAAAAATAAAATCAAAAGAATATACAAATTCAGAAAAAAAAGAGTACTACAAAGCAGTGGTATATTATAACACATTCACCACAAGCAGCAACAACCACAATATAAATACATACGTACATTCTATTTTGTATTCCATTGAAAATTATTGTAACAAAAAAAAGAAAAAATACATTTTCAACAAAGTTGTACAACCATAAAGAAGCGTTATATGCTGCACGTTCCTTTTCAACAGACACATACTTTGCTGCTGTGTTCTTATTCAAAATGTGTTGCACGGTATTAGCCCTTTGCTGCAGTGTTATATTGTTAAGTATTAATAAATTGGCTCGTTTTCTTTTTCAAAACAAAAGAGTACATCGGCATTAGGTACATTGAGCACATAAATTGTAAAATAATATAAGAAACAGTTATTAAAAAAGATTAATAAAAAAAACGTTTTTTTTTACAAAGCAAAGTTCATGAATTTGCATTACAAGGTCCTTTGGTACCATTGACAAGAAGGTCATCTCGTTTGATAGATGCCAATTTCAATCAAACGATAAATCGATGTTGTCTAACCTTTGACGTGAGTTCAATATAATTCACTTAACATGTAGATGGGGCAATATCAAACTTATGGAAAATTTAACATCTTTAAAAACTAATAGAAGTGCTTTTTACAGAGATTTCGTATTTGAGAGAGAGAGATTATGCTTCTCACGGTTCTATCGATATATTAGTGATCTTGGTTTAAGACCCCATACACAGAGAAAAATTTTGACAGTTTTCAACAAAAATACAATACACAAAAGTGGTGGATTGCTGTCTGACCAATAACGCATATTTTGTTTATTGACAAAGCCATTCAGCCAGAAATGCGCCTCATCGCTGAAGATGATTTTTCGATGAAAATCCGAATCATTTTCAAGTTGTTGCTCAGCCCAGTTCACGAACATACGACGCTTCTGGTGGTCAAGCGGCTTCAGTTCTTGCGTCAATTTGATTTTGTAAGATTGTAGGCCAAAATCTTTTCGCAAAATTCGCCACAACGACGTCACAGAGATGCCCAACGCTTGAGAACGACGTGTGAGAGACACATTTGGGCTTTCTTCAACTGAAGCCTCAGCGGCAGCAATATTCTCGACACTACGGGCACTTCTTTGTCTCACTGATACGGGAACATTTTGTACTGTGCCTGTGGATTCAAATTTTTCCACTAGACGCTCAATTGTTGACCTGCTAGGACGATTATGACGACCATAAATTGGACGTTGCGCTCTTAACGTTGAGGCCACTGACTCCGAATTTCGGTAGTAATTTTAATAATTTCGACTCGTTGTTGGCTCGTATATCTTTCCATTATGAAATGGCAAACCTTACTGAAGAGAAATGTCAAAACAGCGGCAAGAAATATGACGTCGTTTGCTGTCCCTGTCGCTGTACTTTTGTAGCGTCCCTGTTGAAAACCCCTTTACAATGGTAGATTTAAATATTCGATAATTAATTCATCATTTCGTTTGTAATTTGTCAAAATATAGGTATAAGACCGATCTGGCAATGTCTTAGATTTATTGACATCCTGCCGATGAGTTTAGTACACTCACAATATATTTTCCGTTACCGACTGTAGTTTATTTAAAAAGTAATACGTAAAGTTTGTTTTTAAACGAAGAATCAATTGAAATTCATAGAAATATATTTTTTTAACTATTTGAATCAGTCATTCAAAAAACAGACTATACAAATTTACAGACGTTTAGTAGGAGTTGATATTTTCTGTTAAATATAATATTTTATGTTTTCTGTTTCTAAAAATAGAAATTCATATAATTCCTTTTTGTTTTTTTTTTACCAAAATAGTTTGTTTATATTCAAAATTATTTCAATAAAAATTACAAGTAATTATTCTAATATGGATACACACAAGAAAAATAAAAATATATACATCTGTGTGTTGTGTTTTGTAAAATTACATACAAATAAAAAAAATTTCAATTTGAAAAACAAACTACAAAAATCGTTTTTTCTACGTTTTGTCAGTTAAAAATGAATGGTAATTTTAAACGACTTTCTATTGATTTTACTACTTTTGTCGATTATTACACAATGATTGAAAATAAACGGCAAAATGGGCTGAATATAATGAAAAATCAGTAGTCCTCTTTTTGATTGCATTTTCGATTAATTTAATGTGAATTTTAGATTATTTTTAACGAAATAATATTGTGAATGCACTATTTTATTTCCAAATCAATTTTTTTTAGCTCATAATTTTTTTTTACCTCAAACGATAAACTCATCTGCCGAATTTAATCTATATTTGCTGAATATAGTTTGATTAGAGGTTTCGCATGGACAGAATAAAAATGGACTCATAAAGTGATACTGAGACGATTGGTATTAAAAGGTGAGTTTAGGTTGAGTAGGTATTTTTGGTACCACAAGGAAATAGCAACAGCTCAAAACAAGTTAGGGGTGGAACATCCCAAGATGGAGTGATATCATCCCAATTATGGCTTCTCAGTTCTAGTAAAGCTGGAAAATCAGGGTGTTAAAGTCGTTGCTCATGCAGACGATAAGGTTGGGGTTCAGTAAAATAGAACTGCTGGTTTTCACCTCTAGGGCTTTAGGGCTGCGAACTTACCCTCTCCGAATTTGCTAAATGTTTTGGAATTATCTTAGACTCGAAAACTTGAAGTCTTAACACCAAGCACAGGATTAGGAAGGCGAGGGCTGCCTTTTACTTCTGCTGGAATAGGTTTGGTTCCGGATGGGGTTTGAGTCACCCAATATTCACTTACGGGTCTATTGTATGGTAGACGGCAACTATACCGGGTTCAGTGCTCCCTTCGAAGCTCTCGGTGCTATGCTTCACATTATGCCTATTGATTTATATGTGATCGCGGCTTCTGCTTACTGCTAACGGTTCCTAGAAATTCAGAACCTACGAACATACGAGTCTTCCCAACCAGCTTCCTCCTGCAGCTCATACTGCAATCTGACTAATTTACTCTTAGGATTGACTTCGATAGACCTTTTCAAGTCAGCTTTCCTCCTAAAGAGGAATGGAGCAGTAGGGATCCAATAGATGGGTTTGAAATCAGGGTATACATCGACGGTTCAAAAATGAGCTGTGGGGTAGGCTTTGAGGTCTTCTCTGATGATTGCAACAATCGAGGCTCCTTCTGGTAACCTGATCATGCGAGAGCCTTTTAAACAGAGATTCAGGCTATCAGGGAAGTTTGCACACTTTTGTGTGCAGTTAGAGCTGAGATAACCATGGGTAACTTTGTCAATAACCAGGGGTCGCTTATGTCCCTGAACTCGATTTTTATATCTTCACGTCGCTCAGTGCAACGAAGAACTGTTTAGGATAAGTTGCCAGCATCTGATTATGTTGGTATGGGTCACAGGGACTTTTACGGTAATGAGCGGTCAGACAAGTTAGAAAGGGCAGTGTCTGCCTTAAGTGTCTCCATCGCGATGTCAGTCGCTACACCTCGGAAAACTATTTAGGGTGGGATCTTGGGGCATAAACTCCGGAAGGCGGGGACTGAACACCAGTTGGACCACGAGGCTCACGTAGTCCGATCTTGGGCGTACTAAACACCCCCTCAGTAGTAGTAGGAGAGGTGTTTCATGACTGACGTCCGTGCTGACTGGTTACTGGCTAATAGGCAGGGACGGCAACAGACTAGGGCGGATGCGCGATGGCTGTGGCATGCTGGATTAGAAGCAGGATACGATAGGTCATCACCTCTGTATTTTCTCGGTACTGAGGGCCGGACGATCTCAATCTTCCATGTTGAATCTAAATATCCACAAATCAGGTCCCTATGAGTGATAATGGTCTTTCAGAACGGTGTCGCTTTTTGATTTTTTTTGATGCTTAGGAGAGCGTGAACTATCATTTACAATATTGAATCATTTTTGTGAAATTGGGGATCTAAATTTACACGGAACTTGTTTTTTTTTTCAGGATCTTACACTTAAAAGAATATTCCCTTTAATGATGCATTACAAAAAACAACGTTATACAATTACTTTAAAGCACGTATTTAAGACAATTTCCTTGTAATATAAAACGTAATCATAACGGTGAACGGATATTAAATATTAAATAAAAAGGATGTTAATAAAAAACAATAAAATTTAAATAAACATAAGGGCAATAAATATATCATGAGACAATAAAGGTACAATCCCTGTATCAAAATAAAAAAAAAAATAAACAACATCCTTTAACTTAAAATAAAATACATCCTTGTTTCTTGATATATAGTATTTTCAGGGAGTATATCAAAATAAGATGTGTGATTAAATACATTATGAGATAATAAATATATACAAGCGGGGGTTATAAGCTGATACTTCACAACTAATACTTTCAACTTGAGTTAGCCATGCCAAACAAATTCTCCATCAAACTGAAATCATTTGTAATCCTTAACTCAAATGGAAAATTTTATCGTCAGTTACGAGTTGTAAACTATGACCATCGATATGTACGTATTTCTACCTGACAAGTAAAATTGAATACGTGTGTGTACAATTAAATAGTTGGATATGGTCAAGTAACCCTTTTTAGCTGCTTTTGCTGTAGATTCTGTTAATTATGCTGTTGCTGCTACTTAAACACTCACTGTAGTTGTTTTTGTTTTGTCTACAATGACAATGAAAGTGTTGCCTGTTATTGTTGTTGGGGCATTTTTTTTTCTTCTCTTGTTGCTGTTCTATGTTGTTTGTATACCCTTCGTCTGTTGTTTTTGTTGTTGGTTGGTTGGTTGAATGGATGGATGGCAAATGCGATGGTGATGATGACGATGATGTGCCACAAAATTGTACAAGTACGATAATATACAATGTTGTATGTATAATGTTGTTGCTGTTATTGGTTTGAATGTGTATGTTTGTGTGTAAATTAGTATATATGTGTGTGTGTGTGTGTGTGTGTGCAGAAAGAGAACCCAGCATATTTACAGAAACAAATTTTTGCATTTGTTCTCATGACTTGTGCTTTAATTCTGTTTGCCTGTTCCTGAACACCTAAGAAAATGTTGAAATTTCACATAGAATTCCCACGGCCAAAATTTTCCCACAGTGTGCATGCATAACGAACAAAACAACAACAACAACAACGATGAATACAAAACTTTAACAAGTTGTTGTAAATAAAAGAAAAAAGAAAAAAACGCTTGTGTGTGAGAATATATTTGTGTTTGTGTGTGCATAAAGCAGGGCTACAGGGTTTTTGGAGGGAATATGGTCAGACAATTAGGTTTGTCTGTCCAACCATCAGTCCGTCTGTCGGCATTTTTTGTTTGTCTCTTGTTGGTCGGTCGTGTACGCTTTTTATTTCTAAAACATGTTATTGTTGTTTTTGCTGTAAAACTTTTCTGAATTCCAGAAAGTATTTATTTTCTTCATTGTTGTTGTTATGTTGTTTTCATTCATTCATTCGATCGATGTTGAATGTTGTTGTTGTGTGTGTATGTTTTTGAACTTAGACGACACATCTGCCTTGGGAAGCTTTTTTCTTGCAGTTGTTGTGTTGTTTAAATACATACAAAAACTTTTGCAACATTGCACTATGGACAAATTATTTATAAAAATTAAGAATTTCATTACTCGGATTTCCATATCACAAAAAAATGTTTGTCTGGTGTAACACAAGAAGAAACAATCACAGGCAGAGAATAAATAATGGTTGTAATATGATTACCACTACAAAATTATTCCCGCTCCATTGGGATAAAATGATAGCAATAATCAATAATTCAAAATTAACTAAAAAATGCATTTAAATTTAAAAAAAATATTTTTCCATGAGTTTCATCCAAAAAAAAAAATATTCTAAAATTAAAACAATATCAGACGGATAAATACAACTGTTTACACCATATATTCACGATAATTCGACGAACAACATTCACCACGCAGAGAATAAATATTGTTGAACATGACTTGGGATTCTAAATTATTATAATATGTTCCTAATGATCATAATTAAGATTATCCTTGATAATATGTATTATGATTACTGAGCACGATTTTATCATCACTTATGATCATATTATGATCACTAGGATTACAATTTGATCATTTAAATTATAACATGATACTTCATATTGCCGTATAATATTATGATAAAATAATGGTTATTTTATTATTATAATATGTTTATTATATTATTTTTACTACTATGATTGGCACATTCATAAACTCAAAAATATATACATATGATTGCCCTAATCATGTTTTTTCTTTGTAGCATTTAATCCCTTATGTTCGCCTAAAATTGCAACAAACTTTATTCGTTGTGAATACAGCTATCAAAGAAAAATTCTCCCATTATAATTGATCTATTCGATTGGCAATAAAAGTGAAACCCTTTTTTAGGTCAGTAAATTTTTTTTGCAAAATTATTTAAGTTATGACAACAGAAATTTCGATTTAGTAAACGACACGAGTATCCGAACTCATCGATTTATAATAAATTCGGTTTTACCATCGACTCTGAAATATATGTGTTCTTGTATTCTGGTACTAAAATAAAACAATGCTCTTCGGCGCTATCGCGTCCATTGGCAACCTTCTTCCTTTATGTTGAAAGGTTGCCAATGTTCAGCCAATCCCTATTGCAATCTGCTCTGCACTCTCGAAGGTCCTGGAGAGTATTAACTTCCATCTTGCTAATGATCTGAAGACCAATTCACTTCTAAACGATTGACAGTATGGCTTTCGTAGAAGTCGTTCCACGGGAAATCTGATGGCGTTTCTATCGAAATGTTGGAGTCGGTCCATTCACATATTTGGTGAAAGCAAAGCTGTAGATATTTCCAAGTAGTTCGATCGCGTGTGGCATAAAGCACTCGTGTCAAAGCTTATTATCTTTGGTGTCGGTGATGACTTATCTCGATTAATATCAAAATTTATCAGGAATCGCACTACAAGAGTTTTTATAGATGGGGACCCATTCAATGAGTTTCAGTTGGATACAGGAGGATTTGGATAAGGTTCTGTGTTTTCTCCTTTCCTCTTTCTTATCCTTCTAAACGACTTTGGAATTACGACAAAGACGAGCAACTTTCAAGAAAATCTTTCTTTGGAAAGGGAATATACAAAAGATGAAAGATGGTGAAAGATGAAGGGCTTAAAATCTGGCAACACCGCGATTGCGCGAGATGATAATTCTTAGAACAGTTGTTGCCCGCCATCTGATGAAGAGTTGGCGGAATTGTTGAAGCCTTGTGGAGGTTGAATGAAAAAGGCTGATTATGAATTATACAATCAATCAGGACCTAATGACAATCTCCGAGTGGGGTCGTGAGAATAGGGTCGATTATAAAGCATGCAACACCCAATGATGCTTGTTGACCAATAGGTCCTCGAGGCCACCAATGCCACCCATCTAAACATGGGTGGTATCAATACTAAGGAATATGAAGCTCTTGATTTTTTGGGTATTTATGAGAGCCGTGGTTCGAATCTACTCTAGGGCTACTTAGAAAACAAAACAATTTAAAAATAATTTCTGCTTTAAACCCGCCGATCGGTTTTCTTGCCCATAGTTTGTTAACAATATAAAATTTATATGTGGTAGCATACAGTAAAACTTATTTAAGGCGAGTTCGGATCGGACGGATTCTCCATTAATACGAATCGATTTGAGTTCTGACGTTTTGGCAACAATTTTTATATTAAAACATTAGTTAAAACGAACTCGCTTAAGACCAACTCTCTGTTAAAACGAACTGATGGCCCATTAAAAACCGTGAAAATTAAAACAAAACAGGTTTAAATGGTGGTATTTACGATATTATGTAGCACAAAATGCAAATTTGCAAAAAAATCTATTATAAGCAGTCAGAAAATATTTTTATTTGCAAATCACATAAATATTTTCTGACAGCACAGAAATTTGCACACATCACCGTCAAATTTGTTTTAAATTCCATAAATATTTACCTCATGGATATTTAAGTATTGATAACTTAACAAATCCAAAAGCAACGGAAGAAAAACTGATGAAAAACAGCGGTCCGTATTTGACGGTACAGAAACGGATGCATCAAAACGGAGTAAAAACGTATTGTTTTCGAAAACTCAATTATACGATCCGTTAATGTTCCGTTTACGTACAAGCATTGACGGATACGTATTTTCGGACCGTAAACGTACAATAGAAGCTGGATTCATGAATCCGTACGTATCAGAGAGTCCGTAAAAATGTTTCTTGGGTATTTTATACATATTAAATTTTTTTTTTTTTTTTTGATAAAAACATAAAAAAATTATTTTTTTTTTTAAACCCGGTATTAAGGGAAAATGTTTTAAAATACCGGTATTTCGTGAAATCAAGAGTTTCGGTATTAATATTGGCTATCAGTTAAAAAAGGTTTTGAAACGGCATTAAAAAGGTATCGGTTGCCCACCTTGATCGCAAGCAATTTCTCAAATCAAAGAATGGCACAATTTTTGAGTTCTTTTTTTACACTCAGAATATTATGTAGTTAACTGTTTGTAGTTTAATAAAAAAGTTTTCCGTTCCATTTAAAAATAAAGGAAGATACATTTATTTTTCAAAGAAACATCTATATTAACTTTTTTCTACATTCATTCGAAATAATTTACTATCATTTACCGATTTTTTTTAGTTTCATTTATTTTTTTCATTTGTTTGAAATTTAATAAAAATTTACACACAAAACGGAAACTTGTGGTTTATTTGTGTCCGTAACAGTTATTACAAATTTAAATTTTGTTTGCTGTCTGTTTCAAAAAAAAAAAAATATTCAAAAAATTTCAATTTTTTTTTTATTTAAATTGGTTGTATATATACAAAATTTTTCCATTCAATTTACAAGAACTTCATAAACACACATACATATACAAATACATTAACACAAAAAGTGTTTATATCTTCATATGCATACATACATTTTGTATTGTACGAGTATATTAAAAAAAAAAACAAAAAATACAAAAACGGAAAGAATTTCAAATAAATGAAAAAAACATTTATTTTTTAAGGATTGGTGGGTAAAATTTTGACATTTATTTTAACTGATTATGTCAGTTGTTTCTTACGGATGTGTCAGTAGATTAATCAACATTTAAAAATATATAACAAATGGCATTTAATTTAAATGAAAATTAAGTAGACCGGTTTTTAAATGAAATATCATTTCATTTAAATGATATTTTCAGTTATTTTAACTTACAAACTTTTTTAAGTGTAGGAATTTTAAATATTTTGTGGTTTACTCCTGTTATTACGAATCTCACTTTAACGAACTAATTGTTTTGGTCCCTCACGAGTTTGTCTTAACCCGATTTTACTGTATTAAAAACCAAACAAAAAACATGCGAAAAACGAGACATTTGTTAACCTGATGTTGATATTCAGCTGCATCAGGGTCATATTTGATTCCTTTTTTTCTGCTAGTCTCAAAGAAAAGCTTTTTATGAGCTTCTTAAACGACCTCCTGTGTTTCGTTAATTTGAACTTTGTTTCCAATGAAAGAAATTCTTTGTAATCATGTTGCTTTTCATCTTTATTGCTGATTTCTTTATTTGTTTTCTTCTGTGTATTTTTTTTATTTACATCAAAAGAAAATAAAACAACGACCTCTGCATGTCAGGCGTGTAGCATTGTTTCATCAGCAGCATCATCATAATAATGGAACTAGAGGCAAGTTTTTATATTTGTACTCCTTCCGCTTTTTTTTATCTTACTTGAATAGATCCCCCAATCGGAAAAAAAGAACACATAATAAACAACATATTTTAGACTGTGGTAGAGGACTGCTTCAATATAAGTTCAGTAGTCAAATTTAGAAAATTTTAATGTATGAATGAATTTATAAAAATTTAATTTGTTAATACAATGATTAAATTCATTAATAAAAGAAAAAACCGGAATTAATTCTTGTGAATGAATTCAAAGATGTAAAATTTAACGAATTAATTCCTAATCAAAACATTAAGTATTAAAATGAAAGAACTTACTCACTAATGAATCCATTCAAATCTAGTTAACTCAACTACGGATTTAGGAAATAATTATATACTGAATGAATTTGGGGAATTCTTTCGATTTATATGAAAGAAAGTGATTAATTTTTGTTTGATTCCTTCATAAAATTTTAATGATTTTGCCAAAAACTTCACTTAATTCCTTGAAAGAATTAAAATATTGACTTGATTCCTTCCAGCTAAAAATGGGTACTTCAATGTATTTGCATGGTATCGTACTTTTCTTTAATTCAACTCCGATAATATGACTGGCCCTCTTTAGCTAATTCTGAGCTTAATAAAAATATTCATTCATTCAGTCAATTTCTTGAGGGAATTAAACGGGAAACTTAGTTCATTGAGGGAGTTAAAAAAATGTAAAAGAATTATGTAAAGCTATAATTTTAATTATTTCAGGGTTTAGGAATACAATTAAATCAATTCAAGAGGAATATATTTTGTAGAGATGGATTACTAGATCAAAAGTTCAAGTACCTATCAAGGCAGAAAAATATTAACTGCAAAGCGTGGGACCAGTGATTTTAAAGATGGTGCCAGCATTAGCAGAATAAAAGATTTTGAAGATTATAGTGCTTGGCAAACCCAAAATGATAACACCGGGCTGGGGTTAGACGTTTTTTTTAAACATTGACAAAGTATTAGCGAAACAATCAATATAGCGCTTTTCCGATTATAAAGCAGTCATTTGCCAGCTCTAAAATTATAATTTTAAAACGTTGGTAAAGTACTGGGGAAACAATCAATAAAGCGCTTTTCCGATTATAAAGCAGTCATTTGCCAGCTCTAAAATTATAATTTTAAAACGTTGGTAAAGTACTGGGGAAACAATCAAAAAAGCGTTTTCTCAATGATAAAATATCTGCTTTACCAACTCCATAATAATAACACGGGGCTGGGATAGGCCATTTCGTTTTTAAAATGTTGGCAGAGCATTGGTAAAACAAACAGCTCCAGCTCCAAATTTATAATTTTAAAACGGATTTCTAATAAAATTAAAATAAATTAGTAATAAATGTTTTTTCTTTTAAATGCTGAGAAATTATTTTTGGTTTTTAGAGTACAAGGAAAATTACACTTCTTTTCCTTTTTAAAATTCTCGGTATACACTAAATTTTTGTGTTAAATGTACTTTAAAAACAATTTATTAAGATTATTACAATGTTTTGAACCACCATACAAATTTGCTTTCTAAATACTTCTATATTTGTCAATTTCTGGCTGGGGAGTTTTAAATGTCAAATTTATATTGAAATATATGTAAGAAACAATGCTTGCCAAATCCTCTTAGGAAAATGTTACAAAGTCATATATCTTATTGTCGTAATTTTAGTTAATCGGGTGCTGGAAAATCACTTTTTGTTTGCTTTGGGAGAGTGCAAACAAGTGCTTCGCCAGTGTTATATACGAGAGCGGATCAATAAGTCCGTGACTTTTTGAACAAAACACAGTTTTTTTTGACAAAAAAAAAATTATTATTCAACATAATCTCCTTTTAGCTCTAATACACTAAGTCCAACGTTTCTCCAATTTTTGTATCCCTTCCAAAAAATTGGATTTTTCGAGGTCCATAAAATAGGCATTTGTTTGATCAATAATTTCATCGTTGGAGCTAAATCTCTTTCCATCGAGCCATTTCTTTAGGTTTGGAAATAGGAAATAGTCACTGGGGGCTAAATCCGGAGAATATGCGGATGAGGTACCAATTCGTAGCCCAATTCATGGAATTATGCCATTATGACTACACACGTGTATTATGGTCAATGCAGACAGCTTTCTTAAATCCAACCGATTATTTAAAATCGAAACCACACTGCCATATGAAATGCCTCTGACATCAACAATCTTACGCACTTTTACTCTTCGATCGTGTATTTCTTCGAAATTTTCGGGTGTATTGACCTCAATTGGCCGTTCAGAACGTTCAGCGTCATTTGTACTTCTGCGACCACAACGAAAGTCAGTAAACCACTTTTTTACCATTGAAATCGATAATGCAGAGTGCCTATAGTATTTATCAAGCTTTTCCTTGGTTTGATTGACGGTTTTTTTTTCGAAAAATATAATGTTTAATGAGCACTCGAAATTTACTTTTTTCCATTTTTAAAAAAAATCCACGAGGTTGTATGTTTTGAACAGCTGTTAAATTCAAAGTAAATGACGAAACTTGCTCAAAATTTGACAATAGTCTATTAACAGATGGTACTTGATGGGAGCAGGGTTGCATTTCATATAATACGAGGTAAGTTCGAAAAGTCACGGACTTATTGATTCGGAGTTATTGATCGTATATATATTTTGTTAAGCCAGTACTAGCAAAGCACGTTGGCAAAGCTTTCTAAACCAGGCATTTTTCAACATAGTCTTCTTTGAGCTCTGTACACTTTGTCCGACGTTTTCCTAATTTTATTATCCCTTCCAAAAAAACAGGATTTATCGAGATCATCAAAATAGGTATATGTTTGTGAGATCATTTGATCGTTGGAGTCAAATCTCCTTCCGCCGAGCCATTTTTTCAGGTTTGGAAACAAGAGATAATCACTTGGGGCTTAATCTGGAGAATATGGCGGATGAGGGAGAAATTCGTAGCTATGTAACTTTATGGATTTTTGCCAGTTGATACATGATTGCGTTTGTGGTCGATTGTGAGCAAGCGCCGCAGCCATCTTGCGGAAAGCTCAAAATTAAAACCACTTTTCCTGCGAAGCCCCTTCTTGAACCTCATTTGACATTAAACATCGTGGAGACAACAACATTCTTATGTGCACTACAAGTGTAAAATTAAAAAATGTCAAGTCTCTAAGGCGAATATGTTTTCTATAATATTGAGCTTTTAAATCTGAATAACAATTCCAAAATATCCCAACTGGGTAGATCTACAACATCACATCTCTTCTTGTCTTCGGTTTTAGTTTCAAGTTCAATGCTTTTTTTTTCTGACACAACACAGTTGTTGTTAAATTCTTCCATCACATTTTTGCCTTCATCACACATCTGCTCAAATATTTTATAAAAAACGAAACTTTTTTATCGACTTTTTTATGATAACACAAGACTCATTCATTGTGTCCTTAAGCTTTAAGTATTAAAATACGAAAATACGAGTTTACGAGTAACATAAATACATTGTATCACGTACTTGTGATAGATGGGTGCGGTGCGTTTATTTCATACCACAACATCTCATTCACAATCACAATTGTAACTATACACAATTGCGTTTTAATTGCATCCCCATACAATTTGAGGCAGTACTTCCACTTCCATTTGTTATTTATGGTTTAAGTACATACAATAAAATCCTTTACTTTTCGCGTTTTCTTGCTCTTATTTTAAAATTGTTCATTCGATTTAATTAAAAGATTATATCTTAGTTTAGTAACGCAGATTTTAAGTTTTTTTTTTTTTGTTTTTATTGACGCTCGCTCTGTTTGCCTTCTAACTAACGTCGAATAAATGATGTGTCTTTCATAGATTTCAATTAAGTGGAGTGGTGATGGTTGGTTGATTGTACGACGACGACGACGACAAGTCTTTAGTTGGTTGAGTTGATAATGCTTGTCATTAAAAGTGATTTGTTGTTAAGATTAATAAAACTCTATTTTTTTTTATACATTTAGGAAAAATTGATTCATTACAAAATGATGTAAATGAAAGAGTGTTATTGTAATTTACGATAAATAACATGAACTAAAGTCAAAAGATGTTAACTTTAACTAATGACTATTTTATGCGGCTAGATGTTAAGTGTCAGTTAATGATAAACATTTGATGGTCAATAAGATATTTTATATACAAAAGTGTTTTTTTTTCTTTAATTTAGAGCAACATTTAAGGCACCATGATCGGTTAAGGGCATTCATCAAAAATCCCACTGATATTTAACCTTCTAAAGATTAATATTTATTTCATTCCTTTTGAGTTATCTCGCTGAAAAGTGGGATGTGCACGCAGAGAAAAAACATGGTTGCAACATGATCACTGCTACTATATTATGATTGCTGCGGGTATGGTTTTCACAGTCAACTTCTAACCATCAATATGATCGCTACCATAATTATTATAGTAAATATTTTATTATTTCACGATTTCCACTTTCTATTTTACAAAAAATCTGGCTATAAAAAAATATGATTATTATGGAACTATAATATGCTGACAACAATCAATGAATAATAATAAATTAAACAAAACATGACTTTGATATTTACAGTCAATAATACCGTCTTGTTTTCAATTCAATTCAGTTCTGTCGTCACTCATGTAAAAATTATAATATATAATCATTTTCATCTGGGGTTTTTTATTTTCGAAAATGCCTTATAACAATATAATTAACATTAATCAATTTATTGCGGAAAAAATTTATTTTCAAAAAGATTCTATATAAAGATTTTATATTTTTTATTCTTTTCACTAAAAAAATAATAGATTTTTTTTTTAAATATTTTTATTAAATAATTTTTTGTGAAATAACGACGTTCTTGTGGTTCTCGAGTTATGTTAAACTACGTTTTTGCCAAAATGTTACAACTAAGCGAAAAAACATCAAGATAAGGAAAAAATTTAAAAGGTCATAAAAAACTGACACATACGAACGCCAAACCCTTTGAGGGTTTTACTATACTGACCTAGTGCCATCACCCTGACATGGAATTTCTCACCCCCCAGACAATAATCCCAAAAATGTTCCATAGTGTTATCAAAAATATTTTTCAATATGATATGAGATATAATTGTATATAATCAATAAATGGTCCAATATAATAAATATTTTTTGATAGAATATAAAATATAATTATATATGGTAAAAAATTTGCAAACAAATTTGTGATATTGTTATAAATAGTTGCATATCTATAATTTTTTTGATATGATATAAGATATAATTATATGTGTTTCTATGTCAATCGTTTCGAATCCCAGCCAGGGAGATCAATTATTTGTAGTGTTTTTTAATTTTTTTATACAAAACTTTCAAATTTTAACTTATTTTTGGACAACCACTAGAAATTTTTTCTGCTATAAAATATAATTAGTTCTTAACAATCTAGGTACATATAAAATTATACATGATCTTTGTTTCCAAAACTCATAAGTTGGGAAAATTTATATTTTTTTTTAATATAATTATTTATCTACATTTTTTCTCAGTATAATTAAGTTATCTCTGCTGGGTGCTTAACTCACTACAACTCTGGCATACCGAGCTCACATCCTGGCGAAGGCATTGTTTGCTAGAATTTTAATACATTTTAATTTAAAATTTTTTTATACGCTTTTTAATAAACTTGATTCGGAATATGTATTATATTTTTCGGATAAATTTGGATCTTACTTAACTCTCTGGATCTGCCATTTTTCGGATCATTTAGATCTTTCTAAATCCCTAAGGCCCATTATTATAACTTGCCTTTAAGGTGCGTGTTAGTTAAAGGTAACTTTAGCTAAAGTGAGGAATAAAGTGACCTTTAACTTTTTTTGGTTACTACAATTTCCTTATAAAATAAAATTAAGTTTTTTGAAAATATGGCATTACCAGAGCAAAAACCGATTACTTTTGACAAATTAAAATGATTCTTAAAAATACGTAGTGGCAACGACGTACTTTTATTTATTTATTTACTTACAACAAACAAAAAATACAAACGAAAAACAAAATTTCTTTGAATTGTGTAAAAAATAAAAATGTTTGTTGTAAAAAATTTAAATAGTCCACGGCAAACACAGAAATAAAACAAACAGCAAAGATACGGTCAAAAAACTATACGGAAACTACACTGCAGAGCAGAAAATGTGGCAACTTCAAATGCTTAAACCTTACGTTAAAAGTTGAAGGTAAGATGAACTTACCTTTAGCTTATCGGGCACTTTTAGGTTAAAGTATACTTATAATAACGAAAAACTAATAATCTGTCCGTTAACATCCTAACTTTAGCTATCGGCAAGTTATAATAATGGGCCTAAATATATTTTGCTGGATCTTATTTGATCTGCTATTTTTCGGCTCAATTTAGATCCTCCTAAATCCCCAAATATATTGCTGGATCTAATATTATCTGCTATTTTTCGGATTAGAGTTTAGATCAGCTAGATATTACAGAATATCAAATTGGATAAAATTAAATATTGCGCCAGATCAATTTTTTTACTTGGGAAGTTAAGTGATTTTTTTAAGCACAGCTAATACACTGAGATTTTGTAGTAAGCGGAATCAATTTCGGTAAAATTTAATAATGTTTAGTGTCAATTTTGCTAACTTTTGCAATTATCAAAAATGGAAAATCGTGTAACTACTAAAATAATAACACTACATAAACAATTTTCGGTATGTAATTTTAATTTACTGATATTTTTATTTATAGCACAAATCAAAATTATTTGATTACTGGTTTTCTTGATTTTCCTTTAATTTTTATTGCACTATATCGCCTGAATATAGCGATAAATTAAAATTTTAATATTTTTGCCATAGTAAGTTGCCAATGTGCCACATATATGATATAAATATTATCGATAACTGAAGAAAGAGCATTAGAGGGTTAAGCTTGAAAAATCCCCTCATTGCACACAGAGAAAAAACATGGTTGCAATATGATCACTGCTACTACAGTGTACTTGCTGGAATCGGGTATGGTTGTCACAACCAAGTTATTGTTTTTCTAACAATCAACATGGTCGCTACCATCATTATTTAGTAAATATTTTACTATTTTATGATTGGCACCCTATATATTTTATAATATGATTGGCTGTAACCATACTTTGGTAACAAAAATGATGACTATGAAAAAAATATGATAATTATGCAACGATAAAATGCTGGCAACAATCAATAAATAATTTTACATTAAATAAAACATGACTTTAACATTTACAGTCACAAAATTGTCTTGTTTTCATAAAAAATATAATTTTATCAGTTCAATCAGTTTGTTTTTACTACAAAATGTCTAAAAAACAATCATATATTGTTTACTAAAACTGGACAAATATCTGATGGTTAGAAACCACCTTTCACATGTCATTAAAACATTTCATCAATTGACCCATTAAGAAGATTTCTTTACAGGGTTTTTTCGAAAATTCCTTATACATAAAATATTATTTACACTAATCAATTCATTGCCTTTCTTTGAAAGAAAAATTCATAGATTCTGAAAAAAATACTTAGATTCTAAGAACTTTTTCTAGTAGTTATATTATTAGATTCTAAAGAAAAATTTATAAAAACTTTCCAAAAAAATCTTAAAAATATCTAAGATTTTTTTTTATTAATAATGTCATTAGAATTCAAAAAAAAAAAAAAGTTTTAAGTATTTTTCTTAAAAAAAGTCCACAGAATCTAAGTTTTCTTGAAAGAAAACAATTTTTCTTCAAAAAGTTCTTATTATCAATTTTTTTTTGAAAAATTATTTCTAAAGGAAATATACTTAAATTTATAGAGTTTTTTCAGTTTCTATGAACTAATCCTTTAATAAATCCTAAATGATAATCCAGGAATCATAATATAATTATGAGGGACTATAATACGTTAATATTTTGAGAATAATATGATTACGTGCAATCATATTGTTATAAATTCAATATAATATGTTTATTTAGGACAATCATATGGTAATTTTTGAATCATAATAAAACTGTAGGAACCATATTATAGTAAAAATATGTTAAAAATATGGTTATTTTATTATCATAATATGATAACCATATTATAGTATGACTATGATTAGCACAACCATAAACCCAGAAATATATGATGCTCTTCGAATATGATTGCCCCAACTAAGTTATTTCTTTGCGTGTAAAGATATTTCTTTCGCTAACAGTGGTTTTATACTAAATGCCTAAATCCGAAATTAAATTATAATTTTCACCAAATTTTTTATCATGCAAACCAATTTGTAAATATTAACTTTTTGTATTTATTCTCAAACATTTACCAGTACATTTATCCTTGAGTTCTTGTACCTTATGAACTAATCAATTGTTAGAAATCAAAAACTAACCTCATTTCATGTCACATTTATAAAGTTCAAGCAGCAGGCTAACAGAATTCAATGGTCACTTTTAGGAATGTCGCACAAAGAATTTTACAAAATAAAATACAATAAAATTCTACAACCTCGTTCATTGATTTTATACAAATTTGATTAACTTGAATTACAACTAACTGCGAATGGATACAGTACATGAACGCGTTTACACATACACAGACATACAGGAATGGGCATAAATAAAAATGACACACCTTCTAAAAAGTTACCTTGCATGTCCTTGATGGTACATCATTCTATGCTTTAAAAGCTTAACAAAATAGTATCAATAAATTTTATTAGTGCAGACAAAAAAAGAGAAGAAATACCCTGGCATATGTTGGCAAAATAATGGATTTTTCTTATGCTGACAAAAAAAAAAGGAAAAAAAAACAAGTATATTCTTCTATGCTTAAAGTTTGGAATAAGAAAACAAAGAAAAAGCAGAAAATCAGGCGTTGACATTTGTTTAGAACGACCATGAACTTTATTTACAAAAATACAAAAATAAGGTATAATATGAAATTCTCAATGTCATCTACCTTCAAACGACTTCAACTCATACCATTTCCTTGGCATCACATATTAAGTGGTTTAAAAAAAAATCATGATAAACGTATGTAAAGCTCCGAACATTGCTCCTGTTTGTGTGCGCTTGTATTTGGTTTTTGCGCAGGCATGTGCGTAAATTTCAATTTAATTGGCAAAGGCATTGGCAACACAATCTACAAAAAAATCCTTGAAAATATCATTGAAGCAGGAGAACAGAATATTGTGTTGGCATATCACTAATAATTGAATATGGAACAAAACTGGGTAAATTTTAAAAGTTATGTTATTGCGATTTATTTTTAGGTCAAAATCCCTAAACACAGAGAGCAAGAGAAAAAATAATCATTTGATATATTATCATCATCATCATCGTCGTTGTCATCAGGCGTACATATGTAAAACGATAATAACACTAATTTAATTTAATAAACGTAAGGAAAGTAAGGTGTATATTAAAAGTTAATTGAATAAGGAAAGGATTTTAAAATTGGAAGACACAAAAGAACATTAGAATTGATAAAAAGAATTAAGACTGGCTAAGAAAGAAGTGTTTGGCTAAGGTCTTTCAACTCTTGTATACAGTAAAGCAAAAGTTGTAAGTGAAATCAAGAAAAAAATTTATTATTTTATTCAAATTGAAGTATGTTATTTTTTCTAAAATTAACAAATTTTATTAAAATGCACATTGTTTTCGTCGGCTTAAATACGAGGGCAAGTCGATAAGTCTTTACAAAAAATAGAAAAACACATTTTTTTTTTTGAGTTGATTCTTTATTTTTTAACATGGGCTCCAGTTAGCCCGAGAAACTTCACACAGCGATTCTCCAGCTTTTTTAAGCCCTCCGCAAAGAATGATATGGAAGATCCTTAAAATGAGCTTTTGTTGCAGAGATGATCTCCTAATTCTATCCAAAAAGTTTTTTGACGAGCCATTTCTTAAAATTTTGAAATAGGAAAAAGTCGCTGTGAGTCAAATCTAAAAAAAAGATGGATGTGGCAATAATTCGAACCTCAACTTGGGTATTTTTACCATCGAAACTGCGCAAGTATACAACCGAGCATTATCTTGATGGAAGATCTCTTATTTTTTTTTTGGTTAAATGCAGGCATTTTTTCTTGATTTCTTCGCTTAATTGTCCCAATATTGATAAATAATACTCCTCATTTATTGTATTCCCCATTTTTTAGGTAGTCAATGTAGATAATTCCCCAGGCATATCCCAAAAAACTGTTGCCATAACGTCACCAGGAAATTTCACTGGATTTCATTAGCTAAAATCCATTGTTTTGACTCTGGTTTCATTTCTGCTGTAAAGTGGCGAGTCCATGTTTTGTCAACAGTTATGTATCGGCGAAGAAATTCATCGTGACGGAAATTCATCCAAACTACCCACTAAGCAAACGCGGCATCCATCTTGCCGATTGCTTTATCATAATTAATTGCTTGTGCAAAATTGAAACCTAGTTTTAGCAGTATAAGTCGTACACCACATTTTAATTCACTTAAGTGCTGCTGAGGTAAAACTTTCCAATCATTATTTTCTAACCGGTCTTGAAACATATGCCCGAGTGCTGTCACACGCAGAGAAAAACATGGTTGCAATATGATCACTGATACTATATTGTGCTTGCTGCAATCGGGTATGGTTGTCACAACCAAGTTATTGGTTTTCTAACCATCAACATGGTCGCTACCATCATTATTTAGTGAAAATTTTACAATTTTATGAATGGCACCATCTATTTTATATTATAACGGGCTGTAACCATACTATGGTAACAAAAATTCTGCCTATGAAAAAAATATGATAATTATGCAAAGATAAAATGCTGGCAACAATCAATAAATAATTATACAATCAAAGAAGGAAAAGTTCTTAAAGGCTATGATTTTTTCCTTAACAATTTTTCTTCAAAAAGTCATTCATATTATTTTTTTTAGAAAAAACATTTATAAAGGAAATTTAAATTTAAAGAGTTTTTTTTATAGTTTCTAAGAACTTTTCCTTTAAAAAATTTTCTTAGATTATGGATCATTTAATGATAATCCTGGAATTATAATATAGTTATGAGGGACTATAATATGACAACATTTTGAGCATACTGTGATTACGTGCGATCATATTATTGTAATCTCATTATAACATGTTTATTTAGGACCATAATATGTTAATTTTGAATCATAATATAACTGTAGGGACCATATTATGGTAAAAATATGGTTATTTTATTATCATAATATGATAACCATAATATAGTACCATAAACTTAAAAATATATGATACTCTTCGAATATGATTGACCCAACCATGTTTTTCTTTGCGTGCACGATGGAATTTTACAGCTCCAAGTCTGATCGCATATTCCGGGCGTTTTCGCCGAATTCTCAAATTAACTGTGTTCGATACAGGTCTCCTGTGATTGTCTGCCCCCATTTCAGCATCTCGTAATAGATGGACCCTTCTGAACCCATCAAATACAGAGCATTACCTTGGCACCATAGGTACACTTACCAAAAAAAGTCTGTAATGCTTACTAAAAATTTTGCTGTTATTACTGGAAATTTTGCTTATTTGAGCCCAGCGGTATATTTTGCTAATCTTAGCAATACATGTCTGCTGACGTGTAGAATAATAAAATTTGTAGAAAAAATTAGCTGCCGCTACTAAATTTTAGTAAACTTTTTTTAAAGTGGAAATTAAAATCTGTTTGCGAAAATCAGCAAAAAAAAATTACTAAATATTATTAATATTAGTTAAAAATTTCAAATTTTTTTTTTACATAGCATCAAAATTTGTTTATGTTATTTATTTTTTTCAAAAAATATTTTAGACAGAACTAAAAAAAAATATTAAAAGTTTAAAAATTTCTAAAAACATAAACTAATTTGTCATTTTGTTTAATTTTTTTATTTCAGTTTTGAAAAATATTTAAGTCATTTTTTTTTTACTTTTAAGGTCAAATTTTAATTGTTTTTAGGGCTCATTTTTAGATTTTTTTAGCGCTATTTTAGGTGGATGTCCTATTTATATTTATATTATGCAACATTTTAATGCAGTTTAAGTTTGTAGATGTAAGTTTTAATTATTATAAATAAGATTTCTGTCAATATCCACTTTTTAAAAATTAGTAAATTTTTTTTGCTAATTTTAGCAAATCGGTTTTAAAAAATTTGTAAATTGATTTCTGAAATTAGCAACAAAAATTTGTAAATATTCTGTAAAAATTTTGTTAATTGCAAAATGTAAATAGCTAGAAGATTTGCTAAATAATTTTTTTTTTCTAAAAATCAGTACAAAAATAGTAAAGTGGAATTAAAAACAGTACAAATTTTTCTACTAACTAATTTTTCTGAGTGTATTCGACTTTTTCACATACGATGTCTTGCGTTTCAGGTTGTCGTAATGATTCGATGCAAAAATGGTTTCTTTTTATGGTGTTCAAGAAACATATCGATGGCTTAATATAAAAAGGCCCTAACTCGATTTTTTGTTACTTGAAAGGAGAAGGAAAAAATTAAATAAAATACGTAAAATTTGAGATACAAAAAAAATTTTAATGCAATTTTTATTAAAAAGAGGGAACACATTTTTGGAAATTGCATTAAAACTTTTTTTTTTATCTAAAATTTTACGGATTTTATTAAGTTTTTTTCCTTTTCCTATCAAGTAATAAAAAAATCGAGTTAGGGCCTTTTTATATTAAGCCATCGATATGAAACAAAAATACAAAATATTTACAATTTAAATTTGTATTTCTAAAATTTCGTTTCATACCAAAACAAAGTCACTTAAGCCAATTGTAGTTGGACCATAAGATTTCAAGTCAATTCTACGATTTGAAAAAAAAAATTTTTTCTTTTCTAATTATCGCCAGTGTAAATTTTGATTACAATGAAATTTTAATCTTCATATATAAAACATGTTCTGTCATGCTCTTTGCTATCCTTTAAATACCATATTTGTTTCAGTTTTCAGTCACTTCAGTGTGAGTGTTTCAAATCATGCTGTATTTTAAGTATCGCAAGGTCATTTCTTACGCATATCAGCAAAAATAATTTTCATTTCATACTTTTTGTCATATGACGCCATTTTGCATGAAAATTTAATTTCAGCCAAGCTAACAGAAATAAAAGTGGAGGTTCTTATTTTGCTTGGAATCCTATAATAAAATCTGACCATGTTTTTGTTGTGTGGGCTGATGATTGAAATAAAAAAAAAAACGAAATGTAATGTCATCGTTATCCAGGCACATTGTTTATTATTTGTAATTTCTCTTTCTTAAAGTAATTAACAAAATAAAAGTATTTACTTTTTTCATAATTTAATTAATATACCATTAAGAAGATAAAGTTCATTATGTGTTTGACCTTCAGACATTTATTTATTTATCTATCAATCAAATTATATATTTCTTTAAAGTTCAAACATTTTTGATTGACAGTAAATTAGCCTTTTATGAAAAAGAAGACCATTAAACTTTGAAATTAGTTGATTTTTTTATTTGTTTTGGCAAAATTAATGTTAACAGAATATTGACAAAAGCGTCATAGAAATTTGGAAATGGAAAAGCTGGGCAATGAAAGCTAACATAAATTGTCAATAAATTGTTTAAACAACATTTTCATTTAGAATTTCTTAGGTTTGAGGAAATAATTCAATGTTACTATAAAGTAGAAAACACAAATTTTTAATAAATGTAAGAGAAAATGGAAAAAACTTGTAAGGATTCGCGCTAGAGGGGCTGAGTGACCAGGTCATTCTAAACCAGCACCCATTCATGATTTGAACATATTATTCATATCAACCACTCAAAGGAAAAGCGATATACTAAATTACTATTTCTCACTGTTAGTGAATTAAATAAAATACGTTAAGGCCGAGTTTTTGGGATGTGAGTTAAACTTGGTTTAGTTAAACCGAAAACGAATTTTGTCTGCCATTACCATGTGTATTAACATAAATTTGTCGGAACAACATTTCGTTACATAAAATTTTGATCTTTATTGAAATAATATAAATTAAAACAAATTTCAAAATCAGTATTCAAGTTACAAACTGCAATAAACCGAATTCAAAGATAATCTACATCATAAAAACTCGGCCTAAGTAGAACTAATCAATCCTACATATTAAGTTTAGAAAACCATTTTTGATTATCAAAAGTTATAGTTTGAGAAATGATTTCGGGATTTAACTGCACACACATACGAAACGTCCACGGATAATACGCTCATTTTTTTGCATAGTACTATCGCCTAAATTAATTAGGTTAGGTTGAAAAAGAGGAATCGTAGGTGAAGATACACTCCACTACAATCAAAAAAAAAAAAAAAATTAGCTAGAATTTAGAAAAATTAACTTATTTGCAGAAAAAATTTAAATGAAAACGGCACCAGACACTTTGTACCAATATTTAATGAAACTTTCCTTGAAATTAGGAAAAAAAAAATTATTTAAAATTTAGTCAAAATTTTTAAATTATAAAAAAATTTTACTACTGAAAAGAAAAATGTTCTCCTAATTAGTTCACATATCATCAAGAATTTTACTGTTATTTAGGAAATGTTTCCTTGGTTTTCAGAAAATTTTTATTTTATTTAGATTCATTAGATAATTTTTTTTTTACTAAAAACTAGGACTTAACTCCCTCAAAATAAGAAAATATTTTCTAACATCAAGTTAAATAGCACATCTGATATCCTGAAACGTACACTCAAAAAAAAATTAACTAGAATTTAGAAAAATTAACTTATTTAGAGGAAAAATTGAAATGAAAACGGCGCCAAAGACACTTTTTACCAATATTTAATAAAATTTTCCTTGAAATTAAGAAACAAATTTTACTTTTAATTTGGTCAAAATATCTAAATTATAGAAAAATTTTTACTACTGAGAAGTAAATTTTTATTAGAAAACAGTAAAATTTCCGCCTAATTAGTTCATACATCATCTAAAATTGTACTGTTAGTTAGGAAATGTTTCCTTGGTTTTAAGAAAAATTTAATTTTATTAAAGTTCATTAGATAATTTTTTTTACTAAAAACTAGGACTTAACTCCCTAAAAATAAGAATATATTTTCTAACATCAAGTTAAATAGCACTTCTTTTAAGTGAAAATTATCCTTATCCTCTGCTTCTATGGCGAAGGTAATATATTTTACCATATATTTTAAAGTACTTTATACTCATTGAGTAGGTATTTTCCCACTTTCGGGGGACTTCCGCTTTTCGAGGACACTGCTCTTAACAAGGCTTTTGCAATTCAATTTTGTCTTAAAACTAAATTGAATTATACTAATTTCATGTATATAAAATATAAATTAAATTTCATTAGCAAAAAGGTAAACAAATTAAAAAAATGTACTGCAGGATATCCTGAAACGTAATAAATTGTGACAAAGTCAGATCCTTTTTGTAGTTAATTAACGGTTCTGCTTGAGAGAACTACAAAAAGGGACGCCCTACGTGACACACTGCATCTATGGCTAAGGAACACTGGGAGTCCTTTGTCTTCTTAAATTAACTAATTTAAGGAAATTGTTGCAAAAATACAAAATATCACAGTTACATTTCTTGTTATTATTGGAAAATGGAAAAGTCATAAGTTTATTTTATGACATTTTTAGCTTAAACTTTATTTGACATATACAAATTTAAACTTTTTTATTATTAAGTGAAAAAAATAGTTCGATAAATATAAAATTTAATAAGCGCTACGTCAGTTATAGGAAAGCCATTATGCCGTAATGTATAAAATGTGCCTGCGATTTTTTGTTTTGTTGTCAACAAACAAATTTATTACATAAAAGCGCAAATTCGAAATTGTTTACCCTTTGCTAACAAAATTTTTAAATATATTTTAAGCTACTTTAAGTTCAATGTTTAAGACTATTAAGATTAGAGATGGGCACATGAGAGATTTTTGACTCACGCGCGATCACGAACCAAAATTACAATCATGCACGATAGTTTTTTTAAATGGTTACTATAATTTGTTTCTCTTAATAATATTTTTTCTTGAAAATTAAGAAAACTAACTGGTTTGTTTTTAATTGATTGTTTTTTTTTTTTTGGAATAGAATATTAAAAATAATTTAAACGTTTTTAAACAAAAAAAAATCCTATACCAAATTTTATTATTTTTTAAAAAATAGAAAACATTTACTTGAAAATAAGAAAATTTTATTAAAATTTTTAAAATTATCTGAACTAAGTTGCATGAAAATTTTCCTTAGAAATAGTTCATCAGTTTCTAAAATCAAGTAAAGTTTTATTATTACATAGGAAAAAATGTATTACTTTTGGTTTTTAATTGTCTGAACTAATTTTTAGAAAACAATTCTTCAAAATTAGAAAGTGGTATACTTAAAAATTGAATTTGGAAATGGATTTCTGAAATTTAGTTAATTTTACTACTCGCGAGCAAAAAATGAACACACATTAAGTTCAAGTACTTTCTCGATTTTAGTTAGACACATTTTTTGAACTAAATGGGAGTAAATTATGTCCTAATTTTTTTTTTAACTAAACTTAATTTTATTACATTTAAATACGCAATTTTCTTAAAACTAAGATGTTTTTTCTTAAAATTAATACATTTTTATTTAATTGACTTGTTTTTTTCCTAAAATCAAGAAATATTTCTTAAGAAATATATGAACTATTTCTGAGTATATAAACTATTTCGTTTTTACCAAAACATAGGAATTTTTATTAATTTTAAGAAAAATTTGCTAAGTTTTAATAAAGTTTTATTTAAATTGAGGAAAGTTTTTAAACTATTTTAAAGGAAATTTTGGATTAATTTTTAGTTCACGTCGTTTTTTTTAAGTGTACTGATTCATACCCAAAAATAGAAGGCACATTTAAGTCTGTATGTTGACTTGTTGTGCGCTCTCATGTCGCGATAATTCCCGTCCCAACGCCCTTAAAGTTTCTATGGCTGAAATCGGTTAATAAAACTGAACAGTGGGTTCCACAACAAAAATCGTTTAACACAACTAAGTTTTTTAAGCCCAAAGTTAAAGTTGTGTTACCAGTTAAGCGCTGAAAACTTATCCTTACTTTTAAGATCTCCCCATTCTCCCAGCAGGCCCTACGCCGAATCCACACGGCTCATTCGAAATTGATGTGACTTTAGCGTTGTATGCCTGGTGAGAATACTTACCATCTTTCATTTTACCTAGTTTTAAAGGTTCCTTAGTTTCTCGATTATCTAAACCCCTTACAGAATTCTAGTTGTAGCGTTGTCTCATATTGTTCTATGAGCAATAAAAGTACATTCACGTAGTTCCGCCCTAATAGCCTTAAATGGTTTCACGTTCTTAAATTTTACTGTGATCAGAGCGGAACCTTCTCTGTCCAACTTGTCAGCCATCTCTCAATACTGCTACTGGTTGAGAAGTTTTTGATTTCCTGCTTTCACCCCAGGATACACTCATCAAAAAAAGTCTGTAATGGCAACTGAAAATTTTGATGTTATTACGGGAAAGTTTGCTAATTTGAGCCCAGCGGTATTTTTTTGCTAATCTTAGCAACACATGTCTGCTGACGTGTTATAATTTTTATTTTTTTTATCGAGCATCAAAATTTTATTTTATTTATTTTTTCCAAAAAATATTTTAGATAAAATTTATTATTTTCTTTAATTTGGTTATTTCTATTTTGAAAAATATTAAAGTAATTTTTTTTACTCTTAAGATCAAATTTGAATAATTTTTAGGGCTGATTTTTAGAACTGAAAAAATATTTATTGCTTTTTTAAATGGATGTCCTATTTTTAGACTTGAGTTGGTATATTTACTTCCGATTCCTTTTTTAATCTATGTAACATTTTACGGCAATTCAAGTTTGTAGGTGTAAGTTTTAATTAGAAAAAACATTTCCTTTAATATTCACTTTTTTAAAATTAGTATTTTTTTTTTTTGCTAATTTTAGCAAGTCGGTTTTCAAAAATTTGTAAAATGATTTCTAAAATTAGCAACAATACTTTGTAAATATTCTGTAAAAATTCTGTTATTTGTAAAGTGTAAATAGCAAAAAGATTTGCTAAATAATATTTTTTTTTACCAAAAATCAGTACAAAAATAGTAAAGTGGGATTGAAAACCGTGTACAAATTTTTCTACTAAATTTTTTTTCTGAGTGTAGAGGCTGATCTTACATAGTTCAAATATTTTGCCTGGATAGCTCCTTCGCGAAACCTAAAGATTAATATATTTCCAATGATCTCTTTAGTATACATAAATTATTAAATTTAAAGAAACTTTTAAAAGGGATGCATTCACTTTTATACGGATAGTTTAAATATGGATGGAATGTGGCACCTATGGCGGCGACCTTTTTGTTGGAAAATGCTTATGTGCTTGACCTGATCTCCCTTTGAAAGACGGTGTTATAATGCAGATAAAGAAAAGATTTTCCAACAGAGAGATCGCTGCTATAAGAGCCACATCTAGTCTTTCCATCCATTTTCAATCTTTAAAAATGTTGCTTCTCATGAGAATTTTTTGCCGGTATGCGTGTACTGCAACTTGCAGTTTTTCACCTCTCGAAGATTCTAGCACAATTCAATACTGTGATGTTGTATCCTATTAACTCGCCTAAAATCTTCTTGTAGTTGCATTCAACCGAACATGGGCTTCATATTTAAGCCGGTTCTCAAAAGGTTCTATGGACAAAAGTGTCTCCAATGTCCTAGTGGATGTGTTCGGATGGCACTTCTGATGCCTAAGTATTTTCTCAAGTCTCCATATTTTACACTTTCTTCCTATTGATGTCCACCATTTAAGTGCCGCATAAGTCAAGGAAAGGTCTGACTATGTTTGTGTAGAGCCAGAGTTATGATTTTCGGGCTTAGAACCCAATTGGAGCTTACAGCTCTTCTACATGATGGGGATCACTAAAGACCATTTTTGGTGCGCCTTAGTGATCCTGTTCTCTATATGCTGTTTGCAGTGTAAATTCCTGTCAAGAGTTACTCCTAAACATTTCAACGTTTCGGAAACACTAATGGTTTTGCCTAGGAAAAAAAGGCTCATCAGAACTAATGAAATTCGATTTCCTAGTGAAAAAGCATATCTTAGTTTTGACCGCGTTCACGTTAAGTTCTTGCGACCAAACCCAATTGTATGACAGTTCCAGTGCTTTTGAAGACCGCCTCCTCATATGTTTAGGATTTATCCAATATCAACAAATCGACAAGTTGGAAGCTCTCATAGGTTGTAATCCTTAGGAGACAGTTTGTGGTGATCACCCGTAGGAGTGGTAAAAGTATCCAACCTATGGGATCCCACGGCACACCCTAACTCTAATAAATTAAACGACAAAATTATTTTTTTTAACCTCCTTAGTTAAGGTACATATACATCGAAGAAAAAGTTTTTAGACATTAAATTTTATATAAAACACACAGAGTAAGTTCCAATAAATATGTTTCTCCCAAAATTTAATACGAGGGCGGATCAATAAGTCCTTTTAGCTCAATACACTTAGTCCAACGTTTCTCCAATTTTTGTATCTCTCCCAAAACATAGAATTTTTCGGGGTCCATAAAATAGGAATTTGTTTGATCAATAATTTCATCATTGGAAATAGTCACTAATGGCTAAATCTGGAGATTAAGGCTAATGATGAGGTAATTCGTAGTCTACATCATTGGTGGTCGCTTGTGAGCAAACGTGGCAGCCATCTTGCGGAAACTTTCTCATACCCAAGTGATCGTTCAAAATTGAAACCACTGAGCCATGTGAGATGCCTATGTCTTCCAAAATCTACCGCATATTCAATCTCCGATCGGCAAACACCATATCGTGAATTTCTTTCAATTGTTTTGGGAGTAGACCCCTTAACTGGGCGTCCAGAACGTTCGGCATCTTCCGTGCTTATAAGGCCACAACGAAAGACAGTAAACTATTTCTTACCATTGAAATCGAAGATGCAGAGTCCCCATAGTATTTATCAAGCTTTTTCTTGGTTTGATTGACGGTTTTTTTTGCAGAAAATAATGTTTAATGAGAACTCGAAATTTACTTTTTTCCATTTTTAAAAAAATCCACGAGGTTGTATGTTTTGAACTGCTGTTAAACGCAAAGTAAATGACGGAACTTGGTAAAAATTTCACAGTAGTCTATTAATGGGAGCAGTGTTGCATTTCATATAACTACGAGGGAAGTTAAAAAAGTTACGGACTTTTTGATCCGCCCTCATACGTATAACCTTTTCTTCTCGGAATATCGATGCAGATATAAATGCGCCTCTAAATCGAAAATCAATTCTTTGAAAAATGTAATGTGTGCTGTAATTAGACAAGCGATTCTTAAAAATTATGCTACATATTTTTAAAGCAAAATGCCTGTTGTTAAGTTTCAATTTTATTGGATTTTATCTTCAGGTTATTGCCATCAACATTAATTTTATTTTATGTCTGCAAGAAACCCATAACTAAACAAAATATAATTTTGTAAAATTTTTGATTCTATTACCTTAACAAAAATTGAATTTTTTGTTTGTCGTAGCTTAGCGGGAATTCAATTATATACAGCACCTACTGCAAATCTAATAAAAAAGAAAATGAAGCAATCAGACTGATAAATAGGAAAATGTGTAGACAATTTATTTAACAAATTTGCCCCACTCACTCAAAGATGTTAAAGTACCCACCATATCACATAAAATAAAAATACCCCCTTACTTCCCCAGCTCAAATAAAATTAAAAAGGGGAACACTATGTAAAGATACAATATTTTCGAAAAGCAACACATTCACCCATAATAAGTGCTACAACACAAAAAACTCACTGAATGAATGAATGTTTGTTATTTGGTTGGTTGGTTGGTTGGTACCGCTGACTGCTTGCTCCAAGCTAACATAATAATAAAAAGCACAAAATAAACTAAAAAAAGGCAACCAATAAAAAAATAAAACAAATAGTACTCAAATATAAACAAAACTGATAAAAATCAAACGATAGCTGGCTATAAAAATATTCGTGGTATTTCTGATTAAGACCTTCTGGCGTTGCTGTTTGCCTGGTTGGACAGAGTGCCAAGAGTTTTGCGCAAAATTGTTTTCAGCACTTGCGCGTGTCGTGAATAAAAAATTAATTATGGTGACTTTCTTCTTTCGCTACGGTTTCATAAAATATGTTGATTATAAAATTACCCACAACCCAAGTGCTGGAAAAAGTGCTTCCTTCCCCCCTGTTTTTTCTTGAAAAAAGCGGAATAAAGTTTTTCCATCTGCATTTGATGTTTGTTTATAACTCCGTAAGGGGTTTAAGTGGGAAATTGTGTAAAGTTGTGGAAGTTTTGTACAAAAGCAAACAAAATATAGTCGTTGGAGAAAAAGGGGAATTTAAATATACAAAAATAACCAGGGGCAATAATATTTGAGGGTAAAATAAACTCACACATTTATAAAACGACACCACATATGAAGCTGTTTGTTTTGAAGTCTTACAAATGTGGGGTATTTAAAAAAAAACACAGACTGTGGCGTAAGTAAGGGAACTTTTTTTATAAGATTTTTCAAAAATATGACTGATCACGAATTTTCAAAATAAAATATTATTTTTTGATTTATTTTATAAAAATAACAAATACATATTTTTCTTGAATTAAGTTAAATAATTTCAACACAAGCCTGTAGGAAGCCTGGGGTCAAGTGTCTACAAGTCACCACTTTTGTCGACTATTTTGGGTGACTTTTTGGTGACATGTCCGCAAAGCGTCTATACTTTTTACATTCCTTTTTTTCAGCTGCAAAGCTGTGCTTGTTCTTGATTTTTTTTATTGTTTTATTTTGTTGAAAATACATGTGCATAGCTGCATGCAAAATTAAAGTTTTTAATAAAAATATAAAGAAAAACGAATTTAAAAGTTAAATATAAAAATTTGAACAAAATATATAATGAGCAAAAGAAATAACAAAAAACTTGTGAAAAAAACAATTATTTTGTATAAAAATAAAAATAACAAGAAACAGGCAACAATTTTTAGTGAAAATTGCAACTTTAGAGATTTTGTGGAGCCTGATAAAGATTTTACGGAGCCTGTGGATGATTTTGTGCAGTCTTTTGAAGATTTGTCTACTCCAAAATTAAATTTGCACGAAATTTTTTTTTACTTTAATGGAATTTATAAAAAAAATTTTATTAATAAAATATCTAATTCAAGTAAAAAGTTCCAAAAGTGTAGACTAGAATAACTAAAATGTACTTGTGAATCTCTGGTTCCAATGTCAACACCTATTCAATAGTTGTGTAGATTCGCAATGGCACGCACATGTTAAATGTCTACAGCAGAAAGCGTTGGCTGGGGCATAATTAGTCAGTAGTTCTGGTGACAAAGTCAATAGTGAATCAGTACAGTTTCACCATCGACATTTCCTACAGGGAAGTAACACTATCAGATCTTGAAAAAAAAAGATAAATCTTTGTTGAATTAATTCGCGAAAAAATATTTATTTTTGTAAATCAGCGAGTTGATTCAAAAATTTATAAATCATTTTATTAAATCAGATTAAAAATAATAATTGATAAATCAATTTCATTTGAATCTTTGATTCAATTGAATCAAATCATTTCAAACATAATTCTTTTTTTAATTCGCGAATTAAAAAAAAAAAGATTAAAATTGACTTGCAAATTTTGCTTAGTTTTCTAGATATTTACTATTTTGTAAAATGGCCGGTATCTCGAAAACTATGCGAAATGGGGCAAAACGGACCAAATATTTGCTCTATTACATATACTTCGATAATAAATATAGCCCAGGTTCGGAAGACATCCCGAGGTACCTATATTTATAAAACAGGTGGCTGTTTGTGTGACCATTTTTATACGAATGAAACTGGACCGAGAAATGAAGTTTGTATTAACGAAGTGTGTTGCTATTTTATAAAAATTCAATGAAATCTCTCGGGGACCTACCGTATTTCTATCAAAGAGTCTTTTCTGTCGAGCTGTCCTCGGGATGTCTCTAGGTTTTGCGCTATATCGCTAAGTTTCCGAGATATTTTATAAAAAAAGCGGTATCTCGAAAACTAAGCGAGATAGGCAAAACCTAGAGACATCCCGAGGAATGTATTTTTATAAAACAGCCAAAGGTGACAATTTTTATAAGAACGAAATGCAACGGGAAACGATATTTGTATTAACAGAGTGTGTTAATTTATATTATAATATAAATTGATAAAAAATAGTCACCCTGTGGCTGTTTTATAAAAATTCCATGAAATACTTCGGCTTTAAAATTACATTAATCGTGATTAAAAAAAAATATTTTAATACGCGAATCAAGCAAATCATCAAAATTGATATGATTCTTTGAATAATATAATGACTGAATCATGATAGTAAATAATTCAATCAGAAAATTGAATTCGCGAATAAATTCGTCAAAATTTAAACCAGATTTGAAAACTGATTTAGGGAATTATTTTTTTAAAGGGTTGGTGTTGGTTTTTCATCTAAATTAAAAATTATTTTCAATTTATTTATCCTTAACACCTCCATGATCCGAAACACGTATAAGACACAGACACCTGCTTAAATCTACGCTTACAAATTTGAAAATGCGATCGAAGATTAAAATGTAGCCTATCACTATAGATCAGAGATACAAGCCAACATAACTTGTGGCGGAGGCAGCTTAATTGGCTTCAGCCGACAGAATTAACAGAATAAAATAAATTTGGATCGTTGAATTTGAATCTAAAATTTAAAGTCAAAAGGTCCTCCGTTACGAAAAATAAAACAATATGTAGTTATGATCTACTCTCATAAAAGAATACAACTCAGTTGTGTTTTGTAACTAATTTGTTAATTTATTTATTGTCCACACTGTAACAATAAAGTTTCATTTCTTTTCATTTTTATCTCATCCAACTTACATTAGGGTCTCCATTAAATTGAAGCTTATAAATCTTTGCTTAGCAAATAAAAAGTTTAAAAAAAAAGTAAACTCATAAATAAATGTGGAGTTTTTTTTTTGTATCCATCAAAAGGTTATTGACCCTACGAGAGGTTAACAGGTTTAAATGCTGATAGTGACAACCTGTGTAGTCTAGATAAACACTTTAATGGTTGATTTAAGATCTCATCAAGTGTAAAATTATTATGCAGATGGATGATGGTAATGATGATAAAGTCAATGGAAATTTTCATTTATTACGTGATATAATGATTTATTTGAATTACTCTTGATTCGAAGTTAATCATGACGATGATGTTGATTATGATGTTACTAAATGATTATTACAGCCGCAATGAGAATGATGATCGCGTGTTACTTTGTGGTTTTTCTTTTTATGGTTTACAATAATAAGAAACACACACCCACCTTTCGTTGGTTTTAAAATAAATAACAAAAAAAAAATTAAACATGATACGGTATATAAAACTAAATATATTTAACCTTAATCATCAAAAGAAATTCCTTGACTTTTGCGGTTGGTTGATACGTTGAAAATATTAGCGCACGCTACCAAACAAACTTTATTTAATTTTTCTTTGCTTACAAATAAAAAGTGCATAAAATTTACCTTCGTCACCAAACAAAAAGTTTGGCTTATTTTACGATTTGCATCAAATTATATATAAACGTCCGTCTGTCTGTCTGTCAGTGTTAATAGAAGGAGCGAGCGCACACAATTTAAACGCTTAAACTAGAGCAGGAAGAGCATCATCTAGACCGGAATTGTACTAGGTGATCATAATTTAAAAGCAGGTATATAAACATGGCGTTTTTTTTTAACAAAAATTTTATGTGATTAACAAAAAAAACAAAACACAAAAAGAAATAAATTTATACTTGACTATCTCTTTTGTACACATACATTGTATCAGAGATGGTAGCAGTGGTACACAAATATGTATTGTTATGGTACTTTTTGAATAAAGTTTGTGCCAGGGTACAATTTCAGTTGTCCTAATTATGTCTTTGAAAAGGGGTTTTAAAAAAAGTCAATAAAAAGTGTGAAGGACAATCTTCCAATAAAGGACTCTTCCATTGCGACCCTCTAGCGTACAATTAAAAACAAAACCAGACCTAGAGTATTTAAAAAACCGGCCTTTTGGAAAAACCGGTTTCGGTTTTCTTCGAAAAATCGAATTTTAAAAAAACCGGTTTCGGTTTCGGTTTTTGCAGAAAAAACCGGTCAACCGGTTTTTGCAGAAAAAACCGGTCAACCGGTTTTTTCTGTTTTTTTTTAATTTGAATAAAAAGCTTATATAATTTGCTAATTGTTGTAAATTTAAACAAAAAAAAAGAAATTTAATATATAAAGTAATAAAAATAAAACAATACATTCTTTGAAAAAATATTTTATAATATTTTTTAGTATTGTATTTCATTTTAACATTTTATTTATTGGTTTAATATTTTTTAATATAATATCTTAAAAATTAATATTATAAAACTGTATGCATATCAAATGAATAGAGGTCATAAAGTTTGTAAATTGGTAAAATTAGGTACGTTAGTAATTTGAACGTTTAAAACGTTTTTCATTAAATAATTTTTTTTTTAATATTACATTTTAAATATGTAAAAGGAAAATCTATTTTTCACTTCTAAAATAATATTTTAGAAATAATATGCAATTTAAATGTTTCGTTTTAAGACGATTTTTTTGTTTGCTTTTGATAAAGCTAGAAGTGGAAAATACTCTTTCACTAATAGTAGATGTTGGACAAATAGTCAAAAGACAATGATATAAATTTTCCAACTTTTCAGTTCTTTTGTCGCATTTATCAAGATATATGAAATTATCATATAATGATGAATTATTTTGTACAGTCTGTTTTTTAGGATTTTGAATACTGTTTATTGTGTTATTTAGATCAAAATTAAACTATTTGAATTTGCAATATCCAAAGTTAAGTCTTCATCGGAATATATCGGACTTACATCTAAATCTTCATAACCAAACGATTATAAAAGTGTTCGGAAAAAATAAAAGAGAACAAGTAACCCAGTTGGTGATGTAATTAAAAAAACCGGTTAACCGAACAAAAAAGACCGGTTTTCGGTTTTCTTCGAATTTACAAAATATTCGAAACCGATCGGTTTTTAAAAATAAAGAAACCGGTTGACCGGTTTTCGGTTTCGGTTTTTGAATACTCTAACCAGACCGCTAACGCATGTCATATGTATATCGAACATGGTCATTAGAACGTACCACCTTACAGGCACAAAAAAAGTGCAAGTCCATTTAAAAAAAATATTTTTTTGCCTAGGGGTCGCCTTTTTAAGTTTTTCGTTCTAACATCAATATTTACAGTCCGACCTTAAAGTGTGATATATCAATTGTTTTTTGTTTCGGTATAACAATATTTTTGGTCTAAGGTCTATTGACCTCAAGTGTTCCGTTCTAGTACTTATCACCCAAATCTCATTTCCTACCATCCTAATGTCAGAAAATTAAAGCTCACAAAAAATCATAAAACGTTTGCTAAGGAAATATTTCGATAATTCCAGCACAACTATTTTAAAAATGGTTTTTATAATTTTTTTATTGCGGAATGTAGGGATTACTTTTTTAAATGTTTCCTAATATCTTCAGTATGTACAATCGGATATTAAAGTATGATATATTAATGATGGAGTTGTCGAAATACTTCCTAATCAAAAGTTTTATGTTTTTTTGCGAGCTTTAATTTTCTGCCATAAGGGTTGTAGTAACTGAGATTTAGGGTAAGTACTAGCACGGAACACTTGAGGTCAATGGACCTTAGAGCAAATATTGATCTCCCCGAGATAAAAAAATAGACATATCACGCTTTAATATCGGACTGTAAATACGGAAGATATAATATAATCGGCAAAAAAACAATTTTTTTTTTTGTTTTTTGATAATGCTTTTCAAAAACACTTTATATTCGCTGGTGTACGGCGAACTTTTTTTCTGGTACGGTCTAATGGTCATATACGTCCATGCATAGTTCAATATATGATCATACATGATCTTATATATGACCATATATCTTCGGGTTCAAAATTAAAGGGTATATGGCTGTATAATGTCATACATGATATACACTCAGAAAAAAAAAGTTAGTAGAAAAATTTGTAAACGGTTTTCAATCCCAATTTACTATTTTTGTACTGATTTTTAGTAAAAAAATTATTATTTAGCAAATCTTTTTGCTATTTACATTTTACAAATTACAGAGTATTTACAGAATATCTACAAATTTTCGTTGCTAATTTCAGAAATCATTTTACAAATTTTTAAAAACCGATTTGCTAAAATTAGCAAAAAAAAATACTAATTTTAAAAAAGTCGATATTGATGGAAATGTTATTTCTAATAATTTAAACTTATACATACAAACTTAAATTGCCCTAAAATGTTACATAGGATTAAAAAAGGGATCGGAAGTGAAGATACCGACTCATGTCTAAAAATAGGACATCCACTTAAAATAGCACTAAAAAGTTTTTTTATTTCCAAAAATCAGCCCTAACAACAATTTAAATTTCACCTTAAAAGTAAAAAAAAAAAAAAATAACTAAAATATTTTTCAAAACAGAAATTACCAAATTAAAACAAAATGATAAATTCGTTTGTGTTTTAAGAATTTTTAAGATTTTTAAGCCTTTGATTTTTTTTTCATTTTGTATAAAACATATTTTAAAAAATATAATTAAAATTTTTGATGCTCGATAAAAAAAATAAATCTAAAACTTTGTACTAATAATAGTATTTAGCAATTTTTTTTTGCTGATTTTAGCAAACGGATTTTAAATTCCACTTTACAAAAAGTCTACTAAAATTAAGTAGCGGCTACTAATTTTTCTACTAATTTCATTGTACTACATGCAGCAGACATGTGTTGCTAAGATTAGCAAAAAATACCGCTGGGCTCAAATTAGCAAAATTTCCCGTAATAACAGCAAAATTTTCAGTTGCCATTACAGACTTTTTTTGGTGAGTGTATGTGAACATATGATCATATACGGCCCTAAAATTTCGGATCCAAAAATAAATATATTGAATTGCATTGACGTAAATGATCGTGTATGATCATGTATGGTCATATGCAAGACTATGTATAATCACAAACATACAGGGTGGTCCAAACACAACTATCTTTTTCAAAATTAAATAAAATGAACTAAACTTAATTCTTTTTGGTATATTATGACTTTATTAGAAATAACCAATATTTTTATGGAACATGATTTCATTTATGCGGCTGCGAGGCTGGCTTCACAGTAGCTCATGCAATTTTTCAAGACATTGTTGTCGGTTTAGGCTTCTATCTCACGAATGGCTCGGAAGATATTAGCCTTAAGGGCGAGGATCGTTTCTGGATTATTAGCAAAGCATCGATCTTTAACTGATCGATTGTTTGATGAGCTGTTGGACATGGTGCTCCATTCTGCTGAAACCACAGATTATGCAAGTTTATATCTTTCAGCCCATAAAAAGTTGGTAATCATGGCTCACCGTTGACTGCCACGGCATTACCAGCAACATTTTAGAAAAACAAAATGGACTAATTATGACACCACTCCAAAATCCACAACAAACTGTCTCTGTCTGTGGATGCATTGGCTTTCGATCCCCAGATGCGACAATTTTTTTCTTACCATATCCAAATTCGATGTCCGATTGGAGCTTCTCTAAGGTCATTTACCTTTAATTGCTGAGTCAATTGTAGCTAGTAAGTGAATAATCCGAAATTTTGTGCAAAATTCTCATTATAATGGTGCGTGAAATGACGAGTTTTTGAGATCGATGGTGAGTCGATATTTTTAAATTGAGTTCAACACTTTCGGTTGGGAACCACTAGCAAGCTAGTCTCAAGAACTTTTTGAACAAACTTGCGTACAGCACGCGCGCCATTTCGGCCAAAACTTATTTTTAACAAACGCATAGTTTTGGGCAACACAGCACTTAATTTGGAAACAAGTTTTCAACGTTGTACAAGTGTAAAGCAACTTATTTTTGTCCGCGGTGGTATAATACTGACTGATGGTCAATATTACAAACAAAAAAATCTATCCGTGTCAAAATAAAACTTGATTTAAAAAGATAACTGTATTTCTTCCATCCTGTATGTTCGATTTTTACATGGGAAATTATGAGGTTACGTGAGTTTAAAAATATAATTCGTCACAGGCAAGAGCAAAGTGATGCCCTGAATATAGCCGCTACAGCAGGTTCTTTTCTTAATGGAATCGATAAATCTATGTAAGTTTAAAAACAATTTCTTTTTGTTTTTAAAATTCCAATCGCGTTATTCTCGAAACTCTATTTCTGAAGTCGGCAGTCATTATTTCTTAAAAAATTATGAACCGATCTGGTTTCAATTTAAATAACATTATCCTTAAAATAACATTATCTATTACTTAAAGGAAGAATATTTTTTATAAAAACTTATTTTAAGTGAAAATAAGATCAAAAAATGTATCTTTTAGTTCACAACTAACAAAAATTCCAATTTCAATTTCTTTTTTGTTTTCCTTCGTTCAAACACGAACTTTATACTTCTACTAAAAGAAAAAAATATATATTTTTTAATTTCTGACTACGCCGAGAATACTTTTTTTTTGAGAGGTCAAGGGAATGCAAAATTTACACAATGATTTAATAAAAATTTCACAAAGTACTTGCTAAGAATGTATCTTTGATGTGCTAAATTGTTTGAATAAAATATTTCATTTGATATATTTATAAAAATCGGTAAAATACGCTTTTTTGAGACTCCGCAACCCACTTAAAATACTTATGAAGTTTTCTTCGCAAACGTTTTGTTTCTTTACATGGACAATTTTTGTTCACAGTGTTGCAAGATTAATTATTTTAATGTCTAACCATCAAAGATTTATAAAAACACAAATCGTTAGTGGTCGGCAGAAGTCATTTTATTTACAATGATCTGCGGAAATCGAATTTTTTACTTTGAATTTCTATTGATTCTGAAATTAAGATTTGCTTAGAGTGATATAAAAATGTTTAAACATGAGTAAAACTCAAAAAAAAAAGCAAATTTCTAATTTTTTTTTTTTCAAAAATATTAAAATTATGAATGCAATTATTAAAAAGATTACTAAAAGAAATGAAAATGCTTGAACTTTTATATTTTGAATAAAAAGTAAAAGGCAATTTTTAACGATGTCATGTATTTATACTCGAAATTAAAGAATTTAATGTAAAAATATACACAATTTCTTTAAATATTCGGTGTTCGGCCTGTTTTTGGCCAAACTAGGAAACCAAATACCCAATCGGACTTTATATATCGTGCATTTTCAAGAAAAACTACTTGAAACTTATTTTCTAGAGAAGCTCCTTAAAATTCCTTTATTTTGCAAAAATTTTAAATCGATAGTTAAGCTGAAATTGTCAAATTGAAATTTTTCAAATTTTTTTCAATATCTGTTGTCTTCTACAAAATATAATTTAAAAAATTGTTAAGCGATTTTAGAATTAGCTTGTTTACCAGATAAAATCTAAATAAAAACTCTTAAAACCAAGTGGAATTTTTAATTTCACCACATAGAACATAGAAGTCCCCTGTAAAAATTTTCAAGAAAACTGCTCGTAAATGCACTTTTTTTATTATTGCTAAAGATTTAGAGATATCATTCGAAGACTCGAAGTAAAAACCACTTTTTTGGGATAGCTCGAAGTAAGCCTTTTTTTAAAAAAATCACAGTTATTTCACAATTTGTCAGCAATAATTTAAAATTACTTTATCATCTACTATTAGTACCCATGTAGAAATTTCGCATCTCATCACTATTTTTGTTTTAAATTACTTCTACCTCTCTCTCTCCCTACAGCTCTCATTTCTTATATTTGATACTCATTTTGTATTTTATAATTTTTCTTTCTTTTTTATTTCTTTCCTTTAATTTCGGCAAGTCTCTTAAAACAAATTTTAACTCTGAATTTTATGTTTAAAAATTTTACTTTTTTAACCTCTCACATGTAACGGTTTGGTTTGTTTGTTATTTTGCTTTTGTTTTTATAAAATTTTCCTCATTCGTATTGTTTTTATTTTTCTGTTTTGTTTTTAATTTTTCATATTTTCATCTCTGATTATAATTTCAAATCCGCTTTCCATCTCAAATTCACTCTCTCCATAATTTTGTTGCGGGCTTTTGCGTTGTTAGCTGTAGCTTCATTTTAATGTGATGCTCTTGCAAAATACAAGTGACGATGATGCTGGTTTAAACATTAGATAAAAGTTGGTGGTACACAGTGGCGGTTTTAAACAAATTTATTAGTTTTTAAAAACAGTTTTCAAAACATGGTAACCGATGTAGAAAATTTTTCTCGTATTTATTTTGATTTTGGAAAAATTAAGCTTTCTTTAGAAAAAGTGGATAATAGAAAAATTGTGAAGAATTTCTAAATTCAAAAATTCTTCAGAGTTTTAAAGCTAAGGGCAACTCATAGGAATTTTTAGTAAAATATTACTGAACCTTTAACTATGGAGGGGACATTTTTGCACATAGTCCGTGACGTGGTGGTCAATTTTATCCCTTTTATTTTACTAAAAAATTTCAATTTAAAACATTTATTTATAATAATTTGTTTTCAAAAAAAAAAGCTTAAGCCAGAAATCGTTCAAAGTAATGACTTACAAAATGGCCATAAATTCCGGTTTATAGTGTACACAAAAGTTTTTTTATGAACTTTATTATTTAGACCACTTGCATCACTTACAGTCACCAAAAAAAATGTCTGTAATGGCTACTGAAAATGTTGCTGTTATTACGGGAAATTTTGCTAATTTGGGCCCATCGGTATTTTTTTGCTAATCTCAGCAACACATGTCTGCTGATGTGTAGTACAATGAAACTAGTAGAAAAAATTAGTAGCCGCTACTAAATTTTAGTAAACTTTTTGTAAAGTGGAATTTAAAATCGGCCTGCTAAGGCCAGCAAAAAAAAAATACTAAATATTATTAATATTAATCAAATCAAAGTAGTATAAAAGATTAGTAAACGCTACTAAATTTAAGTAAATTGCTATAACAGCAATCTAAAATAAATCAGCTAAAATCAGCAACAATTTTCTTTTGATATTAGTGAAATGGAAACAGCAGGGAAGTTAATAAGCGATACTAAAGATTGGTAAAATTATATAAAAATTTTATTAAAATAAATTACCTCGAATTAACAAAAATTTTTAATATATATTAGACTTAAAGTCAATGAATTGTAAAATATATAAAAAAAAATGAATTAATAAAATAAAATTTAAAATTTTAAGATAACAAGTGTACACTTTAAATCTGCTAATGTCTTTTGAAATCGCCTTACGAATTCGATATTAAATTTTTTTTGAGAAACTTTTTTTTATTTTATTTTTTTTTTAATAATTTAGACAAAATTAAAAAAAATCAAAGGCTTAGAAAATAGTAAAAACAAACAAATTTATCATTTTGTTTTAATTTGGTAATTTGTTTTTTGAAAAACATTTTTAGTATTTTTTTTTACTTTTAATGTCAAATTTTAATTGTTTTAAATTAAAAAAAAAACTTTTTAGTGCTATTTTAAGTGGATGTCCTATTTTTAGACATGATTTGGTATATTCACTTCGGTTCACTTTTTTAATCTTTGTAACATTTAAAGGAAATTTGAGTTTGTAGGTGTAAGTTTTAATTCAAAATAACATTTCTTTCAATATCCACTTTATTAAAATTAGTAAATTTTTTGCTAATTTCAGCAATACGGTTTTCAAAAATTTGTAAAATAATTTCTGATATTAGCAACAAAAATTTGTTAATATTCTGTAAAAATTCTGTAATTTGTAAAATGTAAATAGCAAAAATATTTGCTAAATATAATTTTTTTACTAAAAATCAGTACAAATATAGTAAAGTGGGATTGAAAACTGTTTACAAATTTTTCTACTAACTTTTTTTCTGAGTGTAACTAACGAGGTTTTTAATGCTATTTTAAGTGGTGGACATGAGTCAATTGTGAAAAGTACCTTCACTTCCGATCCCTTTTTTTAACCTGTATAATATTTTAAGGTATTTTAAGTTTGTATGTATAAGTTTTAATTATTAGAAATAACAGTTACTTTAATATCCACTTTTTTGAAACAAGTAATTTTTTTTGCTAATTTTAGCAAATCGGTTTTCAAAAATTTGTAAAATGGTTTTTAAAGTTAGCAAACAAAAATTTGCAAATATTCTGTAACTTGTAAAATGTATATAGCAAAAAAAATTTACTAAATTATAATTTTTTTTTACTAAAAATCAGTACAAAAATAATAGTGGGATTGAAAACCGTTTACAAATTTTTCTACTAACTTTTTTTTCTGAGTGTAAGTAATAAATTTTTTTACTTAAGTAAAATATTTGTCAAAAATCCTACTTAAATACAAGGAAAGTACCCCAACCAAAATACTAAAATTTTGATTAAATTTGAATTTGTGATAGACAAAGAAAATCTAAGAACAACTTGGCTCACTTTTTCGCACACCTTGGTAATCTAGGTGATAAAAGAGGGGGAACAACTGGGACATCTTTGGGTACGATTTTTCGACATGTCGAAAACTTTTGAAATTTTGTATAAAAACTGCATTAATATAATACTTTAGTTAAATGACGATGTTTTCACATAGGGTTGTCAAGTTGTTCCAAAAAGTTGCAAAACAGGTCTTCGCAAAAAATATATAAAAATTCCAAACAGTACGAATATCAAAAAAACCCTGTCCGCTTTTATTCATAAGGAGTAAAATATGTGAATTTGGCCATACAAAGTATACAAAGTTTTTGAAATTAAAAAAAGCAAAAAATAAAATACCCAAAAAGGTCCATAAAAAATCCCTTCCCTCCCATAAACACTAAAAATTATCCTTTTTTGAACCCTTAAAATTCCGAGTGGCCAAAAGCCGAAACTTTTTTTTTCTATCACATATCCAAATTTCATAAAAATCTTGTCTAAAAGTGTTTTTTTTTTGTCGATCGGTACACTGAGGGAAAATATTTTATTGTATTGATGAAACTGTTTCATAAATTATTTGCCATCAATTTTCAACATATTTAAGGAGTTTTCATAAATTTGATGAAGTATTTCATAAAAAATTATGACAAATGTTTCACAAATCTTTATGATTCATAAAAAAAATAAAAAAAGACTTACAAATTATATATTTAAGTTGCAACACACTGTTGTTTGTAATTCTCATTATATGTTTTTATTTCATTAGGTAATTTCAGAAAAAAAAAATAATTAAAAAATTAAAAAAACTTCATATTGATGAAAATTCTTCATAAGTATTGATTGAACTTTTTTATAAATATTGATGAAATTTATGCATTTGAAGGAGTATTTTGTAAATCTTACTTAATATTTTTTTCAAAGTTCTTCAATATATTTATGAAAAGTTAAATAAATATGAAGAAACATATTATAAATTTACATTTTCTTTTAATTTTCGAGTAATCAATGCTCCCTTTTAAAATATTATTATAAAATAACAAACCACCACTGTTTTATCCCAGCATCCAACTTAATTATTCTGTCAATTCCGAACATACGTATAGTATTGTACAGTGACGTTAAACATTAATGAGTACGCTCAATGTCAAATACGTAAATCCAAACATTTTGATTTTGCACATACAGCTAAAAACCCAGAAGTAAAATATACTCTGACACGCACGCAGGGTCTTTTAAGAGAGATTACAATTAAAACGACAGGGCGACGATAATTAAGAATATTAAGGAAATTCCAAACGAAACCTAAAGGTAAGAATTAAAATTTAATTAAATAATGACTAACTGAAGAGTTTGAGCTGTAGAGATATTATGATTCAATATTTATCACGCTACTCTAAAAAAAGACAATCTCAAGTAAAAATGGAGCTGAACGTATTTAGAAAAAAACTTAATACAATTTATTTTTGATAAAGTGCTAGTAGTCTAAGATATTTTGAGAAAATAGTTGGCAGGACTTTATAAGCATCATCAGCAAAAAATTTTCTTAAAGACAGTACACAGAGAAAAAATAATAGCTAAATCAATAATGATATCATATTTGATTTTAATACGCAATTTTTTACAAAAATTTTTAATTGAACTAAGAATCTTTTTAAAATAAATATGATTTAAGGTAAAATAAGGGGTTTCATATTTAATTTAATATTTAAGCATACAAAATATTGTTTTCATACTTAAAAAAAGTATAAACATTTTTAAATTAAAAAGAAAATAAGCTTAGTTTCATTTCAAAGCTGTGATTTAAAAAAAAAAAATATTTTTCTGTGTGTAGTTTTTGATTACTATAAGAAATTCTTTTCTAAAGTCTTTTTTGTTAATTTTTAATTTGGTAAGTCTGCAAAGAAATTTTGGATTTTGAAAGAAAAAAATTAAATTGTGTTTAATATCCCATTCATACTGAGCACCAAAATACGTATTTTCGTTATTTTCAAGTTTTCGGTTTAAAAAATTATATAGATTTTGAAAGTTAGAACTGAAAAAAAAACGAAAATACGTATTTTGAGGTTCAGTATGAATCAGTTATAATTATTTAATTATTATATATTATTATGTCTATAAACTTTGTCGCCAATGCCTAACGCTGTAATTATAAATATTGTTTAAATTTAATATACCTCAAAAAATTATTTTAGAAATCAAATTTTAATTATTTTATCCTTTAAAATTCATGGTCTGCCGCTTTAATTTTAACTAAGCTATTAATTTGACGTAAAATTAAATTAAACTCTCCAAACAAGAGAGAAGTTTTACCGTGACGTTTGTTAAAAAACCAATGATATAAAAAAAGTAGTAGCAGAAATCAAAGCAAAAAAAAAAAAAAAATTATACACCAAGTACAAAAAAAAAGAGAGAGAAAAAGTAACTCAAAAAGAAAAGAGAGTTGTTTATGGCATAAAAAATAAAAAAATGATGGAATGACAGACACAAACACAAGACGTTTGGTTTAAATTTCAATAAAAAAAAATGTATGCGACACCAGACTTGGGTACAATTTCAGTTTAGTAAACATTAAGACAGCAAAGTGAACAAACGTTGCGATTTAAGACGTGCGACTAAACGTAAATAAAACGTTACGTTTTACAAATACGGGGAACGCGAATTACAAATAAATGCTTGAAAAATAAGGAAAAGTTGGAGTGAAAATTTAAATTAATTTAAAAAAAAAAAGTTTAAAGATAAAAAAAAATTGGAAATTTCCATAAAAAAAAAATTAGAAAAATTTAAAAAGGTAGTTATTATCCATACACAAAAATTATACCGCCTTTAGTTATTTTACTAAAAAATAAATATTGTGTTGTGTTTATTTCTAAATAAAAAAAAAAATCTCCTCATAATTCTAAAAATAAATTTTAAGTAATCATTAAATCGAAATATTTTGTATACAAAAACAACAACATCTATATTTAATATACTGTTTTTTCATCTCTACTAAATATAAAATAAAAAAAATATACAAAAAAAAACCTGAATCAAAACAATTGGACGCCATTGTTATTGTTATTTTTGTTGTTCAACTTCTGACTGCTGCCGCTATTACTTTTAGTTCTTCTTCTTCTTGTTTTTATTATTTTCTCTCCTTAAATTTTTGTAAACAAGTAAGTATCCTGCTTAATGTGCTGCGTCCAAAGTAAAATCAATTTCTTCAATGTTTATAGCATCTCACTGTGGTGTTGGAAAACAATTTAACGTCTAGACAGTATAAAAATTTGCAACTCCCTATATACCTCTCTAAACCCTAAAAACCAAAATCCTGTTTTGATGCCCTAACGGAGCCTGTTTTTTTATTTTTTTGCTAACGTTTTTTTTTATTGCTTATTGCCATGGTTGCTAAAGTTGTTACAAAAGTACTATTTTTTGGGTTGGTACTTTTTGTTAAAATTTTTATGTATCGTGTTGCTAATGCAAGTGAGTAAAGTGATGGCAAGTCCTTAGAAATTAATTGATCCATTCTCTTCAAAATGTCCCTTTTTATTATAAATCTGTCTTTTGAAATCCCTTAAAAGATGGATCTTATGTTTAAATCGTTTCCGTTAAAATTCTTTCCATTTAAAGTGGGGATTATGACCCAACACTATTAAGGACGTAACGGAATTAAGATCATAATGCACAAATAAATAATTCGTCTAACCGTTACGGGATTATGTACCCGGATCTCTTTTGTATTTTTTTAAATAACGGACTTTTCGAAATAAGCTATTCGAAAGTTCACCCAGAGAAAAGATTGGTTGCAACTTGCAATTCGATCAAAACCAATAACATTTATTTGTAAGAATTTTATTTTAATTGGAATAACCTATAATCCATTATTATAGCAAAAATATGGCATTGGAAATCAAAAAGAAAATGAAAAAGAACTAAAAACGAATACTATTATCCAATTATTGGTATCAATCAACTACCAATAAAATTCGTTTAGAAATTGTGTACAGTAGAAGCAACCATTTATTTAGTAAATGTACTAGAAAATTAGTACAATCTATCAAATTTATTAATTAGTTGTCGATATTCGAAAGTGGTAACTACAAATACGATTATCCTGATAAAATATATCATTAAATTAGGATTTCAGTTTAACCAACCGAATTGTGGATTGGGTTGATTATACAGGGTGGCGCAAAAATAACCTTCCGATGTTTTTTGGCTGTAATTTAAAAAAAAAAAATGAAAAACTTTGATTCTTCTTGTGGATTATTTTTATTTGGTTTTTTATTTTTTTACATCAAGTCGAGAATATGATGCCATGTAAATGGCCGCCGCCACAGTTGATTGTCATTTGAGCCCTCTTATGGCATTTTCCATCACTTTGGTCAAAACTTCCGGCGATAGGTCCTCACATTCTTGACGGATATTGTCTTTAAGAGCTGCAAGAGTCTGAGGCTTGTTGACATAAGCCCGCGACTTCAAAAAGCCCCACAAAAAGAAGTCTGGAGCGGTCAAATCAGGCGATCTTGCTGGCCAGTGCAAATCGCCAAAACGGGAGATTAGGCGCCCGGGAAATGCATCCTTAAGCATATCGGCTGTGGCACGTGCAGTGTGTGGCGTTGCACCGTCCTGTTGGAACCACATGTTTTCCATATCCCAATTCATCAAGTTGCGGCAAAAAGAACTTGTTGATCATTGCTCTGTAGCGTTCACCATTCACAGTAACCGTTTGGCCCGCGACGTCTTCGAAGAAAAAAGGTCCGATGACTCCTCCAGCGAAAACAGCACACCATACAGTGACTTTGAGCGGGTGTAATGGCTCTTCGTGGGTTACACACGGATTTTCAGTGCCCCAGAAGCGTAAATTTTGCTTATTTACGTACCCGCTAAGATGGAAATGGCCTCATCACTCATGATTATTTTTGAATGAAAAATCATCTTCATTATTGCTCAAATAAATAGTCACCAATATTCCGCGTTCTGGAGCAGTGTAGCGTAACATTGTTTATTAACGTGTATTTCGCATGTGTTTACTACACAAATGTCAAAACAGAACTGACATTAGGGGCCAATCGCCAAATTTATAGCATTTTCTGATAGGAGGATTACTTTTGCGCCACCATGTAGATCCACTAAAGGTTCAAAATTAGTCATCAAAGTTCATAAGTGTTTGTGGTGTGGTGGGTAGAGAGAGAGGTAGCTAGCTCAGTACTCCGAATTTCCGAGTTCAAATCCCAGAAAAGGCAAACATTTAAAAAAAAAAAATTTTTTTTAATTAAAATAAAATATTCAAATGTTTAAATAACAAATATATCAATGAAAATTAAATTGTGGTGCAGTAAGCCAGGGTGTGAACTATGAATCTGAATGCCCAGGTTCGAAACCGGAAAAATCTAAAAATATTTTTTTTTTTAAATAAAATTTTGTGGAACGTAATAATATTTATGTGGAATATAAATATTAAATTAGACAACTGAATATTGGCTTTCACAACTAAAACTATAATTTAATATGAAGATAGGTTTCGTAACCGCCAGAATTCGATTGGCAACAAATTCGGTGGCCACAACTGATACTGTTTTTTCTAGGTGTTTTCTTTGCTTTTTAATAACACATTCGAGATTCGCTAAATTAGATGTAAGAGCGATGTATATACGTAATAAAAAAACATGTGCTAGTTGGAAGTCTTAGCTTCACAAGGTGCCATTGAGGAGGTGTTTTGATATATCTGATATATTTGTAAAATGATTATTTGAACTTTTAAGTTTTTTTCCATTAATTTTTAAAGACCTCAGAAGTATAAAGGATTCAAAATCGGTCTTTTTTTTGATTTTTGTTTTGCACAAAGACTCCGATTTTGCTGAAATTTAGATATTTAATAGGAAAATTAAATCTAAGATCGACTTTCGACCACTTTGGAATTTTGGGGGTTCAAAATGGGTCTTTTCGCAATTTTGGTGTCGTTGGAAATGAATTTTTGAGGGATTTTTTCTGGTGCGGTACGTTTTTGCTTTTTTGAATTTGATTTTCTGTAAATTTCTAAAATTTTTGCACTTTATAGGGAGAAATGTACAGCTATGGCTGCCAAATTTATTATTTCTTTCGTATTTTATTTTATTCGTGCCATTGTTGGTCTTAAGAAATTTTTTGCAAAGCATTTTTTTTTTGGTACATTTTGAAACAACTTGACAACCTTATGCTAAAACCTATAAATTATGTATTGTATATCAAACTTTCTTATTCGATGAATATATTATTTCAATGGAGTTTTTATAGAGAATTTCGAACGTTTGTGACATATGGTTGAACAAAAAAGTACCTAAAATTTTTTCCCTATTTCACGATCTAGGTCCTCTAGTTGGCCAAAAAAAAGTAAAATAGTATATTTTTGGATTTCTTTTTCTATCACACTACCAAATTGCATCAAAATTCGAGTGTTTAGGTTGGAGTTCTTTCCAACAATTTTTATAATTGTAGAGGAGATTAAGCTAAAGTACATCAACTTTTTTGTTGCCCTATCTTATATCAAAGAGTTTACAGTGGCCCGTATCACCTTAGTCCCATTTCACACAGAGCAACTTCTGTTGCGAAACTTTTGAGCTTGTTGAAGAGAGGGAAAAGATGAGTGGTAATTGGTACGGAGTTGCTTGTTCTCGGCAGTTCGTTTTGTTTTTTCATTACTCGTTTTGCTGAAAAAAATTTCTCTGTGTGAACATAAGGAGAATTGACAAGAATTGCTGCAACAAAAGATGCTCTGTGAGAAATGTAGGATCTGAGATCTGCACCCCATTTCTGTATCTGATGCGAGAAGTTTTTGCATCGAGAAATTTATAGTCACCCTATTTCAGTGGTCCCCACTAACTTTCACTTCACGGACCCCTTAAGGTATTTTTACTGGTGACGACTCCCAAATTTTTAATTTTTTATATTTAAAAAAAATTAAAATCCGAAGATTTTAAGAAAAAATAGTTGTAGTAAAAAATACAACATATGGAATTGTAAAATTTTCAGAACTTAAAAGATTTACTAGTAAAATTTTTGGAAGAATCTTTTAATTAAATTAACCTAGAAAAACTTAGAAAGTCTAGAATTTTGAGATGTTTTCTATTAAAATGCTTCTCAGTATCTGTGATTTTTTAATAGGAAAATTTGATTCTTGATTGCTTCTTAATTAAACGAAAAAGTTCCGGAGTCTAAAAAGTCTTAAGAATTGGAATACCACAACTTTTTATCAGTTACCTTTTTTTATTTTTTTAATAAAATACAATTATGGCAAATGACATGGAAAATTATTTATTATTACCTTCATATTTTTAAAAATTTTTATCTGAACACTTCCCGAACCCCCAAGGGTCGCGAAATCAGAACAGAGTTTCGAAACTTTATCGATGCGAGGAATACATAAACGAGGTGCTGGTGTGTAAATACTAGAACAGGATACTTTGGGTCAATGGGCCCTATTGACACCTATTTGTTTGAGGAATAAAACGAAAAATGTAAAAACTACATTTTTTGCCACTTTTTACCCCTAAGCCTTTGTTATGCCAAAGATATCCAAAATTTTGAATGCAATTTAAATCATTTGCAAGTTAAAATAACAAAAATATAATTTAAAAGGAATGATATTTCATTTAGTAACCAGTATACTCACTTTTCATTTATATTAAATGTTTTTTTTTAATGTTGTTTAAAAACCGTAAAAGTAACTGCTTATTTCGTTTATTTGAAATTGTTTCCGTTTTTTGTATTTTTTTTTGTTTATTTAATAAATATAATGTATACTCAGTAAGGAAAATGTGTCGAAATCGTGTTGAAAATAAATCATTTTCTCGTTAAATTTGTTCGATATCTTACCGGATATTATAGTGTTTTCGTGTATAATCTGCCATGTTATATAGAGTTGAAAAAATGTTAATTTAGTGATACGATTTTCTATCGATTTGTTGTACCTAATTCGCCATATAATATCATTGAATTCTATATTGTCTTGATTTTTAACAGCATCATGTCCATAAACTTCTACAAAAATTTCGTTGGCTTTCCTTTTGACTGGTGTCTCATCCATTTTTACGAAATTTTTTTCTTTTTATGTTTATTAATTTTTTATGTTCTTTTATATAAATTGAAAAAGCATCGAAATTAGAATCTATAACGTTTCGAAAAAAATAATTTTTTCAGAGACGATTTGAGAAAAATTCGAAATAAAAGACTGCATCGAAAAGTTGCAGACTGGGTACATACACACAGTCTATAGACATATTTTGTGTGAATGGCCACATGTGTGTGTGCTTATAAAGTTCTTGTACGATAATTTGAATTGAAATAATTTTCTATATAAATAAAAAATTTAAATAAAACACACGTTGGAATTTTTGGAATATCTTTTTTTTTTTTTTTTTGGAACAGACAGAAATTCAAATTTGTAGTAACTGTAACGTAAACCATAAATTTCCGTTTTGTGGGTAAATTTTTATTTAATTTCAAAAAAATTAAAAAAAAAATGAAACTGAAAAAAATCGGTAAATGACAGTAAATCATTTTGAACAAATGTATGAGAAACTTTAAATAAATATTTCTTTAAAAAATAAATGTATGTTCCTTTATTTTTAACTAAACTGGAAACTTTTTTATTAAACTACAAACAGTAAACAATAGGGTGTCTCAGTAACAGTGCATTTTTTAAATATATTGTCGTTTTTTGTGCAAGTGGCAACTCTGAAATTTGGCAGACTTAGCATATGTTTACACCGATTATTAAAAATGGAGCGCAAACCAGCAGCCCATGGAAAGCGCCGACAATTCATTCAATGGGTAATGGAGCAAATTGAAGTCAATGCCATTACAATCTAAATGGCTTCGTTAATAAACAAAATTGTCGAATAAGGGCCTCAGAAAATCCTCATGAAATCCATGAGAAACAAGTGCACGCACAACGAGCAATTATATGGTGCAGATTTTGGACTCGCGGCGTGATTGGGCCTTGCTTTTTGAAGATGAAGCCAAAATTTGAGTGACTATAAAACGGCATTCGTTACAGGAACAGGGGTGCATTTGGCGGATATTTTATTCTATACTTAATCGGAACATGTCTTCTTTATAATGCAATAAAAAAAATCACAACTATCTCAAAAAGTACGTGTTGTTGTTTCAAAATAAAAAAGTGATTTCTTACTGAGACACCCTTTACATAATATTTTGAGTGTGTCAATATTCTGAAATGTCAGCATCAAATTTTAATGAAAAAAATGGTGATTTAAAAAAAAATTGTTTTATTTCTCGGCGACTAACAGATTTTTCACACTCGGTTAAGCGAAAAACCGATTTCTTAAATAGTCTTAAATGTTTTTGGTTTGGTGGCCCGGAAGCATTGATTTCGTCCAACATAATTTAGAGGATTCTTGGAAATATTTGCATGATACTTAAGAAACTATAATCTGTGTAAAGATACCCAACCATTTTTATTACATATAGAACTACAGTAATTATTTTAATTAACCCTTTCAGAGTCAAACAATAAAAGTGTTTATCTCAAACAAAAAACTTATAAAAATCACAACAAAATTGCATAAAAACAGAGTATAATGTAATGTTGAATAAATTCGACAGAAACACGGAAAAGGCTATGTATCTACTGTGTATTGTATGCAAATCCTGACGTTGAAAAATGTAAAAATTAAATTGTAAATTAGTTGTAGCTACCAAATAAAAAATCTCATCCCTGCTGTTTCATATCCAATCCTTAAAAAAACCATAACCATAAAAAACCATAGTACAATGTATCTTCTAAATCTCCTCTTTAAACGGGTTTTCTTCTTCTTCTTCCGTTTTTATACCCTTCACCATAGGTGGAAGGGTATATATAAGTTTGTCATTCCGTTTGTAATTTCTACAATATTGATCTTAGACCCTATAAAGTATATATATTCTGGGTCCATATGAAGAGCGAAGTTGATTTAACGATGTCCGTCTGTCCGTCTGTCCGTCTGTCCGTCTGTCCGTCTGTCCGTCTGTCCGTCTGTCCGTCTGTCCGTCTGTGTGTTGAAATGGGTTTTCCGAAGAACCCAGACATGATGAGGACTTGATTCTTTTTTATTTCTGTTACATGTGATCCATTTCTGTTTGCTATTAAAAATCAGACAGATCGGTTAATAAATGGCTGAGATATTAGCAAAAAACCAGGACTACCTCTAATTTTTCCAGTAAAATCCCTTTGTTTAATAAGAGTGTGAAGATAAATACGTAGGTTAAATACGTTTCACAACTATTGTGAATGATATAAATAAAAAATAAATAGTAGTGTCGCCAACTTTTTTTTGCCTAGAAAATGCCAAATTTGACAAGAAAAGCGCTGAAACATATGGAAAAATATAAATTTGAGATTTTACATGACATATTATTTTGGATTAAAATTTTTGGACATTTAAGAAAAAATAAATGGGGATACCGCTTGTTTGTGGAGAGCTATGAGGTAGTAGATTCCAACGATGTATTCATCTCCTTCAGAATACCATGGTGAAGGGTATATAAGATTCGGCATAGCCGAATTTAGCCGCTCTTACTTGTTTTTTTTTGTTTTTATCCTCTTTAAAACTCTTACTACGTAATCCTTTTCATTCTACCACACTCAGAATATTATGTAGTTAACTGTTTGTAGTTTAATAAAAAAGTTTTCCGTTACATTTAAAAATAAAGGAAGATACATTTATTTTTCAAAGAAACATCTATATTAACTTTTTTATACATTTATTCGAAATAATTTACTATCATTTACCGATTTTTTTCAGTTTCATTTATTTTTTTCATTTGTTTGAAATTTAATAAAAATTTACCCACAAAACGGAAACTTGTGGTTTATTTGTGTCCGTAACAGTTATTACAAATTTAAATTTTGTTTGCTGTCTGTTTCAAAAAAAAATATTCAAAAAATTTCAATTTGTTTTTTTATTTAAATTGGTTGTATATATACAAATTTTTTTAATACAAATTACAAGAAATTCATAAACACACATACATATACAAATACATTCACACAAAAAGTGTTTATAGCTTCATATGCATACATACATTTTGTATTGTACGAGTATAGTAAAAAAAAACAAAAAATACAAAAACGGAAATAATTTCAAATAAATGAAAAAAACATTTATTTTTTAAGGATTGGTGGGTAAAATTTTGGTATTTATTTTTACTGATTATATCAGTTGTTTCTTACGGATGTGTCAGTTGATAAATCAACATTTAAAAATAAATAACAAATGGCATTTAATTTAAATGAAAATTAAGTAGACCGGTTTTTAAATGAAATATCATTTATTTTAAATGACATTTTCAGTTATTTTAACTTACAAACTTTTTTAAGTGCAACAATCTACACCAAAAAAGCCCCTAAACATCCCTCTTATTTTTGTTTGTTTAAGACAAAACAACATTTCATACATCTCTGATATGAAACCTAAACCCCTATTCCCATAACAAGACAATGAACAACAACAAATTTCCTACTTTCCAAGCTCATATTTCAATTTCTATTTGTTTCGTCTTAACTAAAAAATAAAACATAAAATTTAACTTTAAATCTCACTCAATCGTCTTAAAAAAAGTATAAATCCAAAAACAATTTTTAGCTCGTAAATTATCCAAAAAAAAGTCGTGGTTTTATTTGGCAAAATTTAAAACTTATTTTACCAGGCATTCAGCATAATTAGTTGCATTCTATATTTCTCTTACGTTCTTTTTTTTGTGTTTTTGGTTTCTACAATTTTTATTTCTCATCTTGTTTGTGATATACAAAAATATTACACTCGATTTTTATAATTTGACTTTATTTTATTTTGTTTTGTGTATGTGTTTTGTATTTATTTATTTAGTTTGTTTTTGTTTTGAATTTGTTTTCTTTTTTCCATTATTTGTTTGTGACTCCAAATACTTGGACACCACGAGTTTGCTCACTATAAACGAAAAAAGTAGGGAAAACAAAACAAAAGTTTTCACAATAATATTATCAAGCAGATGTTAAATTAACAACACCGCGTTCCCTTCACCACTCCTCAACAAACCCCATCAAATGCAATTGTTTGACTGGATTTAAATATGTTTTTTGAATTAAGGAATTAAATTAAAAATGAGATATAGGGTCCTCAGAATTAGAATAGCCATAGGTAAAACTGATAGGTAAAACTAAAGTAGAAGCGACATGCAATGTCAAACAAATTAGGTAAAACAACTTGGTTTTAATCTGAACTCTCCACAAAGAAAATTAGGCGGAAATAATCAAGAACCCCTCTCAATAGAATAGTAGGTCTGAAGCTGTATACGAGTGTCACAGCAAAAATTAGATTGATACTAACATATTTAATGGAATACGTCATATCTTTCTGCCCTCCAGTCCATTCCAAAGAATTTGTACATTCTGATGTTTCTAGGCAGAAATTTATGGAATTAACAGACACACGGTTAATATTAGGAATTTACAAAGATAACAGTGACAATTTCTTCTGCTTTAAAATTCTTGTGATGCTAAACGATATTATTGATCACAGGGTACAATAGGAAATTATTTGACTGATATATATAAAATAATTGATAGGCTCAAATTGCCAAGTCTTGTTCCAGGGATCAATCAAAATTAAAACATGCTTCAGATTGTATCTCATCCCTCTACCACATTTATTTGCAGCCAGACTGATATGGGTCCCCGCCCAAAAGAGAAAACTATCTAACTAAAATTTCCTGGTTTTATTCCAGTTTTTAGTATCCAATCGCGAACTTTAAGACCACTCGCCACTTTAAGACCGATATGAAAATTTTAAAATGGCTATTCCATTAAAGGCATTTGTCTTTTTGTATAATCGGGCTTATTGCGCTAGTATACCGGCTTAATTTTGAAATATCTTTAACAACCTTTAAAATAACGCTAAACTACCAAAACACCGATTTATATCGGTATTTTGCAGATATAACCCAATGTAACAGGTAATATTATGAAATAAACCCCGTTATACAATGTCACAATTAGAATCGTAGTTTTAAAATTCTCGTATCGGTACGGATCAGAGCGTGGTAGACATCTACCGTTATAATTAAAAGAAATATAAGATGAAGGTGAGGCAAGCCAAAAATTAATTATTATAGGACTTTTTGGGAGGACCCTGCGGGAATTGGACCTATCACAGGACGCGTCACGTGACCGGTTCATTGTTATAGAGACCGGTCATGGTACCGGTTTTTTATATGAAACGGACCGGTCACAGGACCGGTGTAAAAAAACATGTCACACAACTAACTGTGGTGGTAAGGGATGTTATTGAACTGCCTCTTCTTGGTACAACTTAGAATATTCGGTGTATAAAATCCGGGGTATTTACGGAGAACTGATGTAATTAGCATTTTCTAACTTTAGCGAGTTGAAATAACCCCGCCATGATGGTATGCATATATCATATAATGCTAAAGAGTGGCGGAGATATACTGGTTAAGAATCTCTAATCAGTATTTTTGGCAATCTTGACCCAAGAATATGTTCCGTCCTCCCGATTGCGATGTCAAAGTGGTTTTCCTTCCCAAACTTTAGAAGAATTTTATTTTGATCAGATTAACATTCTTTCTACTGAAAATTTTTGAACAGGGACATTGCTCTGTCAGTTGGTGCAACATGCATGGGTATTTGTTAATCCGAGGTTAAATAACTTGGAGGGACTTTAAACGTTGACTTGCAGATTTTCGAACAGTGTCAGATAGCTTTTGGAAAGATTTTGGATGCTTTGAGTACCAAAGCCAGTAACGCTTTTGATGTTTTGTTCGACAATCTACCTCTGGATCTTCATATACATACAGAGGAAGCCTATGAAATCGATTTATGAACTCTAAAAAAAATGTAACTTGGCATATGGATTGCAACTCTCTGCATGGTCTTAGTGTTGAGAGGCTTTCGGAACTTTAACCGAAGTTTCTAATACATTTAGATAACATGATGCTCTTTATGAACGTATTGAGTAATTCTGAAGAGTAAGAAAGACTTAACTACATTACATGTGGATCATTCTGTTACTTTTTACTTTGATGGATCTAGTATATCAATGTGTACTAGATCCAGCATGTATCTGGACGATATGAACAGTTACATTTATGCCATGGGCAGAATGGTAACAGTTTTTTAGTTTTTTGCTAGTTTTGGGTTTTTTGCTATTTTGAATATTGCGAATGTGATAATTGATAACGGATGGAGGAGCAGGGGCATAAGTATCACTTACTTTAGGAGGATAAGTATCATTTAATTTAGGAGTATAAGTATCACTTAATTCAGGATTACCCAGGAGTGTAGAAGCAGGCCCAACAAAGTCATGTAGATATTCCAGACAATTAAATAACCAAACCGTGGGCCAACATAGGATAAAATTCGACTGCCATGAATCCGAAATGACAAATGAGTATTAGCATGTCATGTTTAGTATGTTAGATCAACTCATATTTGACATCTGTTTTTATTGGGACATAGTCAGATGGGACTACCAGAGTCTTTTGCAACTGTTTCCATGAAAATGATTTTAGAACTTGTTCTTGAGAGTCAAAATTTTACCCATAACCAGTTCTAACACTGGAACTAGCAGCGATTCAAAAGCAGTTTTTTTTATTGGGACATTTAATTACGAAATTACTAAAAAGTAAAGTACAAAAACCACTAACTTTGAATTTTTAAATTTAGCAAATTATTGATCGGTCTAAAAAATGTCATACTTTTTTTTATATCATATACATTTAAAATTACATTCATGCTGTTGCACGTTACTTTCAGCTAAACAAGGCCATAAGTTACGCAAAATTTCTCACTGACAAGTAGTGTTTGGTTCGTTAGTAACTAACTAGCTCTTGCAATGCTCTATTATTACATTTGAACCATTTTGATAGGACGCATGTACCAAATAGTAATGAACGAAGTAATGTGAGCTGTCATAATTTACACACACTGTACTACAATATTAGCGGAAGGGGGAGGGGGGTTAATAAAACCAAAACTAAAACAAAACAAAAACGAAAAAAAACAGGTTGCCTTTAAAGCAAGTTGAGTTTTAAGAAGTAAAATTAATATTAGAGGTATTCACAACTAGCTTTGGAATTTAGCATAAATTTCTTTACAATAAATGCATTTAGCAAATAAACTGAAAAACTATCAAACTCATTAAGTTTTGCAACCTTACTTTCTTCATTCATTGATATAAGATTCAGAGGAAAACAGCTGTTCTACCGATGATGGTATTTAGGAGAAACGTGAAACCGTGATATGGAAAATCACAGTATCTAAACCACTTAGTAAATTTTAATTTTCTTTACTTTTTCGAAAAACTAATATTTAATTCTTTGTTTAACAGAAATTTTGCAATTTTGCATTTCTTTGCAAGGTTGCACTTGTAGATATGAACACCACTTATATTGTAGTTTTACGAGCGATTTAATGAGTTCAGTTCACACATTATTTGCAATGGAGCGCATAAACAGAAAAAAAAAAAACAAAAAACAGCTGCAACATCAAAAAAGGCAAAAACAAAAAATATAGCGACGTAATGTTAACAAAAAACTTTAAATAAATATATGGGGTAATATAAAATAATTACTGTTATAAATACAATATAAAATTAACAAAAAAAAATATTTAAATAAATATATTTATATATTGGAAATATATTGGCAGCAGATTAATATATTTAATCAAGAAGTGGTTATTAATGTGATTGTGCTATCAACAAATTATGTGATTGCCACAGAGCGACAACAACAACTAAAAAAAAACGTTTTGGAAGTTTATAATTCGTGCGCCTAAATTAATGGTATTTTTCATTGCTATTACGATATATTTGTTTTATTTAAATATACAAAAAACAACATGTGTAATCATTTTAAATTGTTTATTGTATATGAAAATAATTCAACTATTCGCAGTTGGGGTTTTCTCTATGTATTTTTGTATTTATTTTTTTTTTGCTCATATATGGTCATATTTTATATACACAATAAACGATAGTGAATAGAAATTGCGACGACGATGGCGACAACATAACCACGATAGCAACACAAACCCGAAAAAATTACTATAATATTCATACACTGTTTCCTAAAATAAGTAATTACAAAATCATTTTACTTCAGATTTAGAAAATGTGAATTAAAATGTTAACATAATAGCGGTTATTTGCTTTAAATGGCGCTAAAATTTGCATACCTTAATTTTGTATAGTTCTCAACATTTAAAATGTTACAAAAAGCAGTGTTGCATCTGTGCAGTAGTTTAAAGAAAAGGCCTTAAAAATGGTATAAACATTTTAAAGATTATACGTAAACAATCTTTAGCTTGCGGATAATTAATTCTAGAACCACCCACAGCAAAAATAAATGGAAGTGATTCTTAAGGAATTAATTTTTCATTGATTCTAAAGTATCATTTAGTTCTGATTTTCTTCTTCTAAAGAAGTTATTTTTCACAACTTCTAAAAATTTGATTTTTAATAAAATTTAACAATTTTTAAATCAATGATGGGTAACTTATTTTAAAAACAATCAAAGTTAAACATTAATCATAGATAGTTCTATATAAATTTGACATTTATAACTATGTTTAAAGTTTAAGTGATTTGTTTCAATCTTTAACTTACAATTTACCAGATTTAAAATTCTTAAAATCGGTTTTATTATTGCTACAGAAAGTAAAAAAAAAAATGTAATAAAAATGATAAGAATTTCGAATAAGTAAGGCCCAATTACTGAATGTCCCCGTTATAATTTAACTAACAGTAAAACTCAAATTTTATATGGGAAACAACAATAAATGTGTTAGTTAAATTCCCAGGTAGAAGCTAACGGGAGATTGTAAAAATGAGACTAGGGCCAAATTATTGATGTCCTGTTAAAATCTAAATTACAAATTCAAAATTTATTTGGGAACATCAAAAGATCTCATTTTTCACTAAACCATAATAAGGACTTTAAATGCAATGAAAAAGGATAATAAAAGAAAACTTCTATGACACCCCTATGTATAAATCATTGGTTGCGATAAAAATTTCACAACACCAGAATCAAAATCACTGCTTCTTTTTCTCTTCTTTTGCTACTTTTTTTTTGCTGGGTACTTCCACAATTGATTCTTAGAATCCGTTCTACTTTAGAGCTATAAAAGGGGTCGCTTTTGGGACAATTTCAAACAAAAATCATCGATGTTAGAACCGACAGTAAAATGAGTTCCCTCAAAAAAAACATGAACTAAAAATTAACCCAAAATTTCCTTCAAAATAGTTAAAAAAATTTCCTTAATTAAGTCAAATTTTATTAAAACTAAAAAGAATAAAAATGCCTAAGTTCATATCATTCCTAAGTAATATTTCTTGATTTTAGGAAAAAACAACTATATTCAATAAAAATTTATCAATTTTAAAGAAAACCATCTAAGTTTGCATACCAAACTATAATAAAATTAAGTTTAGTTAAAAAAATAGAAAAAAAAATTAGAACATAATTTACTTCCATTTAGTTCAAAAAATGTATCTACCATAAAATGAGCAAGTATGTACTTGATTTTAATCTGGGTTAATTTTTTTGGCGATTAGTAAAATTAACTAAATCTTAAAAAGCCATTTCTAAATTCAATTTTTAAGTCTACCACTTTCTGGTTTTTAAGAATTGTTTTCTAAAAATTAGTTCAGACAATTAACAACAAAAAGTAAAAAATTTTTGCTTATGGAATAATAGAAATTTATTTGGTTTTAGAAACTGATGAGCTATTTTTAGGAAAAATTTTCTAGCAACTTAGTTCAGATAAATATTTAAAATTTTAAATAAAATATTGTATTTTTTCAAGTAAATAAAAGTTTTCTAATTTTTGAGAAATAATAACCTTAGTTATAAGATTTTTTCCTAAAAATTTTGCAGATAAATTCAAAAAAAAAGTAAGTAGATTTTTCTTAAATCGAGGAAAAATTCAGTTTTTGTGGGAAAACGTTTAAGTTATTTTCAATATTTTGTTCAAAAATAAAACAAAAAACATAATAAATTAAAAACAAACTAGTCACCTAATTTTAAATACAAAATTATTATTTTCGGAAACAAATTAAAGTATCCATTAAAAAAAATTTCGTGCATGATTTAAATTTTTAGTTTCTGATCGTGCTTTAGTCAAAAAATGCTTACGTGCCAATCTCTAATCCAAACAGTCTTATATATTGAACTTAAAGTAGCTTAAAATTTATTTAAAAATTTTGTTAATTTTGTTTGCTGACTACACTACAAAATAACGCAAGGACATTTTATTTATACATTACGGCATAATGGCTTTCATATAATTGAGGTCAAAATGTTTATAAATCAATTAAAGTTTAAGCTAAAAATGCCATAAAATAAACTTACTACATTTTTCCAGTTTACATTCTGTATTTTTGCAACAATTTCCTTAAATTAGTAAATTTAAGAAGGCAAAGGACCCCCAGTGTTCCTTAGCAATAGATGCCGTATGTAATTTATGGCGTCCCTTTTTGTAGTTCTCTCGAGGACAACCATTGATTTACTACGGAAAGGATCTGACTTTGCAACAATTTATTACGTTTCAGGATATCCTGCAGTACATTTTTTTAATTTGGGAAATTTTGCTAATTTGAGGCCAGCGGTATTTTTTGCTAATGATATTTCTAGAAAAAAATAGCTGTCGCTAATAAATTTTAGTAAACTTAGTCGAATTTAAAATATGTTTGATAAAATCAGCAAAAAAAAATTACTAAATATTATTAATATTAGTACCGAATTCCAAATTAATTTTTTTTCATCGAGAAATCAAAATTTTTCTTTTTATTTTTTTAAAAATATTTTAGACAAAATTTAAAAAATCAAAGGCTTAAAAATTCTAAAAATATAAACAAATTTATCATATTGTTTTAATTTGGTAACTTCTGTTTTGAAAAATATTTTTAGTCAAGTTTTTTTTTACTTTTAAGGTCGACTTTACATTGTTTTTTGAACTAAATGAACTAAATTTTAGAACTAAAAAAAAAACTTTTTACTGCCGTTTTACTTGGATATCCTATTTGTAGACATAAGTCGGTATCTTAATTCCGTTCCCGTTATTTAATATATGTAACATTTTAAGGCAATTTAAGTTTGTAGGTGTAAGTTTTAATTAGAAATAACATTTTCTTCAATATCTTCTTTTTTTAATTAGTATTTTTTTAATTTTAGCAAATCGGTTTTCAAAAATTTGTAAAATGATTTCTAAAATTAGTAACAAAAATTTGTAAATACTCTGTAAAAATTCTGTAATTTTTAAAATGTAAATATCAAACAGATTTGAATAATATTTTTTTTACTAAAAATCAATACAAAAATAGTAAAGTGGGACTGAAAACCGTTACAAAATTTTCTACTAACTATTTTTTTCTGAGTGTACCATAGAAACAGTTTTATATTTATTAGAACATTTTTTATCAAGTTTAAGGATAATTTCCCCTTAAAAGAAGTGCTATTTAACTTAATGTTTGAAAATATTTTCTTATTTTTAGGAGTTAAGTCCTAGTTTTAAGTAAAAAAAAATTATCAAATGAACTTGAATAAAATAAATTTTTTTCTTAAGATAAAAAAAACTAAAAGCAAAATTTAAGATAATATATGAACTAATTAAGATAAAATTTTGCTATGTTGTCTAATAAAAATTTAGTTCTCAATAGTAACATTTTTCTATAATTTAGAAATTTTGTACAAATTTTAAGTAAAATTTTGTTAAAAAATATCTTTGGCGCTGTTTTGTTTTCAATTTTCCTTCAAATAAGGGTAATTTTACAATCCCTCCTGGAAAAGATAAAAGCAGGAATAGAAAGTCAAGGCAAATAACTTAAATATTGTGTTTCTGAAGTTTAGTCTAATTCAGATAAAGGATTTGGAGCTCAGCCGTTAGTGAGTAAAAAAACTGATAAACATTTTGGAGATCAAAATTGAGGAAAAGTTCATCGAGAACATATAGTAGAGGCGAAGTATTTTTTTTAAAGGGTTTACTATGTGTAGCTACAACCACAAAAATAAGGTTACGATAAGTAAACGAGTTAATTGACAAATCAATGCAAAAATGGCGCCCAACCGACGAGGGCACAAATCGGATCTAAAGTCAGTTAACGTGCCATATATGGCATTTTATAAAGTTACTATTTTAAATTATTGTTCTAAAATCAAGAAAAGATTTTAACATACATATTATCCGTTTAAGATAAGTCTGGGCTTTTACTTTTTAAATTAGAATCACTGCAAGGGGTCGATTATGACTTAATGGTTGTCAAATAGTCTAATGATATAAGGACAATATGTATACAATTTTTTTAGACATTTCCCATTGTAAACAGTGTTCTTTGCAGTAAACAAAAATATTCACTATAATTTAATTTTAATACGTAATAACCCCCCAAAAACTCATTTAACAGCTATCGTGAAAACCAACCCCAAAATATATACTACATCTAAATAGTGTTATAAATTACTAACTACTATTTATGCAGTTATCAGTTGTTATACACACACACAAACAAAATATATAAAATGATTGCATATGCATACATTTTAATTTACCCGTGACACTTTAAAAAAAATCGCCAAACATGCAAATTGTTAAAAATAAAAAAAAAAAAAACTATCAAATTGATTAATTGAGCTTAAAAAAAATTTACATAATCGGATTTATTGCTATTAAAAATGAAAAATGATTTCATACAAAAATAGTAAAGCAAACAAAAATTACAGCTAATGACCTTTCTACAAATACAACTAGTTGTATATAATTTTTTAGCAAAAAAAAAAAAAAAAAACGGAACAATTTTTAAATATATCATATATTTGAGGAAAGAAACTACAACGTAATTTTTTTTGTATAAACAAATAGTTTGAAATAATGAATTGTTTACTTAAGCAGAATTGGTAGAAAATTATGAAAAATCCATTATGGGAATTCAGACGATAATAATATCAATTTCAAAGGACTGTAAAAACTTTTTACGTTATTCCTGAACAGAAATAAGAAAAATCGAAAGTCAAATAACACTGAAAATTGTTAACTAAATAACGTTTCTTAAATTTTAGCTTTTAAACAAAATAAGCTTATTTTTACTTACTTTAACATTAGGTCCTTCGCACTTTTAACTAAAGCAGTTACTTTTGATAAAAAAAAATTCTTACAATTTAAACAAATATTTTATAGATTTTTGTATAAATATATGTATTGTAAACTTACATTTGGTTTTTTGAACTTAATAAAACCTCAATAATTTATTTATTTTTTTGGTTCGAATGACCAAAGTGTTATTTACAAAACAAATAGTAGTGTGTAATCTTGAAAAACTGATGTTAATGTAGAATCGACAAGTAGAAGAGATTGAACTTTAACTTACTTTAAGAAATATTTTTTAAACATAATGTTGTCTATTGTAAGAAATTTCATAATTGGTCCATTGAACCGAAAATTTTAAGCAATTTATATATATAAAACAAAAAAATAAACAAATATTTGATTTTTCAAATATTAATTTGTTCTTTCAAAGAAGAAATTTTAATTTATTCGATTCAGTAAGATTTAATACATTAATAATTTATTTTTTTTTTTGGTTCGAAGGACCAAAATGTTAATTAAAAAACAAATAGTAGTGTGTAATCTTGAAGAACTGATGTTAATGTAGAATCGACACGTAGAAGAGATTGAACTTTAACTTACTTTAAGACATTTTTTTCTAAACATAAAGTTGTCTTTTGTAAGAAACTTCATAATTGGTCCTTCGACCCAAAAAGTTTAAGTAATTTATTTATAAAATGTAATATAAACAAAAAAATATTTTATCTTTAGCATTAATTTGTTACTTCAAACAGGAAATTTGAATTAATTCGATTCAGTAAGATTTAATACAACATTAATAATTTATTTGGTTGGTAGGACCAAAGTGTACATTTAAAAACAAATAGTGTGTAATCTTGAAAAACTGATATTAATGATAGACAAGTAGAAGAGATTGAACTTGAACTTACTTTAAGACATTTTTTCTGAACATAAACATGTCTATTGTAAGAAATTTCATAATTGGTCCTTCGAACCGATAAATTTAAGTTATTTAAAAAAATATTTTCTTTCAAACATTAATTTGTTCCTTCAAACAGTAAATTTGAATTGATTCGATTTAGTAAAGATTTGATTTTAAGTTTTGCTTCTGAAAATGAATATTAAAATTAATTAAATTTATTCTTTTGCAACTCTGTTGTGTATCTACACGTACCTCATACGTACGTAGTGTTTGCCTGGTTTTTGTATCTACCTTAACAAATATTTGTTTGTGTACTTTAGTACAATTTTGCTTATTGTTTTTGTACATCTTTTGTATACCTACATACATATACTATCTATCATCATACAGACATCACAAGTTCTCCAATTTTTATCTTTGCCATCATTTATGTACAATATTTTTGCCATTCATATGGATATTTATTGTAAAAGTTACCTACTATAATTTGCTGGTTTCCTAGTTGATAGTGGATATATTGACTTCAAAAAAAGGAACTTGTTGCATGCATGTGATTTTTATTTTGATTTTTTTTTTGTGATGAGACTTTTTGTACTATATATAGAAGACTATTTTTTTTTTAATTTTATGTGAAAGTTGTTTTTACGATATTGAGTTCTGTTTTTTTTTTTTTGTTTTTGTTTGAAATCTTAGCGCAAACATGTTTAAATGTTAACAGAGTAGTCCGTCATCTATTGATTTTTAAAACTTATTTGTTTTAGTCCATTAAAAACAGGTAACAAACTTTGTTAATTATCGCCGATAAAAAAAACTGAAAAATTGCTTTAACCCTTTGACGATTACAGGCAATTATTATGCTTATTCAGAGAGTTTTTTTGACACTTATAATTGTCCAAATAAAAAAATTTAGTAAATATGTTCAAAGGTGATTAATAGGGCTTCAATATCATGATTTTAAACCGATCAATGTACATCTCACATAATATTTATATAGATTAAAAATAAACTTTAATTTGAAACCACAAACACGGTACGGTTTAACCTTGCATCTAGATTAATGATAAATATCTTAGCAATAAGTGAAATACGTCGGCAGAACAACGGCACAAAATTTCTAATTGCTGAGTTTATGTTAGGGGTGTGAGAACACGTATTTATGTTCTCAGAATTTAAAAAAAAATTACAAGAAAAAAGGTTCTTCAAAGCTTACTTTTAAATATCTTTGCAAAGTTAAAAAATTGTTATACTTTTCTATTTTTACCTTATAATTTATTTTAAATTTAATATTTCTCCTGTTTTTCCTTTCTTTTTCTATTTTTTTCTATTGTGACGCCTTTTTTATAATCTTAAATGTTAGCTGGCATTTGACGTTTTATCTTAGCAATAATTATTAACGAATATTGCCAAAGAACTATTGCGACATATATTGCTGGCCATAAATATGTACGAAATCAAGTGCTTTACACAGAAGTAACAAAATTTTAACATTTGCTGCAATATATGAGTAACGGGTCAATAAGTCTGTGACTTTTTGAATTTCTTGCCTCTTTATTGAAAGGGCAACACTGCTACCGTCAACAGATATCTGTAAATTGACTCCATTCGAAATTTGAACAAGCTGCGTCATTTAGTTTGTGTTTGACAGCCATTGATAGAAGACTACCTCGTGATTTGATGAGAAAATGAAAAAAAGTAAATTTCGTATGGTTATTAAGCATTATTTTCTGCTAAACTTGATAAATACTATGGGAACTCTACACCATCGATTTCAATGGCAAATAAGTGGTTTACTGACTTTCGTTGTGGCCTTACAAGCACGAAAGATGCCGAACGTTCTGGACGCCCAGTTGAGATCTCTACACCCGCAATAATTCAAAAAATTCACAATATGATGTTGGCCGATTGGAGATTGAAAAATCGAGAGATTGTGGAAGCATTAGCATCTCACATGTCTTAGTGGTTTCAATTTTGACTGATCACTTGGGTATGAGAAAGCTTTTTGCAAGATGGCTTCTGCGTTTCCTCACAAAAATTCATGAATTAGGCTATGAATTGCTCCCTCATCCGGCTATTCCTTGAATTTAGCCCCGAGTGACTATCGCTTGTTTTCAAAGCTGAAAAAATAACTCAGCGGAAAGAGATTTGATTTCAACGATGAAATCATCTCACAAACAAATACCTATTTTGATGACCTCGACAAATCTTATTTTATAGAAGGGATAAAAAAAAATTGGAGAAACGTTGAACAAAGTGTATAAGGATTATGTTGGAATGTAAAATGATTTTTTATCCAAACACCTGTGTTTCATTCAAAAAGTCACGGACTTATTGACCCGCTTTCGTATGTCTACATATTTATCTTTAGTCTGGACTGGGGGTAAGATCATGATTTTAAACCGAACACATAACATATTATATAACATTAAAGCAGATCAACAATAAACTTTACTATGAAACCAAAATCACGGTATGGTGAAGAATCGTTTAATATGTTCCAAACAGAACAATTAATATTACCAACAAAAGTTGTTGGAGTTCATCGAAAAAGGTTAGATTAAAAATACACTCAGGTCCCGTGTTATGAGATAGATGCGTTCCAAAAAAATCGCATAAATTCAAATGGCAGAAAACGATACTCTATCTTCGTATAAATACTAATGATTTGTTCTAAAATTCTGAAAAACCGCATAACTTCAAATTTTAATTAAAAAATCAAAACAAAATCGCATAAAAATATCAACAAAAATATATTTATTTCATTTGTTTTTACAATAAAAACAAAACACGTTTTAAAAAAAATACAGAAAAATATAAAATAATTTGCATTCAAACTTTCCGATTTTGAATTTTTAAGTTGCTTATGCAACTCTTGATATTCGGAAAACAGATCAGTCAGTCCGCGTTGAATTTTAAATGCTTTTTCCGTATCTGGATCCAAATTAAAAACACATCGCATAAATTTGAATCCGCATAAAACGAGACTTGAGTGTATATGTAAGCAACTCTGAGAAAACAAAAATATGTTTTTCAATAGCAGCTGACAGCTGATTTAATATAACTTAATATTGGAGACTACTAAACACAGTTATAGTTCGTAAGTAAATTTCATATTAACTCAATTAACGTGTGATGGCTTTCATCAGCTTTTCCCCTTGAAGTTGTGAGTAATAAGAAATATTTAAAATTGACACTATTCATAGAAAGAAAATGTTTTTCTATTCATAAAAAGAAAATGTTTCACGATTTTAACTAAATAAAGAACATTTCACATAATACTTATGTTCAAGCATAGGGTTGCTAAGTTGTTCCAAAAACTACCCAAAAGATCCTCAGGAAAAATTATTTCAAACTGTTGAATTAAAAAGCGTATGGAAATATCATCTTTATATAAAGTTACCTTAAACTAATTTAAAAAAGCTAAAATCAATTATAATAAAAAAAAACTGCATCATGGAATAGCGTTTGAAAAACTCTTTTCAACGAGACTACATTATCATATGATTCCTTTGGATAAAATGCCCTAAAAGCAAAAATTCGAGGGAAGGGCCAATTTTTGAACCTCACTTCCAATTTTCAATAAAACCCAAAAGTTGAAACAAATCCTTCTAAGAATGCTTCGTTCTATCTAATTTTCATCAAAACCATAGTGTTTAGCTTGCAGTAATTTATTTGTAGGCAAAACTACTGGTCAACCCCTTTTCCAATGGGAACATTTTAGACCTTGCTAGCAACGACATTATGTTACTAACAGGGTTTCTTACCGGAAATTTTCGGAACCGGCTCTGTGTCGACTATGTGTTGAGGAAGACGAAACAACCATTTTGTTCGAGTGTGTTGTATTGCATAGGAATATAAAAAAAAATTTTCAATAGGGAATTTTTAGGTCCAAAAGATATTAGGAACTCTTCTCCATCTTCTATATTAAAGTTCATTGGGAATATATTACAGAATTTGGTTTAGTTTTATGAACCTTGGTACAAAAGATCCATATGGGTCGCAGTGCCGCACGTGGGGCCAGATCTTGGCTTAATAAGAATAAGAAATTATTTGTTAAGAGTTTCTTAGACTGAAAAAAAGATACAACATTTTACAAAAAAAAAAAAACTTTCGTAATTATTTTTTTCGTAGAATATACGAAACTTTCGTATATTTTACGAAATTTAGTTTAATCAAGAAGTGAATCTAACGAATCAAACCAAAAGATTTAGTATTTTGTTAATATTTTAACAATGTTTTTTAACGAAATTTACAGTATTTTTCAGAGATTAACAAAACTTAAAAATATTTCAAAATAGTCTTTCAAATATAAAATGATCTCTCCAATTGTGAACCAAAATGTTGCATTTTAAATGTAGAGGAAGTAAATATCTTTATTAAAATGAAGTACTTGTATAAAGTATTTTTTTCACAAAAAATTCTTTTTATTAAAAAATTTAATTTTTATACTAAATTTGAAGTCACAAAAATAAATTTATAAAAATATTTCATACAATCTACAAAAGTAGCCAGTTTAAATGTTGAATTAACTGCTAATCCAGCAGTATAAAATATTCTGAAATCGATTTGTTTGATTAAGCAGTTATTGAGATTAACTTCTTTGTGTAAATTAAGTATTAGAAAAACTGATTCAAAATACATAATTTTAATTTATTTAAAAATTTATATTTGCCAATGGGTTAATTTTATGTTCGCTGACAAATATTTGTTGTAGGTTGCTAGTACTAGTACCAACATAGTATGAAACGTGTTAACAAACAAGTTATATTTGTTTTCAACATTAATGTTTCATATAAAAAGTTTTTGAAAAATTTAAAAGAAAATTCTTGTATACCAATACTTTGTACTATTAGTATAAAACAATTTAGCTACTATTGAAAACAATTAATATTTAGCACAAGTTGTAGATATTTAACAAGATGATGATAGTTAAACCTGCATGTCTAGTGAAATTTTCAAAAAAAAAAATGTAGTCCCAGTATATATTTAACTCTCAAATGCCTTTTCAAGCTGTCTTAGAAGGCTACAGTAAAATGTGAATATTTTCTTTTTCTCAGCGAAACAAGATTCAAAGCATGAAAAAAATTTGCGTAAAAAATATTGTTTAAAATTGTTCCCTTTTTTGATAATTAATTATCAGTAAAAGATCATAACATCTGTTTAAATGAATGAAAAAAAAATATTCCATGATTTAAAATTATCGTACAGTTTGGAAAATTCATCAAATGATGGAACAAATTTAAGATATTGGTACCATTGCTAATATTACCATTACACTGATCCATGCATAAAAATGAAAAAAAAAAAATTCAAAATAAAAGCTTTTGTAAAAGAAATCAATTTTCGTTTATTTTACGAAATTTTTGTTATTTTGACATATTTTTATGCATCTATTATTATGAGTACTAAAATTGGTAAAAAATCGCTAGAATAGGGAAAAAATCACTAAATGTTCCAAATAGTGCCGGAGAATAAAATTAAAAAAATTGTACATTTTAATAATTTATATTTGCAAAAACCTGACACCAATTCATAGAAATATGAATAGTAATGACTATAAAACTGTCTCTAAAGCCGTCATTCTTTATGAAAATTGTGAAATCCTTACTTATTAAACCTCAGCTTTATATTATTCCAAATTTCATAAATATAATCAGATATTATTTGCAGTTCATGAAATGCTTTACAAATACAATGCAACGTTACATTGTACGAAAAATCTATGAAACATTTTTCTTTTCATGCATATGCATAGTTCTATATTTTCCAGCTCAAACCGCACAGAATTCGGAATTGTCATCTTGGATTTTAATAAAATTTATTGTTTATCAAATCATTAACTATTCGACCCCAAACCCTTTCGGTTTTCTAAATATGACGTCATGAAAATTGGCAAAAACGTAAAAATATCGAAAAAGTGTCCACACAAAGTCGCCCATAACTTCTAAACTATACAACCTAAAATTTTTCCATAGATACTATTTTAAAGGTGAAAACATTACCTTCAAAATAGCGTATTAAAAAAATTGTATATAAAAAATTGTATTAAAAGGTTAAAGGTAATTTTTTTAAGTTTAATCTTCAGTCCCATATCTCAAAATCCAATCTGAAAAAATATATGTTAAAAATTAAGGCCTTTCTACATTTGCGGCAAAATTTTTAGGTGGAGTTTCATTTGGTTCCTGAGGGAAAACGTGGTCGTAAGCAAATTTTCGTCGACGAGTTCATATGCATTGTGTGAATTTCATTAAAATCGGAGATGACAAATCCGAAAATTACAGTGTTCTGTGCGGTTTGACATGGAATGGCCCGTGTATAAATTTTGTCGAAGTTAATGCTTTTTCTAATTTTAATATTCATTTTAATTTTTCCCGATATTAGAAACACTGAATATTATGGTTTACTGTTTGTAGTTGAAAAAAAAAATTTTTAAAACAAGTGAAGAATGGAGCAAAATATACGTTTTAACTGCTCTGCCTCTTCCGGAGGCTATTGCTTTTCTAAAACTTCGAGTTCTGTAGAGATATTTTGCCGTATCGAAAAGCATATATCAGCCTAGCCAAAAATAGTTTATTTATTTTATTTTTGTAATTATACGAAGGTTAATGGTTCGTTTTATAAATTAAAAAAAAAAACGATTTATATAAAAACAAAAGCAAACTGTAAAAAAATTTTAGTTAAGTTAAAAATAAAGGAACGTAAATAATGTTTTTTAAAAAAATGTTTACTTACACTTTTTATCGAAAATAATTTAGTATCATTTATAGACTTTTATGGTTTCAAGATTTTTATTAATTTATGTAAAATTTAACCACAATAACTTGACCACACATAAAGTCACTTAATTAAGATGCGTATTTAGAGTGTGTGTCTACATAAAAAAAGAAACCTCAAACTGAATCTGTAGATTAAGTTCGAACAATTATTTTTAACCATAGTTGATAACCGAAACAATGCAGTTATCGGTAACAGTAAGAGATATTTTAAATTATTTTGGTAACGGTATTGGTATTTGAAGCATAAAGGTATTTCAATTATTTAGGTAACGGTATATTAAGGATAATGTTTTTTTTTTGTTGTTATTTTTGCAACGGTATTTTAAGAGTAAGTGTAGTCAGTTGCAAGGGTATTGAATCGATAATGGTATTTTATTGTTTGCCAACCCTGATTTTAACTGAATATTCATTTATTTTTTCTGATTTTTAAACATTAAAATAAAAATTTGGTTTAAATGAAAAGTCATTAGATCGGCTTTTAAATGAAATATCATTTATTTTATAATACATTTCCTGTTTTGCCGTTTTTGAAATATTTTTTTCTTATTACAGTGATTTTTACGTATTAATTTTAGAAATTTTTTCTAAATTATCCAGCAAAAACATGGTATTTACTATTTACCAGCCTATTTACTCGCATATTCGCGATGTCCAAAAAGTAATGGGTACTCATAACTTTTTGTCAGTTTGTAAGCGATATCTCATTGCTTTGTGTTTTTGTAAGGGAGAAGATAATGACTACTTACTACTTTTGGGCATCGAGAACAAAATTAATTAAGCGAGTACATAGGCTGGCAAGTGGTTGAAATAAGATATTGCTGGGTATGGCAATTTTAATAGATTGCCTAAATTTTTTCAAATTTTTGGGATATTACTTCTAGTAAATAATTTTTTCGAAAAAGCGATTTTCTTCAATACCGACTTTGGCGTTTTTTCATAAGTTTTTAAAATTTTTCGCTTTTTTTAACTCTTTGTCGATTTTGCAATTTGAAGTGATGATACAAAATTAATAAAATCGGAAAAAATGATTTTAAAAATTGAATAAAATTTGTAAAAATTAAAAAGATTTCTTAAAACAAAAACCATTATTAAAACTGACAAAAATCCCCAAATTGCATTTCTCCATATCTAGAAAATTAAAAAAGAACAAAAAATTTTGCACCATAAGCTATAAAATATACCCGAAAATAAAGTGTGTGAAGATAAATACAAAATTTATCGAAAGTTAAATTCGATAACTTTGACGCTAGGTGTAAAATTAAATTCAAAAAATAAGAAAAAATGCGGAAAACGATAAAATTTAAGCTAATTGAAATATAAAATTTAAAAATACAGGGAAAAGACAAAAGTGACGCTAAGTATGAAGTTAAATTAGAAAAAAATAAAAATTTAAAAAAAGAAAAAAACGAAATTGTTACGCTAATATTACTAATGAATGTTGATAATAAAATTTCTCTGAAGGCTTTTGGCTACTGTGACCAAACTGGAATTTCGTACCCAACAATCAGTTATAAGAGTGAAATTATAAAAATTTTAAAAATTAAAGTTTATATTTTATAGTTGATCTTTTTAATACTTATATGTATGAAAATGTATTTTTAGTTTGGTTCGAGGTCATAGAAAAAGTTTTTTCCAAATGAAAAATTTTTTCTTATTTTAAATAAGACATTATTTTAAAAACACATGTCTTTAATATTAGCTAATAGCTAATTTGGACATACGGTAAACAAAGGAGAATATAAATAACACAAAAATAGTAAATTTCATCTAAACTCAATAATAAAAATCAACTGTATGTTAGCATAAATAGCCTTTTTCGTTGATTTGTGAGTTAAAAGAGAGATATTTACAATTGGCATTTCGGCACGAAGAATGTTGATTAAAGTCGTAGCTGACCAGAAAATGCATTCCATTCGGCTAGTGTCTAATAACTTTTACTGTGTATTTTCCATGATTACTTAAATAAAAAATGAGAAAAAATTTTTCATTTGGAAAAAACTTTTTCTATGATCTCGAACCAAACTAAAAATACATTTTCATAATTTTAAAAATTTTCGGAAAATCAATTCAGGTAAAGCGCTTTTATATTTAAATAGAGGACAGTCATTGACATTCATTAGTAATATTAGCGTAACAATTTCGTTTTTTTCCGTATTTTTTAATTTTTAATTTTTTTTTTCGAATTTAACTTCATTCACACTTAGCGTCACTTTTGTCTTTTCCCCGTATTTTTTAAATTTTATTTTTCAATTAACGTTAATTTTTCGAATTTAACTTTAGATAACTTTCGTATTTATCTCTACGCACTTCCTAAAATCTCAATGCCTTTAATCAATAGAGATTAAATACAAGGTCAATTGAAAAGTCTCCGGCCTACCATACTAAAACACATTTTTTTTGGCAAAATTCGTTTTTTTTTTTCAATATAGTTCCCTTCAAGGGTGATACACTGACCTCCAACTATTCGATACCATTTTGTAGTACGATTTGTCCTTTGCTTCAAAATAGGCCTCAGTTTCGGCGATCACCTCCTCACTCGACGAAAATTTCTTCCCAGCGAGCATTCTTTTGAGATCTGAGAACAGGAAATAGTCGCTGGGGGCCAAATCTGGAGAATACGGTGGATGCGTAAGCAATTCGAAGGCCAATTCATGCATTTTCGCCATCGTTTTCACTGACTTGTTTTTGGTCAAAATTGAGCTCGCGCGGCATCCACTTTGCACAGAGCTTTCTCATACCCAAATATTCGTGAATGATATGATGTAACACGTTCAGTTGATATCTTTAGAGTACCTGCTATTTCATTCAATTTCAATTTACGGTCATTCGAAATCATTTTGTGGAGTTTTTTGATGTTTTCGTCCGTAACAACCTCTTTTGGGCGTTTACTGCGTTCATCGACTTCGGTGCTTATTTCACCACGTCTAAACTTGGCATACCAATCCTTGATGGTTGATTTTCCTGAAGCAGTGCCCGGAAACTCGTCATCAAGCCAAGTTTTTGCTTAAACTGTATTTTTTCCCTTCAAAAAGCAATATTTTATCAAGACGCGAAATTCCTTTTTACCCATTTCTTCACAATAACAAAAGTTGCTTCACTCAAAGTGCTATAATTCACAAACTAATGATTCGACAGCTGTCAAATTTATACACCTGTCTTTTGAAGGTTAGGGCTAACTAAAAATCATATCGATTTAAGTTTAGTAGCGCCATTTATGTGTCAGGCCGGGACATCTGATTTGACCTGTTATTTGTTCTTGAAATTGACCTTTTATTTGTTCTCGAAAACTAGGAAAACGGAAAAGGACTTTAATTTTGTATCCCAGCAAAAATGAAGCTGCCAAAGAAGCAATAAAAGCATCACTACTATGGCAAAGGCATCACTTCTTTTCTAATGGTTTCATCGATGAATTTAACATTAGCGTGTCATAGGATGGAAGTATTCAAATATAGCTACTAGCATTACTCATACTTTACTCTTAGGAAGCAATGATAATACAATGATTAGGTATTCTGATGCATGAGTGGAAAATGTTCCTATACTTTGTAGTATTTAAGCTTTGATGAAATTTATGCATTAATATACAAATTCTCTTTATTAAAACAAATAATTAATTCTGCATTAGTGAAAAAGCATTTTTGAAACATTTTTCAAATATTATAATGAATTTTTAGACAAATTCTAAAATATTTTTGGATAATTTAGAAACTGGTTGTACAATTTGGAAACGTCTTTAGACAATTTTGAAATATTTTTGAACAATTTTAAATAATTTGTGTACAATTTAAAAACATTTTTGGGCAATTTGAAATAATTTTTACACAATTTTAAAATTATTTTGATAAATTCTGAAATGGTGTAGTGTTAAATAATAATAATGCAAAAATGCACAGATTGTGTCATCATAAATATTTAAAGCTGAACAAATTTAAATGACAGGCCAGCTAGTTTTAATTAAAGGTCAAAAAAAAATCTGGGTTTCTTGATTTTTTAAAACTTTTATAAAAATTGCAAAACTGCATAAATTCTAATCCTCATGAAATTTTAAACTAAAATATGATTTAATAAATAAAATTAAAAAAGTTCATCAGAACTATTTTTTCAATTTGAATAAATGCTTTGAATTCCAAAAAAATATAAAATATAAAATACAGGTTGGTTGAAAAGTTCCTGCGCTCGAAATGAAAGCATACTGTTTTTGTTACGAAATATATTTTTTTATTCAATATAATCTCCTAGAATCTCAATACACTTGTTCCAATGATCTTCCAATAATTTTATCCCATCCTTAAAATGGTTTTCCGGAAGCTCTGCAAAATAACCGTCTACGGCTGCTATGGCCTCTTCATTCGACGAAAAATGCTTTCCACGAAGGAATTGTTTGATATTTCTGAAGAGATACTAGTCACTGGGAGCCAAATCTGGTGAATACGGTGGATGTTCAAGCAATTCGTACTTTAATTCTTTGAATTTAGCCATCGTCAAAACACTTTTGTGAGCAGGTGCATTGTCTTGATCAAAAATGATTTTTTTCTTCTTTAAACCTTTTCTCACGAATTTTTTCATCCAACTGATACAAAACGCTGCAATAATATTAAGAGTTGATTGTTTTACCTTTCTGAAGATAATCAATCAACAAAATTCCTTTTGCATCCCAAAAAACTGATGCCATAACCTTCTTTGCTGATCGTTGTGACTTCACCTGCTTTGGAGCTGAACAACCAGCTTCAGTCCACTGTAAACCTTTTTGTTTCAATTTAGGATCATGGTGGTAGATCCAAGTCTCATCCATAGTTATAAAACGACGCAAGAAGTCGGTTTTATTCGGCTCCAAATTACGCTGAGAAATTTGTTTTCGATCCAGTTTTTGTTGAATTGTTAATGTGTGCGGCACTAACTTTCCAAACAGTTTTTTCATACGTAATTCTTCATGTAAAATATGGAGTACTCGTTCGTCTGAGATGCCTATGGCATTAGTAATTTCACGCTTAGTCAAACTTGGATTTTCACTAACCATATTATGTACCTGCTCAATGATTTCTGCTGTGGTTGCAGTTTTTGGTCGTCCTTCGCGTGGATCGTCTTTAAGGCTGGTACGACCACGTTTAAATTCACCAGCCCAAAATTCGACGTGCGTTTTGAAGGTGAGGACTCCTTATACACTTCTAACAATTGTTCATAAATTTCCTTTGCTTTTAAACCCTTCAAAACAAAGAATCTAATGACTGCACGATATTCAATTTTTTCCATATTAAAAAAAATTGATGACACGTCAACTTCAAATGGCTTGTAAACAAAGAAAGAATTGACAGAATGACTTGCAACTTTGCATGTGTTCTCAGGACAGTTATACCAACTTGAGAAAAAAAAAGTTTGGAGCTAGCAGTGCCATCTCTTGGTGAGCGCAGGAACTTTTCAACCAATCTGTAACCTATGCTTAAGAAGTAATGAAGAGTGATTTTTTAAGATATACTTCGGATCCAGATCACTGCATTTGAAATATGAACACATGAATTCTTTTGGAAGTGCCTTAGAATAACACCAAAAAATCATAAAAGAATGTCAACTGAAGTTTAGGAAGCAATGAAAGAAGTTATAGTCACAGAATGACTACCACTTTTTTTGATGGGTATATTGCCCATATCTCGAAATAAAAACAAACAACAGTTTTGTCCCATCAAAGTTATAATAAATAGTAAGTAAGGATTTTAGCTACTTTAGCACCTTTTATTTATTTTTTTTTTGCGGTGTATTTTGTTCTGATCTATATATTGCTCAATAAAATAATATTATAATATTCCTATTATTTTCTTGCGCCAATTTAATAATTTTTTTTTGCGAAATATTTCAAAAAGAATTTATTAAGATTCACTAGCTTATTTAAAAATTTCTGTCATATATTTATAGAAATAATAGAGTTTTTTTTACACTGTTTTTATCCACATTTAGTATGGTGCAAGCAACGCTTTAGCGGTTTTCATATCTAAGTTTAACAGTTTATTTAAAAACAATTGAGTAATTGAACTTGACCTTACAAAATCACTGCAGTAATTGCAAAACGCAAACAATTTTAAAAATCTCATAAAAGTTATAATAAACTTAGAAGAAAAAAAAACTTACCATTTTAAAATTGGATTGTCATGTAAAACAAGGCACTGAAATAAATAAAGAAAAAACAATAAGAATTAATAAATTTATTTTAAATAATTTTTTTTTTTTTTATGTGTATGTATATTTGTTTGTACCATTTCCTTATAAGGCAAAAAAAATTACAGTATGTTTCATAAAGTGTTTCTAAATCATTATTATTTTTATTGTTCCTTATCAAAGTCTACTTATTATTTATTTAAATTTAAACCAATTTTCACGGTTTCATGAACTTACTTCAAGGTCAAAAAAATATTAATCTGAAACAACAATAATCATAATCATAAAAAAAACTATTATTTTAAAGCGTTAAATTTTAAAAGTATGTTGAATAAAATAAATAAAATTATCATACAAAAGGGCCTTTAAAAAATTAAATATTAAAAAAGAAAATCATAAAAGCAGATATCAGCAAAAATGATAACAAATTATGGTCATAAAAATAATGTTAATTCAAACTTTTTTTAAGTATTTTTTATAACAAAAAAAAAAAATCAAAAACTTTCGCACGATTTGCAAAATTTAGCAAATTTGTTATTTTTTTAAGTACACAAACTTTTGTGCAAATTTTTAAGTTATTGTAGAATACAAAATAAATGGATATTTTAAAAGTTTTATTACTTTTTCAGTTATAACTTTTATAACGCTCGTTGAATTTTGTTAATTTTTTAGCAAAAATTGTTTACAAAATAGGAAAACAGTTTGAGTAAACCAAAGGCGTGATTGTAATTTCAATCGGCCGGCCGATGTTACAAAATTGATTCCAAATGTTATACGTACCAAGATTATACAGGGTGGCGCAAAAATAACCTTTCGATGTTTTTGGCTGTAATTTAAAAAAAAATGAAAAACTTTGAGTCTTCTTGTGGATTATTTTTATTTGGTCTTTTAATTTTTTTTACATCAAGTCGAGAATATGATGTCATGTAAATGGCCGCTGCCACAGTTGATTGTCATTTGAGCCCTTTTTATGGCATTTTCCATCACTTTGGCCAAAACTTCCGGCGATAGGTCCTCACATTCTTGACGGATATTGTCTTTAAGAGCTGCAAGAGTCTGAAACTTGTTGACATAAACCCGCGACTTCAAAAAGCCCCACAAAAAGAAGTCTGGAGTCGGTCAAATCAGGCGATCTTGCTGGCCAGTGCAAATCGCCAAAACGGGAGATTAGGCGCCCAGGAAATGCATCCTTCAGCATATCGGTTGTGGCACGTGCAGTGTGTGGCGTTGCACCGTCCTGTTGGAACCACATGTTTTCCAATCCCAATTCATCAAGTTGCGGCAAAAGGAACTCGTTGATCATTGCTCTGTAGCGCTCACCATTCACAGTAACCGTTTGGCCCGCGACGTCTTCGAAGAAAAAAGGTCCGATGACTCCTCCAGCGAAAACAGCACACCATACAGTGACTTTGAGCGGGTGTAATGGCTCTTCGTGGGTTACACGCGGATTTTCAGTGCCCCAGAAGCGTAAATTTTGCTTATTTACGTACCCGCTAAGATGGAAATGAGCCTCATCACTCATGATTATTTTTGATGAAAAATCATCTTCATTATTGCTCAAATAAATAGTCACCAATATTCCGCGTTCTGGAGCAGTGTAGCGTAACATTGTTTAACATTAGGGGCCAATCGCAAAATTTATAGCATTTTCTGATAGGAGGATTACTTTTGCGCCACCTTGTACACTTGATTTAACCAACTATACAATTTTACCATTACTGAAAAATAGTGTGTACACGTAATACATTTAAAAAAATATAACATATTGATAACCTTAAATTATTCATTCCATTTAACATTTATTCTTGAGTGTAATAATAATAATTTGTTATTATTTATTATATGTTTACTTAATGGCAACTAGCAGTTATTCAACAAAAACTATCTGACATTATACAAAAAAAAATATAAAAATTAAACTGAAACAGCATCTTTTTTTTTACTACATTCTCTGAAATTATTTCAAATATAAACATTTGTTTTTGGGGAATTCATATGAATTAACATGGAAGCGTTTAATGTTTATACAAAAAAAAATAATAAAACTAAACATATTTTGTATACATTAGATTAGAAAAAAAACTGTTTATTTTAGATATGTATTTGGATAAATTGTATATATAGATGGAGCTAAATTTAAAAAAAATACCATAAAAAAAACCATGACTGTCTACCAGCCTGCCTGCCTAATTCACAACACTGCCACAAAATATAAGCTGCGTTAAATTTTGCAAAAGTTTTTGCTATATTCAGTCATCTAGAGATCTTCATGATTAAAAGTTCTAAGAGTTTAAGTTGAATATTTTTGCCTTAAAAATCCAGTTAAAATTTCAATATCTAAAAATAATTTTTTACCAAAAAAAAAAAAGGTTTTTATCTCACAATAAGGTAACGAAAGTTTTTTAAAAAGAATTAATTAAAAAAAATGTTTATAAGCATCCAAAAAAAAAATATAACGGTTTATCACTTTATTGATAGCTTTAACAATAATATAACAAACTAATTAAGATATTTTAAAATAGATATACACTGTGAAAAATTAAAATTTTTAGTGTATAAATAATTTAAACAATTTTTAGTGTATAAACAATTTGAAATTTCGAATTTATATTTTCAAAAAATATCTTGGAAAGTGTAGTGACGAAAAACAGAGTAGTGGTTATCGAGTATCCGAATAGTTAGTCCATTTTTGGTTACTTGATACCCAATAGGAACTGCTTGATATTTTTAAAGTAGTATTTTGGACAGATAAAATATACATACAATAAATGCGGCTCGACTAAAATGAACAACCTTCAACTACAACTCTGCTTTAACTAAAAATCAAAAGTTTATGCTATAAAATGTTAAAAATTATAAATAAAATTTAAAAAAAAATTAAAACTTGTTGTTTTTTTTTTCAATTAATTAAAATTTAAGAAATCAATAAACATTTTAAATAATTTTACAAAATTTGCTAACTATTTCTAAAAGTAATATAAAATTTCACAGTTTTCATATATTCAAATTAAAAATATGGAGTAATATTTGGTAATGGAAACTAACTAGAGATAGGATTCTACCCGGTATTTACCTGATGCATGGGTAAATACCGGTTAAATAAAAGATAAATACCTTCTTTGGGAATTTATTTTGGGTGTTTATAAAAAGGATTTGGGATCTCGCCAATAAAGACATACGACAAATTGATTCTTCCCCAAAAATTGTACCGGCTGAGGATGCAATCAATTTTGATAATACATTCAAGGAAGCACCTACCACTTCCACTTGTATCACCCATTCCACACCTCATTGATTGTTTAATTATTTTCGAAGTGAAAGTGACGATGAAATATTCAGCGACAGTGATTTCGATTGGATAATGTAATGTTGGAAAAATAAATATGTATATTAGGGTGGGTTTATTTAGCAATCGATATTGTGCCATCGATTTTTCGATAGCTTTTGGCATGAGGAAGAAAAATCCATTACGTCATATCAAAAAAATCATTTTTTTACGCGTTAATTTTTAAGGTTTTTTTAGTAGGTATTTTAAAAAAACTCGCCGATTTCAAATTTTTTAAATATATATAGGTACTATCCAAAGTAAAATTGTACGCTTAAAACAATAGCGATATCATTTTTTTGTAAAAAAATTATGTTTTTTTACTCTTTTTTTTATTTTTTAGGCTCCAAACCAATTTTTATGTATTTTCTCCCGTATCAAATCGGTTATTTCTCAAGAAATTCGCACGATAAAGGCGATGGTTATATCAGTTTTTCGAAAAAATACGACTGTGAGAGTACTCTTTTCTTGATGCGGTCCTACATGTACGATTCTCTTAGACATATTTCTATTCTCACGCGCTCATATGTTATATTGTATTGTATGTGGCAATATATATTTGTATGTATTGTATGTCACCTTGGAAAGGCAATATTTAAAAAAAATTAAATCAGCCGATTATTTTTATTACCTACTAAAAAAAATCTTAAAGTTGAAAAAAAGTGAAATTTGGCCGCCTCGAAAATAATTTTTTTTGATATGTCAAAAAATCCATGGCACAATATCAACAAATTTTTGTCCTTACAAATCGGCCTACCCTAATGAATATATAATATAATTATTCCCTGAAGTTATTATTTTCCAACATAGTTTATACCCTTTTTGGTAAATACCCGGGTATTTAGCCAATTTACCAATTTTAACAGGTATTTACCATTTGGGTATTTACCCTTTGCCCATCTCTAAAAGTAACCAAATTTACCAGTAAAGGAGCTTTAGCAAGGTATGTTTATAATTGGCAATGGTAATCCTCGTGACTGTTTTTTTTTTTTAATATACAAAGTGGAAATAAGGATCAATTTGGTTTTGACATTCGTGAAGTAAATGCGTGCAAAATTTATAGGAATCACTTTTTCTGATTTGGAAACTCAACGACGAAGTGGATGATTATCATCAAAATTGTTCATAAGCCGTGAGGCTAATTTTTATTGAAGCAGCCACGTCAATAGGCAAAATCCTTGATTCTTGGGGACGAAGCACCATTACACCCTATCAAAGACACCGTGTAGTGTGCAGTTACATCGGAAAAGACGATTGGACATTATTTTTTCGAATCAGCCGACGGTAACGCAAAATACCCTCACCAAAAAAAGTCTGTAATGGCAACTGAAAATTTTGCTGTTATTACGGGAAATTTTGCTCATTTGAGCCCAGCGCTATTTTTTGCTAATCTTAGTAACACATGTCTGCTGACGTGTAGGACAATGAAATTTGTAGAAAAATTAGCTGCCGCTACTAATTTTTAATAAACTTTTTGTAAAGTGAAATTTAAAATCTGTTTGCTAAAATCAGCAAAAAAATTTACTAAATATTATTAATATTAGAACACAATTTCAAATATATTTTTTTTAATCGAGCATTAAAATTTTTTTATTTTTTTTTTCAAAATATATTTTCGACAAAATAAAAAAAAAAAATTAAAGGCTTAAAAATTGTAAAAACATAAACGAATTAAGCATTTTGTTTTAATTTTGTTATTTCAGTTTTGAAAAATATTTTACTCAATTTTTTTTTACTTTTAAAGTCAAATTTTAATAGTTTTAGGGCTGATTTTTAGAACTAAAAAATTTTTTGGTGCTATTTTAGTGTTTTTTTGCCCTATTTTAAGACATGAGTCGGTATATTCACTTCCGATCCCTTTTTTTAATCTATGTAGCATTTTAAGGCAATTTAAGTTTGTAGGTGTGTAAGTTTTATTCAGCAATAACATTTCATTCAATATCCACTTTTTTAAAATTAGTAAATTTATTTTGCTAATTTTAGCAAAACGGTTTTCAAAAATTTGTAAAATGATTTCTGAAATTAGCAACAAAAATTTGTAAATATTCTATAAAAAAATTTTGTAATTTGTAAAATGTAAATAGCAAAAAGATTTTTTTTTACTAAAAATCAGTACAAAAATAGTAAAGTGGGATTAAAAACTATTAACAAATTTTTCTACTTACTTTTTTTCTAAGTGTATCTTGAATTCTTTAGGGAACAAGGATTTCTTAGGTATGCCGACAGACAGTATTAACACTGAATTGAGATTCGGTAGGAAATTCGGGGTTGTCATCTCAAGCAGGTCGGAATGGGTAGCGGGTGGTACGGTAGTAGACACTCGCAGTCTAAACTGGTACATTGTAGGGTCGAAAATGGACTCCGGTGTGGGAGCGGGGGCCTTTGGGCCCAACACGAGGATATCGGAGCCAATGGGCAAGTGGCTAACGGTATTCAAAGCTGAGCTACAGGCTATACTCATATGCGCTCGACTGAATGTTGGGTCTAGAGGGCGCATATATTTCTATCTTCTTTGATAGCAGAGCGGCACTCAAGGCTTTGTCGTCTTGGACATTCATTTTAGGAATAGCTCTTGAGTGTTTTGATACCCTTCAACAGTTGGCCGCGGACATGTTGGTAACGAGGTAGCGGACAAACTAGCTAGAATGGGTTCTTCCACAGCTTTGGTGGGACCGGAACCGTACTGTGGGATAAATTGGTGCACCATAGTAGACCTGGTAAAGGAGGACGAACTACCAATGGCAAAGGGCCTTTTGAACAATTCTTTGGGGATGAGACACGCGAAACTATTAGTCAACCCCTTTTCCAGTGGGAAAATTTTGAACCTTGCTAGGAACGACATTAGGTTACTAAAAGGTTTTCTTACTGGACACTTTGGATTGCACTACCATTTGTGGAAGATGAATCTATTGAAATCGCCTCTGTGTCGGCTATGTCTTGACTAATACGAAACAACCATCCACATTTTGTGTGAGTGTGTTGTACTGCATAGGAGCAGGAGGAAAGTTTTCAATAAGGAAGTTTTAGGTCCAGAAGATATTAGAAACTCTTCTTCATCTTCTATATTAAAGTTCATTGGGAATAAAATATAGAATTTGGTTTAGTTTTATGATCCATGGTACAAAAGATCCATATGGGTCGCAGTGCCGGCCGTGGGGCCAGATCTTGACTTAATAATAATAATTGAAAATAATTTTACTGATTTATGAAATGCAACACTGCTCCCATCAAGTACCACCTTTTAACAGACTACTGTCAAATTTTGAGCAAGTTCCGTCATTTAGTTTGCGTTTAACAGCTGTTCAAAACATACAACCTCGTTAATTTTTTTAAAAATGGAAAAAAGTGAATTTCGAGAGCTCATTAAACATTATTATTAAATAACCATTGAAACTTTACTGTTCACATATTATTATTAACTTTATAAATTTTATTTATTAACTTTATAAATTTTTTATTTAATTTTGCAAAAAGATGTATAACTAAAATAGTGAAATCATATTTTTAATTAATTAAAAATATGGAAAAATTTATATTTTTCCTGTAAATAAAAAAAAACGAAATTTCCAATCTACAGTGACATCTTTAACATTGTTGCAGGAAGTACGCTTGTTTGGTTATAAGCCACTAATATTTATTTAATCACAAAGTTTAGTTTTTTCTTACTTAAAAATAAAAAAATTGTGTAGTTATTTTATGCCGATAAGAAAACTTGCCTTGAAAAACCAGATAAATTTGTTAAAGTGTGCAATGCAACATTTAAAAAAAAAAAATTGCGCAATAATGCAACGTAATGCAACAAAATAAAAGAAACAAACAAAATGTGTTTATTTTAAATTACTTTGTAATATAAAAAAAAAAACAAATTACTAATTAGGAAAGATGTAATATTTTGTATACAATTTTTTTTAATGATATTTGTTTTAATAAAATGTAATGTATTTTTGGTTATTTACGAAAGTTTGTAATAATAAAAAATCAATTTGGAAGTTTGTAAAAAAAAAAGATTAATTTGCAAATTTTTGATAAATCGTTTTCATATATCGACTAGAGAAATTGAATTTTATTTAAATTTTATTTGGTTTTTGTAAGCTTTAAATATTTTTAGTTCGTTTTCTTAAACAATATACTTTTTAAATTTTAAATGAACTTAAAGACTACTTAATATTTTCTTTAAGTTTGTTTTACAAGAAGGAGGAGGCTTCTATTGCGTCGCGGCAAATTTTTAGTATTCCAACTTTTATTGATAAAGTACTTGGGTAAACATTGCATTGTTATATAGAATTTACATTTTATATTCTTTTGTGACACCAATTCATGTATCGATATTAAGGTAAACACTGACAATAATGTATTGTAAATATTTATCGAATTCCCTTATGCCAAATTTCGCATTTGTTGGTTGGATATCACACTTGTGCGAGTAGATAGATATTTATTTAACCGTACTAAATATTTAAAATTAAATGACGCATTATTGTTAGCTTGCCTTAAACATATGTGTTTTCTTTATAGTTCAAAATCAGTGGGTCTGAAACTTTTGTTTATGTTTAGGGATCATGACTAAAGTATTTCATAGAATCCAGATTAAAATTTAAAATTTATCTTAAAAATATCTATCCTGTGGAAAAAGGATTTGTTACAAGACACGTCACGTCTATTAGGAAAAGAGACCGGTCCTCGGACTGGTTCTTTTATATACAACAGGACCAGAATTGTCTTAGGAGAGGTGAATTGCACGTTGTAACATGACTTACGCAGAGAACCTATCACAGGACAAACGTAAAATAATCTGTCTAAAGAAAGATTAATTTAAAAAGTAAGAATTTAAAAAAAATCCACTTAGCCTCGGTAGGACTCAATTTCACAACGCAAGGACTCAATCTTCCAAGGAAAACGCTCTACCGTTTAAGCTATTGTGGAAAATTAATACAAAAGAAATAAAAAACAAACTGAAATTTAAAAGACATCAAAAGAAAACAGAAAGAAGTACGAGGGCGGATCAATAAGTCCGTGACTTTGTGAACTTCCCTCGTAGTTATATGAAATGCAACATTGCTCCCATCAAGTACCACCTTTTAATAGACTACTGTCAAATTTTGAGTACTTCATTTTTATGTTGGCGTATGCCGTTTACATTCCAGAAACATATTTTTAAACAGTTCATGGTTTTTTAAGTACGGGCTGTAAAATCGTAGATTGCATATGTATATCAGAGAACTGCATTTGCTGATTGCAAAACGTTTATACGCAATCAACACAAGAATAAATATGTGTTTGCGTTCAAACGCTGAATATACTCCAACACACATATTTGTTGATAATTTTAAATTAATCAAACGACGTGCAAATTGTTTTGTCACTGATTTATAATCATCGGTCGTTGTTTAACCATTGATTTTATTCTGTTCATTCGAGCCAACAATAATTATTTTGATGTAGAATAAATCAGAAAAAATAGATTCGTATCTATAAAAAGGGGGTGGTTTTGTAGAAACACATTTCATAAATGTTATATGCATATTAGGGTGGGTCTAAAATACCAAAAATATTGTTCTTTGTAATTTTTTTTTTTTTTAATTTAGGTCGACATTTCAGGCTCGCCCAATCCGGTTAAAGTTAAATATTGCCTAATTTTCCAATCAAAATAGATGAAAACAAATTTAGACAATATTTAAATTTTCCGGATTAGGCAAGCCTGAGATATCGACCTAAATTTTTTTTCCAAAAAATTCTAAAAAAGCGGATTTAAGTCCCACCCTAATGTAAACAATATCATTTATGAAATGTGTTTCTATTTTGTTTTAATTATGAAATACACTCATACGCGTTGTTTGTTGTTTTTTCTGATTTATTCAACGCTGACTTTTTGTTGAGTGATTAAATTTGCAGTAAACATAATCGACATATGATTCAAACTGATCCGAATTACGCGTCCAGTAACATGATGCTGATTTTATTCTACAGTTAATTTTGTTGAATTATTAAATGTGAACAAGAATTTTTGTGTATGATTAAATCAAGAAAAAAGTTGATTTTGCAGTTCTCTGATGTATATGCTTATTGCTGATATGTATAAATTTTATGGGAATTTTTTTTTTGTCTTTATGTTGTTCAATTATGTAACAACTTTCCTTAACTAATTGAACAAATTAATAGCAGACATGGTACGCTGCAGAAATATTCAGTATATTCTAATTGGAAAATTAACATTCCAACAACAATATATTTAAGTTGATTAATTAATTGCATATGCAAAAGGGGAAACAGAAAACAAACACAAGTTTTTTAATATCAGCTAATAACTGATTTAGATATTAGTTATTAATGGAGATTACTAAACACAGCTACAGTTTATGAGTAAATTTTATTTTAACTCAATAAATCAACGTGGAATAATTCTCATATAGTTTTTTTTCCTTTAAAGTTGAGTGTCAAATTAACAATTAACACTATAGAATGCAAAGTATATTAATGAAGCTCATAGTTGTATTATGTTTATAAAAATTATAATTTTTCTATTAATTAAAAAAAAAAATTGCGTGATCTTGAAACGAAGGAAGCATAATATATCACATAAAATTTATACAGGGTCCAAATTATTTGTGTAGGAAATGCTCTAGAACACTTAATTTATATAATGACTGGGCAGGATCTAGGGGACTGAATGTGAACCTGAATAAGACACATGTTTGTCTGTTCAATAAGCAAAGGAGGCGGTGTTTGAATATTGTAATTAAAGATAGTGTCAAGTACCTGGGAGTTGTTCTGCATAGAAAACTCTGCTGCGGTAAACATATCAAGAGTAGGATTACTAAATCCTACGGTGTGTAGGCAATGTGTAGAAGAACATTGGGCTCGAAATGACCCACTGGCTTTACACATATGCCGATATTGTGTGGTGGCTTTCGATCCTGAGGAGATCTAATGTGGGAAAACTCCAAAGGGTTCAGCGACTATGTTTTCTAGACGTTACGAGATTAAATCGACATCTACAAGGGCAATGTAGATTATACTCTGCATCAGACCGATAGATGCTCAGGTTAGATATGGGGCTGCACTTGCGGCGTACAGACTGATGGTGCTCGGAGAGTGCTCTCTTGGAGGCCACCGTACCCGGAATCAAAGAGTCCTTGAACATCTGCCAGGCTGTAACATTTTGAATATGTAATGTGTATTGGCGGAATGCGACTTTCTTATTCCTGACAGGGAGCGGTAGAGCGATAAAGCTATGCTGGATGACACAAATGGAATTAATTTCTACACTGATGCTTCCAAACTGGATTGAAGGTCTGATTTAGGTTTCCTTTGTGGAGGTCTAGGAATGGAAGATAGCTTGCCACTTCCGAACCACATAACCGTTTTTCAGGCGGGGGTTGTGGCTATTGCGGAGTGCATACGATTTTTTACTACGACTGATTATTCTAGGGATGCAGTCATCTTTACTAATATTCAGGCTGCGGTTAGGGCTCTATCAGAGGAGTTTGTGAAAGCGAAAACAGTTTTGAACTGCAAGAGGATGATAAACGTTTACTGTGGCAAGAGTCGTCTTAGGTTGATATAGCAACCCGGGAACTGAGGAGTGTAGGGAAATGAGAGGGCTGACCACCTGGGCGGAGATGAATCGAATCGATGAATAGTCTCTGTTAATTTTCAAAATACGAGACCTTTTCGGATGACGAAAGCGGAGCTTTGACAACATGCACGTGGAGATCTAGAATGAGGATAGTGTTGGTGAGATCACAAAAGTCCTGTGGGGTGACCCGGTTGTGAACAGGACAAGTGGAAATGGAACAACAGGATGGGAATTCTCACAGGACACCCTCCACTACGATCACAGCTTTCGAAATTTGAATTGAGTGAGTCTGTGTGTAGGGCCTGTAGTGAGGACTATGAGATCCTGGAGCACTTTCTTTGTTTTTTCCCGACTTTCGCGAGGAGTATGGTAAGGCACTAGCACGAGGACAATATTCAGTCTTTGGAAAGCTTGCGGAGGTTAATTTGGAAAAATACTGAGGGAAACTGAATTCTTCAGGTAGACTTAATTGCTTTTCACGCGGTTTTTGAAAAGTGCATAACATGCCGACTCTCTGCCATTGGTGTATGTCATCGATTTTTAGGTTATCATGAAGGGTAATTAGCACGTCCTCTTTTCGACCTATTTTCACCATGAAACTAATAAATTTATATTTTTATCAAAGGATGCATATGCCGAGTACTTACTCCAATTATTTACCTAACATTCCCTTAGTACCGTTTGAGAAATCCCTTTACTCCAAGTAAACAACATTTTTATAGCGTCTTTTTAATTTTCCGCTTGTTTTAATATTTGCCATTGGCATAGCTGTCTAAAGGAATTGCCATACCTACATTCGAGCACACTCTCCACCACTAATTTGTCGGGTTTTTAGTTTTTTTCTTTTTTTTTGTTTGCTTTATTTGTTGCTATTTTTTACGATATTTGAACTGTAAACGACGTAATTACAATGATGACAACATGTTGCATTAAAAAAACTAGCATGGGTTTTTGGTTTTTCATTGCATGAGCTTTTCCTATTTGTAGTCTTACAAGTTTTCCATGACATGTCTTATGGCATAATTATTTTTTACTATAGTTGTATAATATAATAAATAAATATATTTTTGTATGGAATGAATGGAAGTTTATGTCGTCTTTTATGCATTAAACAAAACGGTGAAATTATTTTTAGTAAAAAAGCACAAATATTAAAAGAAGATTGACTATGTCAAAGTCATGTGTGTCTTTTTAGCTTGAAATTGATGGATATGATTTTGTATAGAAAAATTGCGGAATGGAAAAAATTTGCACTTTTTCAATGCATACTTGAGTCTTACTTTAAGATTTTTTTCCTGCTGTCATAAAATTTAAACTACTTTAATTCACTTTAAATAATGATTTGATGCAACAATTTTAAAAAAAAAAAGATTGAATAATTAGAATTGCTGTCAATATTATCTACACGCAGAGAAAAACATGCCATCATATTCGAAGAGCATCATATATTTTCTGGGGATATGATTGTGTCAATCATAGTCGTACTATGATTGACACAATTATAGTAAGGTTATATTATGATAATAAAATAACCTTAATTTTACCATAATATGGTCCCTACAGTTATATTAAGATTCGAAACTATAAAAAAAAAATTTAAAATTTAAAAATATTTTTTTATGAAATGTTTTTCCTAAAGAAAAAATTCGATATTACCCAGCAAAAGCACACATTACCAAATAATGGGTAAAGTAATGTATAGCCATAGGGGACGATGGATTACTTTACACCTTACTTCATTGATGAATTTTACAGGCAATGACCCTCAAAGTAATGTATATACCCATTACTTTAGAGGTGATAATGGAAAAAGTAATGTGTCTAAAAATAGATTTTTGAAAAAGAGGAATTTTTATTAAAGAAAGTATTACAAATATTTTATTTAAAATATTTGTAATTAAAAATAATGTGGTCAGGTGGAAATCGAACCAGGGAAATCTGGTTGCTAGCCAAGAACTCTACTCACTGAGCTATCGACGCATATAAAGGGTGTCCCAAGAAGAACGCAATTTTTAAATTTTAAATAAAACACAGATATTTAAAAAAAATCGTGAAACTTTATTATATCGTAAAGTAGACAGAATGAGGTTATGTATGGAACAATATATCGTGCAGATGGCCGCCGCGGCTTTGCTGGCATGCACGCGATCTTTTAACGAAATTTTCAATGACCGTTTTGCATGAATGCTGCGGTATTTCATTAATGCAGCGTCCAATTTCCGGCTTATTCGCGTAAACCATCGACTTCAAAAAACCCCAAAGAAAAAAATCTAATGATGTTAAATCACACGATCTAGGCGGCCAATTCTGATCTCTACAACGCGAAATAACACGACCGGGAAATGACTGATGCAGCAATTGAATTGTTTCTCTGGCTGTATGACATGTGGCGCCGTCTTGTTGGAACCACATGCCCTCCACATTAATTTCTTCAATTCTAGGCAAGAAAAAACTGGTTATCATTTCACGATACCGAACACCATTGACTGTTTGCGCTTGACCTGCCTCATTTTCATAAAAAAAAGGTCCAATGATTCCTCCAGCCCAAAAACCACACCACACAGTGACACGTTGAGGATGCATTTGCTTCTCGTGAATCACTCGAGGATTTTCCTCACCCCAAATGCGACAATTCTGCCTATTGACGAAGCCATCAAGATGAAAATGGGCCTCGTCACTGAAGATGATTTTATCGGCAAAATCAGCATTTTCATGTTGTCTCTCCAATACCCAATTAACGAACTCCCTTCGCTGTCCATGGTCAGCTGGCTTCAGTTCCTGAGTCAATTGAACTTTGTATGCATGAAGATGCAAATCTTTCGTCAAAATTCGCTGCAAAGTGGATTTGGAGACACCAAATAGCTGAGCTAGGTGTCGAATTGAGGTGGATGGAGTTTGAGCGACATCATCACGTACAGCTGCGACATTTTCGGTCGATCGACCTGGTCGATGGCGCGATGTTGTCTTTACATCACTATCAGACCCAGTTTCGGCAAATTTATCCATTAATCTCTTTACAGTTGACTCTTTTGGAGCATTATTGTGACCCCAAATTGATCGCAATTTGCGAACTGTAGCCGCAAAACTTTCACCATTTTTGTAAAACAATTTCACAATGAGAATGCGTTGTTCATTCGTGTAGCGCTCCATTTTTACTAACCTCGTACCTTCTACTAGCAAACAATAACAATTGTTCAAATATCAAACAATGACACTTCGAATGTTGCCAGATTTAAAAATTTCGTTCTTCTTGGGACACCCTTTATTTCATGTATGAGGCATTTTTTAAAATAAAACCCCCAGGTAATATTATCATTTTTACATGGGTAACTAAACTGACGCAATTTGTTTTTATGAAAAAAAGACAGTATTGTGATTGTAAATGTCAGTCATGTTTTAATTTGATTTATAATTGTTGCCAGCATTTTTGTTAACACAGTATGGTTACATCCAATCATGTTATAAAATAGAAAATGGCAATAATGAAATAATAAAATATTTACTATAATAATGATGGTAGCGAACATATTGATGGTTAGAACCTATTTATAAACCAAAAACTTTATTGTGACAACAATACCTGAATGCAGCATGCATAATATAGTAGCAGTGATCATACTGCAAACATGGTTTTTCTCTGCTACTCTATATCAAGCACAATGTGGGTCAAATTTTTGGAAAGTCCTTTACTTATGAACAGGACGAAAAAAATATGAAGTACGAATTTGTCGTAAAAATGCATAAAAGCATATTTTGTTTTATAGATTTTTAATAAACAGGCAATTCGATGTGATATTTTTCAGATAAATTTGTATCTAACTTAATGCCAAAATATATTGCTGTATTTAATTCGATACACTATTTTAGGATTAATTAAGTTCAGCTAGAATTATAGAATATTACAGCAGATTTTATAGAATATCAAATTGAACAGGATTAAATATGGCGTCAAATCAATTTTTATTTTACACGTTCTGATATCATTTAATCAATATAAAAAGTGATTTTAAGTCGATTGGTATTCCCGAGGGTGGACCTATGTCTAATATTTTTTGTAGTTTCAAACTGGAAGCCATGGGTATTTTATTTTTAGTCATAAAATTCATAAAATTTTAAATTATTAAGTGAATAGTATAGTAGGATTTAAGATCATATCATATTCTTTTTATTAATTATTTTTATTGTAAAGAAAAATGATAGAATACTTAGTATTTTCGGTTGGCGCCTTGTCAATATCCATGCTCTTCTTCTCCCTTTGCGGTCATTGCTTGTTGATATTGACAAGGTTGGGTAGCGCCAATCGAAAATACTAAGTATTCTATCCTGCTGGCTCTGTGGAATTTTTCAATTTTTATTCTCTATAACTTACTAATAAAAACCAAAATTTTCATGTTTCTTTACAATAAAAATAATAAATAAAAAGAATATGATATGATCTTAAATCTTACTATACTATTCACTTACAAAATAACAGATCAACAATTCATAAAAATCCATTATTTTAAATTATTTTAATAATAGATTAAAAAATCCACTAATTTGATATTTTATTTTTTTTTTATTTTCAGAAACAACTACTTTAAAAATGTAAGTATTGAATAAAATAACTAATTAAGCGTTATTTTTGTTATTGAATAACCAATAAATTGGTTAAACATCAACAATCAATTTTTATAAGTTTTTAAAACATTCAGTAAAATTGTTTTAAGTTGTAAAGAATTTTAAAATTTTTACAAAGTTAGCTACACCCCAAAAAAAAAATGAACTAGAATTTAGAAAAATTAAGTTATTTGAAGGAAAAATTGAAATGAAAACAGCGTCAAAGACACTTCTTACCAAAATTTAATAAAATTTTCCTTGAAATTAAGAAACAAATTTGACTTAAAATTTGGTAGAAAATTTCTAAATTATAGACAAATGTTACTATTGAGAACTAAATTTTTATTAGAATACATTGCAAAAATTCCTCTTAATTAGTTCATATATTATCTTAAATTTTACTTTTGGTTAGGATTTTAGTTGCAGAAAGGTATTTAAAAATTAAAAAAAAAAAATGTATTGCAGGATATCCTGAAACGTAATAAATTGTGACGAAGTCAAATCTTTTTCGTAGTTAATTAATAGTTTTCCTCGGGAGAACTACAAAAAGGGACGCCCTAAGTGACACACGGTATCTATGGCTAAGGAACACTGGGGGTCCTTTGTCTTCTTAAATTTACTAATTTAGGGAAATTGTTGCAAAAATACAAAATATCACAGTAACATTTCTAAAGGGTGTCCCAAGAAGAACGCAATTTTTAAATCTGGCAACATTCGAAGTGTCATTGTTTGACATTTTAACAATTGTTATTGTTTGCTAGTAGAAGGTACGAGGTTAGTAAAAATGGAGCGCTACACGAATGAACAACGCATTCTCATTGTGAAATTGTTTTACCAAAATGGTGAAAGTTTTGCGGCTACAGTTCGCAAATTGCGATCAATTTGGGGTCACAATAATGCTCCAAAAGAGTCAACTGTAAAGAGATTAATGGACAAATTTGCCGAAACTGGGTCTGTTAGTGATGTAAAGACAACAACGCGCCATCGACCAGGTCGATCGACCGAAAATGTCGCAGCTGTACGTGATGATGTCGCTCAAACTCCATCCACCTCAATTCGACACCGAGCTCAGCAAATTGGTGTCTCCAAATCCACTTTGCAGCGAATTTTGACGAAAGATTTGCATCTTCATGCATCCAAAGTTCAATTGATTCAGGAACTGAAGCCAGTTGACCATGGACAGCGAAGGGAGTTCGTTAATTGGGTATTGGAGAGACAACATGAAAATGCTGATTTTGCCGATAAAATCATCTTCAGTGACGAGGCCCATTTCCATCTTGATGGCTTCGTCAATAGGCAGAGTGTCGCATTTGGGATGAGGAAAATCCTCGAGTGATTCACGAGAAGCAAATGCATCCTCAACGTGTCACTGTGTGGTGTGGTTTTTGGGCTGGAGGAATCATTGGACCTTTTTTTATGAAAATGAGGCAGGTCAAGCGCAAACAGTCAATAGTGTTCGGTATCGTGAAATGATAACCAGTTTTTTCTTGCCTAGAATTGAAGAAATGAATGTGGAGGGCATGTGGTTCCAACAAGACGGCGCCACATGTCATACAGCCAGAGAAACAATTCAATTGCTGCATCAGTCATTTCCCGGTCGTGTTATTTCGCGTTTTGGAGATCATAATTGGCCGCCTAGATCGTGCGATTTAACACCATTAAATTTTTTTCTTTGGGGTTTTTCGAAGTCGATGGTTTACGCGAATAAGCCGACGACGACTCAAGCCTTAAAAGAGGAAATTGGACGCTGCATTAATGAAATACCGCAGCATTCATGCAAAACGGTCATTGAAAATTTCATTAAAAGATCGAGTGCATGCCAGCAAAGCCGCGGCGGCCATCTGCACGATATATTGTTCCATACATAACCTCATTCTGTCTACTTTACGATATAATAAAGTTTCACGATATTTTTTTAAATATCTGTGTTTTATTTAAAATTTTTAAAATTGCGTTCTTCTTGGGACACCCTTTAGTTATTATTGGCAAATGGAAAAATTTCATAAGCTTATTAAGTGGCATTCTTAGCTTAAACTTTATTTGACATATACAAAATTAAACTTTTTTATTATTAAGTGAAAAAAAAAAAATAGTTCGATAAAAATAAAGTTTAATAAGCACTACGTCAATTATAGGCAAGCCATTATGGCGTAATGCATAAAATGTCCTTGCGATATTTTGTATTGTAGTCAGCAAACAAAATTAATACATAAAAGCGCAAATTCGCAATTTTTAACCTTTTACTAACAAAATTAAAAAAAAATATTTTAAGCTACTTTAAGTTCAAAGTTAAAGACTGTTAAGATTAGAGATGGGCATGTGAGCCATTTTTGAATCACGCACCAAAAATTACAATCATTATTTTTTTTTTTTTTGGAATAGAATATTGAAAATAATTTAAACGTTTTCCAACAAAAAAAAAATCCTATACCAAATTTTATTATTTTTTAAAAATTAGAAAACTTTTACTTGAAAAAAAAAAGAATATTTTTTTTTAAATTTTTAAAATTTATATGAACTAATAAAATAAATTTTTATTATTACATAGGAAAAAATTCATTACTCATACTTTTACTTAAAAACATAATTTGGTTTTCAAAAATTTAGTTAATTTAACGACTCGCGAACAAAAAATGAACACACATTAAGTTCAAATACTTTCTCGATTTAAGTTAGACACATTTTTTGAACTAAATGGAAGTAAGTTATGTCCTAAATTTTTTTTTGAACTAAACTAAATTTTTATTACATTTGAGTATGCAAATTTCTTAAAACTAAGATGTTTTTTCTTAAAATTAATAAATTTTTATTTAATTGACTTGTTTTTTTTCCTAAAATCAAGAAATATTACTTAAGAAAAATATGAACTATTTCTGAGTATATAAACTATTTCATTTTTCCTCTAACTTAGGAATTTTTTTTCTTTTTAAGAAAATTTTTCTAAGTTTTAATAAAATTTTACTTAAATTGTGGACAATTTATAAACTATTTTGAAGGAAATTTTAGATTACATTTTCTGTTTTTCTTAAAAATTTATATATTTTTATTTAATATACTTGTTTTTTTTTCCCTAAAATCAAGAACTATTACTTAGCAAATATATGAACTATTACTGAGTATATAAACTATTTCGTTTTTACCCAAACATAGGAATTTTTATTTATTTTAAGAAAATTTTTCTAAGTTTTAATAAAATTTGACTTACATTGAGGAAAATTTTTAAACTATTTTAAATGAAATTTTGGATTAATTTTTAGTTCATGTATTTTTTTTTGCGAGTATTAACTGGGTTTTTAATCGGCACCTTTGTTGCTGTTTCTCATATAAGATATTAATTTAAGTGTTTGTAGCATTTCCACGGATTATTTGGTCATCATGTCTAAGACTTCTAAAATTGAAATCTCAATCAAAATTAAAACTCTTCCCTTAGTTATGTGATGAAATTTACAATAATTTTTGAAAGCTTTGTTATTGATAATAGCTCAAGCAAGCTTATTTTTTCAACCCCAATTTTGGTATTTCCTAAATAGGGTTACAGCAAATAAAAGAGGACAATTTAAGGTCAGGTCATGAGACACCATCTTAAAATGCCACCTTATAAATATCTTAGAAAATGCTTTTGAAGTTTTTAACCGGAAATATGTTCACATATATGTACATATGCATGTATTTGTAAATGAAATTAACGTGACTTGTGTAGGGCTGTGAAAAATTGCAAATATTTTGTGCTCCTGTTATTTTTAGACAAAACATCAAAGAGTTAAAATTCCTTTCTTTGATCTAAAGGGTTAAATGTTAAACTGTTTTTTTTTTTTCTTTGTATGTGAGTATGTGATGGTAGTAGCACTTTTTGCATTTAAGCAGTTAGTTACATTTCATTTGAAATATTTTTTTTTTCGTTAAAATTTATATTTTAATTGCGACTTTTTTATTTTTGCATTTATGAAAAAAAAAAAACTTTATCTATTATTTTACACTTGACCTTTTTTGTTTGCTGGTTTGGTTGGTTCTTTCGCATTTGGATATTATTTATTTATTTTTGTTCTATTGTTTGTTATAATTTTCCATGGCAGCCATTTTGCCATGGAGCCAATTATATCTAGGATATCAGAATCATTAAAGCAGCATGTTATTGTTTTATTTTTCGTTCTTTTATGAAAATTTTTCACACTCCATTTTAACGATAGTTAGTTTTTCAGCCATCTATCCATCTATTCATCTCTCCATACATCCATGTTTTCAGCCATGCAATGTGCTGCACTAGTTTCTTGTTCTCTTATCCATTGTATTGGAATCATTTTTTTTTCCTTGTTCATTTATAAAACTGATTGCTCTTATATTGTTATTACTGCAGGAATATTTGCTGCGAAATTAGGTCAAGGTTTTGTAAAGCTCTTTGAATAGTTTTCTAGGTCATGCAGCAATTTAACGCAGAATTTGTTGTTTTAAAAACAAATGTCCTGTTTTATAATTGAGAGTCCTTTTAGTAGTAACTATTTAAAGACACCAATAACTTGGAGCGAATAATGCACTACAGAAGAGAAGACAAATGACTTTGTTACACCTTATTCAGTTTAATAAATATTAAAATCGTTGAAAATTATAAAAGGAAATGAAGGTTTGTTGCCGTTATGCTAGAAGCAAATTGCTGTATGTTTTTATTAAACAAAATATAGGATTTTTCTTGAATTTTCGCTAAAGATATTGAATATCTGGATAAGCCACTGCTAGAATCATTTTGAGTACTCAGACAATTTCGTTTTAAAATAACGAAAAGTTTGCATCAAACAAGAGTTTTATGTTACGAAAATATATAAAAATTCTGGGCATTAATTTTTGTATTTTTGATTATACACGATAATGCACTGGAAGCAACCTGAATGTTACAACTTCTCTTGATTTAGTTTCACACAACATTTATAATTCATGAAATGTATGAATGAAATGAATTTCAACATCGATAGGATAATTATTTAGGTACCATTTCATTACCGCGTATCGTCGACAAGATACATAATTGATACTCTGAAAATTATGTAGACAGAATCATCTTAAAATTACAGTTAAAATAAATGCATTTTCAGTTAAAAAGGTGTTAACTAAATTGTAATTTAAATAAAATGCAATATATCTAGTTACTTTTAACTATTAAAAATATACTGAAAAATGTAGTAAAAACAACATACAAATGTAGTAAAATTTACATTAAAAATCTTAAGAATTTTTATAAAAATATATGTAACTACAAACGCAGTTAAAAACATCTACGAATGTAGTAAAAAATAAAAAAATTCACTTAAATTGGAAAAATAGCTCAAATGAAAAAAATCGCCATATTAAAAATATGTTAAAATTGGAAAATTTGTCAAATATAAAAAAAAATCGTCAAAATTGTTAAAATTGAGAAAATCGCCAAAAATTAGAAAAGAATTTATAATCAATAAAAACGCTTAAATTGGAAAAATCGCCCAAATCAAAATGTTTCCAAAATTAAAAAAAATAATAATCGCCAGAATTGAAAAATAGCTAAATAAAAAAAAATCGCTACATTTAAAAAAAATTCTAAAAATCGCCAAAACTAAAAAACTAAAAAAAAAATGCCAGAATCTAAGACTTAAAAAAACATCGCAATTAAAAAAATTCCCTAAAATTGGAAAAAAATTGCTCAAATCGGCAAAATAAAAAAAAATTTAAAAAATCGTTAAAGTTATAAAAAATTGGTAAAATTGGAAAAACGTCAATATTGTTAAAATTATGAAAATCGCCAAAATTGGAAAAAAAATAAAATAAAAAATAACGCATAAATTGAAAAAATCACTCAAATAAAAATGTTTTTAAAATTTAAAAAAAATAAATAAATTATCGCCAGAATTGAAAAATAGCTTATTTAAAAAAAATCGCTAAAAACTAAAAACGTTTCTGAATATCCCAAAATTAAAAAAATTACAGAATATTAGATTTAAAATATCCTCACAATTACAAAATTACCAAAAATTGGACAAAATCGTTAATATTATAAAAAATTGCTAAAAATTGAAAAAACGTCATAATTGTTTAAATTAAGAAAATCGTCAAAATTAGAAAAAAAAATTAAAATCAAATATAATGCATAAATTATAAAAATCGCTCAAATAAAATGTTTCCAAAATCAAAAAAAATATATAAATTCACCAGAATTAAAAAATAGCTAAATTAAAAAAATCGCTAAAAAATTTCTAAAAACCTCTAAAATTAAAAAGCAGACGACTGAATTTTAGATTCAAAATATCCTCACAATAAAAAAATTCTGTAACATTGGAAAAAATTTCTGAAAGCGGCGAATTAAAAATTCGCTAGTTAAAAATCGTTAAAATTGTAAAAAATTGTTAAAATTGGAAAAAACGTCAAAATTGTTAAAATTAATAAAATCGCCAAAATTAGAAAAAAAAAAATTAAAATCAAAATTAAGCCATAAATTGGAAAAATCGCCCAAATAAAAATGTTCCAAAATTAAAAAAAAATATATATTCACCAGAATTAAAAAAACAGCTAAGTTAAAAAATTGCTAAATATTAAAAAATATCTAAAAAATGGTAGGATTTGAGGTATAAAATATCCTTGCAATTAATTAATTCCCTAAAATTTAAGAAAAATGCTCAAATCGGCAAATTAAAAAATCGCTAAAATTTAAAAAATCTTTAAAATTATAAAAAATTGCTAAAATTGGAAAAAATCGTCAAATTGTTAAAATTAAAAAAATCGCCAAAATTAGAAACAAATAAAATCAAAAATAACGAATAAATTGGAAAAATCACTCAAATAAAAATTGAAAAAAATCACTAAATATTAAAAAAAATGTGAAAACCGTCAAAATTAAAAAAAAAACGCCAGAACTTAAGATTTAAAATATCCTCGCTTAATAATTGCGAGGATATTTTAAATCTTAAGTTCTGGCGTTTTTTCCCTGAAATTGGAAAATAAAAAATTGCTGAAATTGAAAGAATATGTAATCGCTCAAATTGAATTTCTAAAATAAAATGTGATTCGTCTATATTTCGAAAACTAAAAGTGATGGAGAAATTTGGACTTTCATGGCTTAACATCGACTTTTTCTCAAAAACTATGCATTGTAGAGAGAAAAGGGTTTTTATTTGGAAAATGGCCGTATCGCGAAAACTTCCGATTTTTTATTATATTAGCCGATTTTTTTCAATCATTGCTTAATAATCGACAAAAGTAGTAAAAACAATCGAAAGTCGTTTAAAATAATCATAAATTTTTAACTAACAAAACGTTAGAAAAAAAAAAATTTTTGTAGTTTGATTTTAAAATTATTTGTATGTAATTGCGAAGCACAACACACGCACCGAGATATATATTTTAATTTTCTATGTTTGTATGTATATGTGAAAATTTTCTTGTAATTTGTATTGAAATAATTTTGTATTTAAAAAAAAACTATTTTGATAAAAAAAAAAACAAAAAGGAATTATTTAGAAACAAAAAATATAAAATTTATACATTTAATTGAAAATATAAACTTCTCCTGAAAGTCAGTATTTTTTATAGTTTGTTTTTCGAGTGTCTGATTCAAATAGTTAAAATATATATTTCCTTGAATTTCAATTGATTATTCATTTAAAAACAACAAACTCTACGTTTTACTATTAAAATAAACTACAGTCGGTAACGAAAAATATATTGTGAGTCAATAAAATTCAGAAATAAAACATCCTATACTTGGCGATATTCAATTTGAGCGCTATTCATCTATCTTGGCGATTTCTTAAATTTGGGCGGCTTTCCATTTATTTTTTTAGTTTTAGCTTTTTTCAATTTGAGGAATTTTTAACAATTATTGAAATTTTTTTTAATTTGCCGGTTTTCTTATCCAATTTTTTTCGATGTGCTTCCCAAATTGCTCAATCAATCGACAAAAATCGAATGATCGATTGAATTACCAAATTTTAAATCAAATAAAAACGAAATCGAAAGAATTCCAAATGACTGAATTCTAAATTGCTTACAGTGAATTTTATCGAATGAATTGCAAAGAATGAATTCTCTGCGACTGTTTAAAAGGAAATTCTTTCAATTTAAAAGTATATTGATCTCAAATTTTTTTAAAACAGAATTCATTCTTCGAAGCTGTACTTCCACTTCAATTAACATGTGTCATTTTTTTTACAAATTGAGATTTTTATCAAATATCAGCTCTTTGCAATCTATTTAGATTAAAAGTGTAAATTTGTTTTCGCTGCGCAATAAAAATACAACCTTGAGAATTGTATTTGTTTTTTTTTAATAGTCCTTCATTTAAAGGACATTTATATAGTAATTTGTAGCTATAACATTGAATTTATTTTACACATATTGTAAAAAAAGAACGGACATAAGATACTAATTTATCTACACACACATCTTCCTTTAATAATAAATAAACAACAAAACACTTGTAAGGACATTGATATACATGATGGTATACTATAACAAATAGCATGTGTTGTGTACTAAATTTGAACAACGATTCCAACCCAGTTGGAAATTTAAGCCCAATAATAGATTTAATAACTTTGATATTATCATGCTTCTGAAGCACCTACTAAAAAAATCACCTGCAAAATCCTATTTGAAAATAATTTCTGTGCTGGTATTTTTGTATTAAAAACTTCTTAAATACTCAAGCCCTTTTTTAAGTCATACGTACTGTGGCACCGTTGATCATACGAGGGCGGATCAATAAGTTCGTGACTTTTCGAACTTCCCTCGTAGTTATATGAAATGCAACACTGCTTCCACCAAGTACCACCCGTTAATAGACTACTGTCAAATTTTGAGCAAGTTCCGTCATTTACTTTGCGTTTAACAGCTGTTCAAAACATACAACCTCGTGGATTTTTTTAAAAATGGAAAAAAGTGAATTTCGAGTGCTCATTAAAAATTATTTTTTTTGCGAAAAACCGTCAATCAAACCAAGGAAAAGCTTGATAATTACTATGAGGACTCTGCATCATCGATTTCAATGGTAAGAAGAGGTTTATTGACTTTCGTTGTGGTCGCACAAGTACAAATGACGCTGAACGTTCTGGACGGCCAATTGAGGTCAATACACCCAAAAATGTCGAAAAAATCCACGATATGGCGTCGGCCGATCGAAGAGTAAAAGTGCGTAAGATTGTTGATGCCATATGCATTTCATATGGTGGAGTGGTTTCGATTTTAAATGATCAGTTGGATTTAAGAAAGCTGTCTGCAAGATGGTTGCCGCGTTTGCTCTCAATTGACCATAAACGTAATCGTGTGTAGACTTAATGGCAAAATTCCATGAATTGGGCTACGAATTGGAACCTTTTCCGCCATATTCTTCGGATTTAGCCTCCAGTGACTATTTCCTATTTCCAAACCTAAAGAAATGGCTGGGTGGAAAGAGATTTAGCTCCCACGATGAAATTATTGATCAAACAAATGGCTATTTTATGGACCTCGAAAAATCCTATTTTTCGGAAAGGATACAAAAATTGGATAAACGTTGGCCTAAGTGTATTGAGATAAAAGGAGATTATATTGAAAAATATTTTTTTTTTTTTTTGAATATAAAACTGTGTTTCATTCGAAAAGTCACGGACTTATTGATCTGCCCTCGTAATAAAAATATATGTCAAATTTTGTCTACGCTATTTATACCCTACATCCCTACCAGTTTGTGCTGATTTTTGTAGATTAGAAAGGCATATGCACCGCGACCAAAATATATCGTTTGTACGGCCCCATTTGCGCTAAATATTGAGGCTGCCAATCACTTTACTTAGCACAGAGTTCCAAATTTCCGAGGGGGAATAGTCTATCTCCGCCAAGGAATTGCAGTCTTTTGCCGTGAAGCCTAGAACACTCGTAAAGTACATGTTGCCTTCTCAACATCGATTTCGCATAACCTACAAAAGTGTGTATCAGACAGACCCTTATTCCCCAAGTGCTTAGTAAAAAATCCCATTTAGAACCTTAAGTCCTTTCTATTTGGCGAAAGTAATCTCTTGGAGTTCCCACCGGATGGAGCGATGAATCTCTTCGCCTGACACTGGCCAGTGGGGGCGTTCCAGCACTTTGCGGACTTGGTTTCCCTCCACGTCCTAATTTTCCTTCTGATGTACTCTGCCAATACACCACAGAAAAGTTAAGGCCCAAAAAATTTCGGTGTGTTCCGCAGTACGCCAAACAGTCAGCCCGTTTGTTGCCCATGTGTCGCTCGTGCACAAGAACCTAACTTAGGATTAGCCTGTTGCACCCATTGAGTCTAATATGAGAATCGATGCAGTGCAGGACAGGCCTAGGCGACAAGTCATAAAAAAATAATGCCCTGAGTGCCGCTTGACTGCTCGAAACTAAGCGTGACACCAATGTTGCTTGATGGTAATGTCATTCCTGCACCAGTTATGCTCACACAGGCTTAGTGTCCCTTTAGCCTGTATTTGGGCCACCTTGGTCTCACGATGGTATTGAAAGGTCACTATAACCTTTGAGACCTTAAACGGAAACCAGATGTTGGTTCTAGGTAAGGAGTAAGCACAAGAAACCTAACAACGCCAGAAAACCCCTCGGTCGTACCATTAATTGTCAACTCTATCAAGTCCAGCTTCCTACGTCTAGTGAAAATTACCAGGATCGTCTTATATTGGTTCATGAATTGCCTCTTTCGATGACACCATTTGATAGTTAGGTTAATAGTCTGTTGCATGCGGTTAGCATTTGTTATCCTATCCCAACCAATGATGGAGATTACAAGATCATGGACGTAGCCAGGATTAAAAATCGTTGAGTTCCTCAAGCAGCTCATCAATTAAAAGTGTCCAAAGCAGAGGCGAGAAAACACCCTTCTGGATGGGCTTATGGGAATAGATGAGCTAACGATGTTTAATGTAATGACCCTGGCTGTTTACATCTCAATGGTCTATTGTCGAAGGCGCCCCATATGTCAATGAAATCGGAAGGGGTGATTTGGTTCGCCTCTAATGCTTTTTCAAAATTCAGTGACAACATGATGAATCGCTATGGCAATGGATTTACGCTACTGATACGCAAACTGGAGCCCATAAATGGGCATGTGCGTGAAGTACATATCTCTGATATTATGGTGAAAAACCTTATCCGTCGTCTTGAGGAAAATAACTCAGACATAAGTCTGATTTGGCAACCGTTCAGATTTCTTGTCCGCCTTAGGTATGAATCTTTATTTCTCTCCAGATCGTCAAAACAAACCCGTACAATAAACTGGAACGAAATAAGCCGATGTGGGTCGATAATATCCAACCCTTTCTGAAGCTTACAGCAAAGGATACTGTCCGACCTTAGTGATTTAGGAGAAGAGACCGATCCCCCTGAAATATGCCATTAGCAAGAAGAGTGACTCCTCTTATCAGAGATGGAGTCCTATCAATTGACAGGGGTCTGTCAATAGTCACACATCACATGAAGTAGGTTTCCAATTAAAGTTCACAGGTCTCCTCGGTTGACTCAGTTTAGAAAACATATGGTTTCTTGAGAATAAAACTGATGGTGTGATGCTGATAAAGGGCATTTTGAAATCGAATTGCCTCCTGACAATTATAAACACCTTTTAAGTCGATTTAGCGTATTTTGTCCATATGTCCATGGAAACCTTAGGGTCATCTTACAATATGCAAATATTTGGATATTTAGGTGAAATTTAGCGGTTAAATTCTTTTGGCACAATGACGAAACTTATTGGAAATGTCTAGAATTGGTATATATTAAGACGTATGTTCCACATAAAAAGGTCTATTCTGAATTGAGCTTCAAGAAAAATTTAGTTTTATTCAAAAGTGCATTCGAAAAATTGTTCTTTAGCAAAAATGTTATACTCCAAGGAGTTGTGATTAAGAAAGTTCCAACTGGGAGATATTTTAAATGAAAGCGAAAATCCATTCATTCATAGTGAAACAAATTCAAATGTACTACAACAATTATGTACATTATTCTCAGCTCGAGTATCATTACAGTGTGGTGTATAGGAAAAAGATTAACCGATTATGTCGGTTATAGAAATGTAGGTCATCAACGATTATATTTTTAGTAGTGCAACATTTTGTTTCACTTTTTTTTGTTGTTATTTTCATAATATTTTTGCATAACATTTGCCTGCCTAACTGACACCCACATGTATACATGCAACACCATTTATACAATACATATAACAAAAAGGAAATGGCAAAAACAAATGAAACAAAAATCTACCAAAGAAGGTCTATTGGAATTTTTGTATCAAATCTAAAGGAAATTGTGTGAGCATTCAAGTGGCAAGAGAGGTAGTTAGGTAGTTTTACCTTGTACACTTAAAAGTTTTTATATGATTTGTCTTTTTTTGGAATGAGTTGGTTTCTTTTTTTTTTAATTTCTTGTTCTGGTTTTGGTTGCCAACAAATTATTGATTTCTCACTTATTTGGTTGCATTCTATATAAAGGAACAGTAAAGTTTGGTTATAGCGAATTTGCGGGTTAAAATGAAGAGAACAGTTGACATAAGAAATATTAGAAAATTCATAGCAAACTTCAGAGTAAACAAGATGAATGCATCACAATAAGGTTGGAGAAACTATTAAAGCATTAACATCCAAATAAAATCTGGTCCTTCGAACCGGATCTTTTGATGTAAATTTGGTAGTTCGATGGTAGCACAAACCCATTTCTAGTCTTCTAAACTGTATTTGATTATATCCAAAAATAAGCTTGATTTAAATTTTCATAAAACTGTAAATTTTTATAATTTTTTTGGTCCTACGAACCGAATATTTTTTTTATTAGTAGCAATGACCATTTATAATCCATTAAATTAAATTCAAGTAATATTTTTTTAAACTATTAAAAATATCATAAACTTTCTGGATGGAATTATACTCAGTTTAATTATGGTCCTTCGAACTATGTATACATTCTTAAGCAATTTATTAAAACTTCCGAAATCATTTCTAATTCTCATCCCTTCGAATTAATCATAATAAATCCCCACCGTATTTTTAAGCCAGAGAGGCGGCTGTTTAGTTTATTTGAGTGTTGGTCTTTGTTATTGTTGTTATTTTGGTACCTGGCGCATGCCGCCTGCATGTTTGGACGTGTCGTTTTTTGCACTATATTTTTAGCATTTTGTGTTTTTCTTACAGAATCTAGTTGTTGGAATAACATATGTGTTGAGTAGTTCACATATCTGGCATCCGTAAAGTACAACTACTACCAAATATTTCGTAACAAAAATAAAAAAAAAAAAAACACAAAAAATACTAAATATTCCAAACAATTGTTACAAAACAACGTGCTTTATAAGGAAAATTCTATTCCAAAATACTGAAAACAAAAAGCTTTAACAAAAATATACAAAATACACAATTGCATTCAGTGTTTTCGTTATTTCTCAGTTGGTATTTTAATGTAGTTTTGTTCTGCAATTGATTTTTTTTGAAATATCTTGCAATAAACAGTGAATTTTTTTTTTAGGTTTTCCAAATTGAATTAAAAGTGTTACAAGTATTTAATTTAGTGTGTATAATTTATTGAAAGTGGCCACATCGTTAGCAATTTTCAAACAATTTAATTTTTGTTTTTCTTTTAATTCAATTGTTTGATTTTATTTTGGTTTGGATTTGGATATATTAATTTAAAATATTATGAATCGTTCCAGTATATCAACGGATATTTTTAATCGTATTAAAATGTTAGAAAGTGAGTAAAATTTTTAAGTATTTTTTTCAAAAAATAAAATAACATAAATTGCAAAAGTTATTTGTTCTGAAATGTATTTAGTCAGTTTAATGTCTAGAGAGTTTTGTCGGCTACTTCGGCCGCCCCGAGTTTGAGTCCTTTCGTCCTTGAAGTTAGTTTTTAATACCTAAATTAAGTTTATAAATTACAATGCTTTACAATTTTTGGATCATCGCCGTCAGCCGGAAAGATTTTAATGTAACATGAGTGCATTTCACAAACAAATCCCCCAAAGGGTTTTACAACGTCAGTCCGGACTTATGTTTCCTATACAAAATGGTACATTGTGATAAAATGTTTCTTGTTGTATGAAACATTTATACACAGGCTTGAAAAAATTCCCGAATATTAAAATGTGGATTACACTTGAGAAGGTCTTTTGGGATACGCAGGTGCTGTCCCTGTAATAAAACAGTGTTAGAGGGATTTTTTTCCTTTGCAATTTTATTTGTTTTCAAACTACTAGAGTCGTCTCAAGCTAAAAGTATTCTGATTCTAATGTTGTACCATTGTCAAAAAGTTGTAAAAAGAAAATATTCCAAATTTGTAAAAAATAAAATTCTTAAAATCGTTTAATATCTTACGTCTCCGACAAGCGATCGCAGTTTCCGAGATTAGAAAAAAAAATCAAAATTCTAACAGTTAATTTATATCGTGTTTAGGGAATTCGATTAATCGACTTTTCATTTTAATCAATTAATCGTTCAAATAATTATTCGGGTTTTTTATTAACCGGTTAATAACATAAAATTTAAAATTAATCCAGAATTAAATTTATGCAGAACAGTATAAAATTTCTTATGTATGAAATTTTTTTAATTGTGTTTAACATTTTATAATAATGCATGCAGATCTGATTCTCCAGATATCAGTTCTTTACGGGTGGTGTAGTCTTAAAAAAGGTAGTCGCTTTTTGACTGTACTTACGAGGGCATAAGCTGTCACTTGAATTAACCCGTTTGTGTTTTGAAAATTAAAAAAAAAAAACCAAAAATTTGTCTGCCATTTATTTCATGTAAATATTGCACGCGACTACGCCGTAGATGGTCCATCCGTAAGCTTCAATTTTTACAAACATTTTTCCAGCATTTCGGCCGATATCTCACCAATGGCAGCTGTAATGATGTCTGACTTGTCCCTGTACATGAGAGACTTCATGTATCCTCACAAAATAGTCAAGAGGGTTCAAATCGCATGATCTTGGCGGCCAATGGACTGCTCCAAAACGTGAAATTCATTGCACGCCAAACTCACCTCTTAATAGGTTTATGGTATCGCCTGTCGTGTGGTATGTAGCACCATCTTGTTAAAACCCAATACTTCTATTTTGGGCAAAAAAAAAAAACGGTAATCATCGCACGGTACCGTGCTCGCGATCTTCATTGACACTGACCGATATAGCAACAATATTCTCCTCGGTACACACCCCGCGGGAAAAAAGGGATCAGTTGGGAATTGGGACTTGTGCCGTGATAGATGTAAACATGACCGGTTCTGAAAATACATATCACGAAATAGGTGAACAGAGGACCGACTTCTAAAGTCCTTCCACGTGACCGGTTTAAAAGTCATGACATATTCTTTTGCGTGTGATATGTTCTTTGGGGTTAGTTGTGTGACATGTTCTTTTTAACCAGTGCTGTGACATGTCACTGAAGGGGGTCATTCTAGGACAAGTCCATGTTAAAGTAATCGGTTCTTTTCATATAAAAAAGCCGGTTCCGTGACGTGTCCCGGTGCTTTTCCCGCAGGGCATTCTGCGCATACGGATTGGTAGATTAATGTCCAATAAAGTGAAACTGGTGGGGAATTCGGGTACAACAGCTTTAATAGCCTGTTCGGTGGGTCGATTATGACGACCCACACATTATGACGAAACACATTTCTCACATAGCACGAATTTTGCTAATAAAATTCCATGAATTGTAAGCGCCCTGTAGGAAAAAAGGGGTAAGTTGGGAATTGGGACCTGTCCCGTGATAGGTGAAAACTAGACCTGTTCCGAAAATACATATCACGAGATAGCTGAAAAGATGACCGGTTCTTAAAGTACCTACCACGTGACCGGTTTAAAAGTCATGACACGTTTTTTTAGACCAATCCTGTGAAATGTCCCAGAAGGCAATTGACCCCCTCCTAGGACAAGCCCATGTTAAAGTGATAGCTCACAGTGAATCGGTCACGTGACGTGTCCCGAGATAGCTCCTTTTTCCGCAGGGCGGTGTTCATTTGTTAGTCTATTCATGGTGTAATGGCAAACCTTACAGAGCATTTTTGGCATTGCCACATGACACGAATATATTTTTACACTGCAAAACTACTCTTCATAAAAGCATAAATTCTGCCTGCAAATTTTAAGGAAATCGGACCACATTCGGATCTAGTCCTTTATTGGCTTAAATGAGTTTTTATCAGCAAAACTACATTTACATTTTTCACCATATTTATTGCACCGTTTATTTTTTCCTCCCATAAAATAAGGATCAAGTCTCTTCCGGAATTTGGTCCGGAATATAACATAAATCTTGGACTGCACAGAGAAAACGCAATGATAATGTTGCAAAAATGCAATTAAAGTTTATATTTGTTTTGGTACCTTTTTTTCAGAAAAATTTATAAAAATTTTAAATTTTTAGTTATTAGAAAAACAGACACAAATTACTGTTTGTGAATGTCTTTAGTTTACAAGGAAGCACCGCTGATATATTACCTCCAATTGCGATGTACTTCGGATATGTGGTATAGGTAAAAAAAAAGGAACTCGTATTTTTTAGCGGCCCATTCTCAAGTTTGAGGGTTAAAAATGGGGATAAAAAATAACTCCATTTTTATATGAACATGGAAGTTTGAAACCCATTGCTTTGTACTTTACCCACTTAATCATTAAAAATTTAAAATAACGAACTACATAACTGCAGTTAATTAGCTTTTATACGATATAAAAAATGCATATTTTTGAAAACTCTAAATTAAAGAAAAAAAAACATTAAATTAAAACAAGTAAGAGCGGCTAAATTCGGCTATGCCGAATCTTATATACCCTTCACCATGGTATTCTGAAGGAGATGAATACATCGTTGGAATCTACTACCTCATAGCTCTCCACAAACAAGCGGTATCCCCATTTATTTTTTCTTAAATGTCCAAAAATTTTAATCCAAAATAATATGTCATGTAAAATCTCAAATTTATATTTTTCCATATGTTTCAGCGCTTTTCTTGTCAAATTTGGCATTTTCTAGGCAAAAAAAAGTTGGCGACACTACTATTTATTTTTTATTTATATCATTCACAATAGTTGTGAAACGTATTTAACCTACGTATTTATCTTCACACTCTTATTAAACAAAGGGATTTTACTGGAAAAATTAGAGGTAGTCCTGGTTTTTTGCTAATATCTCAGCCATTTATTAACCGATCTGTCTGATTTTTAATAGCAAACAGAAATGGATCACATGTAACAGAAATAAAAAAGAATCAAGTCCTCATCATGTCTGGGTTCTTCGGAAAACCCATTTCAACACACAGACGGACAGACGGACAGACGGACATCGTTAAATCAACTTCGCTCTTCATATGGACCCAGAATATATATACTTTATAGGGTCTAAGATCAATATTGTAGAAATTACAAACGGAATGACAAACTTATATATACCCTTCCACCTATGGTGAAGGGTATAATTACCCGTATTTTATATATGAACCCCATGTAACAAATTTTATTATTACAATGAATTAACAATTACAATTCATTTAAACAAAAGTCTACCAATTTAATTTTCATAACAGAATAAATCCAAAAAACTGAGAATAAACATATAAAATAAATAAAAGACAAGAACGACTTAATAAATACCATACACCAGAACAAAATTAACCGCAGATTACAAAATGTCATATGTTTAATAATCAATCTCAGAAAAATAAAACTTTATAGCACAATACAATAATGTGTTATCAAAAATATTTCAAAATACAAATTTTGATATAAAATTCTTAATTCTTAAAAGTTATGACGTACCAGCAATTACTTAAGATCGTAAATAATTAAAAAAAATATATATATTTAAATACACTAAGAACTAATAAGTAACCAGAGTAAAAAGTTAAACACAGATATTTTCGTATAAATTTGACATTCATATTTATGATTATTCTGGAATAAGTAAGCAGGTCGAAGAGAATTATGGCAATTAAATTAACTGTAATAGCAGTTAATACAGATTCAAATTGCAATTTACATTTTAAATTAACTGATATCGCAGATATTTTAACTAAACGAATATCAGAGAACTGCAAAATCAACTTTTTTCTTGATTTAATTATACACAAAAATTCTTGTTCACATTTAATAATTCAACAAAATTCACTGTAGAATAAAATCAGCATTATGTTACTGAACGCGTAATTCGGATCAGTTTGAATCATGTGTCGATTATGTTTACTGCAAATTTAATCACTCAACAAAAAGTCAGCGTTAAATAAATCAGAAAAACCAACAAACAACGCGTATGAGTGTATTTAAATTAAAACAAAATAGAAACACATTTCATAAATGATATTGTTTACATTTGGGTGGGACTTAAATCCGCTTTTTTAGAATTTGTATTAGTAATAAAAATATTCTTCCTTGTGAAATATAAATATTTTTTTGGAAAAAAAATTTAGGTCGATATCTCAGGCTTGCCTAATCCGGAAAAATTTAAATATTGTCTAAATTTTTTTTCATCTATTTTGATTGGAAAATTAGGCAATATTTAACTTTAACCGGATTGGGCGAGCCTGAGATGTCGACCTAAATTAAAAAAAAAAATTTTTCACAAAGAACAATATTTTTGGTATTCCTAATAAAAGTTCTAAAAAAACGTATTTTAGACCCACATATAACATTTATGAAATGTGTTTCTACAAAACCACCCCCTTTCTATAGATAAGAAACTATTTTGTTTGAATTATGATTACACTCATACACGTTGTTTGTTGTTTTTTCTGATTTATTCTACATCAAAATAATTATTGTTGCCTCGACCGATGATTATGAATCAGTGACAAAACAATTTGCACGACGTTTGATTGATTAAAAATCATCAAAAAATATGTGTGTTGGAGTATATTCAGCATTTGAACGCAAACATATATTTATTCTTGTGTTGATTGCGTATGAACGTTTTGCAATCAGCAAATGCAATTCTCTGACGAATAGCTAAAAATTAAAGGCAATGTCAGTTAATTTTAAACGAAATTGTAGTTTACACTTTTTTCACTGCCAATGCAGTTAATACTAACCACATAATTTTCTAAATATTACATTACTTATGTTACAAGCATCAGTAAATATTAATCACTGGGGTGTAGGGTATTTCTTATACCAAATTCAATGTTAATTGATAATAGTATACCATTGTACCATTAATAACATTACAATCATTGTTATTCATGTAGATATTGTTAATGTAAGTAAATGATAATAATCAGTAAGCAGCAGTAGCAGCAGCTAATGCTGCTGTATCAGCACATTTATGTACCAGCAATATTTACAATAATAAAAATACAACTTTTTTCAATAACCATAAATAAATATAATATTAAAATGAAGACAAATTAAGGTTATTTTAATAAATTTAAAAGATCTACTTATTTAAAGCTGAATACAAAACATTATTTTTTTTTCATTTCGTTGTAGTCCGTTGTTAAAATATCCCAGCAAAATATGTGGGTAACAAAACACAAAAAGGCAGATATTCAAATTGTTGGTTTAATGTTCAAAAAGATTATTATATATTTTTGGACTTATGGTTGTGCTAATCATAGCAATACTATAATATAGTTATCATAGTATAATTATAAAATATCCCTAATTTTACCATATTATAGTTATATTATGATTCAAAGCTATTAAAAACTTCTTAAATTTAATAATATTCTTTAAAAAAAAATTTATATTAAGAACTATGGACTTTTTTAAAGAAAAATAATTCAAAAAAAATTTAAAATTTTAAGGACTATTTTTTATAAAAAAAACATAGATTCTATGGACTTTTTGTAATACCAAATCTTTTAGATTTTAAGATTTTTTTTAAAATAATCTTTAAAGAGTCTCAGAATTTCTCTTTTAGAAAACGTCCTTAGAATCTAAGAATATTTCTATTAGAAAAAGTTATTAGAATCTAAGTATTTTAATTTCACCATGAAAAGTCCTCAGAATCCAAGGATTATCTAAGAAACAGTTTGCAGAATCTGAGAATTTTACTTTAAGGAAAAGTCCATATAATCATAAAATATTTCCATCAGAAAAATTTCTAAAAATCTAGTATTTTGTTTAAGAAACCTTTTCGTACAAAACAACTCTCGAGTTCTACAGATTTTTTCTTATAAAAAATTATTTTTAATAATATTCTGAGTCCATTTTCCATAAGAAAATCGTTGTTTTACAAGATATAAATTAACCCTGTAGGAAGCCTGGTGTCAAGTGTCTACAAGTCAGCACTTTTGTCGACTATTTTGGGTGACTTTTTGGTGTCATGTCAACAAAGCGTCTATACTTTTTACATTATTTTTTGCAGCTGCAAAGCTTTGCTTGTTCTTAATTTCTTTGCTATTTTTTTATTTCGTTGAAAATACACGTGCATAGCTGCATGCAACATTAAAGTTTTTAATAATAATATAAAGAAACATGAATTAAGAAGGTTGAACAAAAAAGTTGAACAAAATATATAATGAGCAAAAGAAATTACAAAAGACTTGTGAAAAAAACAATCAATTTTGTATAAAAATAAAAATAACAAGAAACAGGCAACCATTTTTAGTAAAAATTGCAACTCTAGAGATTTTGTGGAGCCTGATTAAGATTTTACAATGAATTGATTACACTTGACAACTAAAATTTTTGTTGTTATTACGGGAATTTCGCTAATTTGAGCCCAGCGGAATTTTTTTTGCTCCTCTTAGCGACACATATCTGCTAACGTGTAGAACAATGAAGCAAGTAGAAAAAATTAGTAGCGGCTACCAAATTTTAGTAAACTTTTTGTAAAGTGGAATTTAAATCGGTTTGCTAAAATCAGCAAAAAAAATTCACTAAGTATTATTAATATTAATTAATATTAATGAAATTAGTAGTAAAAATTAGAAAGCGCTACTAAATTTTAGTAAATTGCAGTAAACTGCAATTTAAAATCGATCTGCTAAAATCAGCAACAAATTTTACTATTAGTGGAATGGAAATAGCAGGAAAGTGAATTCCCGCTACTAGACATTGAAAAATTTCTGTACAATGTTTATTAATTAACAAAAATTTTTGATAAATTATAGTGAACTATACTCAGTGCATTGTAAAATATAGAAAAATTTTAATTTATAAAAAAAAATTATCAAAAATGCACACTTGTTACCCTTTAAAGCTGCTAATCTATTTTGAAACTTCATTACAAAATAATCTATTTTTTTTTTTGCCAAGAAACAAAAATTTTTTATTTTATTTATTTATTTTTTAAATATTTTATACAAAATTCAAAATAGTAATAACATAAACGAATTTACCATTTTATTTTAATTTGCTAATTTTTATATTAAAAAATATTTTTAGAGTAAAATTTTTGGATTTTAAGGTCAAATTCTAATTGTTTTAAGGGCTGATTTTTAGAACTTTTTAGTTCTATTTGGTTGTGAAAACTATCTTCACTTCCAATACCATTTTTCAACCAATGTATTTATTTTAATTATTAGAAATAACATTTTCTTCAATATGCACTTTTTTAAATTTAGTATTTTTATTTTTTGCCAATTTTATCAAATCGGTTTTCAAAATTTTGTAAAATGATTTCTGAAATTAGCAACAAAAATTTGTAAATATTATGTAAAAATTCTGTAATTTGTAAAATGTAAATAGCAAAAAAAATTATTAAATAATATTTTTTTTTACTAAAAATCAGTACAAAAATAGTAAATTGGGATTGAAAAACGGTTAACAAACTTTTTTTCCGAGTGTAGTGTATATTATTATGTTATATGTATAAAGCATTTTCGAAAACAAAAGCACCAGGTATAAATGATCAAGGGTGACTGTACTGATACAATTTTTTTTTTAAAGAAGACAGTATTATGACTGTAAATGTCAAAGTCATGTTTTATTTGATTTATAATTATTCAATGATTGTTATCATCATTTTATAGTTCCAAATGTTATGAATTTTTGTTAACACGTTATGGTTACAGCCAATCATGTTAATAAATTGAAAGTGGCAATAATGAAAAAATAATATATTTACTATAATAATGTAGGTAGCGATCATATTAATTGTTAGAACTTATTTAAAAACCAATAACTTAATTGTGACAACCATACCCGAATGCAGCAAACATAATGTAGTAGCAGTGATCATGTTTCAAGCATGTTTTTTCTGGTTGCACATACCACAATTCGACCCGTGATCTTTCTTTTTCTTTTTCTCATCTTTCTTAATGACTTTCTTGCTCTAACTTTCTACCCTATCTAAACTTTCGCAGACGACAGCAACATTTGCATTAGTTTTCCTTCGATTGTAGGCCAAGCCTTTTTGACTCAAATAATAAACACGTTTTTGAAGTGGCGAAAGAAGAATTCAAGAAGTACTTCACCACTTCCGAATATCTTGATACGCTCAAAAAAAAATGAACTAGAATTAAGAAAAATTAACTTATTTGTGGAAAATTTTAAATGAAAACGGCGCCAAAGACACTTTTTACCAATATTTAATAAAATTTTTCTTGAAATTAAGAAACAAATTTTACTTAAAATTTGGTTAAAATTTCTAAATTATAGAAAAATTTTACTACTGAGAAATAAATTTTTATTAGAAAACAGGAAAATTTCCTTTTAATTAGTTCATACATCATCTAAAATTTTACTGTACGTTAGGAAATGTTTCCTTGGTTTTAAGAAAAATTTTATTTTATTTAAGTTCATTAGATAATTTTACTAAAAACTAGGACTTAATAAATAAGAAAATATTTTCTAACATCAAGCTAATTAGCACTTCTTTTAAGTGAAAATTATTCTTAAATTTGATAAAAATTTTCTAATAAATATGAAACTGTTTCTATGATAACGGTAATATATTTTACCATATATTTTAAAGTACTATACAGTCATTGTATAAATATTTTCCCACTTTCGGAGGACATCTGCTTTGTGAGGACACTGCTCTTAACAAGCTGTTTGCTATACATTTTTGTCTTTAAAATAAATTAAATTATACTAAACTCATGTATTTAAAATATAAATTAAATTCAGGATAACCTGAAACGTAATAAATTGTGACCAAGTCAGATCCTTTTCGCAGTGATTAACGTTTCTGCTTGAGAGAAGTACAAAAAGGGACGTCCTAAGTGACACATGGTATCTATGGCTAAGGAACATTGGCGGTCCTTTGTCTTCTTAAATTAACTAATTTAAGGAAATTGTTGCAAAAATACAAAATATCGCAGTTACATTTCTTGTTATTATTGGAAAATGGAAAAATATCATAAGTTTATTTTATGACATTTTCAGCTTAACTTTAATTGACATATAAAATCTTCAACTTTTTTTTATTATTAGGTGAAAAAAATGGTTTAAGTGCCTTTGATAAATATAAAGTTTAATAGGCAAAACGTCCATTATGGAAAAGCCATTAAGCCGTTAAGTATAAAATATGCTTGCAAATTTTTTTTATTGTAGTCAGCAAACAAAATTATTACATAAAAGCGCAAATCCGATATTTTTACTTTTTGTTAACAATATTTAAGACTTTTTACATTAGTGATGAGCACATGGGCGATTTTTGACTCACGCACGATCACAAACCAAAAATTACAATCATGCAGAATAATGTTTTTAAATGGTTACTTAAATTTGTTTCCTTTAATAATATTTTTACTTTAAAATTATTTAAGAAAACTTGTTGGTTTGTTTTTAACTTATTGTTTATTTTTTTGGAAAAATATATTAAAAATAAATTAACGTTTTCTAACAAAAAAAAAATACTACATCTAAGATTATCATTTCTCGAAAATTAGAAAACTTTTACTGAAAAAAAAAATAATATTTTCTTAAAATTATCAAAATTTATCTGAACTAAGTTGAATGAAAATTTTCCCTTACAAATAGTTCATCAGTTTCTGAAATCAAATGAATTTTTATTATTACTTTGGAAAAAATTATTAATTTTTGTTTTTATTTGCCGGAACTAATTTTAAGAAAACAATTCTTTAAAATAAGAAAGTGATAGACTTAAAAACTGAATTTAAAAATGGCTTTCTTAAATTTAGTTAATTTTACTACTCCTGGGGAAAAATGAACACACATTAAGTTCAAGTACTTTCCCATTTTAAGTAAGACACATTTTTTGAACTAAATGGGAGTAAATTATGTTCTAAAATTTTTGTTTTGTTTTTTTTTTTTTTTTTTTGACTAAACTTATTACATTTAACTATGCAAATTTCTTAAAACTGAGATATTTTTCCTAAAAATTGATAAATTTTTATTTAATATACTTGTTTTTTCCTAAAATCAAGAAATATTATTTAAATAAAGTATGAACTATTTCTGAGTAAATAAACTATTTCGTTTTTACCCAAACATAGGAATTTTTATGCATTTTAAAAAAATTTTTCTAAGTTTTAATAAAATTTTACTTAAATTGAGGAAAATTTTTAAACTATTTTAAAGCGAATTTTGGATTAATTTTTAGTTCCTGTCTTTTATTTTGAATTTATCTTAACCACCTATATCTGGCCGAAAATCGAATACAACTCCCATATTGTGGGGTATTGGGCAGTGTCTAATGAACGGCATCGCTGCTTACAGTAGGTTTTCCAGTTCTATTAATTCATTGGAGTATCGTCGGAATGTGGGTTGGAGGTGTTCTGCTGAGATAAGTGCACTTATCCAAAGAGCCCCTGTTTTTGTCTGGAATATGTCCAGCAGTAGTCAACTTTAAAACGCGTTATAGGGAGAATTCGTTAATTAGTCAAGCTAGTCGTCTGTGGAATAAACTCCCTGCAAAAGTTCCCCTCTGACTCCTATAGTATAGGGAAATTCAAGTCTAATATCCATAGATACTACTTACATACTCTTTCTTCCTTCGCATAACCTATTTTCCTAACCCCCGAGTGTTGATTTAATGGAAAAAAAAACTCTAGAGAAGAACTGTTTGAAAATTAGTATATTTTGCCAACCATACACGCAGGAAAAAGACATCTTTGAATATGTTTACAGGCAAATATATATTTATTTGGAAACTACCATATGTGAATTTGAAGTGGATTTCCAAGTATTTTACATTTATGGTTATTATACAAATGTTTCCAGGCAAACATTGTAATATTTGTATTTTCCCACCTAAATAAACATACATTTATAATTGCAATTTTATCATTATTATACTTGTGGGATGCAAACATAATAATTATAAACATATATTTATTTGCAGGCAAACATATATATGTTTACCGGTGGATGAATTTCAAAGGATCCAATCATTTTTGCAAGCAAACATATAATATTTGCAGGCAAGCATATTGTATTATAAATGCGGCAAATATAACATACAGCGTTTCCAAATATATGTATATTACCAGCATATTATATTTCCAGCACGGCGTTTTTTTTTTCATCGTGTAGCATTTTGCTGGGACACATAACTTTTAGATAGTTTCGTAAAACTTTACATAGTTTCTTTAGAAGTATGAGAGTACTCTATGTTGTTAAAGAAGACATTTTTTTGTAGTTGTAGTTGTTGTTGCTTTCTTAATAACTTCAAGAATGTTTTTTTTTTTTTTATTTTATAAATTTTACAAGAGGTTATTATGTCAATTTTAGCCTGGTATTTAAGTTTTATTTTTTTTTCTTTCTTTTAGTTTGTGTTTTTAGTAATTCTGAGTGGTGATATAAAAACCACTTTCTTTTTGTTTTTGTTTTCTCTTCATGTAAATGTTTTTTTTTTAGTTTCATATGATGCCGTATTTACGTTGTTATTTTCTCGAGTTTTTTTGTTAATTCAAAACATTTGTAAATACAACAACTACTTTACGTATACTTTTGCTAAATTGTCATATTAACCCCAATTCTATGGCTTAAGTCGTTAACTTATGGGGAAAAGTTTTGTATTCTGTATTAGATTTGAGAGACGTCTGGAATGTTTTTATGTTTTCCGTTTTTAACTTTGTTGTTTTTTTTTTTTAACAATTTTAATGTACTAGAGGTATTAAAAAATTAACTGAGGTTAATGTAATCAATAGTAGGGGGTAAATGTAAGTTGAGATTAATTGGATTTGTTGCAGTAAATTAGTTTTGCAAAAAGTTTGAGATGAAAGAATAAATTGTAAAATGCAATTTTTATAACTGCACTTAAAGTAATGTCTGGAATATTCCAGAAATATTTTTAATTTTCGGTGTAACATCAAATTTGCTAAAATTTATCTTGTGTTAAAAGTGAGTTTATTTTGTTTATTTTAGCACAAAATTAAAAGATTTAATAATATTTAACACAAATAGGTAATTTAAACAAATTTGATGTTTTGTGTAAAAAAGATTGAATCTGATCCAAACTGCTTAAATCTAATTATATATAATTGAATCTAATTAGATCTAGTACCAGATATGTTCATATATGATAAGATATGGCATGTGTAATACACTACATGGCCAGATCTGGTCATATAGGATCACATCAAAGGCACCAAAATAAAAATGTATATAAAAATTAAGATGCCCCGTTGAAAATAGTTCTTGAATCAGATTTAATTAAATTGAAATTGGTTTGATATAATTGCATCAAATAAAACTATATACAATTTGGTCTCATCTATTTATATCTCATTAATCCAATCTTATACAAAGGTTTTGGGACCATGAACTAATAAGGAGTGTTTTTTTTCGAAATTTACGGATTTATTATGCATAAATGGCATATATCGCCCATCGCTGGCAACAACTTTTTCCCATCATTCTAATAATCTTCGGTAACCAGTTTGGAAGAACGATGCGTCTATTCGGGCAATCCAAACATCGACCCATTTTTCCCATTGTTCATATGAAGTGAACCTCTGCTGGGACAGGGCATATATCATCGACCGGAATAAGTAGTAGTCGGAAGGAGCGATGTCTGGATGATACGGCGGGTGGGATAGGACTTTCCGTTTTAGCGTTTCCAAGTATGTCTTGACCGTTCTTGCAACATGTGGCCAAACGTTGTGATGCTGTAAAATCATTTTGTTGTTCCTTTCTTCGTATTCCGGCCGTTTTTACTTATGAGCGCCGCTTAAACGGATGAGTTGAGTCCGTTAGCGTTCCGCCGTGATCGATTCAATCGGTTTGAACAGATCGTAGTAGATCACTCCGCGCTGGTCCCACCAAATACTGAGCCTGCCATGACTTCTTGCGCCTGAGGTTGTCGTAATGGATCCACTTTTCATTGCCAGTCACAACGTGATGCAAAAACCCCTTACGTTTTTGGCATTCAAGGAGCTGTTCACAAGCGAAGAATCGGCCTTCAACGTCGCGCGGCTTATATTCGTATATCACCGAGTTTCCTTGCTTTTGAATCAATCACTTAGCTTTTAGGCATTTAATTACTGCCGACCCATCCAATGCCAATGATTTTGACAACTCTTGAAGCATTTGGCATTTGTTTACATATAGCAATGATTCCAATCCTTCGTCTTCAAACTTTTTGGGCGTTAGAGCTGACTGACAATCACTACTTCTAAAGCGACCAAACTACCTCCGATACGATTGATCGGATAAAGCATGCTCACCGTAAACTTCAACTAATATTCGATGACCTTCGGCCACACTTTTCTTCATATCAAAGTAATGAAGACGAACACCCCGCAAAAACACTTTATCTCGTACAAAATTCGACATATTCGAGGAAATATTTAGTACAAAATGACGCAAGCTGCTCTTTCACAATAGGTGTAAAACGCTCATAGAGCCCTAATCCTTGAAAAAGCCGGACAAGTCGCAAAGATAGTGTTTTAAGGTGTCGTCAACCTCCCCATAGGCCCTACTTGTCACCGCATCTGCACCAACTATTAGGTGTGCCCTCAGCGTTGAATGGGTGGTGATAATCTTGTAAATTTTCCTTTTACCGAGTGGTCCCACATACTGTCGCCGTGTCCCTTTTTGTGCTATGATCAATAATAGTCCATTTACATAGTTCAGCCATAGAAGCCTAAAATGCTTTCGCGTTCTTCAAGTTAACTGCGCTCACAAAGGAATTTGTCAGCCATCTCATTCCCTGCGATGTTACAATCCTCCGGAATCCGTATAATCTCAATTCTACCCCGGCTTGAGAAGTTATTGATTTCCTCCTTAAACCCGAGAGATAGTGACTGATCTTACAGAGTTCGAAGACTTTGTCTGGATAGCCGTTCGGCTATCTGTAAGGATCCTTATATTTCTGAAGATCTCTTTAATATGAATAAATTTAATACATTCCGTAATTGCCCTGATCTCCACTTGAAAGACGGCATTATGATCAGGTAGGTGGTAGCATTTCCCAACACAGACGTTGCAGCTATAGAAGTCACACACAGTTTTTTCATCTACATTCGAACCATCCTTATAAAAGTGAATGCCAAAAAGATACTTTCTAATCAGAAACTCTGCTTGGGATTCGTGTTCTTCAACACACAGTTTTTACTCTCTCGGAGATACTACCACAATTATGTGTTGTTGTACCGCGGTAACTCGTTTAAGATCTTTTGGAGGTTGGTCTTCCGTTGACCGCAGATTCATTTACCAGTTGCATTCTGCCGAAGTACAGCCAAAGCGAGCTCATATTTTAGCCGAATCCCAATAGGTTCCATCAACAAAATTGTCTCCCTAGTGAAAATAGTTTTGACGGCGCCGCTGATACCTTAACCACTTTAGCGCCGTATTTTCAAGATTGCCGAATTTAAACTCCTTTTAGAGCCAACATTTCTTCTAAAATTTGTGGTGCAGTGGTTAGCGCGTTGGACTGTTACACAGGAGAGGGTTCAGTCCCCAGCGACGGCAACATCAGTTTACAAAACTAATATGTACGAATTTTCTATCCCTCATACATATCGCAACGTCCTCCTTCGGTATTCCCTTAGCACTTAATCTCAACGAAGGAAAATAATATAACAGGGCTATGAACTAAAAGGCTTCAACAAGTCCGCCAACTCTCCGTCAGATGGCGGGCAGCAACTGTTTTAAGATTTATCATCTCGCGCAATTATAGTGTTCCAATATTTTAATCGCTTCATCTTTCACCACCTTTCATCTCTCCTCTATCGCCTTTCCAAAGTACAGTACACAGTAATTCGTAGGAAGAATTACTTCTTTAAAAATTAAAAAAAAAACATCTCTTGTACATGAAGACCACGTCCGGTGGACTTTAGTGATCCTGCTATCTATCGACTCCCAAATACTTAATCCTTCTGGACACAGAAATGGGTTTTCTTAGGAAACTGAGACTTATAATAATTTCTGATACTCGCGTTCACTATTCACCCCGCGGCCTATTCCAGTTGTATAAATTTAGTATACAAAGAATATTCAACTAAATTCAAAGACTTTTTTTCAACTTTGCTCAGAGCAAAAGGCAACCTAAATTAGCTTCTACCAAAGAATAAATTATTTTTCAAATTGATTCTCACAGTTAATTTAGCATATTTTTTATATTGTAAATAAATTCTTTTATCAATGTAACAATTAATAAAGTCGATACTCTCACTTGTTTAAACGAAACTAAAAATCCATTATAAATCAATGACTTTAAAAAAAAATAACAATCATCAACATAAATAAGTTTATTGATTTCCCATGTTCAAATTATTTATGAAGTTTGAACTTTTTATTGTTTTCAATTTTATTCGTTCTATGTGATCATAAATATAACTTCTTTTGTAAGGCGGCTTTTGTTATAAGTATTTCTTTTACAGTTTTAGCGAAATAAACGAAAAAAAAAATACAAAATAAAAACAAATCATAAAGATCATTTTTTTATTTTCATTAAAAAAAAAAAACAAAAACAGAAAATTTAATATTTTTTTTCTTTATATTTTTTTTTACAGACAGTAGTGAACTAAGAATCGACAACGGAGAAGGTTTAGCCATACAAAATTTTTCGAATCAAACTAGATTGGAAGTTGACGAGCTAGAGAACGGTTGTGAAACACAGATAAAACAAACAGCAATGATGATGCCAACGCCACCACCGCCACCACCTTCGGGAGTACAAACAGATGCAAATGGTTTAATATTACCAAAGAAATTAATAAATCCATGTCTGACATCAACAGATCGTAAACAATTACATAGAGAATTAAAATTTAATACAAAAATGTAAGTTGAAAAGCAATAAAATAAAATTAAATAAATTTGAATTCAAATCATTTTAAGCATTTAAATTGATATCAAACTTAAAACAAAGTTTAGTTCAAACTAAAAGAGATTCCTTTAAAACCTGCTAGATTATGATAAAATCTGCTTTAAAATCTTCTTTAAATAAAACAGGGCATTTTTCAATGTCTATACTGTCAAACTGGTTCTCAAAACAGATATTGTTTGATTTGCAGTGATAATTTTGAATGACTCGGATTTTTGAAATTATTTTACCACAAATTCTTAAAATGATTTAAAGAAGATTTGTTTTTGTAAAGTGTAGAATAAAGATTTTGAGAAGCTTTGGCCACAAAATCTAGTGGAAGTGTAGTATTAGTTTTGCACAATATTTTAAAAATTAATTTTTATCATTGCCTTTTTTTTCTGTACCTTTTCCCTTCCAGGGGCATTAGTGTTTTAAATCAAAAAACAGAATTACAAAAAGCCTACGAAAAACAAAGAGAAAAACAGCAACAACATAATCAAGAACATCAAACATCAGATCATTCACCCACCTTTGGCCTTAAAAGCGAACTAAATCGTGTGATAATGGAAAGAGCTCAAAAACATGAACGTGCCCGCCTACAATCAGAATCGGAAAACGATGATGATAAACAATATGTTAATCCTGAATATTTAAATGCGAGAGCAAAATTAAGAGCGGGTCAGCGAACTGAATTGAAATAAGTGATAAAAACACAAAAACAAAAGGACTTTTCTCGAAATTTTTAGCTATTCTATAAGAGTTTTGGAATTAAAAAAAAAAGATAAAAAATACAACAGCTTTTCCGTTTAATTCGTTTTTAAATGGTTTTAGCAGTTAAAACCAGAATATGTACAATTTAATTTTTTAGTTTAATTTATATTAAAAAAAAACAAGAAAAATGTGTGTTAATTAATTTTTTATGTTTTAGTTCTTAAGTAAAAAAAAACAAACAAACAAACAATAACTAAAAATAATATTTAACAAAAAATATATATATATTATATGCAAGGAAAGTAGTTTAGAAATGAATATAACCTTAATTTAACTTTTGAAGTATTCTTCCAATGTAATTGTCCATAATATTTAGTTAAGACACAAACCTAAGTCTCATTTAATGATTACAATATGAAATTTTTATTAAATTTTAGAAATTTTTTATAGTTTTATTACTAAACGACTAAAAATTTAGTAAAATTATTTCACTAAATAGTCTTTAATTAATTTTAGTTAAGACACAAACCAAAATATGAACCCCTAAAAGACAGCCGCATGCATATATCTTTATGAAAGCTTAAAATGTTACCAGTAAAAAAAATATATAAAAACATAAGGTCTGGACGGACTCAGAACTGCTTTTAATATGAAAATAATTTCAAATGTCATCCAGGATCAAAGAAATGTTAAACAAAACATCAGTAAATTAAGCCGGTCAAATGAAAATATATCAAAATCTGACAATATTTTAAGAAAATAATAGATTTTTGTACTTTCATATGTTTCATGGACATACACTTAGGAAATTATGTCGGAAGTAACGAGTGAAAGTAACAGTTACATTTGCAATTGCAATTAATAAAATGCAATAAGTAGTTCATTTTAGCTGTCAAAAATCAACTGACATATGTGGTAAAAAAACACATACAAAAATAGTAAAACTTAGAGTAAAAATATGGTACAATTTTCTAAACAAATAACTACAAATGTAGTTAAAAAAACTAAATATTTAATTAAAACTAACAATAATTAAAAATGTAGTAAAAAAATAACTACAAATCTAGTTTAAAAATAATTACAAAGAATTTAAAGTTGTCAATTAAATTTAAAAAAAAGGAATAAAAATAACTACAAATGTAGTTAAAAACAACTGCAAATGCAATTAAATTTACTATCGAATTTACATTTTTTTTACTTCCTTTAACAACTTTAAATTCTTAAAATATAACTACAAATGTAGTTAAAAATAACTACAAATGCAGTTAAAAACAACTGCAAATGTAATTAAATTTACTATCGAATTTACAATTTTTTTACTTACTTTAACAACTTTAAATTCTTAAAATATAACTCCAAATGTAGGTTAAAACTATTACAAATGTAGTTAAAAAAACTGCAAATGAAATAAATTTACTATCGAATTTACAATTTTTTACTTACTTTGACAACTTAAAATTCTTAAAAAAACACATACAAAAATAGTAAAACCTACAGTAAGAATCTGGTAAATTTTTCTAAACAAATAACTACAAATGTAGTTAAAAAAACTACAAATTTTATTGAATCTAATAAAAATTAAGCATTTCAAAATGTAGTTTAAAAATAATTACAAAGAATTTAAAGTTGTCAATTAAATTAAAAAAAAAATAACTACAAATGTAGGTTAAAATAACTACAAATGTAGTTAAAAACAACTGCAACTGCAAATGCAAATAAAATTTACTTTTAAATTTAAAATTTTTTTTACTTACTTTGACAACTTTAAATTCTTAAAAAATAACTACAAATGCAGTTAAAAAATAACTACAAATGTAGTTAAAAACAACTGCAAATGCAATTAAATTTTCTATCGAATTTACAATTTTTTACTTACTTTGACAACTTTGAAATCTAAAAAAAAGACCCATATTTATGGTTAAAACTATTACAAATGTAGTTAAAAACAACTGCAAATGCAATTAAATTTACTATCGAATTTACAATTTTTTACTTACTTCGACAACTTCAAATTCTTAAAAACTACTGCAAATGTAGTTAAAAACAATTATATATATATGATTGAAAACAACTGAAAATGTAGTTAAAAATAACTACAAAAGTAGTTAAATGTTTTTACACGTTACTTTCGAATTTAACATGTTACACTTTAGTTTGACTACATACTTTAAATTCTTTTATTTATTTAATTTTATCTACATAAAAAAATATTTTCTAAAAAAAAGTAAACGAGAATTGTAAAGCAATAAAATTGCAAAAATATAAAAAATTTTTCAAAACAACTACATTTTTCAAATCTTACCAAAATGCAGTAGTAGTTTTGGTAGGTGCCTAATCAGAAATTGCCAGTGTGGTATAAAAAGTTAAGAACTGGCAAACCACTGGGCACTTAGAGAATTCAAAATTTATTACTGGCAAAACACACATTATTTGTGAAACTTTATCAGAGTTTGCAAAAACCTTATTGCCAGTATTTAGCTTACAAACATTTCTAAGAATTATGAAAAAAGTACTGGCAAGGAATTAGCTTAGACCGATGTGTCCGTATTTGCAAAAAGTGTTTTTCTAATACTACCCAGTTAGAAATTGTCTAAGGTTTATGAATCAATATTTTGGCAGAATATTGAATTTATAAAAATTATAACTCTTTGTTAGAAAAAAGGTTTGTAGTCCGAGTCGAAGTTTCCAGTTTGTTTTTTTTTTTTAATTTTTTTAATATTTTTTTTTATAAAGTTAATACAGACATGGCCAAAAAAAAAATTATACATCAACTTTTTAAAAATTGTATTTGTACAAATTTATTGCTATCAACAGACAATTTGTTCCCCATTACTTTTTCAATGTTTTTTAAACAGCGGAAATGCACCTTTTTCCGGCACTTGCATCACCTGTTAAAGTGCCTCGCCAGAGCTTTACCTTTCGTACCCTTTTCTGACTGGGTTGTTTAAAAAACCTAACAACTGTAAAAATCATTTCAAAGTCTTTATACTAAAGACAAAAACTACAATTGCAGCTAAAATTACTGTAACCGCTTAACTTCGCAAATAACTGTCATGTAGTAAATTACATAATTTTTCTAAGTTTATACACCCAGAAAATATATATGTTAAGGGTAATAAATTCTTTTCTGGGTGTACCTATTGCTTTACAAAATTAGTTTTCCTGACGGTATTTCTGATGAAAATATTTTATTTCGTGACGTCAAAAATTACCTTGAAAGTTTATCACTTGCCAACCAATGCTGGCTGTAGGGCACCATTATTCGTTCTAATTCCCTCTTTTTCAGAAAATTTAAAACATTTGTAGATAAGGATTGATTAGTTAAAAATTTAAGCAAAAAATGTAAAAAAAAAATCATTTTAATCAAAGTTTTTCGAAATTTACAAAAAATTAGTAATTTTGTGGTTGATTTTAAAAATTTATCATACGTAAACTATTTGAGATAGAAAAAAATCGAAAATTAAGACGTATTGTTTCTGAAAGTATCAAAAATATTCCTTTAAAATAACCAAAATGTTATGAGTATAAAACAACGCGGAGTCTGGCGGCCAGGCCCAGGCACCGTGGGGAAAAGTGGAGGGTTTTTTTAAGAACATTTATTGACAGCTTGCAGTTTCGAAAATTAATTGACAAAATTTGGCATCGATAGCTCATGACCGATTTTTAAAATAATTTATTTTCTAGTTTTAATAAATCGGTAAAATCAGCAAAAAAAAAATTAAAATTTTTGCGATGTAGAAAAAACTTTTACGGTTACTATTCCGCTTTTACTAGATGTCGTGAAGTGTTAAGTAAGTGTTAAGTAATTTTCCAATATTAATTCAAAAGTATTATTTTCAGTTTTTTTTTTTGGAAAAAGTAAAGAAAATTATATATTTTTATTTGCCATGTCAAAATTTCACACTTCACCTGAAACGATCATCAGTAGTATTTCAATATTATGGTGCAAGAAAATTTCATTAACAGATTTAAAAACTATTAAAAGCAACATATTTTTGCTAAAAAATTTAGAAAAATATGACTTGGCGTATTTTTTTATTATGTTATATTTATTATAAATAATTTATGTTGAATTAAAAATTCGGCAACCTTATGTCTGATCCATTTTACACTAAAATTTTTATTTTTTTTAAATTATTTATTTAATTTTTTGTTTTACCTGGTTTGTGTCTCAACTAAATTTTATCTATATTTACCATTTATATAAAAATTTTTTTCAATAATCTTTTCAATTTTAAATTTGTTAAATAACTCAAAAACCATTTTCTTATAATTTTTTTGATATTAACCCTTTTTGTAAAAAGTTTGTAATTAAATATATGTAAAAGCATACAACAAAAAAAAAAATCACAAGATGATATATAACAAATGATATATAAAATAAAAATCTCCAAATGATATATAAAATAAAAATCTCCAAATAATATAAAAAAACCAGATTTAAACCCCATTTTTTTAATTATAAACCTGAAAAAAATGATTAAAAAATATTTAAAAATATATATGTATACACATTTAACAAATATTATATTTAGTTAAAACAAAAAATAAATGTTATTAATCATTTTTAATTTAAACTTTCGTTATTTTTAAGTGTCTTCTTGTTAGTGTTTTTTTTTTTTGTTTCTTTTTAGATTTAGTAAAGCAGGGTTAGTCAGAGATCAACAAAGAAAAAAAAACAAAAAAGTATATTAAAAGATATTTAAAGAAAAAAATTTATCAACAACAAATATAATTAATATTTCTTCAAATTTATTTAGATGTTATCGATATTTTAAATAGTTTATAATGAGCAAAATGAGATAAACCCTTAATAAAAAAAAAAACAAATCAACAAAGAAAACCTTTAGACTAAATATAATTATTAATTATAATCAATAAAGTGAAAAGAAAAATGTTTTATTGTAGTAAAAATTACACAAAACTGAAGTTTTATTGTTGATGACAGGTTAGCGTTTTAAAACTCAAGTGTCATTATCCCAAGCCAACTGTCATTATTCATTTTTTTTAATATGACGGTTACATATGACTGGTTTAAACAAGTACAGTTAAAAAAAACCCTTAAGCTATTTAATATATAATTAAATATATTGAAGCTAAATTTTTACTGAATAGGCAAAAAAAAAAAACAAATTTAAATCGATAAATAAATGCAATATTCAGCTTACTCAGCAAAGTGTTGCAGTTACGATATATAAAAATTTTATCAAACTATAAATACAGTTTTTATATCCTCCACATATATAAGTTTACTCAAAAATTGATCTACACTCAGAAAAAAAGTTAGTTAAAAAATTTGTCAACGGTTTTCAATCCCACTTTACTATTTTAGTAAAAAATTATTATTTAGCAAATCTTTTTGCTATTTACATTTTAAAAATTACAGATTGTTTACAGAATATTTACAAATTATTGTTGCTAATTTCAGAAATCATTTTACGAATTTTTGAAAACCGATTTGCTAAAATTAGCAAAAAAAATTTACTAATTTTAAAAAAGTGGATATTGAAGAAAATGTTATTTCTAATTGAATATTAAAATGTTATATAGATTAAAAAGGGGATCGGAAGTGAAGATACCGACTCATGTCTAAAAAAAGGACATCCACTTAAAATAGCACTAAAAGGTTTTTTTTTAGTTCTAAAAATCAGCCCTAAAAACAATTCAAATTGACCTTAAAATTAAAAAAGGATTTACTAAAATTTTTTTCAAAACAGAAATTACCAAATTAAACTAAAATGATAAATTCGTTTGTTTTTACAATTTTTAAGTCTTTGAATTTTTATACCCTTCACCACAGGTGGAAGGGTATATATAAGTTTGTCATTCCGTTTGTAATTTTTACAATATTGATCTTAGACCCTATAAAGTATATATATTCTGGGTCCTTATGAAGAGCGAAGTTGATTTAACGATGTCCGTCTGTCCGTCTGTGCGTTGAAATGGGTGTTCCGAAGAACCCAGACATGATGAGGACTTGATTGTTTTTTATTTCTGTTACATGTGATCCATTTCTGTTTGCTATTGAAAATCAGACAGACCGGTTAATAAATGGCTGAGATATTAGCAAAAAACCAGGACTACCTCTAATTTTTTCCGTAAAATCCCTTTGTTTAATATGTATGTAGAATTTTATGCATAACAAACACATCCATGTGTTAAAATTCTTTTCTTTCATCCCCACCTTTTATACACAAACAACACACATACAAAGATTTTTCATTTAAATAAAAACTAAACAAATCTCTAATAAACGAAGACTTTTATATATGTACCTCTATTGACGATGATTTTGTGTGAGCTTCAATAGCTCAGTTGTCTAGACACTATGTCACAAATACTTTTTTCTCTAAGGCCGCGGGTTCGGGGTTCGAATCCCGGTACATTGTACATTTTTTTTTTTATTTTATTCTTTAAGACTTTTTTTTGTTTATTTTTGTTTTTTTTTACATTTAATAATTAATTTATATAAAATTTTATATTAATAATTAAATAATCCATAAATAGGCTAAAAACATCAAACTTTTTATAAAAACCCTCTGATACAAACAAAATACAAACGTTGTTATACCCTTCACCACAGGTGGAAGGGTCGCGGGTTCGAATCCCGGTCAATTCACTTTTTTTTCGTACATTTTTTTTTGTTTTCTTAAGATTTTTTTTTTTTTTTTATTTTTTAACATTTAATAATTAATTTAAATAAAATTTTATATTAATAATTAAATAATCCATAAATAGGCTAAAAACATCAAAATTTTTATAAAAACCCTCTGATAAAATACTGAAAATACAAACGGTTTTATTTCTATTTTTTGCTCCGATTTAAAAGAATTTATAAAAAGATTTTTAAACCATTTTATTTCTCATATATTAAGAAAATTTTATACATAATTTTCCTTTGAGTGCAACTATTTTAGGTCATAACTTATAATAATTTATAAAAAAAAAAAATATATAAACTATTTTCCTTCAATTTTTAAAATTAAGCTAAAGAAATTAAAAATATTTTGTAATAAAAAAGCGAAATAAAATCCCAAATGCAAATTTGCCAGCTAAATCAAACGTTTTTGTAGAAATAAAACACAGGCAGTTCTAGTGATTTCTTTTAAGCATTTGTTGAAATTCTTTTCTTTCACCTCTTCACCTTTTATACACAAACAACAAACACTATTCTAAAGCTGTAATATGACCTATGGATACGTCTTATATAGCAAAAGATCGAAAATCTTTAGTATAACTTATTTGCTGAAAAACTCGGAAATATCGGATCAGATCCAAAAAGGTATGCCCAAAACATAAATTTTTTTTAAATACCTATTTTCTGGAACCATAATTTTTTTTTGCTGATTTTAGCAAACTGATTTAAAATTCCACTTTACAAAAAGTTTGCTAAAATTTAGTAGCTGCAACTAATTTTTCTACATATTTCATTTTACCACACGTCAGCAGCCATGTGTTGCTAAGATTAGCAAAAAATACCGCTGGGCTCAAATTAGCAAAATTTCCCGTAATAACAGCAAAATTTTCAGTTGCCATTACAGAATTTTTTTGGTGAGTGTAAGACCCATATTTATGATCCTTGTGAAATTCTAAACCGACCTAGCCAATACCGTCCTTTTGTCCATCCATCTGTCTGCTGAAATTTCACATTGATGGAATAATATTATGAATAAAATCTCTAAAATTCGATTTGGATTTACTTTTAATCCCTTTAAAATATCCGTTAGCATTCAATCTTTTTAATTCATTCGATTGAATTAACATCTAAGAAATTAAATAAATTTATTTCATCTGATCTTTGAATTTAATCATTAGGAATTCATTTGATTTGCCATTTGGGAATTCAATCAATCATTCCTTTCTCAATCCTTGGGAATTCAATCGATTTTTTCGCAATCAATTTACAAATTTGTGATTTATTTATTGTTCATACGATTAGGTTTCTTGTGATTAAGCAATTTGGGAATGACATTCGATTTTCTTCATTCGATTTAAAAATAAAAATGGTAAATTAACAGTTATATTATTTTATTACAGAAAGTTTGACGATTTGTTACAAATACAAGAAGAAAACAACAAAAACCAATTATTGAATTCACAGTTAAAAATTATTACCTTGAAAAAATAAATTAAAAAAAAATTAAAAAATTGCTTGAAAAAAATCTCTCAAACTAAAAATTGTTCAACTTAAAAGAAAACGTCCAAGTCCAGTAAACGCTAGAATTGGAAAACAAAATATTTCAAATTGAAGAAAAAAATAGTGAAAAACTTGAATTGAACAAATCGGTAAAATTGAAAAAGAATTACAAAATTGGAAAAAAAAAAATCACTCAAATAAAAAATAAAATTAAAAAAAAAAAATGCCAATTCACAATAGAGTAGCGAAATATTGAAAAATAAAATTTATTAATAAAAGCAAAAGGTTAAATACAAGTTCAAAAAACTTGGCACAACTACATTTTTTTAATTTGGCGATTTTTTTTAATTCTAGCGTTTTTCAATATTCAGTGCAAAAAAGATTAGATCTGATCAGCTTAAATCTAATTAGATATGATTAAATCTAACTAGATCTGATACTATATGTGATCATCTATAATTAGATATGGCTTGTGTGATACACTATTTTTAGCAAGATTTGTTCATACGAGGTCGGATTAATAAGTTCGTGACTTTTCGAACTTCCCTCGCAGTTATATGAAATGCAACACTGCTTCCATCAAGTACCACCTTTTAATAGACTACCTAAATGTCGAGCAAGTTTCATCATTTACTTTGCATTTAAAAGCTGTTAAAAACATACAACCTCGTGTATTTTTTTAAAAATAGAAAAAAGTGAATTTCGAGTTCTTATTAAACAGTATTTTTTGCGAGAAAAAACCGTCAATCAAATCAAAGAAAAGCTTGATAAATACTAATGGACTCTTTACCATCGATTTCAATGGTAAAACAGTGGTTTACTGACTTTCGTTGTGGTTGCACAAGTACAAATGAAGCTGAACGTTTTGGACGGCCAATTGAGGTCAATACACCCGAAAATGTCGAAAAAATCCACGATATGTTGTTGGCCGATCGAAAAGTAAAAGAGCGTGAGATTGTTGATGCCATAGGCATTTCATATGGCAAAGTGGTTTTGATTATAAATGATCAGTTGGATTTATGAAAGATGTCTGCAAGATGAGTGCCACGTTTGCTCACAATCGACCACGAACGGAATCGTGTGACAGTTTAGTTTCCATGGCAAAAATTCATGAAGTAGACTACGAATTGCTCCCTAATTCGCCTTATTCTCCGGATTTAGCCACCAGTGACTATTTCCTCTTTCCAAACCTAAAGAAATGGCTCGGTGGAAAGAGATTTACCTCCTATGTCTTCCACAATCTATCGCACATTCAATCTCCGATCGGCAATTGTTTTGGGTGTAGAGACCAATATTGCTCAGCAGACTTCGTCCCAAAATCTGACTTAAACTCTGATGAGTAATATTGAATTTGACTGGTTCTTGTGTTAAGTTTTGTGCTTTGGTGTGTTCTGACATATATAGTAAAATTTTATGTCCAACATTTTTGTTGAACATTTTCTTGCCGTCCTCTCGATTTTTTAATAAAAGCGATCTTTCAAAACGCCAACACACAAATATTTCCTTTGTCTCCTCTACCAGATAATTTCTTTTCGTGTTGTACTGTGTTATTAGTACCTTCTGTATTTAAAATTCAATTCACCAATTGCTGCTATTTTATCAATTTGACCATCATAGATCACTTGTTGTGATTCAAATAAAATTAAATACCAGCGTATTTGTATTTGAAGTTGAGTGTTGATGGAAACTTAATAAAATGTTAATTGAGTGCAATAGAAAAAAAAAAATAATTGAATGCGAAAATAAAATTATAGTAATAATAATGTTAAGTGTTGATTTCATAATATTACAAGTGGATATTTGATAGACAGTAAAATTTATGACAACGGAACATAGAAATAAAATTAAGCAGTAAAATTTATTAAAAATCGGATGTTAGTATAAAAATTTATGTGTTATCGATGAAATGGCTTAATCAACAATATATCTTAGTTATTTTATATCTACTTAATGGTTTATCTTGATGACTTTCTAACAAAGTTGTTAATTAGAAATTCTGAAAAAAAAGTTTTTAACCTCTTATGCCGGCATATGTCTTTGATAATCGGCCAAATTACGTTTGTCGTATTTGTAGTCGAAATTTTCTACTACATACAAAATGGTTTTGCGTTAATTAAAAATTATAAAGAAATTAAATTCTGATTATATATCTTTTATAATTTGATTTTTATTTATGATAAATTCAGTGGTAAAATTTTTTAAAAGTTGTATTTTTTACGACTTTTCAGCAAATTCGACTTACTGTCGTCCAAATATGTTGGACGATTTTCTTTCAGCTATTAAAGTTTTCACTGTATATAGATGGATGACTACCGCCACTACAATAAAATCAAATATCTACGCTTTAAATCTATTACATGCACGTTTAAAACTTTTCCTATACTCGTTGTTCCACAGTTTTGTTCAAAAATTCAAAAGATTTCAGATACTAATTTATAATTTTTTTCTTTTGTTAATGTATATTTAAAATGCAAAATTAGTAAATTAGTTTTAAAATCCATTAAAATTTTTGTTTAACAAATAATATGATTTTGTTTTATGAGTCTTGGCATTTCCTTTGAAGTGAGATGTAACACAAACAGGTGTTTGTGACGTTGTTAATGTTGTTTCAAATTACATAAACACTGTGTATAGAAAGTATACGAATAGTGGAAAGTTAAAAAATTTCCAGGTCTTTCTCGATCCAAATATCTGTTAGTAGTAAATTATGAAAATTGCTTATATTTCAGCTAAACACTCCAGTATTTGTGAAAATTGGATCAGTTGATAGAATCAATTGCAACTGACTGTTAAAATAACTGCATTTGCAGTTTAAAAAGTATACACTATATTTTCATTTAAATCAAATGCAATATAGTCATTTTTGACTGTTAAAAATCAACTAAAGATACAAATACAAATATACTAAAATTTATAGTAAAAATCTGGTGAATTTTTTTTTATTTAATGTTTTTTTTTGTATTTAATGTTGTTAAAAACAATTAAAAATGTCACTCAAAATAGTTTATAGTTAAATTGACTTCAAATAAATGAAAAAAAAATCAATTAAAAGCCATTCTACTAACTTCTCATTTTAAATAAAATAACTTTGCATTTATTTTTAAGTCTTTGTAAATTAACTTCCAATATCCATAAATAATAAATGATTTTTCACTTATTTTAACTATTAAAAAACTAACCTCAAAACCATAAAAATATTTTTTTCTTTATTTATTTCTTTTAACTGTCAACTAATTAATTATAAAATCCGTAAAAAGTAATGATTTATGCCTTTAGTTTTATTTTAACTGTCATTATATTAACTGCAAAATCCGTAAAAATAAATGATTTTCCGTTTTTTTCGGTTTATTAAATGTCATAAAAATGTCTGTAAAAATAAAGAAATTTTAATAAATTTTGTTAATTTTAACTATCAGACAATTAACTACAAAAAATAAAAATTATTCTTTTATTAAAACTCTTTAAATGAAAATTTTAACTGTAACAGAAAATCCGTATTTATAGGTAAATTATTAATTAAATAAATGTAAAAAATGGTTAGAAAAATATATTCGTTTGTCTTTTAATAATTTGAAAACAAATATACGGATAACTTTTTAAATTAACTACAGTCAGTTACTGTAAATATATTCTGAGTGGTAGTTAATAAAAAACTACAAATGCAGCTTAATAACAACTACAAATTCCGTTGAATTTTCATACATTTTACATTTGAATTAAGCATTTTTCCCATTGCCAAAAATTTATCATATTGATAAAACTGCTTTGTAAATCATTTCTCATAAATTTCTTCAAGAACTTAATAACCAAGATGAAGTATGTATTTCATAATAATTTATGACCAATGTTTCATTTCATAAAAAATCTCAAAAAATCGGTTTAATCAGAAAAAAATTGGTAAAAACAAAAAAAAAACGTTAAAATTGAAAAAATAGGTAAAATTAAAAAAAAACTCAAACTAAAAAATAGGGAAATTGTTTAAGAATTCGTCAAAATGAAAAATATCAAGAAAACATAAAAAAATCACCAAAATTATAAAAAAAAATATCGGTACAATTAGAAATATCGCTGAAACTGAAAAATGAGTCAAAATTAAAAAAATAATAAATATTTGCTTTAATTAGAAAAATGGGAAAAAAAATAAAATTTAAAAAAATTCTATAGAATTGCAAAAAAAACTCAAATTAAAATAATCGTCAAGTTAAAAACAACAAATTAAAAAACACCGCTAAAATTAGAAAAAACAAAATAAATTTTAGAGACTAGTGTAAATTGAAAAATAGCCACGATAATAAATGTCGCTAAAACTAAAAACAAATCGCCAAAATTGAAAAAAATGCATAAAATTAGAAAAAAAAAAATGTTTGCTAAACTTGAAAAAAAACGCTTAATATTGAAAACCCGTTTAATATTGAAAACTAAACATCGCAGAAAGAAAAACAAACTAAGCATCGCAGAATATCGCTTTATCTTTAAAACTAAATGAGATTAATCAAAACCCACAACGTTTTGGCCAATTATTTAATTAAGACGATTTTTCTATTGAAACGATTTTTAATTCCAGCATTTGTTTTCCATTTCTATCGACTTTTTATTGTAGTTCTAGCGACATTTTACTAGGGGTATTTTTTTTAATTTTTTATTTTTTTGCAAACATTAGCAAGTTTTTTTTATTTTTTTTTTCGATTTTATATTAGCGATTTTTTAAATTTGCCGATTTTTTTTTAATTTAAGCGAATTTTTCTAATTAAAAAAATTTTTTTTTGGTTCTCGTTGCTGCGTTTTTTAATTTTTGACAATTTTTTGTATTTTTGGCGATTATTTTAAATCAAGGGTGTCCAAGCCCTTTGCGCTTGATGCTCATTTGTTTTTGTAAAAGCGCTTATCTATAGGCTGTGTGTTTTAATACACATAGAGTACACTAGCAATACGAAATACACAAACAACTTTGCCTTATTAGTTTTTTTGTCGTTCTTCACTGTATACACGCAAGTGCAAAGCAACAACACTTTTGTATGCTTTGCTGGTAAACATTGACGACAGCGGTCATCAATGTAGATTTTGTTTTTGTTTAACGTATGATATGAAATATTTTTTTTTTCTTTTTTTTGTATGTATTGGTTTTTACAATAAAAAATATTGAATAAAAATTTGTTATTCTTTAAATGTATTGGTGTTTACCAGAGAACTGCAAAATCAACTTTTTTCTTGATTTAATCATACACAAAAATTCTTGTTCACATTTAATAATTCAACAAAATACACTGTAGAATAAAATCAGCGTAATTCGAATCAGTTTGAATCATATGTCGATTATGTTTACTGCTAATTTAATCACTCAACAAAAAGTCAGCGTTGAATAAATCAGAAAAAACAACAAACAACGCGTATGAGTGTATTTCATAATTAAAACAAAATAGAAACACATTTCATAAATGATATTGTTTACATTAGGGTGGGACTTAAATCCGCTTTTTTAGAATTTTTATTAGTAATAAAAATATTATTCCTTGTGAAATATAAATATTTTTTGGAAATAAAATTCGATATCTCAGGCTTGCCTAATCCGGAAAAATTTAAATATTGTCTAAATTTTTTTTCATCTATTTTGATTGGAAAATTAGTAAATATTTAACTTTAACCGGATTGGGCGAGCCTGAGATGTCGACCTAAATTAAAAAAAAAAAAATTTCACAAAGAACAATATTTTTGGTATTCCTAATGAAAATTATAAAAAAACATATTTTAGACCCACCCTAATATACATATAACATTTATGAAATGTGTTTCTACAAAACCACCCCCTTTTTATAGATAAGAAACTATTTTGTTTTGATTATGATTACACTCATACACGTTGTTTGTTGTTTTTCTGATTTATTCTACATCAAAATAATTATTGTTGGCTCGAATGAACAGAATAAAATCAATGGTTTAACAACGACCGATGATTATAAATCAGTGACAAAACAATTTGCACGTTGTTTGATTGATTTAAAATCATCAACAAATATGTGTGTTGGAGTGTATTCAGCGTTTGAACGCAAACACATATTTATTCTTGTGTTGATTGCGTATGAACGTTTTGAAGTTCTCTGGTGTTTACTCTTCCATAAGGAACTTTTGGGCACCCCTGTTTTAAATTATAACAATTTTTTGTTTCATTTTATGGATTTTTTTCTTTCTCGACATTATTTTTTTAAATTTTATTGATTTGTTTAATGCCTGTAATTTTTTTCTATTTTTGGCTCCTTTTTCGGTTTTGCCGATTTTTTCAACTTTGGCATTTTTGTTAAAAAGAATTCTTTAAACCAGCGTTTTCGTTTTTGGCAATTATTTTTTCAAGTTTGTGAATTGTATAAAGTTTTGTTGATTTTTTTTTTAACTTAATTGAATTTTCAACTTAATTGCATTTTCTAAGAACCTAAGTAATTTTAATGATGAAAAGTACTCAAAATCTAAAATTTTTTTTTTTCAAAGAAAGGTCTTGGAATGAAAAATTTGTTTAGAATCTATATGAATTTTTATCTAAGAAACAGTTTGCAGAAGCAGAGAATTTTACTTTAAGGAAAAGTCCATAATATATAAAAATGGTTCTATCAGAAAAATCTAAAAATCTAGAATTTTTTATAAAAACCTTTTTGTGCAAAATAAATTTTTGGTTCTTATAAAAAATTATTTTAGTTAATAAATGGTATTAGAAGAATTATATTATCATTTTCTTTTCTATAAATTATTTTTTATTGCAAAGAAACCTGAAAATTTGTATAAGTAAATTATAGAGAATAAAAATTGAAAAAATTCCACAGAGCCAGCAGGATAGAACACTTAGTATTTTCGGTTGCCTCAACACAACCCTCTTTAAAACACAAAATAAAAAATTATTTTTTAATATTCTGAGTACTTTTTCCACCAATAAACATATTTCCAATTAATAAACATATTTTTTTTTTAAATAATATATTATTGTTTTTAGTGAAGAGAATTGAAAAATATAAAATCTTTTTGACAATGAATTTTTTCGACAATAAATTGTAGAAGAGTGACTGAACTGACACAATTTTTTATGAATACTGGACAGTATTTTGACAGTAAATGTCAAAGTCATGTTTAATTTAATTTATAATTATTAATTAATTGTTGTGAGTATTTTATAGTTCCATAATTATCATATATTTTGAATAGTCACAATTTTACCACAGTTGGGTTACAGCCAATCATGTTATAAAATAGAAAGTGGCAATCATGAATAATGATGGTAGCGATCATATTAATGGTTAGAACCTATTTATAACTTGATTATGACAACCATACCCGAATTCAGTAAACATAATATTGTAGTAGTGATAATGTTGCAGCCTAGTTTTTTCTCTGCGTGGGTAAGTTTTGTCTTATATGAACAAAAAGTCCTATCTGAGTATCCTTTAGTCTAAGGGATAAAAAAAGAAGCCTTAGAAAATTTCATACAAACAAATTATTTGTTTTTAATTTCATAGTCAAGTGGCCTTTGAAACTATAATGACCTGGAGGAATAATAATAATTTTAAATATTTTTCAAACGATTTTCAATTAATTTATCTTGGTGGGAAAGATAATTAAGTCAACACTGAAAAAAAGACATGAACTAAAATATAATCAAAAATTTCCTTCAAAATAGTTTATAAATTATCCTCAATTTAAGTAAAATTTTATTAAAACTTAGAAAATTTTTCTTAAAAAGAATAAAAATTCCTAAGTTTGAGGAAAAACGAAATAGTTAATATTTTTCCTAAGTAATATTTCTTGATTTTAGGAAAAAACAAGTCAATTAAATAAAAATGTATTAATTTTAAGAAAAAACATCTTAGTTTTAAGAAATTTGTATACTTAAATGTAATAAAATTAAGTTTAGTTAAAAAAAAAATTAAGGACATAATTTACTCCCATTTAGTTCAAAAAAATGTGTCTAACTTAAATCGAGAAAGTACTTGAACTTAATGTGTGTTAATTTTTTGTCCGCGAGTAGTAAAATTAACGCCATTTCCAAATTCAGTTTTTAAGTATACCACTTTCTAATTTTTAAGAATTGTTTTCTAAAAATGAGTTCAGACAATTAAAAACAAAAAGTAATAAATATTTTTCTATGTAATAATAAAAATTTACGTGATTTTAGAAACTGATAAACTATTTCATGCAACTTAGTTCAGATGTATTTAATAACATATTTTTTTTTCAAGTGAAAGTTTTCTAATTTTTAAAAAATAATAAGATTTGGTATAGGATTTTTTTTTGTTGGAAAACGTTTAAATTATTTTTAATATTCTATTCCAAAAAACAATCAATTAAAAACAAACCAGTTAGTTTTACTACTTTTCAAGAAATAATATTATTAAATAAAAGAAATTAATTTTTATTTCGTGATCGTGCGTGATCAAAAATCTCTCACGTGCCCATTTCTAATCTTAACAGTATTAAATATTGAACTTAAAGTATCTTAAAATATTTTTTAAAATTTTTTTAACAAAGGGTAAAAAATTTCGAATTTGCGCTTTTATGTGCTTATTAAACTTTTATCTATCGAACTATTTTTTTCACTTAATAATAAAAAAGTTTTAATTTGAATATGGGTATTTTCACAGAAAGGTCAACCGCTACCAAAATATTAAAGTTGAAGAAAAAAGACTTTTCTGAGAAAATTTAGTTGGTAAATGCATTGGATTTTAAGGATATACCTAATTAAATACATATTACCATTTGTAATTTAAGAAAAGTGGTCTGCAAAGAGCAGCTTTGCTTTTTTTGGTTTTAGCGTTTTTAATTGACATTTTTCCTTGAGTTATTTCTAAGTGTTACATATCATGTCGATTGCACTCTTCTTATAGACTAAATATACCAACAATAAATATTTAAAAACACCACAGTAGAGATCAAGCAAACTCCGAATAACGGTATAATTCAAAGATTCTTTGTACTACATTCCTCTATCCCGTTCGCGACCGAAAATAAGCATTTGTGTTTAGTTCTCCGTGAACGTTGATCGGAATAGTTTGATATTTACAATTCAAAACAAAATAACCGAGATCATTTAAAAAAACCAAACCTTTAAACCTAAAACAAAATTTTAAACCTAAAAAATGCCTTTGGAGTCATTGTCCCGTTCGCGATGTCACGTTCGCGATTCTAAAAAAAATAATAATAAGGATAATAAAAAAAAATAAAATGCTAAATAAAATCTTTATATCTCTGCTTTAGTTAAAAAATAATCTCCATTTAATAAACTGACGAAATTCGCAGAGTTTCAAACAAAACCACACACCGAAAAAAAATGACTTACATTTTTTGTCCCGTTCGCGATCGCAAGTTTATCCAAAATATTTGGAGAACGTTCATATTTTATAATTTTCTTTTTGTTCTCAAGAATTGTTCTACTAAAATGCTATTAAATATTTATAAAAAGTTAAAAAAAAATTTGAGTTTTCATATTTTTTTTCAAGTTGAGTGCGTACGAATGTCCCGTTCGCGATCCTGGAAATGCCCATATGTCAAATATAGTTTAAGCTAAAAATCCCATAAAATAAACTTATGACTTTTCCGTTTTCCAATAATAACAAGAAATCAAACTGTGATATTTTGTTTTTTTGCAACAATTTCCTTAAATTAGTTAATTTAAGAAGACAAAGGTCCCCCAGTGTTCCTTAGCCATAGATGCCGTGTGTCACTTAGGGCGCCCGTTTTTGTAGTTCTTTCAAGCAGAACCAATAATTAACTACGAAAAGGATCTGACTTTGTCACAATTTATTCACGATATCCTGCAGTACATTTTTTTTTTTAATTTGTTTACCTTTTTGCTAATAAAATTTAATTTAAATTTTAAATACATGAAATTAGTATAAATCAATTTAGTTTAAAACAAAATTGTATAGCAAAAAGCTTGTTAAGAGTAGTGTCCTCACAATGCAGAAGTCCTTCGAAAGCGGAAAAATACCTACTCAATGAGTGTAAAGTACATACTTTAAAATATATGGTAAACTATATTACCTTTACCATAGAAGCAGGATAAGGATAATTTTCACTTAAAAGAAGTGCTATTTAACTTGTTGTTAAAAAATATTTTCTTATTTTTAAAGAGTTAAGTCCTAGTTTTAAAAAAAAAAATTATCTAATGAATTTAAAAAAATAAAATTTGTCCTAAAACAAAGGAAACATTTCCTAATTTTAGATGATGTATGATTAATGCGCATATCTGTACTGTTTTTCGCAGTATTATACTGTTTTTCGACATCAAAAACTGCGTACTGCTTTTCTTCCTCAAAATACTGTTTTTCGATACATAATAGAAATAAAAAGGGCGAACAGCGAATTCATGCAATAATATTGTTTACTGCAATATTCACCAATGTTTTCGCGCCGCACGCCCAACAATTGCTTAAAGAAGATTTAAAACTGTAGTAATGTGTCAATCTACACAGAGGCATCAAACCAAGGGAATATCAAACTTTTTCCTGTGCTCGTTCGATATTTTGTCCCTACTGTCGGAGTACGCGTTAAAGTTTTGAATTTAACCGAAGAAGCTGGTGAAAATAGCACCTTAATATCCGATCTAATAACGTCTACTGCCAGTGACTACGATCTGAGGAAGAAAATCGTCTGCTTCTGTGGCGATAATGCAAAAGTTAATTTTGGTGGAAAAACTCGTGGCGGAAAGCAAAATGTTTATCACCGATTGAAACAGTGGCTTCCACATTTGGTCGGCATCGGCTATGCCGCTCACATAACACACAATGCATTGAAATTCGCATGTGATGAAATACCATTCGACGTAGAATAGGTTGTTGTTAAAACATATTCTCACTTCTACCTTAACTGTACGCATGACAACATTGAAAGCTTTTTGTGAAGAAGCAGAAGTGGAACATAACAGGCTGATCGGATATGCAAAAACACGATTTTTGGCTCAAGCTTAAAATACTCTACGATGCTCTTCAAATGTATTTTCTTGGACTTGAAAGAGGAGAAAAAAAGTTGAAGGATTTTTTCAGTGAAGTATCATCACAATTTTGGTTGCTATTCGTTCAAGAGCAGGTAAAAAATTTCATTGTTGGTGCCAATTCAATTTCTCTAATTATATAGAATTTTCCTCTTCTATTTCTAATTTATTTTTATTTCATCAGGCTGAATTATTCGGGAACTATGTGCTGAAAATTGAAGGTGATGATGTCACTGCAATCGTAGTTGCACACTGTTTTAATGAGCTCAAAGAAACACTAAAAATGCGTCAAGAGGATGATTTTTTATCGCCAGCTGTACTAGCAGAAAAGCAAAAACTTTTTGACAATGGATACAATTCGATTGAGATGGCTCCTACTTACATTTATGGACAGCAGCGTTCGAGCCACTCAAACTTTTTGCGTGGGCAATATTGCAAGAAACACCAACATGGAATGAAGTCGAAGCCGTTATGGACAAGTTGAGCGAATACAATTTGTACAATGCCAATGAAAATGCGGTAAATTTGCACACCCAATTTCAATATATCAAAAACTATTGTACGAGCGACAAAATTATGCAATGTTTCGATTGTGGATCGGTGGGTGGAGATATTTATTCATCTCAATAACGCCGATTGCGAATTCAAAGAAATGGCCACGACCGTTAAATATATTTTATGTTTGCTAGGAACTTCAGCATCAGTGGAACGAATCTTCTCTGCACTGAACAAAACTTGGACGTCACACAAAACCCGATTAGATGTGCAAACATTGAAGGCGATTCTGGCCGTCAAATGTAATTTGAAGTACAAATGCGTTGATTTCTATAATTACCTCAAAACAAAGCCGGCATTGCTTATTCAAATTGCTTCAAACGACAAATACAAAACAACCACAAAAGCTGATTTTGATGGAAATTATTGTTAATTTTTTTTTTACATTGAATAAAATATATACTGCGAAAAGTACTGTTTTCCAAATCGATTTACTGCTTTTTTAAAAAATTTCAGTGAAATGTACTGTTTTTGGTCCAATAAAATATACGAGCGTTATGTATGAACTAATGAGGAGGAAATTTTACTGTTTTCTAATAAAAATTTACTTCTCAGTAGTAAAATTTCTCTATAATTTAGAAATTTTGACCAAATTTTAAGTAAAATTTGTTTCTTAATTTCAAGGAAAATTTTATTAAATATTGATAAAAAGCTTCTTTGGCGCCGTTTTAATTTCAATTTTTCCTCTAAATAAATTAATTTTTCTAAATACTAGTTCATTTTTTTTTTGAGTGTAGTTAATTAGCAAAATAATAATTCCTAAATTATATGTTTCACACATGTAAATGTAGTCTGCATTTTAACAAAGAAAACATGGCATATTTCAAAAATAAACCATGGACAAATTCCAAAGATGTAACACATTTAACTCTAATATATATTCAAATATATGCAAAATATTCAAAGCATGCAATTCAACTGTAAAATCTATTAACTTTTGGTTTATAGTGTAATATCTGTCCGTCTATCTACATATACAACTAATTTGTTCATATTCATACCACATTTGTACATATTTATTTGGTATTTATTTCATTAATTTGTATTCATTTAAAAGTTGTTTTGGTATTTAATTGTGTAATATTTCTTTTTTTTTCTCTCTCTCTCTTTTGTTGTTTTTATTTTCCTTCTATTGCTGCAACAAATGCTGTATTGCATTTTGTAAAGAAATGTTAATTTATTTATTTGTAGTTGTTAATGTTTATTATTTTTTTTTTTATTTTTGATGTAAGAAGATGTTTAGCATATAAATGAAGTGTTAGCAGTCAATTGAATAAAGTAAAGGGTGTCCCAAGAAGAACGCAATTTTTAAATTTTAAATAAAACACAGATATTTAAAAAAAAATCGTGAAACTTTATTATATCGTAAAGTAGACAGAATGAGGTTATGTATGGAACAATATATCGTGCAGATGGCCGCCGTGGCTTTGCTGGCATGCACGCGATCTTTTAATGAAATTTTCAATCACCGTTTTGCATGAATGCTGCGGTATTTCATTAATGCAGCGTCCAATTTCCTCTTTTAAGGCTTGAGTCGTCGTCGGCTTATTCGCGTAAACCATCGACTTCAAAAAACCCCAAAGAAAAAATCTAATGGTGTTAAATCGCACGATCTAGGCGGCCAATTCTGATCTCCAAAACGCGAAATAACACGACCGGGAAATGACTGATGCAGCAATTGAATTGTTTCTCTGGCTGTATGACATGTGGCGCCGTCTTGTTGGAACCACATGCCCTCCACATTCATTTCTTCAATTCTAGGCAAGAAAAAACTGGTTATCATTTCACGATACCGAACACCATTGACTGTTTGCGCTTGACCTGCCTCATTTTCATAAAAAAAAGGTCCAATGATCCCTCCAGCCCAAAAACCACACCACACAGTGACACGTTGAGGATGCATTTGCTTCTCATGAATCACTCGAGGATTTTCCTCACCCCAAATGCGACAATTCTGCCTATTGACGAAGCCATCAAGATGAAAATGGGCCTCGTCACTTTTCGGCAAAATCAGCATTTTCATGTTGTCTCTCCAATACCCAATTAACGAACTCCCTTCGCTGTCCATGGTCAGCTGGCTTCAGTTCCTGAGTCAATTGAACTTTGTATGCATGAAGATGCAAATCTTTCGTCAAAATTCGCTGCAAAGTGGATTTGGAGACACCAATTTGCTGAGCTCGGTGTCGAATTGAGGTGGATGGAGTTTGAGCGACATCATCACGTACAGCTGCGACATTTTCGGTCGATCGACCTGGTCGATGGCGCGTTGTTGTCTTTACATCACTAACAGACCCAGTTTCGGCAAATTTATCCATTAATCTCTTTACAGTTGAATCTTTTGGAGCATTATTGTGACCCCAAATTGATCGCAATTTGCGAACTGTAGCCGCAAAACTTTCACCATTTTGGTAAAACAATTTCACAATGAGAATGCGTTGTTCATTCGTGTAGCGCTCCATTTTTACTAACCTCGTACCTTCTACTAGCAAACAATAACAATTGTTCAAATGTCAAACAATGACACTTCGAATGTTGCCAGATTTAAAAATTGCGTTCTTCTTGGGACACCCTTTATAAAATATGTTTTCAGTTTATATATAAATTACTAACAAACTAAATAAATACGTTTAAGTATATGGTGTAAATATTTTAATTGGGTCGTATTATAAAATAATAAATAATTACAAACAAATAAAATGATGATGATGATGATGATTTATATAAGGGAACTAGTTTTTGTTTTTATTAAAAATGTGATTGATGTATTGAAAACTTGAAAGGAAATACATATTACAATCTTATATAACTTTTTTTTTGTCACTTCTAAATTGATGACATGTTTACAAATGTTACAGATAACTAATTCAAAACACTTATTAAGTAAATTGAATGTTAATAATAAATGTATACAATGTTTTATTTAGGGCGTTATTGTATTTAGTTTACATTGTTTCAATTTATAAATGTTAATATTTGTTCTACTTATATGGAAATAGGTTGTATCATAATCATTTGATAACATTTTACATTTCTTACAAGGTAACTTAAGAAGATTAGTTAAGTAATTGACATACAAAGATTGTAATGAACGAATTGTCAATGTTACCGTTAATGTGTTTTGTCAAATGTATGGTCTTCTGATGATAGCTATTCTTATAGATTGTAAACAGTAAAAATTGAAAATCAAAAAAATCCCTTAATGACGGAACTTGCTCAAAATTTGATAGTAGCACAGCAAAAATGAAGCTGCCATAGAAGCAATAAAAGCATCACTACTATGGCAAAGGCATCACTTCTTTTCTGATGGTTTCATCGATGAATTTAACATTTGCGTATCATAGGATGGAAGTATTCAAATGTAGATACTAGCATTACTCATACTTTACTCTAAGGAAGCAATGATAATACAATGATTAGATATTCTGATGCATGAGTGGAAAATGTTCATATACATTGTAATATATAAGCTTTGATGAAAATTTAATTCATAAGAATGCTGAAAAATAAGTTTAAAGAAGCGAAATTTATGCATTGATATACAAATATTCTTTATTAAAACAAATAAATAATTCTGCATTAGTGAAAAAGCATATTTGAAACATTTTTTAAAAATTTTTATGATTTTTAGACAAATTTTAAAATATTTTTGGATAATTTAAAAACTGGTTGTACAATTTTAAAACATTTTTAGACAATTTTAAAATATTTTTGAACAATTTTAAATAATTTTTGCACAATTTTAAAACATTTTTGGGCAATTTGAAATAATTTTTACACAATTTTAAAATTATTTTTATAAATTCTGAATTAAAACTGGAAATAGTGTAGTGTTAAATAATAAACATAATGCAAAAATGCACAGATTGCGTCGTCATAAATATTTAAGGCTGAAAAAATACAAATGACAGGCCAGCTAGTTTCAATTAAAGGTTAAAAAGAAATCTCTTTTTCTTGATTTTTCAAAACTTTTATTAAAATTGCAAAACCGCATAAATTCTTACCCTCATGAAATTTTAAACTAAAATATAAAAAATGATTTAATAAAAAAATTAAAAAAGTTCATAAGAACTATTTTCTCAATTTGAATCAATGCTTTAGATTAAAAAAAATATACGATATACTATAACTTATGCTTTAGAAGTAATGAAGAGTGATTTTTTAAGATATGCATCGGGTTTATATCCAGATCACTGCATTTGAAATATGAACACATGAATTCTTTTGGAAGTGCCTTAGAATAACACCAAAAAATCATAAAAGAATGTCAACTGAAGTTATGGAAGCAATGAAAGAAGTTATAGTCACAGAATGACTACCATTTTTTTTTTTTGCTGGGTATATTTTCGGAAATTTTTCTGATAGAAACTTTCTAAGGAAACTTTCTTTAAAGTAAAATTTTCAGATTCGTATATTCTTAAAAAAACTTAGATTCTAAGTCCTTTCTTTGAATAAAATATTTTTAAATTTTGAGGACTTTTTATTATGAAAAATTTCTTAAGATTCTAAGGACTTTTTCTAATAGATATATTCTTAGATTCTAAGGATATTTGCGAAAAGAAGAATTCTCAAACTCGGAGGGCTATATAAAAAAAAAATTTAAAAATGTTTTTCGAATCTAAGAATTTTTCTATTAGAAAAATTCCATGGAATATATGGTTTTTTTATTATTAAAAGTCCTAAGAATTTAATTTTTTTTAAGTTATTTTCTTTTAAAATGTTCACAGAATCAAAGAACTTTTTTTGAAAAAGTCCTTAATATCAAATTTTTTCTTTTGGTAAAACAGTTCTAAAAGAAATAATCTTAAATTTAAAGAACTTTTCCATAGTTTCTTTTCAAAAAAAACAAATATTGATATTTATTTATTTATTTCAGTCTATGGAACCAAAAAAAGTTTTGAATCATATTATAACTGTAGGGAATATATTATGGTAAAATTATGGTTATATTATTATCATATGACAACTACATTATAGTGGAATATGATTGCAACAACCATGTTTTTCCTCCGTGTACCGTTCCCTTTTTTAAACAATAACAATTAAAAATAATGAAAAAATCCCAGCACTCTTTGCAACATGCGATGCGATTTTAGCTAAATAGAACACAAATTCGAAGAACGGTACTTATTTTTTAGCAAGTGAAAGTACCTTGGAACTCACCCATAGATCTTAATGAAATTTAGATTTGCAATAGAGAGAATAGGTTATGTATATGCATGGAATGCCCAATCATATTTATGGGGGATAAAAATGAGTTTCAAAATCAATAGGCAGTTTAAAATCCATATACCGGTAGTTTTGAAAACGCACTCAAAATATCTTTACTGTAACTGACTGTAGTTTATTTTAAAAAAGTGTTATCCGTACATTTGTTTTTAAATGATTAAATAGTTAAAATACAAAGAATTTTATATTTCAACTATTTTTTGAAATTTATTTTTAAAATAAATAACGGTTAATATTTTAATTTCACATGTTTTGTTAAGAAAATAGTTTTATTTTTTTATTTGATAGTTAAAATAATAAAATTAAATGAAAGGGCGTTTGTACTCAATCAGTTGACAGTTATCATAAGCAAATAAAGAAATTATCATTTATTTTTACGGATTTGTGGTTAATTTGTTAACAGTTAAAATAAATGAAAAATAATTTATTTTTTTACAGATATTGTAAGTTATTTTTTTTAATATATAAAAATAAATGATAAGCGAAAATGAAAAGTTAGTATACCCGTTTCAGATTTTTTATTTATTTTTAATTGCTTTTTCAGTTAATTTAAACCATAAACTATTTTAAGTGTGATTTATTTTTTCTACGGATTTTCCTCGTTATATAAATTTAATTTCAAGTTTTAGATTTTTAGTTTATAGAGTTTGTACAAGCCATTAAAAATGCACTTTTCGTCTTTTTAATGCAATTTTTTACCACACTGTAATTGAAAAATTCCAAACGGCCCATATTTCAGAGTAAACAAATTTTAAATATTAAATTTTTGGGACAAAGGTTTTTGGGCAGGTTTTTCCTTTTTTTATTTTATTAAAATGAATTAAAATTTCAAATTTTGGGTAAAAACGAAATAGTTCATATACTCAAAAGTAGTTCATAAATTTTCTAATTAATATTTCTTGATCTTAGGAAAAAAACAAGTATATAAAATAAAAATTTATTAATTTTTAAGAAAAACATCTTATTTTTAAGAAATTTGCACACTTAAATATAATTATTTATTTATTTATTTATTTATTTATTAATTAATTTATTTATTTATTTATTCATTTATTTATTTATTTATTTATTTATTTATTTATTTATTTATTTATTAATTTATTTATTTATTTATTTATTTATTTATTTATTTATTTATTTATTTATTTATTTATTTATTTATTTATTTATTTATTTGTTTATTTATTTATTAATTTATTTATTTATTTATTTATTTATTTTATTTATTAATCATATAATTACAAATTATATGTTAATACCCTAACCGAGCACTAGCAACAAAGGCCTTCGGCTCGTTGTAGCGAAAACAGACCAGAGCCTCTGGTGGGAATTGAACCCACGACCTCCGCACTGATAAGCTAGCACGCTACCAACTAGCCTACCGGGGCGCTCATTGAATATAATTAATTAATTAATTTAGTTAAAAAAGGTGTCTAACTTAAAATGAGAAAGTACTTGAAATTTATGTGTGTTAATTTTTTTTCGCAAGTAGTAAAATTAACTAAATTTTAGAAAGCTATTCCTAAATTCTACCACTAAAAGTCTACCACTTTCTAGAATTGTTTTCTAAAAATTAGTTCGGGCAATTAAAAACAAAAAGTAAAAAAATTTTTCGTGTGTAATAATAAAAATTTATTTGATTATAGAAATTGATGAACTATTTCTAGGGAAAATTTTCATGCAACTTAGTTTAGATAAATTTTAAAAATTTTAATAAAATATTTTATTTTTTCAGTTAAAAGTTTACTGAAAAATTTCATAAGATAAATTAAAAAAAAACTTGAGTAAATTTATGTTAAATCGAGGAAAAATTAAGTTTTTGTTTGAAAACGTTTATCTTATTTTCAATATTTGAAAAAAAATTAAAAACAAACTAGTTAGATTTCTTAATTTTGAAGAAAAAATATTTTTAAATGAAACAAATTAAAATAATTATTAAAAAAATTAGCGTGCATGATTGTAATTATCATGCATGATTGTAATTTTTGATTCGTGAGCGTGAGTCGCTCACATGACCATATCTTATCTTAACAGTCTTTAATATTGAACTTTAAGTAGCTTAAAATATATTTAAACATTTTGTAGGCATAAGGAAAAAATGTTCGAATTTGCGCTTTTATGTATTGTAAAAATTTTGTTTGCTGACTACAATACAAAATATCGCAAGCACATTTTATACAAGGTGGCGCAAAAGTAATCCTCCTATCAGAAAATGCTAAAAATTTTGCGATTGGCCCCTAATGTCAGTTCTGTTTTAACATTTGCGTAGTAAACACATGCAAAATACACGTTAATAAACAATGTTACGCTACACTGATCCAGAACGCGGAATATTGGTGACTTTATTTAAGCAATAATGAAGATGATTTTTCATCAAAAATAATCATGAGTGATGAGGCCCATTTCCATCTTAGCATGTACGTAAATAAGCAAAATTTACGCTTCTGGGGCACTGAAAATCCGCGTGTAAACCACGAAGAGCCATTACACCCGCTCAAAGTCACTGTATGGTGTGCTGTTTTCGCTGGAGGAGTCATCGGACCTTTTTTCTTCGAAGACGTCGCGGGCGAAACGGTTACTGTGAATGGTGAACGCTACAGAGCAATGATCAACAAGTTCTTTTTGCCGCAACTTGATGAATTGGGATTGGAAAACATGTGGTTCCAACAGGACGGTGCAACGCCACACACTGCACGTGCCACAGCCGATATGCTGAAGGATGCATTTCCCGCGCGCCTAATCTCCCGTTTTGGCGATTTGCACTGGCCAGCAAGATCGCCTGATTTGACCGCTCCAGACTTCTTTTGGTGGGGCTTTTTGAAGTCGCGGGCTTATGTCAACAAGCCTCAGACTCTTGCAGCTCTTAAAGACAATATCCGTCAAGAATGTGAGGACCTATCGCCGGAAGTTTTGGCCAAAGTGATGGAAAATGCCATAAAAAGGGCTCAAATGACAATCAACTGTGGCGGCGGCCATTTACATGACATCATATTCTCGACTTGATGTAAAAAAAATTAAAAGACCAAATAAAAATAATCCACAAGAAGAATCAAAGTTTTTCATTTTTTTTTTTTTTAATTAAGCCAAAAACATCGGAAGGTTATTTTTGCTCTACCCTGTACATTACAGCTTAATGGCTTTCCTATAATTTACTTTGCGCCTATTAAACTTTATATTAATCGAAGTAAGTGCCTTTTTTCCATTTTATAATACAAAAAATTTAAATTTGTATATGTCAAAGAAAGTTTAAGCTTAAAATCCCATAAAATAAACTTATGACATTTTTCAATTTTGTATTTTTGCAACAATTTCCTTAAAATAATTTATTTAAGAAGACAAGGGACCCCAAGTGTTCCTTAGCCAAAGATGCCTTGTGTCACTTAGGACGTCACTTTTTGTAGATCTCTCGAGGATAAACATTAATTAACTACGAAAAGGATGTGACTTTGTCACAATTTATTATGTTTCAGGATATCCTGCAGTACCTTTTTTTTTATTTGTTTACCTTTTTGCTCTAATGAAATTTAATTTATATTTTAAACACATGAGTTTAGTATAATTGAATTTAATTTAATTTAAAGATAAAAATGTATAGCAAAATGCTTGTTAAAAGTATTGTTATCGCAAGGCCGAAGACCTTCGGAAGTGAGAAAATACTTACACAATAAGTGTAAAGTTCTTTAAAGTATAGAAACAGTTTCATATTTATTAGAAAATTTTTAGCAAATTTAAGCATAATTTTCAATTAAACGAAGTGCTATTTAATTTGATGTTAGAAAATATTTTCTTATTTTTAGGGAGTTAATTCCAAGTTTTTAGTTAAAAAAAAATTATCTAATGAACTTGAATAAAATAACATTTTTCTTAAAATCAAGGAAACATTTCCTAGTAACAGTAAAATTTATGATAATATATGAACTAATTAGAAGGAAATTTTGATATGTTTTCTAATAAAAATTTAGTTCTCAATAGTAAATTTTTTCTATAATTTAAAAATTTTTAAGTAAAATTTGTTTCTTAATTTCAAGGAAAATATTTTGGTAAAAAATTTCAGTTTTTCCTTCAAATAAGTTAAGTTTTCAAAATTCTAGTTAATTCTTTTTTTGATCCGCCATTCTAATTTTTTTTAATTCTAATTTCAGATTCGTGATAAAAAGCCTTCAAAACTTTCAATGTGATTATTTCTTTTTCATCCTCCAGCTAATTTTATTGCTTTTTCAATCGGCTCGATCCACTGTGCGACATCCTGTTTTAATATAAGGAAAATTACAGTATGTTAAAATTGTTCATCTTGGATATGAAAGTCCTTTGGCATATTTAAGCAGAAACTGACTAATGACTCTGATTAAATCAAGTCAATAATATTTTTTTATTCGCGAGTCAAAAAGAATATTGTGGATTTTGCAAATAAATTGCATTGAGTCGGTGTAACCAAAAGTTGATTAAATTATACTCCACCACCACCCATGGTCTTTAAAATTTAGACCATATTCTAGAACTTCAAATTTTTCAAAAAAATAAACTCCAACTAAAATCCTGTGTTGCCGATCTTCATTATAAAATTTTTCATTTATGTCAAATAATAAATATTATTAAATTGATAACTTTTTAATAGAAACATTTTAGTATATTTTGTGTAAACTCTATACAAAGTTGTGCCCAGCCCAAACAGACGATTAATGTAAATTTGTATAAAATTTATGTAATAAAACATTTACAATTTCCTGTACTACCAATTATGGCAGCTACTGTTTTCTTCCTCTTTTTCTTTATTATTTGTACTAAAAGACAACCACTGTGTTTAAAATAGTCATGTAATAAAAAAAAAAAAAATAATAATAATCGCACTAATCAAAAGCACGCGACTTTTTCATAATATTGGAGACCTTAAAAAAAGACAAAAATAAAAACTGCATATAAACAGACATTTCTCTCACATTTAATTTGCTACAAGAAAACAATGCAATGACAAAGAGTTGGTAGACACATATTCACTTCAAACAGCTCCAACAATTAGTATGCTCCCCAATTTGCTCTTACGACAGTGATGTCAAGTTCTTTATGCAACAAAAAAAAAAAAAAAGAAAAAAAAGGTTTTTAAATCTTAAAACAATTTCCAACGAATGGAGTAGAAAAATTCTTTTGATTGATTGAATAAGTTTTTATTTTATTAAAATAATATTAAATCCATTGTATTTGTATGTTTTGAATTTTTTTATAACAAACAAATTAATTGATTCAGTTATAAAAATTCATTTTACCTAGAAACGGTTCATCATAAAACTAATTATTTAATCGCATCAAAATTGATTCAATGGAAATTAAACAAAATCATATCTCACTTTGATTTATTGTGATAATGAATTATTCACAGATTCATAAAAAAGATTTGGCTACTATTGTTAAAGAGGAGGAACCTTCTCACCAATTTTCCTTAAGGTCACTGGTTTGGACAGGCCGTTAAGAGGGTGACCTTTTCCTTTATGCCCCTTCCCATAGGAATTTCTAAAAATCCCACTTGGGTGATTGTCTAAGCCGGAGAAGTAACCTATGTACAAAATTTAAACTTCCTAGCTCCAGCGGTTATGGTAGGCCGTCAAGGGGGAGAATTTTCCCCTTTTTTACTTCTCCCCGTAGGCTCTTCCAAAAATATCATCTAAGCTGATATCTACACCGGAGTAGGAAACTTTATACAAAATATCAACTTTCTGGCTCAAGAGATTTTGGGCAGATACTCTTTTCGTGGGAGACCTTTTGCCTCATCCCGTAGGAACTTACAAAAATATCATCCGAGTAGTTGTCTGCGCCGGTACCTATGTAACAAATTTCTAGCTTAAACAGTTTTGGCAGCCCGTCAAGGGGGAAAATTTGTTTGCCCTCCCTGGAGGAGGAACCTTCATACCAAAATTCAACTTCCAAGCTTTAGCGTTTTGAGCAGGCCGTAAAGGTGGAAACTGTTCGCCCTTTAAGCCCTCATTCTTAATAGGTCCCTGTCGAAAATTCTAAAATATACCTTATCCCTGATTAAGCCCGTACTGCAGGCAACGCATATTTTAAATTGCAGGTTCCTAGCTAAAGGCATTTGGGCAGGCCGTCAAAGGGGATTTTTTACCCTTTTTCGAAACTTCCCGACGGAATCTCAAAAGAAAAACCGCGCAGGAGGAACCTGGAAACCAAATTTCAGCACCATAGCTGCATCGGTGAAAAAAATGGCTCCGTGGAAAGAGATGTAGCTCATTGAACGAAAAAATACAATACCTATTTTAAGCACCTGATGAATTCGTAGTATTTGTAAGGGACACAAAAAATTAAAGAAATGTAGGACAAAATCTATTGTGGTTTTAAGAGACTATAATGAGAATTTAAATTTACTTTTGCTCAAAAAAAAAACAGTCTAATTCTAAAATTCCCGAATTTATTAATCCATCGTATCAAAGCGACTGACGATACGACGCAGATTAATAAGTCCGTGACTTTTCGAACTTCCCTCGTAGTTATATGAAATGCAACACTGCTCCCATCAAGTACCACCTTTCGATAGACTACTGTCAAATTTTGCGTTTAACAGCTGTTCAAAACATACAACCTCGTGGTTTTTTTTTAAATAGAAAAAAGTGAATATCGAGTGCTCATTCAACTTTATTTTATGCGAAAAAAACGTCCACCAAACCAATGAAAAGCTTGGTAAGTACTATGGGGACTCTGCACCATCGATTTCAATGGTAAAAAAGTGGTTTACTTACTTTCGTTGTAGCCTTACAAGCACGGAAGATGCCGAACGTTTTGGACGCCCAGTTAAGGTCTCTACACCCAAAACAATTGAAAAAATTCACGACCGAACGGAGATTGAATGTGCGATAGAATGTGGAAGACAGACAGACATCTCACATGGCTCAGTGGTTTCAATTTTGAACGATCACTAGGGTATGTGAAAGTTTTTTGCAAGATGGCTGCCGCGTTTGCTCACAATCGACTACCAACGGAATCGTGTGACAGCTTAGTTTCCATGGCAAAAATCCATAAAGTAGACTACGAATTGCCCCCTCATTCACCTTATCCTCCGGATTTAGCCCAGTGACTATTTCCTTATTCCAAACTTTAAGAAATGGCTCGGTGGAAAGAGATTTAGATCCAACGATGAAATTATTGATCTAACAAATGCCTATTTTATGGACCTCGAAAAATCTTGCTGTTAAACGCAAAGTAAATGATGGAACTTGCTCAAATTTGACAGTAGTCTATTAACAGGGGGTACTTGATGCATTTCATATAACTACGAGGGAAGTTCGAAAAGTCACGGACTCAATGATCCGCCCTCGTAGTAGAGACCATTCAAACTTGTACGAACTTTATTTATTTAAGAACTGCTTAAAACCTTCCTTATTGCTTAAATTATATTACCAAAGATTTTTGAAAAGAAAGTATGAAGCAATCATCGCTTAATTAAGAGCCGAAACAACTAAATGAACCTCACTGGCCCCAAAATAGTACTTATGAGAATGTGTGTTTTTTTAAGTGTGCATGTGTAGTTAGTACGTTATTATTTGTGTAACTGTATTTGTGTTTGTACATATTTTTTTCTGATTTGTAGGGGCTCTTACACCAGATAGAAGAAATATAAATTTATTTTTTTTACTTTCAGTTGTTAGCTGTGCGCCTAATCATTAATATCATGTAGAGGGACCTGCTCAATAATTTTTGTTGTCTTTTTCAAACATTGTTTGTTGCTTGTGCAATAATAAAGGGGAACCTACTGTTGCTTACTAAATAAGTAAATATAAAAAAATCTAAAAGTGAGTAAAATAATTTTAAAATAAAATGTGTTGCCTGTGGCTTTTGTTATTGTGGTAGGTTCCCCCAACTTTTGTTGGTTTTGTTTGTAGGGGAATTTTATTTCATTGATGATGGATGATGATGCTGTAAAAAATTTTATATTTTATAAAATGTTTGAAGTAAAAAATGTTTAAGTAGGAGAAATTTGTTACAAACATGAATTGTGTAGGGGAAAATGCAACATTAGTTGCATTTTTGATGCTTCCAAAAAAATGTCCTTTATTTTATGAGTTATAATCAAAATGGTACGGATTTGTTAACCTTTTTTTTTCTATAGGGTGAATATATTTTTTGAACTCACTAATATTGGGGTTTGTTTAGAAAAATTTGGGAGAAATAATTAATACGAAAAATTTAAACTAGGACGAGGTTTTTTATGATAAAATATATAGAGATGAGGTTGTTTGATATATGTATACAGGAAAATTTTTTACAATTAGTTGCCAACCATAATTTTTTTTTTTTACTCTACAGCAATACTCAGTGGATTCCCCCTAATAATGCAGTGCGTGTTGAAATTATAAAATTAGGAGGTTGTGTAAAGGGGGAAAGAGGGAGTAGTGTTTGTGGGCATTTGACTTGAAAACATTTGCTGGGCGGCTATTCACTACTGAACGAATTTTCTGGGGGCGAGCCATAAACAGTATTACACAACTCAATCTCCTACGATGTTAAAATGAGTCATTAGAGCTGGATATCCCACTTTCATTAATTAGCACGAACGCCCTTTTTTTACACGGTATCGAAGCTTCAAAATGGCATCGGAATTCGATGCCATTTTCGGTGAAATAAATTAGTGATGGGCGCTTGAGTGATTTTTGATTTCGCACGGCCTTGAGTATAATAATAATTACTCACGTTTAACTGACTCACGAACTTTACATGTCACGCGCTCATCTCTATTATAAATAGTATACGAGGGCGGGCCAATAAGTCCCTTGACTTTTTTTCTTAACTAAAGGAACAACACTGCTCCTGTCAATAGGTATCTGTTAGCTGACTCGTCAAAATTTGAATACGCTGCATCAGTCATTTGCTTTGTGTTTGACAGCCATTGATAGCAGATTACCGCGTGATTTGAGAAAAAAAAAATGGAAAAAAGTGAATTTCGTGTTCTCATTAAGCATTAGTTTTTGCCCTTTAGGCTAATCTTGATAAATACTATGGGAACTTTGCATCATCAATTTCAATGGTAAACTTGTGTTGGTACAAGTACGAAAGATGCCGAACGATCTGGACGACCAGGTGTGGGCTCTATACCCAGAACAATTGTCAAAATTCACGATTTGATGTTGGCCGATCGGAGATTGAAATTGCGAGAGATTATGGAAGCCACATGGCTCACTGCAAATAGCAAACAAATTCATAACATAAAAGCCTAAATTCATAATTTTTACCTTTTGCTAAAAAAATTTTAAAATATATGTTAAGCTACTTTAAGTTAAATATTTAAGATTGTTTAGATTAGAGATGGGAAGGTGAGTAATTTTAAATAATTTCTAAAATATTTTTTTCTTTAAAATTAAGAAAATTGACTAGTTTGTTAATTTATTGTTTCTTTTTTTTTAAATATTGAAAATAAGTAAAACGTTTTCACCAAAAACTTAATTTTTCCACGATTGAAGACAAATTTAATAAAGTTTTTTTTTTTCATTTATCTAAAGAAATATTTAGGAAAAAATTCTAAGTTTAGTATTTCCCAAAAATTAGAAAGCTTTTACTTGAAAAAAAAAATATATTTTTTTTTTAAAATTTGATATGAAAATTTTCTCTAGAAATAGTTCATCAGTTTCTAAAATCATGTAAATTTTTATTATTACACAGGAAAAAATTTATTACTTTTTGCTTCTAACTGTCTGAACTAATTTTAAGAAAACAATTCTTCAAAATTAGAAAGTGGTATAGTTAAAAACTGAATTTGGAAATGGCTTTCTAAAATTTAGTTACTTTTACTACTCGCGAACAAAAAATGAACACACATTAAGTTCAAGTACTCTCTCGATTTAAGTTAGACACATTTTTTGAACTAAATGGGAGTAAACTATGTCTTAGATTTATTTTATTTTTTGAACTAAACTTAATTTTATTACATTTGAGTATGCAAATTTTTTAAAATTATAAATTTTTATTTAATTGGCTTGTTTTTTTTTCCTAAAATCAAGAAATATTACTTAGGAAAAATATGAACTATTTCTGAGTATATAAACTATTTCGTTTTTCCTCAAACTTAGGAATTTTTATTCTTTTGAAGAAAATATTTCTAAGTTTTAATAAAATTTTACTTATATTGAGGAAAATTTTCAAACTATTTTAAAGGAAATTTTGGATTAATTTTTAGTTCATATTTTTTTCAGATCTTGAATTCTGTTAAGATCTGATCGTTTTTACAGATATTTTTGTGCAAATATTATCTTATTTTAAGACATAAATTAGCACACAGTAAAATTCTTTTGTATGTCAGTCAGCTCGGAAATAATTTTCATCCTACAGTCTTCATCATTAGGTTACTTAAGAGAGCCTCATTACAGCAAAACAAAATACACCACCACAATGGCGCATATTGTGTTAATCCCCACAATATATCGTATCATCATATGAGCACACAAATATCTTACCCCATCAGTATGTTTTAGTCACATTTGGTCGACACACCACAAAATGATGTACCTACCCATTAAACCTGTCAGGGGTCACCATTTTTTAAATCTGTAGAATTTTATGAAGATTTCAGAAATACGGAACAGATAATAAAATACCACAGCACATGGGTTTTGCATACATACTCGTACATCCAAAGTGAAAACTCTTCAAATGGCCAAAATGAAAACATTGACTATGAAAACATTTCCCTAACAACATACTAAACTCCAATTTACCGTACATACAACTAACTGTATGAGCACAAATATTTAAATTTACTCTCATATGGTTGGAAAGACAGACAGACAGACAGACTAAGAAGAAGATAGACAATTTAACAACATTATTATGTTGTTTCCGTATTCAAAGCACAATCATATACTTGAGACAAGTGCATATACCCCGAAAACAAAAAATAAAAATATAGGAAAACATATAGAAAAAAAAAACTTTCTCCTACTGATGATGTTTGTACTGAAATTACTATAGAAAAGAAGATAAAATAAAAATCAAATATCAAAATTTTTTAGAGGTTAATAACGACTCATGGATGCCCTAAGTCAAAATAAGCTTAAATATTTTTTAATCGATTTAAAAACAAAACCATTAATAGATTCGTGCTGACACCGGGATTAGTTGCTTATCAAATGGTTCATTTAAGTCAGCCGAATTTTACGGAAATTTTATTTGCAATATTGGCTTGAATTTAACACAATATTTCTTTTAAAAATATCACAAACTTATTTGTAAGGTAAAATAACAGAAAATACAATTTAAAAGAAATAATATTTCATTTAAAAATCGGTCTACTTATCATTTAAATCAAATGCTTTTTTTGTTATTTATGTTGTTTAAACAACTGATCCATGATTAAAAAATAAACGAGTAATCAGTTAAAAATAAATGTTAAAATCTTACCTAACAATTCCGTAAAAAATAACTGATTTCATTTATTTTAAATCGTTTCCGTTTTTTATATATTATTTTTAAATCTACAAAATGTATACCCACACAGTCTATGGATATATTTTGTGTAAATGACCATATGTGTGGGTGTTTATGAATTTCTTGCAATTTGAATTAAAACAATTTTGTATATAAATAAACAATTTAAATAAACAAAAAAAAAACAAAAATTGGAATTTTTTGAATATTTTTTTTTTTTTTGAAACAGCAAACAAAATTTAAATAAACTACAAATTTCTGTTTTTTTGGGTATATTTTTACAAAATTTCCAACAAATGCAAACAATAAATGAAACCAAAAAAAAAAAACGGTAAATGACAGTAAATCATTTTGAACAAATGCATAAAAAAGTTAAAATAAATAAAAAACTTTTTTATAAAACCAAAAACAGTAAGCTAAATAATATACTGAGTGTTGTATTGACGTTACAAAATTCTAAAAACTTTAATCTTCCACTAATATGATAATTGTTTGTCATAAAAAATTATACATATTTAACATTCTGCAAAATTAGTCCCATAAAAATCTTAATTTAAAATACAGTTGGAAAAAAAGGTTGTTTTAAGCTACAAGAAAATTTTAATATTAAAAATTTATTTTTAACATTAACCGCATTATATTGTGAAAAATTGTCGTAAGGAGTCAATGTTTTTTTTTAGAGTTTCTCAAAATATTTGGTTACTTCAATTACAATGAGAAACTTAATAAGAATTTTTACGATTTTATATTACAAAATATCAAATTTATTATTTTTTTATACATACTAAAGTTTGTAAAAAATTTTAAGAAATCACCTAAAATTAAAGGCATTTGTGCCAACTTAAATGAATTTTCACACAAATTACGAGGGCGGATCAATAGGACCGTGACTTTTCGAATTTCCCTCGTAGTTATATGGCATGCAACACTGCTCCTATTAAGTATCACATTTTTAATTTTAAATTTTGAGCAAGTTCCGTCATTTACTATGCGTTTAACAGCAGGATTTTTCGAGGTCCATGAAATAGGCATTTGTTTGATCAATAATTTCATCGTTGGAGCTAAGTCTCTTACCACCGAGTCATTTCTTTTGGTTTTGAAATAGGAAATAGTCACTGGGGGTCTAAATCCGGAGAATAAGGCGAATGAGGGGGCAATTCGTAGTCTACTTTATGTATTTTTGCCATGGAAACTAAGCTGTCACACGATTTCGTTGGTGGTCGATTGTGAGCAAACGCGGCAGCCATTTCGCGGAAAGCTTTCTCATACCCAAGTGATCGTTCAAAATTAGAAACACTGAGCCATGTGAGATGCATATATATTCCACAATCTATCGCATATTCAATCTCCGATCGGCCAACACCATATCACAACACAATTGAAAAAATTCAACTGGGCGTCCAGAACGTTCGGCATCTTCCGTGCTTGTAAGGTCACAACGAAAGTCAGTAAACCACTTTTTTACCATTGAAATCGATGGTGCAGAGTCCCCATAGTATTAATCAAGTTTTTCCTTGGTTTGATTGACGGTTTTTATCGCAAAAAAAATCTTTAATTTATTTTTATCCATTCATTTTCTATTTTTAAAAAAATCCACGAGGTTGTATGTTTTGAGCACCTTTTAAACGCAAAGTAAATGCCGGAATTTGCTCAAAATTTGACAGTATTCTATTAACAGGTGGTACTTGATGGGAGCAGTATTGCATTTCATATAACTACTAGGGAAGTTCGAAAAGTCACGGACTTATTGATCCGCCCTCGTATACAAATATAAGCTGAAATTTTTAAATATCCCCTTAAAATATCCAAAATCTTTTTTTTTTAAATCCCCACAAAAGTCCCCTGTCCCAAATTGAAAAAAAAAAATGAGGATAAAACTCCAAGTCTGGCAAGTCAGACCCCGAATGAACCTAAATCACTTATACATCTGGCTTACTGCATGGTACGAATGTAGGGTATCAAAAAAAAATAATTCATAGTGTACAACAAGTTACAAACAAAAGTATAAAATGAAAAGAAAAAAAAGTACACGAAAAATAGAGGTGTTGAAAATGTCAAGTATTTAAGTGAATACAACACTACTGCACTACAATTCTGAGCACTTGTTCATTTAAACGCTGCCATGACAGTGACGACATGGGGTTTTACCATGTATGCATGTACATGATGACATATACCACAGTTTAGTCAAAGACATAGTAGTCAGTCATAGTGTTAAATATGTTTCTTGTCACTTATGCAACATATAGTAAAATAATAAAAACAAGAGTTGATAACCTCTGAAAAGTAATGTATACACAGTGTTAACTGTTGATGATGATGATGAAATAAAGCTCTGTCAAATGTCAAGTGTTGCCAACACTTTCTTAGTTATTATTGTTACTATTATTATTATTTTTATGTATTTGCCAACCAACACTTGTTGTATGTGTACAAATAGAAAAAAAAGAGTGTAAATTCTAGTGTCATAGAGTTGATATTTGTACAAAATTCCAAGCAAAAAATTAAACAAACGTATACGTAATGTAGCAAATATGTTAACGACATTTGACAGCTGTCTAAATTACGTCAGTCAAAGTGACGCATCGTGTTTTAGTAACAGGAAATCATAATTTTCTATACAAATTTTTGTCATGGATTTTCGAGAAAAAAATCTTCCAAGCTGTCAAAATTGTACAATCGCACTTATATTACTCGTACTAATAATAACAGAAATACAATTTGAACCCACCACAAAATAAGGCGATTTATGTTCTCTTTGTTTTGTTTTTTTTTTCCATTAAATGACACACCACACACAAACCCAACAAATAGAGTTGATGTTAGAAAATACTACAAACAACATACAATGTTGTCATCATATATTTACTTACATCAAGGGTGCGTGTGTGTGTGTGTGTGTGTGTGATTAAAGAGTGCGATGATGGTGTATGCGTTGTTTTAGGTATTTAATAGAAAATTGGTTTTTAAAATACTGTTAGCTGCTCCTATGATGACAACGACCAACAATTATTTACTTTTTTTCCTTCTGTTTTAACAATTTGTCGTTTCCATATCCGTCCTTGTGTCTGTCTGAAAATATATACGATACATATATTTTTTCTGGATGAGTGGGTTGACTTTAACGCACTGACATTGTAAGGGATAAATTGATAAGAAACTAGAATGGCATCTAAAGAAATTTATTTTAATACATGACACTTCTTCTTGATAATGGAAAAACTTTAATTTCAAACATTCAAAAAAAAAAAAAAAAAGACATGAACTAAAAATTAATACAAAATTTTCTTTAAAATAGTTTAAAAATGTTTCTTAGAAAAATTTTTCTAAAATTAATAAAAATTCCTATGTTAGGGTTAAAACGAAATAGTTTATATACTCAGAAAATGACTTTCGTAAGTAATATTTCTTGATTTTAGGAATAATCCAAGTATATCAAATAAAAATTTATCAATTATTATGCAATTTGCATACTAAAATATAATACAGGTTGGTTGAAAAGTTCCTGCGCTCGAAATGAAAGAATACTGTTTTTGTTACGATATATAAATACACTTGTTCCAATGATCTTCCAATAATTTTATCCCATCCTTATCATGGTTTTCCGGAAGCTCTGCAAAATAACTCTCTACGGCTGCTATGGCCTCTTCATTCGACGAAAAATGCTTTCCACGAAGGAATTGTTTGAGATTTCTGAAGATATAGTAATCACTGGGAGCCAAATCTGGTGAATACGGTGGATGTTCAAGCAATTCGTACTTTAATTCTTTGAATTTAGCCATCGTCAAAACACTTTTGTGAGCAGGTGCATTGTCTTGATGAAAAATGATGTTTTTCTTCTTTAAACCAGGTCTTTTCACACGAATTTTTTTATCCAGCTGATCCAAAAGGCTGCAATAATATTCAGAGTTGATTGTTTTACCTTTCTGAAGATAATCAATCAACAAAATTGCTTTTACATCCCAAAAAACTGATGTCATAACCTTCTTTGCTGATCGTTGTGACTTCACCTGCTTTGGAGCTGAACAACCAGCTTCAGTCCACTGTAAACGTTCTTGTTTTAATTTAGGATCATGTTGGTAGATCCAAGTCTCATCCATAGTTATAAAACGATGCAAGAAGTCGATTTTATTCGGCTTAAAACGCTTTAAATTACGCTGAGAAATTTGTTTTCGATCCAGTTTTTGTGGAATTGTTAATGTGTGCGGCACTAACTTTTCAAACAGTTTTTTCATACGTAATTCTTCATGTAAAATATGGAGTACTCGTTCGTCTGAGATGCCTATGGCATTAGCAATTTCACGCTTAGTCAAACTTGGATCTTCACTAAACATATTATGTATCTGCTCAATGATTTCTGCCGTGGTTGCAGTTTTTGGTCGTCCTTCGCGTGGATCGCCTTCAAGGCTGGTACGACCACGTTTAAATTCACCAGCCCAAAATTCAACGGTGCGTTTTGAAGTTGAGAATCACTTATACACTTCTTACAATTGTTCATAAATTTCCTTTGCTTTTAAACCCTCCAAAACAAAGAATCTAATGACTGCACGATATTCATTTTTTTTATATTAAAAAAAATCAATGACACGTCAACTTTAAATGGCTTGTAAACAAAGAAAGAATTGACAGAATGACTTGCCAACTTACCAACTTGAGAAAAAACAAGTAAAAAAGGGCTAAATTCGGCTGTGCCGAATCTTTGAATACCCTCCACCATAGGGGCTGAAGATGATATACGTATATACTAAATTTTGCATGAACTGTAATATGAATATGTTTTGTCAATTTATGTAACGAACTTTTGTTATTTAGTTTTAGTAATGTTATTTATTTAGTTTTAGCAATGTTATTTACAGAGGTCTGCCCTGTTAGCGACTTTAACATTGTTGATTTTTACGTTAACTTAGGTATCAGAGTAACACACATATAGCTCTAAGAATATTATTATTCTCATAGTATGTAAGACAATAAATGTAATCGAACAATAAGAAGACTTAATAACATTTTTACTTACTTAACAGAAAAAAATAGATACAGAAAAATTGTACAAATTTGTATGGAAAATTTAGAGGTACCTTCACATTTTCACTCATAACTTTCGAACCGCTTAACCGATTTTGCTCATTTTAAATACCAAACTGCTCGGGAGGATGTTCAATAATCTGGGTAAAAATAGGCACCCCCGCTTGCGTCTTCGCGTCGTGATCGCCATTTCAACAGACAGACAGACGGACAGACAGACAGACAGACGGACATCGCTAAACCGACTTAAAATTGCATAAGGATCACGAATATATATACTTTATGGGGTCTTAAACCAATATTTCGACATGTTTCAAACGGAATGACAAACTGATATATACCCTCACCATATATGGTGGAGGGTATAAAAATTTGGAGCTAGCAGTGCCATCTCTTGGTGAGCGCAGGAACTTTTCAACCAACCTGTAAAATTAAGTTTAGTTCAAAAAAAAAAAAAATTAGACATATTAACTCCCATTTAGTTCAAAAAACGTGTTTACCTTTTTTCGCGAGTAGTAAAATTAACTAAATTTTAGAAATCCATTTCTAAATTCAGTTTTTCTAAAAATTAGTTCAGGCAATTAAAAACAAAAGTAATACATTTTTTCCTATGTCATAGTACAAATTAATTTGATTTTAGAAAGTGATCAACTATTTCTGGGGAAAAATTTTATGCATCTTGTTTTAGATAAGTTTAAAAAATTTTACTAAAATATTATTTTTTTTCAAGTAAAAGTTTTCTAATTTTTGAGAAATAACAACCATAGGTATAGAATTTTTTTGTTCCAAAACGTTTAACATTTTTCAATATTTTTTTTTTTAAAAAAAAGTAAAATAAAAAAAAATAGTTAGTTTAACATTTTTCAATTTTTCAATAATAACAAGAAATGTAACTGTTATGTATTTTTGCAACAATTTCCTTAAATTAATTAATTTAAGAAGACAAAGGACCCCCACTGTTCCTTAGCCATAGATGCCGTGTGTCACATAGGGTGTCCCTTTTTGTAGCTCTCTCAAGCAGAACCTTTAATTAACTACGAAGAAGATGTGACTTTGTCACAATTTATTACGTTTCAGGATATGATGCAGTTGTTTTTTTTTTAATTTTTTTACCTTTTTGCTAATGAATTTTAATTAAATTCAATTATATTTAAAGACAAAAACATATAGCAAATTCCTTGTTAAAAGCAGTGTCCTCACGGAGCGGAAGACCTTCGAAAATGGTAAAATGTATTATAACTTTATCATAGAAACAGTTTCATATTTATTAGAAATTTTTATCAAATTTATAATAATTTTCACTTAAAAGAAGTGCTATTTATCTTAATGTTAAAAAATATTTTCTAATTTTTAGGGAGTTAAGTCCTAGTTTTTGTAAAAACATTTATATAATGAATTTAAATAAAATAAAGTTTTTCTTAAAACCAAGGAAAAGTTAAATTTAAGAAAAGTTAAATTTAAGATCATATATGAACTAATTCGGAGGAAATTTTACTGTTTTCTAATAATAATTTAGTTCTCAATAGTAAAATTTTTCCATAATTTAAAAATTTTTACTAAATTTCTTAATTTCAAGGAAAATTTATTAAATATTGGTTTTTGGCGCCGTTTTCATTTCAATTTTTTCTTCAAATAACCTGATTTTCATAAATTGCAGATTAAATTTTTTTTTGGGTGCACGAGACTTTATGTTTAACACTCTTAAGGCTTTAAGGCTCTGAATACCAAAACTTCCCACAAATTCTACTAGAGTTATTACAAATGTATTGTAAAGGGTGATTTTTAACCGTTTGGGATTTGAAAATTAAAAAAAAAAAAAACAGAAAATTTGCAAAAGTGAATGAAATATTTATTTGGGGCGATAAATTAATGCTTGCGAATTACTCTTTAAAGATTATTTCATGTAAATGTAGCCCGTGGCTGCGCTATAGTTCGTCCGTCCGTAAGCTCCAAGTTTGGCATACTTTTTCCAGCATTTCGGTCGGTATCTCAGCAATGTCAGCTGTAATGTTGTCTTCCAGGGCTAAAATTGTGGCCTGCTTGTCCCTATACACGACAGACTTCACGTATCCCCACAAAAAAAAGTCTAGTGGGTTCAAATTGCATGATCTTAACTGCACCAAAACATGAGATTAATTGCTCACCAAACTCGTAATTGTATCGCGTGCCGTGTGGCGTGTGGCACTGCCTGTTGAAACTACATCTCAACCTAGTCCAATTATTCCATTTTGGCAAAACAAAAGTCGGTAATCATTGCACGGTACCTTGCTCCATTGACTGTAGGGTTTGCGATTTTCATTGTTCTTGAAGAAGTACGGTCCAATGATGAAGCCGGTCCACAAGCCGCGCCACCCAGTGCATATTTCAGGGTGCATTGGCAGCTCTTGAATTGCCTCTGGCTGCTCTTCACGTGTTCTTGACGTACGCATTGAGCCAGAAATGAGCTTTGTCGCTAAAGACAATTTTTCGATAAAAAAAATGGATCTTTATCCAACTTTGCTAAGACCCATTCACCAAACAAACGACGTTCTGGTACGTCACCTGGCTTTCATAATGAGGTCCTTACGTAAAATCTTGCAGGTGGTGGAATAATACAAGCCCAATTGTTAACAACGGTGTCGGATTGACATATTGCGATCTTCATTGACACTGGCCAATACACCAGCAATTTTCTCTCCTCGGTACGCACTCTTCGCATACGTGTTGGTGGATTAATGCCTAATAAAATGATACTGTTGTCAAATTTGGTCACAACAGCTTGAATAGCCTGTTGGATGGGTGGATTAAAACGACCATAAAATGGACTTAACTTACGAAACACATTTCTGTTACAGCTCGAATATTAATAATAAAATTCAATAATTTGCAGCGTTGGCGTTTGTTAGTCTAGTCATGGTAAAATGGCTAACCTTACTAAAAAACCAGCCTTTATAAGACTTTGATGTTCTATTGTACCAAGATTATCCATAAAATATCAGGATAATTTGAAACTCTAAAGCTTCAACTTAGCTCTTTTAATCTCATTAATATTGATATTTCACATATCTTAAAATATTATACTCCCCCGTTTGAGATCAGTGATCTGAACTGCGAAAAACTAAAAAAACAATAATATTCTTTATTTTCTAACCATCGTTTACCCCATAAATCTTAGGTTGGACCAAAACTAAATTAATTTTGCCTTCCCAAATTTCAGCGAAATCGCTTATAATTCTAAAGAAGTGAAAAAAATATTACCCAGTAGAAATGTCATTCTCAAACGAAAAATTTTACAATCATATCGAAGTGTAAATCCACCTTAAGTCAAAGTGTGCCAAGTCGTCAGAAATTTTATTTAAATTGCTTGAAGTTGCTGGTAGGCGACTACTCTCGGAGACCATGTGGTCCATTGCGATATTTTTTTTTTACTTTCTTCTCATACCCACACAACAGCTATAACTTTAAATCTGTCATATCTCTAGAACAGAAACTTCCATCAGATCGTCTAAGTAAGTATGGTTAGGTTAATTTAGGTTGAAAAAAGGAAGGGCCATTCGCTCTTTATGATAACCCAGAACTTTACTGTAATAAACATACCGTTCTACCTAAAGAATTTAGTGTCCCTTCAGTTTTCCCAAATCAACCCCCCGCAAGCACTCCAACATCCCGTACTAACAGCTTACCCTACTCCTTGCCAAAACCGGACAAAAGAAGTGCTCTATAGTTTCATTGTCCTCCACACAGGCTCTACACACCACAGAGTCCCTCCTTCCCAATTTCGAAAGGTGTGATCGTAGTGTAGAGTTGCCTGTGATAATTTACATCATGTTGGCCAGTTCCCTCTTCCCCAGCCTCCCACATCCGCGTAACCCGACAGGACCATTGTGATCGCCCCTACATTATCCCCATTCCAGATCTCCTTGTATATGTTGGTGGCCCATTGTCCAAGCTCCGTTTTAGTTATCCGAATAGGTCTCGGATTTTGAGAATTAGCAAAGACAATCTTTGATCCATTCTTGGCCAGCTCGTCAGCCTTCTAATTACTCTCCACAGTTTTCAGGTACCCATATAAACCTCTGATGTCAACTAACAGAATAAACGTTCATCACCCTATTGCAGTTCAAAACCGTCTTCGATTTCATAGACTAACCGCAGACTGACTAAGTGCAGCCTGACTATCAGTGAAAATGACTGCATCACAAGAATAATTAGTCGCTCTTTAAAACATAATGCACTCTGTAATAGCCACAACGTCCGCCTGAAAAACGGTATTGTGGTCCGCAAGCCTAAAGCACATTTCCATTCTACTAAAGAAACACAAACCAGCTCTCCCGTCGAGATTGGAGCCATTAGACATGAATTTCATTTGTATCACCTTAATATTCCTTCATCCTTCCCTGTCCTTGCCTGTTCCGCCAACCTATTACATTCCATATTCAAAATGTGATAGCCTGGCTGATATTCAAAGACGCTGATGCAGGGTACGCTGGCCTCCAAGATATCATTAATAAACTTTGAGTTTAAATAATTTAAAACAGAACGCAATATATTAAAATCTTGAGCATATGAAAAATTCACGGATTCTAATGCCTATTTTTATCAAAAAAAAAACTCCTAACTTCGGATTTTAAAGTATTATTCTTGTATTTAATATTTGATCTATATTTTTTTTTTAATAAGGAAAATAAAGGAAAATAAAGAAAAATATTGAAAGTTTTGATTATATTTAGCTACTAAATTAATTTCGACTCAACGGAATGGAAATTATTATGTTTTTATTGTCAAATCTTTTAATTATGAAAATCGATACATCGTAATTGTTACAGTTCGATTGGCTACAAATTCTGTGACCAAAATTGAAACTGTTTTCTGGATGTATTATTGTTAAATTAAGGGAACTAAAATTATATAGATTTACGATTACGAGAAACTTAGGAAATCTATGAAAAAGTCTGTAACTGCATTTCCCATGTGTTTATTTTTGCAAAAGTCTCAGAATTTTTTTTAAGGTTATGAATATAAAATAGAAACTATTTCACACCTGCAACACTCGACGTGTTTCAATTGTCAATTTGTTTGTAAAAATGCGGCACGTTGTTGTTCTGTTTCTTCACTTTACTTTGATAATAATTTTGATTTCAGTTGTTTTTAGTGTAGTGATCAATTTTCTTTTATGATATATTTAAATAATAACGAACAATTTATTTAATATTTTTAACTCGACGTTTCTTTGGCATTTCTTCCAAGTTTATTTATTCAATATTGACAAGAACAAAATAGTTTTCATACAAGTTTATGTTTAATAAAGATTAGTTGGTACTAATATTACAGATTAAAACTTACAATTTAATTTTATATAGTCAGAAATTATTAAATTAAAAACGGGACTTCTCGACACAAATTTAATCTCTATATATAAAGGAATAACGTTACTGACCAGGAAGTTAAAATTTGGCATGCAGATTCCTTCAGTAGCTGTGACGGGATTTTTAGAAAATCCAACGGGGAGGGGCAAAATTCTTCGCCTTGACAGTCTGCTACACTCGTTGATACTACGAAGTTGAAAATTGGTATGTGGGTTCCTCCTCCAACGTATCCATTATATAAGACGGAATTTTTGAAAAATCCCTCTTAACGGCCTGCCTTAAACTCTTCATATAGGCAGTTAAAATTTAGTATGAAGGTCTTTCCTCTGGTCTTCTCTGGAAGTTTAAATTTATTATGAAGGTTCTTCCTCCAGTGTACCCATCAGCTAAAAGGGGATTTTTTGAAAATCCTTTGGGGAGAAGCAAAAAAAGGGGCAATTCAAGCTCTTGTCGGCCTGCCAAAACCGCTGGAGCTAAGAAGGTGAAATTTGGTACGAATGTTCTTGCTCCGGCGTAAACAGCAGCTAAGACTGGGATTTTCAAAAACCTAAGGGAGAGGCGAAAAAATTAACAATTACCCCATCGCAGTTATACGCTCAGACTGCAAAAAAGTCTTCCACTGACAGCCTCCCCAAACCTTTCAAGGTACTTAAGTACTTTTTGTGGTATTACACTCACCAAAAAAAGTTTGTAATGACAACTGAAAATTTTGCTGTTATTACGGGAAATTTTGCTAATTTTGACCCAGCGGTATTTTTTGCTAATTTTAGCAACACATGTCTGCTGACATGTAGTATAATGAAATTACTAGAAAAAAATAGTAGCCGCTACTTAATTTTAGAAAACTTTTTGTAAAGTGAAATTTAAAATCGATTTGCTAAAATCAGCAAAAAAAAAATTACTAAATATTATTGATATTAGTAAAACGAAATTAATATAGGGTGGGCCATTTAAAATTTGAATTGGCTATCAAAAAAGTACTGATTATTTTTTCAAATTTCTGGTTTTATTGAAAAGGTTGAACTTTGTCATTTAAACATGGAACACAATATCATTCATATGACTACCACGACTGGACCAGTTTTCTTTGAAAATGAGCAAGGAGCCGCCGTTACCGCAAACGGTGAGCATTACCGTGCCCTTTTCAACGAATTTTTGTTTTCAAAAATTCAAGAGAATGTCATGAACGGCCCCATGATACCGTCAGTCCATAAACCGCACCAAGCAGTCACTATTTGTGGGTGCATTGGTTTTTCGACAATCACTCTTGGATTATCATTCGCCCAAATGCGGCGATTCTGCTTATTGACGAAACCACTGAGGTGAAAATGTGCCTCATCACTGAATATAATTTTCTTCGAAAATTGATCACCCACTGTTGCCATTTCTTGCCACCATTCTGACCATTGACGACATTTGGAATAGTCAAGAGGCTTTAGTTCTTGAGTCAATTGCACCTTGTAAGCGTGTTAATGCAAGTCTTTATGCATAATGTTCATCAACGACGAGCGTAAGAGGTGAAATTGTTGGGCACGACGACGAGTTGAGGTGGACGGCTCTTCAGTCACACTATCGCGAACAGCAGCAATATTTTCTGCAGTACGAGCTGTACGAGCATGCACTGGTGTTTTCACATCTCCTACAGACCCGGTTTGCTCAAATTTTTGCACGATTTTTCCGATTGTACGCACATTTGGACGATTAAAAAGACTGAAAAAATCACGAAGTGCACGATATGCATTTTGATTTGAACGCTCATTTTCATAATAAGCCTGAATAACTTTAACGCGTTGCTCGATTGTGTATCTTTCCATGGTTCACATTGAGTTAGTCTGAAATTGAGAAATTTCAAATGAAATGCAGAAAAAAACTTGACGTTGAGGTGTGGTTTACATTCAACATCGGCCCTTAAAATTTAACCACCTTTTACCTATTTTGTTCCGAACTTTTTTTGTTTAAAATTATCTCAATAACAAGCGATTCTTTTATTCCAAACTGGAACTAGTTTCTCTATAACCTGTTCTACAAGTAATTAAGGGTCAATCAAACCTTGCATTATGGTTTCGATAAACAGATTACATGATCTGTTGAAAGTACCCGGTTCTAGAAGCATCTTTTTTGGTGGTTACGAACTGATTTTCAAAAATGATTCTAATTTGTTTACTTTCGTTCTTCCTAAATAAATATATACTTCTGGATATAGGGTATAGGGTATTCTTCAAAATTAAAATATGAATCTCCACTGCCATTTCAGTTTCTCACTGGTGGATACTATTTTTTATGTATAATTATCAATTAACCCTCCTAAATTAAGCATTCTCAATATTTTGTATATAATTGTTGTAACATTCAGTCGCATAACTAAAGTACCTACAGCTAGACTATTTTTGGTGTTGTTTCTGTTTCTATTTTAGTTTTTTGTCTTTCTCCTGTAATTTTCTTTAGTTTTCCTGTGTAACTGTCTGTCTATAGATTTGTTAGGAAATCACGCGACACAGCCACACAACCACCAATACCATCTTCAACACATTTACATTTGCATTACAGTGCATACGTAATATTTTTGTGTTGTGCTGGATGTTTGTGGCATGCAGCACGAGATTTCCCTGGTTTACTGAAAATCTCCACCCTTCTTTTTCTCTTTTCATTTTCAGTTGAGGGAAATTAATGTCTCTGGAGTTGATGTATTTTTTTTTTTTCCTTATTTTTGTGTGTTTGTCTATTTGTTAGGTGTATTTAATTTTATGTAAATTAAATTGCAATGTTAACGAAATTTGTGTTTCAGGAAATAGATGCAGTCATAGTAGGAAGTTATCTTTTTGCGAGGTATTTTTTTTTTTTTTTTGTCTTTCTTAAAATCAAAAATTCAATTAAAGGCGTTGTAGACAATATTGCAATGTTTATGAATGTTGATTATAATTTGCAATAATATTAGCTCTTTAAGCAGTGAAAAAGAAGAAGCCTAAATATATTGGGTTTTTACTCAACTCTCTGCATTAATAAGTGAGTATAAATTCCCTGGCGGAAACGGGCAAGTCACGTGACAGAGTCCTGTCCTGTCGTATCTAGCGACCTGTCACAGAACACTTCTCGTGACTGTACCATTGGGGCAAGGACCTGTCGAGGCCGGTTCTTTTTTATGAACGGGACAAGTCACTTTAACATGGGCTTATCACTGGACTTACGGCAAGGAACCTGTCACAAGAATAACACAAGAACAAGAATAATAACAGTCACAAAACTGACTCAATGACTCACCTGGGGATAAGTCTGAAATACGAGGGCGGCTCAATAAGTCCGTGACTTTTCGAATTTCCCTCGTAGTTATATGAAATGCAACTATCAAGTACCACCTGTTAGTAGACTACTGTCAAATTTCGAGCAAGTTTCGTCATTTACTTTGCGTTTAACAGCTGTTCAAAACATACAACCTCGTGGATTTTTTTAAAAGTGGAAAAAAGTGAATTTCGAGTGCTCATTAAACATTATTTTTTGAGAAAAAAAACCGTCAATCACACCATCGATTTCAATGGTAAAAAAGTGGTCTACTGACTTTCATTGTGGTCGCACAAGCACAAATGACGCTGAACGTTCTGGACGGCCAATTGAGGTCAATACACCAGAAAATGTCGAAAAAATCCACAATATGGTGTTGGCCAAACGAAGAGTAAAAGTGCCAGAGATTGTTGATGCCACAGGCATTTCATATGGCAGTGTGGTTTAGATTTTAAATGATCAGTTGGATTTAAGGAAGCTGTCTGCAAGATGGGTGCCGCGTTCGCTCTCAATTTACCATAAACGTAATCGTGTGACAACTTCAAAGGATTGTTTGGAGTTGTTTAACCGCAACTCGAATGAGGTTTTGCGGCGTTTTGTAACTGTGAATGAAACATGGATCCATTACAACACTCCGGAGACTAAGCAGCAGTCTAAACAATGGGTTTTTCCGGGTGAACCGGCTCCGAAGAAGGCCAAGTAAAGTTTGTGGTCCAATTTTTTTGGGATTTACGCGGGATAATCCATATCGATTAGCTTCAACTTATTGGACCGATTTAACGAGGATTTAAAAAAAACGACCCCATATTTTTAAGAAAAAAGTTATTTTTCATCAAGATAATGCAGGATTGTTTGGAGTTGTTTAACCGCAATTCGAATGAGTTTTTGCTACGTTTTGTAACTGTGGATGAAACATGGATCCATTACAACACTCCGGAGACCAAGCAGCAGTCTAAACAATGGGTTTTTCCGGGTGAACCGGCTCCGAAGAAGGCCAAGTTAAGTTTTTTGGGATTCACGCGGGATAATCCACATCGATTAGCTTCAAAAGGAAAAATAATAAACGGCAAATATTATGCCAACTTGTTGGACCGATTTAACGAGGATTTAAAAAAACGACCCCATATGACCAAGAAAAAAGTTCTTTTTCATCAAGATAATGCACGGGTGAACACGTGCGTAGTCTCAATAGCAAAATTCCATAAATTGGGCTACGAATTGGTACCTCATCCGTCATATTCTGCGGGTTTAGCCCCCAGTGACCAAACCTAAAGAAAATGGCTCGGAGGAAAGAGATTTAGCTCCAATGATGAAATTTTTGATCAAACAAATGCCTATTTTATGGACCTCGAAAAATCCTTTTTTTTTTTTGCAAGGGATACAAAAATTGAAAAAGTCACGAACTTATTGATCCGTCCTCGTAGATTATAACTCAATAAACTAAAAAAGTAGGTCTTATTGCCTGCGAACATGATAACCGAAAGTGCTCGAAAAGCGATATTTGTTTTCAACTCCTCCAAAATGGTTGGTTCCAGATAGGGTTTAATTCCAGAAAATGATGTTGTAGATCTACTCGACCATCCTACGCCCAATACTCACTTATAGTTCTATGTATGATGGAGGGTAACTACAGTTGGTTACGAAGCAACTGGACAGGGTTCAGGTGTCATAATATTCCTATTGATTTACATGTGATGGCAGCTTCTTCTAGCAATGCGGCACGACTTGGTGCTACGGGTTCTTGGTATGTTAGAAGCTACGCGCATGTTAGACATCTTAGACAGCTACCTGCGCAGAGTTTGCAGGTTACATTTCCTTCTGAAGAGGAATGCAGAGGATTCAACAGCTGGATATGACATAAACGATGTCGATTCAACGATGAGTTGTGGGGATGGTTCTGGTATTTTTTCTGCAACTTACAAGGCTCCCAAAGGTTATCTGTGTCCTAAAGGCTGAAACTCGGAATATCAGGGAGCTTCCAGACTCTTCTATGCGGTTAAAACTTGGTAACCGTGGGTACTTTCATCGATTGCCAGGCGGCGCTTATGTCTCTGTACTCGTATTTATATTAACCTAAGTTGTCAGTCTTTAGCTGAGTTTTTTTTAATAGAAGCAACACTCAGGAAATTCTTTAATGTTTTGCTTTTTTTGGAAAGGGAATAGAGAAGAGATGAAACCTGGTGAAAGATGAAGGACAACATTTTTATTAATGATGTAAGTCATTGTTTTAAGAGTTCCAGATATCTTTTATATGCAGATGATCTCAAAATTTTTAAACGCATATTTCCGAATTACAGAATGACTTCATATAGTTGTTTCGTGGTCTGAATTGAGGATAAATGCTGTGTTATGACTTTTTACAGATTTCGTCATGTTTTAATTCCCCGATATAGTTTTGGTGGTAAATTTTTATCTTCAATGTATGAAATTTTAGACTTGGAGTAGTATTTGATACTAAGATTTAATATTGTAGTCATCTGAATTACTTAGTACCTAAAGATAACTTTAGTACCTAAAGCTAACTTTCTTCTTAGTTTTATTCGTCATAATATTAATAATCTGTTTAAATATAACATTAAAAAAATAATATTTTTTTTTATTTGTGCGCTGTAGATTGAAATATGCTTGATTTATTTGGAGTCCCAATGCTAATGTCCACATTAATCGTGTGAAGAAAATTTAAATTCATTTCCAACGCCTCTTACATCTTATGATCATAGTTGTTTTTGGATTTATATGAAGTACTTAGAATCTACAAGAAATATCTCTTCATTATTGTTTTTGCATGGTGTTGTTTGTGGCTTAATTGATTGCCCCGATATTTCTAATTTAATTAATATATTGGTTCCTTAAACGTCGTTGAGAAGAAATAATTTTTTACATATAGATTTTAACAAAACTGAATATGTTCGTAATGAATCTCTTACCAGGTCTATGAGATTATTTAATAGTCTTTGTTTTAAGTTAGACTTAAGTATTTCTGGTATTGAATGTAACAATTGTTTAATTAAATTGTTATAATTTATTTAACTTTAAGCTGGTATCGGTAAGGATTTCATTGTATCCATAGACTGAATAAAGAAATAATATGATGAAGAGTTGGCGGAATTGTTAAAGATTTTTAGTTCATATCCCTATTATGTTACTTCACTTCGGTGGAGTAAAGTGCTTTAAGAAGGCCGAAGGATGATGAGAAATAAAAACTCATACATATTATTCTAAATTGATATTGCCGTCGCTGGGGATCGAATCCGCAACCAACACGCTAACCATTACACGACAACGTCCAACCGGCGTTGGTGTTCGGCGCCGGTTACAAGGACTTTTACGGTAATGAGTGGCCAGACGAGTTAGCAACAGCAGGGTCAGCCTTAAATGTATCCAAAGCGATGTCAGCCGCTATACCGCTGTGATGCATTAAGGGTGAGGTCTTCGAGCACTACCTCCGTAAGGCAAGGAGAAGGCTAATATGTCTCATATACGATCGGGGCGTACTAAATTTCTCCTAAAAAGTAGCAAAAGATATGCTTCGAGGGCATGCTGACTGGTTAATAGCCAGTCACGGCAACAGCTTCGGGAGGATATGCGATGTTTAATGGCGTAGCTGTGGCATACCGTTTGAGGAGGAGATACTAGGTCATCTCCTGGCGCTTCAGGATATCCGGCAGAGATCTTTGGGCGATCATATATTGAACGACCTATTGTTGATATCGGTTATAAGATTTTGTTACATCAATCTTTTGGGTTGGGTCTAGTTGTTCGGATATCAGCTACCTACGGCTGGTGTGATCTTTCAAAGCGCAATAACTTTTAGACTCTTCATGATGCTTACGAGGGCATGATCTGCCACTTAAACCAACCAACCAGGACATATTGCGTTTTTTACTCTACCATTTACTTTAATTATAATTGGACTTGTTCATTTTCTTATATAACCGAATCAATTAACACAATGATAAAGATCGTAACTAACCAGAAAATACATTCCATTCGGCTAGTGCTTAATAATTAGAAAAAAATGCTATTCATTTAGAAAGGAAATTTTTTATAATCTTGAAGAAAAACAACTCAATTTTAAGAAAATTTAACTTCACTTTGTAACCCAGCAAAACCACACATTACCAAATAATGGGTAAAGTAATGTATAGCCATAGGGGCCGATGGATTACTTTACACCTTACTTCATTGATGAATTTTACAGGCGATGAGCCTCAAAGTAATTTATATACCCATTACTTTAGAGGTGATAATGTAAGGGGTTACTTATATGGTTACGAGAATGGAAAAAGTAATGTGTCTAAAAATAGATTTATAAAAAAGAGGAATTTTTATTAAAAAAAATTATTACAAATATTTTATTTAAAATATTTGTAATAAATAATTATGTGGTCAAGATGGGAATCGAACCAGGGAACTCTGTTTGCCAGCCAAGAACTCTACCCACTGAGCTATCGACGCATATAGTATTTCATTGCTTTAAACTTAAATAAATTGTTGCGCTTCGTTTTTTCGCTAGTGTTGTCAAAACAAACATACAATACCCTTTTGCTTACAAAAAAAATAGTTTTTTAAATATATTTCAATTATTACTTTACATTTATAAATCATATATTACGTAATCAATAATGAGTAACTTATTACTTTATGCTTGCAGGGTAACGCATGAGAATATCGCACCCATTACCAAAGTTTTCTGGGAAAGAAATGTATTATTAATTTACTGAAAAATTTCCTTCTTTTTAGGTCAATAATATTCTAACGGTGTGGTGTCCGGTCGAGTAAAATATTTTGTTATAAAGGGTGGTTAAATTTTAAGGGCATTTCATTTGACATTTCTTAATTTCAGACTAACTCAATTTGAACCATGGAAATATACACAATCGAGCAACGCATTAAAGTTATTCAGGCTTATTATGAAAATGGGCGTTCAAAATGCATTTCGGGCACTTCGTGATTTTTTTTGGTCAATTTAATCGTCCAAATGTGCGTACAATCGGAAAAAACGTGCAAAAATTTGAGCAAACCGGGTCTGTAGGAGATGTGAAAACACCAGTGCATGCTCGTACAGCTCGTACTGCGAAAATATTGCTGCTGTTCGCGATAGTGTGACTGAAGAGCCATCCACCTCAACTCGTCGTCAATTGCACCTCTCACGCTCGTTGTTGATGAACATTATGCATAAAGACTTGCATTTACACGCTTTGCAATTGACTCTAGAACTAAAGCCTCTTGACCATTCAAAACGTCGTCACTGGTTAGAATGGTGGCAAGAAATGGCAACAGTGGATGATCAATTTTCGAAGAAAATCATTTTCAGTGATGAGGTACATTTTCACCTCAGTGGTTTCGTCAATAAGCAGAATCGCTGCATTTGGGCGAATGATAATCCAAGAGTGATTGTCGAAAAATCAATGTACCCACAAATAGTGACTGCTTGGTGCGGTTTATGGGCTGGCGGCATCATGGGGCCGTATTTTTTCCAAAATGAGGCTGGTCAGGCAGTTACTGTGAATGGACCGAATTGGAAGATATGTGATTTCAACAGGTCGATGCCACTTGCCAAACAGCTAACAAAACAATGGCTCTTTTGCGCGACAAATTCAATGGCCGTGTTATCTCACGTGGTGGCGATGTCAATTGGCGATGTCAAGATTATGTGATTTGACACCGTTGTACTTCTTTCTTTGGGGTTATTTTAAAGAAAAGATGTTTGTCGATAAGCCAGCAACAATTCAAGAGCTAAAGGATGAGCTAATTCGAAACATTAACTGGCATAGAACCTCAATTATGCCTCAGCGTCATCGAAAATTTGGACCATCGGATGGAGGTGTGCCGCCGAGGTCGCGGAGGCCATTTGGCCGACAATTTTTTCCATACATAATTCAATCATACCATATTATTATAATAAAAAGAACTGATAATAATTTCCTAAATAATTTGTGATATATACAAAATCAACATCGGCTCTTAAAATTTAACCACCCTTTATTTCCACCACACGCCTAGAGAAAGACTAATATTCAGCTTAAAAGTTTTTCATCTCAAAACTTTTTTTAATTCAAAACGTGGTACCTCAAAATGTTTTCAACTCAAAAATTGTTTCTCCTTAAAAAAAAATGTTTTACATTATTTTTATTTTTAACTAAAGGGGTGTGAAATAAAATCGCTACAGTGGAATTTTATGCTTTTACTTGTTGTGAAAATATAAATTTTAAGGAAATTGACAATCGGCTTGTGAACCAAAATTGTTTTTCTTTATGACTTTTGTGGAAAGTTTCAAGGTTGAATCTCGATTAGTTTCAGAGTTTTGAACTAAAACGTAGTCCATAGTATGTTTGGGGTATTTTAAGTTCAAAAGCTTTTATCTTAAAAAAGTATGTTTTTGAAAATTCAAAAATTTTTTTGAATTTTAAATTATTTTGTTTTCTAACCTTCTTGAGGTCCTATATTAGAAATTGAAAGGACCTGCAATCTAATAGTTTTTTATTAATATGCAAAACATATAGAGAGCGACTTCCATTGAAGTAGTACAGGAGCTTAGATAAATGCTATATGGTGGTGAATTAATATTAATTCTCCCCCTTCCCCTTCCCGATCCTCTTTCTCCATACAGCTCGCTATTTTAAACCAACAAACCTAATAACTATAAAACTAAAGCAAATTAAAACAGAAATCGCGTGCTTAAAATGATTAATATTCTTTAAATTTTCTTTGTGTTTGGGCTTCATATAACAAAATGCAATTTTATGTGTGAAAAATAAAGAAAACACAATTTCTGTGTTTTGTTATTTCTATTCATTTGTATACACAACAGCATCTGCTGGGGGTTCCGTTCCTGTGAATTTTTTGCAAACAGTTTATTTGTTTAAACAGTTTTTATTATTTTATTTTTATCTGATATTAAAGCATGTGGCCATACAATTCAGGGAATCAGCCAACTAGAAAAACTGTTGGCCTGGTTAAAATACCAGTTGGGGATTTCCCAAGAGACTCCTACAACGCCCACGCATTGCAAACAAACGTGTGCAGCCGCACAAAAGGCAGCATAAGTTGCTAAAGGGAATCCCAACAGCCGTAAAGAATGAAATTCTAAATGCACTACTGCTGCAGCCACGTACCACAACTCTCAGTGGAAGGTATGAAATTTTGTTTAAAGGAGTTGTGGTAATACGATAACATTTAACAAAGCTTTCTCCATCTAACATAGATGGTTTTGTTTACCATGTATATGTAAATTTATATGGAAATACCCCTGGTTTTAAAAGTGGTTTGGCTTCGCCAAATATAGAAGTTGGTTCTTGTACTTTTATGTGAAAGTCTCCATATGATTATTTGTATGACCATATGTGTATATAAGTTAACATACACATTTATTTTTTAAAAACACAAATTTTTCTCAATTTTGTCCGCAGCTTATGAGGCCATCAGCTTTTTCAGCAAGTTTCTGTCAATGAATTTCTTACAACATGACCCTTATGGAAAATGTTTGTGTTCTGTTGTTATTTTATTGCTATAACTTGCACTCCATCAGTTTGAAACTTCTCCTCTTTGTTATTTGTAGGACAAATAAAAAAGGAGAATCATTACCAATTGGTTTGAACTAAATGTTCTTTCTTTCATTAAGTACATGATTTCATGATTGTTACTCATGCTTTTGTCTGTTTATTGTTCTGTAGGGGTAAATACCCCAATGAATGCCTATAGTTTGTACTATTGTACTTTTTGGAAAAGTATTTTTGTTAAAAATGTGAACTGTAGGTTAGGAGAGATTGCATTTTGAAAGAGTGTGGTAGGAGAAGAAGTTTGAATAGTTCGAGTGCATGTTGACCTTCTTCCTTGTTCTTCTTTAGTAAACTACATTTTATTTATGTATGCTGATGCTAAGTCGATGGGTTAACCCACTTTCAGCACTTTTTTTGGTCAATCACACTAAAGCCCTTGGCAATATATTTTCTGTAAAATTCTGAGATACCGTAGCAGTCTCTGTGTCCACAAGGAACCTGTTACTTTAAAATGACGAAATTTACTGGTATTTCAGCCTTGTATGAAGAAAAAAAGTTATCAGTTATTAACCGCCTTGAAAACTGGCAACCGAAAAGCAATTTGATATATGCTCCAGAGTTCGTGCTACGTGAGATCTTTTAGCGTCCCTTTCGGTGCCTAGGATAGGATCTATTTAGCAGTTTGTTGAAAGTAAATTTGCTCTTCGGCGCTAGATCGTCCATTGGCTAACGTCTTTAGCTTTTTGTACCATGCGGGAATCTTCCTCTCATGCTGGAAGTTTGCTAATACTTGGCCTATTCCTAGATTAATAATCCTGAAAACTTTTGCCCAAACGCAATATCATCTGCTCTCTCGAAGGTGATGGAGAGCATAGTAAATTTCCGTCTTGTTAATTATAAAGGGTGAAATTTTGTAGAGGCCGTTCTACGTGAGAGCTGTTAGCGTTTCTTTTTGAGTATTGGATTCGATCTATGCAGCAGTTTGTTGAAAGTAAAGTGGTTGCTTTAGATATTTCCAAGGCTTCTCCTGATTTATTTCCAATGACTTCTCCTGATTTGTTTCGAGCGTTCTCAGAAATTACACTATATACGAGGGCGGATCAATAAGTCCGTGACCTTTTGAATGAAACACAGTTTTTTTTAGCAAAAAAAAAATATATATATATTTTTCAACATAATCTCCTTTTAGCTCAATGCACTTAACGGTTTTTTTTCGCAAAAAATAATGTTTAATGAGCACTCGAAATTCACTTTTTTCCATTTAAAAAAAAAAGCCACGAGGTTGTATGATTTGAACAGCTGTTAAACGCAAAGTAAATAACGGAATTTGCTTAAAATTTGACAGTAGTTTATTAACAGGTGGTACTTGATGGGAGCAGTGTTGCATTGCATATACCTACGATGAAAGTTCGAAAAGTCACGGACTTATTGATCGGATTTGTTTCATCGTGTTTTAGCTTAACTCAAGGCTACCGCAAGGTTCGGTTCTTTCTCCTTCTATTTTTCTATTCTTTCTATTCTATCTACTCTTACGCTTATGACAGCAACAATTGTCACTCATTTTCCGTCGGTTGTAGACCAAGCCTTTTGTAGGTAGGGGGGGGGGGGGGGGGGGGCAAAAGACAGATTCTGAACAACACACTCATTTGTGACCTTTCGCATCCTCCGAAGGGGGATTAAGTTTAATTCATGTAAGATTTAATATTGCATGTTGACTCATAGGGTTGTGGGGTCGCAATGTCATTACAGTTAATATCGAGAAATCGAATAATCTTGATGTTTTTAAATTGAGAACTCAGTGTGATGATCGTTGTAACAAGCACGTATTTAAAGTGTCGAAAGAAGTATTTAAGTGTCTTGGATTCCTAAATCGGTATTAGAAATACATATTTCATCCCATTCGACCTTCTTACCATTTATACCACATATACCCGTACGCAGATGGACCACAACTTTTATATATGGGCAGGAGCTTCAAAGTCCATTTTGAATTCATCTAAAAAAGAACACGTGGACGCTCATTAATCACATTAAAGTGTCTTAATATATTGAATCATTGGTACATGAGTGGCTTGTGGGTTGTGTATCATTGTTCCGGATCCCTAGAGCCGGGATTTATATTCAGAATACTCGCTTAGAGCACTTTCTTATAAAGTCGACTGTGTAGTGGACAGTGCAACGTTTTACAGAGAAAATTTATTTATTAGTCGTTTAATCTTCAAAATGGCATATAAGATATTTAACACACAAACCCTGTGTAAAAAATACGCCACCTACAATACCTAAAATTGGCCTTTAAGGTTTCATCAAACACATATTAAGGATTCAAAACTACAAAAATTTTTAGGAATTCCTGTTTTTTCGTTGGTTAGTGCAACGATTTAATTTAAGCAGATTTTGAGGAAACTGCAATTTTTCAAGTACACATATTCTTGGCCGGAATATCGGAACACAAGATCAAATAATACTCTGGCAAAATGGAAAATAAAAAACTTTAAGATGTATTTTTCTTTTTAATCACAGAGACTTACAACGATTCAAACGTGACATCACTGGCAGTTTTTCAGTTTCGAATCAACTTTTTAACCCCTAAATATGAAATTGGACTAGTAAAAAAACATGTGTTCCTATGATTTTTCTCCTCTACAACCTATCCAAAGTTCAGTAAGATCTGCGGTTCTGCCAAAGAACCTTCCTTATAAGTTATTGCCTATTTAAATTTATTTTTTTCGAACCTTTATTTTTTTTTTACTTTTTAAGATCAAAGCCATTTTAATAGCCTGTTCCTCTATTTCGAAAGAACACGTTCGTTCGCTTTCTAGTCGAAAGAAAACTGATTTGGGTTTCACTATCTCTATTTCTATGCGAACGATGACTCGAACGACAAGTCGAATGAAAACGTAACTGTTTTCATACAAAATTTGGTTTCTTTATTTCGAACAGCTCGAACGCAAATATCGAAATCAGTCACTTGCTATTTTTTTGTCGAGTAAATATATATTTGATATTTTTAAAAGCAAAATGAAGTAAAAAAAGCAATGGATAACAAAAGGTAAGTACAAAAAAATACATATATTTATAGTTTATTAAGATTTTTAATTTTAGTTAAAAAAAATCAACAATGGACCAGCCGAAGACGCATGTATTTTATATGGAAGAATGGCCTGATCTTGCCAGAGGGACTCTGGTGTTCGGAGCAAACAAATTTTCTGCAGAGAAGGAAAATTTGACCAGAAAACTAAACTCCGGTTCACCCCCTATTACGCTGTTGCTGAGTGGTTAAAGGTAAGTGTGTATTGTTTGTGCCTTACATTTGCCATCAGCAGCTCATATTTACATTTTTTATTTTACATCTTCTATTTTACAAGAGCTAACAGCACTGTAGCAGTGACCGCACCGAACAGACAACAGCAACAGGCAACAGAAAAGCTTTCCGATTAACAATCTCACCCACAACCAATCGATAACAAAAATTTTTACATTTTTACAATTTTCTCAAAAAAAAAATTGATTTATTTTTGTTATTTTTTTTTATTTAATTTGTCATATACAGCTGATCACTGTTAAACAGGGTTGTTTTTGTCTGAAAGCAGTTTAGTAGTATTTTTGCTACTTTTAAAGAAAATTGTTACAAATGCTCAAAATATATGATCTGGCATCTCTGTAATTTGTAAATGCGTAAAAAACAAAAATTGACACGTAAGTCAAGTCGATCGAAGGCTTTCGAAATAAAGAAACCCAAATTGATTCGAATTCGAGTGACTTGCTTTCGTTCGACTAGTTTTTCATGCGAGATCGAGGAACAGGCTATAAGACAAATATAATAAATTTTTCTGTGAAATAAATCAATTTATTGCGAGATAAAAAATTTTTAATGCTCACTTTTATTAGAGGTGAGAAAAATTTACATTTCTTGGTTAGGTTCTACAAAAACATCTGCAAAATCATCATAACACCGAACAGGCTATTCAAGCTGTTGTGACCAAATTTCGCACCAGTTTTACTTTATTGGATTTTAATGCACCAAACCCGTATGCAAAAAGTGTGTACCGAGGAGAATATTGCTGCTGTACACGCCAGTGTCATTGAAGATCGCAATATGTCAATTAGTCAATGAAGCAAGGTACTGTGCGATGATTTTCCACTTTTTTTTGCTCAAAATGGAAGAATTGGACTTAATTGTAGTTACAACAAACTGGTGCCACACGGCACGCGATACATGGACCTATTGAGCGGAGAGTTTTGTGAGCAATTAATCTTAGGTTTTGAATATCACGTATTCCTCGAGTACGGGGACAAGCCAGCCACAATTCCAGCCCTGGAAGACAACATTACAGCATTTATTGGTGAGATACCGGCCAAAATGCTTGAAAAAGTATGCCAAAATAGGAGCTCATGGATGGACCACCTACGGCGTATTCGCGGGCAACATTTACATGAAATAATCTTTAAAAAGTAAATGGCAGGCAAACAGTTAAAAAATCACCCTTTATTAAAACCATTAACAATTTTTGATTAACAGTTATTTTAAATCAAAATTAATGTGCTTTACCATATATCCATATCAATTTAATTTAAAACTATAACGATCAAATAATAACAATTGACAATTATATAATAAAAAAAAAATATCAACGCAACATATGTTTTTTTTTTAATCATCAAAAATATAAACTACTTGAAATGATAAAATATTATTTTACACTTTTTAATAATTAAATAAATATCTTATCTAGAGAAAGAGAAGCATACAATAGAAATTATAAGCTATAACTATGTTTAAAAATAAATTAAAATTTCAAATTTGTAAACTGCACTCAACTCAACAGAATTTCTAATTAAATATTTTAGTATACAAGTGAACTTAGTAGGGATCAGACGACCCCTACACCAACAGCTAAGCAAAATAGGTAAACAAGAAAGTAAGTAAAGTGAAATTGAGAAAGAGAATTTAAACAAAATAAAGAGTTTGTTTTAAATAAATTGTATAAAATTTGTGATCGTATTGAAAAAGAGAAGTTATTTAAATTATTTAATAAAAAAGTTCTATTACAAAGAGAGTATTGAAAAGTTTTCAAAGAGTGGTGAGCTTAGAAATTGTTAACCCTATAACTGCTTAATTTTTTGTGCTATTACCAGCAAAAATTACTGTGTATTAATTTAATGAATATTTGCAAATCCATATTTACTCTTAATCCTCTAAGTGGCAAGCCCAACTTCTGACGGCATTCATGAAATTAACCACAAATGCTTTAAACGAGTTCCTTATAATTAGAAATTAAACTATTGTGATAGCAAACAAAATTTACAAAATTTTCTGTGAAACAATTTGTCGTTTACAGTGCACGGTTTGGCAGCTAGAAAGTGTTTAAATTAAAATTTCGTAAAATTTAAAGAAATACACATTTTTAAACTAACAAAATTTTCAAAAATCTTAAAAAAATATATTTAAATTGACTAAAAATCATTGACAATGAACACAATGAAGCTTTTAAAATAAGTAATTTAGTCCACGGGCACACTGGATTTTAGTAGAATACCTTTAAAAGGCGTCGTTGTAGCTTGAAAACTGAATAGAGGGATTTTTATGAAATTTGACAGAAGTAATACGTTTGGTATAACTAATGAGTGTATAACTTTAAATTGCGGGATTCGCAATAGATGGCGTATCTTTTATACATGATTTGTGACTTTAACAACATACATTGCATTTTGAAGGGTGAAAATCTGTCATTTATTCTCACTTAGTCATTGCACGAAATAGTGTGAACAAGAACGTTTTTTTTTTTGCTTCGAAAATGTCGAATGTTGTGCCAACAAAACATCATTTGCGGTAAGTTTTACTTTACTTTTTCAATCGATTCAATCAATTCGATTACTCACCGAAGCTTATCCTGAATATGTTTCATCGACTACAACGTGCGAAAGATGTTTCGTGCGGTTCAGAAGCGGTGTTTTTCACTCGAAAGACAAATGCTGCCCAGGTCAGCCAAAAAAAGTGCGAAGATGAGGAATTGGAGGCATTACTAGATGAAGATTATTGTCAAACTCAAAAAGATCTTGCAAACTTATTGGAAGTCACTCAAACAGCAATTTCAAAACGTTTGCATGCAACAGTATTTATCCAAAAGCAAGGAAATTCGATACCACACGAGTTGAAGCCGAGAGACGTTGATCAAAATACTGCTTGAACGCCATAAAAAGAAATAATTTTTGCATCTTATCATTACTGGCAAAAAAAAATGGATTCATTACGAAAACCGAAGAGCAAAAAATCGTATGAGAAGCCCGGCCAACCATCCAAATCAACACCAAAGCCGTATATCCATGGCACCAAGAAGATGCTCTGTATTTGGTGGGACCAGAAGGGTCCCATCTAAAAGTCAATTGAGAAGTCCCCGGTCTGACACATAGATGGCGCTACTAGACTTAAATCGATATGAATTTAAATTAGCCCTAACCTTCAAAAAACACGTGTATAAATATGACAGCTGTCGGATCATTAGTTTGTGAATTATAGCATTGTGAGTGAAGCAACTTTTGTTATTGTGAAAAAAAATGAATAAAAAGGAATTTCACGTGTTGATAAAACATTGCTTTTTTAAGGGAAAAAATACAGTTGAAGCAAAAACTTGGCTTGATGACGAGTTTCCGGATACTGCCCCAGGAAAATCAACCATCAAGGCACCGAAGACGGTGAACGCAGTGGACGCCCAAAAGAGGTTGTTACGGACGAACATATCAAAAAAATCCACAAAATGATTTCGAATGACCGTAAATTGAAATTGAATGAAATAGCAGGTACTCTCAAGATATCAACTGAACGTGTTGCATCATATCATTCACGAATATTTGGGTATGAGAAAGCTCTGTGCAAAGTGGGTGCCGCGCGAGCTCACTTTTGACCAAAAACAAGTCAGTGAAAACGATGGCGAAAATGCATGAATTGGCCTTCGAATTGCTTACGCATCCACCGTATTCTCCAGATTTGGCCCCCAGCGACTATTTCCTGTTCTCAGATCTCAAAAGAATGCTCGCTGGGAAGAAATTTTCGTCGAGTGAGGAGGTGATCGCCGAAACTGAGGCCTATTTCGAAGCAAAGGACAAATCATACTACAAAAATGGTATCGAATAGTTGGAGGGTCGCTATAATCAGTATATCACCCTTGAAGGGAACAACTATGTTGAATAAAAAAACTACTTTTGCCAAAAAAAAAATGTGTTTTAGTATGGTAGGCCGGGGACATTTCAATTGACCTGTTATTATGAGCTGCTGAAATCCGGCCAGACGATCACAAGAGACCTGCACCGAACATAATTCGTTCGTTTCAAGTAAGCATTAACCCCAAACGCCCGGAATATGCAACCAAACATGAAATCGACATATTTCATCATGACAACTCTCGACCACAGGTGGCAAGACTGGTAAAAAACTATTCAGAAAACAGTGGTTAGGAAGATTAACTTCACCCGCCTTATAGTCCTATAGACTTTGTCCCGTCCGACTAACATTTGTTTATATCGATACCAGGACGCTCTCACCGGAAAATGCTTCACTTCAGAACAGGCTATACTAAATTGACTCGTATCGTTATTGACCTCCAAAAATGAACAGTTATTTAAGCGTGCAATCCTTATGTGGTCAGTAAAATGGGGAAAAAGTCATAGCTAATAATGGCCAATAATTTGAATAAATTTATATTGTATCAATGTTTTACAAAAAAAACGCCCAAAATATAAAAAAAATTTCACGATTTTAAGTTTCGCCAACTGAGAACAATTGTTTTAAGTTTAACTTTAAAGTGTTTTTTTTTTAATGAATTCTTTAAAGATCAGATTTGAAGCTTGCTGAAGTACCCAGCAAAGCAAAAGTAGCAAAAGAAGAGAAAAACAAACAGTGATTTTAATTTTGGGGTTTTGAAAATTTGGCTCGGAATCAACGATTTTTACATAGGAGTGTTATAGGGTAGAAGCTTTCTTTTATGATCCGTTTTCATTGCATCTAAAGCAGTTCTTAAGATTTAGTGAAAAACTAGATCTTTTGATGTTCCCAAATAAATTTTGAATTTAAGTTTCACCGGGGAACCTTAGTCTTATTTTTACAATGTCCCGGTAGCTTCTACCCGGGAATTTAACTAGCACATTTGTTGTTGCTGTTGTTGAAGTTTGACTTTTACAAAAATTATAACGGGAGATTCAGTAATCGGGCTTTATTTGTTAAATTACTTTCTTTGAAATTCTTGCAATTTTAACTATAATAAATTAATTACTTTTTGTACTGATAACTACAATTTTAAAAATTTAATATCTGGTAAATTGTAATTAGCAAATTGATAGAAATAACTTAAACCTGATAACTAGTTTCAAAATAACTAAAGTTTAATACTTAACCATAGTTATAAATGTCAAATGTATATGTAAATATCTGTGGGTAATGTTAAACCTTGCTTATTTTTAAAATAAGTTACCCGTCATATTATGAAATGTATTAATTTTTTTCAAAATCATATTTTTGGAAGTTGTGAAAAAGAACTGCTTTGGAAGAGGAAAATCAGTACTAAATGATACTTTGAAATCAATAAAAAATTTATTGCTTAAGAATCACTTCCATTTATTTTTGCTAAGCGCCCCGGTAGGCTAGTTGGTAGCGTGCTAGCTTATCAGTGTGGGGGTAGTGGGTCCGATTCCCACTAGAGGCTCTAGTCTGTTTTCGCTACAACGAGCAGAAGGCCTTTGTTGCTAGTGCTATTAGGGTATTAACATATAATTTGTAATTATATGATTAATAAATAAAATAAATAAATAAATATTTTTGCTGGTTATTGTTACAAATTATTTCTGGAATATTCTCGAGATGCTTAATATAAATTTGACACCTGCTGATTTTATTGTCCCGTTAATTAAAATTCCTTCTTGAACTGGAATCCACTTTCGGGATTATGATGGCACTATTGCATAAATTATATAAAAATTCTAAATTATATTGGTTCCCTATGAGAAACGGATTTCACATCCCTGAAATAAAATAAATTCATAAAAGTATCTCTTGTTGTGGGGACGGGAGAAGGGGGAGGGGGGGGGGGGGATTAAAGAGAATATTTCTAAAGTTATATAAAGAGGTTATTAAAGAGAATTAACAATTTGTTTTCTTTCAAGTTCAATAGTTTATCTTAATGTTGAGTGTACAAAAACAGGTTCTTATGGATTTGCAACGGCTTTAGCAAACAGGGGATTTAAAGAACCTTCATAATCTAAAGTAAAATCAGTTGTTATTTCAACACCAAACCTTTAAAGTGTCACAATAAAATTAATTAAAAACCTAAAAATAATTGAAATATAATTAATTATAACAAAAATGTCTAAAACAAGTTTATTTATATTTTCTATACTTCTGTGTTGTTCGATTGTTTTCAATGATTCTTCACGCGTATCACGTAAAGGTAAAATGAATCCAGAAGAGAAGGTTGTTAATAAAGAATCTTTGGAGTCTACAGAGGAACCTGCCTACAAAATCTTAGTTACTCATCCCGAAGTTCCCAAAGAGGCTTTGGATTTGATGAGCCGTGGTTGTGAATTGATTATATGCCAAAGTTTGCCTCCAAACCGTACGGAAATTTTGGAAAAAGCTAAAGGTGTCCATGGCATGTTTTGGGGTTCTCATGTTGCTGTTAATGCTGAAGTTTTAGATGCGGCTGGTCCTCAGCTTAAGTCCATATCGACCATGTCTGCTGGCATAGATTATGTAGATGTAGCTGAATTAAAAAAACGTAAAATACCTTTGGGACATACACCAATCGTATTAAATAATGCTGTAGCGGATATTGCTATGGGTTTAATGTTGGCCGCAGCTCGGCGTTTCCATGAGGGAAGACAAAAAATTGATAGGTTAGTAGATTATTTCATTTCAGTAACCATAAATTATAGTTATTATTATTATTCTTAGCTCCACTTGGGAAAATTATCACATTGAATGGATGTGGGGCCAAGAAATACGTGATGCTACTGTTGGTTTCTTTGGTTTTGGCGGTATTGGTCAAGCTATTGCCAAACGTTTGCATGGTTTTGATATTAATCGTATTTTATATACCACTCGCAAACCATTAACCAAGGCATTGGAAAAGCAATTTCAGGCTTCTAAGGTGCCTTTTCATGAGTTATTGGCCGAAAGTGATATATTATTTATTGCTGCTCCTTTAACTCCAGAAACTCAAAATATTTTCAATTCCACCGCTTTTGGTAAAATGAAAAATAACGCCGTTTTGATTAATATCGCCAGAGGACGTAAGTTTTTATTTTAAGTTACAAAATTTGGGGAAAAAAATGTTTTAATTTTGAATTTTATTTCAGCCATTGTTAATCAAGATGATTTGTATACTGCTTTGAAGAGCAATCAAATTTTTTCAGCCGGTATTGATGTTATGGATCCTGAACCATTGCCCGCTGATCATAAATTATTAACATTGCCTAATATTGGTAAGTTTTGAGGCTGAAATTAGCCTTGATTTTGGTTGAATTTGGTAAATGGTGGGACAAAATGCACCTCCATTGAGAAAAGTTTTTGTGATTTTACAAATATAAAAAATAAGATATAAATAATCCCTTGTTGTAAAACATTAAAAAAAATTTCGCTAAACAAGAATTCCAATTCGAATTCTTCATTAATCATTGTTTCGCTGAGAGCATATAAAACAAGTGTCTGCACAACCTCTTTGTTGAAAAGCGCAAGCGAGACTGATTGATTTTCGTGTTTTTGTTGTATATATGAGCGCATGTAAATGTGAGAGAAAAACGCCGCGTAGTTGTTTTGCCTGCCTCTACTTTTAATAGCATTTGAATGTTGTTTTTTACACAAAAACGGGTTAGTTTTTGGTTACAATTTTTATCCCTCAAACGTGGGATTGAGCCACTCGCTCTCTCTCTCTCTCTTATATAACACTGTCTTAGGAGTGTATAGTTTACTTTCTGTGACATATCACAAAACTAACCTAGAACAAGTCACTGAATTCTCCTTAAAATATAATTTAGCGAGTTGTCCTACGATATGTCATAGAACCAAACTCTCCTAAAAGAATTATTTAGGTGACATGTTAATGCAAACGGCACTTCATTCAAATTTCCCGTAAAGTTTTGATAGGATAAATCGAAGATCTAAAAAATTTTAGATCTTCTAAACAAAATTATGTGGCTTTTTGATAAAAGACTTTTTTCAGAAGACCGTTTTTTCTTAGAATTCAAACTTTTGTGGTATTTTTTTTAGACATTAAGAAAACTTTTGACTTTTCGCTTTTTTGTGATTTTCTCAATAGAGGGCGGCTCAATAAGTCCATGACTTTTCGAACTTCCCTCGTAGTTATATGAAATGCAACACTGCTCCCATCAAGTACCACCTGTTAATAGACTACTGTCTGATCAAGTTCCGTCATTTTCTTTGCGTTTAACAGCTGTTCAAAATATACAACCTCGTGGATTTTTTAAAAAAGGAAAAAAGTGAATTTCGAGAGGGGCTCTGCACCTTCGATTTTTTTTAATCTTCTTTTACATAACCGAGCCATTAGGGCTCGGTAAATAAGTGGTTTACTGACTTTCGTTGTGGCCTTACAAGCACGGAAGATGCTTTGGTCTTTATACCCAAAACAATTGAAAAAATTCACCATATGGTGTTGGCCAATCGGAGATTGAATGTGTGATAGATTGTGGAAGACAAAGGCATCTCACGTGGCTCAGTGGTTTCCATTTTGAACGATCACTTGGGTACACTCAGAATATTATGTCGTTAACTGTTTGTAGTTTAATAAAAAAGTTTTCCGTTTCATTTAAAAATAAAGGAACATACATTTATTTTTAAAAAAAAACATCTATATTAACTTTTTTATACATTTATTCGAAATAATTTACTATCATTTACCGATTTTTTTCAGTTTCATTTATTTTTTTCATTTGTTTGAAATTTAATAAAAATTTACCCACAAAACGGAAACTTGTGGTTTATTTGTGTCCGTAACAGTTATTACAAATTTAAATTTTGTTTCCTGTCTGTTTTTTTTATTTAAATTGGTTGTATATATACAAAATTTTTCAATACAAATTACAAGAACTTCATAAACACACATACATACACAAAAACATTCACACAAAAAGTGTTTATAGCTTCATATGCATACATACATTTTGTATTATACGGGTATATTAAAAAAAAAAAATACAAAAACGGAAATAATTTCAAATAAATGAAAAAAACAGTTATTTGTTAAGGATTGGTAGGTAAAATTTTGACATTTATTTTAACTGATTATATCATTTGTTTCTTACGGATGTGTCAGTTGATTAATCAACATTTAAAAATAAATAACAAATGGCATTTAATTTAAATGAAAATTAAGTAGACCGGTTTTTAAATGAAATATCATTTCTTTTAAAGGATATTTTCAGTTATTTTAACTTACAAACTTTTTTAAGTGTATGAGAAAGCTTACCGCAAGATGGCTGCCGCGTTTGCTCACAATCGACCATAGCAAAATTCCATAAAGTAGACTACGAATTGCCCCCTCATTCGCCTTATTCACCGGATTTAGCCCCCAGTGACTTTTTCCTATTTCCATACCTAAAGAAATGGCTCGGTGGAAAGAGATTTAGCTCAAACGATAAAATTATTAATGAAACAAATGCCTATTTTATGGAACTCGAAAAATCCTGATGTTAAACGCAAAGTAAATGACGGAACCTGCTCAAAAATTGACAGTAGTCTATTAACAGGTGGTACTTGATAGGAGCAGTATTGCATTTCATATAACTACGAGGGAAGTTCGAAAAGTCATGGGCTTATTGATCCGCCCTCTATTAAGAAAATCACAAAAAAGCGTTAATTTTTTTCAAAACAAGTCGCTTGAAAAAACGTTTTGCCATAACAACTAAATTTAATTTAAGTTCTTTGGTCAAAAGTCCACAGTTTTAAGTGCTTAATGTCAATAAAAATGACACTTAAATATTTATAAACAATTTATTAAGTATATTTAATTTTTTATTTCAGTTATTACTCCACATATTGGTTCAGCTACACAGAGGACACGTACAGATATGGCCGTAATTGCGGCTCACAATGTTTTAAGAGGCATAGTTGGAGAACCCATGTTATCGCCGGCATATTAAGTACGTAATAACGTACATATTTCCGCCTAATACTGGACATTTTAGTAAAATGGAACAAGTTTTTAAATTTATGTAAAAAAAAGACTAGTTTTTTTATATTTTTTAATAAATAAAAAAAATTAAAAGACACCTAATATTTTGATTGAATTACAGTGTATCACAAAAGTAAGTATGCAGGATAAAAATAATCAAAAATATGCTGAATTTCATATGTTTTATTACACTTATTATAAAAATACAAACATGCCTAAAAATAATTATTACCGTTATCATATCTAAGAATTAACAAAAATCCCAAAATACCGAAATTGCGTTATTATTGCAAATTTTTCTAAATACGAATTATGGCTCCTTGTGGAAAAGAACTTTTACAAGATTTAAAAAGTGTTATTGTTAAACTTTATAAATAGAAGAAAAGCCAACGTGAAATTGCCAAAGTTATCAATAAAAGAAGTTCCACAACACAGAAAATTAGAGAAAAATATTATACGGAGGCCAATACTAAAAAGAAGACTCGAACTGGGCGTCCAAAAACCTTCAATAACAGGAAGAAACGAATTATCACAAGATAATTAGAAGCAAATCCCAAGAAGGACGCTCGAAAAGTAGTAGAAAAACCATTAGCCCACAAACCATTCGTCGGGGCTGCATTCTTCCGGTTACTGTGGCCGTAACATCAGCAAAAAACCATTTGCGAATAGCATCAATAGAAGAAAACGGTTGGACTTCGTAAAAGAGTACAAAACTAAAGATGAAAATTTCTGGAAATCAGTTAATTTTTCCGATGAGAGTAAATATAATATTTTTGGCTCAGATGGGTACCAAAAAGTGTGGAGAAAAGTAAACACTGAGCTCGATTTAAAAAGTATGGCTGCGACAGTAAAATATGGTGGTGGCTCGGTAGTGGTATGGGGGTGTATGAGAGCATATGGTGCTGAAAATCTGGTGATGATCGAAGGAACAATGGATTAGACGATTTTTTTGAACATTTTAAAAAATAACCTACATCAAAGTGCAGCTAAATTGGGACTAACAGCATCATTTGTATTCTATATTGTTAGAGAATGGCTTTTGTACAGAGCGCCAAAGCAATTAAAAACTACCCCCAATCACCTGATTTAAACCCAATTGAACATATGTGGGATTATCTCGAAAAAAATATCAGATTTCATAACTTTACAAGCAAAGATACGCTTAAAGCTGCACTTTTGGGGAGTGGAATAAAATTCTACCTTCGGTTACCCAAAATCTTATTACATCTATACCATCAAGGTTGGAATCAGTTAAAAAGGCCAAGGGCTATCCAAAAAAATATTAAATGTCCGCCTAACTTTATAGATTCCATTTTTTTTAATTCTATTATAATTAGCAAGTAATGAATTAGAAACTTTTTTGTTTTTATTATTTTTCTTAACCCATAAACGTGGCACTCGAACATTAAGAGGAATTTTTTTCAGGAAATCAATGAAGCGTTTTTCAAGATGGCGGCGAGAATGAAAAAATTTTATAAAAATCTTAATCTATCGGTTTCTCAAAAACTATAAACTTTAGGAAAAAATTTTTAAGAAAAAAAAATGTCTTAAAATTAGTCAGAGAACACTCTCAATGAGACAATTTTTAATTTTCGAAAATATCAAAAATCCAACTTTTCAAAAATACCTGAAAAATATTTGAAAAAATTTGAGAGTGTTCTTTGATAACTTATTTGCTGATTCTGTGCATATACATTGTTTTCTTCTACTTTTAGCATTACCCAGAGACAACGGCGTGGACGTGGTAGAACTTTGTCTCCTTTGGGGTGCTTTATTTCAAATCTTAATCTAATTTTTCAATCATTTCAATTTAAAATATTGCTGCATACTAACTTTTGTGATACACTGTATATCGATAGAATTTCATGACAAACAAAAAAATATAAATGCAAAAAAAAACTGTTAACCCAAACAGGTGTTAAACTGAAATTTACAAAATAAATCTGATTCATTTATTATATAAAAATAAAAAATTTTAAATTATTTAAAATTTCAAATATGCTAAGAGCATACAACTTATTTTAGAGAAACTAAAAAAAGAGAATTTACAACTTTTATTAAAGCTTTTGCTTATAAAAAGTTCTTTAACTCTTTCAATTGCATTTTTTTTGTTTTGTTTTGGTAAACTAATAAAATTTTTCACATTAGTTTTCTCTTATCAGTGGACAATAAATAACATGTCCAACGCACGACGTATTTACAAAGTATTAGTTTCTCATCCAGAAGTTCCTAGTCCCGTTTTGGATTATCTAAGACAACGTGGCTGTGATATTATTCAGTGTCAAAATGTTCCTCCGGCACGTTCGGAAATTTTACAAAAACTACCCGGTGTAGATGCTATATTTTGGGCTCATTATCAGCCATTAAATGCAGAGATATTAGATGCTGCAGGTTCACAACTAAAAGTGGTTTCCACCATGTCTTCGGGTATTGATTATGTTGATGTAGCCGAATTTAAACGTCGTCGTATGCCTTTGGGTCATACTCCTGGAATAGTAAAAAATTCGGTGGCAGATTTGGCTATTGGTTTAATGATATCAGCTGGAAGATTTTTCCATGCCGGTAGGAAAGAGATTGAAAAGTAAGTACTTGGTGGTAGTACAAATATGTAAATAAACTGTTTCTTATCGAATATCTTAAAAAAAGTTGGTATTAAAAGAAAGCTTTTACACATAAGAAGCTTTTAATGATTAACCCTAAGAGAACGGCCAAAAACACTATGTCGGCGTTAGCATTAAAACTATAAAAATTCTGTATGTTGACGTACGACTATCTTTGATTTTGGTAGGGGATAATAGGATTTATCAATCTACATTTGTTCTAACTAAATACAAATTCGCAAAGCGGTTTCAAATTTCTGTGAAAATTATGTGAAAAAATTTAAAATTTCAAAGAAACTGTGAACAAAAATTTAGCTCCCATATTATATTGAACACTTAAGTCAATCTACCACTTAAGGGCAAGTAACTTATCTAATTAATAACCAGAGTATATAAATTTGACATTCATAACTATGGCCAGGTTACTCTGATATAACTAGCAGGTCTAAGTAATATTTTCTACCGAGATTTTTAAGTTTTTTTTTTTAACATAACGTATTAATAACGCTAGATAATTTTGCGTCACTTAAGTGATAGGTTACACTCAGATAAAAAAAAGTTAGTAGAAAAATTTTAAACGGTTTTTTTACTACTGATTTGAAGTAAAAAAATTATTATTTAGCAAAATTTTTTTGCTATTCACATTTTACAAATAACAGTATTTTTACAGAATATTTACAAAATTTTTGTTTATTTACAAATTTTAAAAAAACTGGATATTGAAGGAAATGTTATTTCTAATTAAAACTGACACCTACAAACTTAAATTGCCTTAAAATGTTACATAGATTAAAATAAATGGATCGGAAGTGAATATACCGACTCATGTCTAAAAATAGGACATTCACTTAAAATAGCACTAAAAAGTTTTTTTAGTTCTTAAAATCAGCCCTATAACAATTAAAATTTGACTTTAAAAGTAAAAAAAAAATTACTAAAAACAGAAATTACCAAATTAAAATAAAATGATAAATTCGTTTGTTTTTACAATTTTTAAGCCTATGATTTTTTTTTAATTTTGTCTAAAATATTTAAAAAAAAAAAAAAACAAGTAAAAAAGGCTTAAATTCGGCTGTGCCGAATCTTTGAATACCCTCCACGAATATCCTAAAAAAATGTTCTCTACTGTTTTTAATACAAATTATGTGAAAAACTTTTGAAGTAAAATTATGGAGGTGAAAAAAAATTTTTTGAGGTGAAAAATATTTGAGGTAAATACAAAATAGTATTCATCAACTGATGAAAAAATATGAGAAAATATATTTTGTACCTGTCGCTTCTATGAAATTGTACTAAAATACACCAATATGTATGGAATATTTAGATGTATCTTCACATTTTCACTCATAACTTTTTAACCGCTGGACCGATTTTGCTCATTTTCAATACCAAACTTCTCGGGAGGATGTCCAACAATCCAGGTAAAAATAGGCACCCCCACTTGCGTCTTCGCGTCGTGATCGCCATTTCAACAGACAGACAGACGGACATCGGGGTCTTGGACCTATATTTTGAGATGTTACAAACGGAATGACAAACTGATATATACCCTCACCATATATGGTGGAGGGTATTACATTGATGCTCGATAAAAAAAATTTGAAATTTGGTACTAATATTTAGTAAATTTTTTTTTGCTAATTTTAGCAAACAGATTTTAAATTCCACTTCACAAAAACTTTACTAAAATTTAGTAGCGGCAACTAATTTTTTTTACAAATTTTATTGTACTACACGTCAGCAGACATATGTTGCTGAGATTAGCAAAAAAAATATCGCTGCTGGGCTCATTACAGACTTTTTTTGGTGAGTGTATTTTGCGTTAGGCCTATGATAAATCTAATTCACAGAAAACAAGTAAAAAAAACAATATTAAATTTGGCTGTGCCAAATCTTTGAATACCCTCCACACATATCCTAATAAAACAATGATTTACCAAATCACAGGTAATTCATTACATAAGTCAACAAAATATTTTAAAATATAATCGATATATTCGATAAATTGATATTTTACATCTCGGGAGCACTTTCAGACACAATGTTTTAAAACCAGGGACTTAACTGTTATAACCAATATTTGGAAAAATCCTGAAATAATAATAAGAGATTTAAATTTTTTGTGGTCTTCTGTAACCATTATGAAAGATTTTCTTTTTTCAGTCTTCCTGTATTCAAAGAAATTTTCATAATAAGTAACAAACTGTAGCGTGGTTATAGAAGACTGAAAAAATAAAAATCTTTTATAATGGTTATAGAAGGCCAAAAGAACAATAATCTTTCATAATGGTTACCAAAGACCAAAAAAATATTAATCGTTCATAATAGTTATCAAAGGCCAAAAAAATAATAATCTTTCATAATGTTTATGGCAGGACTAAAATTTTCTGGGTAATTTATAATTATTATTACAGGACCAATTTTTTCAGTTATTTTTTGGATCCCTGTTTAAAACAATAGATGTTGAACTTGTTTATTGACTCCACTAATATTTACTTTACATGTTTAGAGAAGTGTTGTAATGTAAACAAATTTAGATGCAAAGTTATGGAGGTGAAAAAAATTGTTTGAAGAGAAAAACTTTTCCTTGGATGTGAAAAAAATTTTTGAGGTGTAAACAAAATATTATTTACTTCTAAGCGACTGGTGAAAATCATAAGGAAATATAGTATATACCAATTGCCAAAACTTAAACACCTTTACAATTGATAATGTGCCTCTGGAGGAGGTTAATTCCTCGATACCTCGGAGCTGGCATCACAACATTAGGCGGTTTGGGTGCAGATATTGCCAATCGAATAAAAAAAGGCGACTCAAGCCTACGGCCAACTTAATAGGAGCTCTTCAACTCTCTCTCTCTCTCGCCGTGTTAAACTAAATATCTTTAACTCCAATGTCCGATCTACATTATCATACAGATGCGAAACGTGGAATGCGGCCTCTCGTGATATGCATGCCCTGCAAGTTTTTATAAACATTATAAACAAATGCATTAGAAAAATTATACGAGTCTTTTGGCCACAATACATATCAAACAACAGACTATGGCATCAAACGAACCAGTCCCCCATAACTATTGAAATACAAAGGCGAAAATGGAACTGGATTGGTCACACGAAACGATAACCGGTCATATATATTGCCAGAACAGCGATCGAGAGAAATCCTCAAGGCAGCCGTAGAAGCGGTCGACCAGTTCATACATGGTGTCTTCGCCATCGAAGCGTCAAAAATGCAAACTAGCTGTAATGAAGTAAAAAACAACGCTATGAACAGATTTAGATGGAAAGATTTTTTTGAGGCCCTATGCTCCTTATAGGAACCACGGGAACATATATATTGCCACTATGAAATTGTACTTAAATACACCCATTTGTATGGAAAATTAAGAGGTACTTTCACATTTTCACTCATAACTTTTAAACCGCTGGACCGATTTCGCATGTTTTCAATACCAAACTGCTCGAGAGGATGTCCATTAACCTAGATTAAAATGAGTACCCCCGCTTGCGTCTTCGCGTCGTGATCACCATTTTAATAGACAGACAGACGGACATCACTAAATTGACTTAAAATTGCATAATATCACGAATATTTTATGGGGTCTTAAACTTTTATTTTGACATGTTACAAACGGAATGACAAACTGATTTATACCCTCACCATATATGGTGGAGAGTATAAAAATCCGTTGCAAGGACCGTTTTCTGTCACCAAGACCAGACAAGTAACGTCTCTTGTGATTTATCCCCTTAAGTCACTTAAGCAAAAAAAGTAAACTTTCAAGAATTAGTAACACAGTACAACACGAAAAAAATAACAGGGTTCTGACAATGGATTCTGATAAGAGGAGATAGAAAAAAATATGCGTGTGTCGGAGTTTTAAAAGAGCACATCGAAATTTTATTTTAGGATGGCTTAAAATGTGTAACCCTTTGGCCTTTTCGTGCAGAATATTGGTATATTTTAACTAAATTTAAAAAATTCTGTAACTTAATTAGTTCGCGATTTTTTTAAATATATACATATTTTAGTTAAAATATCAAAATTAGCAAAAATTCAGCTGATCTTAATTAATTAAAGATTACGAATCTGCAATCAAAATTAAAAACAAATTTTTTTTTAAATTATTCGGTTTTTGAAAATTTAACACTGTTCAATTTTTTTTGTTGCATTTTCCTTATCTGCACTTGGCGAACTTTTGCAATCTTCTGACCAAGAAATTTCATTAGACATGACTGCTTTAAATTTTTGAAAGGATAATGGTTATCCTAGTAACTGAACGTAAAATTTTACTTTTTTTTAATCTCACTAGTATTTAGCGTATTAAAATTAAATTGTTAACAAAAATTCCGTCTCACATAAGAAATTTTGTGGAACATTCAAAAAATAATTTTGCGCAGAGGCAAAATTTCTTGATCAAAGTCAAACATTTTTCTGTATGTAATTTTTGCGAAATTTGCGACTACGAATTTAATTTTGATTTCATGTTTGTAATGTACAGTCAAAAATATATTACATTGAATGAGTCGCGATCTTAATAATTATAAAGGATGATCCAAATACAGGTATATTTTTGCAATCATATGTTATTTTGATATTGATAGAATTTTTCTCTCTTAGAAATATTGACTTTTAGTCAGTATCATACCTCCGCGGGCCAAAATGAGTTGTTTTACGCAAACTTATTTCCAAAGTAAGTGCTGTGTTGCCCAATGTGTGCGTTTGTTGAAAAGATGTTTTGGCCGAAAGGCAGCAGTGAAGGTGGATTGCTAGTGGACAGAGTGCAAATCAGTCCAAGAACATTGATCTCAACAACTCGGCACCAGCATGATGAGAATTTTGCACAGAGATCTCGGATTATTCGCTTACAAGATTTAATTGACTTAGCAAGATCCAATTGACCATCCACTTCTTCGGTACGGCTTAGTTTGGGCCTTACTGAAGCTCACATCGGTCATCGCATTTGTCAAAAATTTTATCTTTGACGAGGCACATTTTCATAGAGATTTAGATCGAAGTCTAGATCTAGAGATCGGAAAACCCGCACGTCATTGTTGAAAATGAAAATGCAGTCAGAGTGACAGTTTGGAATGGCGCTACAGAGCCATGATTACGGACTTTTTACGGGCTGAAATAGAAGTTATGAACTTGGATAATCTTTAGTTTCAGCAGAATCCACACCGTTAAGGCTAATGTCGTCCGAACCATTCGTGAGATGGAACCAGCAACAAAGTCTTAAAAAATTAGACTGACGGGATTAGCTTCTGCGAAGCCACCCGCGGCAGCCACACAAATGAACTCGTGTTCCATTAAATATGGAAATATTTTTTTATATTTAACTAGCGGATCCCGGCCTGCTTCGCTACGCATGAATGTCAACATTTAATCAAATTCATTGGCTTTTTTATTTATTTTTTATTTGGAAATAATGAAAAACGCTCATGGGCGCCTACGTATTTGTTGTTGTTTTTTTTTTTATATGGACAAAAACACATGTTGACAAGAAAAGTCATACCTCACGAACGCGTCGATTGATTTCGTGCAAACTTTAGATAAACAATCTTCACAACCATACGAACAAATCGAGTTCGGTTTGACCGTTCGTGAGTTATAAAGTCACAACACACTTGCAACAATTTGTTACATTTATATATAGATAAAACCATAATTTACCAAAAGAAATTAAGTTAATTTTATTTCATTTAAAAAAATTGTATTTGGACAAACTTTTATTATATTCAAAGTGTTTGAACTAAATTTTGTTTTAAATTTTAAAAGAGACCCTTCATAAGCCCAAAAATGAAATAATTATTTTAGGTATAAAATTATTAGCTATTTTAAGACTAATATGAATTTAATAATTTTTTTTTAAATTAATACTTACATTAATTTAAACAAGAATAACTCCTGAAAATAAAAAAAGGATAAATATTATTTTTTTATTTAACGAAATAAATCTTAAAAATAAATAATAAATAAATATATCCCCTTAACACTAGACAGGGTTAAAGAAGCACAAAAAGCTTTTAATTAATAATTTATTTAATATAAAGCTGTTGCGATAAAGCTCATACCAAACTGTTAAATTGAAATAACAGCATTGCCATGCCCAAAACTAAATTACAGCTATTTTTAAACATTACAGTTCATTATGGAAAACTGAACGCATCAATTGGTTAATGGGTCAAGAGATACGTGACTCTACTATTGGATTTTTTGGATTCGGTGGTATTGGTCAAGCCATAGCAAAACGTTTACAATGTTGGGATGTTAAAAAAATTATCTATCATACAAGAACACGTAAAGAAAATGATAAAGATTTTCAAGCACATCACGTTAGATTTGAGCAGTTATTAGAAGAAAGTGATTTTCTGGTAGTAGCATGTCCCTTGACCGATGAAACAAGAGGAAAATTTAATGCTGAAGCATTTGGCCGAATGAAACAAAATTGTGTATTTGTTAATGTGGGAAGAGGAGGTGAGTTGAATTGGTAAATGTTCAGGTAAAAGATGAAATTTATCCGAGAAAGAATTCATATATAATTGCAATGTTTACTAAACATATTCGACAACTCTTTTAATCTGTTTAATGCTGAAAATTATAAATTATCAGGTATTGTGGATCAATCTGCCTTGTATGGAGCTTTAAAAGTGGGACAAATATTTGCAGCTGGTTTGGATGTTATGACACCAGAGCCTTTACCAGCCAATAATCCATTATTAACTCTTCCAAATTGTGGTAAGTATGAGCTTTTCTCATATTATTTAAATACATTTTTCTGTAATTTTCTTTTCCATTAGTAATAATACCCCACTTGGGCACCCAAACCTGGAAAACTACTACGGAAATGGGTATGGTAGCTGTCAATAATATATTAAATTTCTTGGAAGGAAAACCTATGATTTCATCAGCTTATTAAATAAAACCATAGAACAATTATATTATTTTTATATTTTATTTTATTTAATTTAATTTCCCTCATCATTATTATCTTTAACATCTAAACTTAAGAATAAAGTTTCCCATTCTTCCCTAGCCAAAGCTTTTAGATATTTTTTACGTTGCTGCAATACAACTTCTAAAAGCTCATTATCATGCTTTTGAGCAATTTCCAAAGCTTTACGCCAATTATGCATGCGTAAACATAATGCAACAGCTTCACGATATTTACGATTATGTATTAAAATTGTTTCGGCTTCCATAAGTCGACCCAACATTAAAGAATTCTCCGCCATATAATCTGGACTAGAGGGTTCCAATGTTTTGATATATTGCAAATAACTAACTTTATCGATTTGCAAAGCGGCCGAATAAGCTTCTTCACTTAGTTGCAGTTGATTCTTTCTGGTGGCTACAGCTGCCAATGTAGCCCATAGATAAGCATTTTGAGCCATACGACATATTTTTAAAGCCTGCTGCCATTGACCGTCCATTAGAGTGCGATGTAATATCTCACAATACATATTGATACCAATAGGTAGTAAAGCTCCCGAGCAGCGAAATGTTATAATGGCATCTTCAAAAGATTCTATAGCAATATTTTTACCAAATTCTCTGTTAAGATTGAATAAATTAAAAAAAAAGGTTACAATTAAAAAAAAATATATATCCTCTTTAACATACGTGGCATCTATTGTTACAGTGGTCAGGGCAATTATGGTGGGATCTGTAGCACCTTCCCCCGGACAATACCATATGCTATAGCAAGCATCATGTACGCCCACCAAAATATTTGCCTCACTTGCCCATTTTACCGCCGTGACCTGGGTACCAATTTTGTACACTTCTCCTGAGCTGGCTGCTCCGGTTATACCCGCTATATTGGTCCTTTCATTGTTGCTATTTAAATTTCGTGTTTCGGTTATGTAAAGCTCCCGATTGTCATCAATCATTACCACAAATTGATCATCAACGGTACCAGCGCGACATGCAGCAATTTCAGCAATTTGTGTTTTAGCTTTAAGCGAGTAAGGTTCATATTGTCGGGTGGCTCCAGGTATAAGATCGAAAATATGAAGGGCTTTTCGTGTTAAAACAAAAGGTGTAAATCGAAATGTAATAAAAATCTTCTAAAACAGTTAAACATATTTAGAAATATTTTTAAAAAATAAACTCCAAAATGCCCCTTAATATTGCAATTCAAAAAAGTTTCAAAACTGTGACGCCTGAAGGAAAAATTTTATTGCGGCAATCAATAAGTTCGTGACTTTTCGAACTTCCCTCGTAGTTATATGAAATGCAACACTGCTCCCATCAAGTACCACCTTTAAAAGGACTACTGTCAAATTTTGAGCAAGTTCCCTCATTTACTTTGCGTTTAACAGCTGTTCAAAACATACAACCTCATGGATTTTTTTTAAAAATGGAAAAAAGTGAATTTCGATTGCATTATTTTTTGCGAAAAAAAATCGTCAATCAAACCAAGGAAAAGCTTGATAAATACTATGGGGACTCTGCACCATATATTTCAATGGTAAAAAAGTGGTATACTGACTTTCGTTGTGGCTCTACAAGCACAGAAGATGCTGAACGTTCTGGACGCCCAGTTGAGGTCTCTACACCCAAAATAATTGAAAAAATTCACGATATGGTCGATCGGAGATTGAATGTGCGATCACTTGGCTATGAGAAAGCTTTCCGCAAGATGGCTGCCGCGTTTGCTCACAATCGACCACCAACGAAATCGTGTGACAGCTTAGTTTCCATGGCAAAAATCCATGAAGTAGACTACGATTTGCCCCCTCATTCGCCTTATTCACCGGATTTAGCCCCAAGTGACTTTTTCCTACTTCCAAATCTAAAGAAATGGCTCGGTGGAAAGAGATTTAGCTGCAACGATGAAATTATTGATCGTATCTACCAAATGTTTGCAGGGCTAAGATCAAAGCTAACTTTGTATAGACGAACGATTTAATTAGATTGAAATCAACCTCTTAAAGACTCGCGACCGAAGTTATTTTTTCAATGACTGAGGACAGAAATTTATTCAAAAATTGATTTTAAAAAAAATTCAACGAATAAACTAAGAAATCGTTTTCTAAAAAAACATCTAAAAAGACAGCACAAAGTCTACAATTACGAAAACTTTCTAACAAGAAATTACTTCGAAATTTTTTAAATCCCTTTTCAAGGATACTTTAGTTTAAATTTCCAAAAAAAATCTAATCAAAAAACAAAAAAGACCCTTTTGAGATACCTTTAAACTCGAGAGCTGGTTTAAAAGCTGGACAACTCCATCTTGAGTTTTTCTCTAGCACATATTCAAATTTTATCAAAATCGGAAAAATAGGAATTTACCTTAAGAATTTTTTTTTAAATAATGGGAAGAGGATCAGGTTGTGGAGAGAGTAGGAATTTTTTGACTATTGGAGAAATTCTAGTGGCCAACACCAGGTCAAGGGCGACTACTAGCCCCTGGTAGGAGGGACTTAGGGACCTTGACGGGGTACTTTACTGGGAACTGCGATCTCCAGTAGCAACGGTAGAAGAACGGTCAATCGGACACTGATATTTGTAGATTATGCGAATTGGAATCGTAGACGTGGGAACATGTTCTCGTCGATTCTCCCAGTATTTGTGTTAGGAGACTTAGGTTTCTGGATGAAAGTCTCGTAATGCCTTCCAACATTTGGAATATTTTACCTGGTAGGATTCTTAGCTTTTTCAGAAGCTTAAACCTTTAGGGGAGCTCTAGCCATCAAAAAATACCTATGCTGGTCCAACGGTATTGGGCTTAGTAATCGGTTATTAAAGGACCTTCGACGAAACTTAGGTAAGGGAACTAGAAATCGATTCGCTTATTGAGCACTGAAATTTATTATATAAGAACCGACAATAAAACTTGAAATCGGCTACTGAAGAAACCATCATTAAACTTATAGAAATTAAATATAAGAATGTGATTCCAAAAGACCTACGATTGAATTTGAAAAACGACTACTAAAAAACTTTATTGACCTCAGGAATCAAATGTTAAAAGACCCACGACTAAAATTAAAAAAAAAAAAATCAGCTGAATACTATTTTGAACTAAGGAATTGACTACAATAAGTCCATGATTAAATTTAGGAATCGGGAACTTAAGAATCAACGACTAGACTTTAGAATCCACTACTTAAAATTCCAATTGAGTTTTTGAAATCGACTACTAAAATATGGGATTAAGAAAATAGAAATAATCTTAAAAATTGGCTTTTTAAAACCCAGTGCTTAATTTCAAAACCGGACTCCATTATAAGGCTTATAAATTAGAAATTAATCTTCCTTCCACTGGTCCTAGAAATCGGAGAGAAAATTATACACGATTAAAGTTAAGATGCTGCTATTAAAAGACACACGAATGCTTTAAGAAATCTATTATAAAAAAAAACAACTATTGGACTAAAAAGTCGAGTTCTGAAATTCCAAGGGTTTAACTTCAGGACACAGATATTTTAGAAATTTAATATTAGGAATCGGCTATTAAAAAAAACATTATTATACTTAAGAGACGAATTTTAAAACACTGTAGATTTGAAAAAAAAATGGCGTATTAAAAGACTTAAGATCGAGTTCAAGAATACTCTAACAAGACCGACGATTATACTTAATAATCCTCAACTGAAATATCAACGATTGAATGCAGGAAGAAAATTTTAAAAACTTTCCAATTGTACCGCTTTTAAATGGGCTTAATAATTGGTTTTAAATGATTTAAAATGTTTCGTAAGATGCTGCTATTTTAAGACCAGTTCCACTAAAGGTTCGATTTAGAAGGGTTCCCCCCGATAGCGATATAATGATAAAAGGAACGAAAAAAAATAATGATGGGAAACTTTTAAGCGGCCCAATAATCCCATGTTGAAACGTTAGCATTTAAGGTCAAAATTACCCTTTTTTAGTATCTTTTTTGTTTTTAATGATCTTTTTAATGGGTTACTAAAAGTAATAAAAAGTTTTGTAGCTTAAAGTTTCAAATAACTATGAAACCCATTTTGAACTCTGTATTACTTTTGCCTCCTCTATCTTATACACAAATTTCATCGAAATCTGCAGGAACTCCCTACAACAGAGTTCCAATTTTAAGACTAAGACTAGCTAAGAATTTAAAACGTTTAGAAATTTCTGGTTATCGAAGAGAATTGTTGAAATATTTTCATTAAATTTCAGCAATCTTACCCGTATTATCTGAATTATCTCGTATCACCAATGTATCCAAACCCAATGATATACTACGCCAGTTAAGCAAAGGTATTTGAGCTTGTGATCCCGGATATCTGGGATTCAAATGTAAACGTCCGGTGAAAGTGTAAATCCAAATCGAAGTAGAATCCAAAACTAAGAAAAATCTTTAAAAAAGTAAAACCCCAGTTATAAAATTGTACTTACAAATTATATTCAAAACTTACTTCTTTCCCACTTCTACAACTCTAACATCGGTACGACCATCTATAATGATCGGGGTATTTATATATTTTTCATTATAAATGTGAATTTGATTTGAGGTGGCCACTATAAGATGACCATAACCTAATGCAAAATTTATAACACGTTCGGTAAACTCTAAAACATCACTGCTGCCATTTGTAATATCCTCCAAGCGCAGAGACTTGCGACCAGTGGTAGTGGCTTTAAGATTTTTCGAAATCAATTGTTTTTGAACGATATAACCCACAATCAGTTGACCGGTGGAAGTTCCACAAGCCACTTGGGTGCCATCTGAAGACCAAGAGAGAGTATGAAATGAACCTACGGGAGGTTCATTAAAACGAGCTGTACTATAAGACCACTTGAGAAAAAAGGGAAATGCACGTTTAAGTAAAGTCATAAATATATGCCGGAAAATCTTGATGACTTACTCCAGCATTTGAGCATAATTTAAGCATATTAAATGTGCTTACTAATAGAATGTCTTTTTCGGGATTGAAAGCCACCGAAGTTATGGCATAATCCTCGGTGGAACTTATAAATAGATTAGCTCCTTGAGAATCCCAAATTTTAAAACGAAAATCTTCTCCCCCCGAAGCTATAATGTTAGATTGAGCAGACCAGCTGAGAGATAAAACCAAGCCATCATGAGCTCGCCACTAAGAGTTGAAGAGTTAACAGAGAGAGAGAAAAAGAATGACAATTAAAAAAACGCTAGAAAACTTTTATAGTAAAGTTTAATCTTCCAGGTGAAAATGGGGACGTATGTGATCACACATGGACTTGTATATGATAATACATGCTTTTATATGATCATATATCAAGGGTATAACTGGTTATATGTGTCCATGTAAAGTTCAATAAATAACCATATAAAGTTCAAAAATAATCATACATTTGCAGATCCAAAATCCTATATGAATCATGTCTGAGCATATATAAACACATATGATCATATACTACCACATATGGTCATATATGGTATTATATTGAAATACATATATGTATACATATATGATCAGCTGTACTCATATATGATCACATACAAGCCAATATAAAGGGTTTTTCAACAGGGACGCTTCAAAAGTAGAGCGACAGGGACAGCAAACGACGCCATATTTCTTGCGCTCTTTTGACTTCGTCAATAAACAAAATATGCGTTATTGGTCAGACAGCAATCCACACGTACTCCATGAGTCATCATTGCATCCCGAAAAAAATTACGGTTTGGTGCGGTTTATGGGCCGGCGGCGTCATTGGGCCGTACTTCCTCCGTAAGGATCAAGACGGGCACGTTACTGTAAATGGGAATCGCTACCGTTCAATGATAACCGAATATTTTTGGCCCCAATTGGATGATATGGACTTGGAGGACATGTGGTTCCAACAGGACGGCGCCACAAGCCACGCAGCGAATGTCACAATCAATTTATTGGAAACCAAGTGTGGAGAACGTGTTATCTCACGAAATGGTCCAGTCGATTGGCCGCCTCGGCCGTTCGATTTGACGCCGTTAGACTATTTCCTGTGCCAACAAGCCAGCGACGATTGATGAAGTTCGTACGAATATCGAACGAGAAATTGCCGCAGTATCGGCCGATTTATGCTTGAAAACCGGGTTCAGCGTCTGGACTTCTGCAAGCGTGCCCGTGGTGGCCATGCAAAAGAAATTGAGTTTCATACATAATGGCATCGAACGTACTTTTACAGGAATAAAGAATTTCATTGATATCCAAAACCGTTTTTGTTTTATTTAAAAAAAACTTTTGTAGCGCTCTTATTGAAAAACCCTTTATAATAACATATGTTCATATACGATCACATTTTCACCTGGGCTAATAAACATTTTAACGCCAAACGAGTGCACGTGACGCGTAGTAATAAAGTGATTGACTACACACACAGAAAAAATGTCCAAAAGGTCAAGACTTTGAGACTAGAGTAGACCTTTTGTAAAGCTTTTGTAAAGTACGCTAAGTCCGAATCTGATCTCAGAACTTGTCACATCAGGTTTTTGAGACAACTTATTAAAGCAAAAGTTTAAAAAACGGTCTTTCGCTATGTGCGGGACATTTTAAAATCGGGAATTATGTTTTTATCACAAAATTTGTTATGCCATCTGAAAATCCTACCTGTTGCCTTCAAAATTCACGTTTAACCTTTCCGATATCTTATAATTTCTGAGAGAAGTTGTCCATTGAAATTCATTGATATAATATTTTTGCTATTAATGCAAAAACTGAGATGTTTCGCCTTTATTTTAGGACGAATTCATTGGGAATCTTTAGCAAGAACATATCAGAAAATTAAAAACATATAAAAAAATGGATAAAACTAGAAAAAATCTAAGGAATTCGCCGTAAAAGGCTGAATGTAAGTAAAAATCCCATTTTCTAATTTCAACGGACAATTTTTTCGAGAAGGAATCTGAATTTTGAAAGCAAGAGTTTAGACCTTCAGATGGTAAAACAAGTTTTTCGCGATGTTATAACATCCCAATATAGCGAAAACTCCTTCTTTTTTACTTCAGGTTAAGATAACTCGAAAATTCTGAGTACACATGCGGATTCATTGCAACTCCTTTAGAAAATCCAACTCTGGTCTCAGTGTTAAAAAAAATGGCCTGGATTATTATTATTATTACCCTTATAAGTTTACTATTGGCCGCTAGTGGTTTAACCGATATATGACCACCTTGACAAAATACAATTAAAGTTGAATTGGGAGCCCAGCGAGCACATCTTATAGGCTCATCACTTTGTATAACCGTAGAACGTAACATGCCCGAACGTGACCAAATTTTTATAACACCATCTTCACCGGCTTTAAAAGACAACATTTAATATGAATTTGCCAATATTACAGTAACATCCAGCTTACCGGTTAACAATCCAGCACCATCTGGACTCCATCTACCCGAACTAATGGCCGCTGTATGAGCCGATATACTACGTTCTACCCGTGAACTTTTGTTTAATATTATAAATCTTCCATCATTACTGCAAATCAACAAAGTATCACTTCCTTTGCCACCACCACTGCTACGGCCACCCAATAGCAACCAATGTAAATCGGTGGGTATAAAATCATCCGGTAATTTGGCCACCTCTACAGAGTCTCGTGTAGAGGAACTCCATTTATAAATTTGATGATCATCACTTTGAAAATCAAAAAGACGTTTTCATTACAAAATTTTTTGTATTTATTGTGTACAACATTTGAATACTTTTACCTTACAAAATATATTTCATCATTACTACTCCAATCTACACAACTCAAGGGCATATTATCCAAAGATTTTTCATTATTTTTATCGGATGTTGGATTTGAATTCTTTTGATTAGAGGTGTTTTGTGTTAGATAATCACCGTTAGAGTTTGTAGTTGTTTTCTTACAAATATGAGTTTTTAATTTCATTATTTTTAAATATAAAATTTATTTTTACTTTAAAGAAAAATTTTCACAATTTATCACCAAAATTTTGTTTACCACCAAATGTTGCTATAGCAACACTAAAGTGGTTGCAATGTTAAGTTTTTAATATAAAAAAAACACTTGTTGCATTTTACTCACAATAACAGGGTTGGTTTTGTACACAAATAACCGTTAGAAAAGCTAGATGCTTTGCAATAGATGGCACTGCAGCTACAGCATAATTTTAACTTTTTTTCATACTTGGGACTTGAAACCTATTAACCCTCTAATGCCCAAAACTGTCAAAAAGCGTGTTTTTTGGCTAAATAATATTTTTTTTATTAAAGCAATTACTTGCAATCGGTAGAAAACATAATTTACTACTTTTTCTGTGCTTAAACTTTTTTTGTTCCAAGTTCAATTTTCAAATGAGAAGGATGTAAAGCAGTGATCGGCAAACTAATACAACCATATTGTTGCCATTGTATGGGTGAGTTACGCTCTCCCTCTCTTAATGCACTGAAAGAAATGTGTTTGTAATTTTCCTAAAACTATGTGCATATAAACAAACATAAAAAAATAAAGGATGAGAACAAAAAAAAGCATTATAAAAAAAAATAACAAAAGCAAATAAAAAAAAAACTAAAATAAATATATATATATATATATATATATATATATATATATATATATATATATAAATAAAGAAAGAAAAAAATTAAGAAATATTAAAGATTTTAATATACTTTAACTTACAAACTACAAAATAATTTGTAAGTTCATTTATTCATTGCATATTTTATAACATCCTTGAAAAACTGGCTATCCCGAAAAAATTTTCGACAAACAGGTAATCATACTCCCATTCTTCGTAAGAAATTTCGTTCAGTGTAATGTACGTACTATCCGTCGACACTACCTTACTGCACGAAAGCTCAACTGAGACTGATTTATTATTTTTCTTTTCATGCTATCTGTGTTAGTATGTTAGTATAAGTGAGTCGCCCATGGGCGACTCTTTGCCGATCACTGATGTTAAGTAAAAATTTCGTAAATTTGAAAAAAATTTACTTTTTTAAACAAAAAGAAATATAAAAAAATTTCCAAAAATAATATTTACGCTTTGGCATACATTATTGCTAATAACAAAGGAAGTTAAGAGTGTCTGCTTGCAAAATATTTTCCAGGACTCACAGGACACCATAAGGACACATTTTGCCTCTTTTCTCTCTAACTCAAAAATCCGTTAAAAGATTTTTTTTTTTTTTTTGAAATTAAACACAGCTAATACACTCAGACTTCTCGAAGAGGAAAAACATGGTGGGGGCAATCATATTCGAAGAGCATCATGTATTTTTGAGATTATGATTGTGCCAACCATAGTCCTACTATAATAAAGTTATTATATTATGTTAACCATATTATGATAACCATAATTTTACCACAACATAGTCCCTGCATTTATATTATAATTCGAAACTATAAAAAAGTTCTTTAAATTTAAGAATATTTCTTTAAAAAATGTTTGCCCTAAAGAAAAAATATTAAGAACTTTTTAAGAAAACTTCTTTGATTCTATGGACTCTTTTAAAGAAAAATGCTTCAAAAAATTTTAAATTCTAAGGACTTTTTTTTAATAAAAACAAACACAGATTCTTTTTACTTTTTATAGTAGAAAAATTCTTTGATTCTAAGGAATTTTTTAAAAATTGTTTAAACTCTTAGAATCTAAGAATTTTACTTTAAAGAGAAGTCCATAAAATCTAAATATGTTTCTATCAGAAAAATTTCTAAAAACTCTTACGTTCTACAGACATTTTCTTATAAAAAATTATTTTATTAATATTCTGAGTATTTTTTCCACAAGAAAGTTGTTCTTTTATAAGAATTGAAGTAATAAACATATTTTTTTTTTTAAATGTATTATTGTTTTTATTGAAAATAATTAAAAAAATATAAAAACTCTAAATATATAATCTTTTTGACAATGAATTGATTAGTTTAAACTATAATGTTATATGTATACCCCCAGGTGAAAATTATTATGTATTAACATGTTAACATGGGTGACTGAACTGACAAATTTTTTTTGTTATAAAAACAAGACAGTATTATGACTATAAATGTCAGTCAGTTTGTTACCATAGTATGGTTACAGCCAATCATGTTATAAAATAGAAAGTGGCTTTATAGCTTTTATTGAAATAATAAATTATTTACAATAATAATGATAGTAGCAACCATATGGATGGTTAGAACTTATTTATAAACCAATAACTTGATTGTGAAAATCATACCCGAATGCAGCAAGCATAATATAGAAGCAGTGATCATATTACAACCATATTTTTTCTCTGCGTGTTTGAGGTAAGTCGAATCGATTTCGGTAAAATTTAATAATGTTAAGCGAGATTTAATTAATGTTTAGCTTCCTTTCTTATAATATAGTTGATTTAAACTACACTCAGAAGAAAAAGTTAGTAGACAAATTTTTAAACGGTTTTCAATCCCATTTTATTATTTTTGAAGTGATTTTTAGTAAAAAAAAAAATTTATTAAGCAAATCTTTTTGTTATTTACATATTACAGAATTTTTACAGAATATTTACAAATGTTTGTTGCTAATTTCAGAAATCATTTTACAAATTTTTGAAAACCGATTTGCTAAAATTAGCAAAAAAATTTACTAATTTTAAAAAAGTGGATATTTAAGGAAATGTTATTTCTAATTAAAGCTTTTGTTTACAAGCTTTAATTGCCTTAAAATACTACATAGATTAAAAAAATTGATCGGAAGTGAATTTTCCTGCAAAACTTTGGTAATGGGTGCGATATTCTCATGCGTTACCTTGTTATGATAGCTCGTTACCTTTTTCATTATTAGCAAGCATAAAGTAATAAGTTACACATTATTGGTTACGTAATATATGATTTATAAATGTAAACTAATAATTGAAATATTTTTGAAAATCTATTTTTAGATACATTACTTTGTGTTTTTTTGTAAGCAAAAGGGTAAAGTATGTTTGTTTTGACAACACTAGCGAAAAAATGAAGCACAACAATTCATTTAAGTTTAAAGCAATCAAATACTATATGTGTCGTTAACTCAGTGGGTAGAGTTCTTGGCTGGCAACCAGATTTCCCTGGTTCGATTCCCATCTTGACCACATTATTTTTAATTACAAATATTTTAAATAAAATATTTGTAATAACTTTTATTAATAAAAATTTTCTCCTTTTTTAAAATCTATTTTTAGACACATTACTTTTTCCATTCTCGTAACCATTCATTATCACTTCTAAAGTAATGGGTATATACATTACTTTGAGGCTCATCGCCTATAAAATTCATCAATGAAGTAAGGTGTAAAGTAATCCATCGGCCTCTATGGATATGCATTACTTTACCCATTATTTGGTAATGCGTGGTTTTGCTGGGATGTCTAAAAATGGGACGTTCACTTAAAATAGCAAAAAAAAGTTTTTTTAATTCAAAAATCAGCCCTAAAAATAATTAAAATTGGAACTTCAAAGCAAAAACAAATTGAATAATTTTTTTTTAAACAGAAATTACCAAATTAAAACAAACTGATAAATTATTTTACATTTTTAAAATTTTAAAGCCTTTGATTTTTTTTTTTAATTGTGTCTAAAATATTTTTTGAATAAAAAAATAAATAAAATAAAAAATTCTAATGCTTGATAAAAAAAAATTTGAAATTTTGTACTAATATTAATAATATTTAGTAGATTTTTTTGCTGATTTTAGTAAACAGATTTTAAATTCCACTTTACACAAAGTTTACTAAAATTTACTAGCGGAAGCTAATTTTTTCTACAAATTTCATTGTACTACACGTCAGCAAACATATGTTACTTAGATTAGCAAAAAATACCGCTGGGCTCAAATTAGTAAAATTTCACGTAATAACAACAAAATTTTCAGTTGCCATTACAGACTTTTTTTTTGGTGAGTGTAAAAAAGAAATATAGTTAAACACTGATTTCGGTTTCAAAATTATGAAAGTATGATCCCAATGATCATATATGTATATGATTCGTACTGATCATATTGTAATCACCGAGCACAATTTTATTAACACTGAATCATAATATGATCATTGCAAATAACGATTCTAACATTATAATCCAAATTACTATATCATATTATGTTTAAATAGTGATAATTTCATGACCATTATATAAACAACTAATAAGTTTTATATTATTTAATATAATAAACCCAAAAATATATGCTCCTCGAATATGATTGTGCCAATCATGTTTTTATTTGCGTAAATATTTTAACAATTATTTATTAAACTCTTGTTTTTGTTAGTTCACTGAACTTCAAACCCTTTTTTATTTACTTTTTCTAGGCTTAACTATAAAATGTCTTTGAAAATCAATTTAACTACCTATCATTAAATAGTATAATTATAAATATAATAAACATTATGAACCTTAAAAAGTTTAATAAACCTAAGTAACCAGCAAATGCATTTAAATATTTACATATATCGTACACTATTTGACGTTTTGACAATTAATCATTCATTTATTAAAGGAAAATGTGGTTTATGATATAAAAGTTATTTTTAAATTAATTTGCTAAACAATTATACCAGTGCTAATGACCTGCAAACAAATGCTACAACAGGACACCAGCAAACATGCAATGGACTACATATTATAAACAACGTAATAAAAGTGTTAAATTAAGTCAAAACGAATTTTGAAATACTCTTCAAAATATGTGTGTGTGGCCCTTTCACTTCTCAAGTGAGATAAGATTGATAATCTTGCAACAATAAAACAGATTACCCAAACAAGATTTAGATTTTAAATCCGGCAGTTTAGTTTATACACGCAAAGAAAACACATGGTTGGGTCAATCATATTAAAAGAGCATCATATATTTTTGGGTTTATGGTTGTGCCAACCATAGTCGTATCATATTATGGTTATCATATTATTATAATAAAATAACCATATTTTTACCGTAATATGGTCCCTAAAGTTATATTATAATTCAGAAAATTTTCAAATTATGGTCATAAATAAACATGTTTTAATGAATTTATTTTAATATGATCGCACGTAATCATAGTATGCTCAAAGTGTTATCATGTTATAGTCCCTCATAACTTTATTATAATTCCTGGATTATCATTATATGATCCATAATCTAAGAAAATTTGTTAAAGGAAAAGTTCTTAGAAACTATGAAAGAGCTCTTTAAGAACTTTTCTTTCAAGAAAACTTTGGTTCTGTGGACTTTTTTTGTAAAAAAAAAAAATACTTAAAACTTTTTAAATTCTAATGACATTTTTAATAAAAAAAAATCTTTAAACATTTTTAAGATTTCTTTAGAAAGTTTTAAGATATTTTTCTTTAAGAAAAAGTCTTTAGAATCTAAGAATATTTCCTTAGAATAAGTATTTTCTTCAGAATCTATGAATGTTTCCTTCAAAGAAAGGCATTAGAATCTAAGTTTGTTTGGAATATATGAACTTTTTTAAAAAAAATTAAATTGGATCTTAATGGGTCAATTGATGAAATGTTTTAATGGCATGTGAAAGGTATTTTTTACCCATCTGATATTTGTCCACTTTTAGTAAACAATATTTAATTGATTTTTTACGACATTTTGTAGTAAAAACAAACTGACTCAACTGATCAAATTTTGGTTTTTATGACTGTAAATGTTAAAGTCATGTTTTATTAGATGTATAATTATTTATTGATTGTTGCCAGAATTTTATCGTTGCATAATTATCATATTTTTTCATAGTCAGAATTTTTCTTACCACAGTATGGTTACAGCCAATCATGATATAAATTAGAAGGTGCCAATCATAAAATAGTAAAATATTTACTAAATAATGATGGTAGCGACCATGTTGATGGTTAGAAAACCAATAACTTGGTTTTGACAACCATACCCGATCGCAGCAAGCACAATACAGTAGCAGTGATCATATTGCAACCATGTTTTTCTCTGCGTGTATTATAATCTTTTCACATCTACGTTCAACTTTTCACATTATTGTTCTCTCAATATACCATTATGACTGCTTTTCTTGTGGGGTGCCGTTAAAGACTTATGAGCATGTTCGGAAATAATTTGATTATTTTTAATAAAACCATAATATACCAAACAAAACTAAGTTTAGTTCAGTGTATTTTATTTAATTTTTAAAAATATACTGGTATTTGGACCACCCTTTAGGTATTTTAAGTACACACATAGAAAATTTCTTGTTAATCCTGCGAATATTCTCAAAGTTACGCGCACATTTTCGCAATTTGCCCAAAGCTGTTTTTTTCTCAGCAAGATTTCTCGGGAACGACAAGATTTCTCGGAAACGACAAGATTTATTTTAAAATAATTATTTTTACAATTATAAAATTGTTAAATATAAAAACAAAATTGTATAATATAAAAAGATGGTTGCAACTTGATCACTGCTACTATATTATACTTGCTGCATTCGCGTATGGTTGTCACAAACAAGTTATTGGTTTATAAATATTTTCTAGCCATCAATATGATCGCTACCATCATTACTACAGTAAATATTTTATTTCTTCATGATTTCCTTATTATAATTTATAACATGATTGGATGTAACCATACTGTGGTTTTCTGTTTGTAAAAAAAAATTTATAATTATGGAACTATAAAATGCTGACAACAATCAATGACTAATTATAAATATGGATTGTTTTCATAAAAAAAATTATCATATCAGTCACCCATGTAAAAATTATAATATATGAAAATTTTCACCTGGGGGATTTTATTTTCGAAAACGCTTTAATATTATAATTTACACTAAACAGTTCATTGTCGACAAAAATTCATTGTCCAAAATATTGTATACAATGATTTTATATTTTTAAATTCTTTTAATAAAAACAATAATAAATTTATTTTTTATATATATATATTTTTGTAAAGTAATTTCTTGAAAACTGACGACTTTCTTCTGCGAAAAGTACTCCGAATATTAATAAAATAATTTTATATAATAAAAAGTCTTTGGAACCCAAGAATTTTTTTGTACGAAAACACTAGATTTTTAGAAATATAGAAACATTTTTAAATTCTATGGACTTTTCCAAGGTAAAATTTTCAGATTCTCAGATAAAAATTCAAATGTTCTTCTTACATTTTAAGGCCTTTCTTTCACAAAAAAATTCTTAGATTCTGAGGAGATTTCATCAAGAAAACTACATAGATTCTAAGGACTTTTTATAAAAAGGCCCTAAGAATTTCCATTTTTTTTTAAGTATTTTTCTTTAAAAGTTTTCTTGAAAAAGTCCGTAATATCAAGTTTTTTCTTTAGGAAAAAGATTTCTTAAAGAAGTAATATTAACTTTAAAGAACCTTTCATAGGTTCGAATTATAATATAAGTGTAGGGACAATATTATGGAAAAATTATTATTTTTATTATTATAATAGCATAAATATATTATAGTACGACTATGGTTGGCACAATCATAATCTCAAAAATATGTATATGATGCTCTTCGAATATGATTTTTTTAACAAAATGCTGGGGCAGTTGGTAAATTGTAAAGTATGTAGTCATCACAAAACTGTATCAAATGAAACATAAAATATTGAATGGCAATAAAAGTTTATGTTTTCAAGTCAATCTATAAAAAAAGTACTACGAGGGCGGATCAATAATTCCGTTACTTCCCTCGTAGTTATATGAAATGCAACACTGCTCCCATCAAGTACCACCTTTTAATAGACTACTTTCAAATTTTGAGCAAGTTCCGCTATTTGCTTTGCGTTTAACAGCTGTTCAAAACATACAACCTCGTGGATTTTTTTAAAAATGGAAATAAGAGAATTTCGAGAACATTATTTTTTGCGAAAAAAAAACCGTCAATCAAACTAAGGATAAACTTGATAGATACTATGGGGACTCTGCACCATCGATTTCAATGGTAAAAAAGTGGTTTACTGACTTTCGTTGTGGCCTTACAAGCGCGAAAGATGCTGAACGTTCTGGACGCCCAGTTGAGGTCTCTACAACCAAAACAATTGAAAAAATTCGGAGATTGAATGTGCGATAGATTGTGGAAGACCTAGGCATCTCACATGGCTCAGTGGTTTCAATTTTGAACGATCACTTGGGTATGAGAAATCTTTCAGCAAGATGGCTGCCGCGTTTGCTCACAATCGACTACCTACGGAATCGTGTGACAGCTTAGTTTCCATGGCAAAAATCCATGAAGTAGACTACCAATTGCCCCCTCATTCACCGTATTCTCCGGATTTAGCCTCCAGTGATTATTTCCTATTTCCAAACCTAAAGAAATGGCTCGGTGGAAATAGATTTAGCTCCAACGATGAAATTATTAATCAAACAAATGCCTAATTTATGGACCTCGAAAAATCCTGCTGTTAAACGCAAAGTAAATGACGGAACTTGTTCAAAATTTGACAGTAGTCTATTAACTGGTAGTACTTGATGGGACAGGGACAGTGTTGCATTTCATATAACTACGAGGGAAGTTCGAAAAGTCACGGACTTATTGATGATATTTTATAACAATATATCACTTGCTTAATAAAAAAGGTCCTTAATCAAATTTTTAATTACTTTACGGGAAATGGAGGAAAGCTTAATGAAATCACTTTGAATAAAATGCAAGTAATAAATTATATCCAAAGTTTGTAAAATGTAATTAAATTTGTACCTTTTTATTTTCCAAATAAAAACTTCGAGTTAAAGCTGTTCCAATATTAAGTCATTGCTGTAAACTATCATTTGATTAAAATACATTAACTAAAACTGTCTCCAAAAGCCCATAAAAATTTCCCTGGCAATATTCTAAATAGGAACATAATTAAATTGCTGTGTCCTTTATCAAACATATAAACGAGCATACAATTGATGTGTTTTCCATTGATTTTTTTTAATGTTATCTTATCATGCGTGTTAATGACCACATAAAACAGCATTAATACATTGTGTGTGTGTGTGTGTAATTTTTTTTTATTAGTATGGATAAATGTTTAAACATAAAAGCCTACATTTCATTGTTTTCACAGTGTATGTATTTTCATTATTGTTTAGTGGCAGTTATGAGGTGTCAACAATTTCCGAGCATTGATTGAGGTTTTTAGGTCTATTATCGAAGGAATTATACTACACCAACGATAGTAACAAATAAATATGAATGTGTACTTTGGATGAATGAGGCATGAATACTTAAACTACTCGACAAGATTTTCGCAGTAAGTTTTACTAAAACATTTTTAAGGTATTTTAGGTTCAAAAATGCGTGTTCGCAAGTTAAATCATTGAATTCGCCAGGAACAGTGTTTTTTTATAGCAGGTAAAATAAAAATATCAGAAAAAGCCAAAATTTTTCCTTTTTTTTTTGTAGGGTTAAAAGGTTTTGTGTACAACTTGCAATTTGTCATTAAAATATTGTAATAGATTGAAAAATATTGGAAAAGATTAACCTTTGATCTTCCCTTCTTTTGGTTGTTTATGATGTTGAAGGGGTCACAGTTTAAATTTTGTGTGTCCAATCTACAGTTTATTTGCGTAAGTCGATAATATTGTATATTGGAAAATATCAGAATATCCCAACTTTCGGCCCTGAACTTTTTTTTATTATTCAGGGGGGGTCAAAGATTGCTTTTGTGTACAATCTGCATTAAGTTTAAAGGGATTAATTCGCTAAATTATTTAAATAGTATTATATATTGGAAAATATCAGAAAAGATCAACGGTTGTTATTGGTTCTTAAGATTAATAGGTCCAAAGGTAAAATTGTTTTTGAAAGCAAACTTCTGGTAGTTCAACTAAGTTATTATTTTTATAATTCTGGGGGGCCAAAGATTGTTTTTTTTTTGTGTAAAGTCTGAAATAATTTCGAATGGTTTAATTCGCCAATCTGGATTTAGTTCAATGGGTTCTTTTTTTAAATAATATTATATGTATATTAGAAAATATCAGAAAAGGTCAACTTCTGGCCCCTTCCCTTTATTTCTTAAGATTGATATGGTAAAAGGTTAAATTGTTCCTGTGCAAAACTCCTGTTAGATCATTTGTCTTATTATATAATATTTGTAGAGTGGAAAAATTCAAAAAATGACAACATTTGGCCCTAGTACTTTTTTTTTGCTATGATTCACTAGGACCGTAAATTAATTTGTTACAGTAAAAACTGCATTTTATTCAAATGACTAAATATATAATACTCGGAATTAAAAAATACTAGGCAAAACCCTCCTTTGGCCCCCCGGAAACTTAACAATATATAAAAGGGGGTCCAAAGGTTGGCGTTTTTTGGCATTATGGCGTTTTGTGGCATTATCCTAACCAAAATACCATTTAACTGGTACTGACTGCAAAATTCAATGGATTTTGGTGGGAAATTGAAAAAAAAAAGTAAAAAAAGGCTTAAATTCGGTTATACCGAATCTTTGAATACCCTTCACCAATATGCGAAAAAAATGTTTTTTTTTTTTGATGCAAATAATGTAAACAATTTTTTAAGTAAAATTATGGAGGTGAAAAAAAATTTTTGAGGTGAAAAAATTTTTTAATGCGAAAAAAATATTGTGGTGTAAAAGAATTTCGAGGTGAAAAAATTTTTTTTGGTGAAAAAATTTTTTTCAAAATTTTTTGAGGTAAAACAAATTTGAGGTGAATAAATTTTTTTTTGGTAAAAAAAATTTTTTGTGCTGGAAACAAATTTTAGTGGTGAAAATAATGTTTTGAGGTGAAAAACATTTGAGGTAAATATAAAAATTATATAATTCTAAGCGACTGGTAAAAAAACAAGTGAAAATATTTTACTCTCCAGTCGCTTCTATGAAATTGTACTACAATACACTACACACATTTTTACTCATAACTTTTTAACCTCTGGACCGATTTTGCTCTTTTTCAATACCAAACTTCTTAGCAGGATGACCCCGCTTGCGTCTTCGCGTCGTGATTGCCATTTCAACAGACAGACATCGCTAAATCGACCTAAAATTGCATAAGGATCATGCGTATATACACTTTTTGAAGTCTATATTTTGAAGTTAAAAACTCAATGACAAACCGATATTTATCCTCACCATATATGGTGGAGGGCATAAAAACTATAATAAAATACTGTATGCTGCAAAAATATGCAAATTTGGTTTAAAATCTTGAATTATTTTCCAAATATTTTCTGATGAACTCAATGCAATGTTTACCCCTCTGAATATTTATGGAAGTTTCAGGAATGAATATATTAGAAATGCGTTTACATTTTTTGGGAAAAAATGCTTAAAGTACAAATTAATGAAAACTCAATTTTCTAGATCCTTACAAGGTCCTTAAAATATTTTTTCCTGACATGATTGTATTCAAATGGAAGGTATCTTTTTTTAGAGTTAACGAAAAAAAAATAATTTTTATTTCGTCTCCCCAATATTGAGACATCAGTCAGGGGCCACACAAAAAAAAAGCGCCCAAAATACAAACTTGTTTTTTTTTAGTATTTAAAAGAGTTGTAATAGAAGTCCGTGCCCACAATATCGATTCGTGTTGAGCAGTGTTATATAAAATATTTATGATAATTTGGGTCATATGTTGGAAAATGTATAAGGAAAATGAATGGCGATTTAACTATTTTATTGGGAAACATTTTAATAGACGCAATAGAATGTGTTTAACAAACTTAATCAAATAAAATTAATTTGAATTGCGTTTATAAATTAAGACGTAAAATATAATGGACTGAATTATAGGAAAATTTTAAAATAAACGATATGTACTACGGGTCGTATGCGTAATATTATTCATATTAACATACTAAGGCCCTGCACGAGGTGGCTTAATTAAATCTGAACTAAATACAAATTAACAATAAAGTTTCAAATTTGTTTGAAAAATATTTTTAAATTTCATAGAAATTTTGGAAACCTTAATTTAGTTTTAAGTTTTTTCGCCAGTGTTCGCACAGGTCCTAAAATAAATATAAATATAAATCATAATATCTCCCCTTCTAATATTTTATAAAAAAAACTAAGATCATTAGCCAAAAAAAAGAAATAATATTTATATTAAACAAAAAAACTTAGCCATCAAAACTGATAATATAAATTTCTTTTAAAAATAAAATATCCAAATGAGAAAAATAAATTACTATTTAAATTTTCAAAAACATAAAAAAGCAACAATCATATGACATCACAAAATAAATATAAAATGAAAATGCATTTTTCCCTTGTGGAAAACTAAAAGACTCTAAAGACCGTCATTCAAATAAAATTGATTGCAAAAGCAACATATAGAAAAAAATATATAAATAAAAATAGAAATAAAATCAAGGCAGACGGACCGACTAAAAGCTTAAAAGTTGTGTTGCACACTTTTTTCGGGGTAAATATTTATTTTTTTTTACAGGGAAAGCATATTTTTTGAATTCGTCTGCAAGATTTGCTTTAACAAAACATCACATCATTAATTTTATAGAATTTGACAATTTTTCTTTAAAGTATAAACTAAAATGAAATATCTATGTGTATGTGTGCGTAGTTTGATTTTTGTTATCTTTATTTTTAGTATAAAAACGAAAGAAAGAAAAAAAAACATGTTAGAATAACAATTTTGTACAGTCAATGAAGCTAGAAAATGAAATTGAAGTTTTAGTCTACACTTAGGAAAAGGCAGAGTGGTAATAACAAGAAAAATTGATACCAAAATCAAAAAAATTAACAAAAGTTGTGGTCAAAAAAACTGAAAAAAATTTACCGCTTTTTTATGATGAATATTATTATTCACCCTTATTCTAGTTGTCGTCATCGACACAAGACAATATCGTCTTGAAATTTTTTTTTTGAAATTGGTATTCCCGTTGTCGTTATCGAAAATAATTGATAACTGTCGACAAGTATTTGGTATTCTGTAAGAAAATGTGACGACGATATTGTCTTGAAACGACTCTGACTTTGTCGACACAATTTTTAGTAACGACTTGAGGAAAAGTAATGACTGAAAAAAAACAGAAAAAATGGGAAGAAATATCAAATTTATTAAATACACTTGTCCCACCGAGAATAATGAGAGATGGATGGCAGAAGGTAAAGAAATCATGATCATATAAAGTGCATTATAAAAATATAACAAAATTTTTTTATAGGTTTGGCGAGACTTAAAATTTAAAGTTAAAAAGAAAATGGTAGCCAACAAAGCCGAGTGTAATGCTACAGGTGGCGGAAGATTCAAGCAATTTATATTGAGCCCGCTGGAGGAAGCTGTGGCAAATCTTCTACAGTTTCGGAAACAGCTGAACCCTAAGTAAAAGTCGTTTCCAACACCGAGCTGGTACGACCCCTGTGCAAAAAATCTTAATGTAGCTGCCAACTTTATTGTTTTGGAAATAAATGTGGACTTGATTCCGGTTTTCAAATTAGGTGCTATTGTTTCCAGCACATCTTTGAAGGCTGTTTTATTCAGCCGAAAGTAACTTTCAAACCTTTTAAAAAAATTAGAAGATTAACATTCTTTAAAGTAACAGACTTTGATTTTGCTACTCACTTGTTATCCGGCAGATTAAAGATATTGGATTTCTGTGTGAGAAGTCTTCTTTCCAATACTAGATTTTCTTTATTTTCTTCATCACTGGTATCAGAATTTAAATTACACATAAAAAACATTTTTTCGCAAAAATAATAAACAAAATCTGCCGACTCAATTTTTAGAGATGTGTTTTTGTTTAAATCGATAAACTGTCGACGTCGTCACAACACTGTTTTAGAATACCAATTTGTTGTCGAAGTGATGTCGACGTCGAAGCAAAGTGATGTTGACTCAAAAACGACGACGAAATTGATAACGACAACTAGAATAAGGGTGATTATTAATCCTCATACGCTCCCGTGCACACCCTAGATCAGGGATGGAAAATATGTTTTCTGTTATTGCACCAACCAGACAAACAAATTGTACTTTTTCGATCCTCACGGTACCAAAATTTTTTCCGCTTTTTTTTTTAACAATTTTATCGTATTGAGTCAGATTTGCTTAGATACTAAAAAGACTAAAAAAATTTAAATTGACCGGGTGAAACAAAATTTATCGTTAATTTTATGTAGTCGTATAATTTCCACAAAACTTTGTAAAATTTTACTCTAATTTTTATGTCACACCTTTTTTTTATGGTTAACCTTTACAGGATTTGCTATTAAAAAATCTAAAGGCATTTAATAGCTTTTTAACAGTAATACTGTTTTCTCTTATTTTTTTTTTTTTTGTTTTGAGAGGTAATTTAAAATCAGCTGTTCAATGTTGCCACTTCCGAATATTTTAGTACAATGTGTATGGACACTAATTTAGAGCCGGTTCAACTTAAAACTGACTCTATATTTACTATAGAAGCTGAATAAATAATTTAATGTTGCTTTTAAAAAAAATCGACTTTTTGTTATGTGGTTTTATCAAGTATAAATTGAAAATTTGAAAAAATTTCAAATTGTACTAAATGAGCCGCGGTAGTACCACGGTACCAACCAAGGTATAAATGTACCAAAAAAAGTACAATTGTACCATGTTTTCCATCCCTGCCCTAGATAATTTTCGTATTATTTTCTTTTTAATTAGTTAATGTAATAAATTTAGTGTTTATCCATAGATTTTGTTAAAAGATAACTGGTTTTCTATGCAAAAGTGCATTTAACCATCGGGTGAAATATCGGTAGAATAACCATTAAAACAAAAATGTATTGTCCAAAATTCGTCTTCATTTATCAACATATTCTTCTTCTGGAGCGATACAATTACTCCAACGCCTTTCTAACATTTCGATATTTTTTTTTAGAATAATTTATCTTTGGCCTCATAATAGGCCTATTTTTCCGCAATCATCACTTCATTCGAACCAAATATCTTTCCAGTGAGCATTTTTTTGAGGTCTTAAAACAGCTGGAAGCCAAATCTGGCAAATAAGGTGAGTGCGGAAGCAATTGAAACTGTAAATCATGCAATTTTCCCATCATTAGGAATCATCGTCACAGCTTTTTCATGGACAAATGTTCATGCAAAATAAAGCCGACACGTTCTTTCGATATCTTTAAGGTATCAGCTATATCCAACAATTTCACATTAAGGTCTCCCAAAACGATTTTGTATATTTTTTTTATGTTTCCGGTATTACCACCTCTTTTGAGCCACCAGAGCGTTCGGCGTCATCGGTGTTTATACGACCAGGTTTAAAGTCAACATCGAGCAGAGTCCGAATAACACGTATCAAACCAAGGGCGTTTCTCCACACTGAAAAGAAATGATAAATCAACACACGAAACTGCTTCCAACAACAAAAATCCTATACCATAGGTTATTATTTCTCAAAAACTAGAAAACTTTTACTTGAAAAAAATAAAAATAATATTTTATTAAAGTTTTTTAAATCTTTCTGAACTAAGTTGCATGACATTTTTTCCTCGAAATAGTTCAACAGTTTCTGAAATTAAATACATTTTTTTTAAAACATTGGAAAAAAAAATTTTTTTCCAATTGCCGGAACTAATTTTTAGAAAAAAAAATTTCTAAAAATCAGAAAGTGGCAGACTTTAAAAATTAATTTTGAAATGGCTTTCTAAAATTTAGTTAATTTTACTATTTGCGAGAAAAAATTAACAAGCATTAAGTTCAAGTACTTTCTCATTTTAAGTTAGACACATTTTTTGAACTAAATGGGAGTAAATTATGTTCTAAATTTTTTTTGAACTAAACTTAGTTTTATTATATTTTATTAGTATGTTTTTCTTGAGATGGTTTTCTTAAAAATTAATAAATTTATATTTAATATAATTGTTTTTTTCCTAAAATCAAGAAATATTACATAGGAAACATATGAACTATCTCTGAGTATATAAACTATTTCGATTTTATCCAGACATTTTTATTAATTTTAAGAAAATTTTTTAAGCTTTAAGAAAATTTGACTTAAGGAAAATTTTTAAACTTTTTTAAAGGAAATTTTTGTGTAATTTTTAGTTCATGTTGTTTTTTTGAAAAATCATAACATTAGGTAAATGATTTTTTTTTGTTGGAAGACGTTTAACTTATTTTCAATATATTTTTTTTTTTTTCAAAAAAAGAAACAATAAATTACCTCGGATTTTTTTTATCGACCCAACCTAACCATCTATTATTACAAAAAATCGTACAAAATATTTTGATCAAAAAAAAATATCGATCTCACCTTTTATTTAAATTTCAGATTTGCCTATGGCTGAAATTTAACAAAATTATTTTTATATCTATCAACAATGCACACTAGGATAGTTAATTTTAATTTAGTTAGTTTGCCGGGTCTTCGTTCTGATAATTTTATAGGGTGATCTCAACATTTTATAATTATTTAAAATCGTACAAACGTTCCTGAAGAACTTTTTGATCAACGTTGAAGGATTTTTGACATACAAAAATTTAATGTGGTTAATGGTTATATTGATATTCAGATATGTAAGTAAAGTGGGCAGGTCATATAAAGGTTGTGGTGGTTAGGAGTCGCAGTTTTTCTCATGCAACACATGTTAATAGTTCCGCGGCCAGCACTCTTGCGGATCAGGAAGAATTGCAACTTTTATTATCAAAATGTATTATTATTTTTTTTAAGACAATGCTTTGCGGCAACTTTAAAGCAACAAAATTCATACTAATCTTCCAAAAAATAACATATTTTGTATACCCTTCACCACCACCACGTGGTCAGAATTCTATAAGTTTGAGCTGATTTTTGTAAATTCCAAAAATATCGGACTGAAACCCACTGTATGGTATACAAATCGACTCTAAGCCACTTTCTGTGTCGATTAAATGATATCCGTCCCTATATTCATGTTTCCGTGTGTATGAAATTTCGAAGGGCCAACCCTCTTGTCCATATCGATCCATATTCAGACCTCCCATAGAAAGGTCCTTTTTAAATTAGGCTTTAATGACATTTAGACGACACACAAAACTATAGTTGGCAGGCCTGACTTCAATTTTTCTACTAGTTTATGCTGAGAATCCAGAAATTTTAATCAAGAAGTTCGCCAGGAAAATTTTGTCCAATTTCAAAAAAGTCATGGACCTTAAGAAAGTTCATTGTATCATAACTATTTTACAACCATTTATTTTTTAAAGTGTACAAATTTTGTTCAATTTAACGTTGACCATAAGATTGACGAACTATAGTTTTGTAAATATGTAGGGCGAGTTCGAATTGAAACTTAGAATTTAAAATGAATGGAGAAATCTAGCACTTAAATACTCTACACAAATTTCCAACAAAAATTTTTCGGTTGATTTGATAACTACAAACGTAATAATAATGTTCACACAGATAAAACACCATAATTCAATCCATCTAACGAGGAATGCTTTTCAATGTCTTTAAAAAAAATATGTTTAAATAATTTTTGCCAATAAAACTAAAAGATTCCTTTAAAATGCATTCCTATTGAAATTAAAATATGAGCCGTGTAGTAATCACAAGCTATTATACCTCTGTAGGGTATTTTTTTGTTTTGGAAAAAATCCCCTCAACAATCTATTAACACAATTGTTTGGCGACGATGTCTTGCACCAGATAAAGTTAACTATTTTTTGTTTCTAAAAATTACTTTTTAGTGTTTTCATGAAATGTTAAATATTTTTTTTTTTGTTGGAGGGAAAAACTTTGAAGTTGAAGTCAAACTCGTACACAGATTTTGAAATAGTAAATGTAGTTAAATTGAGTTTATTTCTGTTGGTTCGTTTTTATAGTTTTTCCCTTTATAAACATTGTGTATGAGAATGTATTAGTTTAACGACGATCGTTGTAGTTTTTGATTTTTTATTTATGTATCTGTGTATAAGTTTTAACTTCGTGGTAGTTTTCGTTTTTCCTTTTATTTGAAACTATGTATGGTGTATTGCAGAGCTTCTCTTATTGTTTTAGTATAAAGTAACCTAAAGATTTAACCGGTTTTCACATTAACTCGTATAATTTTCGAAGCCCTCTTTAAATTTTTTGTTTATGTGCCCATGTTAAAATAGATATATTGTCATATATAACATACAGTGGTGGTCAAAACATTTGCAAATGAAAAAGACTAAATTTTAAGAAATTTGGGAATGATTTGGCTCCAAAGAAATTTTAACTTAAGTCAAGTATACCCTTTTCTTAAAAACTAGTACAAACAATTTACTTAAATTAAGTAAATTTTTTTTTAAAGTAAGTAAATTTTTTCTTAAATTTTAGTATATTGTTTACTTAAATTAAGTATAAATTTGTTCTTAAATTCAGTAAAAATTATTTGTAAACGAGTAAATTTTTCTTAAATTTTAGTAGTCTTGAACTCGTTGTAATGATAAACTTTATTTTTAGTTTATAAATTATTTTCATGTTATGTACATTCAAAATACTCACACACAAATTTCGCTTATTAATATTTATTAATTTGTAATTCTCATTAAGTTCTAACTTTTAGATAAATAAGTACTTAAGCTTGCACCATGAAATCTAAGTAATCAATTTCATTTTTTTTTTTGTTTATAAATATTAACGAAAATAATTAAAATATTATTTTCGTTAATACATACAAATTTCAATTTGAAATTTATTACCTAAATGTTGAAAGTATAAACTAAATTAGTAATGCAATATAAACTTTAAACCAAATAAGAATTTTATAGGTTAAAAATATTCTAAACCTTTTTAGAATGCTAAAGAAAACATTTCCTTAAATTTAAGAAGTTACATACTTGGTTTCAATAAGTTCAAATGTTTGAACTAAATCTAAAGAAGTTTCATATTTATATTTTGTATTCTTATACAATTTTAAATTTCCTTATTTTTTAGTTTATAAATTCTTAACATTTAAGATTTTTTACTAACAAGAAATAAATATTTATCATAAATAAAGGAAGAAAAATTAAGGAAAATGGGTCCCTATTTTTAAGTTGATGAAAGTTTTTCGTAAACTAAAATCAAATAAATTTTTTATTATTTTGAAACATTTTTATTAATTTTAAGGAAAATTTCATAGCTTTTATTTAAGTAAGGTGTGAACTTAGTTTTAGTTCATACATTTTTCTGAGTGTAGGTTCCTCCTCCCGCGTAGACATCCATTTAGGTGAGATTTTAGAAAATTCCTACGGGAAGGGGCAAAAAGAGAAAAGGTTCTCCTTATTGGCCTGTCTAAACCTCTGAATATAAGAAGTTGAAATTTGGTATGAACACTCAGAAAAAAGACATGAACTAAAATGTAATCAAAAATTTCCTTCAAAATAGTTTATAAATTGTCATCAATTTAAGTAAAATTTTATTAAAACTAAGAAAAATTTTCTTAAAAAGAATAAAAATTCCTAAGTTTGAGGAAAAACGAAATAGTTTATATACTCAGAAATAGTTTATATTTTTCCTAAGTAATATTTCTTGATTTTAGAAAAAAACAAATCAAAAAATTTATTAATTTTAAGAAATAACATCTTAGATTCAAGAAATTTGCATACTCAAAGGCAATAAGATTAAATTTAGTTAAAAAAAAATTAGAACATAATTTACTCCCATTTAGTTCAAAAAATGTATCTAACTTAAATCGAGAAAGTACTTGAACTTAATGTGTGTTAATTTTTTGTTCGCGAGTAGTAAAATTAACAAAATTTTTGAAAGCCATTTCTAAATTCAGTTTTTAAGTATACCACTTTATAATTTTGAAGAATTGTTTTATAAAAATTAGTTCAGACAATTAAAAACAAAAAGTAATAAATTTTTTCCTATGTAATAATAAAAATTTACTTGATTTTAGAAACTGATGAACTATTTCTAAGGAAAATTTCCATACAACTTAGTTCAGATAAATTTTAAAAATTTTAATAAAATATTATTTTTTTCAAGTACAAGTTTTCTAACTTTTAAAAAATAATAAAATTTGGTATAGGATTTTTTTTGTTGGAAAACGTTTAAATTATTTTTAGTATTCTATTCCAAAAAAACAATCAATTAAAAAAAAAACAGTTGGTTTTCCTAATTTTCAAGAAAAAATAGTATTAAATAAAAGAAATTAAAGTACCCAATTAAAAAACTATAGTGCATGATTGTAATTTTTGGTTCGTGATCGTGCGTGAGTGAAAAATCTCACGCGTGTCCATCTCTAATCTTAACAGTCTTGAAGCAGCTTAAAATATATTTCAAAATTTTAATATTCAATTTTTTTAAGCTAAAGATCTTTTTTTTTTTTAATAAAATTTCTTATTTTATTTTCGATATTTCGCTAACAATTTGTTAGCATCTTTAGGAAAACAAAATTTTAATAATTATAACAAAACAAAATTTTAATAATTATAATTATTATTAAAATTTTGTTTTCCTGAAGATGCTAACAAATTGTTAGCGAAATATCGAAAATAAAATAAGAAATTTTATTAAATAAAAAAAAGGTTTTTAGCTTAAAAAAATTGAATATTAATATTAAAATAAAATCGAATAAAGTTATATAAATTTCAAAATTTTGTTAGCAAAGGGTAAAAAATTTCGACTTTGCGCTTTTATGTAATAAATTTTGTGGCTTTTCTATATTTGACGTAGCGCTTATTAAACTTTATATTATCGAACTATTTTTTTTTCACTTAATAATAAAAAAGTTTAAATTTGTATATTTTAAATAAAGTTTAAGCTAAAAATACCATACAACAAACTTATAACCTTATAAATAACAAGAAATGTAACTGTAATATTTTGTATTTTTGCAACAATTTTCTTAAATTAGTTAATTTAAGAAGACAAAGGACCCCCAGTGTTCCTTAGCCATAGATGTCATGTGTCACTTAGGGCGTCCCTTTTTATAGTTCTCTCGAGGAGAACCATTTATTAACTACGAAAGGAATCTGACTTTGTTACAATTTATTACGTTTCGGAAGTCTTTCGAAAGTGGGAAAATACTTACAAAATGAGTGCAAAGTACTTTAAAATATACGGTAAAATATATTACCTTTACCATAGAAGCAATTTCATATTTATTAGAAAATTTTTGTCAAATTTAATTATAATTTTCACTTAAATATTTTCTTATTTTTAGGGAGTTAAGTCCTAGATTTTAATAAAAAAAATCATCTAATGAACTTAAATAAAATAAAATTTTTCTTAAAACCAAAGAAACATTTCCTAACTAACAGTAAAATTTTAGATGATGTATGAACTAATTAGGAGGAAATTTGACTATTTTTTAATAAAAATTAACTTCTCAGTAGTAAAATTTTTCTATAATTTAGAAATTTTGATTTTAAGTAAAATTTGTTTTTTTAATTTCAAGGAAAATTTTAAAAGTATCTTTGGTGCCGTTTTCATTTCAGTTTTTCCCCTAAATAAGTTAATTTTGCTAAATGCTAGTTTATTTTTCTTTTTTTAAGTGTAGTTTAGAGCTTTTGAATGCAATTGGTACGCCGATTTTTGGGTGAAAAATTGGAATTCACGATTTGATGCAGTTCCCTACAATATTATTTCCAAATAGATACCTTTCCTCATATAACTCAGACTTTTCCTTTTGTAATATTTTCAACAAAGTTGCCGCAACTTGTAGAATTTTGGAAACTCTGTATTATATTAGGTTCATATGGTACGAGACGTTTAATATGTGTGCGAGTTTTATTTTATATTTTTTTTTATTATTCAACTTAATTCATTGTATTCGATTCCATGCCATAATAACCGACCGTACGAACTAAATATATTCATTCATACAGATTCGTTTTAGTTTTTATTTTAGTTTGCGTTTAGTTGTCAACGAGTCGAATTCGTAAAATATTGTTTAAGAAATAATAAAAGTAACGATTAAATATTTTGAGAAAAATATTGTATAAAAAAGAAAAAAATAAACTAAGAAAAAAATTAATTAAATTGGCGGGCTTCAAAAGGAAAAGTAAACAAAAAAAAATTATAACAAAACCAGAAATATAAATAAAAGTGTAGTGGAAAAAATTGCTAAAAAAAATATTTTACAAGTGATTTTTTTATTGAAATTTTAATAAATATATAAGAAAACAAAATCGTAAACATCATGTCTTCATCTGGATATATTTGTGCATTAATATTTTTAACCATTTTGTGCCTTAGTACAGGTTAGTGTAAAAAACAAATGTTTAGTGTTTTGTTTAATTATTTTATAATTTAGCGTTTTATTTATTGCTGTAAGTTTGAATTAAAACAGGGTTATTTTTTATAGGGGTTTATTCATAAAGGTTTAATAGCAACAAAAAAAGCGGTTCCTAATTAATCTTTATAATTTCAATTAAGCATTTAGGAATCAAGCAGTAAAATTAACTAAATTTTAGAAAGCCATTTCCAAATTTAGTTTTTAAGTCTACCACTTTCAGACATTTTAAAACAAAAAGTAATACATTTTTTTTCTATGTAAAAAAAAAAAATACTTGATTTTAGAAACTGATGAACTATTTCTAAGGAAAATTTTCATGCAATTTAGTTCAGATAAATTTAAAAATTTTAACAAAATATTATTTTTTTCAAGTAAACGTTTTCTAATTTTTAAAAAATAATAAAATAGGTATAGGTTTTTTTTTTAAATTATTTTTAATATTCTATTCCAAAAAAAAAAAAAAAACAATTAATTAAAGAAAAAATATTATTAAAGGAAACACATTAAAGTAACCAAAATTATTGTGCATGAAACATTTTAAAGAAGTATTGCGTTATTTTAATAGATATTGATAAAGTTGCCAATACAATTTTCAAAAAGATTTTACTTCACTTTAACCAAGTGAATTAACTTTTAACAGTGGAGGTGGTGGTAAAATTTACACTCTCTTTACATTTTTAAAGTAATTTAAGAAATTTTTTTTTTTAATAAAAAAAAACAGTTATGAAAAATGTTTTTTATTAAAATTTTTTTTACCTAAAAAAGGGGTAAAATCTACCACCACGTCACTGACTATGTCCAAAAATTGCACCATAGTTAAAGGTTAAGAAATATCGAGGTTAATTTTGAAATTTCTGTGCAGTTACGAAATCAATTACAAACTTTCTGATTAGTTCAAATTAGTTCCATTTAGAAAGTGCAGCTAATTTTATTATTAGTACACTCACCAAAAAAAGTCTGTAATGACAACTGAAAATTTTGCTGTTATTACGGGAAATTTTGGTAATTTAAGCCCAGCGGTTTTTTTTGCTAATCTTTGTAACACATGTCTGCTGACGTGTAGTACAATGAAATCAGTAGAAAAATTAGTAGTCGCTACTAAATTTTAGTAAACATTTTGTAAAGTTAAATTTAAAATCAATTTGCTAAAATTTGCAAATAAAAAATACTAAATATTATTACAAAATTCAAGTTTTTTTTATCAAGGATCAAAATTTTTTTATTTTATTTATTTGTTTTTTCAAAAAATATTAAAAAAAAAATCAGATTTAAAAATCTTCAAAATTTTTAAAACATAAACGAATTTATTATTTTGTTTTAATTTCGTAATTTCTGTTTTGAAAAATATTTTACTAATTTTTTTTTTTTACTTTTAAGGTCAAATTTTATTATTTAATATTTTAATGATTTTTAGAACTAAAAAAACTTTTTAGTGCTATTTTAAGTGGGTGTCCTATTTTCAGACATGAGTCGTTATCTTCCGATCTCTTTTTTTAATCTATGTAACATTTTAAGGCAATTTAAGTTTGTAGGTGTAAGTTTTAATTAGAAATAACATTTCCTTTAATATCCACTTTTTTAAAATTAGTAATTTTTTTTACTAATTTTAGCAAATCGGTTTTCAAAAATTTGTAAAATGATTTCTGAAATAAGCAACAAAAATTTGTAAATATTCTGTAAAAATATTCTATAATTTGTAAAATGTAAATAGCAAAAAGAATTGCTAAATTATAATTTTTTTTACTAAAAATCAGTACAAAAATAGTAAAGTGGGCTTGAAAACTGTTTACAAATTTTTCTACTAACTTTTTTTCGAGTGTAACGAAAATGAAAATAATTTTAATGATTTAGGATCCATTTGCATGATAGTAAAACAATTGTAAGTGCAAAAGAAAAGGGAACAAAATCCACTCTGTAGGGTGTAGTACTCTATAATTGAAAAAGGTTTGCCTGCGATTTGAAAATTCCAAGAAGAATAAATTCATCAAGCTCCTGCCTTTTTGCCACAATTTATGGAAGATTGTTTGCATGTAAAGTTGTAATACCGCTAAATTTCGATTTACAATTATTATATTTTTTAACAAAATTCTATGTAACATATTTCGTAAGTTGGGCGCCATCTTATAATCATGCTAATATTCAATGCCGTTAAATAAGTATTGCATAAATTGTGGGTTAACTGTATATATGCCGTTTTATAAACAAAAAAAGTCTTATATATATTTGCAACATTATGCCTGTCAGTTGGGCTCATACGATATTATGACATCTACTTTAAAGAAAACATTTAGAAATATTTACCACATACATAAATATTTATGTGTGCGTTTTCATGTATGCATATATATGGGCTTAATTTAGTCCTTGCAAAACTTTTGCTACACATGCAAATGACACTAATTACTACAGTATTATTTTTCTTTAATATATTTTATATTTGTATTTACTTTACTAAATCAAGTTACAAATTTAATAATCATAAATATGTGAAAATTTGTTAACCTTTAGAAATGAGTTCTGGAGATAACACTACCCGGGTAAAAAAATTTGATCTGGCGCAATATTTAATGATATTCAATTTAAATATTCTTTAATATTTGCTGTAATATCTAGTTGATCTTCTTTGATCCGTTAAATGCCAGATCAAATTTGATTCAGCAATATATTTGGAGATTGCGTAAGAGCTAAAGTGCTTCGCAAAATAGCACAGTAAATTAGATCCAGCAATATATTTAGGGATTAAATAATATCCAAATTTATTTGAAAAAATGCCAAATAAAATTAGATCAAACCACACCAAAAAAAAAATTGACTAGAATTTAGAAAAATTTATTTATTTGGAGGAAAATTTTAAATTTAAAAACAAAGCCAAAGACACTATTTACCAATATTTAATCAAATTTTCCTTGAAATTTAAAAACAAATTTTACTTAAAATTTGGTCAAAATTTCTAAATTATAGAAAAATTTTACTATTGAGAACTAAATTTTTATTGGAAAACAGTAAAATTTCCTCCTAATAAGGTCATACAACATCTAAAATTTTACTGTTAGGAAATTTTTCCTTGATTTTAAGAAAAATTTTATTCTATTTAAGTTCATTAGATAATTTTTTTTACTAAAAATTAAGACTTAACTCCGTAAAAATAAGAAAATATTTTCTAACAACAAGTTAAATAGCACTTCTTTTAAGTAAAAATTATCCTTCAATTTGATAAAAATTTTCTAATAAATATTAAACTGTTTCTACGGTTTACCATATATTTTAAAGTACTTTACACTCATTGTTAAGTATTTTCCCACTTTCGGAAGACTTCCGAAACATAATAAATTATGACAAAGTCAGATTCTTTTTGTAGTTAATTATTGGTTCTCCTTGGAAGAACTACAAAAAAGGACGCCCTAAGTGCCACACGGCATCTGAGGCTAAGGAACACTGGGGGTCCTTTGTCTTCTTAAATTAACTAATTTAAGGAAATTGTTGGAAAAATACAAAATATCACAGTTAGATTTCTTATTGCTATGCCGTAATGTGTAAAATGTGCTTGCGATAGTATTGTAGTCAGCAAACAAAATTATTACATAAAAGCGCAAATTCGAAATTTTTACCTTTTGCTAACAAAATTTTAAAATATATTTTGAGCTACTATAAGTTTAATATTGTTAAGAGCGATTTTTAACTCACGCTCCCGCACGATCACGAACCAAAAATCATAATCATGCACGATAAAATTCTTAAGGAAAACTAACTAGTTTGTTTTTAATTTTATGAAAAAAAAATATTCAAAATAAGTTAAACGTTTTCCAACAAAAAAACTAATATAAAAAGGTTATTATTTCTCGAAAATTAGAAAACTTTTACTTAAAAAAAATAATATTTTATTAAAATTTTTAAAATTTATTTGAACTAATTTGCATGGAAATTTTCCCCAGAAATAGTTCATCAGATTCTAAAATCACTTTTTGTTTTAAATTCCCTGAAATAATTTTTAGAAAACAATTCTTTAAAATTAGAAAGTGACTTAGACTTAAAACTGAAGTTAAAAATTGCTTTCTAAAATTTAATTAATTTTTTTTACTCCCGAAAAAAATGAACACACATTAAGTTCAAGTACTTTCTCATTTTAAGATAGACACATTTTTTGAACTAAACGGGAGCAAATTATGTTTTAATTTTTTTTAACTAAACTTATTCTTATTAAATTGAAGTATTCAAATTTCATAAAACTAAGATGTTTTTATTAAAAATTGACAAATTTTTATATAATATATTTGTCTTTTTTCCCCCTTAAATCAAGAAATATAACTTAAGAAAGATATAAACTATTTTAGCTCTAACAGGACCAGGTTCTCACAACGGATTCTGATAGATGGGACAAAAAAAAATATATGAAAGTTTACGTCTGAATTTCATTTTAGGAGCGTTAAAGTTTCCCCCCATTTTGCACATTCTTATGGTGAATTGGCATAAGAAACCATTTGACGCTTACATTTTAGCTATAAAAAATATTCAGCAGATTAATGTAAAAAATTACGTGAAACATTTTTGTGGAACATATTAACCCTCTAACTCTGATGGGTATTTTCTTTACCTTTCGTGAAAAAGGGGGGAAAAATTTTCCCCACAAATATTTGTCATAACATTTTACTTTAAGTCTCTGAATACACTAAAACTCAAAATTCAACTTGAACGCGATAAATAAGTCAAAACTTAAGATGCGTTTAAGTGTTAAAAGTCAGAATTTTTTGTTTACGCCCTGGGATAGGTCCTTTTCCCGCAGGGTTGTGTTTTCATAAAGAGAATCGTTATATATAATATTTTAAATTCTTGAGTTGTGTGACCAATCTAATTGTGGTGATTACGACAACCATCTTTATTTTAAATGAGTATCGATTGTCATAACTAAAAGATTTAGTATTAAAAAAATAATAATTGCGAATAACAATTATTTAATTTTTCTTTTATTATTTGTTAAAGAAAACATAGACAAAATATAAAATATGAAATACTGCAATAATAGTTTAACATCTTAAGATAGGATTTTTTTTTTGGTGATAAACTCAAAGTTTATCATACAAAAATATTTAAAAACTAGTTTTTTTTATATAAATTAGAAATATACATTTTTACTTAATATAATATAGACACCGAAATCCGATGTTTTTTTTTAGTAGAAAAGTCGTTTGATTTTAAAAATACTTTGTGTTAAAAAAATCTCTAGATTTTTATACTTATTTACATATAGATGGATTGATTTAATTTATTTTAAAATTAGATACGTTTTGTGGTTGACCAGTTACATGTGACAATCGCTTTAACTGTCTCCGTTACTAAATGTGCATGCAAAGTGATCATATCTTCCCAGCTTTGAGTTTTAAAAACATCGTAGGCATTAGCACTTATAAACTCTATAGTTTGTGCTTTTAAATAATCCGCACTATAGCGGTCGGCTAATATTAGCATATCAACTGCTGTCTCAACTGAGAGTTTACCGCACAATTCCATTTCACACAATTTCTTTAAGTCCATTAAAGCATACTTTTCGGCAGCCATTAAAAGTTCAGCGGCGGTATTATCAAAATTAAAAATTTGTCCGGTATAAATAAAACGTAACATTTCCTTCACAACTTCATAACTGATATCTGTTATAGTGACACGATTTAATCTGGATTCTTGCATATCATGTTCAAACATTGCTTCGAAAACAACGCTGTGAGCAGCCAATATAATTTTATGGGCTTGAATTTCAGTATCACCCACAACTAAGGTAACATCCTTAAATTTCTCATTTTCATACAGATGCTCAAGATATTGACTTATTTTAGACTCACTATCAGGTTTTTTAAAAACATTGATCCGATATATGCATTGTATCAAATAGCATTGTTATACTGCAAACAATTGTTAATTTTTCATTGGGCAATAGACCAGCCAATATAGGGTTTCGGCTTCGGTATATATCACCTTGTGAGAATTGGCATCCTGTTTGCTGATACACAGGTGATATTACTTTTTTATTATTTATTATGGAAAATTTAAAGTTAATTACAACATTCAAAGGTGATATTAGCTCCAAGCCTATGGTCAAAAAATGTAGGACTCCTCCTGTAGCTTTTGGATAAAGATGTAAACACCATTTATATTGATCATAATGGCTGGCTGAGAATACTGGAGATTGAGGCTCAGAAAAATTTGTTAGGATCCATTTGTAGCTAAAACAAACTTCGTTCATATGAGCTTTATAACAGTTTTCAGCAGTTGATGTATTTTTCGCTAAAGCTGCCATATTATTATTGTTGTTTTTAATAATGTTGTGAGGTGATATAAAATTGGCCGATGTTTATTCGCGTTCGTTTTGTATGATACTCATTTTGAGTTAAACAAAAAATATATTCTTAAGTACCAACAATGAAATTTTGCAAACTAAATTATGTTATCTGCAGATGCAGGGGATCTAATGCATAAGCGGTACTTTTCGAACAAACAAAAAAACTACAGTCAAAGCCAGGTATAACGAATACTCGGTATAATGAAAACGCGATAGTACGATCAAATTATTTGCATTATCTACCTTGAATAACAAATATTTTTGAAAATAAATACTCTATACAACGAATAATTGGTAAAAAAAATTAAAAAATAAAAAATTGAGCGCCCCGTGGTAGCGTGCTAGCTTATCAGTGCGGGGGTCGTGGGTTCAATTCCCACCAGAGGATCTGGTCTGTTTTCGCTACAACGAGTCGATAGCCTTTGTTGCTAGTGGACGGTTAGGATATACAAATATACACTCAAAGAAAAAATTGACTAGAATTTAGAAAAATTAAGTTATTTAGAGGAAAAATTGAATTGAAAACGGCGCCAAAGACACTTTGTACCAATGTTTAATAAAATTTTCCTTGAAATTAAGACACAAATTTTACTTAAAATTTGCTTAACATTACTAAATTATAGAAAAAATTTTACTACTCAGAACTAAATTTTTTTTAGAAAAAAGTAAAATTTCCTTCTAATTAGTTCATACATCACCTAAAATTTTACTGTTAGTTAGGAAATGTTTCCATGGTTTTAAGAAAAATTTTATTTTATTTAAGTTCATTAGATATTTTTTTTTACTAAAAACTAGGACTTACCTCCCAAAAAATAAGAAAATATTTTCTAACAACAAGTTAAATAGCACTTCTTTAAAGTGAAAATTATACTTATCCTGCTTCAATGGTAAAGGTAATATATTTTTCCCATATATTTTAAAGTACTTTATACTCATTGAGTAGGTATATTCCGACTTTCGGAGGACTTCCGCTTTGTAAGGACACTGCTCTTAACAAGCTTTTTGCTATACAATTTTGTCTTAAAACTAAATTGAATTATACTTAATATAAATTAAATTTCATTAGCAAAAAGGTAAACAAATTAAAAAAATGTACTGCAGGATTATTTTAACTTGACTTTTTTTTATTATTAACTGAAAAAAAAATCGTTTTAGTGCCTTCGGTAAATATAAAGTTTAATAGGCGCAACATCAATTATAGAAAAGCCATTATGCCGTAATGTATAAAATGTGCCTGCGATATTTTGTATTGTAGTCAACAAACAAATTTATTACATAAAAGCGCAAATTCGAAATTTTTTTACCTTTTGCTAACAAAATTTTAAAATATATTTCAAGCTAATTTAAGTTCAATAATTAAGACTGTTCAAATTAGAGATGGGCACGTGAGAGATTTTTTGACTTGTTTAATTAATTACTTTAATTTGTTTCCTTTAACAATATTTTTTTCTTGAAAATTAAGAAAACTAACTGGTTTGTTTTTAATTGATTGTTTTTTTGGAATAGAATATAAAAAAAAAATTTAAACGTTTTCCAACAAAAAAAAATCCTATACCAAATCTTATTATTTTTTTAAAAATTAGAAAACTTTTACTTGAAAAAAAGGAATATTTTATTAAAATTTTTAAAATTTATCTGAACTAAGTTAAATGAAAATTGTCCTTAGAAATAGTTCATCAGTTTCTAAAATCAAGTTAATTTTTATTATTACAAAGGAAAAAAATTATTACTTTTTGTTTTAAATTGTCTGAACTAATTTTTAGAAAACAATTCTTCAAAATTAGAAAGTGGTATACTTAGAAACTAAATTTGGAAATGGCTTTCTAAAATTTTGTTAATTTTACTACTCGCGAACAAAAATTGAACACACATTAAGATCAAGTACTTTCTCGACTTAAGTTAGACACATTTTTTGAACTAAATGGGAGTAAATTATGTTCTAATTTTTTCTTAATTAAACTTAATTTTATTACATTTGGGTATGCACATTTCTTAAAACTAATATGTTTTTTCTTAATATTAACAAATTTTTATTTAATTGACTTGTTTTTCCCTAAAAGCAAGAAATGTTACTTAGGAAAAATATGAACTATTTCTGACTATATAAACTATTTTGTTTTTCCTCAAACTAAGGAATTTTTATTCTTTTTAAGTAAATTATTCTAAGTTTTAATAAAATTTTACTTAAATTGAGGACAATTTATAAACTATTTTGAAGGAAATTTTTGATTACATTTTAGTTCATGTCTTTTTTTTTTTTTTTTGAGTGTAATTTGTAATTATATAATAAAAAAAATAAATAAAAAATATCTATATTAGAACATAATTTTAGACTTTTTTGCTTTCTAAACCTCCTAGTGTAAGCGTGAACTGTTATTGTAGTCCTTTTGCAAATTTATAATATTCTCAAAAATTTTAAAAAATCTAAGGATGAAGTGAAATTCAGTTAAAAAATGTGTTGCGATATAACAAATATTTTATAGTAATGAATGGGACTGACAATATACCGGGCTTTGACTGTAATCTAAATATGCAAAAAGGATTTTCTGTTGTCTCTTGTTTGCTACCTAACATAATCTGCATTAATAGTGTTCGCATATGCGCGTGACAGATGTAAAACCAAAAGACATTAAAAAATATATTGTTTAAATTCAAACAAATAATTTACAGTCTATTGAATATCTTTTATACCCTCCACCATATATGGTGAGGGTGTAGATATTAGTTATTCATTCCGTTTGTAACATGTCGTATATATATTCGTGGTTCTTATGCAATTTCAAGTCGATTTAATGATGTCCGACTGTCTGTCTGTTGATATGGCGATCACGGCGCAAAGACGCACGCGGGCATCTTAATTTTTGCCCAGCGGTAAAACAAATTTATTGAAAGTAAAAAAAATTCAATCTTCTTCTAAATATACTATCATCCGAAATTTTTACATGAATTTCTTAATATATCTCAAAATTTTTGAGACAAATCAAAAAAAAAAATATATACTACTTATATCTTGTTTTTAACAAAACATGAAAATCGATTTAAAAATCTTTCAACTGACTTCCATTACTTTTAAAAAGTCTGTTATCGAAATAATCTAAAATAGCGTTATCCTTACCAACGACAGCATGATTACGATTACAAATCAAGATGAAAACATTTTTGAAATCGCTGCACAGATTTTCGTGCTAAAGAAATTTTTTTCTTCTTTACCTGCTCCAAGGTACAAGGCTTGTTCGCGTACACCAGCCACTTCAAATATCCCCCGAGAAGAAGTCCGAAACAGTCAAATCGGCAGATCTGGCTGGCTAAGCCAAATTACCGGAACGCGAGATTACACGCGTTGAGAAGGCATCCTTCAAAAAACGCATTGTGCCGCGTGCAGTATGACAAGAGACATCTGTTCGAATCACATGTCCTTCAAATCGACATTGTCTATTTACGTTAAGAAAAATTTAGTCAGCATGGCTGTATAGCGGAAGCCGTTCACTGTAAAAGTGTTACCGGTGACTCCTTGGAAAAAAAAAAATTAGACCCAATCACCCTTTTCGATGTACCTGCACATTACACGTTTCATAAATTATGTGTGGATCTTCCGTCCCCAGAACCAAGAATTGCATTTATTGATGTGGTCGCTAAGATAAAAATGAGATCAATTTTGATGGAAAATCATTCACTTCGTTGTTAAGTTTTAAAATCGTCATATAGTGATTCATTGTTTTTTCACTGTTTACTTCACAAATATCAAAACTAAGTCTTGAACATTTTACTTCTTTCTATAGAACGCTCTTTATAGTTCACTCTTCTAGTTCAATTGCTTTTCCAGTTGAATTACTTTTCCAGTTCAATCGTTCTTTTAGTTCAATCGCTCTTGTAGTGAAATCGTTATTCTAGTACAATAACTCTTCTAGTTGTATCGTTTACTTAAATTAAATTGCGAGACGCGATCTAAGCAAGAAGAATTAAATGAACTGAAATGATTAAAAGAGGTACCGATTCAGAATGGTTTTATCAATGCCAAGTAAAAAAAACTAGTATTTGTTATTTTTGTTTTTAATTAAGTAAAGAGTTAGTTTTCATGGCTGCACAGCTTCGCAAATCATTGTGAATAGGGCCCTGAATGTCAAAAATATCAAGTCTTACAATTATGAACGACTATAGTTTCATGATTGAACATAAAAAACCTGAGCTGGCAACATTAAAAGAACAGCTGATTATGAAAATAAAAAAATAAAAAAAAAACAGGAAAAAAAATAATAAAGAAATACCTAAGAGAGCACGAAAGGAACAAAACACTCAAAAGAGCTAAAAATAACAAACTAGCTCACCAGTTCATAATACGAGGGCGGAAAAATAAGTCCGTGAATTTTCGTTGTTCCCTCGTAGTTATATGAAATGCAACACTGCTCCCATCAAGTACCACCTGTTAATAGACTACTGTCAAATTTTATGCAAGTTCCGTCATTTACTTTGAATTTAACAGCTGTTCAAAACATACAACCTCGTGGATTTTTTTTAAAATGGAAAAAAGTGAATTTCGAGTGCTCATTAAACATTATTTTTTGCGAAAAAAACCGTCAATCAACCAAGGAAAAATTGGATAAATACTATGGGGACTCTGCACTATCGATTTCCATGGTAAAAAAGTGGTTCACTGACTATCGATGTGGCCTTACAAGCACGGAAGATGCCGAACGTTCTGTATACCCAGTTGAGGTCTGTACATCCAAAACAATTGGAAAAATTCACGATATGGTGTTGGCCGAACGGAGATTGAATGTTCGATATATTGTGGAAGACATAGGCATCTCACATGGCTCAGTGGTTTCAATTTTTAACGATCACTTCGGTATGAGAAATCTTTCCGCAAGATGGTTGCCGCGTTTGCTCACAATCGATCACCAACGCAATCGTCTGACAGCTTAGTTTCCATGGCAAAAATCCATGAAGTATACTGCGAATTGTTCCCTCATTCGTCTTATTCTCCGGATTAACCCCCAGTGACTATTTCATTTTCCAAGTCGGCAACACATTAATTAGACGGAAGAGTTTTCTGAGAGTTGATTCTATTTTTTGAAAAAAAGAACCTTACTAAAAAAAGTATGATCATCAAAGAAAACGTCGAAACCTAAAGAAATGGCTCCGTGGAAAGAACTTTAGTCCCTGTTTTATGGACCTCGAAAAATCCTGCTGTTAAACGCAAAGTAAATGACGGAACTTGTTCAAAATTTGACAATAGTATATTAACAGGTGGTACTTGATGGGAGCAGTGTTGCATTTCATATAACCACGAGGGAAGATCGAAAAGTCACGGACTTAATGAGCCGCCCTCGTAAACAGTAGTTCAATTGAACGAGTTCGTTTAAGAACAACATAACTGTAGTAAAACCCAAACTGACATACGGTGGCAGCACTTTCCATTAGGGTAACACTTATTAACAAACTTCGTATATTATTGCTTCGAAGTGGAACCAGAGCTTTGAAGAATTAACGCTTTTTTTGAATGAATTCGCCATAAATCGAATTTATTTTTTATGCAGAGTGAACGAATTCTTTTCTTCTTTTTTTTTTTTTTTTTTTTTGTTCAAATCAAAAGAATTTATTGAATTGAACGCGTTTAAATCCAATATTGCTTTAAGACTTAATTCAACTGTAACAGTACGTTTTATCAAATTATTTAAATCACTAAAAACGCTTTCATTTTTTGTAAATCGAAAGAAAAAAAAATAACTCAATTTATCAACCGTTAAGTGTTTTAAAAAATATATATTTCATTTCAGTAATTTAAAAATAAAAAAACTTCGTGGTATAAAAAACCTTTAAAACATAAGAAAAAAAATTCCGTGCAGTGATTTCAAAATTTTTTGATTCCCTTCAATGATTTAAAATCATTTTTATACGGCTCATTGATTTTAAATTGATTTATTTACCCTTCAGTGAATTAAAATCAATTTTTTTACCCTCTAGTGATTAAATGTCAGATGGCGAGCAACAGCTGTTCTCAAATGTATCATTTCGGTGTTGCAATTTTAGAAACCTTCCTTCCACCTTTCATATCTCCCCTATCTACTTTTCAAAGTCGCAACACTTTAATTAGACGGGAGAGTTGCCTGAGTGCTGATTCTATTTTTTGAAAAAAAATAACCTTATTAAAAAAAGTATGATCATAAAAAAAAACCGTTGCCGATATCGTTAATAGACAAAACTGAAGAGACATTTAGTGTTAACTCCGCAAACAATAGACATTTTACAGTAACACCAAAAATTCCAATAATTTATATAATTATCACATATGCGCTAATTTTAACGCTTATAGCTTTCTCAAACGTGCTACTTGAATAATTAGAATATTTTCTTGCTATTTATTAACAACCAAAAATAATCTTGAATACAAAGATGAGACCATCAATTCAAATTCTTAATCTCTTGACTTTGAATGCAAAAATTTCACATAAAGCAATATATTTTATAAATTTATTCTTTGAACATATGTAATTTATAAATTTTCATTAAAACATTTTGCGGCATTTTATATTTGATTTTACATGAAATCATAATTAAACAAATTTATTATCACCATTTTTAATACGAGTATTTTTGCAAATCTAATAACACTTACAACAACCACAACTAAGCATCAATTGATACTCGACTGTGACTGTAAATTGATACCAATTTCAAATTTACAAAAATATCAGTAGCTGTCAATTCATTTTAATAACCGATAATCACTATTATTGTTGTACTGCAATCATTTTAAACTACCACTGCAAAATTTGCTGGAATATATAAAGAAATATTTGTATGCATAAAATGGAAAAAATCAAACAAATTTATAAAAAATGTAAAATTGTTATTATTATGGCAAACATACATTAATGCAATAAAGAAATAATGAAAAACAAATATCTTAAAATATTTTTAAAAGTTTGTAGTTTTGCAAAAAAAAAACAAGTTGCCAGAGATCAATTTAACAGAACAGAACACTTTTTTTTGTTAAAACCAACCTCCATATGAAACCAATCAGTTAGAGTATCTTATAGTAAATATACGCATAAATCTGTTAAGAGTGTTATTGCATTTATATTTTAGCCTTCTTTGTAAATGCATTTAGATGACGTTTTATATTAAAGATACGAATATTTGTTGTTCTTTATCAAATGTTTAACAATTCAATATATACACTCAGAATATTATGTAGTTAACTGTTTGTAGTTTAATAAAAAGGTTTTCCGATCCATTTAAAAATAAAGGAAGATACATTTATTCTTCAAAGAAACATCTATATTAACTTTTTTATACATTTATTCAAAATAATTTACTATCGTTTACCGATTTTTTCAGTTTCATTTATTTTTTTCATTTGTTTGAAACTTAATAAAAATTTGCCCACAAAACGGAAACTTGTGGTTTATTTGTGTCCGTAACAGTTATTACAAATTTAAATTTTGTTTGCTGTCTGTTTCAAAAAAAAAAAATATTCAAAAAATTTCAATTTGTTTTTTTATTTAAATTGGTTGTATATATACAAAATTTTTCAATACAATTTACAAGAACTTCATAAACACACATACATATACAAATACATTCACACAAAAAGTGTTTATAGCTTCATATGCATACATACATTTTGTATTGTACGAGCATATTAAAAAAAACAAACAATAAATACAAAAACGGAAATAATTTCAAATAAATGAAAAAACATTTATTTTTTAAGGATTGGTGGGTAAAATTTTGACATCTATTTTAAGTGATTATATCAGTTGTTTCTTACGGATGTGTCAGTTGATTAATCAACATTTAAAAATAAATAACAAATGACATTTAATTTAAATGAAAATTAAGTAGACCGGTTTTTAAATGAAATATCATTTCTTTAAAATGATATTTTCAGTTATTTTAACTTACAAACTTTTTAAGTGTATTATTATATGAGCAATTGAGATTTTTTTAATGCAATGTTAACACTGTCTGAAATGTATTGACAATATTTTGAACAATAAACATTTCAAAGGCGCTACGAAATAAAGCCCAAATTAAAGGGTGGTTAAATTTTAAGGGCCGATGTTGATTTTGAATAAAACACAAATTATTTAGGAAATTATTGTCATTTCATTTTTTTCTTATGATAATATGGTATGGTTCAATTATGTATGGAACAAAATATGGGCCAAATAGCCGCCGCGATCTTGGCGGCACACCTCGATCCGATGGTACAAATTTTCGATGACCCATAATTGAGGTTCTCTGCCGTTAATGTGCCGAAGTATCTCATCCTTTAGCACTTGAATTGTTGCTGGCTTATCGACGTACACCTTTTCTTTCAAATCACCCCAAAGAAAGAAGTCCAACGGTGTCAAATAACATGATCTTGGCGGCCAATTGACATCGCCACCACGTGAGATAACACGGCCATTTAATTTGTTGCGCAAAAGAGCCATTGTTTCGTTAGATGTGTAGCAAGTGGTACCGTCCTGTTGAAACCACATATCCTCAATTCCTAGCCACAATAAATTCGTTATCATCTCGCGATAGCGAACACCATTCACGGTAAATGCTTGGCCGACCTCATGACACACTATCGCGAACAACAGCAATGTTTTCCGCAGAACGAACTGGGCGAGCATGCACAGGTGTTTTCACAGACCCGGTTTGCTGAAATTTGCCCACACGATTATGCTGACCAAAGAAAATCACGAAGTGCACGAAATGCATTTTAATTTGAACGCCCACTTTCATAATAAACCTTAATAACTTTAACGCGTTGCTCGATTGTGTATCTTTCCATAGTTCAAATTGAGTTAGTCTGAAATTGAGAAATGTCAAATGAAATGCAGTAAAAACTTGACGTTTAGGTGTGGTTCACATTCAACATCGGCCCTTAAAATTTAACCACCCTTTACTTTACACTCATTGTGTAAGTATTTTCCCACTTTCGAAGGACTTTTGCTTTGTGAGGATACTGCTCTTAATAAACTTTTTGCTATACATTTTTGTCTTTAAATTAAATTGAATTATACTAAACTCATGTATTTAAAATATAAATTAAATTTCATTAGCAAAAAGGTAAACAAATCAAAAAAAAAAACACTACTGCAGGATATCCTGAAACGTAATAAATTGTGACAAAGTCAGATCCTTTTCGTATTTAATAAATGGTTCTCCTCGAGAGAATTACAAAAAGTGACGCCCTAAGTGACACACGGCATCTATGGCTAACTAACACTGGGGGTCCTTTGTCTTCTTAAATTAACTTATTTAAGAAAATTGTTGCAAAAATACAAACTATGACAGTAACATTTCTTGTTATTATTGGAAAATGAAAAAAATGTCATAAGTTTATTTTATATCCTTTTTAGCTTAAACTTTAATTTGCATATACAAATTTTAACTTTTTTTATTATTAAGTGAAAAAAAATTGGTTTTAGTGCCTTCGATAAATATAAAGTTTAATAGGCGCAACGTCAGTTATAGGAAAGCCATTATGCCTTAATGTATAAAATGTGCTTGCGATATTTTGTGTTGTAGTCAGCAAACAAAATTATTACATAAAAGCGCAAATTCGAAATTTTTTACATTTTGCTAACAAAATTTTAAAATATATTTTAAGCTATTTTAAGTTCAATATTAAAGAGTGTTAGGAATAGAAATTAGCATGTGAGCCGTTTTTTTACTCATGCTCATGCACGACAAATAATAATAATCATGCACGATAATTTTTTTAATTAATTACTTTTATTTGTTTCCTTTAATAATATATTTTCTTGAAGATTAGGAAAACCAACTATAGTTTGTTTTTAAGTTGTTTTTTTTTTTGGAAAAGAATATTAAAAATGATTTTAACGCTTTCCAACAAAAAAAATCCTATACCTAAGTTTATTATTTTTAAAATTTAGAAAAAAAAATATTTTATTAAAGTTTTTGAAATTTATCTGAACTAATTTGCATGAAAATTTTCTTTAAAAATAGTTCATCAGTTTCTAAAACCAAATAAATTTTTATTATGATATAGGAAAAAATGTATTACTTTTTGTTTTAAACTAATTTTTAGAAAACAATTCTTCAAAATTAGAAAGTGGTATACTTAAAATCTGAATTTGGAAATGGCTTTTTAAAATTTAGTTAATTTTACTACTCGCGAAATAAAAAAATTAACACACATTAAGTTCATGTACTTTCTCGATTTAAGTTAGGTACATTTTTTGAACTAAATTATGTTATATTTTTTTTTGTTTTTGAACTAAACTTAATTTTATTACATTTTAGTATGCAAATTTCCTAAAACTAAGATGTTTTTCTTAAAAATTGAAAAATTTGTATTTAATATACAGTTTTTTTTCTCCTAAAATCAAGCAATATTACTTCAGAAAGGTATGAACTATTTCTGAGTATATAAATTATTTCATTTTTACCCAAACATAGAAATGTTTATTCATTTTAAGAAAATTTTTCTAAGTTTAAATAAAATTTGACACAGACACAGAATAAAATAACAAAATTCTATTTGTAATATTGAACATCTCCCATAGATTATTTTTGTAAATACAAAAAAAATATATTTTTTTAAAAAGGCACCAATAATGGAATTTGTAAAAACTTTTTTTTTATTTTTTTGTAATTTAAATTTTTATTTTTTTGTAATTTAAATTTTTATTTTCAAAGAATTTGTAGATGAAAAAAAGCAATTTAAAAACATTTCAAACAAAAAATTGTTAGAAATTGAATTTGAACAAATATTTTTAATTACTTAAAGTTTTGTAATACTTTTTAAATTGAGGAAATTTTTTTTAGCTATTTTAAAGGAAACTTTGGATTAATTTTGAGTTCATTTCTTTTTTGAGTGATGGTTTTAAAAATTGTCAAAAAATTAATTTAAAATATATTTATAATTACCCGCTTTCATTATATCATTTTTGTCTTTCATCAACAACAAACATACCTGCAATAAAAGATAATACAAAATAATATTAACTATACAAGTTATAAAATAAAATATTTATCATTAAAATATATTAAAATTTATTTTAAAATTCAAATACATCCTCTTAGCATGAGTCTAAAAAACAACATTTTTTAGCTATTCTAAAGGAAATTTTCGATTAATTTTTAGTTCATTTCTTTTTTTTTTTTTTTTTTTTAAGTACATAGAAACAGTTTCATATTTATTAGAAATTTTTTATAAAATTTAAGGATAATTTTCACTTAAAAGAAGTGCTATTTTACTTGATGTTAGAAAATATTTTCTTATTTTTAGGGATTTAAGGCCTAGTTTTTAGTAAAAAAAAAATTATCTAATGAACTTAAATAAAATAAAATTTTTCTTAAAACCATGGAAACATTTCCTAACTAACAGTAACATTTTGGATGATGTATGAACTAATTAGTAGGAAATTTTACTGTTTTGTAATAAAAATTTACTTCTCAGTAGTGAAATTTTTCTATATTTTAAAATTTTTTACCAAATTTTAAGTAAAATTTGTTTCTTAATTTCAAGAAAAATTTTATTAAATATTGGGAAAAAGTTTCTTTGGCGTCGTTTTCATTTAAATTTTTCCTACAAATAATTTAATTTTTCTAAATTCTAGTTAATTTTTTTTAGTGAAGTTTCATATTTTTTCATTAAAATATCAGTAAAAAAAATATAAATGTTTAATGTTTTTTAGTGTATATTTTATAATAATTTTGCAAAAAAAAATGTTGTGTACTGTACAATTAAATGTACGGTACAGTGCACTAACTTTAAGCATACTGAACACTAACTTTAGTGCATGTAAATAACACCAACTTTATTGTACGTAAGTAACACTTACTTTTAGTGTACAGTACACTAACTTTTAGTGTTCAGTACACTAACTTTTAGTGTACAGTACACTAACTTTTAGTGTACAGTACACTAACTTTTAGTGTACAGTACACTAACTTTTAGTGTACAGTACACTAACTTTTAGTGTACAGTACACTAACTTTTAGTGTTCAGTACACTAACTTTTAGTGTACAGTACACTCACCTTTAGTGTACAGTACACTAACTTTTAGTGTACAGTACACTAACTTTTAGTGTACAGTACACTAACTTTTAGTGTACAGTACACTAACTTTTAGTGTACAGTACACTAACTTTTAGTGTACAGTACACTAACTTTTAGTGTACAGTACACTAACTTTTAGTGTACAGTACACTAACTTTTAGTGTACAGTACACTAACTTTTAGTGTACAGTACACTAACTTTTAGTGTACAGTACACTAACTTTTAGTGTACTACAGTACACTAACTTTTAGTGTACAGTACACTAACTTCTAGGGTACAGTACACTAACTTTTAGTGTTCGGTACACTAACTTTTAGTGTACAGTACACTAACTTTTAGTGTACAGTACACTAACTTTTAGTGAACAGTACACTAACTTTTAGTGTACAGTACACTAACTTTTAGTGTACAGTACACTAACTTTTAGTGTACAGTACGCTAACTTTTATTGCACAGTACGCTAACTTTTATTGCACAGTACACTAATATGTTGTTGTCAAAATTTCTAATTTTTTATAAAATCTTCTTTCCTGAAGCCATCGTCTTTACTACATTTCCAAGTGGATCTGGTTTTTGAAACACTGAAATAGTCAACATTGTGAACAGTTTAGAAATGGGCTGTACTGTGAATTATGCCATGTTTGTTGTTGCTGTTCTTTAAGTCTTAACTTAACAATTGAACAATTTGCTTAATCATTTGATTTGTTGTTAGAGTACACATGTAGAACTTGTTATAAATATTGTAGATTTATTTGTAAAGATTTTCCAGTTTCAAATCGCAGAATTAAAAAAAAACGCATGTTTGTGGTACTTTTTATTTTTAACTATCAAACTGCTGAAGTTTGTTATTACCAAGATTTATTATTGGTTGTGTGTGTTGCATTTTGTTTTTTTTTTTATTTTCGTTTTTTAAACCAAAGATTTTAATCATGGCTGACAGTTGGTGTAAATGTCATCCAAAATAGTGTTATATAGTCTCAATGTCATTTGGCTGGTGTTAAGTAGGTTTAAAAGTTTAGTTCAATGTGTACACGATTTCTTTGAAATAAACTTACTCGTACTTAAATAACGTTTAGATTAAGGAGAAAATTTTGTGGTCAACCAGATTTGTAAGTAATTTCAGATCATATTTTACAAATCATTTCAAGCTTTATATTTAGTTTGTAAATCTAGTGGATTTTATTTTAAATTGATTTAAAAAGAAAATACAACCCTGTAGTGCCTTACAACTGGATTTTAGTTAAATTAAGTCGGCTGCAATCAAAGTAGTTGTCTTTGGATTTTATAAAGTTTAAAATTTTGTATAAAATATATGTAAATTTAAATGTCAGTCTAAACACAGTTGGAATTAAATTATGGCTTAGTAGAGTAGTATCGAATTCAATTTGAATTTATGACAATGTTCGGATTTGTTGCATACAAAGTGGTCAAGATGTTTGTTTTATTATATTTTATGAACATATTTACTACGTAGTTTATTTGTTTACGCATGTTAATTTTTTTGTTTTTGAATTTCCATTTTTTTTTTTTGTTGTTTAGTCAGTGATTTGAATAATTAATCACCCTCAGACGTTGGGGTTGTTACACATATTTTGGGCATTTTATTTATGTTTCTCTCCAATTTTGACTGCAATAATTAGAGTGCGTCGTTTTGTGTTAATTATAGGTTGTAAAGCTATTTTTAGAAAAAATTCATAAGCTATAGTTTATAACTGATATAAAAATATATTCTAAAAATGATAATAATAATAATGTGTTTATGGAGCTTTTAAGTACTAGAATTAAAAAAGAAACATTAAAAGTAAATATGCTGGCGCTATGAAATAACCGACAAAGGAACAAAAATAAATAAACCCGGAATAATAATTACGAGGTTTATTTCGTCCATGAAATAAACTTCAAAACAAAAATTGCTTGGAAAGACGCTTCGAAATAACACCCAATGAAATACCTTCCAAACAAATTCTTAAAATGACCCCCAAAAATGAGGTAAAATTGTTAGGGGGTTATTTCACTTTTTTGGGGTTTATTTCATGTTGAGATTTGAAGAATATTTCATTATGAAACGACTCAAGATTAAATAAAACACCAAAAAAAAAATAAATAAACATCCTAAAAAATAGATAAAATTTGGTTGGGCCTATTTAATATTCTTTAATAACTCCCAAAGAAAAAAATTAATTAACACCCAAAAAATATTTAGTAAAAGTAATTTTCATTGGAGGTTATTTCTCATCTTCAAAGTTGAAGATAATTTCGTTATGAAAAATATTTCAATGAAATAAACTCCAAGACTAAAATTGTCATAATTCCCAATGGAGAAAAATTAATAAACCTCGCAAATAAAATTTTATTTTATTTGGGTTTTATTTCATCTTCATTGTGAAATTGTATAATATTAATAAATGGTTAAAAATTAATAAATTAGAATAAAACAAAAAGTATATAAATAAATAATTAAATAAATAAATATTATTTATTTATTTTTATATTAATCATATAAGTACAAATTATGTATATATTAATATCCTAACCGAGCACTAGCAACAAAGGCCATCGGCTCGTTGTAGCGAAAACAGACCGGAGCCTCTGGTGGGAATCGAACATACGACCCCCGCACTGATAAGCTAGCACGCCTTCCGGGGCGCTCATAAATAAATAAATAAATAAATAAATAAATAAATAGATAAATAAATAGATAAATAAATAAATAAATAAATAAATAAATAAATAAATAAATAAATAAATAAATAAATATTTATCTTCCTTTATTCGATCTTCAATATTATATTATATTATTCCTTCAAATCGAGTTCAAGATCTTTTTACAAACAATAATAATGATTATTTATTATTTCCTTCCAATATTTCGTCTCCACATTGGCTGACTTCTTCAGGGAAATTAACTTTTTTTTTTGTAAAAAGATCTTGAACTCGATTTGAAGGAATAATATAAATAAATAAATAAATAAATAAATAAATAAATAAATAAATATGAATACTAATTTAATATTAAAAATAAATAATTTAATTGCTTTCGGTTGTTAGTTTTTTTTTTTTCTCTTGGGACTTATCTCTTTTTTGGGCTTTATTTCATTTGGGGATTATTTTAATTCTTTATTTGGGTGTTATTTCATAGCCTCAAAATTACAGTTTTAAGGAAATAAAAAATCAAAATTTTTTGCCCTAAAATAGTATGTGTATTACACAGTACAACACAAGATTTGGGGACTCAACTCTGAGAAAGTAGCCCCAAAAATAAGAACTACTGCATCATTTGTTTTGTCAAGTTGGCTGCATTGTTCAAGGTGGATTTTTATTACTTTTTCTATATTTTAACACGTTTATATCTCGGTATTACACTCAGAAAAAAAGTTAGTAGAAAAATTTATAAGGGGCTTTCAATCTCACTTTACTATTTTTGTACTGATTTTTAGTAAAAAAAAATTTATTTAGCAAATATTTTTGCTATTTAGATTTTACGAATTACAGAATTTTTACAGAATATTTACAAATTTTTGTTGCTAATTTCAGAAATCATTTTACAAATTTTTGAAAACCGATTTGCTAAAATTAGCAAAAAAAATTTACTAATTTTTAAAAAGCGGATATTTAAGGAAATGTTATTTCTTATTAAAACTAACACATACAAACTAAAATTGCCTTAAAATGTTACATAGATTAAAAAAAAGGAGCAGAAGTGTAGATACCGATTCATGTCTGAAAATAGGACATCCACTTAAAATCAGCCCTAAAAATAAATAAAATTTGACCTTAAATGTAAAAAAAAAAAATCCTGAAAAAATATTTTTTAAAACTAGCAAATTAAAACAAAATTATAAATTCGTTTATGTTTACAATTTTTAAGCCATTGATTTTTTTGTCTAAAGTATAAAAAATAAATAAAATAAAAAAAAATTTTGATGCTCGATAAAAAAATAAATTGGAAAATTTGTACTAATATTAATAATATTTAGTAATTATTTTTTGCTGATTTTAGCAAACAGATTTAAAATTCCACTTTACAAAAAGTTAAATAAAATTTAGTAGCGGCAGCTAATTTTTCCTAAAAATTTCATTGTACTACACGTCAGCAGACATGTGTTGCTAAGATTAGCAAAAAATACCGCTGGGCTCAAAGTAGCAAAATTTCCCGTAATAACAGCAAAATTTTCAGTTGCCATTACAGACTTTTTTTGGTGAGTGTATGAAACGTTGCATTGAACTCTATAAAATATTTCATGGATATGATAAAGCTTTTTCATTGGGTGTTAATCTTTTTTTTTGTAAAAAAAACTCGCAGCATTTAAGCTATAAATATCTTGTTTTAGAAAGAAATACTGGTTTAAAAAAATTTGCTTAAAATGTTTTCAAACTCTTGTAAGATTTTAATAACAAAATCTTTTGTGCTAGAAAAAATACTGGTTTTAAATAAAACACGTAAATTTCAAATGAATCATGTAGATTCTTAATAATGAAAAGTTGTGTTAAAATATACTGGTTTTTAATAACAAAATGCTGGGCTTAAAATACTGGGTTTGATTAAAACACGAAAATTTCATATTGATATACTGGTTTTTAAATACTCGTAGCAAATTCTTAATAATCAATGGTGGTGTTAAAATATACTGTTTTTTTTTCGTAAATTCTCAAGGAATTTAAAAAATACGGGTTTATTTTCAAAAAATAATCTTGCGCTAAAAATACTAGTTTTAAATATAACGACTAAATCTGAAATTAATGTATTGATTTTTAAATATAAGTATTAAATTCTTAATAACCATAGCTTGTGTTAAGAAATACTGGTTTTTTTAAATACTTGTGATTTTTAAAATATTTCAAATTTTAACTATTTTATGGAAAATGTTCTGGTTTTTTAAATACAGGTGAATTTTCTGTAATAAAATCTTTCGTTAAAAAATACTGGTTTTAAAAATATGCACTCGTGGATTTTTAATAATATTTTTGAATACTATTACATATTTAAAATACAAGCAAATTTTTAATATTCCTATATTTCGTTAAAAAAAATACTGGTTTTTGTACTGCTGGTGGATTTTAAAAATTGTTTTTTTAAATACTGGTTTTTGAAACACTTGCAAATTTTAATTAGTCCAATTTTTGTTTAATAATATAAACTAGTTTTTAAAATTCAAGTGAATTTTTTATATTGCAGTATTTTAACAAAAAATACTGGTTTTTGTAAAACTCGAAAATTCTTAATAATTAGAATATTTTTGATTTTTTTTTTTTAAAATACTAAAGAATTTTCTAAAATAAATTGCTTTTTTATAAAATATTTTTCCAAAAATACTGGTTATGTTACTAAAATACTTGATTTTAACATTCAAAAAATACTGGTTTGTGTTAAAATATGCATAGCTATTTATTTATTTAATTTATTAATCATATAATTACAAATTATATATTACTATCCTAACCGAGCACTAGCAACAAAGGCCTTCGGCTCGTTGTAGCGAAAATAGACCAGAGCCTCTGGTGGGAATCGAACCCACGACCCCCGCACTGATAAGCTAGCACGCTACCAACTAGCCTACCGGGGCGCTCAGGTATTTACGTTTTCCCTGATAACACCATTTAATTTTTGAATTAAAAATTTAAAAATAACTTAAATTCTCACCCTTTAATTACATTTTCCTTGATTGTATTTTAAAAGTTCCCATAACGCTATTAAATGTTAAAGCTGCATTATTAACTTAATAAGCAACAGTACACATGCAACAACCACAATAACAATAGTTTTCCATAATTTTCCAACTAAATAGAAAAAAAAAAACAAATACATATAATAATAACACACAACGTGCCTTATCTGTACTTCAAACTTCTGCAATTGTATGTAAAATGCAACACGTCGATTACAAGCAAGTTGTAAATTGTTAAATAAAATAGAAAAAAAAAAAACATAACCCAAAGACGTGCAGACCTCAATTTAAAAAAAAAAAGTGCCACATGAAGTTTAGACACACAATGTGATAAAAAAACATATTAGAAAACTTTAGAAAAGTTCATTCAACCATATGTAAAAAAGAAAATTGGCCTAATTTTTATTTGCAAGTGTATAATTAGTCGGTTTGCTAAGATAATGTGAGTTAAGGAATGACTTTATGAAAGGCTAATAGGAAAATAATACTGGTTTTTAGAATGCAGGTTTTTTTACATTTTTACATTTATAAAAATCAATTTTAATACATTATACACGCTTGGAAATAATGAATCCCATAAAAATGATTAAGAAATTCTGGTTTAGAAAATATAATTTCCGTCGATATGTAAAATCATTAAAAATCTTTGAAAAATACTGGCCAGAAATTGATAAATTCCGTGGATTTATAAAAACCATGAAAATATTGAAGCATACTGTTTTGTAATTGATGAACTCGTGAATTAATATATTTAGAAGAAACTGGACTTAAATTGAAAAATCTGTAAATTTGGAGTTGGGCATATATGTAACATTATAATTTACACTAAGCAATTAATTGTCAAAAGGATTCTATATAAAGATTTTATATTTTTAAATTATTTTCAATAACAACAATCTTTTTTTTAAATGCACTCAAAAAAAAAAAACAATAATATGAACTAAAAATTAATTTAAAATTTCCTTTAAAATAGTTTAAAAATTTTCTCAATTTTAGTCAAATTTTATTAAAACTTAGAAAAAATTTCTTAAAATAAATAAAAATTTCTATGTTTAGGTAAACACAAAATATGTAGTTTATATACTTAGAAATAGTTCATATATTTCCTAAGTAATATTTCTTGATTTTAGGAAAAAAAAACGAATTATATTAAATAAAAATTTATCAATTTTTAAGAAAAACATCTCAGTTTTAAGAAATTTGCATACTAAAATGTAATAAAACTAAATTTAGTTAAAAAAAATTTAACATAATTTACTTTCAAAAAATGTGTCTAACTTAAAATGAGAAAGTACTTGAACCTAATGTGTGGTAATTTTTTTTCGCGAGTTTACTACTAAATTAACTAAATTTTAGAAAGTCATTTCTAAATTCAGTTTTTAAGTATATCACTTTCTAATTTTAAAGAATTGTTTTCTAAAAATTAGTTCAGTCAAAAAAAAAAAAATTTTTTTTCCAATGTAATAATAAAAATTTATTTTATTTTAGCAACTGATGAACTATTTCTAGGGAAAATTTCCAAGCAACTTAGTTCAGAAAAAATTTTAAAAATTTTAATCAAATATTTAGCTTAAAATATATTTTAAAATTTTGTTAGCAAAAGATAAAAACATTTGAAATTTTCACTATACAAAATATCGCAGGCACATTTTATACATAACGCCATAATTGACGTTGCGTCTATTAAACTTTATATTTATCGAAGGCACTTAAACTATTTCTTTTTCACGAAAAGGTTTTGACTTTGTCACAATATATTACGTTTCAGAATATCCTGCAATACATTTTTTCAATTCGTTTACCTTTTTGCTAATTAAATTTAATTTATATTTAAAATACATGAGTTTAGTATAACTTAATTTAATTTAAAGATAAAATTTTCTAACGAAAAGCTTGTTTAAAACAGTGTCCTCACAAAGCAAAAGTCCTTCGAAAGTGGGAAAATACACAATGAGTATTAAGTACTTTAAAGTATATGGTAAAATATAAAGTACCTTTACCAAAGAAACAGTTTCATATCACTGTCCAACAAATTAAGACTTTTTGAATGGAACAGAATAGCGATCCCATAATTCTGAAAGGGTATGTTGAGTGGGTCAAAGTTTTCATTTTTTGGTCGAAGGGTGCATTATACTATATGAAAAAAATGCTGTAAGTTAATTTCTGAGAGAATTCTTATGGTCAGAGTTGTATTGTGGAATTGTATGAGGATTATTTTTGTGGAAGATCTTAACCCTCTAACTGGTCTCTTTATGGGTCAATTTGACCCTTTTTTCGAGAAAATCAAAAAATATCCTTTAAAAAAGGACATTTAAGGATTAAAATATTCTACGAAAATGTTTGCCGGAAAATTTCAGTGGGGGTCACCAAAGACACCAATGTTGTAAATAAAGCTCTTTACGATTAATTAGTAAAATTATACACCAACATATACAAAACAGGTAAAAACGGCGTCAAGTTCGGCCGGGCCAAACACTGAGTTCTCGCGTCTAGTCAGCTGTGACTTACAAATCGGGTGTGATATTTATTAAAATCAATTATAAAAAATAAGAGAAAAAATTCAAAGAAGGTAAAATACGGTTTTAAGAAATAATTTATTTCATTTAATGAAAATTACCTTTTCTAGGAATGCTCGTTGGACCCGATATAAGAAAATTATTACAAGATGAAGAATTTTATGGTCATCTGTCGGATATGCAAAAGACAGCATTTGACTTTATGCAGCTGGTTATATCAGAATTCCTTGGAAACTCAAAAGCACGAAACTATGCAGAAAATATTGAAAGCATGCTAATCGGTTTTAACAATATTGGCGTTAAGATGTCACTAAAGCTGCATTTTCTGCACTCTCATCTTAATTTTTTTAAAGAAAACCTTGGAGCGGTTTCAGATGAACACGGTGAAAGGTTTCATCAGGATATAAAGGTATTGGAAGAAAGATTCAAAGGGAAATCCCAAAGTGTAATGCTTGCTGAATACGTATGGGGCTTGTACAGAAACCTTGACCCATCGGAACATTCACGTCAAGCTAAATACAGGAAAGCATATTAAGTTTAATCTTTAATCCATTGTCATACTACTGCTATTTCCCAATTCCCTTTTACTTGAAAATTTGAAGCAAAACAAGTAAAAAAGGGCTAATTTTGGCTGTGCCGAATCTTTGAATACCCTCCACCATAGGGGCTGAAGATGATATACGTATATACTAAATTTTGCATGAACTGTAATATGAATATGTTTTGTCAATTTATGTAAAGAAACTTTTGTTATTTAGTTTTAGTAATGTTATTTATTTAGTTTTAGCAATGTTATTTACAGAGGTCTGCCCTGTTAGCGACTTTAACATTGTTGATTTTTACGTTAACTTAGGTATCAGAGTAACACACATATAGCTCTAAGAATATTATTATTCTCATAGTATGTAAGACAATAAATGTAATCGAACAATAAGAAGACTTAATAACATTTTTACTTACTTAACAGAAAAAAATAGATACAGAAAAATTGTACAAATTTGTATGGAAAATTTAGAGGTACCTTCACATTTTCACTCATAACTTTTGAACCGCTTAACCGATTTTGCTCATTTTAAATACCAAACTGCTCGGGAGGATGTTCAATAATCTGGGTAAAAATAGGCACCCCCGCATGCGTCTTCGCGTCGTGATCGCCATTTCAACAGACAGACGGACATCGCTAAATCGACTTAAAATTGCATAAGAATCACGAATATATATACTTTATGGGGTCTAAAACCTATATTTCGACATATTACAAACGGAATGACAAACTGATATATACCCTCACCATATATGGTGGAGGGTATAAAAATAAATATGTACATACTATAATAAACCACTATTAAAACAAAATTATAATTTTTTTATAGAAATTGGCGTGTAATTTTGCCAATTAAGCGTAAAGAGCTTTATTTACAACAATGGGGTCTTTGGTGACCCCCACTGAAATTTTTCGGCAAACATTTTCGTAGAATATTTTAATCCTTAAATGTCCTTTTTTAAAGGATATTTTTTGATTTTCTCGAAAAAAGGGTCAAATTGATCCATAAAGAGACCAGTTAGAGGGTTAAGATCTTCCACAAAAATAATCCTCATACAATTCCACAATACAACTCTGACCATAAGAATTCTCTCAGACATTAACTTACAGCATTTTTTTCATATAGTATAATGCTCCCTTCGACCGAAAAATTAAAATTTTGACCCACTGTAAAAAAAACTCAGACGTGCTGGACCATAAGTTTGTTCTACAAAAATGATCTACTCAACATACCCTTTCAGAATTATAGGGTCGCTATTCTGTTCCAAAAATGCTGTTGGACAGTGTATTTATTAGAAATTTTTTTTATCAAATTTAAGGATAATTTTCACTTAAAAGAAGTGCCGTTTAACTTCGAAAATATTTTCTTATTTTTAGGGAGTTAAGTTCTAATTTTTAGTAAAAAAAAATTAACTTAAAAAAATTTTTCTTAAAACCAAGTAAACATTTCCTATGAACTAATCGAGAGGAAATTTTGCTATGTTTTCTGATAAAATTTTAGTTTTAAATAGTAAAATTTTTCTATAATTTAAAAACTTTTAACAAATTTTAAGAAAAAATTGTTTTTAAATTTGAAGGAAAACTTTAGTAAATTTTAGTAAAAAGTGTCTTTGGTGCCGTTTTTATTTTAATTTTTCCCCCAAATACGAGGGCGGATCAATAAGTCCGTGACTTTTCCTCGGAACATCAAGTACATTCTTTTAATAGACTACTGTCAAATTTTGAGCAAGTTCCGTCATTTACTTTGCTTACTTTGTAACAGCTGTTAAAAACATATAACTCGTGGATTTTTTTAAAAATGGAAAAAAGTGAATTTCGAGTGCTCATTAAACATTATTTTTTGCGAAAAACCGTCAATCAAACCAAGGAAAAGCTTGATAAGTACTATGGCGACTCTGCACCATCGATTTCAATGATATGAAAGTGTTTTACTGACTTTCGTTGTGGCCTTACAAGTACGGAAGATGCCGAACGTTCTGGAAGTCCAGTTGAGGTCTCTACTCTCAAAACAAGTGAATAAAAATCACGATATGGTGTTGGCCGATGGGAGATTGAATGTGCGATAGATTGTGGAAGACATAGGCATCTCACATGGCTCAGTGGTTTCAATTTTGAACGATGGGTCTGAGAAATCTTTCCGCAAGATGGCTGCCGCGTTTGCTCACAATCGAACACCAACGAAATCGTGTGGCAACTTAGTTTTCATGGCAAAAATCGATGAAGTAGACTACTACGAATTGCCCCCTCATTCGCCTTATTCTCCGGATTTAGCCCCCAGTGACTATTTCCTATTTCCACACCTAAAGAAATGGTTCGGTTGAAAGAGATTTAGCTCCAACGATGAAATTATTAATCAAACAAATGCCTATTTTATGGACCTCGAAAAATCCTTCTGCGTTTAGCATAGTAAATGACGGAACTTGCTCAAAATTTGACAGTAGTCTATTAACGGGTGGTACTTGATGGGAGCAGTGTTGAATTTTATATAACTACGAGGGAAGTTCGAAAAGTCACGGACTTATTCTAGTTCATTTTTTTGTGTATAATAAAGACTTTATTGTGGAATATTAATAAAATATTTTTTTATAATAGTCTTAAAAATACTCGGTCGATTTTATAATTTTGAATTTTCAGTTAATACTGGTTTCTTGAAATCCATAAGGAAAATTAATTATAAAATTATTTTTGTAATTCATACGAGCTGCCTGGGTACGTACTTTTTGCCACAGTTTAAATAACAAATATTGCTGTTAACATTTAAAAAAAATATTATCATAAGTTGAATGACATTTGTTGGATTGTTTTCAAAAAGGGTCTTTGACTTTTGTATTAATTTTTAAATGAAAAATTGTGTGTCGAAATAAAATTTAAATTTCCCTCAAAAAATTGTATAATATTAAATATAATACATCATGTATTTCTTTGTGTAATGCACTTTTCATTTATTTTTTTAGATTTTTTTTTTGGTTTTCTAATACAGCAGAAGGCATTCTGCCGTATGTGACACACCCATAGTTGCCAGTAGCTATAAAATTTATGATTTTAAATCAAATTTGTATGTTTTTTTCACATGAATTGTTTATGGATTTATTATTGGTATTGTTTGTTGTATGTGTGTGTGTGTGTGCCTTGATATAATCAAAATATTCCAACATGCAAAATAGTTTTATTTTATTTTTATTTAAACTCATAATTTTTTTATACTTCTACTATTTATTATTATTTTGATGTATGGTGTGCAGCGTGTCTATTTTACTTTATTTTATTTAATTTTCATTGTATTTTAATAAAAACAACATTAACTATACATTTACAGTGAAACTACCATATAAAGGATACCTCTTATTGAGGGCACTTAAAACAATAACTTTAATAAGTTATCTTAAGGTTTTTCAATGCTCATTATCATATTTATGGAGAAGAACTGATAACCTTAAAATTTTAAAAACATGTTTCATAACTTCTTTCATCATTTGACAGAAAAATGTGATCAATATATATTTTTGTTTTTGTTGAAAAATGTCCCATATCTGGAAAACTGAGAGAGATAGGACAAAAAGGAATCTAGTAGAGTACCAAAAGACTTCCGAATGAAATTCTAAACCAGATCATTTAACTATACATTTTAAGAAAAAGGTATATGGGAATTATATGTAAAATGTATATTTACTGAAATATATAAAAGTCAATTAAAATATTAATTGATTCACTTAAATAGTAGTTTTTAAGATTTTTATAACAAAAATTTAATTCAGTTCAAATTCCATTATCTCTTAAAAGCGGCCAACTTTTCCATCCTGTGTGACCACTGTTTATATTTTCTAAATAATATCGTATGTGCTAAATATTTTAGTGTTACTTAATTATTTTGTTTGAAAATATTATGAAGAACATAAAAAGAAATATTTTGGCACAACATGCAAACATTTGGTTAATTTTATTTATATTTTGGGGGATTATGGAATATATTTATATTAACGTAATTATATATAATTTTCATAATATTTTCTTTGTGAATTTGAATTTTTGAAGGCTAAAGAATATATTGTGTAAACTAATATTTATCAAATATGTAAATACGTTTAAGAATTATGGGTCTTTCTATTTTTTGTTTACCCCTGATCCAGGGAAAAATTCTTTGTGCCGCTATATGGAGGATATTTTTATGACTTTGAATTCGGGAAATGGTAAAGGGTATTTTAAGTATTTCGGAAATTAAGAATTTAGTGGGTGGGCCACAAAACATCATTTGATTTCTTTTCGCTATAACTTTTGTTTAAAGTGAAAACTCAGATGGTTTTTATTTGAATATGTTTATTCGCACTTATAAATTTTATTTGCATTAATTGTGGAAAATTATGTCCGACAAATGACCGCCCCTGGCGGGTGAGCTCCCCAGCGACGGCAACAGCAATTTGGAAAAAATAATATCTATGAGTTTTTTTTATCTCTCATGCTTATCACAACGTCCCCATCGAGGTGTTATAACATAAAAGGGCTATGAGCAGAAATGCTTTAAAAATTTTGTCAACTTTCCTTCAGATGGCGCGCAACAACTGTTCTAAGATTTGCCATCTCGCGCAATTACTGTGCTGCCATTTTTTAAGCCCTTATCTTTCACCACCTTTTAACTCTTCTCTATCCCCTTTCCTACACATTAATTAAGGAAGAATTTCCTGAGTGTTGCTTCTCTGTTTAATAAAAAATTATACCCTTTTGATCACATTATGTTGTATCACATTCACCCCTATCGTGAATATTTTTTCCCTCCAAATGTTTTCCCTATTCCCCTGAATTAAATCTTCCCTCGAAATTTGTTTCCCTTTTCTAATCATTCATTTGTAAGTAATATTGCCGAAAAAAAATTCACATTCAAAGAATTTCCCCTTATCGTGAATGTTTATTTTTCCCTTTTTATGATTACTTTCAATATGTCGGACAACTCTAAAGGATTAGATGAATCTCGCAAATCTCGACAAGCAATTCGATAACGCAGAAAAAAACATGGTTGCAATATGATCACTGCTACTATATTTTACTTGTTGCAATCGGGTATGGTTGTCACAACCAAGTTATTTATTTTCTAACCATCAACATGGTCGCTACCATCATTATTTAGTAAATATTTTACTATTTTATGATTGGCACCTTCTATTTTATAACATGATTGGCTGTAACCATACTGTGGTAAGAAAAATTCTGACTATAACAAAAATATGATAATTATGCAACGATAAAAAGCTGGCAACAATCAATACAAGGTGGCGCAAAAGTAATCCTCCTATCAGAAAATGCTATAAATTTTGCGATTGGCCCCTAATGCCAGTTCTGTTTTGACATTTGTGTAGTAAAAACATGCGAAATACACGTTAATAAACAATGTTACGCTACACTGCTCCAGAACGCGGAATATTGGTGACTATTTATTTGAGCAATAATGAATATGATTTTTCATCAAAAATAATCATGAGTGATGAGGCCCATTTCCATCTTAGCGGGTACGTAAATAAGCAAAATTTACGCTTCTGGGCACTGAAAATCCGCGTGTAACCCACGAAGAGCCATTACACCCGCTCAAAGTCACTGTATGGTGTGCTGTTTTCGCTGGAGGAGTCATCGGACCTTTTTTCTTCGAAGACGTCGCGGGCCAAACGATTACTGTGAATGGTGAGCGCTACAGAGCAATGATCAACGAGTTCTTTTTGCCGCAACTTGATGAATTGGGATTGGAAAACATGTGGTTCCAACAGGACGGTGCAACGCCACACACTGCACGTGCCACAACCGATATGCTGAAGGATGCATTTCCCGGGCGCCTAATCTCCCGTTTTGGCGATTTGCACTGGCCAGCAAGATCGCCTGATTTGACCGCTCCAGACTTCTTTTTGTGAGGCTTTTTGGAGTCGCGGGTTTATGTCAACAAGCCTCAGGCTCTTGCAGCTCTTAAAGACAATATCCGTCAAGAATGTGAGGACCTATCGCCGGAAGTTTTGGCCAAAGTGATGGAAAATGCCATAAAAAGGGCTCAAATGACAATCAACTGTGGCGGCGGCCATTTACATGACATCATATTCTCGACTTGATGTAAAAAAAATTAAAAGACCAAATAAAAATAATCCACAAGAAGAATCAAAGTTTTTCATTTTTTTTTTTTAAATTACAGCCAAAAAACATCGGAAGGTTATTTTTGCGCCACCCTGTAAATAATTATACAATCAAAGAAAGATAAGTTTTTAGGTATGATTTTCTAAGATTTTTTCATTTAAGAAAATTTCTTAGATTATGGAATATATAATGATAATCCAGGAATCATAATATAGTTATGAGGGACCATAATATGATAACATTTTGAGCATACTATAATTACGTGCGATCATATTATGATTAATTCATTAAAACATTTTTATTTAGGACCATAATATGGTAATTTTTGAATCATAATTTATCTGTAGGGACAATATTATGGTTATCATAGTATGAAAACCAAAATATAGTACGATTATAGTTGGCGCAACCATAAACCCAATAATATATGTTGCTCTTCGAATATGATTGACCCTACCATGTTTTTTCTTTGCGCGTTGTTGTATTTCCTCCTATTGCAATCGTTCCAACCCTAAACATTTTGTTTTTAAATTTCTTATTTCAATAACTATAAACGAGGACGGATCAATAAGTCCGTGACTTTTCGAATTTCTCTCGTGGTTATATGAAATGCAACACTGCTTCCATCAAGTACCACCTCTTAATAGACTACTGACAAATTTTTAGCAAGTTCCTTCCGTTTAACAGCTGTTCAAAACATACGACCTCGTGGATTTTTTTAAAAATGGAAAAAAGTGATTTTTTTGCGAAAAAGACCATCAAGGAAAAGCTTGAAAAATACTGCACCATCGATTTCAATGGTAAAAAAGTGGTTTACTGACTTTCGTTGTGGTCGCACAAGTACAAATGATGCTGAACGTTTTGGACGGTCAATTGAGGTCAATACACCGGAAAATGTCAAAAAAATCCACGATATGGTGTTGGCCGATCGAAGAGTAAAAGTGCGTGAGATTGTTGATGCCATAGACATTTCATATGGCAGTGTGGTTTCGATTTTAAATTATCAGTTGGATTTAAGAAAGCTGTCTGCAAGATGGCTGCCGCGTTCGCTCTCAATTGACCATAAACGTAATCGTGTGACAACTTTAAAGGATTATTTAGAGTTGTTGAACCGCAATTTGAATGAGTTTTTGTGGCGTTTTATAACTGTGGATAAAACATAGATCCATTACAACACTCCGCACAATTAAATCAACCATTGGCCCTCCTGAAAAAAACTACGAGTGGCAAATATTGGCATTTTCTGATGTTTTTCAAATATTATAAATTGTTAGTAAAAATAATTTATTCATTAATTTGTAATTTGTGGAGTCAACGCGTTTTGGAAGATCAAAAACAATATAAAAAATAATAATTCATTATTTTTTGTAAATAACAAACTAAATGCAGATTTTCCACAGAAAAATCTACCTTTGGCTCCTTCCGAATCATAGAAAAAAAAGTAAAAAAAAGTTCGGGGCCAAATGTTGGGCGTTAATGATATTTTCTAATATACAATATTTTAAATTAGCCAATGGAACTAACTGAAGATTGTACACACAAAACATTTAAACTTTTGCCCTCCCTGAATGTTAAGACCCAAAAAAAAAATGAGCCCCAAAGGTTGGACTTTTCTGAAATTTTCCAATCTATGATATTATAGAATTAGCCAATAGAATTTAATGCAGATGCACACACAAAATTCAACCTTTGGCACTCGTGAATCATAATAATAAAATAGAGCGTGGGCCAAAGGTTGGAGTTTTGTTTCATAATCCATACCAAAATACCATTTAACTATTTTCGAATGTAGAATTTAGGTGGAAGAAAATTGCCAGAAAAATAAAGAAAATTTTATTATTCAAATTTGGTTCAAAAATTTCGACTCATTTTTTAAAATATTTCTAGATGTACTCCATGGCTTTGCAATGTTATCCACTCCATTTATTTACCGAATTCAGTTTCAATGTGTCTAATTTTTTTTACCAAATATAATCGCCTTAAACCTCGCGGATGACGTGAAATTTTTAGTTCGGCTGCGTGCTTTGAATACACACGAACATGTTTGCAACCGGTTATAGGTCCATATTGTGGAGACAGGTCTTCAATACTGTTTAACCCTTTACTCTCCAATGGGCGGGCGTAATGCCAACCCCAGCTAAAAAACAATATTTTTTTTGCCCGATTTGTATTCTCATCAAATTAAGAAAGAAATAAATGATTTTCTGGCACAAATTGATAAAAATTCAATTTTTGAAATCCTTTCGAGGTCCTTAAAATACCCTTTTATATTTCCCGACGTGATTATACTCGAATAAGGGGTAATTTTTTCCAATTTTAATCCTTAAAAAAATATATATTTTTAGCCACGATAAATTATTTTTCCTGGGTCAGGGGGTCAAAAACAGGAATGCCCTTATTCTGAAAAACGCGATTTGAAGGAAATTTTTTGTCGACTGATTCGTGTTTAGAATTCCAAAAATACTTCAAAAAAAAAAAAGTTTTTATACAATTCTAGGCAAAAACCTTGTCGAGTAGTGTTATTTATCTTTATTTTTACATATTCTATACAATAATAATTCTTCTTAAATAAACATTTTAAAATTTTAAGACATTTTTATGGCTTGTATAACAGTTTAAATTGAGATATTGCCTAAATATGTCTATAATTCTTTTATATTAAAGTTTGTGTGTCTTTTTTTGCTCTCTGCCTCTGTCTAATAAATAAATGACAGCCTTAAAGGCATTTGTGTTCAATTAGTTGAACATGTAGTCATAATAATAAAAGTTTGATTTTTTCAAAAAATGTTTGTCCATAATCTTGAAAATTAAAAAAAAAAAAACTAAATTATTTAATGTCATTTGAATTTGAAAATATGAACAAATTTAAAAACTGAAAACACATCATCAAGTGGTGTGTAATAAAATTTAATGTTTTGGTTGGTTGGTTGTCTAGTTGGTTCTACTGTCATGATTTTATAAATATTTTTATTTTAATTTTTTCAAAATTAAGGTAATAGTTTTAAGTTTAAGGCGAAAAAAAACTAGTTAAATTAACAAAAAAAAAAGTAAAAAATATTTGCGCAGTTTTAATTAAATACTAGAAGATGATTAAATTAAGCATAAACCTGAAAAACAAAGTAATTGTATTAATAAATTTCCCAGGCATGACATCTTAAAAGATGATTAATTTACAAGCAAAACAACAAGTTTTATTGTTAAAAATCTATAATTTTAAATAATTACGTGTATTATTGTTTTTATAACACGCCCTTATTATTAAAATGTTGTTTTTTTTTATTCTAAATTCATATTTTAATTATAGTTTAATTACAAATTCAATATTGTTTTTTTGTATAATTAATTTTTTCTTTGTATTTCCTATTATAGCCGAAGCTGTTCTAAAATGTTGGCGTTGTTCTACAGACGTTTCAAATGGTGAATTTTGTAATGATCCTTTTGATCCAGATTCGATAACAGATCAACAGCGCTATTGGAGTTATGTTAATTGCACCAATTCTGTGGGTGTAAAATTTGTAAATGCCCGTCCAGTATGTAAAAAATTGGTACAAGAAGGTAAATTTACAAATCTTAAAAATATATGTTATTTTTATCTATTTATAAGGAGCTTTCAGCAAAAGATCTTCTCAAAATCTGAAGATTTAGAAAAGCAAGAGCTTCCAGAAGAACACGCAGAGAAAAAATATATTCGAATTTTTGGGATTATGATTGTGCCAACCATAGTCATACTATAATATAGTTATCATATTATGATAATAAAATAACCATAATTTTTCCATAATATTGTCCCCACAATTATATTATAGTTTGAAAAGTTCTTTAAATTTAAGAATATTTCTTTATAAAATGTTATTCCTAAAGAAAAATTTTATATTAATGACTTTTTCAAGAAAGCTTCTATGATTCTTTGGAAAAACATTTTCAAAAAAGACTTTCAAATTCTTAGGCCTTTTGTTTAGTAAAACAACATACATTTAGAAAATAAAGTTAGTAGAAAAATTTGTAAACGGTTTTTAATCCCACTTCACCATTTTTTTACCGATTTTTAGTAAAAAAAATATTATTTAGTAAAATTTTTTTGCTATTTACATTTTACAAATTACAGAATTTTTACAGAATATTTACAAATTTTTGTTGCTAACTTCAAAAATCATTTTGCAAATTTTTGAAAACCGATTTGCTAAAATTAGTAAAAAAAAATACTAATTTTAAAAAAATTTTTATTGAAGAAAATTTTATTTTTAATAATTAAAACTTATACGAGAACTTACAAACCTAAATTAACTCAATATGCTTCATACACTCACAAAAAAAAGTTAGTAAAAAAATTTGTAAACGGTTTTCAATCCCACTTTACTATTTTTGTACTGATTTTTAGTAAAATAATTGTTATTAAGCAAATCTTTTTGCTATTTGGCAAATCACAGAATTTTTACAAAATATTTACAAATTTTTGTTGCTAATTTCAGAAATCATTTTACAAATTTTTGAAAACCGATTTGCTAAAATTAGCAAAAAAAATACTTATTTTAAAAAGTGTATATTGAAGGAAATGTTATTTCTAATTAAAAAAAAACACCTGCAAACTTAAAATGTTACATAACTCAGCAAAACTTTGGTAATGGGTGCGATATTCTCATGCGTTACCTTGTAATGATAGCTCGTTACCTTTTTCATTATTTGCAAGCATAAAGTAATAAGTTACTCATTATTGATTACATAATATATGATTTATAAATGTAAAGTAATAATTGAAATATTTTTGAAAATCTATTTTTACATACACTACTTTGTGTTTTTTGTAAGCAAAAGGGTAATGTATGTCTGTTTTGATAACACTGGCAACCAGAGTTGCCTGTTTCGATTCCCATCATGACCACATTATTTTTAATAACGTTTAAAATATTTCTAATAATTTTTTTTAATAAAAATTCCTCTTTTTTTAAAATCCATTTTTAGACACATTACTTTTTCCATTCTCGTAACCCCTTACATTATCACCTCTAAACTAATGGGTATATACATTACTTTGAGGCCTGTAAAATTCATCAATGAAGTAAGGTGTATAACTCCTATAAATATACATTACTTTACCCATTATTTAGTAATGTGTGGTTTTGCTGGGAGATTAAAAAAGGGATCGGAAGTAAATTTACCGACTCATGTCTAAAAATAGGACATCCACATTAAAATAGCACTAAAAAGTTTTTTATTTCTAAAGATCAGCCCTAAAAACAATTAAAATTTGACCTTTAAAGTAAAAAACATGACTAAAATATTTTTCAAAACAGAAATTAGCATATTAAAACAAAATTATAAATTCGTTTGTTTTTACAATTGTTTACGCCTTTGATTTTTTTTTTTAATTTTGTCTAAAATTTTTTTGAAAAAATAAAATAAAAAATGTTGCTCGATAAAAAAAATATAAATTTTAGTATTAATAATATTTAGTATTTTTTTTTATGCTAATTTTAGCAAACTGATTTTAAATTTTACTTTACAAAATGTTTACTAAAATTTAGTAGCGGCTACTAACATTTCTTCTAATTTCATTGTACTACACAGCAGACACGTGTTTCTAAGTATAGCAAAAAATACCGCTGGGCTCAAATAAGCGAAATTTCCCGTAATAACAGAAAAATTTTCAGTTGCTATTACAGACTTTTTTTGGTGAGTGTAGTTTCTATGGAGTTTTTCTAATAGAAAAAATATTAGATTCTAAGGAAATTTGCAAGATTTTTTAAATAGTCTTTAGAGTCTCCGAATTTTTCTTTAAAAAAATGTCCATAGAATCTAACAATATTTCTACTAGAAAAAGTTTAAAAATTTTTCATAATGAAAAAATCCTCAGAATCTTAGAATTCTTTGTTCAAAGAAAAACCTTACAATCTAAGTTTTTTTAAGAATATATGAATTTTTATCTAAGCGACAGTTTGCGGAATCTGAGAATTTTACTTTAATCAGAAAAAATTTCTAAAATAGTATTTTGTATAAGAAACCTTTTTGTATAAAAAAAAACTCTACAGACTTTTTCTTAAAAAAAAATATTTTCTTAAAATTCGAAGTACTTTTTCCCCAAGAAAGTCGTCGTTTTACAAGAAGTGAATGAAAAAAAATATTGTTATTTTTATTGAAAAGAATGAGAAAATAAAAAAATTAAAAATATAAATTATAGATCTTCTTTTAATTTTTTTCGATCTTCTTGATTTGTGTAATATTTCTCATCGGGCTACAGATTTCCCCTGAAGAAGTCACCCAATGTGGTGACGAAATATTGGGATAAATAAATATTTATAATTAATTTTTTATAAATAAAAGATCTTCAGCTCGATGAGAAATATTACATTAATTAAAGAACTAAAAATATAAATTAAAAAAATATTAGTGTAAATTATAATGTTATATGCATGTATAAGGTATTTTCGAAAATAAAATCGCCCAGGTGAAAATGATAATTTTTAAATGATTTTTTATGAAAACAAGCCGGAATTATGACTGTAAATGTCAGTCATTTTTTATTTGATTAATAATTATTCATTGATTGTTGTCAGCATTTTATAGTTCCATATTTAACATATTTTTTTCATAGTCAGTATTTTTGTTACCATTGTATGGTTACAGCCAATTATGTTGCAAAATATAAAGTACCAATCATTAAATAATAAAATATTTACTACAATAATTATGGTAGCGATCATATTGATGGTTAGAAACTATTTATAGACCATTAACTTGATTGTGACAATCATACCCGAATGCAACAATCATAATATAGTAGCAGTGATCATGTTGCAACCATATTTTTTTCTCTGCATGTTAAGGCAAAAAAAAATTTGCATGATGTTGAACCGAATGAAAAAACATATGTCAAAAAATTATTAATATTCACTTTAAACAAATTATAAGATGTAAAAAATATTAAACATTATAAGGGTGTGTTTCGGTGTACCATTTATTAATTTAAACAAGGAATTTGTATACAATTATTAGAAAAATACATTAATATTGATCTATAAAATATATTATTTAAACTTGATAATTTAAATAAATGTGGAAATACAGTCAAACCACTATTTGTAATCCCATTTGGAACAAAGCAAATAATTCAGTAATACGATTTTCACGAAAAATAATTTTTAATCATTTTCTTTACCTAAAAGGGTTCTTTCTTAAATTTTTTATTTCAAATAAAAAATGTATTTTTATTATTTAAAAGCAAAAAAATTTGGTAAAATTTTATTTCGCTATGTTTTGTGTTTTAATTTTTATTTATCAAATTCAAAAATTGGAAATAAAAAAATGTTTGCTCATAATAATTTTTTTGTAGGCCACATTTTGATTTATTTCGCGCAAAAATATTTTTTTTTTATAAAGGCAATTTTATCGCATATAAATAATCCTCTTTGGGAGCAAAAATCAGTTACTTTATAATTAGTTTTGTGGGGAGGCGCAAGTCAAGCTTTACCTGTATAAACTTATTTATTGTAAAGATTATAAAATGCAATTGCGCCGTAGCAATTCTATATCACTGCCAGAAAGTATTTCATTCGATCGTATTTTAAATTATTTTTAATGGCAACAACATGATATTGATGTGAAATTTATATTTACAGATATTCGCACATGCAAAATAAAAGTCGGTCATTAAAATTATTTTATAGTTCATTATTGAGTGACTGACTAATTTAAATTCTTGCAAATATTTTCTTTTGTAATATTATTGCACTAAGAATCTTACAAAATATTCCAAAACTTAACTCTAATTAGTATAAATTTTGAACATGTGTTAGGAAAAATTAATTCCAAGTACAAGTGATCTCATCTTTTTGGTCCTTTGAGGGGTTTAGCAGGTGAAATTGGGAAAAGAAACATCTACCAGTATTTGGTGTAGCTTTTGTTTGGAAACATATCGGAAACTTTTTGCCTTATGCTTATGTTTTAAACAGGATTGCCAAGTTATTTTTTTTATATGATCATTTTCACCTGGGGGTTTTTATTTTCGAAAATGATTTATACATATAACATTATAATTTACACTAATCACTTTATTGACGAACAATTCATTGTCAAAATGATTTTATAAAAAATTTTTTTGTTAATTCTTTTCAATAAAAACAATATTTTTTTTTTAAAAATATGTTAATTGAAATATTTCTTGTAAAATAACGACTTTCTGTTGGAAAAAGTACTCTGAATATTAATAAAATATATATTTTTTTTAAGAAAACGTCTTTAGAACATCAAAAAAAAAAATTTTACAAAATACTAGTCCTTTAGAAATTTTTCTGATAGAAACATTTTTATATTCTATGGACTTTTCCATAAAGTAAAATTTTCAGATTCTGCAAACTGATTCTTAGATAAAAATTTATGTATTCTTAAAAAACTTTCTTTGAACAAAAAAATTCTTAGATTTTGAGGACTTTCCATCATGAAAACTACTTAGATTCTAAGGATTTTCTCCACCCATCTAAAAATCGAAATATATATGAGCATACATGATCATACATGGGCCTGTATATGATCATACATGGGCATACATGGTCATATACGTCCATACATTGTTCAATATATGACCATACATGATCTCATATATGATCATATATCTTCGGATCCGAAATTTGAGGGTATATGGACGTATATGATCATATACGAGCATTCATGAATAATATATGAGCATGTATGATAATATATGCACATATATCACCATATACCCTCAAATTTCGGATCCGAAGATATATGGTCATATATGAGATCATGTATGGACGTATATGACCATGTATGCCCATGTATGATCATATACAAGCCCACATTTTTACATGGGCAGTAGAAATATTCTCAGATTTTAAGGAATTTTTCTAAAAGAAAAATTCTGAGGCTCTAAGGACTATCTCAAAAACTTTTAAAAATGTTCTTAGAATCTAAGAACTTTTCTATTAGAAAATGTTTATAAAATCTATGTTTTTTATAAAAAAAATTTCTTAGGATATAATTTTTTTTTTAAGTATATTTTTTCAAAAAAGTCCATAGATTCAAAGAAGTTTCCGAAGAAGTCCTTAATATCAAATTTTTTTCTTTAGGAAAAACATTTCTTAAAGAAATATTCTTAAATTTAAAGAACTTTTTCATAGTTTCAAATCATAACATAACTGTAGGGACCATATTATGGTAAAATTATGGTTAGTTTTATAATAATATAACTATATTATAGTATGACTGTGGTTGACGCAATCATAATCCCAAAAATATATGATGCTCTTTGAATGTGATTGCCGCAACCATGTTTTTACCCTGCGTGCAAGATCTCAAAATTGTTTGCAAATCTTGTACCATCCCTGCGGGCAAAAAGGGTTAGTTGGGAATTGGGACTTGTCCCGTGATAGCTAAAAACTGGACCGGTTCCGAAAATACATATCAAGAGATAGGTGAAAAAGAGGACCGGTTCCTAAACTACCTACTACGTGACCGGTTTACAAGTCATGGCATGCTTTTTTGCGTTGGTTCTGTAATATGTTCATTGGGGTTAGTTGTGTGACATGTTCTTTTAGACCAGTCCTGTGACATGTCACAGCGGTAAATTGACTCCCTGCTGGGACAAGCCCATGTTAAAGTGACCGATCCTTTTCATATAAAAAACTGGTCCCTATCACAATGACCCGGTCACGTGAGGTGTCCTGGGATAGGTTCTTTTACCGCAGGGATATATAAAAATATCACATAAAAAAATTTTTTGATATGACGCAATATATTGGGTTATATATAATTTTATCTTTATCTTTTTTATCTTTTATTAAAAAATATATGGATAAGATACTATATATTATAATATCTCAAATATATAATAGTATATATAAATATATATGGTTCCGTATAAGTTGTATATAAGTATATATACACCTGCAAAGCCGTATATATTTTTATATGATTTAATATATGCCATATCTCATCATATAAAGCATATCAAATTTTATAAGGATTAATATATAACTAGGTATGGTGATATTGGGAAATTTTGTAGCAACTTACTTTTTAGCAACACTGTTTTTGGCAGCTCAGCTGTCTAAACATGTTCAGTTTGGTCTCTAATTTAACCATGAATCGACTTACAAACAAACAACGCTTGCAAATCATTGAATTTTATGATCAAAATTCGTGATGTGTGAGAAATGTGTTTTTATCGAAAAATTGTCTTCAGTGACGAAGCAAATTTTTGGCTCAAAGGGAACGTCAATAAACAGAATAGCCGAATTTGTTGTGAAAAGCAGCCAAAAGCATTGCAAGAAATGCCAATGCATCCCAAAAAATGCACTGTTTGGTGTGAATTATGGGCCGGTGGCATCATTGGACCGTACTTTTACAAAGTCGACGATGGCAGGAACGTTACTGTGAATGGCGAACGCTATCATGCGATGATTACAAACTTTTTTTCCTCAAAATGGAAAAGCTGGACTAAGTTGAAATGTGGTTTCAACAAGACGGTGCCACATGGCACACAGCACGCGAAACAATTGCCCAATTGAGAGGCGAGTTGGATGAACAGGTTATTTCACGTTTGGGGTCGGTCAATTGGCCGCCTAAATCGAGCGATTTAACGTCTTTCGATTATTTTTTGTGGGGCTATGATTAGGCTCCTGTCTACAGGGACAAGACCGCAACGGTTGACGCACTGGAAGCCAATATTGAAGAATTAATTCGTGAGATACCGGTCGATATGTTATAGAGAGTATGCCAAAATTGGACCCAGCGTATGAACCATTTGAGGAGCAGCCGCAGTCAACATTCGCATGAAACCATCATTAAACATTGAATAATATAGACCGTTCTATCGACTCAAAAAAAGATTTCATACATTTGTCTAAATTTTATGTGTTCTTTCTTTTAAATCAAATCCGAAAGCTCTTAAAAAATCACGTATTATATATTTCAAAGTAAGGTAATTTAAAATAATAATGTAATATATATAATTATGTATGGTAATGCATACTGATATATGTATTTATATACGAGGGCGGGGATCAATAAGTCCGTGACTTTTTGAATGACTTTTTGTATCCCTTTCAAACAATAGGATTTTTCGAGGTCCATAAAATAGGCATTTGTTTGATCAATAATTTCATTGTTGGATCTAAATATCTTTCCACCGAGCCATTTCTTTAGGTTTGGAAATAGGAAATAGTCACTGGGGGCTAAATCCGGAGAATAAGGCAAATGAGGGGGCAATTCGTAGTCCACTTCATGGATTTTTGCCATGGAAACTTAGCTGTCACAAGATTCCGTTGATGGTGTCGATTGTAAGCAAACGCGGCAGCCATTTTGCGGAAAGCTTTCTCACACCCAAGTGGTCGTTCAAAATCGTAACCACTGAGCCATGTGAGATGCCATGTGATATCAGCCATCACCATAACGTTAATTTTTTCAATTGTTTTGGGTGTCCAGAACCTTCGGCATCTTCCGTGCTTGTAAGGCCTCGACGAAAGTCAGTACACCACTTTTTTACCATTGAAATCGATGGTATCAAGTTTTTCCTTAGTTTGACGGTTTTTTTTAGCATAAAATAATGTTTAATGAGCACTCGAAATTCACTTTTTTCCATTTAAAAAAAATCCACGAGGTTGCATGTTTTGAACAGCTGGTAAACGCAAAGTAAATGACGGAACTTGCTCAAAATTTTACAGTAGTCTATTAAAAGGTTGTGATTGATGGGAGCAGTGTTGCATTTCATATAACTACAAGGGAAAGTACCGAAAAATGGTACCATGAAATGGGTCATAAAAATTATCTTTCCAGCAATATTTTATTTATGGATTTCTTCTTTAGATGACATGTTAAAAAAATTGAAAAAAGAAAAACCAAAACTGGGATAAATTGTTTTAATTTATTTTAGCTCTTTAATGCCTGAATTGGTTCAGTATACAATCAAGTTAAAAAAAAAAATAAAACTCAATTCATTTTTTATTTTTAATTTGTAATTGAAAAGGAAATTTAAAAGTTTTTTTATAGTTGTAGTTATAGTTTTTACTGCGCTGTTTAAATAACAATCTGAATATCTCGGTTCTTAAGTAGGGTTAAAATATTTGTTCCTTCACTTTTTATGTTGACGTCATACGACAGGTGATGATTATAACCCAATGGCAGCTGTGATATATGTAGCTTCACATAATGTCTTTTTAATGCCATATTTTCATATCGAATATGATAAATTATTTTTGTATAAACTTTATTTTTTTTTTGACATGTTAATACTTGTTGTGTGTAATAATTTACCTTAAAAATAATACACATGTATGTTATGTATGCTCATTTTCCAGACTGGGTGTTGCTTAGATTTTTCTGGTATAGAAATAAAAAATCTGTAAAAAAAACCAGCTTTACTTTTCCTTTTAAAAAAATATTTACATTTGATTTGTATGTTTATTACTTTATGTCTTACTTTTGTCTGTCTTTTAGAATATTTCAATAATGCGTTTACACTATTGCGAAAATTTTCACATAAAACGAAATTGCAATTTCCCTAACGAGGCGATTTACACGGTGACTACGAATTAAAAGATTTTTATAAATTTTCTTTTAAAAATGCATAGGGAGGGTTTAAATTTGAAATAAGAAATCTTTTTGGAATCTCCATACATTTTTCTATACGTATCATAGGAATAAGCTTAGTTATTGTGAATATACTATTGTGAATAAACTATTGTGAATAATTATTTACTAATCCTCACAGAAATCAATTAAATTAAATTCCTTCAATTAAAATTTTTGTTGAATAACAATGCTATAATCAATTAATTTTGTAATTACTTCAATTAAATACTTATCAATATTTAAACTTTCACATGATCATATTTTTAATTGACTCAATAACAAAATTAATAGAATATGACTTTGCTATTTAACAACTTTATTTATTGGAATAATTTAACAAAATAATTTTTGTGCGCATGTCAGCTTACTCTTAGTTGTCAAAAAAAAATTGTATTTTAAATAGTACGGTGTTTAAATTTTAAAGTCTCCCAAGTATTTGTGACAGTCTAAAGGTATTATTACATTATTTATTTTGTGCTTCTGTGATCTGTATGAGTTTGTTTTTATTTATTTATTTTATTTTATTTTTATTTTTTTATAAATCACTGCAAATCATTTTGGTATTTTCCAGCCTATTGCTTTGTTTAGAAAACTTTATACAGAGAATAGGTTCAAGGTTTATCTTGCAAGTTAATGCTTGACTATTTTTTGGGTCTACAATAACTCAATAATAAACAACATTCAACAAGTTTTTAATCAAAGATTTTTTCGTTTTTATTTATGTAATAAAGAAAAAATAATTTTATTTACAGTGGAGAGAAAAAATTTCGGCAAAAATATAAGATAATTTTACAAGAAATTTGCAGACACAAATTAGATTAAAGTTTAACCCTTTGGTTGTACTTATGATGTACTTATATACCGGTTTAAAGTTTTTTTCTAAACGATTTTTCTACAACCCCGAAAATATAAACTAGAATTTAGAAAAATTAAGTAATTTGGAGGAAAAATTTAAATGAAAACGGCACCACAAACAAACCATTCTTACCAATATTTAATAAAATTTTCCTGGAAATTAAGAAACAAATTTTATTTAAAGTTTGGTAAAAAAAATTCTTAATTATAGAAAAATTTTACTATTGAGAACTAAATTTGTAAATTTTTCTTCTAATTAGTTCATATATGTATCATCTTAAATTTTGCTGTTAGTTAGGCAATGTTTCCTTGGTTTTAAGAAAAATTTTATTTAAGCTCATTAGATATTTTTTTTTACTAAAATAAAGAAACAAATTTTATTTAAAATTTGGTAAAAAAAAAATTCTGAACTAAATTTTTATTAGAAAATAGTAAAATTTCCTCCTAATTAGTTCATATATCATCTTAAAGGAAATGTTTCCTTGGTTTTAATTTTATTTAAGTTCAGTTGATATTTTTTGTACTAAAAACAAGAACTTAACTAACTCAAAATAAGAAATATTTTCTAACATCAAGTTAAGTGAAAATTATCTTAAAATTTAATATAAAAATTTTCTAATAAATATGAAACTGTTTCTTGGTAAAGGTAATATATTTTAAAGTCCTTTACACTTATTGTGTAAGTATTATCCCACTTTCGAAGAACTTCCGCTTTGTGAGCACACTTCACCTAACAAGCTTTTTGCTATACATTTTTGTCTTTAAATTAAATTGAATTATACTAAACTCATGTATTTAAAATATAAATTAAATTTTATTAGCAAAAGGTAAACAAATTAAAAAAAAAACAGTACTGCAGGATATCCTGAAACGTAATAAATTGTGACAAAATCAGATCCTTTTCGTACTTAATTAACGTTTCTGATTGAGAGAACTGCAAAAAGTGAAGCCCTAAGTGGCACACGGCATCTATGGCTAAGGAACACAGGGGGTCCTTTGTCTTCTTAAATTAACTAATTTAAGGAAATTGTTGCAAAAATACAAAATATCAGAGTTACATTTTTTGTTATTATTGGAAAATGGAAAAATGTCATAAGTTTATTTTATGGGATTTTTAGCTTAAACTTTAATTGACATATGGGTATTTCCACAGAAAGGTCAACCGCTACCAAAATATTAAAGTTGAAGAAAAAAGACTTTTCTGAGAAAATTTAGTTGGTTAATGCATTGAATTTTAAGAATATACCTAATTAAATACATATTACCATTTGTAATTTAAGAAAAGTGGTCTGTCTGCAAAAAGCAGCTTTGCTTTTTTTGGTTTTAGCGTTTTTAATTGACATTTTTCCTTGAGTTATTTCTAAGTGTTACATATCATTTCGATTGCACTCTTCTTATAGACTAAATATACCAACAATAAATATTTAAAAACACCACAGTAGAGATCAAGCAAACTCCGAATAACGGTATAATTCAAAGATTCTTTGTACTACATTCTTCTATCCCGTTCGCGACCAAAAATAAGCATTTGTATTAGTTCTCCGTGAACGTTGATCTAAATAGTTTGATATTTACAATTCAAAACAAAATAACCGAGATCATTTAAAAAAACCAAACCTTTAAACCTAAAACAAAATTTTAAACCTAAAAAATGCCTTTGGAATCATTGTCCCGTTCGCGATTCTAAAAAAAATATTTAAAAAAAAATAATAATAAGGATAATAAAAAAAAACAAAATGCTAAATAAAATCTTTATATCTCTGCTTTAGTTAAAAAATAATCTCCATTTAATAAACTGACGAAATTCGCAGAGTTTTAAACAAAACCACACACCGAAAAAAATGACTTACATTTTTTGTCCCGTTCGCGATCGCAAGTTTATCCAAAATATTTGGAGAACGTTCATATTTTATAATTTTCTTTTTGTTCTCAAAAATTGTTTTACTAAAATGCTATTAAATATTTATAAAAAGTTAAAAAAAAATTTGAGTTTTCATATTTTTTTTTCAAGTTGAGTGCGTACGAATGTCCCGTTCGCGATCCTGGAAATGCCCATATACAAATTTTAATTTTTTGTTACTATAAACTTCGGTAAATAGAAAGTTTAATAGGCGCAACGTCAATTATAGGAAATCCATAATTCCATAAGGTATAAAATATGATTGCGCTACTTTCTAATGTAGTTTGCAAACAAAATTTTAAAATATATTTTAAGCTATTTTAAGTTCAATATTTAAGATTAGAGATAGTCACGTGAGCGATATTTGACTCACACTCATGCACGATCACGAACTAAAAATTTCAATTTTACTAGTTTGTTTTAAATTTACTTTTTTATTATTTTTTTTTTTTTTTCATTGAAAATAAGTTAAACGTTTTGGAACAAAAAAAAATCCTACACCTAAGGTTATTATTTCTCAAAAATTAGAAAACATTTACTTAAAAAAATATTTTATTAAAATTTTTAAAATTTATCTGAATTAAGTTGCATGAAAATTTTCCCTAGAAATAGTTCATCAGTTTCTAAAATCAAATAAATTTTTATTATTACATAGGAAAATATGAATTACTTTTTCTGTTTAATTGCCTGAACTAATTTTTAGAAAAGAATTAGAAAGTGGTAGATTTAAAATCTAGATTTAAAAATGGCTTTCGAAAGTTCAGTTAATTTTTTTACTTGCGAAAAAAATTAACACACATTAAGTTTAAGTACTTTCTCATTTTAAGTTAGACACATTATTTGAACTAAATGGGAGTGAATTATGTTCTAAATTTATATTTCTTTGCAAATTTCTCAAAACTAAGATGTTTTTCTTAAAAATTGATAAATTTGTTTTTTTCTACAATCGAGAAATATTACTTAGGAAAGATATGAACTATTTCTGTGTATATAAACTATTTCTTTTTTACCCAAACATAGGATTTTTTTTCCTAATTTTTAATAAGATTTTACTTAAATTGATAAAAAAATTTAAACTATTTTAAAGGAAATTTTGGATTATTTTTAGTTCATGTCTTTTTTTTTAGTATAATGTAGTTTGTATCGACAAAGAATAGCTTATAGATGCATTAATATGGTCTTAGAACCGAGTAGAGTAATCACAAATTATACTAAAAATATATATATTTTGATTTATAAATTTAATTGATCAACAGATTATTGCCTGAATTTCACATTGTTTCAATTTTATTACCCTACCCCCACAGCGCCAAACACTTTGGCGGCTTTACCATACTAACCTAATACAGACCTCTGTCATAGGAATTATCCACACCACCAATGTAGTGTTACACAGTGTAATCTTAACAATTAATTTTCTATTCAAAGAAATTTGTTATCTCTATAATCTATTGTTTAATTAAAAACTAATTGACCCGCATTTTAGATTAATTTCAATGAAGGAGTTGAAAATAAAAATCAATAAATATTACTGTGATAATACTCGTATAAGATATTCTATTTTTTTTTATTTTATTTATTTATTTTATGTTATAAGTAAAATTAAATTGTTTTTGATTTCTATCATTAAATTTAGTACATGCATGCAGTCATATTGTCATGCATAACTAGACAAACATGTGCAAACATGAGGAAAATTTTAAACCACATAAAGAAATATTGTCACATTATTAAGGCAAAAAAAAAAAAAACACTGTGAAAAAATATGTACAATACTATGGCAAATAATTACAAAAGAAAAATTGCACAGCTTAATTTTTGGTTAATTTTTAATTTCCGAGATAAAGAAACTTTTAAAAGCCAGGTTAGAGAACAATAAAGCCGCTGAGATCTTTAAAAGTTAGCCGTACGCATACTCAAAAAAAAAGACATGAACTAAAAATTTTATGCAAAATTTCCTTCAAAATAGTTTAAAAATGTTCCTCAATTTAAGTTAAATTTTATTAACACTTCGCACAATTTTCTTAAAAGGAATAAAAATTCCTAAGTTTGAGTAAAAAAACAAGTAGTTTATATACTCATAAATAGTTCATATCTTTCCTAAGTAATATTTCTTGATTTTAGGTAAAAAAATTATCAAATTTTTTTTAAAGAAATTTGCATACTAAAATATAATAAAACTAACTTTAGTTCAAAAAAGAAAAATTAGAACATAATTTACTACCATTTGGTTTCAAAAATGTGTAACTTAAAATGAGAAAGCACTTGAACTTACTTAATGTGTATTAAAATTAACTAAATTTTAGAAAGCCATTTCTAAATCTAGTTTTTGTGTAAACCACTTGCAAATTTTTAAGAATTTTTTTTATAAAAATTAGTTCAGAGAATTAAAAAGAAAAACTAATAATTTCTTTTCCATGTAATATTAAAAACGATGAACTATTTCTAGGGAAAATTTTTATGCAATTTAGTTCAGATAAATTTTAATAAAATGTATTTTTTTTCCCAAGTAAAAGTTTTCTTATTTTTGAAAAATTTTTTTTTTGTTGCAAAACGTTTAAAATATTTTCAATATTCTATTCCAAAAAAAAAAAAAAAAAAACAATCAATCAAAAATAAACTAGTTAGTTTTCCTAATTTTCAAGAAAAAAAAAATTATCGTGTATGATTGTAATTTTTGGTTCGTGATCATGCGTGAGCGTGAGTCAAAAATAGCTCTAGTGCCCTTCTAATCTTAACAGTCTTAAATATTGAACTTAAAATAGCTTAAAAGATGATTTAAAATTTTGTTAGCAAAAGGTAAAAAATTTCGAATTTGCGCTTTAATGTAATAATTTTGTTTGCTGACTACAATATGAACAAAATATCGCAAGCACATTGCAACTGTTAAACTTCATATTTATTGAAGGCACTAAAACTATTTTTTTAATTAATAATAAAAAAAAAAGTTAAAATTTATATATGTCAATTAAAGTTTAAGCTAAAAATGACATAAAATAAACTAAAGACATTTATCCAATAATAACAAGAAATGTAACTGTGATATTTTGTATTTTTGCTACAATTTCCCTAAATAAGTAAATTTAAGAAGACAAAGGACCCCCAGTGTTCCTTAGTCATAGATGCCGTGTGTCACTTAGGACGTCCCTTTTTGTAGTTCACCCAAGGACAAGCATTAATTAACTACGAAAAGGATCTGACTTTGACACAATTTATAACGATTCAGGATAACCTGCAGTACATTTTTTTATTTGTTTACGTTTTTGCTAATGAAATTTAAAGTATATAATTCAATTAAATTTAAAGACAAAAATGTATGGCAAAAAGCTTGTCCAGAACAGTGTCCTCACAAAGCAGTAGTTCTCCGAAAGTGGGAAAATACTTACACAATGAGTGTAAAGTACTTTAAAATAGTCGTAAATAGTAAAACAGTTTCATATTTATTAGGAAATATTAAACAAATTTAAGCATAATTTTCTCTTAAACGAAGTGCTACGAGGGCGGATCAATAAGTTTGTGACTTAATGAAACATAGGTTGTTTTGGCAAAAAATACATTTATTTTTCAACATTATCTCCTTTAAGCTCAATACACTTAGTCCAACGTTTCTTCAATTTTTGTATCCCTTCCAAAAAAATACGATTTTTTGAGGTCTATAAAACAGGCATTTATTTAATCAATAATTTCATCATTGGAGTTAAATCTCTTTCTACCAAGCCATTTCTTTAGGTTTGGAAATAGGAAATAATCACTGGGAGCTAAATCCGCAGAATATGGCGCATGAGTCACCAATTCGTACCCCAATTCATGAAATTTTGCCATTGAGACCACACACGTATGCACCCGTGAAGTATCTTGATGAAAAAGGAGCTTTTTTCTTGGCCTTATGGAGTCCTTTTTTTAAATCCTCGTTAAATCGGTCCAATAAGTTGACATAATATTCGCCGTTTATTGTTTTTCACTTTTGAAGGTAATCGATGTGGATTTTCCAGCGTGCATCCCGAAAAACTGTTGCCATCACCTTACTGGCCGACAAACTTACCTTGGCCTTCTTTGGAGCCGGTTCACCCGGAAAAACCCATTGTTTAGACTGCTGCTTGTCCTTTGGAGTGTTGTAATGGATCCTTGTTTCATCCACAGGTACAAAACGCCGAAAACACTCATTCGAATTGCGGTTAAACAACTCCAAACAATCCTTTGAAGTTGTCACACGATTACGTTTATGGTCAATTGAGAGCAAACGCGGCACCCATCTTGCAGACAGCTTTCTTAAATCCAACTGATCATTTAAAATCGAAACCACACTGCCATATGAAATGCCTATGGCATCAACAATCTAACGCACGATCGGCCAACACCATTCGAGGATATTTCGGACAATTTGGACGTCCAGAACGTTTAGCGTCATTTGTACTTGTGCGACCACAACGAAAGTCAGTAAACCACTTTTTTACCATTGAAATTGATGGTGCAGAGACTCCATAGTATTTATCAAGCTTTTCCTTGGTTTGATTGACGGTTTTTTTTCGTAAAAAAATCAATTTGTTCCATTTTTAAAAAAATCCACGAGGTTGTATGTTTTGAACAGCTGTTAAACGCAAAGTATTTGTTTATTATTTTATTTATATTAATCATATAATTACAAATTATATGTTAAAACCCTAATCGAGCACTAGCAACAAAGGCCATCGGCTCGTTGTAGCGAAAACAGACCAGAGCCTCTAGTGGGAATTAAACCCACGACCCCCGCACTGATAAGCTAGCACGCTACCAACTAGCCTATTGGGGCGCTCTAAAACGCAAAGTAAATGACAGAACTTGCTTAAAATTTGACAGTAGTCTATTAAAAGGTGGTACTTGATGGGAGCAGGGAAGTTCGAAAAGTCACGGACTTATTGAGCCGCCCTCGTATTTTACCTAATTCTAAAATAAAATATTTATTGCAATTAACATTATTCTATTCATGTTTTAGGTCATTAAAACACTATTTTTCTTTATCGGGATATTCTCTAAATAAATACTTCATAGAGTTTTATTAGCCAAAACATTGATCAATTACTTTCAAGAATGAGATGACGCGTTTCGGGGATTTTCTAGGTCCCCATCTTCAGATCTCTTTAGAAAGTAAAAAGTAAAATATTTATTTTTAGGTAGTTAAGTCCTCGTTTTTAGTAAATGAAATTAACTTATAAATACAATAAATATTAAAAAAATAAAATAAAAATTTTCTTAAAACAAAGGAAACATTTCCTAACTTCAAGTAAAATTTAAGATAATATATGAACTAATTAAGAGGAAATATTTTTCTATAATTTAGAAATTTTAAGTAAAATTTGTTTCTTAATTTTTTCTGAATTTCACTTCATTTTTTTTTTTTTGGTGCATCAATACCTAAACATGAATATCCTCATTGAATACCCTCATATTGGTATGCATATCTGGGAAATACTCATAATAATCCCTTGCAAATGCAGGTAACATAATTTAGTTTTAAGAATTTGATTGTCATTGAATTTTTTTCAAGTGTAAAATCTTTCAATTTGGACAGAATATATAATTGCTACAATTATAGACATTTTTCAAAGCAACAAATTGCAACAGACATATTTTTTAATAAACATTTTTTCAATTTAAATTTTTTTTTTTTTTTAATTTTTTTTTACATTAGTCTCTTAATGGCAAAATATTTTTAATAAATATGGCGTATGAAAAAACAAATTACAAAACAAAATGAAGAAAAATTAAAGCGAAATATTAATAATTAAAAAATAAACATTTTAAGACACCAACTACTGGTATTAGTTAAAAAGAAAATATTAAAAATATTAATTAAGTTGTTTAGTACATTTACAGTTTTAAAATATATTTGTTTTTGTCAAATTAGTTAAACAAAAAAAAAAAACTACATTTTTATTGAGTCTCTTAGTTAGTTTTTCCTTAAAAAATTAATCATTGAAATTATCTTTTCGTAGTATTATTTACTAAAATCAAGCATTAAATTAATTACTATATTTTTCTTTGATTTTTCGTTAGAGTTTTTTTTTTTTTTTTGCATTATGAATTCCAAACATGTTGAGAATAGTTGACAAAATAGTAATAGATTGCATCATTTGGACTTAATGTATGTTTAGACCCCAGTAATAGAAGAGTCGTCTTTTTAATTTTTTTTTTTTTTTTGGTTTGTTTTGAGTGACACACTACGACGATGAATGTGCATGAAGTTTTAGTTAATTGAGGTGCAATGATCTTTTGTGAATTTTATATGGGTTTGCAGATAATCATATAATTTAGAGGTTAAGGAAAATAGTAATTTCGTTAATTGCTTTTAAAATTATAGAATTCTACATTTTGCAGTTGTTTGAGAAATTTTGAAGAATTTTTTATTTTTGTAGTTATTTTTATTGCAATTTCAGAAACAAAAAATTCAATGAGATTTACTGTTGATTTTTTTTAAACCTACAAAAACTACTGCATTTTGTAGTCGTTTGAGCAATTCTTTATTTTTTGTATTTTTATTGATTTACAATTCTCGTTACATTTTTTTGCAAAATAATTTGGTTTATTTAAATTCTACTTAATGTAATAAATATAAGAAATTAAAGTTGTAAAATAAAGCGAAAAATTCTAAATTCGGAAATAAAATGTATGAAAATTTAACTATATTTCTAGTTATTTTTAACTACATTTAAAATTAATTTTTACAAAAATTTCCCAAGTTTTAAACCTAAAAATTTGCAATATTTGTATGCTGGTTTTACTACATTTGTAGATTGATTTTAATTGATAAAAAAAACAGTTAAATTAACTATAATTTACAGTTGGTTCTATCAAAAAAAAAAATTAATACGAAATGTAATTTTCCCTTAACAAATAAAATCATAACAAATACATATTTTTAATGGCAAAAAGTGCGTAAAGTTGTTTTTACTGTTGTACAAAAGTTTAACTATAATTTGGGAATTGTTTGGTTTATGCCGGTTACAATTTATGGTCACAACCAGCTAAAGCAACTATTTATGTTTACTAACATTTCTGACTGACTGAAAATGCAATTTTTCTTTTTGATTTTTTATTTTACATCATACGTCTGCTTAAAAATTAAGGAAAAATAGTTTATGGTTTGAAAATGTTTGTATGTATTGTTTATCGACAATCTAACTTGTTGAATTTTCTTAATAATAAAGTTGGCAAATTTAAAACGTGATAGGAATTATATTAAAAAATTTAATTAATTGTATATTGAAAAAAAAATACAAAAATATTTTTCAATATTTATATTTTTTTAATTTAAAGGCATGCAATTTTTATATTCATTAAAAATATTTAATAAAATTTATAGTATTTTAGAAAAATTTTGAATTTTTATTTTTTACAATATTTTTGTTATTTATTAACCGCCATATAATTTTGCCACTCAGTTCAATAAAGCACAGTTGCTCCGTAAAATGTCAACATTATTTAAATTTATTGCTCATGCACAATTTTTGCAAGCTTAAATAACAAACATTTTTTTTGTTGGAATTGTTGCCGTAAAGCGGTTAGATTGTCTTAAAATTTTTTAGAATTTTGAATTTCTGTGAATTTCGTGTTTCTGAAGAAGGTTTTTAAGAAAAAATTAAGATAATCTTCTAGAATTTTATTCAAAAAGTTTGTCAGTTGCTATATGACAGTTGTTTATGTAGTAATCAGTAGTTATTGTTTTTACCTGTAATTGCAAAAAACAACTAATAAAAAGTACTGTATTTTGTAATAGTTGTTGAAATCAAAACGGTATTTGCACTAAACAATATTTTTAAAATTTACAGTTAATTTTTATAAGTTATTAAATAAAGAAAAAATTTATGAGTTTTGCAAATTTTTGTTTAGTTAATAATTTGTTAATATTGATATATTCTTGATTGGTTGGTTGGTTGAGCTGGCTGGCCAAAGACCTCACATAGACCAATTGGGTCCTTCTACCAGATTAGACCGATGTGATGGTGCCCCACACTCTCTTAGCAAATACTTGGCATATTAGAATTCCGATTCCACAGATTTCCTTCAGATGGCGGAATAGAAAATCCCCAAGCCACTAGCACAGGAGCGCGCAGTATCCGGACTGCGGCACCGTTTCTCTGACCAACGGTACCCCCCGATAAACCAATCGCCAGCTTTTCCGCACTCCTGGCAAGAACCGTAGTTCAAAAGTGACCTGTCTGTACACCCACTATAATTCTACAATCGCTTCTGGTTAAGGATAGCAAAATATTCGTTGCCAAAGGATCCTACGGTGTCCACATAATCTGTAATCAAACCGCCTCAGACCTGCCTATTATACGAGGGCGGATCAATAAGTCCGTGACTTTTCGTATTTATATGAAATGCAATACTGCTCACATCCAGTACCACCTGTTAATAGACTATTGTCAAATTTTGAGCAAGTTCCGTCATTTACTTTGCGTTTAACAGCTGTTGAAAACTTACAACCTCGGATTTTTTTAAAAATGGAAAAAAGTGAATTTCGAGTGCTCATTAAACATTATTTTTTGCGAAAAAAAACCGCCAATCAAACCAAGGAAAAGCTTAATAAATACTATGGAGACTCTGCACCATCAATTTCAATGGTAAAAAAGTGGTTTACTGGCTTTCGTTGTGGTCGCACAATTACAAATGACGCTGAATGTTATGGACGGCCAATTGAGGTCAATACACCCGAAAATGTCGAAAAATTCCACGATATGGTGTTGGCCGATAGAAAAGGAAAAGTGCGTGAGATTGCTGATGCCATAGGCATTTCTTATGGCAGTGTGGTTTCGATTTTAAATGATCAGTTGGATTTCACAAAGCTGTCTTGGGTGCCTCGTTCGCTCTCAATTGACCACCAAGGGTATTGTGTGACGTGTGTAGTCAAAATTCCATAAATTGGGCTACGAATTGGTACCTCATCCACCATATTCTCCGGATTGAGCCCCCAGTGACTATTTCCTATTTCCAAACCTAAAAAATGGCTCGGTGGAAAGAGATTTAGCTTCAACGATGAAATTATTGATCAAACAAATGCCTATTTTATGGACCTCGAAAAATCCTATTTTTTTTTGGAAGGGATACAAAATCTAGAGACACTTTGGACTAAATGTGTTGAGCTAAAAGGAGATTATGTTGAAAAATAATTTTATTTTTGCAAAAAAAACTGTTTCATTCAAAAAGCCACGGACTTATTGATCCGCCCTTGTAGTCGAGTTCACATCCCTTTTTATAAACTGGAGTTGCACACAAATGTCCATTGATCTTTCACCAGGCAACTAGATCCCAGCTCGTCAAACAATCTGGTTACCCTTAATGCACCGGTGTCCACCAACCCAATAGATGTGTACTCTCGTGTTGGTACAAAGTCTATGAATATGTCAAATCGACGAAGATCGACCTAGCAGCCGCTTGACTATCAATATAGAAATTAAAGTAAGAACCAATAGTGTCAGGGGCAAGCACCAGGTCAGCCGCCATTTTGGCCGCCAAACCCACGGGAAAAATTATGCAGTACTCAGATCTCGACAGAAAACCGCAGCACCGAAGAAGTCAGTGCTGCAATCAGTGGAAAAATTAAAGGTTCTGTGGTCAGAGCGAAGACCTGCCAACCATACATACTCCCCTGTGGTTACGTTGGATCCCTTATCGAGGCTCAACCTACAACTTACATTCCCAATAACCCTTCCGTGAACATACGACCCATACACAAACTGCTCCGTGTCCCCAAGCAAATAGCAGACTTGAACGCGACCTCTTCCGCCACCAGATTAATCGGTTGTTGATAGAAGATTACATTTACTACCGCAGTTGGCGTACTATAATGACACATAATTCAGCAAGTCTCTTTTCTACAATGCAGTCCACCAAACAAGTAGTCCATAAAGTAAAATTTAGTCTAGCAACTACCGTATGCACCCAATGCATGAGATTTGGAAATGCATGAGTTTTGCCTAGCATTTTCCTGCATGCATAGAGTGCATTTGTAGTCCACCTGACCCTCTCCTTAATATAAAGTTTCCACTTGCTTTCCAACATAACTTTCAGTTACTATGCATGGTGTCTCAGAACAAGATTCATACCACCCAACTTATGTAGACGTGCTCCAAGGATGTATTGTGGTCTTGTTAGTAAAGAGTATCATGTCTACCTTATTAGAATTAACACTTAGTGCTACTCTGGCCGCGCCCACCGCATAACGGCTACGTCATCTGCCGTTACAGTTATCCTAGATTGCTCCGCCCTTAAGCCCCTCGATAAGTTTTTTTACATAGTAGGGGGGATAGAACTACTCCCTGACGAGTTCCCCTGTGCGCCACTTTCTACAAATAAATGTGCTACCCAGCCAGTTGACAACCTGCACGGCAGCTTCCGATCTTGCCACACTATTTAATATTACATCCATAGATACGTTATTGAAAGCTTCAGAAATATCAAGGTAGGCTTTCAAAGCAAAGCAAATATCAGACAACTGAATGAAGTACCGTCTCAATAGCTTTACCCCTCGCATAAGCCTTATGATTGGCACAAAGAAAAGTCGGCCCCTTGCTGTCCTTACCATGGGAGTCCAAGATTCTCTCCAATGTCTTCAGGAGAAAAGAATAAGGCTGATAGTTCTATAAACTTTGGAATACAAATGGTTACCTTTACCTGATTTTCGTCAAAATACAACTTTTGCTGTTCTTCCAGATATAGGCACATAATTCAACCTCAGACAATCCCTAAAGATCTCAACCTACCGTAGTACCCCAGCGGATGTCTGCCATACTGAAATTGAGCCGGAAATATTCCTTCCGCCCGCGGTGACTTGTATAGCTGAAATGAGTCAATAGGACATTTCACTTTCCCATCATTATTATCTTGATAATCAACTGTTTTCCGCAGAGTGGACAAATTGGTACAGCCCGTAATGTGGGTATCCATTAGTACACTCAGAGTCTCCACATTTCTCTCTGTCCACCCTTCATTTTCTGAACATATGCTGCTCGGCATGGGCGAATTCCCTGCAAGCATCATCCGTAGTCTAGTGGTCTCCCTTTCGACCCCCTCGATATCACTCCAGAGGCTCATCAAATAGCTTCATCTTACCCTACATCTTACATAAGCCGAAAATTTGAAATTTTTTCTGTTATAATATTGAGTGTGATCTAAACAAATAAAAAAATGTTACTTAAAATTTATTATTTAACTTTAATACCCCCTCTGGATTTTTTTTAAATCTATCTCTCTCTTACTCTGTGTGTGAGTATGTGTATTATTTCTAGGGTCACACCTATGTTTAGCGTATCATATCCGAAATACAAATGAGTGCCATGACACTCAAAAGTCATATGGCCACTGGTGGTTTCTATGACTGCCTGCATGTGGCGCTAATTTGTTGCAATTTATTAACAAAAAAATAAAAATAGTTTTCAAATAATATCGTCTATGTTCAGTATAGTTGAGATTTGTTAGTTTTTGGTATGTATTTTTACTGGCAAATTTTTTTTTTTTTTGTTACAATTTCTGTATCATGATTTTTGCGCCCAGATGCTATAAATTTACATTTAACAAGTGCATGCTAAACAATTGTGTCAAAAAATTCATTTTACCTGCGCCCACGTCACTCACCTTAAAACAAAAAAAAAAACACACACAAACCTCGGCTTTAGAGTTTTGACAGTTATCTGGGCATATCATTCATTATAAAATCGTGTTAATGTAAATTTAGTTTTGTATTCACCTGTTTACTGTTTGTAGATAAATTTATTAAATTGTAAAAAAACAAGTAAAAATAAAATCAAATTGCATTAAAAATTTGTGCCTACAAAATTATTTTCGTCAAAAAAAAAATTATATTTAAAAACAAAACTAATTATTTTGTAAATCTAAATTTTAAATAATGTGATTTTTTTTTATTAAAATATTTGAAATTTTACATTTTCTAAATTAATTCTGTGGTTACCCTTCGAAGAAAAACATGTAAAAAGGCTTAAATTCGGATGTGCCGAATATTTGAATACCCTCCACCAATGTTCTCTATTGTTTTTGATGCAAACAATTTAAAAAACTTTTGAAGTAAAATTATGGAAGTGAAAAAAATTGTTTGAGGTGAAAAACTTTTTTTGGAAACGAATTTTTTTACGTGAAAAAATTTTTGAGGTGAAAAAAATTTTTTTAGGTGAAAAAAATTTTTTTAGGTGAAAAAAATTTGAGGTGTACAAAATATTATTTATTTCTAAGCGATTGGTGAAAAAATATAAGAAAATATATTATATACTAAAATACACCAATTTGTATAGGAAATTTAGAGGTATCTTCACAATTTCACCCATAACTTTTTAACCGCTGGACCGATTTTTCTCATTTTCAATACCAAACTGCTCGCGAGAATGTACAATAATCTGGGTAAAAATAGGCGCAACCACTTGCGTCTTCGCGTCGTGATCGCCATTTCAACAGACAGACGGACATCGCTAAATCGACTTAAAATTGCATAAGGATCACGAATATATATACTTTATGGGGTCTCTGACCTATATTTCGACATGTTACAAACGGAATGACAAACTGATATATACCCTCACTATATATGGTGGAGGGTATAAAAATGATTGTTTATTTTATGATTACAATTTTACGATTATTTATTATATATGATTCTTATTATAATAACTATTATTCTAAATAAAATAAAGTTTTTCATAGTTACATTAATATGCCGGCATTTTTAATATATATGTTTATCGCATTTGAAAAATAAGTAGAAGCATATTTATATTACCAAAAAAAAAATAAACTTAGTTTGATTTCAAAGCTGTTTCTTAATTTAATTTAATGTTGTTTCTGTTTGATTTCAAAATATTTTTTTTTTTTTGATAAACTGCTTTGTTAAATGATAAATCAAAGACACATCACCGAATTGTGTTTTTTGCAAGAGTTAAGTGATCTGAAATATTGCAGGGAGTCGATTCAAACTACAGGTTGCAGATATAAAGATATCAATGAAATTTGATGCATAAGTTTATATTGGCCCAAGGACGAAATCCATCAAATTTTCAAATGATTGTCAAGGTGCAGACTGGGAAAATGAGAAAAATCAGTCCAGCGGTAAAACAAAACAGTTATGGATGCAAATGTGTAGCTATCTCTAAATTTTCTTTACAAATTTGTGTATTTTAAAATGTACGTCTGGTTAAAAATATATTTAGTTGAAATATTTTTTTTATCTCAAAAATTATTTTCACCCCAAAAATTTTGTTCATCTCAAAAATTCGCCTTAAATTTTTTTTTTACCAAAAAATTGTTTTCACATTTAAAATTATTTTTTTTCACCTCCATAATATTTCTATATCATTGGGATCTTGAATTAATTATGAGCGTTTCACACAAGAGACCGCTAAAACCTATTGTGAATGAGCATCTTTGACCAAGGACCCTATAAACCAGGATGAACAAACTATCAAATTTTAGGTCACCCATGATGCCAAATGGTGCGACTACAAAAAAATTCTTAGCCGAGACCACGAAATTCTTAGCCGATTTACTGAAACATTTAGCCGCTAGTAATCAATTACTATTTAAAGATTATTTCATGTAAATGTTTCCCGAGGTTACGCCGTAGTTCATCCATAGGCTAATGGTATTATGTACCGAGTGGCATGTGGCACCGTTTTGTAAATTTTTTATGGGCAAAATAAAAGTCGGTAATCATCGCACATTCATTGTAAAGCGGGTTTTTTTTTAGAGTGGCACAACTTTGAGTTGGCATCACTGCTTTATTTGACAACTTATTTAACAGCTGATAGTTGCTTTTTGTTTAGTTGGCTTTGAAATTTCACTATGAATCGACTTACACCAGAGCAATGCGTGCAAATTGTTAAAATTTTTAATCAAAATAATTGTTCTTCTTCACTTTTATGGCGTACATAATCGTCCTTTAAAATGGCTAATTCGAAGAACAATGTATCGTTTTCGGACCACATTTACTGTTACTAATAATGTGCATCACTTGAGAAGCCGAATAGTGCACACTGAAAAAGCTGTAGCCTCTGTACCAGAAAGCATTGAAAATGATCCTAATCAATCAAGTCGTCGTCGTTCTCAGTAACTGGGGTTGTGTTCTTCCACTTTATGGAAGATTTTACGAAAGGATCTTGGCTTTAAAGCTTTCAAGATTCAACTTGTGCAGGAATCAAAGCCAAACGACCATCGTATGCGTCACCAATTCGGCGAATGGACTGAAGCAGAAATTGATATTGATTATGAATTTCCATTCAGAATTTAATTTTCCGATGAAGCCCATTTCTGGGTGAATGGGTACGTAAATAAGCAGGATTGTCGCATTTGGAGTTAGGAGAATCCACAAGCTTTTGTTGAAACACCATTACATCCACAGAAAATCACTGTTTGGTGCGCTTTATGGGCTGGCGGAGTCGTTGGCCCATATGACTTCAAAAATGATGGTGGTGAGAATGTTACTGTCAATGGTGAAATTCAAAATTTTTTCGTACCTCAATTATGTGGCATTAATCCTGCTGATATGTGGTTCCAACAGGGACGGAGCCACATGCCACACAGCGGGCGCCACAATTGATTTACTCAAAGAAACTTTTGATGAAAAAATAATTTCACGTAATGGCCTAATTTATTGGCCACCAAATTCGTGTGAATTAACGCCATTGGATTTTTTTTTCATTGGGGTTATGTTAAGTCACTTGTCTACGTCGATAAACCACAAACAATTGAACACCTGGAAATCAACATTCGAAGAGTTATCGGCTAAATACGCCCGCAAATTCTGCGAAAAGTTGTTGAAAATTGGTGTTCAAGATTGCGCCTTCTACACGCCTGTCGTGGCGGCCACATGGCAGAAATTATATTTAAACATTCATTTCATAAAATTTTCTTTCCTTGTTTTATTATGATTTAAACTTGTGTCACTTGTAGAAGTACGGTATGGACTAAATGCACTAAAGACGGTGGGACATATCCCCCCCTATAGTTCTCCAATAACCACCAACACCATCTTCCCTAAAACTAAAAAAAAAATCGCCTAATTGCATAAAATGACAAAAATTACCAAATAAAATATTTAATTTTTAAACAAATTTAGGAAAATGCAGTCACAGATGTTTTCGTAGTTTCGAAAGATTCTCTCTGTCTCTCTCTCTCTCTCTATCTCTCTCTCGAAATGCAACTATGCTGAGTTGATACGAAGTGTAATGATAATCGTAATCTATCCAGAAAACAGTTTCAGTTCTATTCACCGTATTTGTGGCCAATGGCCAATCGATTGTCATAATTGAAAGATCTGCTAATAAAAAATAATACTTTCAATTGCAAATTCTAAATTAAATCGAAATTAATTCAGTAGCTATAATCAAAATTTTCAATCCTTTTTTTTATATTTTTTATTAAACAAACTAGATAAAATACAAAATACAATAAAATAATACAAATAATAATACTTAAACATCTAAAGTTAGGAATATTTTTTTGGTTAAAAAATAGGCATCAGAATTTGTTAATTTTTCAAATGCTTAAGATTTCAAAATATAACGTTCTCTTGTAAATTAATCTGACTCAAAATTAATCTCATCATAACGAATAAAAAAAGACACAGGATGTTTTTTAGTGGAAGGACCGTATAGTGTTTGCGTGGAAAAATCTCTAGAATCTTTAAAAAATTTACTTATTACGTTTTGTGTATGCGATCATCGCTTCAACAGTCTCCGTCATTAAATGTGTATGCGAAGTGATCATATTTTGCCAGCCTTGAGTTTTTAAAACATCGTTGGCATGAGCACTTATAAACTCTGCAGCTTGAGCTTTTAAATAATCCGCACTATAGCGGTCGGCTAATACTAGCATATCAACTGCTACCTCAATTGAGAGTTTACCGCACAATTCTATCTCACACAATGTCTTTAAGTCCTCTAAAGCATACTTGTCAGCAGCCATTAAAAGTTCAGCGGCGATGTTATCAATATTTGAAATTTTTCCAGTATAAATAAAACGTAACATTTCCTGGACAACTTCATAACTAAAATCTGTTATGGTGACACGATTTGATTTGGATTCTTCCATATCATGTGCAAACATGGCCTCAAAAACAACGCTGCGAGCAGACAATATATTTTTATGGGCTTTAATTTCAGAATCACCCACAACTAAGGTAACATCCTTAAATTTATCATTTTCAAATAAATTACCAATATCTTGATTTAATTTACGATCACAATCAGGTTTCTTTAATACATTTTGTTGATAAGAAGTATTAATCGTGTGAAGTAGCATTGTAATATCGCAAACTATTGTTAATGTGTCATCGGGCAATGCACCATTAGCCTCATCCATTATAAATTTTCGGTCAATGAGATCTCTACCGCCGTATATTTGTCCGTTATAAAAATGGAATCCTGTTACACTACTCACATCTGATCTTATATTTAAATTGTCTATTATGGAAAATTTGAAGTTAATTTTAACACTAGTAAGCGATACTAGCTCCAAACTTAAGCCTAAACAATTTCCGTCTGGTTCGCCACCTTTTGGACAAATAATTAAACACCATACATATTCATCATAATGGCTGGCTGAGAATGTGGTAGATTTCAACCGTTCACCTCTTTTTTCAGGACGCTTTGAAAAATTTGTTATGATCCACTTGTAACTGAAATTAACTACGTTTATATCAGTTTTACACCAGTTTTCAACAGTTGATGTATATCCCGGTAGAGCCGCCATTGAATTATTGTCTTAAATAATATTGCTGATAGAGGTTAAATTGTTCGATTTTTATTCGCTTACGGTTTGTAAGAAACTAATTTTGATTTACAAAATATATTCTTAAGAACTAACAATGAAATTCTTAAAACTAAATTATGTTACCTGCATTTTCAAGGGGATTATTATCAGTATTTCCCACATGTGCAAATCAATCATAATGTCCTAAACAAATCAAGTAATCTTAATACAAAAAGGATTTTCTGTTATTTCTTGTTTGCTACCTAACATAAACTGTACCTTAATACATATTTAGCAGTCGTGAAGTAGACACGTGGCAAATTTATTATGGAAAAATATTCGATAAACCAACGTGTTTTAATCGTTGAAATAGCTCGCCCATGACAACCGCGATTTTCATGAATGGATATGTAAATAAACAAAATAGTCGGTTCTGGGCAATGGAAAACCCTCAAATTATTCATCGGTGACCTTTGCATCCCTTCAAAGTGACAGTCTGGTGTGCAATTTGATCAGGAGGAATCATTGGACCTTACTTCTTTGAAAATGAAAACGGCGCAACGGTAACTGTGAATGGGAAGCGATATCGTGATATGATTGAAAACTTTTTAACGTCACAAATGCATGCTTTGGGCTTTATTAACATGTGATATCAACAAGACGGTGCCACATCGCATACAGCCAGGATTACAATCGAATTACTGTGAGACCTCTTTCCTCAACAAGTTATTTGAAGAAATGGTGATGTTGATTGGGGCTCCACAGTCGCCTGATTTGACTGCTCCGGACTTCTTTTTGTGCGGATATCTGAAAAGCAAGGTTTATGCAAACAAACCAGAAACGCTTGAGTAGCTCAAACAAAATATTTGTGATGAAATTAATAAAATACCGCGTGAAATGTGTGAAAATGTAATGAAAAATATGCTCAAAAGGGCTCGTATATGTGAGGCTAAAATTATTCACCCTTATTCTAGTTGTCGTCATCGACACAAGACAATGTCGTCTTGAAATTTTTTTTTGAAATTGGTATTCCCGTTGTCGTTATCGAAAATAATTGATAACTGTCGACAAGTATTTGGTATTCTGTAAGAAAATGTGACGACGATATTGTCTTGAAACGACTTTGATTTTGTCGACACAATTTTTAGTAACGACTTGAGGAAAAGTAATGACTAAAAAAAAACGGAAAAAATGGGAAGAAATATCAAATTTATTAAATGCACTTGGCCCACCGAGAATAATGTGAGATGGATGGCAGAAGGTAAAGAAAAAGAAAGCATGATCATATAAAATGTATTATAAAAATATATAAAAAATTTATTTATAGGTTTGGCGAGACTTAAAATTTAAAGTTAAAAAGAAAATGGTAGCCAACAAAGCCGAGTGTAATGCTACAGGTGGCGGAAGATTCAAGCAATTTATATTGAGCCCGCTGGAGGAAGCTGTGGCAAATCTTCTACAGTTTCAGAAACAGCTGAACCCTAAGTTAAAGTCGTTTCCAACACTGAGCTGGTACGACCCCTGGGCTAAAAATCTTAATGTAGCTGCCAACTTTATTGTTTTGGAAATAAATGTGGACTTGATTCCGGTTTTTAAATTAGGTGCTATTGTTTCCAGCACATCTTTGAAGGCTGTTTTATTCAGCCAAAAGTAACTTTCAAACCTTTTAAAAAAATTAGAAGATTAACATTCTTCACGCAGAAAAAAAACATTGTTGGGACAATCATATTCGAAGAGCATCATATCTTTTTGGGTTTATGATTGTGTCAACCATAGTATAATATATAATATGGTTGTCATATTATGATAAAATAACCATCATTTTACCATAATATGATCCCTACAGTTATATTATGATTCAAAAATTACCATACTATGATTCTAAAGAAACATATTATGATCTTGAATTTATCATAATATGATCACATGTAATCATAGTATGCTCAAAATGTTATCATATTATTGTCCTCACAACTATATTATGATTCCTGGATTATCATTATATATATAAGGTATGTATATATATACATGATATATATATGATACAATATCATATTATGGCATATTAATAATTAATATAAAATCCCAGCATTAAACAATATATGATTGTTTTTTAAGACATTTTGTAGTAAAAACAAACTGACTACACTGATAAAATTTTGGTTTTTATGAAAACAAGAGAATATTATGACTGTAAATGTCAAAGTCATGTTTTATTTGATGTATAATTATTTATTGATTGTTGCCAGCATTTTGTGGTTGCATAATTATCATATTTTTGTCATAGTCAGAGTTTAAGTTACCACAGTATGGTTACAGCCAATCATGTTATGAAATAGAAAGTGGCAATCATGAAATAGTGAATATTTACTATAACAATGATGTTAGTGACCATGTTGATGGTTAGAAAACCAATAACATGGTTGTGACAACCATACCCGATTGCAGCAAGAACAATATATTAGCAGTGATCATTTTGCAACCATGTTTTTTCTCTGCGTGTTTAAAGTAACAGACTTTGATTTTGCTACTCACTTGTTATCCGGCAGATTAAAGATATTGGATTTCTGTATGAGAAGTCTTCTTTCTAATACTAGATTTTCTTTATTTTCTTCATCGCTGGTATCAGAATTTCAATTACACATAAAAAACATTTTTTCGCAAAAATAATAAACAAAATAAATCTGCCGACTCAATTTTTAGAGATGTGTTTTTGTTTAAATCGATAAACTGTCGACGTCGTTACAACACTGTTTTAGAATACCAATTTGGTGTCGAAGTGATGTCGACGTCGAAGCAAAGTGATGTTGACTCAAAAACGACGACGACATTGATAACGACAACTAGAATAAGGGTGATTATTTAGTAATTTTTTTTTTTTTGCTATTTAAATTTTACAAATTGCAGAATTTAGCAAAAAACACGTACTAATTTAAAAAAAGTGGATATTGAAGGAAATGTTATTTCTACCCTGCGGGAAAAGGACCTATCCCAGGACACGTTACATGACCGGTTCATTGTGATAGGGACCGGTCACGGGACCGACCACTTTAACATTGGCTTGCCCTAGGAGGGGGTCAATTGCCCTCTGTGACATGTCACAGGACTAGTCTTAAAGGACAAGTCGTGATTTTTAAACCGGTCACGTGATAAGAACTTTAGGAACCGGTGCTCTTTTCACCTATCTCGTGATATGTTTTTTCAGAACCGGTTCAGTTTTTACCTATCCCGGGACAGGTGCCAATTCCCAACTGACCACTTTTTTCCCGCAGGGTAATAATTAAAATAAAAAAATAGGTTGAAAAAAGGTATTGGAAGTTGAAAATACTTTTCACAATCGACTCATGTCCAAAAAAAAAAGGGCATATATTTAAAATAGCACTAAAAACTTTTTTAGTTCTAAAAATCAGCCTTTAAAAAAATTAAAATTTGACCTTAAAATAAAAAAAAAATTACCAAAAATATTTTTCAAAACAAAAATTAGCCATTTAAAACAAAATAATAAATTCGTTTACGTTTTTACTATTTTTGAAGCCTTTCATGGTTTTTTTTTTTTTTAATTTTTATAAATTTGTGTATTCGAAGTCGTAAGACGATTTCAAAAGAAATTAGCAGCTTTAAAGTGTAACAAGTGTACCTAAAAATAATTACATTTTATTAATATTTTTTTAATAAATAAAACTTTGCTATATTTTACAAATCATTGAGAAGTTTTTATATAGGGTGGTCCATTTAAAATTTTTAATTTGAATCGGCTATAAAAAATAGTAGTGATTACACTGTAAAACAATTTCAAACTTTTTCCAAAATTACGGGGTTCCGGAGATGAAATGTTCTACAAAAATGTTGGCCATAAGATTATATTATATATGTCGAAACACACTAAAGCCCAAAACTTAACACAAATACCAAAAACCAGACAAATTCAAGATTGCTCTACACATTTCTAGTCACATTTTGGTTTTATATACCGATATGCTGCAAGAACAGGCCAGAGCTGGGAAACTTTGACCGCCTCTAAAATGAAATTCCGATGTAAACTCTCAAAACGCCGACACACGTATATTTTTGTTGGTCTCCTTAACAAGAATCAATCATCGGAACCCCGTAATTTTTTTTTTTGTTTGTGTTGAATTGTGTTATTATTTTTTTTTTTTCAAATTTACGGTTTTATTGGAAAGGTTGAACTTTGTGATTTAAGAATGTCATTGATATGACAGTACGTCATCCTGGTTCGGCAGTACGTCATCCGATCAAACCAATTTTTCAGTACAATTTCGATTGTGTCGGCTCGAATCTATTCAATGCCAACTTCGATTTCATGTTTCATCGCTTCAATTGCCTCTGGATGGAAAGAAATAATCCAGGCGGCCAGTTGACAACACAATTTCGGCTGGTTATTATATCGATGATTACGTTGGCTGTGTGACATGTGGCCCCGTCTTGTTGAAACCAAATGTCGTCCATGACATTCTCTTGAATTTTCGGAAACAAAAATTCGTTAAACAGGGCACGGTAACGCTTACCTTGTGTTCCATGCTTAAATAAAAAAATTTGAAAAAATAATCAGTACTTTTTTTATAACCAATTCAAATTTTAAATGGCCCACCCTATACTAATTTCGTTTTACTAATATTAATAATATTTAGTAATTTTCTTTTTTTGCTGATTTTAGCAAACAGATTTTAAATTCTACTTTACAAAAAGTCTATTATAATAAAGTAGCGCCTACTAATTTTTTCTAGTAATTTCATTATACTACACGTCAGCAGACATGTTTTGCTAAAATTAGCAAAAAAAAAAAATATCGCTTGGCCCAAGTTAGCAAAATTTCCCGTAATAACAGCAAAATTTCCAGTTGCCATTACAAAGTTTTTTTGGTAAGTGTAATGCCACAAAAAGTACTTAAGTACCTTGAAAGGTTTCGGGAGGCTGTCAGGGGAGACTTTTTTGCTTCTCCCCCAAGGATTTTCAGAAAATCCCCTTTTAGCTGTTGGGTATACTGGAGGAAGAACCTTCATAATAAATTTAAACTTCCTAGCTCCAGTAGTTAGGGAAGGGTGTTAAGGGCGAGACCAAAAGAAAAACCATCATACTAAATTTCAACTGCCTATATCCAGAGTTTAGGGTAGACTGTTAAGAGGGAGACTTCCCCTTTTTGCCCCACTAAATAGGATTTTTCAAAAATTCCGTCTTACATAATGTCTACGTTTGAGGAGGAACCCACATACCAAATTTAACAGACTGTTAAGGGGAAGAATTTTCTCCTTTTTTGCCCCTCCCCGTTGGATTTTTTTTTAAATCCCGTCACAGCTACTAAATTTCAACTTCCTGGGTCCAGCGGTTCGGGCTGGGCGATGAGGAATGTGTGAGGGAGTCAGTCAGTTAGTCAGTAACGTTATTCCTTTATATATAGAGATTAAATTTGTGTCGAGAAGTGCCGTTTTTAATTTAATAATTTCTGACTATATAAAATTAAATTGTAAGTTTTAATCAGTGATTTTAGTACCAACTAATCTTATTAAACATAAACTTTTTGAAAACTATTATTAGTTAATTAACGTTTTCAAACACTTTTTTTTTTTTTGTTCTTGCCAGAATTTAATAAATAAACTTCTGAAAGAAATGCCAAAGAAACGCCGAGTTAAAAATATTAAATAAATTATTCGTTATTTATTTTTTCACAACCTGCTCATAAAATAATAATACATTTTTAATCATCCCTGAAATGTTTCTATATAAACTTACAATTTTCTACCTATGTCTATTTTTATATACACTAGTTTTCACATTGATGAGTTGAATGAGCTAAATGATTCAACTCAATAGTGAGTATGATAAGTATTTATAGCATTTATAGCAACTTGTACTTATAAATCAACGTTATTGTGAGTATGAGTACATATGAGTAGTTTATTTTTAATGACTCTACTCATTAATTGCTGATCTCTGGTAAGGAGGAACATACTCGTTACTTGTAATACTTTTCAAAATAATATGAAACGTATGAGCAATATAATTATGCAGTTAATATTATTCATACGCCTTTAATAACACTGTAGTTGTTTAAATTTACACTGGCAGAAAATTTTCAATCATATTGTTACGATTTTACCCTTTATAAAATCGTTGATTTATTTACCTTTTAAATAAATCGAGTTCTTTCTATATTGCAAATAATAAACACCATTTGAAATTATTTATAGCTCTATTTATTTATAATAGTCACTAAAAATTACAGAAATACACTTTAATAGCACACTTTATCTACACGATTTAGATAGACTAAACGTTAGCCACACTTTAGTTCTTCACACTCTGCGTTTTACTTATAAACTCAACTGCTGCGTCACCGAGTACCAGTATTTATATGAGTAGTCAGGTATTCTAGTTATTTGCAGTTTATTACGACACTAGATTTTTCCAGCTGTTAAAATTAGTGTGAAGAAATTTCTAGGTGAAGAAATTTCGTGTAACAATATTTATTAAAAATTTTTATCTATTTAACCTTTTTCTTTTTTATTAATAACTAATTTATTTTTTGAACATAAGGTTCATTTTTTAAAAAAATAAATAATACTTTCGTGAAAAATGAACCTTAAGCTCAAAGAATAAATTAGTTATTATATTTATTTATTTTTTTAAGGCAGCATTTGAAAAATTGTTAAGATTTTTTTTCAATTTTATACAAATTTGTTTTTTTTTTTCTAACAGTAAAATCCATTTAAATGTTCTTTGTAATATGTAGTTTATGGCCTGTTGAAATGTCAGTATTTATAATTTGTTTAAAATTTATCCACTATTAATATTGATAAATTTTAACAGTCAATATTTTGCTATAAAGTGGCAATTCAAATGACTGCTATTAAAAATGTTATGGCTAAAATATGTAAAAATCTATTAAGAAACTGTTGAGAAACATAATCAAAATTTGTTTTTAAACACCGATATTGAAAAATGAAAAAAAAACAACACAAAAACTTAAGACGATTTATAATAAGCCTACACTTGTTACATAAATAAGTAAAATTCAAATCTATTAAGAAATTAATTTTTGCAAATCTAATGCTGACATTTGAATGTTTATGCAATAAAATTCGATTGTAATTACAGTCATTAAAAATTTGCAAATGTTTGTAAAATGAAAATAGAGTTTAACTAACATTTATTTATTTTTTCTCTCTCTCTCTCTCATTGCAGTTTATGGTAAACGTGTTGTAACACGTTCTTGTTTCTATGAGGATATGGATGATCCAGCTGATAAATGTGCCCGTGATACAACATCGTCATATATTAAAACTACCTATTGCCAGACCTGCAGTACAGATGGTTGTAATAGTGTCTCTGGTATAGTTCCCTATGTAACATTAGTTTTGGCAACATCTCTAATAGTTAAATTAATTAAATAAAATTTGAAGCTAAATCAAAACTGAAAATCTACTTCATACATCATTATCTTAAAAGTCAGTTACCGTTTTATAAAATAGTTTAAGCAAAGAATAAATTTACTAATTTTCATAAAAAATTTAACGCGAAATTCTTAGTTATTTTTCTAATACTATATTATTTTAAATTGGCAACACTATTAATTTCCTTTGTAAGCTTTCTTATCATTGCCATTCTTATTTTTTAAAAAAAAAAGGAAGGTGATTTTTAAAAGTGGTTAATAAATAAGTCATTCAAACTGCAAACTATTTTTATACATTTTTTTTGACCACTAAGCAATTTTAATTTTCTTTTGATTTACAACAACAAAAAAAACTTTAATTTTTAGTTTCAATTTTTATAAATTTAATATAAAAATAACTTATTGAATCTCTTGATTGTATGCACTTTTTATTTAATTTTTTGGTCTTTTAAAAAAGCTTTAATATATAAAAAAAAAATATTTATTTATCAAACCTAAAGTATAAATTATAAAAAACACATCACACACTATATTTTTCAACTTTAATTAAATAAAAAAATTAATATTAGCACTCTAATAAGTTTTATATGTATTAAATTATATTTTCATGTACATTTCGAAAAATAAAAAAAAAAATAAAATTCATCATATTATATGTACACATGCAATAAAATAAACTACAATCATATGTAAATTTTTTTAGTATTATTTTCTAAAGTTCAATAAAAAATAAATTTAAAAAAAAAATATATATAATAAATATATAAAAATAGTTTATTTCGCTTTGTAAATTTTACTTTCAATGATATAAAATGAAAGGTTTTAAAGGCATATTTTAATGAATTTTTTTTTTTGAAATGTAAATAATGTTGGTTTATTTATTATATATACACGTTCTATTTTAACATCTTTAGTATCTTTGAAAAATTTTCAATAAAAAATACCAATAAATAAATCCATGACAGTGAATCTCCGGAAGAAAAGGTCGTTTTTTGTGAACTCGTTACCGGATTATTTGAACCAAAAATATCGTAATGCGTTTAAAAGGTGATATGTTTCCCTAGGTATTTTTGGGGGAGTTCTCTTCATTTTTTCTTTATTATTAGCAGCATTTGCAAGTGAAAGACGCGATTTTCGCCGGTCGCTTGAAACGCTCCGATTTATTTGAAATTATGACCGATTTTTTTACTAATTACACTATTTCTACACATAATTCAAAAGGTAATCAGAGGAATTTTTTTTACCCTTTTTCCCCCATTTTATAATAACAATTTTACTGAAATTTTTTTTTTAGCGAAAATCGAGTTTTTTACTTCCAAAGGCTGCCAAAAATAAAAGTAATCGAAAAAATTCTCTCTGATTACCTAGGGAAACATATCACCATTTAAAGGCATTTCGATTTTTGTATCACATGATCGGTTAATGAGTTATGGAGTTCACCTCCGGAGATTCGCTGTCACGGACTTCTTTATTGATATTTTTAATTGAAACTTCACGAGGGCGGATCAATAATTCCGTGACTTTTCGAACTTCCCTCGTAGTTATGTGAAATGCAATACTGCTTTTATCAAGTACCACCTGTTAATAGACTACTGTCAAATTTTGAGCAAGTTCCGTCATTTATTTTGCGTTTAACAGCTGTTCAAAACATACAAACTCGTGGATTTTTTTAAAAATTGAAAAAAGTGAATTTCAAGTGATCATTAAACATTATTTTTTGCGGAAAAAAAAACGTCAATTAAACCAAGGAAAAGCTGGATAAATATTATGGGGACTCTGCACCATCGATTTCAATGTTAAAAAAGTGGTTTACTTATTTTCGTTGTGGCCTTACAAGCACGAAAGATGCCGAACGTTCTGGGCTATACACCCAAAACAATTGAAAAAATTCACGATATGGTGTTGGCCGATCGAAGATTAAATGTGCGATGGATTGTGGAAGACACAGGCATCTCACATGGCTCAGTGGTTTCAATTTTGAGGGATCACTTGGGTATGAGAAGGCTTTCCGCAATCGACCACCAACGGAATCCTGTGACAGCTTAGTTTCCATGGCAAAAATCTATGAATTGGGCTAAATCCGCCTTATTCTCCGGATTTAACCCCCATTGACTATTTCCTATTTCCAAACCTAAAGAAATGGCTCGGTGGAAAGATATTTAGCTTCAACGATGAAATTATTGATCAAACAAATTCCTTTTTTATGGACCTCGAAAAATCCTATTTTTTTTTTTTTTTGGAAGGGATAGAAAAGTTGGAGACACGTTGGACTTAGTGTATTGAGCTAAAACGAGATTATGTTGATAAATAAAATTTTGTTTTTTGCAAAAAAAAAAAACTGTGTTTCATTCAAAAAGTCACGGACTTAGTGACCCACCCTCGTAGTCTAGTAAAGCCAGTCTTTATGTATAGCCCTATGCAACTCAGTGCTTTAATCACGACAACTCCGGCAGACCAAGTTTAATCCGAAATCATTGGCACATAATCATAGTTAAAATAAAGTGTACTTTAAGAGTTCTAAAGTCGACTTTCCTTAAAAGTATACTTTAGGCATACTATAGACAAGTAAAAGTATACTTTAATCGCTAAAGTCTGCTTTAAAATTAAAACTAGCTGAAGTTGACTCTATCCAATTTAACAACACACAACAGCTGTTTTCCGCCAAGAACATTTTTGTGAAAAAAAATGTTTTTGTGAAAAAAAATGTTAAGATATTTTGCATAACATTTATTAAGTTAATTAATTTTTATTAATAAAAATACTTTTTTCAATTATTTTTTAATAAAATTTTTTCCTTTTTACATTTTGCAATTGCAAATCTTTTACACACTTTTCATTTTTTCGGCAAATATAAAATCAGCTGATCAATGTTGCCACCTGCTTCTTTTTTAGTACAAAATGTTTGCGGGCATTTGGTACATTTGATGTGATACCCATTTAAAGCCGGTTCAACTTAAAACTGGCTTTAATTCTGACTATAAAGCAAAATAGATAATAACAAGTTTTTGATTTAAAGTTGTTTTTTTTAAAAAGCCGACTTTAGTGCGGGACTATGATTACGGGCCATTGTTTTTTTAGAATTTTAATATATGATTTTTTTTTTTATTAATTTTTTTTAAATTTTCTTATACGTTTTTCAAAAAAAACTACTTTCCGTGTATATTGTTAGATCTAATCTGATACAATTCGATCTGACATTTTTCAGATAAAATTGGACATTACTTAATTCCTAAATATATTGTTGGATCTAATTTGATCTGTCACTTTTCGGATCAATTTAGATCCTTATAAATCTCCAAATATATTGCCGATGGCCTATGCTAGTGCTCGGTTAGGGTATTAGGATATATTTTGTAATTATATGATAAATATAAATAAAAATAAATATTGCTGGACCTAATTTGATCTGGCATTTTTCGGATCAAATAAAATCAACTAGATACACGTATTACAGCAGATATTAAAGAATATCAAATTGGATATGATTAAATATTGCGCCAGATAAATTTTCTATACTCGGGTATACAAAATGCTAGACATTTTTCTAATAGAAACATTTTGAGATTCTAGGAACTTTTCTATTATTTTCTCAGATTTTGCAAACTGTTTCTGAGATAAAAATGCTATATCTTGGAAAAAATAATTAGATTCTAAGGCCTTTTTTTGAATAAAAAATTCCAAGATTCTGAGGACTTTTCATTATGGAAAATACTTAGATTTTAAGAACTTTTTCTAATAGTAATATATTTAGATTTTTAGGAGTTTCTCTAAAAGAAATATTCTGAGACTCTATCAAAAAAAATCTTAAAAATGTTCTTAGAATTTTTCTACTAAAATAAGTCACTAGAATCTATGTTTTATATTAAAAAAAATTCCCTTGAATTTAAAAGCTTTTTTGAAGTATTTTTCTTTAAGAAAAAGTCTATAGAATCAAATTTTTTCTATAGGAAAAATATTTCTTAAAAATTTAAAGAACATATTCATAGTTTCAAATCATAATATAACTGTAGGGACCATATTATGGTAAAATTATGGTTATTTTATTATCGTAATATGATAACTATATTATAGTACGACTATGGTTGGCATCATCATAATCCCAAAAAATATATAATGCTCTTCGAATATGATTATCCACACCATGTTTTTTTGCTGCTTGTAAAATTTAAGCAATTCCATGAAATAGCGCCGAGATATGACCATTGTATCAAAAAAATTTGACTTTTTCATTAAAAAAAAAATAATAATTTAGATTTTTTGGAAAAATTATTCTTTCCAAAAAATTTTTTCAAATTTAGTTTTCTAACAAAACTGTTCTACAATCAAATAAATTTTATTTCCTTTATAAAAGGATTATATATCCTTTGGCAATTTACAATTTCACATGTTTAATACAACAAATGTACACATTTTTTGTATACACAAAATACTGTACTAGAAACTATACTTTTACATTAGAATGTCACTGTCATAGCAACAAACAGACGGTTAATTTTAAGCGGCTTGGGGTTTAATTAAAGTTACAGATTTATGTTGATTAAAGAACATTTATATAAATTATGCCCTGTAGCTGACTTTATACAGAAATTACAAAAAAAAAAAAAAATATCTTAAAAACGAACATAAAATAATACATTTAATAAAATGTCATAAAAGTTACTGGTAGATATAAATTTCATATACTCAGAGAAATAGAAATAATCAAAAAATTATCTAAAAAGTTTGATTAAAAAATTATAAATTCTTATGCATTTGCCAGAATTAATTTTATTTTCATTATTAATTCTATAGTTTTGTCATTTAGTTTTTCGAAAAAGTAAAGAAAGTTAAATTTGTGAAAATCTTACCAAGATTTCGCGTTTCTCATCAATACAATCATCCGTGGAATTTTCATTATCATTATTTGTTTCATTACTCAACAAAAAAAATTAACTAGAATTTAGCACAATTAACTTATTTAGAGGAAAAATTAAAATGAAAACGGCGCCAAAGACACTTTTTACCAATATTTAATACAATTTTCCTTGAAATGAAACAAATTTGACTTAAAATTTTGGAAAAATTTTACTACTGAGAAGTAAATTTTTATCAGAAAACAGTAAAAATTCCTCCTAATTAGTTCATACATCATCTAAAATTTTACTTTTAGTTAGGAAATGTTTCCTTGGTTTTTAGAAACATTTTATTTTGTTTAAGTTCATTAGATAATTTTTTTTACTAAAAACTAGGACTTAACTCCCTAAAAATATGAAAATATTTTCTAACAACAAGTTAAATAGCACTTCTTTTAAGTGAAAACTATCCTGATCCTGCTTCTATGGTAAAGGTGATATATTTTAACATATACTTTAAAGTACTTTACACTCATTGTGTAAGTATTTTCCCACTTTCAAAGGACTTCCACTTTGTAAGGATACTGCTCTTAACAAGATTTTTGCTAAACAGTTTTGTCTTAAAATTAAATTGAATTATACTAAATTCATGTAATTAAAAATATAAATTAAATTTCATTAACAAAAGTTAAACAAATTAAAAAAATGTACTGCAGGATCCTAAAATGTAATAAATTGTGAAAAAGTCATATCCTTTTCGTAGTTAGTTAACGTTTATGCTTGAGAGAACTACAAAAAGGGACGCCCTAAGAGACACACGGCATCTATGGCTAGGGAACACTGGGGGTCCTTTGTCTTCTTAAATTAACTAATTTAAGGAAATTGTTGCAAAAATACAAAATATTGCAGTTACATTTCTTGTTATTATTGGAAAATGGAAAAATGTCATAAGTTTATTTTATGGGAATTTTAGCTTAAACTTTATTTGACATATACTAATTTAAACTTTTTTATCATAAAGTGAAAAAAATAGTTCTATAAATATAAAGTTTAATAAGCGCTATGTCAATTATAGGAAAGCCATTATGCCGCAATGTATAAAATGTGCCTGCGATTTTTTATATTCTAGTCAGCAAACAAATTCATTACATAAAAGCTCAAATTCGATATTTTTTACCTTTTGCTAATAAAATTTAAAAAAAAAAATTTTTAAACTACTTTAAGTTCAATGTTAAAGGCTGCTTGGATTAGAGAAGGGCATGTGAGCCATTTTTGAATCACGCACCAAAAATTACAATCATGCACGATAATTATTTTAAATGGTTACTTTAATTTGTTTCCTTTAATAATATTTTTTCTTGGAAATTACTAAGTAGTTTGTTTTTAATTTATTGTTTTTTTTTTTTTTAATAGAATATTAAAAATAATTTAAACGTTTTCCAACAAAAAAAATCCTATACCAAATTTTATTAGTTTTTAAAAAATTAGAAAAATTTTACTTGAAAAAAAAAAGAAAATTTTATTAAAAATTTTAAAATTTATCTGAACTAAATTGCATGAAAATTTTCCTTAGAAATAGTTCATCAGTTTCTAAAATTAAGTAAATTTTTATTATTACATAGGTAAAAATTTATTACTTTTTGTTTTTAATTGTCTGAACTAATTTTTAGAAAAGAATTCTTCAAAATTAGAAAGTGGTATACTTAAAAACTGGAATTGGGAAATTGCTTTCTAAAATTTAGTTAATTTTACTGCACGCGAACAAAAAATGAACACACATTAAGTTCAAGTACTTTCTCGATTTAAGTTAGACACATTTTTTGAACTAAATGGGAGTAAATTATGTTCTAAATTTTTTGTTTGAACTAAACTTAATTTTATTTTATTACATTTGAGTATGCAATTTTCTCAAAACTAAGATGTTTTTTCTTAAAATTAATAAATTTTTATTAAATTGACTTGTTTTTTTTTTCTAAAATCAAGAAATATTATTTAGGAAAGATATGAACTATTTCTGAGTATATAAACTACAGGTTGGTTGAAAAGTTCCTGCGCTCGAATTGAAAGAATACTGTTTTTGTTACGAAATATATTTTTTTATTCAATTTAATCTCCTAGAAGCTCAATACATTTGTTCCAATGATCTTCCAATAATTGTATCCCATCCTTATTATGGTTTTCCGAAAGCTCTGCAAAATAACCGTCCACGAAGGAATTGTTTGAGATTTCTGAAGAGATAGTAGTCACTGTGAGCCAAATCTGGTGAAAACGGTGGATGTTCAAGCAATTCGTACTTTAATTCTTTGAATTTAGCCATCGTCAAAACACTTTTGTGAGCAGGTGCATTGTCTTGATGAAAAATTATTTTTTTCTTCTTTAAACCAGGTCTTTTCTTACGAATTTTTTCATCCAGCTGATCCAAAAGGCTGCAATAATATTCAGAGTTGATTGTTTTACCTTTCTGAAGATAATCAATCAACAAAATTCCTTTTCCATCCCAAAAAACTGATGCCATAACCTTCTTTGCTGATCGTTGTGACTTCACCTGCTTTGGAGCTGAACAACCAGCTTCAGTCCACTGTAAACGTTCTTGTTTCAATTTAGGATCATGGTGGTAGATCCAAGTCTTATCCATAGTTATAAAACGACGCAAGAAGTCGGTTTTATTCGGCTTAAAACGCTCCAAATTACGCTGAGAAATTTGTTTTCAATCCAGTTTTTGTTGAATTGTTAATGTGTGCGGCACTAACTTTCCAAACAGTTTTTGCGTTCGTCTGAGATGCCTATGGCATTAGCAATTTCACGCCTAGTCAAACTTGGATCTTCACTAAACATATTATGTATCTGCTCAATGATTTCTGCCGTGGTTGCAGTTTTTGGTCGTCCTTCGCGTGGATCGCCTTCAAGGCTGGTACGACCACGTTTAAATTCACCAGCCCAAAATTTAACGGTGCGTTTTGAAGGTCCTCACTCCTTATACACTTCTAACAATTGTTCATAAATTTCCTTTGCTTTTAAACCCTTCAAAACAAAGAATCTAATGACTGCACGATATTAAATTTTTTCCATATTAAAAAAAATCAATGACACGTCAACTTCAAATGGCTTGTAAACAAAGAAAGAATTGACAGAATGACTTGCAACTTTGCATGTGTCCTCAGGACAGTTATATTAACTTGAGAAAAAAAAAGTTTGGAGTTAGCAGTGCCATCTCTTGGTGAGCGCAGGAACTTTTCAACCAACCTGTATTTCGTTTTTCCTCAAACTTAGGAATTTTTATTCATTTTAAGAAAATTTTTCCAAGTTTTAATAAAATTTTACTTAAATTGAGGACAATTTATGAACAATTTTAAAGGAAATTTTTGGTTACATTTTAGTTGATGTCTTTGTTTTTGAGTGTAAAGTGACGAAACTGATTTTTAAATATGAAAAAGTAGGCACCGCTACATCACTGTTCTACGTACGATTTAAGATTTGTTTTAGAATTTAATTTTTACCAACTAATTTTTTTCTCTGAGTGCCATACATTGCGTATGCATTTAATTGCAAAATAACACATAACGAGTGGACAGTTGCAATATAATTTTTTGCGTTGGTTGTTATAATAAAATTTTCAAAAGAATTAAAATTATGAGATTTTTTTCTTTTATTTGAACTGTATGTTTTATTATTAGTTTATTTTTAATTTGTTTTTTTTTTATAAATTTTTATTATTTCCGTTATCTCTCTCTTTCTTGTGTGATCCCCCATATTGTCTGGGAAATATTGTATATTTTACTAGTAACAATATCTACACAAAGTCATTGTCAACGGATGTGTGAAGCGATCTGCATATAAAAATTAAAGAATATAAAAAATTCAACTAATTGTGATTTTTTTTTAAATTAATATTAATGCTTAATTGTATAGTATTTGAGTACATACGTATTTGATTCATTAAATGATAGAAAGCAGGGGAAAAAACGCAAGCAATTAGTAACTATAAAACAAATGAAATTCAGTGAAAATGTTCACTCTTAATCGGAGTAAATCTTCATGACTATAACAAAAAAAAAACAAAGAAACCGAATATCAACAATAACAGTTTAATGGGAATATATTTTTTCTATGTATCCAAGTGATTGTATTTAAAAAAGTAGAATTTTTGTAATTTATGAAGAAGTCTGGGGGAAAACATGCGTCCCTGTATACGCATTAGAGCGTACCACCTCATAGGCAAACAAAAAGTGCACTGTAAACCTTCGAATATAAAGTATTGTTGCAAGGCCATTTAAAAAAAATATATTTTTTTGCCGAACGTAGGGGTCACCTTTTAAAGTTTTTCGTTATATCTTCAATATTTACAGTCCGCTCTTAAAGTGTGATATATCAATGTTTTTGTTTCGGGGATAACAATATTTTTGGTCTAAGGTCCATTGATCTCAAATGTTTTTTTATAATTTTTTATTGCGGAATGTAGGGGTAACATTTTTAAATGTTTCCTAATATCTTCAGTATTTCCAACCGGTTATTAAAGTATGATATATTAATGTTCTTGTGTCAAAATATTTCCTTATCAAAAGTTTTATGGTTTTCTTGCGAGCTTTAACTTTCTGACATTAGTGTGGCACATAAGGACTGTAGGAAATGAGACTTGAGAGATAAGTGCTAGAACGGGACACTTAAGGTCAATGGACCTAAGAGCAAATATTAATCTGCAAAAAAATCGATATATCACGCTTTTAGATCGGACTATTAATACGGAAGATACAACGAAAATTTTAAAAAGGCGATCCCTACGTTCGGCAAAAAAAAATTAAATTTTCTTTTGTTTTTTTAAATTGCCTTTCAAAAACACTTTATATTCGTTGGTGTACTGCGAACTTTTTTTTTCTGGTATGGTCAAGTACACAGCTTTGCTTACGTATGATTAATATTAAATCTAAATATCACTCATACGCCATAGTAATTTAAATTTGATAGTTGAGGAGAACATGGTTGGAGCATCACATATTTTTGGGATTATGATTGTGCCAACCATACTTGTACTATAATATAATAATCATATTGTGATAATAAAATAACCATAATTTTACCATAACTATAAGAAAATTCTTTAAATTTAAGAATATTTTTCAAGAAAACTTCTTTGATTCTATGGACTTTTTTTAAAGAAAAATACTTTAAAAAAATTTTTACATTCTAAGGAGTTTTTGAATAAAAAACAAATATATAGATTCTCCACACTCAGAAAAAAGTAAGTAGAAAAATTTGTTAACGGGTTTTTAATCCCATTTCACTATTTTTGTACTGATTTTTAGTTAAAAAAATGATTATTTAGGAAATTTTTTGCTATTTACATTTTACAAATTAGGAAATTTTTACAGAATATTTAAAAAAATTTTGTTACACATTTTCGAAAACCGATTTGCTAAAATTAGCAAAAAGTGTAACAATTGAATCAAAAAATAATTGAGTTAATTTATGCGTTTAATATATTTTTTTTTATTAAAATTTTGCTATATTTTACAACTCATTGAGTTTACAGCAATTTACTAAAATTTAGTAGCGCTAACTAATTTTTTTTACTAACTTGATTGTACTAATATTAATGAGATATAGAAAATTTTTTTTGCTGATTTTAGCAAATCGATTTTAAATTCTACTTTACAAAAATTTACTAAAATTTAGTAGCGCCTACTAATTTTTTCTACTAATTTCATTGTACTACACATCAGCAGACATGTGTTGCTAAGATTAGCAAAAAATACCGCAAAATTTCCCGTAATAACAGCAAAATTTTCAGTTGCCATTACTAATTTTTTTTTTGGCGTGTGTAGTCTTCTTCTAATAGAAATATTCTTAGATTTTAAAGAAATTTTTAAGATTTTTTTAGATAGCCTTAAGAGCAGTGGTTTTTACAAACTTCCACTTCACGAACCCCTTGAGGCATTTTTACTGCCTAACGGACCCCCAAATTTAATTTTTTTTATATTTAAAGAAAAACATTTAAATCCGAAGATTTTTACAAAAAATAGTAGTAGTAAATAATACAACAGATAGAATTGTAGAACTTTTAAAATTTAAGAGACGTGTTCTATAAAATAAATAAAAAAAATTATGTGTATTTATTTAAACGAAAAAAAAATGACGGGGTCTAAAAACGCTTAGGAATTAGAATACCACAACTTTTTATCAGTCTTTTTTATCTTTTACATGACTATTAAATAAATTGGAGCACAGCTGTCAAGAAAAAAGAGCAAGAGTAGTTGTATGGTTTTTTTAAAAAATGGAAAAAATGAATTTTGAGTTCTCATTAAACATTATTTTTTGCGAAAAAAAAAACGCCAATCAAACCGAGGAAAAGCTTGATAAATATTATGGGGACTCTGCACCATCGTCTTCAATGGTAAAAAAGTGGTTTAAGCTAAACGTCCTGGACGGCCAATTGAGGTTAATATACCCAAAAATCTCGGAAAGAATCCAGGATGTGGTGTTGGCCGATTGAAAAGTAAAAGTGAGTGAAACTGTTGATGCCATAGGCATTTAATTTTTAATGATCAGTTGAATTTAAGAAAGCTGTCGTATGACGTGTGTAGTCTTAATGGCAAAATTCCATGAATTGGGCTTCGAATTGGTACCTCATCCGCCATATTCTCCGGATTCAGCCCCCAGTGACTTTTTTCTATTTCCAAACCTAAAGAAAGAAGATTATGTTGAAAAATATTTTTTTCAAAAAGTCACAAACTTATTGATCCGCCCTCGTACATTAAATATTGTCTCTCTTTTGTTCTGAAAAATTTGTATTTTTCAAATAAGTGCTTTTATGAAAACTCCACAGATTTGGTTTAAATTGGCACTTAAACCCAATATTGGCTTGATGAATAAGAAAATATTTTGTTGCTATAGTTGGCCTCTCCTCCAAGATGACTTTAAAAAAGCGCATTCATGTCAGCGTTTAATTGTATAAAAGGCTCAGCTATTAAAAAGTAATTTTACTTGATTTGATTTAAAGAGCCGCTGCTCAAAAATTGTCCATTTATGGGAGGTGTCCGCTAATGGGAGTATACATTATTGATAATATTTACTGCATCTAGTATTTTTTTTTTTTACAAAATCGCGAGATGAAAAAATTGTTAGGCCATTTTTAGCTTTATTTTGTACACTTTCTTCACAAATTTAGCCATTTCTGATAAGACTTACAACTCATATGTAAAGGCGCTACTTTCGCTTAATTTTTATTGTATAATTAAAAAAAATAGCCTGTATAATGATAGAGCAAACTGGACACATTAATCCACTCAGAATATTTTGTAATTTAATGTTTTCAGTATCAATTAAAAATAAAGAAACTTGCATTTACTTTTCAAAAAAATATTAATTTTAACTTTTGTATACATTTTTTCAAAATGATTTACTGTTATTTTTTCCGTTTCATTTCTTTTTTTACATTTGGTTGAAATTTAATAAAAATTTAACCACAAAACGGAAATTTGCGTTTTTTTTTTGTTTACGTTACAGTTATTATAAATTTAAATTTTGTTCAGTTCAATTTCTTCGACCTTTTTAATACAAATTCCAGGTAATAAGTATTCAAGCTTAAGGTCTATTTTATACAAAATTATTTATTTGTTATCCAATATTTCGCTACAGGTTGGTTGAAAAGTTCCTGCGCTCACCAAGAGATGGCACTGCTAGCTCCAAACTTTTTTTCTCTCAAGTTGGTATAACTGTCCTGAGAACACATGCAAAGTTGCAAGTCATTCTGTCAATTATTTCTTTGTTTACAAGCCATTTGAAGTTGACGTCTTTGATTTTTTTTAATATGGAAAAAATTGAATATCATGCAGTCATTAGATTCTTTGTTTTAAAGGGTTTAAAAGCAAAGGAAATTTATGAACAATTGTTAGAAGTGTATAAGGAGTCCTCTCCTTCAAAACGCTGGTAAATTTAAACGTGGTCGTACCAGCCTTAAAGACGATCCACGCGAAGAACGACCAAAAACTGCAACCACAGCAGAAATCATTGAGCAGGTACATAATATGTTTAGTGAAGATCCAAGTTTGACTAAGCGTGAAATTGCTAATGCCATAGGCATCTCAGGCGAACGAGTACTCCATATTTTACATGAAGAATTACGTATGAAAAAACTGTTTGGAAAGTTAGTGCCGCACACATTAACAATTCAACAAAAACTGGATCGAAAACAAATTTCTCAGCGTAATTTGAAGCGTTTTAAGCCGAATAAAACCGACTTCTTGCATTGTTTTATAACTATGGATGAGACTTGGATCTACCACCATGATCCTAAATTGAAAAAAGAACGTTTACAGTGGACTGAAGCTGGTTGTTCAGCTCCAAAGCAGGTGAAGTCACAACGATCAGCAAAGAACGTTATGGCATCAGTTTTTTGGGATGCAAAAGGATTTTGTTGATTGATTATATTCAGAAAGGTAAAACAATCAACTCTGAATATTATTGCAGCCTTTTGGATCAGCTGGATGAAAAAATTCGTGAGAAAAGACCTGGTTTAAAGAAGAAAAAAATCATTTTCCATCAAGACAATGCACCTGCTCACAAAAGTGTTTTGACGATGGCTAAATTCAAAGAATTAAAGTACGAATTGCTTGAACATCCACCGTATTCTCCAGATTTGGCTCCCAGTGACTACTATCTCTTCAGAAATCTCAAACAATTCCTTCGTGGAAAGCATTTTTCGTCGAATGAAGAGGCCATAGCAGCCGTAGACTGTTATTTTGCAGAGCTTCCGGAAAACCATTATAAGGATGGGATAAAATTATTGGAAGATCATTGGAACAAGTGTATTGGGCTTCTAAGAGATTATATTGAATAAAAAAATATATTTCGTAACAAAAACAGTATTCTTTCATTTCGAGCGCAGGAACTTTTCAACCAACCTGTATCTCAATGGATAGCTTCTTCAGGGATTTTTTGTTTTTTAATTTTAAACAAATTTTTTAACAAATTTTTTAAGACCAATTTATTAAAAAAATTTTAATTTTGTTTTTTTATTTAAATTGTGTGTTTCTATAGAAAATTATTTAAATTCAAATTATAAAAACTTCATAAACACACTCCAACAACATATAAGGTCATTCTCACAACATGTATTTATATGTTAATAGTGTGTGAGTATGCAATTTGTAGATTAAAAAAACAAACAAAAATACAAAAAAAAAAAAAAAAACAATTACAAATAAATAAAAAATCAGTTATTTTTTACTGAATAGGTAAAATTATTAAATTTATTTTTAACTGATAATCATTTGTTTTTTTTATTGATTTGTCAGTTGTTTAAATAACATTTAAAAATTGTCATCTTTTATTTAACCTTTTGCTTTTATTAATAACTAATTTATTCTTTAACCTTAAGGTTTGTTATTTACAAAAAGTATTATTTATTTCACAATATTTCGCTTACTCCACTGTGTGGCGAAATGTGGAGTAGCGATATATTAAAAAAAATAATACAAACCTTAAACTCAAAGAATAAATTAGTTATCCACATTTAAATAGCAAAAACCATTTTTTTTAAATGAAAAGTAAATAGACCGGGTTATGAATGAATGAAATAACATTTCATTTAAATGGTATTTTCTATTGTTTTAAGTTACAAACTATTATAAGTGCATAATAAATATGGGAACGTCTCGGCTCAGTGCCGGAGAGTTCAAGACCCAGATTGCATGGACTTTTTACATGAGGGTAGCCAAAGCAGGATTGGGACCGTACATCAAAGAATATATTTTTTTTTTTTGTTAATTTTAAAGATTCGCACTAATTCCATTTGTTGCCTGTATATGCAATTCTGTTTTAAATCCACTTGTTTTAGCTGCATTCCATTTTACTTCTCTAGTATAGTGTTTCAATTCCACACGTTCCTTGTTCCATTCCATTTCGATACCCTTGTCTAGTATTTCAATTCCACTTTTTGCGCGTTCCAATTAATTTCATTCCCTTTGTCAAGTGTTTCAATTCCAATTATTCTCCCTTCCATTACATTGCTATTGTTTCAATTTTAACTCATTCCCCGTTTCATTCTAGTCTCCTTGCCTAGTGTTTTAATTTCCATCATACTCCATTTTATAATAGTTCGTTCCCCTTGTCCAGTGTTTCAATTCAACTAGTTCCCGATTTTCAATTGTAGTGTTTAAAATTCACTCGTTCCGCAATCCCCGTTTCATTCGATTTTTTATTTAATTTAATTTCTAACCTTTGTATAGTGTTTCAATCCCAACTCATACCCCGTTCCATCCTGGTCTCCTTGCCTAGTGTTCCAATATCACTCCTACCCCGTTTCATTATATTTCGTTCCTCTTGTCCAGTGTTTCAATTCCACTTGTTCCCGATTCCAATCTATCTCTTTTCTCAATTGTAGTGTTTTAAATTCACTGGTTTAGCGTTCCCCGTTTAATTAAATTTTGTATTTAATTTAATTTCATTCCCTTTGTATAGTGTTTCGATTCTAACTCATACCCGGTTCCATCCTGGTCTCCTTGCCTAGTGTTTCAATATCACTTCTATCCCGTTCCATTTTATTTCGTTCCTCTTGTTTAGTGTTTCAATTCCACTTGTTCCCGATTCCAATCTATCTCTTTTCTCAATTGTTGCGTTTAAAATTCACTCGTTTCGCGTTCCCCGTTTCGTTCAATTTTTTACTTAATTTTATTCCCTTTGTCTAGAGTTTTAATTCCAATTGTTCCCTCTTCCATTTTATTTCGTTCCCTTGTCTATTGTTTTAACTTCAACTCATTCCCCGTTCCATCCTAGTCTTCTTGCCTAGCGTTTCAATTTCGCTCCAACCCTGTCCCATTATATTTCGTTCCTCTTGTCCAGTGTTTCAGTTCCAATTGTTCCCGAATACAATCCATCTCTTTTCTCAATTGTAGTGTTTTAAATCCTTTGGTTCCCCTTTCCATTCCATTTTGTTTCGCAATTGTAGTGTTCCAATCCCACTCATTCTTTAAATTTCACCTTTCCAGCGAAAGCGGTTTGGGCAGGCTGTTATGGTGTTAAATTTTAACAACGTTCCTGGCGAAAAATATAAAAATTACCTTTTCAATTAATAAGCTTAACTATAATCCAAGGAACACATAATTGAAATTTCAGATTTCAAGCCAACAAGTTTGGACAGACCATCAAGAGGGAGTCTTTTGCCCGTTTTGGCCCTTCCCCATAAGAACTTTCAAAAATCTTCGAAATAAAAATGTTCCTTGATATATAAATATTTATATACCAAATTTCAACTTCCAGGATCCTTTGTACAGGAAAAATTACAACATAATTTTGGATTAAAATTAAATGCTTTTGATGCATTTGTGGTGAATTTTATGTACCCTGTTTTAATGGCCCCCCCTTAGTAGAGGGTATTTAAAACTTTTATTGAAAATAGTGACTACTTTATTTAAGATTTCCCAAGCACACATTTGAATTAATAATTTTTCATCTTAAAATCTTGACTAGAAATCGTTTGTTTTTTTTTTTATTATAATTTTTTTTCTGCCACCATTTTTTTTTGTTTTTGTTTTTTTTTCATTTGGTTATTAAAAATGTATTTATTTTTTCACAAAATTACCATAAAACGCATTTAAACCTGTTAAAACTGCCAAATCTGGTAGTTAAACCAAATTAAGTTGATAATAATTGTTGTTGTTTGTTGCTGCTGTATGTTAATTGAAGTGTCCCAAAAGAAGGACAATCTTTCGAACTTGTTAAAGGAACTAAAAGCAAATGATAAAGAGATTTTAAGGATTTTGAATTTTAACTTCCCTACTAGTGGTTGGAATAAGCGATAAATGTTTTGTACTGAAAAAAAATTTGAAAATATTATACTCAAAAGTTTTGTATTATAGAAAAAAAAAAAGATTAAATTTTTGTTGTTTAATTTTAGTCTTCAATTTTTATACAACAGAGTAGTTTAAGTCCTCTGGAAACCCAGGTTTAACAAACGATCCAAATATTTCCTAAAACTTAACCTTTTATCTTTATTATATAGACACGGGACACCCTAATGTACATGTTGCTGTTGTTATTGTTGGTTTTTATTGCTGTTTTCTGTTTGAAAATACATGCCATTTATTTTAATATTTTGTTAGATTTTTTTGTAACCAAAATAGCAAAAAAAAAATACTTTACTTTTTTGACTTAATATGCAAATCTCGACATTTACTTACATCCCAGCAATATTTATTAAGCAAAAGGATTAAATTTTGTCAACAAAATATACAGGGTGGCGCAAAAATAACCTTCCGATGTTTTTTTGGCTGTAATTAAAAAAAAAATGAAAAACTTTGATTCTTCTTGTGGATTATTTTTATTTGGTCTTTTAATTTTCTTTACATCAAGTCGAGAATATGATGTCATGTAAATGGCCGCCGCCACAGTTGACTGTCATTTGAGCCCTTTTTATGGCATTTTCCATTACTTTGGCCAAAACTTCCGGCGATAGGTCCTCACATTCTTGACGGATATTGTCTTTAAGAGCTGCAAGAGTCTGAGGCTTGTTGACATAAACCCGCGACTTCAAAAAGCCCCACAAAAAGAAGTCTGGAGTCGGTCAAATCAGGCGATCTTGCTGGCCAGTGCAAATCGCCAAAACGGGAGATTAGGCGCCCGGGAAATGCATCCTTCAGCATATCGGTTGTGGCACGTGCAGTGTGTGGCGTTGCACCGTCCTGTTGGAACCACATGTTTTCCAATCCCAATTCATCAAGTTGCGGCAAAAAGAACTCGTTGATCATTGCTCTGTAGCGCTCACCATTCACAGTAACCGTTGGCCCGCGACGTCTTCGAAGAAAAAAGGTCCGATGACTCCTCCAGCGAAAACAGCACACCATACAGTGACTTTGAGCGGGTGTAATGGCTCTTCGTGGGTTACACGCGGATTTTCAGTGCCCCAGAAGCGTAAATTTTGCTTATTTACGTACATGCTAAGATGGAAATGGGCCTCATCACTCATGATTATTTTTGATGAAAAATCATCTTCATTATTGCTCAAATAAATAGTCACCAATATTCCGCGTTCTGGAGCAGTGTAGCGTAACATTGTTTATTAACGTGTATTTCGCATGTGTTTACTACACAAATGTCAAAACAGAACTGACATTAGGGGCCATTCGCAAAATTTATAGCATTTTCTGATAGGAGGATTACTTTTGCGCCACCTTGTATCTACTCTTAAGCCAATGCTGCAATATATTTGCGGCAATTGAAATATTTTTTGTAAATGTTAACGTGAACAATTTTTTTAGGATTTTCTTTTGGCAACTTTGAAATTAAAAAAAAATTAAAATTTGTGGAGATTTTAAATGTATTTGTAAAACTATAAAACTGTCCTCTAAGTTAAGTAAGTTGTGAAAAATGTTGCTGGTTTATTGCATATAGCCTGCATTAGAATTTTATTTGCATGCAAGACCTTATATTATTGCCAATCGTGTTTCACTGCGTCACACGCATATTTTTTTCTATTCTCTATTAGCAATTTTTTAAAATGGCTAACGAGATTTTTAAGCCAAGATTAAGTAGAAAAAATGACACATATCTTAGTATTAAAGACCACAAATAAAAAAATATATATATTAACGACATATGTTCAAAATATTTTAGGCGTTTTTAATGTGTTGTTAATGAATGTCTGTTAAAAACAAAGTGTATTTTAAATATTTTCTTGAAGTGCTGTCATCTAAGGGTTAATTGGAGGTTACATTTGCGTGTTTAGGATTTAAAGTGTTGATGACAGTTTTTGTTTTTTTTTTTGAAAATAGTGTATAAATACTGTTAAGTGCAGTTAACTTAATAAAATTTTGCCAGAAAAAACACGTGATTTTTATTTTTTTTAAAAAGTTCTTGTAAAATTTTTTCGATTTTGGAAAATATATTAATAAATTGTATATTAAAACAATTTCTATAGTGTTTTAAAAATAATTATCTGATCTTTAATATTTCCTTTTGTTAACTAACGCCCTTACACGGTGAGGCAGATTCAAAATACAAGGGCGGATCAATAAGTCCGTGACTTTAAGAACTTCCTTCGGAGTTATATGAAATGCAACACTGCTCCCATCAAGTACCAAAAGCAAGTTCCGTCATTTACTTTGAGTTTAATAGCTGTTCAAAACATAGAACCTCGTGGATTTTTTTAAAAATGTAAAAAAAGTGAATTTCGAGTACTCATTAAACATTATTTTTTGCGAAAAAACCGTCAATCAAATCAAGGAAAAGCTTGATAAATACTATGGGGACTCTACACCATCGATTTCAATGGTAAAAAGGTGGTTTACTGACTTTCGTTGTTGCCTTACAAGCACGAAAGATGCCGAACGTTCTGGACGCCCAATTGAGGTCTCTACACCCAAAACAATTGAAAAAATTCACGATATGGTGTTGGCCGATCGGAGATTGAATGTGCGATAGATTGTGGAAGACATAGGCATCTCACATGGCTCAGCGGTTTAAATTTTTTGGAATATGAGAAAGTTTTCCGCAAGATGTCTGCCGCGTTTACTCACAATAGAGCAAAAATTAATGAAGTAGACTACAATTTGCCCCCTCATTCGCCTTATTCTCCGGGTTTAGCCTCCAGTGACTATTTTCTATTTCAAAAACTAAAGAAATGGCTCGGTGGAAAGAGATTTAGACCCAACGATGAAATTATTGATCAAGCAAATGCCTATTTTATGGACCTCGGAAAATCCTGCTGTTAAACGGAAAGTAAATGAAGGAACTTGATCAAAATTTAACAGTTGTCTATTATAAGGGGATACTTGATGGGAGCAGTGTTGCATTTCATATAACTATGAGGAAAGTTCGAAAAGTCACGGACTGATTGAGCCATATTGAAAATAATTTCTTATTAGCGATGAAAATTTTACATTGTTAAGGTAATTTCGTGCTTAAATTTTGACCACGTATCTCGGGAATCAAAATAACACTACCCGAGTAAAAAAAATGATCTGGCACTATATTTAATCATATCCAATTTTATATTCTTTAATATCTTAGTTGATCTTAAAAAAATGGCAGATCAAATTAGATCCAGTAATATATTTGGGAATTCAGAAGGATCTAAATTGATCCGAAAAATGGCAGATTGAATTGTATCAGAAGATTATTTCCAACAAAACGTATTAAAAAAATGTTTAAATTAAAAAAATATTAAAATTCTAACAACCAATGCCTTCGCCAGGATTTGAACTCGGACTGCCAGAGTTGTAGTGACTTAAGCACTCAGCAGTGTGTGGCCGACTTTATTAGACTACATTTTTCGTATACATAAATGTGTTATATAAAATTATATTTTCGGGACTTATCTGATTTTATATAACTATAAATAATATAATATATACATAATTATATAAAATAATAAATGAATTGTATTAATAGTATTTTAGATCATATAATTATATTCTGTTTTATTCAGCGCCCCGGTACGTTAGTTGGTAGCGTTCTAGGTTACCAGTGCGGGGGTCGTGGGTTCGATTCACACCAAATGTTCGGTCTGTTTTAGCTACAACGAGCTGATGGCCTTTGTTGCTAGTGCTCGGTTAGGGTATTAGAATATAATTTGTAATTTGTCTTTTTTTATAAATTATTTTATTGTAAAGAAACATGAAAATTTTATTAGTAAATTATAGAGAATAAAAATTGAGAAATTCCACAGAGCCAGCAGGATAGAATACTTAGCATTTTAGGTTGCCGCTGCACAACCCTCCTCAGTATCCACGCCCTTGTTGGGTAAATGCTTTGATAATTATCTATTTAGTATTTAGTGTTTGGAAGCAAATTAGTAAGCCCGAAAAGAATACACAATTAGACTAACATCAACGAAATTTAACAATTTATATTTATCCTCTATTTTTTAGTTTTTTTTATTTTTTTAATGGACTGAGAAAAAATGTAAATAAATATTTATATTTAAAACAAAAAATATATAAATTTTCACCACTTATAAAAGTTTTGGAACAAAGTCCATATATAATTTTATATGTACCTAGATTGTTTTAAACTACTTATATCTTATACAAACAATTTTTAGGGGTTGTCCCGAAATGAATAAAAATGTTTAAAGTTTTGTTAAAAAAATATTAATATAAAAAAATCATAAAAAATACTAAAAAAAAATTTATCTCCCAGGCTGGGATTTGAAACCATTGATACGATAACATAATTATACTCAAAAATAATATAATTATATTTAAAAATACTCTAGATATGCAACTATATATAACAATCACCCTTATTCTAGTTGTCGTCATCGACACAAGACAATGTCGTCTTGGGATTTTTTTTTTGAAATTGGTATTCCCGTTGTCGTTATCGAAAATAATTGATAGCTGTCGACAAGTATTTGGTATTCTGTAAGAAAATGTGACGACGATATTGTCTTGAAACGACTCTGATTTTGTCGACACAATTTTAAGTAACGACTAGAGGAAAAGTAATGACTAAAAAATAAACGGAAAAAATGGGAAGAAATATCAAATTTATTAAATGCACTTGGCCACCGAGAATAATGTGAGATGGATGGCAGAAGGTAAAGAAAGCATGATCATATAAAGTGCATTACAAAAATATAACAAAATTTATTTATAGGTTTGGCGAGACTTAAAATTTAGAGTTAAAAAGAAAATGGTAGCCAACAAAGCCGAGTGTAATGCTACAGGTGGCGGAAGATTCAAGCAATTTATATTGAGCCCGCTGAAGGAAGCTGTGGCAAATCTTCTACAGTTTCAGAAACAGCTGAACCCTAAGTTAAAGTCGTTTCCAACACCGAGCTAGTACGACCCCTGGGCTAAAAATCTTAATGTAGCTGCCAACTTTATTGTTTTGGAAATAAATGTGGACTTGATTCCGGTTTTCAAATTAGGTGCTATTGTTTCCAGCACATCTTTTAAGGCTGTTTTATTCAGCCGAAAGTAACTTTCAAACCTTTTAAAAAAAATAGAAGATTAACATTCTTTAAAGTAACAGACTTTGATTTTGCTACTCACTTGTTATCCGGCAGATAAAAGATTTTGGATTTCTGTATGAGAAGTCTTCTTTCCAATACTAGATTTTCTTTATTTACTTTATCACTGGTATCAGAATTTAAATTACACATAAAAAACATTTTTTCGCAAAAATAATAAACAAAATAAATCTGCCGACTCAATTTTTAGAGATGTGTTTTTGTTTAAATCGATAAACTGTCGACGTCGTTACAACACTGTTTTAGAATACCAATTTGGTGTCGAAGTGATGTCGACGTCGAAGTGATGTTGACTCAAAAACGTAGACGACATTGATAACGACAACTAGAATAAGGGTGAATATCTCAAATTTGTTTGCAAATATTATACCATATATATTTATATCTTATAGCCTATCAAAAAATATTTCTTATATTGGACCATATATTGAATCATATACAATTATATCTTATACCATATTGAAAAATATTTTTGATAATGGACCATATATTATTATATCTCAAATATTAGATAGCAAATGTAATTATATATGGTTCTGCCATATATTATTATATAATATTATATGATAGAATATACACCATGTCTTATCTAATTTTATAAATATCAATATATAAATCGATGTGGTTATATATGGCTTAATATATGGTAATTTTTAAAAAAATAATTTTATATATAATTATATATGGTAATGCATACTGGCATATGTTAATATATATGATAATATATTATTAATTGAGGCCACATATTATTATATCTAAACTTTTTTACTCGGGTACTTAAAATGGTTTTTGCATAGACTTTTACAAAAATTTGTTAAAAGTATTTTGGTCTGCTAAACACGAATCTAAAGTGAATAGATCGAATTTTGTATGTTGATCTGCATTTCGTTCAAATGGCTATAGCCATGTAAAAATCGGATTATATATACACAACATGGACAAAGAGGGTGGTTAAATTTTAAAGGCCGATGTTAAATGTGAACCACACCTAAACGTCGTTTTTTTCTGCATTTCATTTGACATTTCTCAATTTCAGACTAACGCAATTCGAACCATGGAAAGATACACAATCGAGCAACGCGATAAAGTTATTCAGGCTTATTATGAAAATGGGCGTTCACATCAATATGCATTTTGTGCACTTCGTGATTTTTTTTTTTTGGTCAGCATAATCGACCAAATGTGTACACAATCGGGAGAATTGTGGGAAAATTTCAGCAAACCGGGTCTGTGAAAACACCTGTGCATGCTCGCCTAGTTCGTTCTGCCGGAAACATTGCTGTTGTTTGCGATAGTGTGTCATGAGTTCGGCCAAACATTTACCGTGAATGGTGTTCGCTATCGCGAGATAATAACAAACTTATTGTAACCAGGAATTGAGGACATGGATGTGCACAATATGTGGTTTCAACAGGACGGTGCCACTTGCCACACAGCTAACGAAACAATGGCTCTTTTGTGCGACAAATTCAATGGCCGTGTTAGCTCACGTGGTGGCGATGTCAATTGGCCGCCAAGATCATGTGATTTGACATCGTTTGACTTCTTTCTTTAGGGTTATTTGAAAGAAAAGGTGTACGTCGATAAGCCAGCAACTATTCAAGAGCTAAAGGATGAGATAATTCGGCACATTAACGGCATAGAACCTCAAGTATACCTCAGCGTCATCGAAAATTTGGACCATCGGATGGAGGTGTGCCGCCGAGATCGCGGCGGCAATTGGGCCAGTATTTTGTACCAGACATAATTGAACCATACCATATTATCATAATAAAAAGAAATGACAATAATTTCCTTAACAATTTGTGTTTTATTCAAAATCAACATCGGCCCATAAAATTTAACCACCCATTACATACATGCATAGTTCAATATATGACTATACATGATCTCATATAATTCCATATATTTTCGGATCTGAAATTTGAAGGTATATAGTCGTATGTTTCCATATATGTTATATTATACACTTAAAAAAGTTTGTAAGTTAAAATAACTGAAAATATCATTTAAAAGAAATGATATTTCATTTAAAAACCGGTCTACTTAATTTTCATTTAAATTAAATGCCATTTGTTATTTATTTTTAAATGTTGATTTATCAACTGACACAGCCGTAACAAAACAACTGATAAAATCAGTTAAAATAAATGTCAAAATTTTACCTACCAATTCCTTAAAAAAATAAATGTTTTTTTCATTTATTTGAAATTATTTCTGTTTTTGTATTTTTTTTTAATATACTCGTACAATACAAAATGTATGTATGCATATGAAGCTATAAACACTTTTTGTGTGAATTTATTTGTATATGTATGTGTGTTTATGAAGTTCTTGTAAATTGTATTGAAAAATTTTGTTTATATACAACCAATTTAAATAAAAAAACAAATTGAAATTTTTTGAATATTTTTTTTTGAAACAGACAGCAAACAAAATTTAAATTTGTAATAACTGTTACGGACACAAATAAACCACAAGTTTCCGTTTTGTAGGTAATTTTTTATTAAATTTCAAAAAAATGAAAAAAATAAATGAAACTGAAAAAAATCGGTAAATGATAGTAAATTATTTCGAATAAATGTATAAAAAAAGTTATATAGAAATTTCCTTGAAAAATAAATGTATCTTCCTTTATTTTTAAATGGAACGGAAAACTTTTTTATTAAACTACAAACAGTTAACTACATAATATTCTGAGTGTATGAGCATACTAGAATCATATATGAGCATAGATGAACATATATGAAAATATACGGTCATATTTCCTAAAATTACTGATGCGATGATATGTGATTATACATGAGATCATGTATGGTCATATATCAAAATATGCATGGTCATATATGATCATGTATAACCTTATATGAACATATACAAAACAATGTATAATCATGTCTGTTCATATATATTTAGATTTTTACACGGGCAGTTAAATAATATTATATATTGGAATATATCAGAAAAGGCCAATATTTGCCCCATACTTTTTTGTGCATAAGATTTAGGGGGGGCCAAAGTTTATTTTTATATAGAACTTTAAATATAGAATCGAAAATATCAGAGAAGACCAACATTTGATCGCTGTCCTTTTTTATCTTTAGATTCAGCAGCAGCAAAGGTTAACGTTTTTGTACGTAATCTGCAATAATTTTAATTGGCTAAAAAAACAATAATGTGCATTAAAAAAATATCAGAAAAGTCCAAAATTCTACCCCAAAAATTTTTTATTATAATTCAGTTCAACGAGTAATTTTTTTGTTACAATCTGTATTTAGTTAAATGGCTTATTCAATAGATTTGTAGATTTTGAAATAATTAGAACTACGCAACATTTGGCGCTCATAATTTTTTATTATTTAAGGGCCATAGGTTGTTTGTTTTCTACAATCTGCTTTTTCCAATATTTTGTATGCTATTAATAGAATTTTTTGTTTTCTCTTGTTATGAATTATAACTTCTGATAGCTGTAAAATTTTTGTATTAATGGTTTGTTTACATTAAATTACAAATTAAAATGGGGACAAAATTGGGGGATTTTTAAACATTTAAACTTGCAAAATTGGGATATGAAATAAAAGTTTTCTGGCAACACTGACTACCATTAGCAATACACCCAAAACTGTTAATTTGTTTAGAATTCACAAATAATTGTATTCTACAACCGAAAACAAACAGCTTTTTTCATGTGTATAGAAAAACTTGCAAAAAGCTTAATTAAGCAACAATACCAACAACATACATATGGGTGTATATATAAAGAAAACAAAGCTTTCATTTAAAGCTTTTTAAATATCTATGCTGTTGCATTTAACATGGCGACAACATGGCTACTTGTTATACACACTAAAGTTACTAGACGACAATTTGGCGCCAAATTTATCCTTGAAGCTTAAAATGTATAAATACTTATTGAAAAAAAAATCTTTTAGCTTATAACTGTGATCTGAGGGGTGGTAGTAATAAGAAGAAAAAAACTTATTTTTTTTTTAAAACACGCATCTTCCGCCTCATCTTCATGCTGTTCTTTCTACAAACAATTTCAATACGAAGGGTTTTTTTTTGCACCAGCACACACGTCATATACGAAATACACGAATGGAAAAACAAATATGAACGAATTTGTTTTTCCGTTTGAGCTTCTTCCGCCTTCAATGATGGCTGTTACAATCAGTTGCTTTTCAATTTAGATAGTGTTTGCATCGTGAAAAGTTCTAAACTCGTAAAATATAAACATCAAAAAAATCTAAAAATTGTATTTAAAGTGTTAATAAGAAAAGAAAATTGTTTAATGGAAATTTTAAAATTTTTTTGTGTATAAATAATTAAATGTTTATAAACAATTTTGTTTAATATTTAATTGACAGTAATTGACATTTATTGTCTGTTTTGCATTTAACTATTTTTATAGTTGTTGTTGTTGCTGTTAAAGAAAACTACACACTATAAACTAAACTGCAGTTGCTGATAATTGGTGCTGGTGTTTCCGTTGTTATTTCTTCTGAAATATCTTAAGTGTCAATCTCAATTGTTACAACTGAAAGACAGAGTGTTCAAAAGTTACTACAGATCAAAAATATACATATAAATATTAGAATAGAAAATATATTTTTGTCCACTCAAGTTCTATTTGAAAGAGAAAAAAAAAAGAAACCGCATAAATATGAAAAAAGTAATGGTTATGGGACTTGTCATTTTGACAGCTGTTTTTAAAATAAAAGGTTGGTAAACAAACTTATGTATCGATTTATAATTAATTAGCTTCAATTTTAGGACATTCACTAAATTACATACTACATAGTATACATATGTACATATACATATACTAATTATTAATATATAAAACATATTTTTCTATTAATAAATTTAGGCAATTAATTTGTTTATATTTGTCAAGTTAAACGTACACTCACAGAATTTTGTTGAAAAATAGCATACGATCAATTTGTATCTAATTACTTAGCATAATCTTGGTAAAGGTTAAAGGTAATATGTGAATTATCTAGTAGAGGGTATGCCGTACTTAGAAACCTAAAGTAATACCTTTTAAATGTTGTGATACATCACTACTTATTGGAAAGCAAAGAAATAATGACTTAGCGATATTGACATACATTACTATTTATTTGTAGGCTTTAATATAATGAGTTACTGATATTATGTTATGTAATTACTTATTGAGGAGTATACAAATAATGTGTTATTGGTATTGTATTACATAACCATTTACTTATAATGACCCTGCGGTAAAAAAGGGATCAGTTGGGAATTGGGACCTGTCCCGGGATAGGTAAAAACGAAACCGGTTCCGAAAAAACATATCATGAGATAGGTGAAAAGAGCACCGGTTCCTAAAATACCTATCACATGACCGGTTTAAAAGTCACGACACGTCCTTTTAGACCAGTCCTGTGACATGTCACAGAGGGCAATTGACCCCCTCCTAGGAAAAGCCCATGTTAAAGTGATCGGTCGCTATCACAATGAACCGGTCACGTGACGTATCCTGGGATAGGTCCTTTTCCCGCAGGGGAGATTTATTGAAAATTCGTAGTCTAAATTCATTGTACGGATTTTATAATTTTTATTTTATTAATTTTTTTTTAATTTTTAAAGTAAAATACCCAGCAAAAACATGGTAATGACATATCTTTACTTTATACATTACTTTGTAATGAGTACTTTGTAATGAGTATTTTTAAAATAAAAATAATGTATTACCTATAATTATGTTACTTATTTTACAATTTTAAATAGTAATAAGTTACCTGTAATGGCTTACATATTCTATTATTTTAATATAAATAATAATGAGTCATTGTTAATAGTTTAAAAAACTTTACTTATTAATTTGTATTTTATTAATTTATGAATTAAAAGAGTTTACTAAAACAAATTAGCATGTAAATGAACAGAAAAAAGCCTAAAAATTAGTTTAGAGTAGTGTCGAATTAATTTATTTTAACTTCTTTGTGTTATGACACACCTTATATAATTAATTTTGGTATTCAGATCACGAATATGACAAAAATTTAAAAATAACTTGGGGCAATAACGTAGTTACGAAATATCTTTATATGCAATTTTTTAAAATTGTAAAGAGATGGAACATTTTGGAGACCAAATTTGAAATCAAGACAAAAAATCTATAAAAATCAAATCAAATGAAAAACAAGTAAAAAAGTCTAAATTCGGCTGTGCCGAATCTTTGAACCAATGTTCTCTATTGTTTTTGATACAAACAATGTAAAAAACTTTTGAAGTAAAATTATGGAGGATGCGAAAACGAATTTTTTACCTGAAAAAAATTTTAAGGTGAAAAAATTTTTGTGGTGAAAAAATATTTTAGTGGTGAAAATAATTTTTTGAGGTGAAAAATATGAGATAATATATTATATACCAGTCGCTACTATGAAGTTGTACTAAAATACACCAATTTGTATAAAAAATTTAGAGGTATCTTCACATTTTCACCCGTTACTTTTTAACCGCTGGACCGATTTTGCTCATTTTCAATACCAAATTGCTCGGGAGGATGTACAATAATCTGGGTAAAATAGGCACCCCCGCTAGCGTCTTTGCGTCGTAATAGCCATTTCAACAAACAGACAGACAGACGAACATCGCTAAATCGACTTAAAATTGCATAAGGATCACGAAAATATATACTTTATGGGGTCTTAAACCTATATTTCGACATGTTACAAACGGAATGACAAACTGATATATACCCTATATGGTGGAGGTAATTTCAATGCGAATAAAAATATTTAAAACTAAGCAAAAACTTTCTCTTTTTGACCTTTGACATATGACCCAAATTGTAGCGGATACTGATACAATTTGGGTCATATGTAAAAAAAATGAAGTGAACCAATTCCAAATATCTCGATGTTTCTAAAAAAATTAAAGGAATGGACTATGACCTACCAAAAATTTTGATCGCCTGTGTTGTCGAATAGAATTCGAGAAAATGTTTTCCAAAATTTATGCAAAAAAAAATATTTTTTTGTGAATTTCTGGTAATTCTATTGGCTCTGAGACCATATTGATCCAAATGGTTAGTATTGTATGAAAGCAACAACTATCCTCTGTCGATATTAGCCACATTTAAGAAAATGGGTTAAAAAATTGGCCAAATATGACAAAAACTAGGGTTAATTTATAAATTTCCAAAAAAAAAATAAAAGCGGATTAGAATTTGGTATTCACACCACTGCAACGCATTACCTTGTCGCTTACTCAAAGTTAACTTATAATTGGTTAATAGGAGTAAAAAAAATAATATGTTACTCAATTTCTTCTTAAATAATAATTGGTTATTAGTAACCAATTATTAATATTAATACGCGTAAGCCATTATTCTTTGTTTTTTCGTAAGCTTGCACATAAGCAGAACACCTTACCTTTTAGGACATCCGATTTAAAAAAAGTTAGAATTATAATATTAAGGGTAATACGTGAAAACCTTGGAGTTTAGATTACTAGACTCATTACTTGGTAAGGTTTTCTTAGTTTTCAAGTAGAATTTTCTTTTAGGCTTAAGCAGACAAGAGTCATATTTTTATAGCAAAAAATTGGCAAAAAAAAAGAGAAAAAGAAGCAGTGACTTTGATTTCGGTATTGTGAAAATGTGAATTGGAACCAATCATTTTTGCATTGGGAAGTCATAGGGTGGAAGTTTTCATTTATGATCTTTTTTCAATGCATATATGTAAAGCAGTTCTTATGGTTGGGCGATTTTTTGACGTTCCCAAAAAAATTTTGAATTTTAAATTTAAATTTTAATGAGACATTCAGTGATACGGCCTTAGCCTCATTTACCCAATGTTCCATTAGCTCCCACCTGATAATTTAACCGAGACATTTGTACCTGTTTCTTATATAAAATTTCAGTTTGACTGTTGGATAAATTATAACGGGACATTCAGTAATCGAGCCTTATTAATTAAATTACTTTATTCAAAAATCTTACAATTTTTTTTTACTTTTTGTATTGAGATTTTCCAGCCTAAATTACTGTTATACAATTTTAAGTTTTTCTAATACTTTTTTTAAGATTTTATATTTTCAAAAATTCAAACAAATAATTTGAAAAAAGAAATTAAGAAAAAGTCAACATCTTAAAATGTTTACTATAGGTTTGTTATATTTTTAGTAAAAATAATAGAAAAAGAGACAAAAAAATATTAAAAAGTGTCAAAAAATAAAAAAGTACTAGAAAGAAAAAATTTAAAAAATAGTAAAAAAGTAAAATTAAATTATTTAATCGAATATATTTTTAAGTAAGATCAAGTAAATGGTAAATTTGAAAAAAAAAAAAAATTAAATTTCATTCAAAATCAAATTTTTGGAAATTATAAAAAAGATCTGCTTTAGAAGAGGAAAATCAGAACAAAATTATACTTTGGAATCAATGAAACATGAATTCCTTAAGAATCACTTCCAATTGATTTTTTTTTTACTGTGGAACAAAAACGATGCAAAAAATAAATTAAACTAGGGCCTACAGTCAAGACCGGTTAACCGGAAACCGGTCTACCCGGTTAGACCGGTTATAATACCCGGTCTTACGGTCTTCTCGATCTACTCTATCTTTCGGTCTAACCGGTCTACCCGTGAAAACTAGTCAGTGCGTATTTTTGTAAAAATAGATTTTTAAAAAATACTTTTTAACTTTTTTTTCAAAATAAAAGCACTTTGCCGTTTGAAAATTTCACAAAAAAAAAACTTTTATTTTAAAGCACTTGCAAATATAAATACTTTTTAGAAAACAGTACTTCCTGTAAAAAAATATTTTTTTTAAAAAAATAACTTGACATTTTCATGTAAATATATGGAACATTTTGTTCCACGACCAGCAAAAAATTGTTTAATTCCACTGTCCAACAGCATTTTTGGAACAGAATAGCGACCCTATAATTCTGAAAGGGTATGTTGAGTAGATCATTTTTGTAGAACAAACTTATGGTCCAGCACGTCTGAGTTTTTTTTTACAGTGGGTCAAAGTTTTCATTATTTGGTCGAAGGGAGCATTATACTATATGAAAAAAATGCTTTAAGTTAATGTCTGAGAGAATTCTTATGGTCAGAGTTGTATTGTGGAATTGTATTAGGATTATTTTTGTGGAAGATCTTAACCCTCTAACTCGTCTCTTTATGGGTCAATTTTACATATTATAGTATGTACATATTTATTTTTCTGCTTCAAAACTTTCCAGATCGGCGTGTCTTTTTCTTGGAAATGTAACTTTTACATCGGCTTTTATCAAATTCCTGTTTTTCAATCTGGAACATAATATTTCAGCTTTCTCTTTTGTTAGTTCTTAATCTCTTACAAGATCTTCAAAAAAAGCTTGGTCTATCAAATAAGGACATATGTTTAAACCATCAACCGTTTCAACCGCCGCTGTTATTTCTGTATTGGCGACTGTCATATTGGCCGAAAATGTATGTGTAGGCGGTTGAGGCACAGGAATACCTTCACAGCGCACTTCTGGTAAAATGACATTATTTGTTGCTTCGTATGTCATTATCGCGTAGTGCCTTTGGCTTCTACCAAATTTGTAATTTACGCAGAAATAGCATGTATCTGATTTGTGATCTACAGGTTCAATCCATGTAATAGGCGCAGAAAATGACAGCGCCTTAGTACCGCCTTTGTACCAGATCAAAATACCACTTTCGCAAGTAGTACATACAGTTTTTGGTATCCAAGCTTCAGAGAAAAATCGTATTCCAAAGAAAAGAAAATATGGTTCTTCAATTGTAGGGAATATCTTTCTTCTGCTTTGATGGTGCGTAAAATGTCCACAAATAAAACAAAACCAATCTCTTAATTTGCAAACAGAATCCGCCATGCTTATTTAAGCTTTAATTTTTCTTTTTTTATATTAATTTTAGTAAAAATCACACCCGATATGTACTGCTTAGTAGCTCAATTATGCTTGAATTTTTTCTTTTATTTTTTATTATTAATTTTAATTAATATCACACCCGATCTCTAAGTCACAGCTGACTAGACGCGAGAACTCAGTGTTTGGCCCGGCCGAACTTGACGCCGTTTTTACCTGTTTTGTATAAGTTGGTGTATAATTTTACTAATTAAGCGTAAAGAGCTTTATTCACAACATTGGTGTCTTTGGTAACCCCCACTGAAATTTTACGGCAAACATTTTCGTAGAATATTTTAATCCTTAAATGTCCTTTTTTAAAGGATATTTTTTGATTTTCTCGAAAAAAGGGTCAAATTGACCCATAAAGAGACCAGTTAGAGGGTTAAGATCTTCTGTAAAAAAAACTCAGACGTGCTGGACCATAAGTTTGTTCTACAAAAATGATCTACTCAACATATCCTTTCAGAATTATGGGGTCGCTATTCTGTTCCATTCAAAAAGTCTTAATTTGTTGGACAGTCTTCTTAGTGCAATTTAGATCTAGACTATTTCTGTAGAGTTTTAACCTATTTGGAGCTTCAGTGTAAAAATGCTGGACTACTAACAGGAAAAGACCGTGACATTTTCAAACGAAAATTCAACTTTTGTTATTATAGTTCTTTGTTGTATTAGAAAAAAACACAAGTCATATAAAAGCACTTTTTAAAATGGTACTTTAAAATAAGTACTTTTTTCAAAAAGTACTTGGTATTGAGCAAGGTACTTTTTTCAAAAAGTAGTTTCTTTTTAAAAAGTACTTTTTTGAAAAAAAAAACTTTTTTTTACGAAGAACTTGTTTTTGAAAATAGTACTTTTTTTATTAAAAATGTACATTTTTATTAAAAAGTACCTTTTTCTAAAAGTATATCTTTTTAAAATAATTTTTTTAACAAAAGCATTAAAATATTATTATTTTTTATAAAAAGTACTTTTTTGAAAAAAAAAAATACTTGTTAAAACAAGAAGTACTTTTTGCAAAAAAGTACATGTACTTTTTTTAACATTTTTTTTTTTTTTTGAAAAAACATCTCTGGACAATTAACTTTTTTGGAAATAAAATTTTAAAACAGTACTATTTAATTTGGGAGAAAAAAAACATTTAATAAGTACTTTTTTTAAAGAACGGGTAGACCGTAAGACCGGGTAGGAGGACACCCGGGTAATGGGGGCTCTTAATTAAAATGAAGTACTTTTTTTAAAATGAATGAAAAGATTATAAAATATTTTGCAAATTTTAACAACTCATAAGTTTATTATTGGTTTGACCCATATGCCAAAATTTATGGAGAAAAGCGATAAAAAAAGGTTTCAATTTTTGTATATAAAATCCTGTCTCACTCGCTCTTTGGAAATACAACCTATGTTAAATTGCTAAGAAGTGGATGGAGGAGAATTGTAATCTATATAATTTTAGTTCCCTTAATTTAACATATTAATACAGCGAGACAACAGTTTCAGTAGTGGTCACAGAATTTGTAGCCTATCGAACTGTTGAGATTACGACAGCCATCTTTATTTTAAATGATGTATCGATTGCCATAATTAAAAGATTTGTCCATTAAAAAAAAATAATACTTTCAATTGCGAATAAAAAAATTTATTCAGTAGCTATAATCAAAATATTCAATCAGTTTTCTTTTTTTTTCTTTATTAAAAAAAATATATGTAAAGATAAAATGCAATAATAATAATAATACAAAATAATAATAATAATAATTTAGCATCTTAAGAGATTATTTTTTTTTTGTTAAAAAAAGTAGTCATTAAAATCATATATAAAATAAATATTGGTTTTACCATATCTTACATTTTTGGTTGTTTTTTAATTTAAAAAAAAAAATGTTAACTATTTTAAATTAATATTTCATTTATTTGTTGCTTAAATAGAAATATAGGAAATCTACTTCTTAAACTTTTTTAAAGTTGATTGTAAACTCCTACCGTATTTTAGGCACGATTTCATGGTCTGCCATGCGATCATCGTCTTAACTGTCTCCGTTATTAAATGTGGATGCGATATGACCATATTTTCCCAGCCTTGAGTTTTTAACACAGAGTAGGAGTTAGCACTTATAAACTTTACCGCGCGTTCTTTTAAATAATCCGCACTATGGATTTCGGCTAATACTAACATATCAGCTGCTGTCTCAACTGAGAAATTACTGGACAATTCCATTTCACATAATTTCTTTAAGTCCATTAAAGCATACTTCTCGGCAGCCATTAAAAGTTCGTCGGCAATATTATCAATATTTAAAATTTTTCCAGTATAAATAAATCGTAACATTTCCTTGACAACTTCATAACTAAAATCTGTTATGGTGACACGATTTGATTTGGATTCTGTCATATTATGTGCAAACATGGCCTTGAAAACAACGCTGCGAGCAGCCAATATAATTTTATGGGCTTTAATTTCAGCACCAGCCACAATTAGGGTAACATCCTTAAATGTCTCATCTTCCAATAGATGACCAATATCTTGACTTAATTTATGTTTACAATCAATCATTTGATCAGAAGTTTTAATCGCATCAACTGGCAATGTAATATCGCAATAGATTGACAATGTGCCAGTGGTACGGGTAGCTCTGTACATAGCTTCATTCCAAAATAATGGTATTATCTGACCTGGTTGGCATAGGATGTTTCCTGAAGCTGTTCCATATACCCTTTGGCATTTATCTTTTAAAATGTGAATTCTAGCGCTAACTAAAACACTAGTGTCCGATATCAGTTCCAAGTTAAATAATACCTTAGAGGGTTGCACTAAACTTATGGGATTATGATGTAAACGCCATTTATATTGATCATAATGGAAGGCTGAGAATGTTGGAGATTTGAACAAGTTTTCACAACGCTCAGAATAATTTTGTATGTCCCACTTGTAAATAAAAACTAGTGCGGACATATTAACTTCACTGCAGTTTTCAACAGTTGATGAATTTGTCGGTAAAGTCGCCATTTTATTATTGTCTTTAATAATGTTTCCCGGAGAAATTAAATTTGATGATGTTTATTCGCTTACGGTTTGTTGTAGACTAAATATTAGTTACAAAATATATCCTTAAGTACTAACAATGAAATTCTTAAATCAAAACTATGTTACCTGCATTTTTAAGGGGATTTTATGTTTGGTTTCGATATTTCCCAGGTAGTGCAATCATCTCTTGTTTGCTACCTAACATAAACTGTACATGTGCCAGATGTAAAACCCAGTCTTTACAAAAACATAAAAAAGCAAATTTTTTTTTTGCCCAGATTCTTTCAGCTCGATACACTTCATCCAACGATGCTCCAAGTTTGTTCATCCTTCCGTAAGGTATAATTCCGAAAGGTCTTCAAAATAGGATTTCTTTGCAGAGATAACCTCATGATTTTACAGGAATCTTTGTACGCTGAACCATTTCTTAAAATTTGCAAACAGTCAAAGGTCGCTGAAAGCAAAATCTGTAGAAAAATGCGAATGCGGCTACTATTCGAACCTTTCAATTTATCCGTATTCAATATTAATGTAACTAATATACGAGGACGGATCAATAAGTCCGTGACTTTTTGAACTTCCCTCGTAGTTATATGAAATACAACACTGCTCCCATCAAGTACCACCTTTTAAGAGACTACTGTCAAATTTTGAGCAAGTTCCATAATTTACTTTGCATTTAACAGCTGTTCAAAACAAACAACATCGTTGATTTTTTTAAAAATGCAAAAAAAAATAATTTCGAGTGCTCATTAAACGTTATTTTATGCGATAAAATCGTCAATCAAACCAAGGAAAATCTTGATACCATCGATTTCAATGGTAAAAAACTGGTTTATTGACTTTCGTTGTGTCCTTACAAGCGCGAAAGATGCCGAACGTTCTGGACGCCTAGTTGAGGTCTCTACACCCAAAACAATTGAAAAAATTCACGATATGGTATTGGCCGATCAGAGATTGAATGTGCGATAGATTGTGGAAGACATAGGCATCTCACATGGCTCAGTGGTTTCAATTTTGAACGATCACTTGGGTATGAGCAAGCTTTCTGCAAGATGGCTGCCGCGTTTGCTCACAATCGACCACCAACGGAATCGTATGACAGCTTAGTTTCCATGGAAAAAATCCATTGCCCCCTCATTCGCCTTATTCTACGGATTTAGCCCCCAGTGACTATTTCTTATTTCCAAACCTAAAGAAATGGCTCGGTGGAAAGAGATTAAGCTCCAACGTTGAAATTATTGATCAAACAAATGCCTATTTTATGGACCTATGGAAAAATCCTATTTTTTGGAAGGGATACAAAAATTGTAGAAACGTTGGACTAAATGTATTAAGCTTAAAGGAGACTATGTTAAAAAATATTATTTTTTTTCCAAAAAAAAATTGTGTCTCATTCAAAAAGTCACAGACTTATTGATCCGCCCTCGTATATGTTATTTTAGCACAATTTTTAACAATTTGTACGAGGTTTTTTTTCTATCAGTGTAGTGTACTAATTTCAACCTAACGATACCTGACTTTTATAATTCGATCCCTGAAATAAGTTAATGGGTGGTCCAACCATATGGCACGATGTTTATTGTAAATAAAACAAAAACAGATAATTATATTAATATTTTTTATTATGATAGAAAGATCAATGACAAAATATCGGCCAAATGCTCGCCACGGCTTCGGTGGCATACCTTTATCCGATGGTCCATATTTTGTATGGCTCTGAGACAGTATCATTAATGTGCCGAATTATCTCTTTCTTTAGCTCTTGAATTGTTCTACGCTTTTTGATGTACACTTTTTCTTTTAAATATCCCCAAAGAAAGAAGTCCAGCGGTGTCAAATCACATGATCGTGGAGATCAATTAACATCGCCACGACGTGTGATAATGCGGCTATTGAATTCTTCGAGCAAAAACCGATTGTTTCATTGGCTGTGTGGCAAATGGCACCATCCAGGTCCATATCCTAAATTTCTGGCCAAAAGAAGTCCGTTATCATCTCGCAATAGCGAACACCGACGACGTGTCGAGGTTGACAGCTTCTCTGGCATACTATCGCGAACAACAGCAATGTTTTCCACAGAACGAACTGGGCGAGCATGCAGAGATGTTTTCACATTTCCTAAAGAACCGGTTTGCTGAAATTTGCACACAATTCTCCCGATTGTGGACACCTTTGGTCGATTACGCTGACCAAAAAAATCACGAAGTGTACGAAATGCTTTTTGATTTGAATGCCCAAAAAGGCTTCAACAATCTTAACGCGCTGTTCAATTGTGTCCCTCTCCATGGTTGATTATGAAACAACCTTGCCGTTAAGGTGTGACTCACAATTTACATCCTGCATTACGGTTGGACCACCCTTTAGTAAAATTTACAGTAAAATATGGTGAATTTTTCACGCGCATATGCGAATATAAATAAAAAAGATTATTTTAGGTAGCAAACATATGCAGGTAACATAGTTTAGTTTTAAACACTTCACTCTCAGTACTTAAAACACCATGTTTTGTAAATAAAAATGAGTTTGTTACAAACCATAAGCGAATAAACATCGATAATAGTAAAATGGCGGATTTATCGGAAAATTCATTAACTGCTGACACTCAAGTGTACGAAGTTTGTTTTAGTTACAAGTGGATCATAGAAAATTTTTCCAAGCGTTCTGAAAAAATACTTAAATCTTCCAAATTCTCAGCCAGCCATTACCATCAATACAAATGGTGTTTAAATATTTATCCAGAAGATATACAACAACTCTCAGATGTATCATTTGTTTTGGAGCTAGTAACGCCTTCGAATGTTTTTATTGACCACAGAATTTCCCTTATAAATGATAAAGGTAAAAAAATACAAGGGAGACTAGCAAGACGAGTCCAAGTCACACCAGGATTCAAATGTGTCATAACACCAGTACCTTGGAATAAAACTATCTACAAAAATAATGGTGTATTACCCAATGACGCATTGACAGTAATTTGCGATATTAAATATCTATTCTGTGATACGGATAAAGCAAATGCAATAAATCAACCTAAGAGTGGAATTAAGTTATATCAAGATCTTGGTCATCTATTGGAAAATGAGACATATAAGGATGTTACCTTAGTTGTGGCTGATGGTGAAATTAAAGCCCATAAAAATATATTGGCTGCTCGCAGCGTTGTCTTCCGTACCATGTTTGCGTATGATATGGAAGAATCCAAAATTAATCGTGTCTCTATACCAGATATTAAACGTAAAGTGATCCAGGAAATGTTACGTTTTATTTATACAGGAAAAGTAGCAAATTTTGATAATATTGCTGCGGCACTTTTAAAAGCGGCTGACAAGTATGCTTTAGAGGACTTAAAGAGATTATGTGAAATGGAATTGTGCTGTAAACTCACAGTTGTGACCGCAGTTGATTTACTAATAATTGCCGACCGCTTTAGTGCGGAACATTTAAAAGCACGAACAATCAATTTTATAAGTGATCACTTTAAGGATGTTTTAAAAACTCAAGGCTGGCAAAAAATGCTCACTTCGCATACACATTTAGTAACAGAGACAGTTGAAGCCGCATGGACTTTGGCATGTAAAAAAAGTATTTTAAATTAAATTAAGTTTGCTATTTTTTTTTCTATTTTATACAAAATTAAATGTTTTTTTTTATTTTTTTTTATTTTCAAGTTTTATTAAAATAATAAAAATAAACTGTTCTTAAATTAAACAACTTGGTAATACTAAAGCAACACTAAATTAAAAAATTCGTTGTTATAAAAAATAAGTTGCCCATACCCGTTACCAAATATTTAAATTTGTCAAAAAAAATTTTCATGTTTCTTTACAATGAAAATAATTAAAAAGAATATGATATGATCTTAAAAAAAAGAAAATCCTACTATACTATTCACTTACAAAATAACAGATCAACAATTCATAAAATTCCATTACTTTACACACAAGGATACAGTGAAAAATATAATTCAAAATATTGTCTATTCATTAACTATCAACATAGATTATGTTGTAGATTTAATATGGATTAAGACAAACATTTGATATTAAATGCTTCATATAAGCTGTGTTATTTGATACTTTAAGAATTAAAGTTCATAACAAAAAACTGTAAAATATAGAGGATAAATATAAATTGTTAAATTTCGTTGATGTTAGTCTAATTGTGTTGTTGTTTACAAGTTTGTTAATTTGTTTCCTAACACTCAATATAAAATAGACAATCATCAACAAGCAATGACCGTAAAGGGAGAAGAAGGGCATGGGTATTGACAAGGTTGGGTAGCGCCAACCGAAAATACTAAGTATTCTATCCTGCTGGCTCAGTGGAATTTCTCAATTTTTATTCTCTATAACTTACTAATAAAATTTTCATGTTTCTTTACAATGAAAATAATTAAAAAGAATATGATATGATCTTAAAAAAAGAAAATCCTACTATACTATTCACGTCATAAAAACTATAAAAAGAGTAGTAACAATTGATTTAATAGTTTACTGTTGTTTTAACGTCAATTAAAAAAATTTAATAAAATATTTAAAACTATTTTTTTTTTTCAAATTTAAGAAATCAATCAAAACCAATATTAATTTTATGTAAGATTTTGATGATTTTTTTACGAAAAATAAAGAACCTCTTAACTTAAGATATAAAAGTATTATTATTATTATTATATTTTATATTTAATCTATATTTTTAAATAAAAAAATATAAATTTTTGATTATTAACTTTGCTTAAATTTGTTATTTGTAATTGAAAGTATTCTTCTTTTTATTAACAAATCTTTTAATTGTGGCAATCGATACATCATTTAAAATAAAGATGGTTGTCGTAAACGCCGTAGTTCGATTGACCAGAAATTCGGTGACTACAAATTGAACTGTTGTCTGTTAATGTTAAATTAAGGGTACTCAAATTATAAAGATTCAGCATAAGAGGGCAGATCAATAAGTACGTGACTTTTCGAACTTCCCTCGTAGTTGTATGAAATACAACACTGATCCCATCAAGTACCACCTGTTAAGAGACTACTGTCAAATTTTGAGCAAGTTCCGTCATTTACTTTGCGTTTAACAGCTGTTCAAAACATACAACCTCGTGGATTTTTTTAAAAATGGAAAAAAGTGAATTTCGAGTTCTTCTTTGCGAAAAAAAAAACCGTCAATCAAACCAAGGAAAAGCTTGATAAATACTATAGGGACTCTGCACTATCGATTTCAATGGTAAAAAAAAAGTGGTTTACTGACTTTCGTTGTGGTCGCACAAGTACAAATGACGCTGAACGTTCTGGACGGCCAATTGAGGTCAATACACACGAAAATGTCGAAAAAATCCACGATATGATGTTGGCCGATCGAAGAGTAAAAGTGCGTGAGATTGTTGATGTCATAGGCATTTCATATGACAGTGTGGTTTCGATTTTAAATGATCAGTTGGTTTTAAGAAATCATTCTGCAAGATGGCTGCCGCGTTTGCTCTCAATTGACCATAAACGTAATTGTGAGACGTGTGTAGTCTTAATGGCAAAATTCCATGAATTGAACTACGAATTGGTATCTCAACCGCCATATCTCCGGATTTAGCCGCCAGTGACTATTTTCTATTTCTAAACCTAAAGAAATGTCTAGGTGGAAAGAGATTTAGCTCCAACGATACAAAATTTGATACAAAAATTGGAGAAAGGTTGGATTAAGCTAAAAGGAGATTATGTTGAAAAATATTTTTTATTTTTTTTTTTTGCAAAAAAAAAAAAACTGAAAAATAACTTCTTTATATGAGCAAAATCAGAACTGAATGATACTTTGGAATCAATGAAAAATTGATTCCTTGAGAAGCACTTTCATTTATTTTTTACGGGTAATTATATATTGGAAAATCTGGGGAAAATGGGAAAAATGGGAAAAATTTTTTCGTATCATGGCTAAATCAATGAGACTAAATTAGTTTTGTACTTATCTGATTTTATATAATTATATATAATTATTTATAACTATATAGAATATTATACATAATCATAAGATGGAGTAAGAAAAATGTTAAGAAATAATTATTATATTTAAAACAAAAAAATATAAATTATTTTGTGAAACATCCATCGTAGTTATATGAAATGCAAAGTAAATGACGGAACTTGCTGAAAATTTGACAGTAGTCTATTAAAAGATGGTACTTGATGGGAGCAGTGTTGCATTTCATATAACTACGAGGGGAGTTCGAAAAGTCACGGGCTTATTGATCCGCCCTCAAAAACAAAATATTTTAAAAATACAAAAAAGTTTATCTCCCTGGCTGGGAGTTGAAACCATTGACATGGAACCACATATAATCATATCTAATTATATCTTACACTATATGAAATATACTCTAAATATGGAATTAAATATAAAAATATCTCAAAATTATATTGCACCATATATTGAATCATATATAATTATATCTCATACTAGATTAAAATTATTTTTTATAATGGACCATATATTATTACATCTCAAATACTAGATAGCATATATAATTTTATATGGTTCTGTATAGGCCATATATAATTATAAATATGATCCAGTGTAAGCTATATGAAATTATACATAGTGTTATTTATAATTGTATATGATATAATATATACCATATCTTATCATATAAATCACATCTAAATTTATAAAGATCAATACATAACTACATGGGGTTACTTATGACACATTATAATGTTAGATAAGGCCTATACTATTTTACTCGGGTAATGGGAATATTCAAAATTTTAGATTTACAATTTAATTTAACTTTATTCGACACACTTTCAAAAAAATTTGCAAATCCACAAGTATTTGAAAAATAAATCAACGTTTTTAACATTGCTAAGGCGAAAATGGGATCGTACATGAACATATTATCGCATATCGGTTTATATATATGATCATATATGGATTTATATATGATCATATATAGGTTAAGCTAATCATATATGGTCACACATATGATCGTATATGTTATAATATCAAATTTGAGAATATATAGCCAAATATGCACATATATAATCATATATGTTTGTATGAAAATATGTGAATCCGAACATGTATGGTCATTTATGCGAGCCTATATGGTCTTACATTGTACTATATATAGACATATATGATCATATACGAGTCCATGGGATCATATATATTTTTAAATACGATTCCATTTTGACATGGGTGAACCTGTACTTTTTTGTTCTTAAGAGTTAGAGGGGCCAAAGATTGAATTTTTTGCACATCTTGTATTTTGTTTAATTTTTACTTTTTTAAAACTCTAGAAAAAGCCAACCTATGGCCCTGTACCTCTTTTTTTTCCTTAGATTCAGGGCAGCCATAGAGTACACTTTTTCAGTACAATTTGCATTTACTTCCAGTGTATAATTAAATGATGCTATAGATTGGAAAATAACCGAAAAGGCCAACATTTGGAACCCCTAGTAATTTATTATTAGGATTCAAAAATATTAAGGGATTCTGCTTTTTGCTAATATTTTGTTAATATTTTAAACACAAATCATGTTTGTAGTTTTACTAATATATGTGCGGAAATTCTTTGCAAAAAATTTAACAACCCTGTTATTTTGAGTGCACCCACATATGTTATATTCCCCAATTAATTTTGTACAAAAAAGGTTATTTAGTTCAAATTAATAAAAATTTATGTACTACATAATATTTTCAAATAACAGCAACACTTGAATAACATTTGTATATAATTATTTGAAAAAAAAAAAACAAGTAAAAAAGGCTTAAATTCGGCTGTGCCGAATCTTTGAATACCCTCCACCAATGTTCTCTATTGTTTTTGATACAAACAATGTAAAAAACTTTTGAAGTAAAATTATGGAGGTGAAAAAATTTTTTTGAGGTTAAAAACTTTTTTGGATGCGAAAACGAATTTTTTATTCGTGAAAAAAATTCTGAGGTGAAAAAATTTTTTTAGGTGAAAAAAATTTTTTGTGGTGAAAAAAAATTTTAGTGGTGAAAACTATTTTTTGAGGTGAAAAATATTTGAGGTGTACAAAATATTATTAATTTCTAAGCGATTGGTAAAAAAATATGAAAAAATATATTATATACCAAAAAAAAACAATTTGTATGGCAAATTTAGAGGTATCTTCACATTTTTACCCAAAACTTTTTAACCGCTAGACCGATTTTGCTCATTTTCAATACCAAACTGCTCGGGAGGATGTACAATAATCTGGGTGAAAATAGGCACCCCCGCTAGCGTCTTCGCGTCGTGATCGCCATTTCAATAGACAGACAGGCGGAAAGACAGACGGACATCGCTAAATCGACTTAAAATTTGCATAAGGATCACGAATATATATACTTTATGGGGTCTTAGACCTATATTTCGACATGTTACAAACGGAATGACAAACTGATATATACCCTCACCATATATGGTGGAGGGTATAAAAATATTTGTGTCAGCGCATTAACAAAATTTACACTTCACAGACATCAAAGAATTCCGCAAAGAAAATTGCCAAAAATAAATTACAATCGTTGTGCATTAAAAACAAAAACGCAACCACAAGAACAGCTAATTTTCAGGTGCAACAAAAATATAAAATTTACACCTCATTTAAGTATAAACATATAAATATAAATGAAATATTAACCAATTTTCTGACTGACAATCATTGGGTCCATTAGAATTTTTTTAACAAAAAATATTTATTTGAAACCCCTTAATCATACAGCGGCCTCCTGGTATAAGTTTATTTAAAATTTTAGCGTATTTTCCACACAGACCGAGAAAACATTTCAAAATTGAGTTACAAAGTGGTTCGAAACATTTTTTTTTTTAAATTTGTTTTAATATATTGGATAGATCTTCAAAATAACTTTCCATTTGATACACAAATTACTTGCATTTCTTAAAGACTACACATGCTTATTTTTTTCTATTAATACAAATCTGAAAGAACCCACAAGGCTGACCAAATGACCACTAACTAAACAAATAATGATGTTGAAATTCTACTGAAGATCATTTGGGAGAACGTAAAATCCTAATATGAAAAACCAATATGTCTTAAGCTATTAAAAACTCAAATTTTGGCATATACCGACACATTTGAAAACAAAAAAGAGCTGTTTTTTATTGTTTGATTGACTTGCGAAAAAAGCTGTACTGAAAATATATCCAAAAATTGAAAATGTGTTAAAAATTTGTATTAATTTGTAATTACATCTGCTCAAGCAAGGTCACTGATAATCACCTGGTGCTTAAGATTTATTTTTCTATGAAAAGTAACCAAAAATACAATAAATTTATAGAAAATACTTAAATTGAAATATGTTTAACAAATTGCAAACAAATCGCATAATATTCATACACTGCAAAAAAAAAAAAATCATTATCCAAAAATATTAAGTCAAATTTTGAGTAATATAAAAAATGTATTTAAATTTTAACAGACTCAAGAATTAATTGAAAACCTAATAGATTAAATAAATATTTTAACTGATTTAAAAGCTTGTAATTCTCATATCCTTTTTCTCAAAAAATTTTATGCTTTAACACAAATCATAGTAAGTATAAAAATAGAATGTATTTTTATTTATTGAAATTCATAAACAAATATTCTAATTGAAATTCGAAAATCTTTATTCATTATACACTTCACCACAGGTGGAAGGGTATATATAAGTTTGTCATTCCGTTTGTAATTTCTACAATATTGATCTTCGACCCTATAAAGTATATATAATCTGGGTCCTTATGAAGAGCGAAGTTGATTTAACGATGTCCGTCTGTGTATTGAAATGGGCTTTCCGAAGAACCCAGACATGATGAGGACTTGATTGCCATATATTTCTGTTACATGTAATCCATTTCTGTTTGCTATTGAAAATCAGACAGATCGGTTAATAAATGACTGTGTAAATTGCCCCTTTGTCTCCGTTCACCTTTTATTTGCTGACATTTGTCCGAGTGAAGAAGAAGAAGAAGAAGAAGTGTTTCAACTAACTAACTAATGTTTTTCCTTAAAATAACTTAATCCCTAAAAAAATTAAATACCGTAACCCCAAAATATTATAATTTTAAAATTGCCTTCACCGATTATAGTTTCATTTTTCAACAGTGAGTGTAGTCAGATTTTCCTATTTTTTTTTTTTTTAATCATCAAAAAAATGTAGCATATCATAATAAAACTAAATTTCAAGAAATTTTAAATCAATTTAAAAAATTTTCTTCGGTGTACCTGAATACTTTTCTTGTAAATACCGCAATTTTAATAAATGAAAAGATTGGCGAAATGTGAGAAATAGTAAACATTCTTAATTTTATAAACGAATTGTTTCCATCTTGTTATTATTTAAAACAAAAACATATAAAAAGAATTTAATGACTCTGTGTGGTCGAAAACGGCTATAGGAAATTACTACGGTAGATATTTTTTTTGGCAGAAAAATCTTAAAATATATAATTTATTAGACATTGTGGAAAATTGTTCAAAAAAGGTTTTTGGCTAGAACTGAAATACTACAGTGTAAATAAAATAACTTAAATTATAGTTATTTTTAACTGTAAAAAAAAATAACGCAAACTGTAAAAAAAATAATGCAAAAAAAAAATAAGTGACAAAATTGTAAAAACAACTGACAAATTTTTTACTTCAAAAATTATAAAATTACTACGAAAACTGGTAAAAACTATTAATTTTAGAATACTCTTTTTTTGCTATTTAAAAAAAATCTTTCATTCAAAAATGTCCCAGTAAACACATGGTAATGACTTGTCACTACATTATACATTACTTTGTAAATAAAAATAATGTATTACCTATAATATGTGACTTATTTTATTATTTTAAATTAAATAATAATAAGTTACCTGTAATTTTTTATTATTTTATTATTTTAATATAAATAATAATGAGTCATTGTTAATTGTATAAATAACTTTATTTATTATTATGTATTTTATTAATTTATGAATTAAAAGTGTTTAATAAAACAAATTATCATGTAAGTGAACATATTAGTTTATAAAAGTGTATAATTAATTTATTTTAACTTATTTGTGTTATGACACATCTTATATATTAATTTTGGTATTCAGATCACGAATATGACAAAAATTTAAAAACATCTTGAGGCAAAAATCGAGTTTTAACTGTAACTTTAACGAAATATCCTTTTTATAAAATTTTTCAAAATTGTAAAGAGATTAAAAATTTTGGTGACCAAATTTGGAATCAGGAGAAAAAATCTATAAAAATCAAATGAAAATTACTTGAATTTCAATGCGAATAAAAAATTTTTAAAACTGAGCAAAAACTTCCTGTTTTTGACCTTTGACGACCAATGGGATACATATGTATGTATGTCCCAAATTGTATCAGTATCCTATATCAAATAAAGTAAACCAATTTCAAATATATTGATGTTTCTAAAAATTAAAGGAATGGACCATGTCCTACACGCACTGCTAATATATTGCGCTTGCTGCAATCTGGTAAGGTTGCCACAACCATGTTATTGGTTTTCTAACCATCAACATGGTCGCTACCATCATTATTATAGTAAATATTTTACTATTTTATGATTGACACCTTCTATTTTATAACATGATTGGGTGTAACCATATTGTGGTAACAAAAACTCTGACTATGAAAAAAATAAGATAATTTTGGAACCATAAAATTCTGGTAACAATCAAAAAATAATTATACTTCAAATAAAACATGACTTTGAAATTTACAGTCATAATATTGTCTTGTTTTTATAAAAACCAAAACTTTATCAATTCAGTCAGTTTGTTTTTACTACAAAATGTCTTAAAAAAACAATCATATATTGTTAAATGCTGGGATTTTATATTTATAATATATATATGAGAATCATAAAATGCTTATTAATGTGCCATAACATGATATTAGATAGTCATACTATGTATATGTATTAATAATCGTAATATAATAAGAAGGATGATATAATATAGTTATAGGGATTATAATATGATAACATTTTGAGTATACTATGATTACAGGCGATCATATTCAAGATCGTAATATGTTTATTAAAATCATAATATGGTAATTTTTGAATAATAATATAACTGTAGGGACCATATTATGGTAACATTATGGTTATTTTATTATCATAATATGATAACCATATTATAGTACGACTATGGTTGGTACAATCATAAACCCAAAAATGTGTGATGCTCTTCGAATATGATTGTCCCAACCATGTTTTTTCTCTGCGTGTACCAAAATATTGATCCCCTGTGTTGGCTAATAGGATTCGAGAAAATGTGTTCCAAAAATTATGCAAAAATATATATTTTTTATGAATTTTTGGTGATCCTATTGGCTCTGAGACCATATTGATTCAAATTATTAGTATTGTGTAAAAGTAACAACTATCATATGTCGATACAAGCCGCATTTAAGAAAATCGGTGCCAAATAGGCCAAATACGAAAAAACTAAAAATGGGACATTTATCAACCATTTGCCGTCACAGGGTTAATTTATATATTTTCATTTCAAAAAAAAGCAGATTAGAAATTGGGATTTACAACACTGCACCGCATTACCTTGTCGCTTACTCAAAGTTCAATTATAATTGGTTAGCAGGAGTTCAAAAATAATGCGTTACTCAATTTCTAACAAAAAATTAAATAATAATTGGTTATTATTAACTAATTATTAATATGCATACGCGTAACCCATTATTCTTAATTTTTTCGTAAGCCTGCACGTAAGCAGAACACCTTATCTTTTGGGACATCCCATATACAAAAGTTAGAATTATAATTTAAAGAGTAATACGTGAAAACCTTAGAGTTTAGATTACTAGATTCATTATTTGGTAATGTGTGTTTTTGCTGGGTGTGTTACTAAAATTTAAGGCCCATGTTTTTTATCACAAAATTGGTCACAATTTCGGTATTTGTCCGTTAACTTCCTTGACAGATAGTTTCAGTCTTTTGTGAAGATGCAGGCCTCGCGTTAAAGCTATTTTTACTTAATATATTTATAGAAATATTAAAACTATTTTTAATGTGTAACTAACCTTAGTATACACTAAAAAATTTCCAAAACAAATTTTCTCAAACACAATACATTTATGTGGTTAAGTTTATAATAACAAAAATATTTGTTTTTCTTCAGTATGATTTGTTTTTTGGTTCAGGTTTATTATTGTTTATACAAATTTTAAAATTGTATAATTTAGAAGAAAAGCAAAAAAAAAACATTAAATTATTCTTGTTAAACATGAAAAAGAAAATCTCAAAATTTTTCAATGGTAAGTAAAAAGAAAACAATACAAATAAAAACCATTTAATAGCACAAGCGTAAATCAACTAAACCGTAATGTTAAAATATGTACTGTGCATATTTAAGATGCCACAAAACTTAACTAAAGTTGAATTACCTATATTAATTATTATATATATTTTTTTTAATTACATGTAAACTTTAAGATTTACATAAAATTTTATTATCTTAAATATTTTTTTAAAATTTATGTTTAGTTATTATTGCATTTGTGTTTGCCAAAAATTCAATTTCATAAGTCGGTCATACTCATTTAATTTTGGAATGTCTGCCAATAATATTAACGTATTTATCTGTAGTTCAGTGTACGTTTTATTTTTTATTTTTTTGTTTGTTTGGACTTTAATTAAGTAAAATGTTCGTTCGTTGGCACAAAAAATAAATTTTAAAAATTTTTTTGTAAAATTTTATGGGCAATGAAAGTAAAAGTGATGCCATTAAAAGCACCTGAACTTAATGCAAAATAAGACAACACTGCCAATAATTGGCGGTAAATTATTTTATAATTTTATTTTGGTGGGGGGGGGGGGGGGTGTGGTCCTAATATTCAAATATTGCATATTTTTAAAATTATAAAACTCGGAACAACATTACATTTACCATAACTAGTTTTTGCTAAAAATTGCTTGGGCAAATTTTATTAAATAATTTTTAATTATATTTTAAGACCCAGAACCTCTTAGGCGTATACGTAATATTGCAATATAAAATATTAATCGTACGTATCTTAATGTACACTCAACAAAAACAAGTGTGTAATGGTAACAAAAAATATTGCTGTTATTACGGGAAATTTTGCTAATTTGAGCCCAACGGTATTTTTTGCTAATCTTAGCAACACATGTCTGCTGACGTGTAGTACAATGAAATTTGTACAAAACATTAGCTGCCGCCACAAAATTTTATTAAATTTTTTTTAAAGTGGAATTTAAAATCTGTTTGCTAAAATCAGCAAAAAAAAAAATTACTAAATATTATTAATATTAGTATAAAATTTTAAATTTATTTTTTTTATCCAGCATCAAAACTTTTTTATTTTATTTATTTTTTCCAAAAAATATTTTAGACAAAATTAAAAAAAAAAATTAAATGCTTAAAAATTTTAAAAACAAACGAATTTATCATATTGTTTTAATTAAGTAATTTCTGTTTTGAAATTTATTTTAGTAATTTTTTTTTTTTTTGCTTTTAAGGTCAAATTTTAATTGCTTTTAGGGCTGATTTTTTAATATAAAACAATTTTTTAGTGCTATTTTAAGTGAATGTCCTATTTTTAGACATGAGTCGGTATCTACACTTCCGCTCTTTTTTTTTTTAATTTATGTAACATTTTGAGGCAATATAAGTTTGTATGTGTAAGTTTTAATTATTAGAAATAACATTTTCTTCCACTTTTTAAAAATTAGTAAATTTTTCTTGATTATTTTAGCAAATCGGTTTTGAAATGATTTCTGAAATAAGCAACAAAAATTTGTAAATATTCTGTGATTTTTAAAATGTAAATAGCAGATTTGCTAAAAAATATTTTTTTTACTAAAAATCAGTACTTAAACAGTAAAGTGGGATGGAAAACCGTTTACAAAATTTTCTACTAACTTTTTTTCCTGAGTGTAGCATACAATGAAAGCCTACATCAACAATTAATTATTGCAAAAATAATGTATAGAATACGTTAGTATAATCTAATATTTTATGAAATCTACTCTCTGAGGGCGAATCAATAAGTTCGTCACTTCCCTCGTAGGTATATAAAATGCAACACTGCTTCCATCAAGTACCACCTGTTAATAGACGACTGTCAAATTTTGAAAAAGTTTTGTCTTTAACTTTACGTTTAACAGCTGTTCTGAACATACAACCTCGTGGATTTTTTTAAAAATGGAAAAAAGTGAATTCCGAGTCCTCATTACAGAATATTTTTTGCGAAAAAAAAACTGTCAATCAAACCAAGGAAAAGCTTGATAAATACTGTGGGGACTCTTCACCATCGATTTCAATGGTAAAAAGAGTGATTTACTGACTTTCGTTGTGGCCTTACAAGCCCGGAAGATGCCGAACGTTCTGGACGCCCACTTGAGGTCTCTAAACCCAAAACAATTGATCCGCCCTCGTAATTGCTACCTGCAGTTTGATTACAAGGTTTACATGGATACACGAACGGATAGACATCGTTAAATCGCATCAGAAATTGATTATAAGTCAATTGCGTTTTTTTTTTGTTTTTTTTTTTGTTTAAGAAAAATGTCAGCAGAATCTAAGGAGAATTTTCTCCAGTAAAATTGGTTTTCTATAAGAAAAGGCCATTATAATGGAATCATTTTTCCATAGGACAAAGTCCTCAGAATCTGATAAAAAAATAATGTGAAAAAGTTCTTCAGAATTTGATGGTATGTTTACAGAAAAGTTCTCAGAATCTGGGGATTTTTCTGTAGGAAGAAGTCCTCAGAATGTAAAAGTATTCTAAAGCACAATTTGGTTGCACGTGTAAAAAAAGATTAGATCTGATGAAATCTAGGCAAATCTGACGCACCATATATAATCAGATCCATTTTAGTCTAGACATATGTATCTAATCCGATTCAATAAGGAATCAAAAAACACGTTTATCCTTATTTTTATATAAATTTTTATTTTGGTGCCTTGAAAATGGTTTAAATAGCAAAGATCTGCTATCATATCTGCCACCAGATATAATTAGATTCAGTCATATCTAATTGGTACCTCGAAACTCGTAAGAAATTTCAATTAAAAAAAAACTAACCCATACATAAAAAATCAATTGGTTTGATTCTATTAAAAAGAAAGGGATTACGAGGGCGGATCAATGTGACTTTTTTTTGCAAAAAAAATTAATTTTTAAACATCATCTCCTTTTCGCTCAATACACTTAGTCTAATGCTTTTTTTCAATTTTTGTATCCCATCCAAAAAATAGAATTTTTCGAGGTCTATAAATAGGCATTTGTTTTATCAATAATTTCATTGTTGAAGCTAAATCTCTTTACACCGAGCCATTTCTTTAGGTTTGGAAATAGGATTTAGTCACTGGGGGCTTAATCCGGAGAATAAGGCGGATGAGGTACCAAATCGTAGCCCAATTCATGGAATTTTGCCTTTGAGACTACACACGTAGCACAATTACGCTTATTGTCAATTGAGACCAAACGTGCCGCGTTTGGTCTCATCTTGCAGATAGCTTTCTTTAATCCAACTGTTCATATAAAATCGAAACCACACTGCCAGATGAAATGCCTATGGCATCAACAATCTCACGCACTTTTACTCTTCGACCGGCCAACACCATATCGTGGATTTTTTCGACATTTTCGAGTGTATTGACCTCAATTGGCCGTCCCGAACGTTCAGCGTTATTTGTACTTGTGCGACCACAACGAAAGTCAGTAAACCACTTTTTTATAATTGAAATCGATGGTGCAGAGTCCCCATAGTTTTTATCAAGCTTTTCCTTGGTTTGATAGGCGTTTTTTTTTTTTTGCAAAAAATAATGTTTAATGAGCACTCGAAATTCACTTTTTTCCATTTTTAGAAAAAGCCACGATGTTGTATGTTTTGAACAGCTGTTAAACGCAAAGTAAATGACGGAACATGCTTTAAATTGAATGACAGTAGTATATTAACAGGTGGTACTTCATGGGAGCAGTGTTGCATTTCATATAACTACGAGTGAAGTTCGATCCGCCTTTTGTCATTTAATTTCTTGACTTTAACCTAAAAACTATAAAATAATTTATTTTTGTAGTTTGTCGCTTTAATTGTAACATGTTTATAACCCCATTTTATAGCAGCTTCTGCTGTGCTACTGAAAATCTAAATTTTAAATAAAATGCGTTGTTAAAATATATATTGGATAATATTAGAGGGTTGGGGTGGGGGGGGGATGTTAAGATATACAAGAAGAGATGTTATTTATCTAGTTTACAACAACTATTATTATCTAGAACAGGCGTCTAAATGGCGCCAGACATGAATTGGAGACAGTGTACATAAAACACTGATGGTTAAATGAATGAAAGAATAAAAAATGGTTGGTTAGTTGTTTGGTTTTATGGTTGCTGATGGTTAAGACTGATTGTTAATATGAAAAGGATTTTTATGAATTGATAACAGAATTTATAATGACAATTATTGAAACAAGTTCAATTTGATAATGAAATAACAAAAGATTTTTAAAAATAATAATAATAATAATAATAATAATAATAATAATAATTACAGGCAAATTGACAATTGATTGGATAATTTTTATTCATAACATCGTAGTAGGATGTCAAGTATTTTAAACAGCAATTTGACCTTTCATGACGAACATGATGCCAACAAAATTTTGCTTAAATTTGGCTAATACTTTTATATGGTTTAATTTGTTTTCAATTTTTATTTTTTTCTTGCTTAAGGGTCACATTTTTGTTTATGTATGTCCTTTTGATAACACAAATTTCTATTGAAAATTTAAACTTTATATTTGTAGCTTCCTTGACTTGCAAAATGCCATAAACAATAACTACTAACATAGTAAAGAAATTGGTCTTAAGATTTAGGTCATGGTATAAAACTATATATCGATGGTCATAAGTTGACTTCACATTTATGTTATTAACTTCACATTACAATTAAGCTAAGGATGCCAAATAACTTTGGTATCCTTTAGAATTTAATTTAGAATTTAACTATCAGTTGTAATGGTGTGTTACTTCATGACCATTGATACGCATATGTACATAGTGTATACAAAATTATATATAAAATATTCAATACTAAATTTATATATAACACATACGAATATTGTATAATATGATATTCCTGCCACAGTTTAGAATTTGCAAACATAAGGTCTGATTACCTGTCATAACGTTGTGTAAATAGAGCATAAATGAAATTACTTTGACACTCCTTTGTAGTAAAAAACTATGTGGTGTAAATTTAACACAACAAAGTAAGAAAGAAATTGTAAATCAATTATATGATTAAGAATATAAATGGAACGGAATTTACTTTGCAATTTTGATATTAAATGAACATGAACAGGTATGTATTTGTAACAGGTTGCATTATTATTTTGATCATCGGCATACGGTCTGATTTATTTATAAACTATAAATCAAATAATTACACTATACGATAAGATTACTCCCAAATCAAAAAATTTCCATCAAATCGTGTTTCCGATATATAGTAATTTTATTTTTTTTTTACCCCTGACCTAAGAGAAATAATTTATGCCTTCATATTGAGGAGAATTATTTCAAAATCTATTATTTTATTTTAGTTTTAATTTCCAGATTAAATTACTTTTTAGTATAACCACATCGGGAAGGATCTTGAGAGCAGAGTTTCATTGTATTTGTCTCTATAATAGTTATTTACAATTTGCAAAAAAAAAATGAATACATTAGAATCATATTCATACTAGATAGGGGTCAACCTTGCAAGTTTCTACATCGATGTAGATCAGGGTTGCTAGTACTTTAACCCACTTGGCGCAACCGTCCTTTTAAAAGGACATCACAAATGAGAGAAAAGCGCAGTTATGAACATGCATTTCTGTGCATTTTTTTGTTAATTATTATTAATTATGCTTTGTTAATTAGCTTTGCATCTTGATGAAAGCAGTTTCGTGTGATTTAATTGATTGTTGAGTGCTTTGCGAAAAGTGTTTTTTAATAGTGCGCAATGAAAAAAAAAAAAACATGTAAGTAAATCATTTACATTCAGTTAATTGTAATTTTTTGTTTAAATATTAATAGGAGTGACATCTTAGTTAAACAACAAATAAATGGAAAGCTTGCGTAATCATATATTGCAGCGCAAAGTGCAATGTCCTTTCAAAACTATAGGTTGGAAGAAAAAAAGTTATATTATAAAAAAATGTTTAGAAATCCATAAAAATTTAATTTTTGGAATAAAAATTCTAGTTTTCAAAAAAAAAATTCCGGCGTTATCTGAGTTAAAGGCCTTGATGCCAAAAAAAAAACAAAATTTATATTCTCTCGCTCTCTCTCACTCTCTCTTTCTCGCTCTCGTTCAATCTCTCGCTTTACCTCTCCCTCTCGTTTTATATCTATCTATCTCTCTCAAACTCTCTCTCGCTCACTTCTTCTATTTCTCTCGCAGGCTCACTCTATATACCTCCCAAGCTCACTTTCTCTCTATCTCTGGCTCATCCTCCTTTAATTTCTCTCGCTCACTCTCTCACTTATTTGCCCTCTCTTTCTCTCTCTCTCTCTCTCTTTCTCTCGCTCACTCTTGCTCTCCATTTCTATGGCTCTTTTTCTCTCGCTCTCTTTCTCTCGCTCTCTTTCTCTCTCTCTCTCTCTCTCTCACTTTTTCTTTATCACTCTCTCTCTCACGCTCTTTCATTCTTGCTCTTTCTTTCTTGATCTCTATCGCTCTCTCTCGCTGTTTCTATCTAGTTCTCTCTCTCGCTCTTTCTATATCGCTCTCTCTCTCGCACTCTCTATCTCGCTCTCTCTCGCACTCTCTATCTAGCTCTCTCTCGCTCTTTCTACCTCCCTCTCTCTCGCTCTTTCTATCTCACTCTTTCTATCTCGCTCTGCCTTTCTCGCTGTCTTTCTTTATCGCTCTCTCTTTATCTATTATTTCCCTCTTTTTCTGGCTCTCTCACGGTAACCCACATCTCTCTATTTCTCGCAATCTCTTATTTTCTTTCCCGATCTCTCTCCTTATCGTTCTCTTGTTCTCCCTCTCTCTTTATCTTCCGCTATCTCTTTCTTGTTCTCTCTCTTTAACATTTTAACATATTAAATTAGCACTTTAACATCTCAAGGTAACACTTTAACATCGATGAAATACAACTCCTATATATGGGAGGAGGGCGTAGCACAGCGTTTTGTTTCCAATTGATCTTTCTTTTTTTCTGTTTTTTACCCTTGGACCATTTCTTTTAAACTTTAAAAGATTTAAGTAAGATTTTTTCAATTTTTTCTTACATTTCAATTAATATATTAGTACAAATTATTTAGAAATGTATATACAAACGAAATATTTATTACCAAAAATTATATTATATGTTTATATATAGTGTACTTGAGAGCCCGATACTTGGGACTGTGTATTATAAGTTATATTATACCCACTATTTGTTTATTTTTAGTTTATTAAATAATTATTTAATTTTTGAATAAATAAACATTAATAAAAAAAAAAAAAAAAAAATAAACGAAATTTTAGAAAAATTGATGCAAGGACATGCCTACCTCTTATATAACCTAAAGTTTAATTAATTTAATTTAATTAATTAATAATTGTTATTAAAACAAAGTTATTAACGTGCCTGCCAATTTTGTTTTCAATCGAAGCAAGGACTCGGTTACCTGCCATATATCCTTTTCAAAAAAGTTGACCGATTGCAGTCAAACTTATCAAATTAATTTAAATAAATATTACATATATAAAACTAAAATTCGTTGAATTCAGTTTTGTAACTCCATAAGAGTTCTACGTTTTTAAGACAAATATTTTGTTGTAGAAGTTACAAATTAAATAAATAAATAAATTATTAAAAATTCGTTGCTGAAATACCGAACCAGGCATTATTTCCATTACCGCGCGTGTTAGAAATCAGAGATTAAATTTCATGAAACTTTGTATTAAAAAAAACTATGTCGTTCGCATACCTAACGTAATAATCTATAATTCTTATAATCTTTGAGATAATAGTATTAACTTTGAAAATGTAAAAAATACCCTTTTTTATTTTGTTTACTCCCTCAAAATTATGTAAATTTGGATTTTTTTTTACAAAAAGAATTTAATTATTTTGTTTTTGGTGAAACAACTAAAAGCCAAACTTTTGTTATAACATTATTGCTTATAATTTCCAAGTGTAGCACCCTTCAAAAATATATTATTTATCAATATTCATGACAAACATTTTATTTCTGATTTTTGTCTATGGAACAAAGCACTGTGCGTCGGCACTCATTAATGACAATTGGTATCCATGATCCATTGGAGCATCGTCGGAATGAGTGTTGTCTGTCATTGTTATATCGATATTACCATGGAAATTGTTCTGACGGGATAAGTGAACTGATCCCTAGAGTCTGTGTTTATATTCGAAATCTCACAACATATTACAAAAAAAATTCGTTTATTCACTCAAAAAAAAAAGACATGAACTAAAATGTAATCAAAAATTTCCTTCAAAATTGTTTATAAATTGTCCTCAATTTAAGTAAAATTTTCATTAAAACTTAGAAAAATTTTCTTAAAAAGAATAAAAATTCCTAAGTTTGAGGAAAAACGAAATAGTTTATATACTCAGAAATAGTTCATATTTTTCCTAAGAAATATTTATTGATTTTAGGAAAAAAAACAAGTCAATTAAATAAAAATTTATTAATTTTAAGAAAAAACATCTAAGTTTTAAGAAAATTGCATACTCAAATGTAATAAAATTAAGTTTAGTTCAAAAAAAAAAATTTAGGACATAATTTACTCCCATTTAGTTCAAAAAATTTGTCTAACTTAAATCGAGAAAGTAGTTGAACTTAACGTGTGCTCATTTTTTGTTCGGAGGTAGTAGTAAAATTAACTTAATTTTAGAAAGCCATTTGCAAATTCAGTTTTTAATTTCTAATTTTGTAGAATTGTTTTCTAAAAATTAGTTCAGACAATCAAAAACAAAAAATAATAAATTTTTTTCCTATGTAATAATACAAATTTACTTGATTTTATAAACTGATGAACTATTTCTAAGAAAAACACTACTTCCTGTTTCTCCTTCCCCTAACCCATTTTCCTACTTCCAACACAATGCACTGCATTAGTAGGGGCATACCCTGAGTGTTGGTGTATAGCAAAACAAAAAAACTTAAGATTTTAAACAAATACTAAAGTGTATCTTATGTTAACACTTTAACATCTGAAATTAAAAGTTTTGTTTTTTAATCGAACTGTGGCGACTACGACAATCATCTTTACTTTAAATTATGTACCGCTTGTCCTAATAAAAAGATTTGAAAATTAAAACAAAATTATACTTTCAATTGCGAATGAAAAAGTTAATTCAGTAGCTAAAATCAAATTTGTTTTTTTTTTGCTTAAATGGCTCAGTGGTCTAAGCGCTTTGTCATAAATAGTTTTTTTCTTTTAGTCGCGCAATCGATCCCCGTCTATTCAACATTTTGTGTACAATTTTTTTTTTACATTTTATTAAGACATTTGTTTTTTTTTTATTTTTTTTTTTTTTTTAACATAACAACTACGTACAGCACAGTTGACTTAACGATTTCCGTGAGTTTTTTTGTATATTTGGAGAACGGAAAAAAGAAAAAGTTCCAAAATAGGGTACGAGCATCTTGGTTATAAATAAATACACAACATCTGACCAAATGTGAGCGGGATCTGTGAATTGGGCGTGGCACAAAATAGATTACTTTATATCTTAAGAACGGTAAGACCGAAATTAAATAATACATAAATGGGCTAAAAATATCAAAATTTTTATAAAACTAAAATTTTAGAGCTGTAATATGACCTATGGATACGTCTTATATATCAAAAGATCAAAAATCTTTAGTATAACATATTTGCTTAAAAAAACTCGGAAACATCGATTCAGATACAAAAAAGTTATGCCCAAAACATTCATTTTTTTAAACACCTATTTTCTAGAACCATATATCTTCCCGAGTCCAAGTTTTATCACCAAACTGTACATTCCATATATGTCCATATATAAACTTCAGTTTTTTCCCAACCATGGTGAAGATTATATACAGGTTGGTAGAAAAGTTCCTGCGCTCGAAATGAAAGAATACTGTTTTTGTTACGAAATATATTTTTATCTTCAATATAATCTCCTAGAAGCTTAATACACTTGTTCCAATGATCTTTCAATAATTTTATCCCATCCTTATAATGGTTTTCCGGAAGCTCTGCAAAATAACCGTCCACGGCTGCTGTGGCTTCTTCATTCGACGAAAAATGCTTTCCACGAAGGAATTGTTTAAGATTTCTGAAGAGATAGTAGTCACCGGGAGCCAAATCTGGTGAATACGGTGGATGTTCAAGCAATTCGTACTTTAATTCTTTGAATTTAGCCATCGTCAAAACACTTTTGTGAGCAGGTGCATTGTCTTGATGAAAAATGATTTTTTTCTCACGAATTTTTGCATCCAGCTGATCCAAAAGGCTGCAATAATATTCAGAGCTGATTGTTTTACCTTTCTGAAGATAATCAATCAACAAAATTCCTTTTGCATCCCAAAAAACTGATGCCATAACCTTCTTTGCTGATCGTTGTGACTTCACTTGCTTTGGAGCTGAAGAACCAGCTTCAGTCCACTGTATACGTTCTTGTTTCAATTCAGGATCATGGTGGTAGATCCAAGTCTCATCCATAGTTATAAAACGATGCAAGAAGTCAGTTTTATTCGGCTTAAAACGCTCCAAATTACGCTGAGAAATTTGTTTTCGATCCAGTTTTTGTTGAATTGTTAATGTGTGCGGCACTAACTTTCCAAACAGTTTTTTCATACGTAATTCTTCATGTAAAATATGGAGTACTCGTTCGTCTGAGATGCCTATGGCATTAGCAATTTCACGCTTCGCCAAACTTAGATATTCACTAACCATATTATTTACCTGCTCAATGATTTCTGCTGTGGTTGCAGTTTTTGGTCGTCCTTCGCGTGGATTGTCTTTAAGGCTGGTACGACCACGTTTAAATTCACCAGCCCAAAATTCAACGGTACGTTTTGAAGGTGAGGACTCCTTATACACTTCTAACAATTGTTCATAAATTTCCTTTGCTTTAAACCTTTCAAAACAGAGAATCTAATGACTGCACGATATTCAATTCTTTCCATATTAAAAAAAATCAATAACACGTCAACTTCAAATGGCTTGTAAACAAAGAAAGAATTGACAGAATGACTTGCAACTTTGCATGCGTTCTCAAGACAGTCATACCAACTTGAGGAAAAAAAAGTTTGGAGCTTGCAGTGCCATCTCTTGGTGAGCGCAGGAACTTTTCAACCAACCTGTATAAGATTTGGCATGGCCGAATTTAGCCGCTCTTAATTGTTCCTATTTAAGTTGGTCGACTTTCAAATTAAAAAAAAATAAATAAAGTTGTTTTCTATTAATTTTTTATTTGTTTGTCGTTTAAATAGAAAAATAGGACATCAATTGCTACTACACTTTTTATAGTTTTATTTTTGATTTAGTGTTGGTTGATTCCACTGATTATATGGGAATTATAACATTTTTATTAAATTTACATGTTAAATTTTAAAACAGTCAAACTATTTCAATTAATAAAATTATATTATTTAAATAAACTATGTATTTTAACTACTAGGTTTTTAAAGCTACAACCGAATTAAACAACTAATTAATTTACAGTGTGTACAGTTATTTTCAAAGAAAACATTAAAATAAAAAAATAAAAATTTCAGCTTAAAATCCAAACTTAGTATAGTTTTAGTTGGTATGTTCTATGGATGGCACATTCCATGCGGCTTCAACTACCTCCGTTGTTAAATGCGCATGCGAATTGATCATATTTTGCCAGCCTTGAGTTTTTAAAATATACTTAAAGTGAGAACGTATAAACTTTATAGATTGTGCTCTTAAATAATCTGCACAAAAACGGTCAGCAAATATTAATAAATCAACTGCGGACGTAACTGAGAGTACACCGCACAATTCTATTTCACACAATTTCTTCAAGTCCTCCAAGGCATACTTGTCAGCAGCCATTAAAAGTTCCGTGGCGATATTATCAATATTTGAAATTTTTCCAGTATAAATAAAAAGTAACATTTCCAGGACAACTTCATAATTAATATCTGTTATAGTGACACAATTTGATCTGGACTCTTCCATGTCATGTGCAAACATGGCCTCGAAAACAATGCTGCGAGCAGCCAATATATTTTTATGGGCTTTAATTTCAGCACCAGCCACAATTAGGGTAACATCCTTAAATGTATCATTTTGAAATAGATGACAAAGATCATGATTTAATTTACTCTCACAATCAGGTTTATTTATTACACCTCCATTATTCTCATCGAATAGCAATGTAATATCACAAATTACTGTCAATGTGTTATCGGGTAATATACGATTATTTCTGTACATATATTTATCCCAAGTTTTTGGTGTTATGATACAATTGTCTCCCGGAGAAAGTCGGACTCCTGTTGTAAGTTTTCCCTCTGTTTTTATACCTCTAGAATCTAAAAAGGAAATTCTATGGTTAATTACGGCATCCAAACGCGATACTAGCTCCAAACAAAATGTTACATGTAAGAATCGGTGTACATCTTCTGGAAGAATATGTAAACACCAGATATATTGATCGTAATTGGGGGCTGAGAATGTTGAAGATTTAAGTATTTTTTGGGAACGCACATAAAAATTGTTTATGATCCACTTGTAACTAAAAGTAACTTCGGACACATAAGTTTCAGCCGTTGAGGAATTTTCCGGTAAAGCCGCCATTTTTGTATTGTATTTAATAATGTTGAGGAGGGTGAAAGAAAAAATTTGATGATGTTTATACGCCTTCGGTTTGTAGCAGACTAATTATTAGTTACAAAATATATCCTTAAGTAATAACAATGAAATGAAATTCTTAAAACTTACATATTTTACCTGCATTTGCAGGGGATTATTTTATCAGTATTTGCCAGATGTGTCGATTTCAAATTAAGGAAAAATATTTTTTGTAACTTGGTGCCTGAAATAAAATTTGTGCAGAAAATCATATTGACATTGACAATAAAAAAGTCCGTTTTGTCAACTTGGCTGCATTAATAATTTATCGGCCACACGAATTTTTTTGCTCAAGGTGGTGGATTTTTATCACTTTTTCTATATCTCGGTATACCGTACGAAATATCTCTTTTGTGTCTGAAGCAAAGTTGTAGATAATGAATAGGAGAAAAAAAAACCTTACAAATCGCAAAAATGCCCCCATTTTTCACATTTTTTGATAATAATTGAAACTGTTCTAAATTTTGTTTTTCATGCAAAACTAAGTTTATAATAAAAAAAACAGAATATTTGTGGATTTGTAATCCAGATATTGAGCAAAAAGGTAAAAAATGGGGGAAATGGGCATTTTTGCGATTTTTAAGGCATTGGATGCACTTTTTTCGGGTAGGTTTGTTTCAATATCTACTTCAGACGCAATAGAGATATTCCGTTAGAAATATCAAGATATAACTGTATTAAAACATACAAAAAGTGATAAAAAAAATTCATATGGCTATTATTAATGCAGCCAAGTTGACAAAACGAATGATGCAGAAGTTCTTATTTTTGGGGCTACTTTCACGTGCAATTCTCAGAATTGAGTCCCCAAAATCAATCAGCTGAAAAATGTTGTACTGTGCCATTCAATAATTTTTTTTACTTTCAAGAAAACTCTACAAGGCATGATTAGAAAAAAAGTGCTGCCACATTAAATGATTATACAGTGTTGATACTTTCGAGTACTTTTTGCATATTTTTCAATACAATATGACATTTACACCTTTTAAAGACCAATTTTTCCACTCAATTGTGGTTAGTTGGGAATGGTTAGTTTAGAGGATAATTATTCCCATGTTTGAGGAAATTTTTACAATTTCGCAAAAATACAAGACCTTAATATCTGACATGATTTCGCTCATTATATTTAGATTTTACATCTGGCAAGCACATGTATAGAAAGCAAAAAAAGATATAACCGAAAATCTTTTAAGACTTTACGCAGGTAACATAATTTAGTTTTAAAAATTTCATTGTAAGTACTTAAGGATATATCTTGTAACCAATAATTAGTCTTCAACAAATCCAAAGTGAACAAACATTCTCAAATTTTAGTTTTCCCCGCAACATTATTAAAGACAATTATAAAATGGCGGCTTTACTGGAGAATTCGTCAACTACTGAAAACTGTTGTATCGTTGATATGTATGACGTTAGTTTTAGTTACAAGTGGGTCATAACAAATTATTCTCAGCGTGCCTTAACACCGGACGATGATTTTAAATCTCCAACATTCTCAGCCAGCCAGAATGGACAATATAAATGGTGTTTACATCATTATCGAGTTATTTCAGGCATAACCGTATATGCATATTTTAATTTGGAGCTAGTATCACATTTGGAGGTTGTAACTAACTATAGAATTTCCATTTTAAATGATAAAAGTGAAAAAATTGAAGGGAAACTTATAAAAGGAACCCACTTCTCACCAGGACTCATATGTGGCGCACCAGCATTATCTTGGTGTAGAGCTATGTACAAAGCCATTCGTGTATTGCCAAATGACACATTGACAATAGTTTGCGATATTACAATGCTATTTAATGGAGAAAATGTGTTAAAGAAACCTGATTGTAAGCGTAAATTAAGTCAAGATATTGGTCATTTATTTGAAAATGATGCATTCAAGGATGTTACCTTAATTGTGGCTGATGCAGAAATTAAAGCCCATAAAAATATATTATCTGCTCGCAGCGTTGTTTTTGAGGCCATGTTTGCACATGATATGGAAGAATCCAAATCAAATTGTGTCACTATAACAGATTTTAGTTATGAAGTTGTCCTGGAAATGTTACGATTTATTTATGCGGGAAAAGTTTCAAGTTTTGATAATATCGCCGCTGAACTTTTAATGGCTGCTGACAAGTATGATTTAATGGACTTGAAGAAATTGTGTGAGATAGAATTGTGCAGTAAGTTGTCAGATGAGACAGCAGGTGATATGCTAATATTAGCTGACATGTATAGTGCGGATTGTTTAAAAGCACGAACTATAGAGTTTATAGTTGCTAACTTCAAAGATGTTTCAAAAACTGAAGGCTGGCAAAATGTAACCACTTCGCATGTACATTTAATAATGGAGAGACTTGAAGCCGCATGCAATAAGTCATCCAAAAATTTAATTTAGAAAATATTAATTGTTTTTTTTTTAATATATCTGTACACACGGAAAATAAATTAGTTAGAAATCGTTTGAAGCTTTTAAACTATCACGGCGGATCAATAAGTCTCTGACTTTTCGAACTTCCCTCGTAGTTATATGAAATGCAACACTGCTCCCATCAAGTTCCACTGTCAAATTTTGAGCAAGTTCCGTCATTTACTTTGCGTTTAACAGCAGGATTTTTCGACATCCATAAAATAGGCATTTGATTGATCAATAATTTCGTCGTTGGAGCTAAATCTCTTTCCACTGAGCCATTTCTTTAGGTTTGAAAATAGGAAATAGTCACTGGCGCCTAAATGCGTAAAATAAGGCGAATGAGGGGGCAATTCGTAGTCTACTTCATGGATTTTTGCCATCGAAACTAAGCTGTCACACGATACCGTTGGTAGTCAATTGTGAACAAACGCGGCAGCCATCTTGCGAAAAGCTTTCTTATATTCCAGTGATTGTTCAAAATTAAAACCACTGAGATGCCTATGTCTTCCACAATCTATCGCACATTCAATCTCCGATCGGCCAACATCATATCGTGAATATGTTCAATTGTTTTGGGTGTAGAGACCTCAACTGGGTGTCCAGAACGTTTGGCATCTTCCGTGCTTGTAAGGCCACAATGAAAGTCAGTAAACCACGTTTTTACAATTTAAATCGATGGTGCAGTGTCCCCATAGTATTTATCAAGCTATTCCTTGGTTTGATTGATGGTTTTTTTTCGCAAAAAATAATGTTTAATGAGCACTCGAAATTCACTTTTTTCCATTTTTTAAAATATCCACGAGGCTGTATGTTTTGAACAGCTGTTAAACGCAAAGTTAAAAACGGAACTTGTTCAAAATTTGACAGTAGTATATTAACAGGTGGTACTCGATATGAACAGTGTTGCATTTTATATAACTACGAAGGAAGTTCGAAAAGTCACGGACTTATTGATCTGCCCCCTGTATAGTTATTAAACTATATAATTTAATTCCAATTACTTAATTTTGTTTATTAAAACAGTTTAAATGGCTTTAAATGTGATTATTTTCTAATACTACAATAGGTCTGTAATAATTCACAAAAATCGGTGAAATCAACCAAAACTAAATCAAAATTTAGTTAGTGTAACAACTAATTTGCTTTCTTTATATTTTATTGTCGTATAAAAAAAATAAATATTAAAATTATTTTTCTTTTTTCAAATTTAAAAAAAAATGTAAGAAATATTAAAACCAACAATAATTTTATGTAGGATTCTGATGACTATTTTTTACCAAAAAAAAAATAACCTCTTAAGATATTTAAGTATTATTATTATTGTATTTTATATTTAATCTAAATTTTATAATAAAGAAAAAAAGATTGAAAATTTTGATTATATCGTATTTACTGAAGTGATTTTGATTTTTAGAAGATCCAAAAATCACGTTTCTTAGAAAAGTCAATAAAATTTTAGCATATTTAAAAAAAAAATATTTAACAAGAAAAGAAAATTTTATCGTTAAAACGGAAATCTCGTTTTTGATTTTAGACCCATGGTTTCTTGGGCGCAAACCTTCTTGGAATTCGTCGTAGGTAATGATTTTGACAACCGCTTGTTACGTATACACACACATGTACACCACGCTACCTTGAACATGTTAAATTAGGTTTTAGTGAGCTCTAGCTACAAGTTATATTTAAGCATACAAGGGATTAATTAAGTATATAGACTAATTAATTGATGATTTCATTAGCATTGCAGTGATATCAATTGTAATGAAATTATTTTCATTAGCATTTTTTTTTAAATAATGATAATAATTTCATTAATTAATGGTAATTTTTTTTCTCAAATTCCGATACAATTAATAATTAATTAAATAATTAACAATTAAAAACAAATAATTAAAAAAATACAATTTTATATTGATACTATACTAAAACAAATTTTTTTAACGTTTTGCGTTTTGCTTAGTTTTCGAGATACCTGCCACTTTAAAAATGGCGAATACCTCGAAAAGTAATCGAGAAAGCTCAAAACGGGCGAAATTTTTTCTCTCATTGAATGTTAATAAACTAAAAAGATCCCGAGGGATTGACTATTTTTGATTTACAATTTACTATTTCTGAAATACAATTGACTATTCTGAAATACAATTGACAATTTCTGAAATACAATTGGCTATTCTGAAATACAATTGACTATTTCTAAAATACAATTGACTATTCTGAAGTACAATTGACTATTTCTGAAGTACAATTGACTATTCTGAAACACAATTGACAATTTCTGAAATACAATTGACTATTCTGAAATACAATTGACTATTCTGAAATACAATTGACTATTCTGAAATAAATTTACTATTTCTGATATACAATTGACTATTCTGAAATACAACTGACTATTCTGAAATACAATTGACTATTTCTGAAATACAATTGACTATTCTGAAGTACAATTGACTATTTCTAAAATACAATTGACAATTTCTGAAATACAATTGACTATTTCTGAAATACAATTGACTATTTCTGAAATACAATTGACTATTTCTGAAATACAATTGACTATTTCTGAAATACAATTGACTATTCTGAAATACAATTGACTATTCTGAAATACAATTGACTATTTCTGAAATACAATTGACTATTCTGAAACACAATTGACAATTTCTGAAATACAATTGACTATTCTGAAATACAATTGACTATTCTGAAATACAATTGACTATTCTGAAATACAATTGACTATTCTGAAATAAATTTACTATTTTTAAAATACAATTGACTATTTCTGAAATACAATTGACTATTCTGAAACACAATTGACAATTTCTGATATACAATTGACTATTCTGAAATACAATTGACTATTCTGAAATACAATTGACTATTCTGAAATAAATTTACTATTTCTGAAATACAATTGACTATTTCTGAAATACAATTGACTATTTCTGAAATACAATTGACTTTTCTGAAATACAATTGACTATTCTGAAATACAATTGACTATTTCTGAAATACAATTGACTATTCTGAAACACAATTGACTATTCTGAAATACAATTGACTGTTTCTAAAATACAATTGACTATTCTGAAATACAATTGACTATTTCTAACATACAATTGACTATTTCTGAAATACAATTGGAAAAGGTGTAGTTAAATAGTAATGAAATTTTTTGGCATTAGGATTACTCTATTAATGCTCATGAAATTTCAATGCCAATGAGAAAATCCCAAGTATGTATTTAAGGTTGAGCAGCTTGTTATGTCTGCAGCTGGGTAGCTCTGACAAACATCGGATTCAGGTTTTTTTCCTGCATCAGGTAGCAGCTAAGTTTTTTTTGGGAAATAGATGTTGCCAGCACAATTTAGATTTAAGAATTTTCATCTTTAGTATACATATATAGGGTGTCCCAAGAAGAACGCAATTTTTAAATTTTAAATAAAACACAGATATTTAAAAAAAAATCGTGAAACTTTATTATATCGTAAAGTAGACAGAATGAGGTTATGTATGGAACAATATATCGTGCAGATGGCCGCCGCATCTTTGCTGGCATGCACGCGTACTTTTAATGAAATTTTCAATGACCGTTTTGCATGAATGCTGCGGTATTTCATTAATGCAGCGTCCAATTTCCTCTTTTAAGGCTTGAGTCGTCGTTGGCTTATTCGTGTAAACCATCAACTTCAAAAAACCCCAAAGAAAAAAATGTAATGGTGTTAAATCGCACGATCTAGGCGGCCAATTCTGATCTCCAAAACGCGAAATAACACGACCGGGAAATAACTGATGCAGCAATTGAATTGTTTCTCTGGCTGTATGACATGTGGCGCCGTCTTGTTGGCACCACATGCCCTCCACATTCATTTCTTTAATTCTAGGCAAGAAAAAACTGGTTATCATTTCACGATACCGAACACCATTGACTGTTTGCGCTTGACATGCCTCATTTTCATAAAAAAGGTCCAATGATTCCTCCAGCCCAAAGACCACACCACACAGTGACACGTTGAGGATGCATTTGCTTCTCGTGAATCACTCGAGGATTTTCCTCACCCCAAATGCGACAATTCTGCCTATTGACGAAGCCATCAAGATGAAAATTGGCCTCGTCACTGAAGATGATTTTATCGGTAAAATCAGCATTTTCATGTTGTCTCTCCAATACCCAATTAACGAACTCTCTTCGCTGTCCATGGTCAGCTGGCTTCAGTTCCTGAGTCAATTTAACTTTGTATGCATAAAGATGCAAATCTTTCGTCAACATTCGCTGCAAAGTGGATTTGGAGACACCAATTTGCTGAGCTCGGTGTCGAATTGAGGTGGATGGAGTTTGAGCTACATCATCACGTACAGCTGCGACATTTTCGGTCGATCGACCTGGTCGATGGCGCGTTGTTGTCTTTACATCACTAACAGACCCATTTTCGGCAAATTTATCCATTAATCTCTTTACAGTTGACTCTCTTGGAGCATTATTGTGACCCCAAATTGATCGCAATTTGCGAACTGTAGCCGCAAAACTTTCACCATTTTGGTAAAACAATTTCACAATGAGAATGCGTTGTTCATTCGTGTAGCGCTCCATTTTTACTAACCTCGTACCTTCTACTAGCAAACAATAACAATTGTTCAAATGTCAAATAATGACACTTCGAATGTTGCCAGATTTAAAAATTGCGTTCTTCTTGGGACACCCTTTACTAAGGTTTCTGTGGAGCGTTCATTTAGTGCTTAGTCTAAACTATTAACAAAACTAAGATCAAAACTTTCCAAAAAGTCTCTTTCATGATAATTTATCATGAATTTTCAATTTTAGCTTTACTTTAAACACAAAAAAAATCAATAAAATTAATTTTTGTCTTTCTATTTTTAAAATAAATCTTTTCTGTTCTGTCAAAAAACTGACAAAGTAATTAGTTTATATCTGCATTACCAACTTTTTGCAAAAAAAAAAATTTACTTTATTTTCAATTTAGCCAGTTCACACACACACCCTTAGAGAATTAAATATTTATCCAAAACAATAAATTACCAAGCATTCTAACAAGTAAACGTAAATGTAGGTGTACTTTGGGAATTAGTGGACCCTATAGAAGTCGATTAACATCTCACAACCAAAACTAGATAAAAAAAAATATACTTTGAGCAGCTAAATAAATGCAAACTTTTGAGCAATACATTTTCTGGTCCGCTACGACCTTCATCAACATTCTTCGTGCCCTAGAAAGTGCTAATTGTAAATATCTCTATTAAACTCACAAATCAAAGGAAAAAGTCCTCCAAGGAGGCCGTCGGCACTTTATTAATGACAGTTGGTATCCAGCTATTGAATCATTGAAGCATCGTCGGAATGTGTGTTGAAACTCTCATTGTTCTATCGATATTAACATGGGAATTGTTCTGCCAAGATAAGTGAACTGAGTACTTCCTTATCTTATACAGCACATCCGTTTGTGGTCGATTGTTGAATGAATGTTGGTTGGTTTCACCGATTATTGTAAATTATAACATACATTTTGTACTATTACAAAGTTATTCAATTTAAGAACATTTAAATTATTTTAATTAATAAAATTATGTCATTTGAATTAACTACACTGTCCAACAGCATTTTTGGAACAGAATAGCGACCCCATAATTCTGAAAGGGTATGTTGAGTAGATCATTTTTGTAGAACAAACTTATGGTCCAGCACGTCTGAGATTTTTTTTACAGTGGGTCAAAGTTTTCATTTTTTGGTCGAAGGGAGCATTATACTATATGAAAAAAATGCTGTAAGTTAATGTCTGAGAGAATTCTTATGGTCAGAGTTGTATTGTGGAATTGTATGAGGATTATTTTTGTGGAAGATCTTAACCCTCTAACTGGTCTCTGTATGGGTCAATTTGACCCTTTTTTCGAGAAAATCAAAAAATATCCTTTAAAAAAGGACATTTAAAAATTAAAATATTCTACGAAAAGTTTGCCGGAAAATTTCAGTGGGGGTCACCAAAGACACCAATGTTGTAAATAGAGCTCTTTACGCTTAATTAGTGAAAAATTTCTTAATTTGTTGGACAGTGCTACACTCAGAATATTATGTAGTTAACTGTTTGTAGTTTAATAAAAAAGTTTTCCGTTCCATTTAAAAATAAAGGAACATACATTTATTTTTCAAAGAAATATCTATATTAACATTTTTATACATTTATTCGAAATAATTTACTATCATTTACCATTTTTTTCAGTTTCATTTATTTTTTTCATTTGTTTAAAATTTAATAAAAATTTACCCACGAAACGGAAACTTGTGGTTTATTTGTGTCCGTAACAGTTAATACAAATTTAAATTTTGTTTGCTGTCTGTTTCAAAAAAAATATTCAAAAAATTTCAATTTGTTTTTTTTATTTAAATTGGTTGTATATATACAAAATTTTTCAATACAAATTACAAGAACTTCATAAACACACATACATACACAAAAACATTCACACAAAAAGTCTCTATAGCTTCATATGCATACATACATTTCGTATTGTACAAGTACATTAAAAAAATTCAAAAACGGAAATAATTTAAAATAAATGAAAAAAACATTTATTTTTTAAGGTAGGTAAAATTTTGACATTTATTTGAACTGATTATATCATTTGTTTCTTACGGATGTGTCAGTTGTTTAATCAACATTTAAAAATAAATAACAAATGGCATTTAATTTAAATGAAAATTAAGTAGACCGGTTTTTAAATGAAATATCATTTCTTTTAAATGATATTTTCAGTTATTTTAACTTACAAACTTTTTTGAGTGTATTTAAACATTGGCCCGGATTGGAAGCAGGGGCAGGGCAGGGTTCTATTAGGATTGGATAGGAGTGGTCTGAGGACTCTTATAGGGTTCTTTGTTCTGTTAGGGCTTTTACGAGTAAATGAGACAATGCCATATCGGAATTCTGCAGACTGTACCGAGGAGCTAGAGATGATTGAGCATGTACTATGCCACTGTCCTAGGATGCAGAGTCTCAGACGGAAATAGCTAGGGGATAGAATTTATGACGAACTGGGGTGTATCGCTGGATGTAATCCAGCCGATCTACTAGGGTTTGTCAGGGAAATAGGACGGTTGTTTCTGATATTTACTAACTGTCTTGAACCAGTCAACTATTTTCTTTTTTTCTTCTCTCTTTCTTCTTCCTATATACTGAAGGGATTCACAATGGACCGCATTGGTCTCCGGGTGGAGATGCGCTCTGGGGCCCATAACCCTTCTTAACCTTACCTAAACAACTGGGTTTTTAAAGCTCCCACCGAATTCCAACTAATTAAATTTCGGTGTGTACAGATATTTTCAAAGAAAACTTTACAATAAAAAATAAAATTTTCAGCCAAAAATCTAAACATAATATTATTTCAGATACGTTTTCTGGATGGTCCATTCCATGAAGCTTCAACTGTCTCTGTTAGCCTTGAGTTTTTAAAACATCCTTGAAACTGTATAATTTGTGCTCTTAAATAATCCGCACAAAAGCGGTCAGCAAATATTAAATCAAATGCGGCTTAACTGAGAGTACACCGCATAATTCTATTTTAAACAATTTCTTCAAGTCCTCCAAGGCATACTTGTCAGCAGCCATTAAAAGTTCCGTGGCGATATTATCAATATTTGAAATTTTTCCAGTATAAATAAAAAGTAACATTTCCAGGACAACTTCATAATTAATATCTGTTATAGTGACACAATTTGATCTGGACTCTTCCATGTCATGTGCAAACATGGCCTCGAAAACAATGCTGCGAGCAGCCAATATATTTTTATGAGCTTTAATTTCAGCACCAGCCACAATTAGGGTTACATCCTTAAATGTATCATTTTGAAATAGATGACAAAGATCATGATTTAATTTACTCTCACAATCAGGTTTATTTATTACACCTCCATTATTCTCATCAAATAGCAATGTAATATCACAAATTACAGTCAATGTGTTATCGGGCTTGATTGCTGTTTGCCAAGTTTGCGGAAAAAAACTAAAAGGATCTTTGCGTGTGAGCTCCAATTTCATCAAGCATTTGAAAAAGGAACATCCACAAAAATTTACCGCCTTGAGGTCAAAAAAGGAAGAAAGCAGGCAGAACGTAGGCCGCAAATGCACTTTTAACCGTGATATTCTGAATTTTATTTGCGAAACTGCATCTCCCTTGTCCATAGTCGAGGAGAAAAGCTTTAAAAAATTATTTCCTGGCATAAGTATTCCGAGCCGGCGTTCAATTACAAGGTTGCTTTTAGAGAGCCAAAATAAATATATCGAAAAACTTACTATTGAGCTGGATAAAATTGAATACGTGTGCGTGACTGCTGATGTGTGGTCAGGTGGAAAAAAATCCTTTTTTGGCTACACTTGCCATTGGTTAGATGCTACCAATTTCGAAAGGAAGTCTGTAGCACTGGCTTGTCGAAGGTTTAAGGGAACCCATTCTTTTGATCGTGTAACGAAGATGATATGCGATATAAACAAGCAATATAAACTGCCAGTTGGAAAAACGTAAATCACATAACGACTAGCTTAACAGCAAATAAAGTTTAGATTTCTTTATTAATATGAGGCAGAATGCACGTATAATTACTATAATAGAATTTTACAATTGTCTCGCAAAATATCAATACAACAATGGTAAATTTATTTTATTAAAAAATATGTATTGAAATTAAGGGCCCTATTCATTGAAATCGTCTTTAAAAAGTCTTCTTTCTAAAATAAGACTCATTCTCCTTAATTGTTTGATGGAAATAAAAATATTATAAATTCAAATTTGTCAATATTGAAGGGGCTGGAAAAATAGTAAGAGTGAATGAAATGATTTCATTTTTGAATGAAAATTTTAATGAAATACAATAAATTTTTATTGATAATGAAATTAAGTTTGCATTACCAGTAAATTTTTACTGATTACTGAAAAAATTGCAGTAATCAGTAAGATTTTACTGGTAATGCAAATTAAATTTCATTATCAGTAAAAATTTACTAATTACTGCATTTTTTTCAGTAATCAGTAAACATTTACTGGTAATGCAAACTAAAAATCATTATCAGTAAAAATTTACTGATTACTGCATTTTTTTTCAGTAATCAGTAAAAATTTACTGGTAATGCAAACTAAATTTCATTATCAGTAAAAATTTACTGATTACTGCAACTTGTAATGCACTTGATATGTAATGCAGTGTGCCCATGTATGCTCTAAGGCAACAGCCATTAAAAGTTCAAAATTTTTTTTTGTATAATGGAAACGTAATATTTCCTCGATAACTCTATAACAAATATGTGGTATATGGACACGATTTTATTTGGCTTCCTAAAAAACTATTTTGAAGATCTTCCAAAATCATACTTTTTGTGGAAGGCTTAACAAGCTTGGAGAATCGAAAGATGAAGTGTATCGAGCTATATTAAAAACTGAAAAAGAATCAAACCAAAAAATATGATTTTCTATGGTTTTGTAAAGACTTTAGGTTTTACATCTGGCGACACACATGGGCCGGATGTACTAGTGCAGATTATGTTAGGTAGCAAACAAGAGGATAATAGAAAATCCTTTAAAATACAGATACAACACCTTAGATCCCTTTCAAATGCAGGTAACACAGTTAAGTTTAAGGAATTTAAATGTTAGTACTTCAGAATATATTTTTTTAAATAAAAATGAGTTTCTTTCAAACCGTCAGCGAATAAATATCGTCAAATTTTATTTACATCCATAACATTATTAAAAACAATAATTAAATGGCGGCTTTACCGGAAAATTCCTCAACTGCTGAATCATCACATGTGTACAAAGTTAGTTTTAGTTATAAATGGATCATAGAAAATGTTTCTAAGCGTTCTAAAAAAATACTTAAATCTTCAACATTCTCAGCCAGCCATTACGATCAATATAAATGGTGTTTACATCTTTATTCAGCAGATAAACAACGACTTTCAGATGTAGCCTTACTCCTGGAGCTAGTAACGCGTTCGGATGTTGTAATTAACTATAGATTTTCCATTTTAAATGACAAAGGTGAAATAATAAAAGGGAAACTTTTTACAGGAATCCGCTTCTCACCAGTATTCATATATCGCACACCGGCTATATCTCGATGTAGAGATATGTACAAAGCCATGTGTCTATTGCCCAATGACACATTGACAATAATTTGTGATATTACAATGCTATTGGATACGAATAAAGGAGGTGTATTAAATAAACCTGATTGTGAGCTCAAATTAAATCAAGATCTTTGTCAACTATTTCATAATGAGACATATAAGGATGTTACCATATTTGTGGCTGATGTTAAAATAAAGGCCCATAAAAATATATTAGCTGCTCGCAGCGTTGTTTTCGAAGCCATGTTTGCACATGATATGGAAGAATCCAGATTAAATCGTGTCACTATAACAGATTTTAGTTATGAAGTTATTATGGAAATGTTACTTTTTATTTATACCGGTAAAGTTTCAAATATTGCTAATATTGCCGCTGAACTTTTAACGGCTGCTGAGAAGTATGCTTTAGAAGACTTGAAGAAATTGTGTGAAATAGAATTGTGCGATAAACTCTCAGTTGAGACAGTAGTTGATATGCTAATATTAGCCGACATGCATAATGCGAATTATTTAAAAGAACACGCGGTAGAGTTTATAAGTGCTAATGGCGACCAAGTTATAAAAACTCAAAGCTGGCAAGATATGATCATTTTGCATACAAATTTAATGAGGGAGACAGTTGAAGCAGCATGGTATGAGCCATCCAGAAAACGTACCAAAAATTAAATTAGGTTTGAATTTTTATTTTATTTTATACAAAATGAAATGTTTTTTTTTGTTTTTCGTTTTTTTTTTTCATTATCAAGTTTTTTTTAAAATATCTGTAAACACATAATTTTAATAATTAAAAGAATTTAATTGAATAATATTGTCTTACTACAAAATATATTTTGTAATTCACATATAATCGATGAACCGAAGCTAAATCAAAAAATTAGTTATTATAAAAACCGTAACAAAAAATAAAAATTTCTCATAAAAACTATGAAAAGGGTAGTAACAATTGATTTTCTATATTTCTATTTAAACGACAAATAAAAAAAATTATTTTAAAACATTAAATATTATTTTTTTTTTATTTCAAAAATCAACCAACTTAAATAGGAAAAATGTAAGAAATATTAAAACCAATACATATTTTATGTAAGATTCTGATAAATGTTTTTTACCAAAAAAAAACTACTTAATTTGTTAAAATATTATTATTGTATTCTCTATTAATTAATAAAGAAACAAAATTATTCATTTTAATTGAATTTTGTTTTTTGCAACTGAAATTACACAGTTCACCACAAAATGAAATTACGTGGTTCGACGATTTATTCTTGTAAAGGCGAACAAAAAAAAAAAAAAATAAAATAAATGTGTGTCGGCGTTTTGATAGTTTACATCGTAATTTCATTTAAGAGGCGGTTAAAGTTTCCCAGCTCTGGCCTGTTCTTGCGGCGTATCAGTATACAGGTTGGTTGAAAAGTTCCTGCGCTCGAAGTGAAAGAATACTGTTTTTGCTACGATATATATTTTTGTATTCAATATAATCTCCTAGAAGCTCAATACACTTGTTCCAATGATCTTCCAATAATTTTATTCCATCCTTATAATGGTTTTCCGGAAGCTCTGCAAAATAACCGTCTACGGCTGCTATGGCATCTTCAATCGACGAAAAATGCTTTCCACGATGGAATTGTTTGAGATTTCTGAAGAGATAGTATTCACAGGGAGCCAAATCTGGGGAATACGGTGGATGTTCAAGCAATTCGTACTTTAATTCTTTGAATTTACACTCACCAAAAAAAGTCTGTAAAAGTTCTGCTAATTTGAGCCCAGCGGTATTTTTTGCTAATCTTAGCAACACATGTCTGCTGACGTGTAGTACAATGAAATTAGTAGAAAAATTAGTAGCCGCTACTAAATTTTAGTGGACTTTTTGTAAAGCAGAATTTAAAATCTGTTTGCTAAAATCAGCAAAAAAAATTACTAAATATTATTAATATTAGTAAAAAGCTTTGAATTTATTTTTCTTATCGAGCATCAAAAATTTTGATTATATTTTTCAAAAAACGAATTAATCACTTTGTTTAAATTTGGTAATTTCTGTTTTGAAAAATATTTTAGACAATATTTTTTTTTACTTTTAAGGTCAAATTTTAATTGTTTTTAGGGCTGATTTTTAGAACTAAAAAACCTTTTTAGTGCTATTTTAAGTGGATGTCCTCTTTTTAGACATGAGTCCGTATCTTCACTTCCGATCCCTTTTTAAATATATGCAACATTTTAAGGAAATTTAAGTTTGTAGGTGTAAGTTTTAATTAGAAATAACATTTCCTTCAATATCCACTTTTTTAAAATTAGTAAAATTGTTTGCTAATTTTAGCAAATCGGTTTTCAAAAATTTGTAAAATGATTTCTGAAATTAGCAACAAAAATTTGTAAATATTCTGTAAAAATTCTGTAATTTGTAAAATGTAAATAGCAAAAAGATTTGCTAAATAATAATTTTTTACTAAAAATCAGTACAAAAATAGTAAAGTGGGATTGAAAACCGTTTACAAATTTTTCTACTAACTTTTTTTTCTGAGTGTAGCCATCGTCAAAACACTTTTGTGAGCAGGTGCATTGTCTTGATGAAAAATGATTTTTTCTTCTTTAAACCAGGTCTTTTCTCACGAATTTTTGCATCCAGCTGATCCAAAAGGCTGCAATAATATTCAGAGTTGATTGTTTTACTTTTCTGAAGATAATCAATCAACAAAATTCCTTTTGCATCCCAAAAAACTGATGCCATAACCTTCTTTGCTGATCGTTGTGACTTCACCTGCTTTGGAGCTGAACAACCAGCTTCAGTCCACTGTAAACGTTCTTGTTTTAATTTAGGATCATGGTGGTAGATCCAAGTCTCATCCATAGTTATAAAACGATGCAATAAGTCCGTTTTATTCGGCTTAAAACGCTCCAAATTACGCTGAGAAATTTGTTTTCGATCCAGTTTTTGTTGAATTGTTAATGTGTGCGGCACTAACTTTCCAAACAGTTTTTTCATACGTAATTCTTCATGTAAAATATGGAGTACTCGTTCGTCTGAGATGCCTATGGCATTAGCAATTTCACGCTTAGTCAAACTTGGATCTTCACTAACCATATTATGTACCTGCTCAATAATTTCTGCTGTGGTTGCAGTTTTTGGTCGTCCTTTGCGTGGATCGTCTTTAAGACTGGTACGACCACGTTTAAATTCACCAGCCCAAAATCCAATGGCGCGTTTTGAAGGTGAGGACTCCTTATACACTTCTAACAATTGTTCATAAATTTCCTTTGCTAGAATTTTATTACCAACATTTTTGTAGAACATTTCATACGCGCTTCCTGTTTTTCGGTGTGTTTTTTTACAATTTATTAAAATAAAGCCAAAAAAGCCGTTATGAGGGGGAGTAAGAGGGTTAATATGTTCTAGAAAAATATTTTCCATACCATTATCTACAAAGTTGCTCAACATACCCTACACCTCAGATGTAAAGAAAACATGGTTTTATATACCGATATGCTGCAAGAACAGGTCAGAGCTGAGAAACTTTAACCGCCTCTAAAATGAACCATAATGCACGATGTTAATTGTGTTACACCTTAACGTCAAGCTTTTTGCCCAACTTAATGTGAAATTTCTTTGTTTCAGTGTTTGACATATTCAACCATGGAGAACAGCCCGTTAAGATTGTTGAAGCCTTTTGCAAAAATGGACATTCAAATCAAAAATTTTTTTTTGTCAGCATAATCGACCAAATGTGTCCACAATCGGGAGAATTGTGAGCAAATTTCAGCAAACCGGGTATGTAGAAAATGTGAAACCACCTGTGTATGCTCACCCAGTTCGTTCTGCGGAAACATTACTCTTATTCGCGATAGTGTATCAGAAGAGCCGTCAACCTCGACTCGTCGTTGGTGTTCGCTATCACGAGATGATAACGGACTACTTGTGGCCAGAAATTTAGGATATAAACCTGGGCGGTGCCATATGCCACACAGCCAACGAAACAATAGCTCTTTTGCGCGAGAAATTCAATGGCCGTGTTATCTCACGTCGTGGCGATGTTAATTGATCGCCACGATCATGTGATTTGACACCGCTGGACTTCTTTCTTTGGGGATATTTAAGAGAAAAAGTGTACGTCAATAAGCCAGCAACAATTTAAGAGCTAAAGGATGAGATAATTCGGCACATTAACGACTTTAAAACTCAATTATGTCTCAGAGTGATTGAAAATATGGACCATCGGATAGAGGTATACCACCGAAGCCGTGGCGAGCATTTGGCCGATATTTTGTTTCACACATAATTTTCATATATTTTTTTATCATAATAAAAAAATATAAAGATAATTCTCCGAAAACTTTTCGTTTTATTTACAATTAACATCGTGCATATTCGTGGTCCTTATGCGATTTTAGGCCGATCTGTCCGTCTGTCTGTTGAAATGGCGTGTAAAATACGGAACAAGCTCGATTTTTTGAAAAATTACATATCTTTTGAAAGGATAATCAAAAAAAATCTCAAAACTTCCCAGCCCAGGTGAAAATGTTCATATATGTTCACATATCGTGATATATAGTGTCATGTATGAGCATATATGGATTCATATATGAACATATATGTCATGTATGTAACAGAGAACTGCAAAATCAACTTTTTTCTTTATTTAATCATACACAAAAATTCTTGTTCACTTTTAATAATTCAACAAAATTCACTGTAGAATAAAATCAGCATCATGTTACTGAACGCGTAATTGGAATCAGTGTGAATCATCTGTCGTTTATGTTTTATGCAAATGTAATCACTTAACAGTGTTCAGTAACATGATGCTGATTTTATTCTACAGTGAATTTTGTTGAATTATTAAAAGTGAACAAGAATTTTTGTGTATGATTAAATCAAGAAAAAAGTTGATTTTGCAGTTTTCTGGTATGTAAGCATATATCGGCAAATCTATATAAAGAAAAAGTTCATTGATGGCAATATATAATATATATGGCAATATATGATAGTATATTGCATATATTGGTCCATATATTGATTTGTATATGTTTTTTTTTTTTTGGTTAATTTTTTTCTTTTTTACCAGATATGGCCATATATAAAGGCAAAAGCTATTATTATTTTTTTCAATTTAAACCCTTGTTGTACCGAATTAAGATTATTTAAAGTTTTACACCAAATACAAACATACATTTAACCTGTAGGGACCCTGTAGGAAGCCTGGGGTAAAGTGTCTACAAGTCACCACTTTTGTCGACTATTTTGGGTGACTTTTTGGTGACATGTCCACAAAGCGTCTATACTTTTAACATTCCTTTTTTTCAGCTGCAATGCTGTGCTTGTTCTTGATTTTTTTATTGTTTTATTTTGTTGAAAATATAGCTGCTTGCAAAATTAAAGTTTTTAATAAAAATATAAAGAAAAATTAATTATAAAGTTAAATATACAAATTTGAACAAAATATATAATGAACAAAAGAAATTACAAAAAACTTGTGAAAAAAACAATCAATTTTGTATAAAAGTAAAAATAACAAGAGAGGCAACAATTTTTAGTAAAAGTTGCAATTCAAGAGATTTTGTGGAGCCTAATGAAGATTTTACGGAGCCTGTGAATGATTTGGGCAGTCTTTTGAAGATTTGTCTACTCCAAAATTAAATTTGCACGAATTTTTTTTTACTTTAATTTATAAAAAAAAAATGTATTAATAAAATATCTAATTTAACAAAATAAATGCACCTGTTTACTCTTATTTCCTTCCTAGTGTGGAAATCTAGTAAAAAGTTTCAAAAGTGCAGACTAGAATTACTAAAATGTACTAGTGAATCTCTGGTTCCAATGTCAACACCTAGTCAATAGTTGTGTAGATTCGCAATGACACGCACATGTTTAATGTCTACAGCAGAAAGCGTTGGCTGGGGCATAATTAGTCAGTAGTACTGGTGCCAAAGTCAATACTGAAATTCGTGAGTTTTCGGAATCCGGGAAAACAAACATAGAAATCTCGATTTGGCGAATTTAATTTAAAATTTAATTAAAAATTGAAAAACAGCCATATCTTGGGTAATTTATTGCAATAAAGGGTTAATAAAAAAAAGAAAAATTAAATTTCTCTCTTTTTTATCACAAAAACATGCATAAATTCTTCAATATGGCAAAAACAAAATCAAATAATCCCTTGCTGTGTTTTGTTTTTCAACAAATCGTTTTCTATAAATTCTCCACACAGTATGCACGGACGTATGAGCAGTAATTTTATATTCAAATAATGCCTGCCGGGATGGATCGTCATTAAAATTAGTTTTAAATAATTCTTCAAAAAAAAACTCTAGAAACTGTATATTAAATGAACATGGTACAGTGAATTTTTTACAATTTGTTTAAAAAAATATTATAAACATTAAAATCTTTTTTTTTATGTTTTCATTAACAGGAAGTCTTACATTTTACCAAAATGTCTTAATAATTATCTTTAGGGTTAGGAAGTTCATACTTTAACAGATGTCTTTAATAAATAATAAGATATATATCAAAAATAAAAAAAAATATGCAATAAAAGTAAAAAAAAAAAAAACAGAAATTAATCAATTATAAAATTCTGCATTTTCAATAATATCAATTAAATTTTACTACATATTTTGTTATTTTAAAAATTTGTATAAGACAAGGAAAAAGCAAAATTCAATTTATTAATAACAGAACAAAAAAATTGCAAAATTGCACAATAAATGCGGAAAATAAAAAAGTTGAAAAAATGTTTTTTAAACCAATGTTATGAAAACAACATAGTCTATGTAGTGTTTGTATGCATCAGAGTGTATACACATCAGTGTTGCCAGATAAGGGGATTTGGCTTCAGATTTGAAAATTCATTTCTGATAGATTTTTCAGATCGATAATCGAAACATATTTTTGCTAAATTATTGACGTATTGGTTTAAATTTTATGAATTAATTATAATCAGTGACTCGATTGAATAATTTGTTTTGTGATTCTGTTCGGAAACGATTTTTGGTTGATTTTTTTTTAAATTTAATCAAATTGATTAATTCTATAAAAAGAATAAATAAACATTAAATTGAATCAGAAAATTAAATTAAGGAATCATATTTTTAAAGGTCAATTTTAAAATATAAAAAAATTGTTAAAATTTGAATTTGTTAAAATTTGAATTTGTTAAAATGTGAATTCTTCTATGAGGCCAACCTTTTTTCTAGAATACTTTTTTTTTAATATTTAGCAAACAAAAGCTTCGGAAAATCATTTTAGAAAAAAGGAAAATTTGAGTATATAAACAATTTGTTAAGGTTTTTTGGGAATTCAAAATGGGACCACGGATACGCATGCACCCAGTGGCGTGCCCAGGGGGGGCTGGTATTAAATTTTAAAAATTGTTCAAATATTTTTTCAAAGGCATTTTAAAATCTTTTAACAATTTGTATTTAGTTTAGAATTTATTTAGCTATCTCGCACAGGTCCTAAGTGTATTTATTTTATTTTAAAACAAAAAAATTCGTGATTCCAATTGTATTACTTTTTTTTAATTAAAAATCTAAGATTCAAATACCACATTAACTCTTAACTGAAATCCCCACAATTTCAGATTTATAAGTTTATTTTTATGTCAAAACATATGTATTTAAAATTGAAAATATTTATTTAACAACCCTTATATAGACTTTTAAAGTAGTTATAGTAGTTAAAAAGTTCGATTTTATTAAAATGCTGCCAAGTCTTGGCAATTCTTGGCTTTTCTCTTTTAAATGTAAACAAAAATATTTGTCTCAAAAATATTTGAAATTTTTCTATTTGAAATTTGATAAAATATTAAAAACAACAAAAGCTAACAAATAAATTATGTGTTTGTTAGTAAATGTAGAGCAGGGCATAAAATAATAATTGCTGTATTTCGTGTTCCGTTGAAGTCCATATATGAAAGTAAGTAAATAGTTAAAGATATTGAGATATAAAAATAAAGCTTTTTTATAAAAAAAAAAATAGACAAAATTGCCCAAAAATTACAATTGGAATAAAAAAAAAATCCGAAATAAAAGAATACAATACAATCGATACTTAACAAGATCACTTGAAATTGAAAAATATCAAACGCAATTGAAAAAATTATTGACATTTGACAAATATTTGTTTAATTTAATTTGGTGTTTTTTTAATTTTAATTAATGCTTTATAAATTACATTTGGAATCATTCCGAGTATTTATCCTAATAGATTTGTATCAGGATTTACAACACAAAAACAATCAAAATGTACTTAATAATAAACGTATACATTAGATCTCAGTCAATGTAATAATAAATAAGTTTTAAATAAAAATTGTGTATGAATTTGAAAGCTGTAATTTTTTTTTAAAATGCTTCAAAAAGGTCAAAAAAATTAGGTTTAGAAATTGCCAGTTTTAAAAAAATCCACTGCATGCAGATTAAGTCTGTACCACAGAATTTTTTGTGGTGCTATTGGAACCTCAAAAGTACTAAAGTACTCCTTTACTTTGATGAATTACACAGAAAAAAAATACCCACAAAATTTTAAGTAATTAAAAATATTTTTTTAAAATTTGTATTCGATTTCTAACAAACTTTTGGTTTGAAATCTTTGTAAATTGTTACTTTTCATATAAAAATTCTTTGGAAATAAAAATTTAAGTAACAAAAATATAACAAAAAGTTTTTTATATTTCCAATTCCTTTATTGGTGCCCTTTTAAACAACTTTTTATTTTTTACACAGAATGAAATTACAAAATTATGTTTGTAATATTGAACATCTTTCATAAAATATTTTTGTAAACACAAAAAAAATATTTTTTAATAAGGCACCAACAATGGTATTTGTAACATAAAAAAATTTTTGTAACTTAAATTTTTATTTTCAAAGAATTTTTATATCAAAAATAACAATTTACAAAAATTTCAAACAAAAAGTCGTAAGAAATCGCATTTGAATTTTAAAAAATATTTTTAATTACTTAAGGTCTTGTGATACTTTTTTCTGTGTATTTACAAAAATATTTCATGAATGATGTTCGGTATTACGAACAGAATTTTGTAATTTTATTCTGTGTACACACAAATATATTTATATTTTTGATAAAAAAAAATAAAATATTAAAAATTTGATTCAAATTTTAATTAATTTTTGGTTAGAACTGTAATTGATATAATTAAAACTTTAATTAAAAATGTTGAAGTTTTTTGTTTAGAAATTTAATTGTTAAAATAAATTGAAAATTTCAAATAATTTTAACAAAAAAAATATTAAAAATTTGATTTAAATTTTAATTAATTTGATGCTGGAATTTCATTTAAAAATTTGATTAAAACTTTAATAAATTTTATGCTGGAATTTCATTTAAAAATTTGATTCAAATTATAATTGATTTTTGGTTAGAACTTGAATTAAAGTTATAATTGATATAATTAAAACTTTAATTGAAAATGTTAAAGATTTTTGTTTAAAAATTTAATTGATATGATTTGAAAAATAATTGAAAATTTAAAATAATTTTAACAAAAAAAAAATATTACAAATTTGATTAAAATTTTTAATTAATTTGATAATGGAATTTCAATTGAAAATTTGATTAAAATTTTAGTTAAATTGATGCCGGAATTTCAATTAAAAATTTGATTCAAATTTTAATTCATTTGTTGCTGGAATTTCAATTAAAAATTTGATTTAAAATTTTAATTGATTTTTGGTTAGAACTTAAATTAAAGTTATAATTGATATAATTAAAACTTGAATTGAAAATGTTGAAGATTTTTGTTTAAAAATTTAATTGATATAATTTGAAAAATAATTGAAAATTTAAAATAATTTTAACAAAAAAAAAAAATATTAAAAATTTGATTAAAGTTTTAATTAATTTGATGCTGGAACTTCATTTAAATATTTGATTAAAATTTTAATAAATTTGATTCTGAAATTTCAATTAAAAATTTAATTGATTTTTGATTAAAACTTTAATTAAAGTTATAATTGATATAATTAAAACTTGAATTGAAAATGTTGAAGATTTTTGTTTAAAAATTTAATTGATATGATTTGAAAAATAATTGAAAACTTAAAATAATTTTAACAAAAAAAAATATTAAAAATTTGATCAAAATTTTAATTAATTTGATGCTGGAATTTCATTTAAAAATTTGATTAAGATTTTAATAAGTTTGATGCTGGAATTTCATTTAAAAATTTTATATAAAAATTCTAATTGATTTTTGGTTAGAAATTGAATTAAAGTTATAATTGATATAATTAAAACTTTAATTGAAAATGTTGAAGTTGTTTGATTAAAAATTTTATTGTTATGATTAAAAATAATAATTGGAAATTTAAAATTTTTTTAACACAAAAGGAATTCATTGATATAACAAATTCTTTTGCTGGTCCAAATTCAATTAAATTTTTAATTGTATTTACATATATTTTAATTAAAACTCTACTTTAATTTCTTCTGTTTACATCTAGAAATATTTTTTTTTGTAAACCAAATTTGCATATTTGTGTTATGGGGATTTCATGATTTTACATTTAGATGAATTTAAATTCTGTTAATTTATTTAGCTAAATATAAGTAGTCAAAGCAAAAAAAATTTAATAGTTAAATTTGAATTAAGATCTTATTAGCTTGTAAAAAGCATTTTTAAATTAACTATAAATCTTATTAAAGTAAATCTGTTTCTAGTTAAAATAAACTTTTCTTTATTATTATTCCAACATTTTAAATTTTGTTTTAGCATTTTAAAAATAACTAGAAACATATTAAATTAATGTTGCTTCTACTTGATTTTATAATAATTTATTTCTGTGTGTATGAGTAATTTGGAATTAAGTAGAACATATTAATCATACGTATCTTAATGCTATTACACCGTAAATAAAACTGGTTGTTGGAACTTGTACTGAAATATTTTGGGTACAGATTCGTGTTTAGGAAGCCAAGATACTATAATTTTAGTAAAAGACTGTGAAAATTGCCGAGTAGTGATATAAACCAGCGATTTGAAAGTTGTAAGTGAGAATGTGTGGACACTTCAAAACTTTACATACAAAGTGATATAGTTTTGGTTACTTTGCTAAACCGTATCAATTTGTATGTAGATGTTCTCACATTTTCACTGATAAACTGATTTTGATAATTTTAGACACCAAAAACTGCTCGAATCAATGCCACAAAAATCTGAGTAAAAATAATTAAGATGTCTTGTGTTTCCGTGGTCGTCTTAAGAGACCATACAATAAAAAAAAACCGAGCTAATTTTGCAACTGATAGCTCTGAAACCACTGAGGCTAAAATGTCTTATCACACAGTTTTATAATGCCATCATTTCATTTATACGCCAGAGTCTTTTGATTCAAATCTTTTCCATTTCATTGACCTTAATAACAAATATTTATGATTTAGTCCTTTAGATATTACAATAAAGTTCAAAATATCAAAAGTTTATTGTTTTTTTTTTACCAACAGACAACAATGTAGTCAGCAAAAATATAAAAACATCTAAAAAAAAATGAGGCATTTAATTCATTTTTGTATATTTATTTCCATTCTTACGCGTGAGAATTTTACTTATTGTTTAATTTTGTTTGTTCCATTAGAACGACATATGTAGTATGTGGGTTGTTTGTTTTACAAGTTGACATCATCAGTGATATTGTTGTTATTACTTCTTGGGTGTTGAGAGTTGTTTGTCTGCTGGATGGCACACAAAGACATATTAGTCTGTTTGGCGCCCACCGAAACTATGTTAAGGGTAATTGTGTTTTGCGATTCTTTGGTATTCAAACATACATAAATATTTTAACTTTCTTTTTTTTATAAGATTTTTGTCGATTTTTTTTAATTATTTGCAGTATGAGTTATTTTTATATATTATGTTCTACATAAAGGGTGGTTAAATTTTAAGGGCCGATGTTAAATGTGAACCACACCTAAACGTCAAGTTTTTTTTCTGCATTTCATTTGATATTTCTTAATTTCAGACTAACTCAATCTGAACCATGGAAAGATACACAATCGAGCAACGCGTTACAGTTATTCAGGCTTATTATGAAAATTGGCGTTCAAATCAAAATGCATTTCGTGCACTTTGTGATATTTTTTGGTCAGCATAATCGACCAAATGTGTCCACAATCGGGAGAATTGTGGGCAAATTTCAGCAAACCGGGTCTGTGAAAACACCTGTGCATGCTCGCCCAGTTCGTTCTGCCGAAAACATTGCTGTTGTTCGCGATAGTGTGTCATGAGGTCAGCCAAGCATTTACCGTGAATGGTGTTCGCTATTGCTTGCCACACAGCTAACTCTTTTTCGCGACAAATTCAATGGCCGTGTTAGCTCATGTGGTGGCGATGTCAATTGGCCGCCAAGATCATGTTATTTGACACCGTTGGACTTCCTTCTTTGGGGTTATTTGAAAGAAACTGTGTACATCGATAAGCCAGCAACAATTCAAGAGGTAAAGGATGAGATAATTCGGCACATTAATGGCATAGAACCTCAATTATGCCTCAGCGTCATCGAAAATTTGGGCCATCGGATGGAGGTGTGCCGACGAGGTCGCGGCGCCATTTGGCCGATATTTTGTTCCATACATAATTGAACCATACCATATTATCATAATAAAATGAAATGACAATAATTTCCTAAATTATTTGTGTTTTATTCAAAATCAACATCGGCCCTTAAAATTTAATCACCCTTTATTATCCACATACAAACAAATTTTGTTGTCGTTACCCAATATACCATATAGCAATCAAACTGCAATACAACTTGAGAATAAGCTTATATAAATAGTGTGTTTAAGATTTTCTTAATTTCGTTTATTATAATGTTTATAAAATTTGAATTTACCAGCAGTATTTAACAATGCTTAAGAAAAGATTATTATACATAACTTTTTCTCAAGTATGCTTATAAACAACAAACAACAACGCAATATGACGATTAAAATAGAAATATTTTTTAATACATTCAGTCTTGTTGTCTTTGTTCTACGCTTATAATGCATACAACAAGTTCCGTTCCTTTTTTTTTAATTAGTCAGACGTGTTTTGTGTTTTTATTTGGTTGTAAATTGTATAAAGTGAACGTGCAATTGCATATTAAACTTAATTATTTTTATAATAATTTTAATTTATGGTTACAATTAATTATTATTATTTATATTTAAAATGAATTATTATTTTTTATATTTAAAATGAGTTACTATTATTTGTATTTAAAATTAAAATAAATCAAAAATAATAAAATTAAATAATATAATTGTGATTTCTCTTTTTCAACATTATATGTGAAGCTTATTCTAAAATTATGTAAAAAAGCTTATAAATATATTGAGTCAAATAAGCTTTTCTATACGCAAGTTAATGCAATATTATTTTTGTAAGCTTATTCTACAATTCCAAGAATAAGCTTATAGTTATCATACACACATAATATTTCCACGAGGGTTCCGTTTTGATTTTTCTACAATTGTTACGATAGCCTTTTTCAATATATTGTCAAGTCTTTTTCAAGCTTAAGGATTGTGTTTGTAAGCTTATAATAATATTTTTTCAACTCATTTGGTATGTTGGGTAGTGTTTATTTATGTTGCCGTTAGTATGCATGCGATAGAAAATAATAATTTTATATGTCGCCTTCCATTGTTATAATCGTTGAAGGCTTAACAATAAAATTTAAAGTAGGAGATAATTGATTTTAGAATTGTTCAAATCTAGGTTATGTGTGATGTTAGAAGACTTTTACAGTGAAAAAAAGCAGTTGACTCCTTTTAAAAATTATTCGGATTTTAAAGTCAGCACTGTTCATACCCTACACGCCACTATCAGGGTATCATGCATTTGTGCTGATGTTTGTAACCGCCGAAATATATGAGACAGAGACCCCCCATATAAAGGGTAATTTTTTTGGTACTTGGTTTTTTATGTACATTTTTTCACGTGTTAAAAAACTATTTGTGACATGTTGCAATGCTAAAAATGCACAGCAAGGTTTACCATTTCACTATGAATAGCCTAACAAACCAATATCAAATATCATTGAATTTTATTATCAAAATTTGTGCTGTGTGAGAAATGTGTTTCGTAAATTATGTCCATTTTATGGTCATCACAATCGACCTACCGAACAGGCTGTTCAAGCTATTCATACCAGTTTCACTTTATTGGACTTTAATCCACCAAACCCGTATGCGGAAAGTGCGTACCGAGGAGAATATTGCTGCTGTAGCATCGGCCAGTGTCAATGAAGATCGCGATATGTCAATTCGTCGCCGTTATGAACATCTGGGTTTGTGTTATTCGACCACCTGAAAGATTTTACCTAAGGACCTCGGTAAGAAACCAGACAAAATATAGCTGCTGCAAGAACTGAAGCTAGGTGACGTACCTCAACGCCGTTTGTTTGATAAATGGGCCTTAGGAATGTTAGATTAAGATCCATTTTTGGTGTAAAGAGCAGCCAGCTGCCAATGCATCATTAAAGATGTACTGTTTCGTGCGGTTTGTGGGCCGGCGGCATCATTGGACCACACTTCTTCAAGAACGAAGATAATCTCAACGTTACAGTCAATGGAGCCAAGTACAGTGCGATGATTATGGACATTTTTTTCGCCCTAAATGGAAGAATTGAACTTGGTGGACATGTGGTTTCGACAAGACGGTGTCCCATACCACATGACACGCGACACCTATTGAGAGGTGAGTTTGGTCAGCGATCAATCTCACATTTTAGAGCACCCTAGACTATCTTTTGTGGGGATACGTGGAGTCTCTCGTGTACAGGGACAAGTCAGCGACAATTCCAGTCCAGACAATATTACAGCTGAAATTTGTGCACAGAGAAAACAGATTCATTTGTGCCAACCGAATGGTTTGGTTGGAGTCAATGTGATATATTTGTTTGTGGCGACCGAAATTCGGTTAGTACAATATAATTTCGGTTGAAATTATATTTTTTAATTGTATCAGGCATACAATATGGTTTAGACAACCAAAAAATTCAGTTGCTGTAACTAACATATTCAGTTGGCAAGAAATTCGATTGACACGATGAATCTGATTTCTGTGTGTGAGATACCGGCCGAAATGCTGGAAAAAGTATCCCAAAATTTGAGGTCATGGATGCACCACCTACAGCGTAGCCGCATTTACATGAAATAATCCTTAAAAAGTAACTGGCAGGCATTCATTTATCGCTCCAAATAAATATTTCATTCACTTTTACAAATTTTCTATGTTTTTTTTTTCAATTTTCAAAACCCAAATTTGGTCTCCAGCATTATAGAGAAATGAATTTTGATAAAGCTTCTTCATAAATATTGATGAAACTTCTTCATAAAATTTATGAAATATTGATGAAAATATTTCATAAAAATAATGAAACTTCTTTATAAATGTTGATGAAAATTCTTTATATATATGATGAAATTTCTTCATAAATATGATGAAACTTCTTCATAAATACAAAGCAACTCCTTTTTAAATTCTTATGAAACTGCTTTAAAAAAATTATGAAAGTTATTCATAAATATGAATGAAACTGATGAAATATTAATAAAAATTTATCATCAAATATATTCTTCGCAAATATGATGAAGCTTCTCCATAAATCTGATGATACGTCTGCATAAATATTGATGAAACTTATTCATAAATTTAAAAAGATATTTTATGCATCTTACTTAAAATTTTTTGAAAATTCCTCATTACACAAGCTGGCCAAATATATCAGCCTATCAGAAGATGCTGTAACTTTTACAGAATACACGTGGACAAGAATGCTGTACTCCTCAAGGACGCGGAATACTCATGACTATTTTCCAATAAACGTTTTTCTGGTCATATTTATTATGGGAGACGAGGCACAATTCAACAAACACTCACGTACCATTCACAAGGAAACATTACATCGACTCAAAGTCACTGCAAAGTGCATCATGTGCCATCGGGCCTTATATTTACGAGTTACACAGTTAATGTGACTGGTGAGCGATAGAAAATCATGGTAAAAAAAAATTTTACTACCGCAAATTAATGAACTGCACACACAGCACGTGCGACAATGGACATTTTAAAAAATGCTATTCGGGGTCGCCTAATGTCTCGTTTTGGCTATATGCAGTGGCTAGCAAGATCACCCAATTTAACCGCTCCAAGCTTTTTCCTATGGGGTGTTTTGAAGTCACGAGTCTATATGAAGAAGCAAGCCTCAGAGTCTGGAAGCTCTTAAAGAGAATATACGGCAATAGTGCTAGAACTACTATAAAACTACTTATAAAAAAAGAGCCCAACTGATCATCGACAATGGCGGTGGCGACCAATTCAACAATAAAGTTGCAAAAAACATTTACAAAAAAAATTTATGTCAGCTAAAAAATATCACGTGCCCCTTATATGTTTCTCCTCTACAATATATCTAAAGTTCATTAAAATCTTTGGGTCCGCGTCAGGTGACCTCTTTTGTTTTTTAAATTTGTTATATGGCAACTCTGGTTGCTTGAATTTTTATTTATAAAATCTAATCTATTTACTCAATACACAAATTAGTAAATCACTTTTAAAACACCAGCCCTCTTTATATTTTGAAAAAAGGATTAGGAATAAATTTTTAAAAGCGTCCCATACTCCGATTTTTCATTTTTCATTTAAAAGGCTGTATTTCAAACTTTTCTTTTTTTTTCTTTTAGCGGCTGAACCCCATTTACAATGCTGGCATTGTAGTTCTGATACCATCGGTGCTGAAGATTTTTGTGGCAATGAATTTAAGGAAAGTAATATACCAGATTTACTTAAGGAACGTAACATCAGTATATTACGTAGCTGCAATAGTACAATTAATGCCGAACATGAACGGGCCGTATGTCGTAAGACAATAGAAGAGAGTAAGAGAAATCATCATCATTAGACTTGACTTTATAATTTTCATTTTTCTTTTTTATAATTTGCAGGCAATGGCAAACAAGTTGTTAAACGTTTCTGCTACTATACCAACAAATCGGATGCAGTGGATCATTGTCGACAAGAGCCAATCGAAAAGAATGTCAATCGTATATTTTGTGAAGATTGTTTGACTGACAAATGTAATGGAGCTGCAAAATATAACAGTTCATTTTTAACTGTCATATTTATAACAATATTTTATTTAACAAAAAAATTAGAAAATTAAAATAGAAATTATTTAAACAAATAGAACAGAAGAAAACATAAATTCCATTAGATTACAAAAAAAAAACGAAAATCTATTTCTCATTGTTTATATTATTTTTAAGCATTTAAATTTGTTAATATTTAATTAATTTTTTTCATATGTATTTCATAATTTTGTGATATTGTTTTAAAGCATCTCTGTATTATTTATAAAAATATTTTGTGTTTGTTAAATATAAGTTAAACTTTAAGCTGTTATTTGTTTTAAGTTTAAATTAATTAATTAATTTTACTTAATTTTTAAAAATACCCTACAAATTACATAATAACAATTTTAAACAATGCAGCTGCACTTACCTCGAAAATCTTCCTGTTTCCTGTAATTAAAATTAAAAAAATAATTTATTATTTTTTTTATTATTATTTATACAGATTGTATTATTTTAGAAAATAGTTAATATAACACAAAAAAAACCTGAAACTTGTATGGAGATTATTTAGATTTTTTTTATTTTAAATTACAAATTTTCTATTGTCATGTAATTTAATAATATTTTTAGTAACTACTTGTAATTCAAAAAAAGTCTAGTTTATGTTTTGTTAAAAACTATAATTATAATTAAAAGAAAAACAATATATTTAAAAATTAGATTTTGAAGATATTTGAAAAGTAAAATCCATCAAAAATATGAGAACCAGGTATTTTTGGTTTTTTCAAATTTCCGGCTTTCAAATTCCATACAAATTTTAAATCGAAAACTTGAAAAAAAAAACGAAAATACGTATTTTGGTGTTCAATATGAACGTAATATTTATACAATATTGATAATGATTTACAATTTAGTTTATCATGAGGTGATAATGAATAAATAATATGTATTAATTGTGGAAATAAATTTAAGACAAAAAAAATATGGTGTCTCCCCCTCAATTTAATTTAACTATAGTTGTTTCAAAATATCCAGTTTTTTTGTACATCATTTGGATACTGTTGGGTGAATTTTAGAGATTTAAAAGTAAAACAGGCTTAAATTCGGCTGTGCCGAATCTTTGAATACCCTACACGAATGTTCCAACTGATTTTGATAAAAATAATGTTAAAAAAACTTTAAAAGTGACATTATGGAGGTAAAAAACTTTTTTTTGGATGTGAAAACAAATTTTGTGGATGAAAAAAAATTTGAAAGGTTGAAAAAAATTTTTTTTTTTAAGCTGAATAAAAAATATTATTCAATTCTAAGGGACTGGTTAAAAACCAAGAAAAAATATTTTTGCTTTACTACCATGAAATTATACTAAAATACACCTAATTGTATGAAAAATTTAGAGGTACCTTCACATTTTCACTCATAACTTTTTAACCGCTAGACCGATTTTGTTCATTTTCAATAACAAACTGCTCGGGACCATATATAGTGGAGGGTATAAATACAAAGAAAATAATTCTGATTAACCAGCTTTGCAATTTCCAATCAAATATTTGGATAAAGAGTCACGTAGTTTCCACAGGGTGGGGCAAAAACCATAATCTGATTTTATTTCGCTATAATTTATTAGTGTTTATTTACACTAATAAATTTTGTTTCAATTAATTATGTCGAAGAATTTGCCGCCGTCGCACACACGCAGAGAAAAAACATGGTTGCAAAATGATCACTGCTACTATATTGTGCTTGCTGCAATCGGGTATGGTTGTTACAACCATATTATTGGTTGTCTAATCATCAACATGGTCGCTACCATCATTATTATAGTAAATATTTCACTATTTTATGATTGTCACCTTCTTTTTTATAACATGATTGACTGTAACCATACTGTGGTAACAAAAATTCTGACTATGAAAAAAATATGATAACTATGCAACCATAAAATGCTGGCAACAATCAATGAATAATTATACATCAAATAAAACATGACTTTGACATTTACAGTCCTAATACGAGTATTGTCTTGATTTCATAAAAACCAAAATGTCTTAAAAAACAATCATATTTTGTTTACTAAAACTGGACATATATCAGATGGGTAGAAAATATCTTTCATGTGGCATTACAACATTGACCTATTCAGATCCCGTTTATTTTTTTTAAACTTTAGAAGATTTTTGAGGGTTTTTTTTCGAAAATTCCTTATACATGTAATATTATTTACAATAATCAATTCATTGTCAAAAAGATTTTATATGGATCATATTATGATAATCCAGAAATCATAATATAGTTAGGGGACCATAATGTAATAACATTTTGAGCATACTATGATTACATGCAATAATATTATGATAAATTAAATATCATATGTTTATTTAGAATCATAATATGGTAATTTTTGGATCATAGTATAACTGTAGGGTCCATATTATGGTAAAATTATGGATATTTTATTATCATAATATGATAACCATAATATAGTACGACTATGGTTGGCATAATCATAAACCCAAAAATATATGATGCTCTTCGAATATGATTCTCCCAACCATGTTTTTTCTTTGCGTGCAGTGCCGTGAGGGCGGTCAAAAATAAAAAAGTCAACTATCGAATTTAAAAAAAAAATGTTAATACGGTTTTATTTAGTACATTCTAATTAAAACAAATCTGAAAGAATTAAAAAAAAAAAGTTATTTTTTAAGGAAGTTCTGAGCATTTTTCAGTGTTTAATCAGGTTCAAATTCGTAAATTTTTTAACATTTGGCTAAAGCACAAAGTGCAGCAGAGTGTGAAGTAGTATATTATTTAGAAAAATTCTACAAAATAAAACTGGATAAAAAGAAAATTAATGAAGTACATTTTATATTAATTCAAAAAGTGTTATTATGTCAAAGAACGATTTGATAAGAAATTTTGTTCGTGGCTAGATACACCATTTGTTGTTACTGATAAAAACTTGAATTTTGTAAGTATTTAACATAAGTTAAATTTCTTTGTACTAAAGTAATACTTTTTAAAAGAACCAAGCACGAGTCGAAGAGGCAGACCTGCAGTAAACTAAGGTATACAAAAAAATTAAAGTAGACTTTATAAATGTTTACTTGATGAATTTTGTACGAAATTTTTTAACAAACCCTTTTGAAAACTATTTTAACTTTTTTGAACATGCAAGTTAATATATTTCATATATATATGGTTTTATTCATCCGATTTTTATAAAATGGCTCTATAGCGGTCGCTGTTCACCGTTGTATTGGCGTTACCGTCAGCTCCTTCGAAAAAATAAATTCCAATCACCTTTTTCGACGTAATAGCACATCATATGATGTCTTCGAGAGAGTGTAATGGTGATTTAGGATTTTCTGTCCGCTAAAACTGAGAATTTAGCTTATTGGTCACTGAAATATAAATGAGCCTCGCTCACTCATGATTAATTTTAAATAATTCAATTAATTTTAAGAAATTGTTAGCCAAAATATAAATTTTGTATGTGTTTCAAAATAATTTTTTGCGATGCCATTATAAAGTTAACTATTTAAAAATAGGCTGGTACATATTTTTATTTTTTTTATAACTTTGATGGACAAAACTTAAATTCAATATTAAAGTACTTCAAATACTATTGTAAAATTTGTTAAAATTTATTTCTATTATGCGAAATTTTAAATTTTTAAATGCCGATTTACATTTCTTTAATTCATTTGAATTTTTTAAATTTAAACAATTTTGAATTACTTTTTCACGGTATAGAGGAACTCTTTATAGTTAAGATCCCTGCGTGAAGAAGGGGGTCAGTTGGCAATTGGGACATGTCCCGTGATAGGTGAAAACTGGACTGGTCCCGAAAATACATATCACGAGATGGGTGAAAAGAAGACCAGTTCCTAAAATACATACCACGTGACCGGCTTAAAATGCATGGCATGTGCTTTTGCGCCGATTCTGTGATATGTTCTTTGGGGTTAGTTGTGTGACATGTTTTTTTAGACCAGTCCTGTGACATGTCACAGAGGTAAATTAATAGCCTCTTAGTACAAGTACATGTTAAAATAACCGCGACTTTTTTGTGGAAAAAGTACTCAGCATATTAATAAAATATATTTGCGAATTTTTGGAAATTTTTCTGGTGGAGACACTTTATTATTTATTTTTTATGGAATTTTTGAAAGAAAAATACTTCAATTTTTCTTTAAAAAAAAGTCCACACAATCAAAGAAATTTTCTTGAAAAAGTCCTTAGCATCAAATTTTGTCGTTAGGAAAAACATTTCGTAACGAAATATTTTTAAGTTTGATAAACTTTTTCATAGTTTCGAATCATAATATAACTGTAAAGATCATATTATGGTTATATTATTATCATAATATGATACCTATACGACGACTATGGTTGGCACAATCATAATCCCAAAAGTATATTATGTTCTTTGAATATAATTGTCCCAACCATATTTATTCTCTGCGTGTACATATAAATATTTTCCACACATATATTTTGTATATGAGGCGAATTAGACCATAGATACACATGTTCGTAAGTATCTCGACTCCACTACTAAGCACTCCATTTTGAATAATCGGAATAAACATATGAGACAGATGTCAAATTTCAGAGTTGCCACCTACACAAAAAAAAATACACTAAGGTTAAAAAGTGCACTGCTACTGAGACGCCCTACATATATTCTGGATATGAGCCAAATTGAACAATAAATACAAAATCGTAGGACCAATCGAATATATGGTGGATAGCATAAATGCTTCAATATTTGTACGCATCAACGATTGTATATAAAAGGTACACTCTTGAAAAAAAGGTAGTAGAAAAATTTGTAAACGGTTTTCAATCCCACTTCACTTTTTTTGTACTGATTTAAATCTAAAAATTTTTAGTAAAACTATTATTATTTAGCAAATATTTTTGCTATTTATATTTTACAAATTACAGAATTTCCACAAAATATTTACAGAATTCAGACTAATGAAATATTTGACGAAAATATTTGTTCTGATATTTGCTTCAAAATGTGTCAAACAAAAAATATTTTGTTTAATGTTCAAACTACAATCAAATATTTGACAATTTTTGTTTGTTGAAACAGTTGGCAAATAGTGTGAAATAAATTAAATTAAATCATGTTTGCCATGCGTTCAGACTAAAACAAATATTTGCATTAAATAATTATTTAATGAGTGTTCAAAAATAAAAATATATTTAACAAATAGTAAAAATGAGCGCAGAAGATAATTTATTTGTTTTGTGCTGTGGAGCAGCATCTCTTATGGTGTTAGAGGAGGAGAACGTGAAAGAACAAAAAACTGGAAGACAATGGGTACGGAATTGGATTCGTAAACGGAATCAGGAAGGATGTTGCGCTAAATTATTAAAAGAACTGCAGTCAGAAACACCTGAGCTCTACAAAAACTTTCTTCGCATTAATGTTGCTGATTTCGAATTTTTTGGTTAGTACAACTTTTGATTCGGGGCAATTTCTGCCTCTCAGAAACTATCAAACCGATTTTAATGAAATTAAAAACATAGATATTTCCATGTTTATATGGATACATAAGCTATGCATTTTTTAAAAAATACGACCACGAGTGGACATAGCGGGAAACTTCTGCCTCTCCGAAACTATCTAATAGATTTTAATGAAATTTAAAACGTAGATAGATCCTTATTCATATAGCCCAGGGATGCGAAAGTTGGTACAATTGTACCATTTTTGGTACGATTTGGGTCTTAAAAGTACGATGGTACTCCCATGGTTTATTTGGTACAATTTTCAAAGCAACTTTGAAAAGGAAATTAAGAAAATTGCACGCAATCAATTGCATCGTATAAATCGTCAATTCGAGTCTAGTCCAAACGAAAGATTCGTTACATTCATCGAATTCCTGTTGCTATAATTTTAAAATAACAAATAGTTTGTTACCTACTTAAATATGATATTGATCTCATGGATTTTTTTTACCTTATTTTACATATTTTTATTATATACTTTTAATGTACAACTGAATTTTCTGTACAGTTTTTTTGTTATGTTTATTAAAAATAAAAATATTAAAAAAAATTTTATGGTTGGTATTTTTTTATACTAAAAAAATGGTACAATTGAGTTCAAAAAAGTACAATTTGGTAATGACTTTTGTACGAAATTGAAATTTTCATTTCGCATCCCTGATATAGCCATATTAGGATAATGCGGCTACGCTTCTAATTTTTCCTAAATGTAAAAAGTTGCAAACAAAACAAGCCATAAATGATTAAAATCTGTTTACAACTTTTGATTTTATTCACAACAGACAAAAGAATTTCATAAATCGCAATATTTGTATGGTGATAAAGGGCAAGTATGAGAAAGGAACAAGACCCCTCCATATTTGTTTGGTTGAAATTCTTAAATTTGGCCCCTGCGTATGATGCTCCTAGACGGGTCAAATGTATGACCTATCGCACTTTATTTTTATCCCCATCATTTATTTCTAACATCACTACCCGCTATCTTCATTCGTTAAAGGTTCTCCCAAACAAAATTTTCCTTACAGACTAGAAATACATCAAAGAAAAAGCCCCATAACTGCTTGGGCGTTTTCGTGAAAAGCTTTTCTTTAAAAGCAACTTTACTGCATTCGTACTGTTAGGTTTCCCAAAAACTGTGTTAAAAGAAGACCTTCTGTTAAATATAGCCACGCTGTAAAATATATCGCATTTGTTCAACAGTTATTTATTAACTCAACATTTAAATTTTTTCACTTTACATAGATTAAATAAAGGGATTGGAAGTGAAGATACCGTCTTATGTCTAAAAATAGGACATCCACTTAAAATAGCACTAAAAAGTTGTTTTAGTTATAAAAACCAGGCCTAAAAACAATTAAAATTTTACCTTAAAAGTCAAAAAAATTTACTAAAAATATTTTTCAAAACATAAATAAGCAAATTAAAACAAAATGATAAATTCGTTTATCTTTTTACAATTTTTAATCCTTTGATTTTTCTTTTAATTTTGTCTAAAATATTTTTTGAAAAATATAAATGAAATAAAAAAATTTTGATGATCGATAAAAAAATTAATTTAAAATTTGTACTAATATTAATAATATTTAGCAAATTTTATTGCTGATTTTAATCTTAGCAGACATGTGTTGCTAAGATTAGCAAAAACAAAAATACCGCTGAACACAAATTAGCAAAATTTCCCGTAATAACAGCAAAATTTTCAGTTGATATTACAGACTTTTTTTGGTGAGTTTACATTTTTTTTAAATTCGTTAAAAGCAGCCGTAATGATGTCCGATCATTTTTTATACAAAGACTAAAAACTTCCCGCCAAATTACCTTGACAAATTTCTAGTCGATATCTCGTCATTTAAGGTTTTGGCCCATAGTGCATCGTACTGTTTTCAACCGAATACGAATTCTGCACTGTCATTTTTCTTAATACCTAATAATATGCCCTTTTTATTTTTGATAGGTAACTGGGTTTGTTATCTTCCATTATAAATAAAAAAAACTGGTCAATACACTTAGAGAAAACAAATTGTAAAAATACCGTAAGACTGAAAAATTTATTTTTCAATTTTTATATTTCCCTTGACTGTAGAATGTTTGGTTTGGAGACAAAATGTGAAAAAAAAAATTAAAAAAGGGAGAGAAAAATTTCAAAATTAGCGTTTTTAAATCTTTTTTTTTTTTATATATATAACTCGGAAACTAATCGTGGAATCGTCAAGTGGGATCTCAAAATTTAGATATTTATGTTATCAACGAGTGTAAAAAAATCCGTAGGAAAATCAGAAACCGTTTTTGTGCCATTTGCAAAGCAAACGAGCAATTTTTAGCCGTTTTTACTATTCCTAAGTAATTTATAAATTGATGACTCAATGAAATGATTTGGCTTTAAAAAAAAAACAATTAAAAAAAACCTTAAATTCGACTGTGCCGAATCTTTAAATACCCTCCTCCAATATTCTAAAAATATGTTCTGTACTGTTCTTGATACAAATAATGTAAAAAACTTTAGAAGTGAAATTATGAAAGTGAAAATAATTTTTTGAGGTGAAAAACTTTTTGAATGTAAAATCAAATTTTTTGGTTAAACAAAAATTTTGAGGTGATACAAATTTTTTATGGTGAAAAACAATTTTTGAGGTGAGTATAAAATATTCAATTCTAAGCGACTGGTGAAAAAACAAGTAAAAATATTTTACTTGCCAGTCGCTACTATAAAACTGTATTAAAATACACCAATTTTTATAGAAAATTTAGAGGTAACATACCTTCACATTTTCGCTCATAACTTTTTAACCGCTGGACATTTTATAATCAGCTCGATTATTTTGGCATATATGCATAAAAAATTACCAGATTACGCGTTTTATGCCAAAAGATTTGGGAAATCCACAATTAACGATTGTCAATGGAATTGGCTATTGATAGTAATGTAGGGTACTACTTTTATTGTATTTTCGTTTCTATCCCAGCAAAACTTTGGTAATGGGTGCGATATTCTCATGCGTTACCTTGTAATGATAGCTCGTTACTTTTTTCATTATTTGCAAGCTTAAAGTAATAAGTTACTGATTATTGATTACGTAATACATGATTTTTAAATGTAAAGTAATAATGAAATATTTTTGAAAATCTATATTTAGATACATTATTTTGTGATTTTTTGTAAGCAAAAGGGTAATGTATGTTTGTTTTGATAACACTAGCGAAAAAACGAAGCGCAACAATTCATTTAAGCTTAAAGCAATCAAATGCTATATGCGTCGATAGCTCAGTGGGTAGAGTTCTTGGCTAGCAACCAGATTTCCCTGATTCTATTCCCATCTTGACCACATTATTTTTAATTACAATTATTTTAAATAAAATATTTGTAATAATTTTTTTTAATAAAAGTTCCTCTTTTCTATTCTTAGACACATTACTTTTTCCATTCTCGTAACCATATAAGTAACCCCTTACATTATCACCTCTAAAGTAATGGGTATATACATTACTTTAAGGCTCATCGCCTGTAAAATTCATCAATGAAGTAAGGTGTAAAGTAATCCATCGGGGCCCCTATGGCTATACATTACTTTAGCCATTATATGGTATGTGGTTTTGCTTGGATATTTTATACATTTTTGTTAACATTTTTTTTTTGTTAAAAATCAAATTAAAAGAACAAAATTTTATTATTACTCAAACTGTACTTTAAACTTCTATTGTGTGAATAAATTTTGATAAATTTACTACGCACAAAATACATTATCCAAAAAAGGGGCAGAAAAAAGGTAACATTTTTTATGTTTCTTAGAATTAAAACAATAAAGTCATAAAATTCTATTGTAGTATTCTATTGTTATCCCTAGAACAGGGTTCATTAACCCTTTCAGTTTCATATGGCACAAGTGATAGCGAAATAAAAAAAAAATAACTGTTGGTTAATAAATCGTAGAAAAATGTTATAAAAAAAATTTGTCCGGCTACCTAAAATAATTTAACAAACCCAGCAAAACCACACATTACCAAATAATGGGTAAAGTAATGCATAGCCATAGGGGCCGATGGAATACTTTAACCTTACTTCGTTGATGAATTTGATAGGCGATGAGCCTCAAAGTAATGTATATACCCATTACTTTAGAGGTGATAATGTAAGGGGTTACTAATATGGTTACGAGAATGGAAAAATTAATGTGTCTAAAAATAGATTAAAAAAAACAGGAATTTTTATTAAAAAAAATATTACATGGTCAAGATGGGAATCGAACAAGGGAAATCTGGTTGCCAGCCAAGAACTCTACCCACTAAGCTATGGACGGATATAGTATTTGATTGCTTTAAACTTAAATGAATTGTTGCGCTTCGTTTTTTCACTAGTGTTATCAAAACAAATATACATTACCCTTTTGCTTACAAAAAAACACAAAGTAATGTATCTAAAAATAGATTTTTAAAAATATTTCAATTATTACTTTACATTTATAAATCATATATTACGTAATCAATAATGAATAACTTATGCTTGCAAATAATGAATAGGTAACGAGCAAGGTAACGCTCGTTTTGCTGTGAAAGACTTGGAGTCAAATAAGGAAAAACGATCTGAAAAATAGTGATGTTTTTGCTTTATTTAAATAAATGAGAGTTCAAAATAGTAGCGGGGTCGAGCTTTTAAGTGAAGTAGAAGGTCCTCTAGGCTGTACTAAAATTGTGGAAATGTAGATGCGTCTTTTTAAAAGACCCACGTCATTTGTCACTTTTTTTCGTCTGAAAAAAGTTCAATTTTTTAGTTGCTATAGCAACAGCTAAATTGGTAGATAAAATATTGCGAAATGTTAACAGCTTTACTCTTTATCATCATAAAATCATTTAGTTTTTAAGGAATTGGTAGATCAAATTTTAACATTTATTTTAACTGATTAATCATTTATTTATTACGGATGTGTCTTTTTTAAAACATCATTTAATTTAAATGAAAAGTAAGTAGACCGGTTTTTAAATGAAATATCATTTCTTGTAAATTGTATTTTAACTAACAAACTATTTTAAGCGTAGTAATTAATTCATTGTTGCTTCGGATCATAATGACTTCAAGGAAACGCTAAATGAAATATTTAATCATATGGAAAGCAGATAAAACTTTGTTCTTAAATTTAGTTGCGTAAAAATTTCGTTACGCTTTTAATAAAAATAAACTTGATTTACTGTCAAAAGATGTTGAAAGACGATTTTGCGCATCTAAAATGCTGCTTAAATGCGATAAAAATAACTAATTTCTGCATCGAATCTTTACTGGCGATGAAAAATGGATCCATTACGACAACCCGAAGCGAAAGAAATCGTATTTGATGGCCGGCCAACCAGCCAAATCAACGCCAAAGCCGAATATTAATGGCGCCAAGGTCATGCTCTGTATTTGGTGGAACCGAAAGGGTCCCGTCTATTATGAGCTGCTGAAATAGGGCAAGACGATAACAGGGGACCTGTACTGAAGGCAATTAATTCGTTTAAAGCGAGCATTGACCAAAAAATGCCTAAATCATAATATTTCATCATGACAACGCTCGACTACATGTTGTAATACTGGTTAAAAAATATTTACAAAATGGTGCTTGGGCAGTCTTGCCTTACCCGCCTTATAGTCCAGACCTTGCCCCGTCCGACTATCATTTGTTTTGATCCATGTGGAACACCTTCATTGGAATACGCCTAACTTCATAACAGAGTGTCCGAAATTGGTTTGAATTTTTCTTGTGCTCTAAAAATGAGAGGTTCTTTTAACGCGGATTCAATAAATTTATAATTGTACACGCAGAGAAAAAACATAGTTGAAACATGATCACTGCTACTATATTGTGCTTGCTGCAATCGGGTATGGTTGTCACAACCATATTATTGGTTGTCCAACCATCAACATGGTCGCTACCATCATTATTATAGTAAATATTTCACTATTTTATGATTGTCACCTTCTTTTTTATAACATGATTGGCTGTAACCATACTGTGGTAACAAATATTCTGACTATGAAAAAAGTATGATAATTATGCAACCATAAAATGCGGGCAACAATCAAAGAATAATTATACATCAAATAAAACATGACTTTGACATTTACAGTCATAACACGGGTATTGTCTTGTTTTCATAAAAACCAAAATGTCTTAAAAAAAACAATCATATATTGTTTTTTAAAACTGGACAAATATCAGATGGGTACAAAATACCTTTTCTTTCGAAAATTCCTCATACATGTAATATTATTTACAATAATCAATTCATTGTCAAAAAGATTCTATATAAAGATTTTATATGGATCATATTATGATAATCCAGAAATCATAATATAGTTATGGGGACCATAATGTAATAACATTTTGAGCATACTATGATTACATTCAATCATATAATGATAAATTCAACATCATAATATGTTTATTTAGAATCATAATATGGTAACTTTTGGATCATAATATAACTGTAGGGTCAGTATTATGGTAAAATTATGGATATTTTATTATCATAATATGATAACCATAATATGGTACGACTATGGTTGGCACAATCATAAACCCAAAAATATATGATGCTCTTTGAATATGATTCTCCCAACCATGTTTTTTCTTTGCGTGTACCAATGTTTCACAATAAACGCCCAAAATTTGCCAAAAACCCCCTATTGTTTTTTAAATATTGTTATTGGAATTTGTTACATCCCTTTAATATTTTTTGATGCTGTTTTAATGAAAAAAATCCTATTAACCGGTTTTTTGTAAAAACTGAAACCGTTTTTTTTTTATAAAAACCCAAACCGGGGTTTTTTTATAAAAACCGTAACCAGGTTTTTTATAAAAACCCAAACCATTTTTAAAAAAAAAACCAAACCGGTTTTTTTTGTAAAAACCCAAACCGATTTTTTTTTTGTAAAAACCTAAATCGGGTTTTTTGTAAAAACCCAAATCTGGTTTTTTGTAAGAAACCAAATCTGTTTAAAAAAAGGATTTTTTTAATAAAACAAAAACCGGTTATTTGAAAACCCGTTTTTTAATACTTTACATATTTGTTTTAAATTAAAACTCAAATTTCTTTTTAAGTAATAAAAGGTAATATAATGAAAAAAAAATTATGAATCAAATAAAAAGAAAAGTTTTAAAATATATATAAAATTTTTAATTAAATTTTATTGCAATAAAGTTTAAAAAAAACACACATAAGTATTTTGTAGTTCATTTTAAAATAATTAAAAACAAAAAAAAATTTTGCTTAATATTGAAATACAACAAGGAGCCAATTAAAAGAAACAGAGTCAAGGTTATAGGAAAACACGCAATTTACAATGAAAATATATGAAAAGAAAAGTTAATTGTTTAAAAGTGTTATATATTTTTATATTATATACAGGGTGAGTCATGTCAATCATAAACCTGTCAAATGTTGTGAGTGTCAAGAAATGAAACATTTTGAAAATGTATAGCGGAACGAAATAAGTTTTTTTTTTTAAACTATATTCAAAGTGGGGCAATAAGTATCACCCTATTGGAAAGTGCTGCCATTTTGGCAAATGGCCGCGTATGTTACTTTGGTTTTGAAACTCGTGAAGAAGACACAAGCGAAATTTACAGTTAATAACAATGGTTTGATGTACTACACCAAAACGCGCGAACGACGATGTGGATGATTTTTGATTTAAATAGATCATCGGCCATGGAAATAAGCATAATTCTCGGTTTTGGGGAATGGGAAATCCATACATAATTCATGAAGCACCATTACATCTTCTCAAAATGGTGAGTAGGTTTAGAAGGAGCAGACCGCTACATAGCCATGCTGACTGAATTTTTCTTACCAAAAAGTGTTGATCAGGATTTGGAGAACATTTGGTTCTAACAGGATGGGACAACTGTCATACTGCCCGCTACACTATGCGTATTTTGAAGGATGCCTTCCCAGTGCGTATAATCTCGCGTTTACGTGAATTATGGCTTGGAAACAGTGGGTGAAACAGTGGGTGAAGCAGTAATTTCACAGTCATAGTTAATGCTTAATTGATACATTTTTTTAAGATATTCTAAAATTACTCTGTTTTATTTTAAAAAGAGTACGGAAGTCGAACTTGGGTCAGCCTGTATAACTGTAGTAGCTGTAGAAAAAGGCATAAACAAAACACAGAGAAAAAACATGATTGAAATATGATTTTTTTTGTACAAAAAGGTTTCTTACACAAAATAATAAATATTTAAAAAATGTATCTGATAAAACAATTTTTAGATTCTATGGACTTTTCCATATACTAAAATTCTCAGATTCTCCAAACTGTTTCTTAGATAAAGGGTGTCCCAAGAAGAACACAATTTTTAAACTTTAAATAAAACACAGATATTTAAAAAAAAATCGTGAAACTTTATTATATCGTAAAGTAGATAGAATGAGGTTATGTATGGAACAATATATCGTGCAGATGGCCGCCGCGGCTTTGCTGGCATGCACGCGATCTTTTAATGAAATTTTCAATGACCGTTTTGCATGAATGCTACGGTATTTCATTAATGCAGCGTCCAATTTCCTCTTTTAAGGCTTGAGTCGTCGTCGGCTTATTCGCGTAAACCATCGACTTCAAAAAACCCCAAAGAAAAAAATTTAATGGTGTTAAATCGCACGATCTAGGCGGCCAATTCTGATCTCCAAAACGCGAAATAACACGACCGGGAAATGACTGATGCAGCAATTGAATTGTTTCTCTGGCTGTATGACATGTGGCGCCGTCTTGTTGGAACCACATTCATTTCTTCAATTCTAGGCAAGAAAAAACTGGCTATCATTTCACGATACCGAACACCATTGACTGTTTGCGCTTGACCTGCCTCATTTTCATAAAAAAAAGGTCCAATGATTCCTCCAGCCCAAAAACCACACCACACAGTGACACGTTGAGGATGCATTTGCTTCTCGTGAATCACTCGAGGATTTTCCTCACCCCAAATGCGACAATTCTGCCTATTGGCGAAGCCATCAAGAAGAAAATGGGCCTCGTCACTGAAGATGATTTTATCGGCAAAATCAGCATTTTCATGTTGTCTCTCCAATACCCAATTAACGAACTCCCTTCGCTGTCCATGGTCAGCTGGCTTCAGTTCCTGAGTCAATTGAACTTTGTATGCATGAAGATGCAAATCTTTCGTCAAAATTCGCTGCAAAGTGGATTTGGAGACACCAATTTGCTGAGCTCGGTGTCGAATTGAGGTGGATGGAGTTTGAGCGACATCATCACGTACAGCTGCGACATTTTCGGTCGATCGACCTGGTCGATGGCGCGTTGTTGTCTTTACATCACTAACAGACCCAGTTTCGGCAAATTTATCCATTAATCTCTTTACAGTTGACTCTTTTGGAGCATTATTGTGACCCCAAATTGATCGCAATTTGCGAACTGTAGCCGCAAAACTTTCACTATTTTGGTAAAACAATTTCACAATGAGAATGCGTTGTTCATTCGTGTAGCGCTCCATTTTTACTAACCTCGTACCTTCTACTAGCAAACAATAACAATTGTTCAAATGTCAAACAATGACACTTCGAATGTTGCCAGATTTAAAAATTGCGTTCTTCTTGGGACACCCTTTATAAGTTCATATATTCCAAAAAATTCCAAGGCCTTTTTTTTAAAGAAAACTTCATAGATTCTGAAGATTTTTCATCATGAAAAATACTTAGATTCTAAGGGCTTTATTAAGTAGAAATATTCTTAGATTCTAAATACTTTTTCTTAAAGAAAAATTTCGAAAAAAAAATTTTAAAAATATCGTTAGAAACTATAATTTTTTTTATTAAAAAAAGTCATTAGAGTTTAAACAAAAAAAAAATTAAGTATTTTTCTTAAAAAAAAGTCCACAGAATCAAAGTTTTCTTAAAGGAAAATTTCTTAAAATCTATGATTTTTTCCTTAACAATTTTTCTTTAAAAAGTCCTTAATATCAATTTTTTTCATAGTTTCTAAGAATATTTCCTTTAAGAAGTTTTTTTAGATTAGGGATCATATAATCATAATTCAGGATTCATAAATAGTTGTGAAGGACCATAATATGATAACATTACGTGCGAACATATGATAAATGCAATTTAATAACATGTTTATTTAGGAATATAATATGGTAATTTTTGTATCATAATATAACTGAAGGGACCATTTTATGGTAAAAATACGGTTATTTTATTATCATAATATTATAACCATATTATAGTACGACTATGATTGGCACAACCATAAACCCAAAAATATATGATGCTCTTCGAATATAATTCCGTGAAATTACAAACAGAATAAACCAACAACAAATGTCCTTAATTAATATAATAAATTTTAAACAAAATGTGTAAAATTGCATGTTTTTTCTAAAATCCAATTAGAAGAATCCTTTTTGTGGAATCATTTTTCTACACTGCTTAAATTAAAAAAATTTCGATTCTGATGGTGTACCACTGAAAAAAAATTTGTGAAAATATATTCTAAACTGGATAAAAATCAGTTTATGTCTTTCAGATAATGAGATCTGTTCAAACCGCTCTTTTTTTTTACATAAACTGTTTAACATTTACGGAATACAGAAGACCGAAAGACGGAAAACAGATAACCGATTTTAAAAATTTTATTTTTCCCCAATTTAGAATATTACTCCAGAACTCTCCTTTAAAATCGTAAATTTTTCAACATCAGCCCACTCTAATTTAGATGGAACAACTACTAATGGATGAGTTGTTTTAATTTTAATATCATAGATTGAGTTTAATTAACTTTATGCAAATTATGTTGTTGTTTTTTTTTTTTTCTTTTTATTTAAATTATAATAAACACCTACTGACATTATCAATACAGATACAGTTGGAGACCAATAATGTTTTTGAAATTAATTTAAAATTTTATATCAAATAAATTTAAAGATTTAAAATGAACAATTTTAAATTTGCCGTGCTTGGACTTAAGAGTGGATTCTGGTACCTAAAAACGCACAAAACACATTAATCCTTTGCTGAGAGCAAACAGATAGCTGACAACGAACAGAGCAGCAACAATAGCAAAGGTATTGTCACACTAAAAGCTAAGAAAAATACGTCACCACATAGGCATGACGTCACCAAAGTCGGCACCCAATCATAACTAACCATACCAAATTGCATCTCCCAACTGAAGGTGTGTTCACAGTTATAATGCGTTATGAAACTTTAAATGCGTTTTTCTCAAAACTTCGTTTTCACACACATATTTGTGAATGAGAATTTTGCAAATTAGGTTTTTGCATTTTTGCAAGAATTATCTGAAAGTAGAAGATCTAAGCTTTCATATGGGATATGATTGGTAAAAATCGTATAAAAGTTAGAATATTATAATAGTATGTTATTTAAAAAAAAAAAAATAAACTTGAAAAAATTTAAAAAGATACAAAAAAGTTTTCTTGTATTTAAAAACTTCATTGTTGGTGCCTATGTATTTTGTTGTTGTTTTATTTACATAAAAGGTGTATGAAAGGTGTTTAATAAGACAAACAGAATTTTATAAATTTTGTTGTGAAATAAAAATACTTTCTTAACTCTTAAATGCCCACAATATCTTTAAGAGTAGAAGCATAAACGAATATAATGTAGTTGTGTTCGTGTGCTTACTCACCAATAATAAAAGGAGATTAATTTATAAACTTCAGATTTCATACCCAAACGAACGATAGAGAGAAGACATTTACCCTTTTCAACCCTCTCAGTTGAAATATCAAAAATAAATTTCGCTTTAATGCTTTAGTACGTCGCTAATAAAACCTGCACTCAGGAAAAAAGCTTTATAATTTTTTATGAAAAACTACATAGATGAGATGAGAAACTTTAAAAATTTTCGTTCAATGTGCCGCTTCATTAATATGATGATGATCAACATGATTTCATAAAAGTTCAAATTCATGACAGCTCGAGTAAGGAAAATTTTTTCTTGCCCAATATTTAATCAAATCCAATATGGTATTCTTTAATATCTGCTGTAATATCTAGCTGATCTTATTTGGTTCCATAAATGATAGATCAAATTAGATCCAGCAAAATATATTTGGGGATTGAGAAGGATCTAAATTAATCCGAAAAATGGCAGATCAAATTAGATTCAGCAAAATATATTTGGGGATTGAGAAGGATCTAAATTGAAATAGCAGATCAAATTAGATCCAACAATATATTTAGGGATTAAGTAATATACAAATTTATCTGAAATTCCATCGAATTGTATCAGATTAGATCTAACAATATAACATACATAAAACTAGCTTATTGAAAAACGTATAAAAAAATTACAAAAAAAAAAATAATACGCACAGTGGCTCATAGCTTATTTGATTCAGTTAAATATTTTTTTAAAAAACTGTTATATACTTAAAATTTTTGTTCTAAAAATAAAGGTGAATCTAAGTAGTAAGTGTAAATAATTCGCAAAAAATCCAGCAACAGCGCTCTGAAGTTGACTGTTATGGTCGAAAAATATTTACGAAATAAATGCCACCCTGAAACAATTAACAAATGCTGATTTTAATGGCCGAACTGCTTTCACCACTTATATTCTATCAAAAATTTCTAGGTCTTGTTGTCCCAAAATGGTTTAAAATTTGAAAGCTTTGTAAAAAAAATATAAGAAAATAAAAATACATTAAAAAGTAGAAAAAATATCATATATTATTATATTTCAAATATTAATTGTAAATGGTTCAGTATAAGCCATATATAAGTATATATGGTTCTGTATAAGTCATATAAAAAATATATACAAGTCCATGTAAACCATATATTATTATAGATTGTATTATATACAATTTTATATGATATAATATACACCATAGCTTGTCATATAAATTATATCTAATTTTATAAAGATCAATATATAAATAGATATGACAAAATATAAGTTAATTTAAAAAAAAATTATGTAAAACATAATTATATATGGTAATACAAATATCTATTTTTATAGGGTCCGCCAAATAACTTTTTTTTTTTTTAGAAAATGTTAAAAAAAAAAAAAAAACTACTGAATTTTTTCTTAAATTTCTTTTTTTATTTGAAAGTACAATCCTTCCGGTTAATAATGGAAAATAATTTCATTCAAATGGCTGTCTCGGCTGGCCGTTACAGTCAATGGCGATCGTCATCGGGCCATGTTGAACGAATTTTTGTTCACAAAAATTGAAGAGGAGGATATTGGCAACAATTTGGTTTCAACAGAACGGCGCTACGTGTCACACAGCCGAAGCTACACTCGATGTTTTGCGCCCTGTTTTTGAAGATCGCATTATCAGCCGCAGAGCTGATGTCGTTTGGCCACCTCGGAGCTGCGATTTGACACCGTTGCACTATTATTTGTGGGGTGCCGTCAAAGATAAGTGTTACGCCGACAAGCCAGAGACAATTGACGCTTTAAAGGACAATATTCGTGAATCCATTGGTGAAATACAGCTGCACACAATCGATAATGTGCTTAAAAATTGGACCGATCGTGTAGGCTACTGCATTGCCAGCCGAGGCAGCCATTTGAATGAAATTTTTCCATTATTAACCGGAAGGATTGTACTTTCAAATAAAAAACGAAATTTGAGAAAATATTCAGTAGTTTTTTTTTATAGCATTTTCAAAAAAAAAAAAAAGTTATTTGGCGCACCCTATATATGATAATATATTATTAGATAAGGCCGGATATGATTATATCTAAACTTTTTCGCTCGGAAGGCTTCTTCTTTAATTTATGATATGTTTTATATATATGATGAAGAATTTTGATAAATTTTTTTCATAAATGTGAAAAAGTATTTTCAAGTTTTTTAATAAGTTCAGGGGAAGAATTACGGCATTCGTGATCGTAATTTTTCGATCGAAATTAGTTTTTTATGCCTGGAAATAAAACATTAAGACGAAATTTGTTCCTTCATGAATGTTGTAGTTCGGCTCTAGATTGGAAATCAAAGTTAAAGTTGGTATCTATATTCATTATTAGTATTGTTGCATTTCGGCCCCAGACCTTTGTCTCCAATCGGAACAAAATCTACCCCATAGGAAAAGTCTCTGCAATATATTTTCAAATATGATCCCATGCATTCTTTGTTAAGGGAAGTGACACTCAGGAAATTCTTCTAAGTAATGTGTTGATTTCTTTGAAAAGCGGATAGAGGAGAGTTAAAAGGTGGTGGTGGAAGTTATCGTCACCTTTAAAAATTTTTAAAGTGAATATATAATAGTATTCATCTACAGGTTGGTTGAAAAGTTCCTGCGCTCAAAATGAAAGAATACTGTTTTTGTTACGAAATATATTTTTTTATTCAATATAATCTTCAATATAAAACCAATGCACTTGTTCCAATGATCTTCTAATAATCTTATCCAATCCTTATAATGATTTTCCGGAAGCTATGCAAAATAACCGTTAACGGCTGCTATGGCCTCTTCATTCGACGAAAAATGCTTTCCACGAAGGAATTGTTTGAGATTTCTGAAGAGATAGTAGTCACTGGGAGCCAAATCTGGGGAATACAGTGGATGTTCAAGCAATTCGTACTTTAATTCTTTGAATTTAGCCATCGTCAAAACACTTTTGTGAGCAGGTGCATTGTGTTGATGAAAAATGATTTTTTTCTTCTTTAAACCAGGTCTTTTCTCATGAATTTTTTCATCCAGCTGATCCAAAAGGCTGCAATAATATTCAGAGTTGCTTGTTTTACCTTTCTGAAGATAATCAATCAACAAAATTCCTTTTGCATCCCAAAAAAACTGATGCCATAACCTTCTTTGTTGATCGTTGTGACTTCACCTGCTTTGGAGCTGAACAACCAGCTTCAGTCCACTGTAAACGTTCTTGTTTCAATTCAGGATCATGGTGGTAGATCCAAGTCTCATCCATAGTTATAAAATGACGCAAGAAGTCGGTTTTATTCGGCTTAAAACGCTCCAAATTACGCTGAGAAGTTTCTTTCCGATCCAGTTTTTGTTGAATTGTTAATGTGTGCCGCACTAACTTTCCAAACAGTTTTTTCATACGTAATTCTTCATGTAAAATATGGAGTACTCGTTCGTCTGAGATGCCTATGGCATTAGCAATTTCACGCTTCGTCAAACTTAGATCTTCACTAACCATATTCTTCGCGTGGATCGTCTTTAAGGCTGGTACGACCAAGTTTAAATTCACCAGCCCAAAATTCAATGGTGCGTTTTGAAGGAGAGGACTCCTTATACACTTCTAACAATTTTTCATAAATTTCCTTTGCTTTTAAACCCTTCAAAACAAAGAATCTAATGACTGCACGATATTAAATTTGTTCCATATTAAAAAAATCAATGAAACGTCAACAAAGAAAGAATTGACAGAATGACTTGCAACTTTGCATGTGTTCTCAGGACAGTTATACCAACTTGAGAAAAAAAACCTGTATAAGCGTCTGGTGAAAATATATTACAAAATATTTTATTTAAAATATTTCATAAAAAATTAAGATTATTCGCTTTTTGCAGTCACAACATACCCAGCAGCCACACATTACTTAATAATGCGTAAAGTAATGTGATGCATTACAGGCGATGAGCCTTAAGGTAATGTATGGATCCATTACTTTAGTGATGATAAAAAGGTTACTTCAATAGTTACGAGTATGGGTAAAGTAATAGGTCTAAAGATTTTAATAAAAAAAATTTAAAAAAAAAAATTATTTCAAACGCCAATAAATATTACGTAGTCATGATGGGAATCGAACCGGGAAACTCAATCGAGCTACGGACGAATATGATATAAATAAATAGACTCGCTTCATGTTTACGTTCGTGATGCCGAAACGTACATATGTACAAGTACAAAACGTACATTCGCTTACAAAAAAACACAAAGTAATTAGTCTAAAAATATATTTTTAAAAATATTTTAATTATACCTGATGTTTATAAATCATGTTATACGTTATTAATGATCGGTAACTCATTACTTTATGCTTGCAAATAATGCAGAAGGTAACGGGCTATCATTACAAGGTAATGCATGAGTATGTTACACATATGCTGGGTTTTAACTTCCGGACAAATTTGAATTATTTGTAATATCAAACTACTCGGCAACATGTCCACTACTTAGTTATACAACCACGCTTGGAACTTCACGTCACGATCTCCATATCAAGAGGTAGACGGACATCGCTAAATCGACTTAAAATTGCATAAGGATCTAGGCCTATATTTCGACATGTTACGCCTGCAGAAATTTCAATGAAGCTGAGAATCATGATATCTGCTGCATTTATGGTCTGTTAATCAGAACATGTTTACCAGACTTTTAAAAAAAATTTTTTTATGAGTGTACAGTAGAAATTATTCAACCCATATTAATTGTTAAAAAAAAAGTATTTTGTATATGTTGCGTGTTTTTTCAACTCCCTCCTTCTCACTGAATATAATTAAAAAGTTCATTAACATATTTCTTAATTGTGGTTAATTTAATCAACTTTAATAAATTTTAGAATTTAGTATTTTTAAACAAAATGCACAAATTGGATAACAAAAAAATGCATAAATAATTTTTAATGTATAACCATATGAGAAAAATACTTTTAGCTTCTAATTACAAAAAAAAGTTATTATGATCTTAGTCATAACAATTTATCTGCTCCTATAAGCTTATAAACGAAAAAGATTTTCATTGGAATGGAATTTCAAAAATTTTATTTAAACTAATAATCGAACTGAAATTCAAATATAAATATTATTCAAAAATTATAAAATAAAGATTATAAAATAATAAAAATTATAAAATAATAACCCAACAAACAATACGTTCCGTTTACGTACCGGTTTCGGTCCGTCATAAACGGAATCCACCTCCGTTTACGTACCGTTTTCTGGAAGCCGGATTCATGAATCCGTACGTATCGGAGAGTCTGTAAAAATGTTTCTTGGAAAATTTCTAAACTTGGCTCATAATATTATGTTGTGTAGTTTACTATTTGTATTTTAATAAAAACTTTTTTAATTCAGTTAAAAATTAAGGAACATACATTATTTTTCAAAGAAATATTAATTTTTAACTTTTTTATACATTTTTTCAAAATGATTTACTGTCATATACCGTTTTTTTCAATTTCATTTATTTTTTCAGTTGTATAAAATTTAATAAAAATTTATTCACAAAACAAAAATTTGTGGTTTATTTATTTTCGTTACAGTTATTAGAAATTTAAATTTTGTTTGCTGGCTGTTTCAAAAATAAAATATATTCAAAAAATTCCAATTTGTTCTTTATTTAAATTGATTATATAAAAAATTATTTAAATTTAAATTACAAGAACGTCATAAACACACATACACACAAAATGTGTCTATAGACTGTGTGAGTATACATACAGAAAACAGAAACAATTTAAATTAAATGAATAATCAGTTATTTTTTCTGGAATTGGTTTGGTAAAATTTTAAAATTTATTTTTAACTGCTAAATCACTTGTTTTTTACTGATGTCGCAGTTGTTTAGACAACATTTAAAAATTAAATAACAAAACCAAAAATTTAATTTAAATGAAAAGTAAGTATACCGAATTTTAAATGAAATATCATTTCATTTAAATGGTATTTTCTGTTATTTTAACTTACAAATTATTTTAAGTGTAACAAATAAGTTTTTCGAAAGCGGAGCTATGAATGGAAATTAAACTTTCCAGGCTTTAAGCAATCTCACATTATTGGATTCAAAAGAAGTTGTATAAACTTTACAGCTGTTGTGTCAAAAAAAATTAATTTTTAGCTTTTTCAACAAAATTCACCATCAAATTCGAAAATAATGTTCTGACCGATATTGGATGTTAATAAACACTATTTATTAATTTAATATTCCTATCGGGTCTTTTACATATATTTAAATCATTTTAATTTAAACTTAATCTAACTACATCTGAATATTAATTTAACTATAACAAAATGTCCAACAAATGGAAACGTGAAAAATTTTTTAATTACTTTTAATGATTTTAATTTGCTAAAGTTGTTTACAAAAGGGGAATTTATTATTTCCACTCTGTAAAAAAAATTTAACATTTCACTCAAAATTAATTGATAAAAATTCCACTCATAACAATACGGAGTGAGTGTTAAAATTTGAGTGATTTTTATTTGTATAAAAAAACAACCCCTTTTACCCCTTACACTGACACTGTAATAAAATAATCAAATGAAGTCACGTTTCTGTAATAGTTTTATGTGTAAATAAATACTTTTAACAAATTGCGTGCTTACATTGAATATTTAACAAAGTTGAAGTCATAGTTTTTTTCTGGAAAAGTAGTGTTGGGGAATAAATAAAATGTATGAGGCATTTTACAATTGCAACAATGTCACACTTTATACAAGATGGGGCAATAAGAATCACCGTTTTGGAAAGTGCTGCCATTTTTACAAATGACATCATATGTCAGTTTGATTTTAAAATTCGTGAAGTAGAAACGTGCAAAATCTATTGTAAATAACAATGAATCTTTATTCGCCGATTTTGGAACTCAACATTGTGGTGATTTTCCATCGAAATTGATCATGGTGATGAGGCTCATTTTTATATCAGCGACCAATGAGCTATATTCTCGCTTCTGGGGGACGAAAAACAACATTAGACCCTCTAAAAGTCACCGTGGGGTGTGCAGTTACATCGGAATATGTTATTTGACCTTATTTTCTCGAAAGTGCTGTTTTTAAAACTATTACGGTAAACGGCGACCGCTTTAGAGCCTTGCTGACAGAATTTTTCTTACCGAAAGTTGACGCTCTGGATTTGAAGGACATGTGGTTCTAACACGACGGGGTTACCTGTCATACTGCAGGCGCCACAATGCGAATTTCGATCGATGCCTTCCCAGCGCGTGTCCAGCCCGATCTCTTGAATCGACTGCCCCGGATTTCTTCCTCTGGAAATACGCGAGCAAGCCCCGTACCTTGTAGGAGATAAAGAACAAAATTCGAGTCGAAATTGATAACGTGACATCACAATTGCTAAGCACAGTTATGCAAAATGTAATCAAAAGAGCTCAAATTTGCATCAACTTTTACGGCGGCCATTTGACGGCCACAATTAATTGAAACAAAATTTTAAAGTGTGAATAAATATAATTATTAGAAAACCACATGAGTTTTTACTTGAAACAAAAGTTATAGCGAAAGAAAATCAGATGATGGTTTTTGCCCCACCCTGTATTGAAGACATTTAAATTTGATAGGGAGTTTCCCTAATTACACAATACAACACGAAAAAAATTACGGGGTTCTGACAATGGATTCTGGTGTCGGCGTTTCGAAAGATCACACTGAATTTTATTTTAGGGGGAGGGTTAAAGTTTTCCCCCTTAAGCTTGTTCGTGCAGCATATAGGTATATGAAACTATGTGTTCTTTACACGTGAGGTGTAGGGTATGTTCAGGAACTTTATTGAAAATTTTATCGCGAATATTTTTGTGGAACATATTAACACTCTTACTCTACCACCTAACGGTAATTTTTGGATGTATTCTAAAAAATCGTAAAAAATTCCCCTAAGAAGGGAGAGGGCGGGAATGAAATATTGTAAAAAATGTTGACCATAAAATTTTACTACATATAACAGAGCACACCAAAACCCAAACCTTATACAAAAACCGAAAACTAGTCAGATAATAGATTGCTCATCAGATTTCTGGACAGATTTGTTGGAATAGAGCCCAAAATTACTGTTGTTTGGAAGAGTTAGACAAACAATACGTTCCGTTTCCGTACCGTTTTCGGTCCGTCATAAACGGAATCCGTATACGGACCAGAAAACGGATTTTAAGGTACATCGAAACTGATTCAAATCCATTTATGTACCGTCAATGACGGACCGATATATCGGATGAAAAACGGAGTTGTCCTTTAAAAGTCCGTCAATGACGGACCGTTTACGGATCCTGATTCGGTCCGTATTTGTACCGTTTTTTCAACAAAAAACGGATTTATGTAAATGAATAAATTTTTTAATTTTGAATGACAAAATATAGTTTTTTTTTTCTTTAAATTTATTTATAAAGATATGTAATAAAATAACAAAAAAAATTTACAAATTTAATTAAATGAAATATTTATCACCAGCATAATTAGCATCTCTATCCATAATGTCTATTCATAATACCATGAAAAAAAATAAAACAAAATTTTAATTCAGGTTTAATTGGTGGCGCTTACGAAATGATACAACGCAAATTTTCACATTTTTTAACAAAATCTATTATAAATTGGCAGACAATATTTTCATTTGCAAAATTGCATAAATTTGCGTTTATCACCATAAAACTTGTTTTAAATTTCATTAATATTTACCTCATAGATATCACTTAAATTTTTTTCAGTGTGAGATCATCTGATTTTCTTAACTTTAGCGTGCGATCCGTATTATGATCACAGACATGTTTTTATTATTCGTTTTTGACATCAAATCGTATTCAAAAGCAGCGGAAGAAAAACTAATGAAATCCGAGGAAGTCCGTATTTGATGATACAGAAACGGATGCATCAAAACGGAGTCAAAACGTATTGTTTTCGAAAATTCAATTATACGGGCCGTTAATGTTCTGTTTACGTACAAGCTTTGACGAATAAAACGTGCAGTTGAAGCCGAATTCATGAATCCGTACGTATCGGAAAGTCCGTAAAAATATTTTTTGGGTACATTCCACAAATATATTTGCGTTAATATTTTTTAAAAAATCGCTGAATATACCTAACACTTCAGATTTATACAACACATAGTTTCATATACTGATATGATGCACGAACTGGCCCAAGGAGAAAACTTTAATCCCCCTAAAATAAAATTTAGATATGATATTTCCAAACGCCGACGCACGTATATATATTTTATTTTTGTCAGAACCCCGTAATTTTAGAAAAAGTTCGAAATTATTGCATAGTGTTACTAATTCATTATCTTTTTCCACTATGATCAGTAAACTCAATAACGAATTTAACTTTTCAATAAGTGCATGTCGTCTCATATACTCATACCTCACAAATAGAACTCAGTTTGTTACTTTAAATGGTTTATGCTCAAGTTCTCGTTTACTTCTTTCAGGGGTTCCACAAGGATCGGTCCTTGGACCAATTTTGTTCATACTTTACATAAATAGTCTTCCTGATCTAATTAATAATGCCGTGTGCCAATCTTTCTTCTTCGCTGATGATATCTTCTTACTTTTTAGTAGTAGTTTAGATTTTGTTGATGTTTTGGAGTGCAACATTCAATATTGTCTTGATGGTGTTGCTGATTGGACGGTTTTAAACTCCCTTAATCTTAATCATTCTAAAACTAATGCCATTATGTTTGGTAAAACAAACCGCTTTTTTCCTGCTTTAAATATAACATTTGGAAACGTTCGGTTACGATTTGTTAATCATTTGAGATGCTTAGGTATTATACTTGATTCAGGGCTATCCTTTGATATGCACATAAATGTTCTTAGTTCAAAAATTTTTTATATTTTACGTAAAATATACTCTCTGAATTTGTATATTCCTCCTCATATCAAATGTAGACTAGCTCAATCTTTACTTTTGTCTTTGATTCTCTACGGGTTTGAAGTATACTCTGGGACAACTACTAGCTTTTTGGAAAGAGTAAAGCGTTTAATTAACGCAATTGTTCGATTTGTATTTAATATCAGGCGCAGGGAGCACATATCGCAATTTGTTGGTAATTTTCTCGGTTGCTCTTTTTACAACTTTTTAAAATTTCGCTGCCTATTTCTTTTTTATAAAATGGTTAAAAACAACGTACCGCAGCCTTTGCTAAGCTTGTTCACATACACAAGATCTACCAGAAACCCTAAAATTATTATTCCCAAAATTGCAACGTCTTCTTTTGAGAGATCTTTTACTATAAGAATTGCTCGATGGTGGAATTCTCTTCCACTGGAATTACGTCTTTTCTCACACTCTAATAATGTGTTTCGACTAAAACTGTTTCGATATTTTTCAGATCAATTAACGTCATAAAAATTAACTTAACTTCAATAAACCCTTTTGCCACTGTCTGGGACCATTCTTTTATTTAACTCTTGTTTTTTTTTTCTATCGTCTGGCTGGGGAGCCTGTTAGCAAACCTATAAAGTAAATCTGTAAGCAAGTTTTTTACATTTTATTTATTTTTTTTACTTATGTACGATTGCACATCATACAAATACAGTGTTTATTATATTAGTAGATATATTATATAATTTTAGTTTAATTTTAATCTCATGTTAATAACTATGTAATATTATTAAATGGGCCATGAAGGCCTTATATTACAAATGAAGCAAATAAATAAATAAATAATGTATACAATACAAGTTGTTTATTTTATAGTTTGGCCAAAAACCAGGTTTATCCAAGGGGTAATACCATTTAGGTACGTATGATTAATATTTTCCGATTAATTCCATATTACTCATACACACAGAAAAAAATTCTTTACAATAACATCAAGCATAAATGGCTTTAAATATGTTTCTACTTATTTTTCAATTGAGAAAACAAAATTTAACTACAAACAGATTTACATTAATAAAATTCATACTTAATTGAAAAATATTCATAAAAAATAGAATGTTAATCAAATATGCTACAATATTTCCTGTGAAATATGCTACAACAATGTTCACGTCGTTCCTATAAGAAGTATATTTGATTTAACTATAATATTTTTCCTCTGCATTATTTTTCCTATGACATTTTAACAGAATTGAAATTTCTCTTAATGTAAAATCATGAAATCCCCATCACATCATCAAGATTTCCTTGTACATCTAGACGCAGATTTGTTTAAAATATTCACCCCTTGAAAGTTATTTACAAAATCATAAACTCGTACTAATAATAAATAACATTTTATTCAGAAAAAAAAAAAAACAAAATTTAAATAGAATTCCAATTGAATACGCAAAACAAAATAAAAATATTTAAAATATATTACGAATATGTCATGCATTCGATTATAAAATAGACCAAAACTGACATCATTTCAACATTGAAATGACTCAAATAAACAAAAACAAAATTTTGTATTTTAGTTATTCATGCTCAAAGTCACTAGAGTAAAAGAAATAAAGAGAAACAACTTGTTGTCAAATTTTTGAAACAATAAAACAAATATAATGGTCTAACAAAAACACAAGTAAGAACCCGCTAGAGAAAATATTATACCGTCATAGACATAATAGGATTTATTCGATAAAAGAATCACAGCTCAAAATTGACTTTTTTCCATAAATAACTTTACAACACACATCTCTAAGTACTTTAAAAATTTATTTCTCATCACTATCATCTTCAACTGGAAAAATTGTGTGCTGTGTGTGTTTATGTTAATTGCTCAAGAATTGCTGATTACTTTTGTTGCACATGAAGAGTTTTATTTTGAGTTTTGCCGCAAAGCAATTTCTCAAAAAAAATCATGAAATTTTTAACTTTTTAAGACAGCTTTCTAAATGAAAATGAAAATCTTGAAAAATCTATTTTTGATCTAAAATTCTATAGTGTGAAGTTAGCTGTTGTAAGGATCAAGTAAATGTCTATGCATACCCGTGTAAAAAACTTAGATTTAATCATATGTTGCCTTAACTAATAACGTATTATCACATAAAAATACATATGACAGTATGCATTACCATATATAATTATATATTACATTATTGTTTTTAAATTGCCTTATATTGTGCCATATATATTGTCCGCCAAATAACTTTTTTTTTTGAAAATGCTATAAAAAAAACTACTGACTATTTTCTCAAATTTCTTTTTTATTTGAAAGTACAATCCTTCCCGTTAATAATGGAAAAATTTCATTCAAATGGCCCGCGGTAACGTATGGGAACATACTTAATATTGAGAGAAATGTATGAAATCTTTATTTGAGTAGATAGAACAGTCTGTATAACATTGAAGTTTAATGATGGTTTCATATGAATGTTGACCGCGGCTCCGCCACAAATGGTTCATACGCTGGGTTCAATTTTGGCATATTCTCTCCAACATATCGGCCGGTATCTCACGAATATATTCTTTAATATTGGCTTCCAGTGCGTCAACCGTTTCGGGTATGAGCCTTAACAAAGCCCCACAAAAAATAATCTAAAGGCGTTAAATCGCACGATCTAGTTGGTCAATTGACCGGCCCCAAACGTGAAATAAACTGTTCACCGAACTCGCCTCTCAAATGGGTCATTGTGTCGCGTGTTGTGTGGCACCGTCTTGTTAAAATCACATGTCAGCCAAGTCCAGCTCTTCCATTTAGGGGAAAAAAAGTTTGTAATCATTGCACGGAAGCGCCGCATGGATAATTCACGGTCATCAACAGCACTGGCGTATACAGCTGCGATATTTTCCTCTGTCCGCACTCTACGTATGCATGTAATGTCCAATATTGTAAATTTGGTGTGAAATCACAAGTCACAATATTCCGAATAGCCACCTCAGAAGGTCGCCCACACTGACCATAAAATGGAAGAAGTGCACGATGAACTTTTTTAACCGAACATGAATTTTTATAATAAAATCCAATAATCTACAAGCGTTTTCCATATGTAAGTCGATTCATGGTTGACAGTAACATGTTGCACAAAAACAGCTGAGCTGCCAAAAAGAAAGTTGCTAAAAATTACCCGATATGACATGGTATATATTATATCATATAAAATTATATATAAAACTCTATATAATTATATATGGGTTACATAGGACCGTATTTATTTATATATGAGTTATGCAGAACCATATATAATTATGTATGCTATCTAATATTTGAGACATAATAAAATTTGGTTATTATTTTTTAGTGGTTTTTAAGTATTTATTAATATTTTTCAAATTTTAATCCGGAACAACAAGACCTAGAAATTTTTAATATGATAATTAATTCAGCCATGATATGTAGAAATTTTTCTCATTCTTCCCAAATTTCCGAATATATAATTGTAGATAACACAATTAGACGAAAAATGTACACACTGCTGATTGCTAACTCTGACAGACCAAGTTTGAATCCTGACAAAGGCATTGTTTGTTAGAATTTTAATATTTTTTTTTATTTAAAGTTTTTCTTATAATTTTTTTAATAAACTAGGTTCCGCATATATTATATTTTTGGATCTAATCTGAAACAACTCTATGTGACATTAAAGTTGGATCTTTCTAAATCAGCAAATATATTGCTGGATCTAATTTGATCTGCCATTTTTCGGATCTATTTAGATCCTTCTAAATCCTCAAATATATTTTGCTGGATCTAATTTCATTTGCCATTTATCGGATTAATTTATATGAGCTATATATTACAGCAGATATTAAAGAATATCAAATTGGATAAGATTAAATATTGCGTCCGATCAATTTTTTTACTCGTGTTCGACTGTTTATTTATATTTCTCATTTAAAGGCTTGAAAAACTATTTTTTGTATTAAAAAAAATAATTTACCAAAAAAAAACTCAAAATTGAATATCAAAAAAATTGATTTGATTTCAATAAGGCCCAAATAATACTTGCATATTTTCTTTCAGGCAAACAAACAAAATAAAATTTACCACTCAAAGAATATTTTTGATCCACAAATTTCCTATTAACAAACCGTTACTTGAACTAAACGTTTGGAAATCCCAAAATCTAGGAGGAGAGCCCCAAATTTGTCAAAAATTCTGGATATGTTGTTGAGGAGAGAAATAAATGGATCATGTCACATTTGGGGATCAAAAAGTGGAGTCAAAGCCGACTTGCATTTTGTATGGGAACTGAAATTTTAAAAAATTTAACCCAGCCTATTCAAGACTTTGACCCATAATACAGCCAAAAATCACCTTTATGTAGGGGAGTTAGAGGGTTAATATGTTGCACAAAAATATTTGCAAACAAAGTTGCTGAACATACCCTACACCTCAGATGTAAAGAACATATAGTTTCATATACCGATAGGCTCCACGAACAGGTCAAAAGTGGAAACTTTAATCCCTCTACAATAAAATTCCGACGTGATCTTTTAAAACGCCAACACACGTATATTTTTGTTTTTTTTTTTTGTCTCCTCTACCAGAATCCATTGACAGAACCCCGTAGTTTTGGAAAAAGTTCGAAATTATTGTACAGTGTTATCCATCAATGCCAATGAAGGTGGGTGGCTTGCAAAAAAACTTTCTAAGCTAATCATAATTTTTCACCCTCCACAAAAATTTCCAACTGGTTGTAATTGTGTACATCAAAGAAATTTTTTTTCTTATGTGTGTTTTAATGTTATATGTTATGATGTCATTGATGAAACTGACAGTATAAATAAAGAGCTAACTATATTATACTTTTGCTAGCTTAAGCAAATGTGCGAATACATGTAATCAAATGTGTATGACTATATTGTACTTAACAAACTTTTCGTTAAGTTTCGTCAATTGTCATTTGCTTAAGCAAACAGCGAAACTGACCGCACTTTACTTAAGGAATCATGTGTTTTTAGAAAAACTGTTTATGAAAAAAAAACTAATTGCAATGTACGCGGAAAATATTTATATACAAAATTTAATTGAAAATGTTAAAAAACAAACGTGCATGTATAACAAAAGGGGTGGGTTTTGTATATGTTTTTCTATTGAGATGCAATCACTGTTGCATTTTTAAGTACTTTTTTATTTATGTTTTCATTTGTATCTTTAAATTATTTAAACTTAATATAGATTTACTTGTTAATTGTAAAATATTTATAAATTGAACACATTAAATAATATTTTTCTAAAAGATACATATATTTTGGAAATATAAGAAGAAAACAGTTTTTGCAAAAGTACAAATATTTGCAACTAAGTGTAGTAAGTATTTAAGTTTAAAAAGTACATTGTAGCCACCCAAAAGTCTTCAATAAGTTGATTAAGCATTTCACAGACTTTTCGTTAATTTTTGACAGTAGCTTAAGTTAGCAAAAGTATAATATAGTTAGCCCTTAACGCTGTTATAAAATACTCAAACTCAAATAAGATACTCATTTTATATAAAAGCACTCAATGAGTGTGACAATATCTAAGACATAATGAGTGTTTCCAACATTTATACGAGTCAGATGCTAAAGTGGATGCTAACAAACATTTTAACAGAGTTTAAGAAACAACAAAATATTTGAATTTGGTCAGTACGTAAAGATCGCTCGTTGGTAGAACCTCAAGAAATACTAAAGAATTAAAATTTTGAAAAACACAGCAGTTGTTTTGGATTAAGTACAAAAAAAAAATTTCAAAATCATGTTGAATACTAAAAATATATTGGCTGTTGCAATCTTGGCCTGTTTTGCCAGCACTGGTATGTAGTCAAACAATTTATACGTTACAATATTTTGGAAAATTTCCATAAATAAATTTTATTTATTATTTTCTATTTAAAATATAAAATTTTTCCGTTTTAGCTTTTGCCCTTCATTGTTATACCTGTGAATCTTTAACAACACCCAAATGTGGTGAAGCATTTGAGGGTGACGATTTGTTTAAATTGGATTGTGGTCGTGTTGCTCCACCACGTTTCTTGCAATCCTTATTCCCAGTACGTAATGCTACTGGTTGCATGAAGAAAGTTTTAGAAGCCGGTAAGTTTGAAAAGATAATGTTTCAAAACTTTACATATAATACGACATATAAAATCCGGTTTAATTATTATGAAATTTATATTGAAAAAAAAAAAACTTGCTTCATATCAAAATCTGTTATTGTTTATGTTTTTGAGTTTGACAGTGCTTATGTTGTCTATATGCTTTTTTGTTTTTAAAAGCTGATGTCATTGGATTCATTAGCAGAGACAGGGCGCGGGGTGTGTTATTTTAAAAGCAAATTACTAAGTAGTCGTAACAATAATTTACTGCGTTGTTAAGTTGGTTAATTCAATTGTTGTTAGTTGTTAATCGCTGTAACAGCTTATTGAACAAACTAATGACAACAACTTGGGTAATTTCACATGGAAAATTAACTGGCATTTGAATCATCAGTTTCACATATTAATAAACCACTCCCATATTTGGTTAATATAGAATTTATTAATTAAATTATCAAGCTTATTCACAGTAGTGATGACCCGTATTAAAATGATTAGATATGATCAGATTAGCTTAAATTTAATTAGATATGTTATAATATAATTACATATAATGCCAGATCTTATCATATATAATTACATATGGCATATGTGATACAATTTATGGACAGATTTGATCAGATCTAGTGCCAAGTCTGTTTATATCTAAAGGGATTTGTGAAATTTTTTAACATCTGGATATGAACAGATTTGATCATATGGGGTGATATCTGGTGCCAGATATATTCTTATCTGATATCAGCTGTGTAATATAAAAATAAAAGTATATTTAATTTCTCATTTTTTTATTGCATCTAATTTAATATTATATGTACAGGGCAAATTGGATTTAATTATATGTGAAGAGCCAGATTTGTATAGATTTGGTCAGATCTAATTAGATCTTATATTTTTCCCAAATTTTCTAGATCTGGTACAATTAGTTCCATTGACATCTGTTTAGATCTAAACTTTTTTGCACGGGGAGTTGGGAAACTGTTGCGTCTTATTTTTTTATTTTTTTTTTTTTTGGAAAGAGTAGCAGCACTCAGTAAATTCTTCCTGTCAATTAATGTGTTGCTTTCTTTGGTTAAGGAGTTAAGATGAAAGGCTTCAAATAACACCGTAATTGCCCGAAATGATCATCCCTAATAGGCTTTTTATACTGAAGAACAACTTTGTAAAACGCATGGAAGATATTGAAAACGTGAAACATGATAAAATCTTTATTTACATAACCGAACCATTAGAGCCTTATGTGGTTAATTAAAGCTACTATCTAAATAACAAACTTCAAGATAATTCTAGAATTTACAATCTTTCATCTGTTATTTATTTAGCTGTCAAAAAAATAAAAGAAAAGGACGCATAATTGAAGATATTGAAAACGTGAAACATCATTTTTTTTTATTAAATCTTTTTATATATCCGAGCCATTAGGGCCTTATGTGGTTAATTAAAGCTACTATCTAAATAACAAACTTCTAGATAATTCTAGAATTTATATTGGCAACATCTTTCATCTGTTATTTATTCAGAAAAAGACGCATAATTTTTGTTAAAAATAAAAAGTGGATTTAGAGAAAGTATTAATCATTGGAATAGTTGTTGCTTTGCAAGAACAAATCCGAATTTGAATGCAGTACATTAAAATATTAAAGGCCATTCTGGAAGATGATGGTGAAGAAGAATTTTTGGTAGACACAAGTATGAAATTCTAATATGTGCCGCTCATTTTCATTTGTTGAATAATTTTTTTTTGTTTATTTTCTGCAATGTCAGTTTGCTAGTGATGACACAAAGAAAATCGATTTTTTTAGTGATGACCCTTAAAATAACCAATGGAACTAAATGAGATAGGATCATCTTTTGTAGCTGTAGAAAGTTGTAGAATTCTTATGGAAAAATGTTAACATCTTTTCAAATTGATGAAAGATGTACGTCAGTGGAAAAATTCTATAAAACAGTTATGGCCCGCCAGCTGATAAAGAGTTGGCGGAATTGTTGAATCTTTTTAGGTTTTAGCCTTGTTACGTTATTTTATTTCGGTGGGGTTAAGTGCTATGGCAATACCGAAGGAGAATGTTGGCGTCGCTGGGAATCGAGTCCACAAACTTCTGTGTATCAGTCCAACGCTCTAACCATTACACCACAATGATTTTTTTTTTAATTTTATCAAACTAAAATTCCAGGTAATAAGTAGTCAAGCTCAAGGTCTATTTTATACAAAATTGTTTATTTTTCATCTAATACTTTTTGAAAAAATTTGTTTAAAATTGAGAAAACAAAAAATCCCTGAAGAAGCTATCCATTAAGATAGCGAAATATTGGATGAAAAATAAATAATTTTATATAAAATAGACCTTGAACTTGACTACTTATTACCTGGAATTTATATTAAAAAGGTCGAAGAAATTAAACTGAATAATTTATCAAACTAAAATTTTAATATAAAATTTTTTAACTTTGCAACAACAAACACATGAAGAATACAATCACAATTAGAGTCATAGATTTTAACGTAACAATAGATAGGTATTTTTAGAAACCAGTATACTAACAATTATATAATTTCTAATTTTAAATATATTCGTAATGAAGTTTAAAAAAAATGTATGCATTCAAATAAATTTAAAACCGATATTTTTAAAAAAGTATGTGACATCAATAGTCTGTAGTTGCAATAACATCGTTACCACAATAAGCCAATGTTCTTTGACTATGCCTTTAAAATGAAACGACATAATTTAAATCTTTTTAAATATTTATTCGGAACTTTAACATATTTTTTTTATCAATTTTTTAAAAATTTAATTGGTTAAGTGGTAGGGCCGCCATATTTGATGATCATTTGGGCTCTTCTTACAACATTTTCCATTGTTCTGGAGAAAACTTCGGACGATAAGTTCTCGCACTCTTGTTGTATATTTTTTGAGAGCTTTCAGAGTCTATGACTTGTTCACATGGACCCGTGACTTTAAACATCCCCAAAGAAAAGTTGGGTGCGGTTAAATTGGGCGCGACCCGAAAACGCATCTTTCAAAATGCCCATTGCCGCTCGAGTACGAGTATTTCGCGTCATGTCGACGTGTATTCTGTTTACAAATGCTAAATCTACATACTGGTGGGAGGAAGCCACTGCTTGAAATTACGGGCATAATAGGTATCATTTTTTTAAGAAAAGATTCTTATACTACCAGCTTCATAAAACAGGTGCTGGAATATTTCCTTGATATTGTATGCAATATGGGGTTAATAAGAATAATTTTTAATATTTACTACATAAATATTTATAAACAAATAGTTTTATTGTTAATGAATCCTAAGCAAAAATTATAATTTAATTAATAATTTTTATAAAGACTTTTATAATTTAATTTTAACTTCAAACTAATACTCAAGTTAATTGGGTGATTAAAAAATAGACTATAGAATTTTTTAAACCAGGTGTGTTATTTGTAAATATCTTTAATCCCACAAATTTAAAGGAAACAGTTAATAAAAGCTAAACTACGTTGAAGTAATGAGTAAAGATGAACTTTAATATGTTTAGTAATCTCCTTTAGGGCCGACACCAAAAACTCTCCACAACTTTTCTAACGCTGCCTGAAGAGAAATTTCTTAAATGGGTGAATTCAATCCATGATATTGCGTGTTCAATAGAATCCACGCTTTAAAGAAATTTCGGTGCAGGTAGCAATAGAAAAGTTGTGGAAAGTAAATTACACGTAGGAAAAAAAACATGGTTGAAGCAATCATATTGAAAGATTATGATTGTGCCAACCATAGTCGTAATATAATATAATTATCATATTAAAATAATAAAATAACCATAATTTTACCATAATATACTCCCAGCAGTTGGAATATGATTCGAAGCTATAAAAAAATTCTTTAAATTTAAGAATATTTCTTTAAGAAATTTATTTCCTAAAAAAAATTTTGATATTAAGGATTTTTTCAAGAAAACTGATTCTATGGACTATTTTAAAGGCAATAACTTCAGCTTAATTTTTATTAAAAAAAACATAGATTCTATTGAGTTTTTCTAATAGAAAAAAATCTAAGATACTAAGGACATTTTTGAGGTTTTTTTTAGATAGTTCTTCACTTAAAATAGTTTGTAAATTAAAATAACACAAAATGCCATTTAAAAGAAATGATATTTCATTTAAAAACCGCTAAAATTACTTTTCATTTAAATTAAATGGCTTTTGTTATTTATTTTTAAATGTTGTTTAAACAACTGTTACATCCGTTAGAAATAAATGATATAATGAGTTAAAATAAATGTTAAAATTTTAACTACCAATTCCAAAATTAATATTTTTTAAATGTAACGGAAAACTTTTGTATTAAACTACAAACAGTAAACTACATAATCTAACTTTTATAAAAAGTTCTTAGAATCTAAAAATATTTTTACTAGAAAAAGTCCTTAAAAACTAAGTAATTTTCATGATGAATAGTCCTCGGAATTTAAATTTTTTTTTCAAAGAAAACCCTTAGAATGTAAGTTTTTTTAAGAATATATGAATTTTTAAGTTAGCAGAATCCATAGAATCTAAAAATTTTTCTATCACAAAAAATTTTTAAAAATCTAGTATTTTGTATAAGATACCTTTTTATTAATATTTTGAGTATTTTTTCCACAAGTTGTTATTTTACAAGAAACTAACTAATAACTATACGAGGGCCAATAAGTCCATGACTTTTTCAACATTACCTCCTTTTAGCTCAATGCACTTAGTCCAACGTTTCTTCAATTTTCGTATCTCTTCCAAAAAACAGGATTTTTCGAGGTCCATAAAAAAGGCATTTGTTTGATCAATAATTTTATCGTTGGAGCTAAATCTCTTTCCACCGAGGTTTGGAAATAGTCACTGGGGGGCTAAATCCGGAAAATAAGGTGAATGAGGGGGTAATTCGTAGTCTACTTAATGTGTTTTTGCCATAGAAACTAAGCTGTCACACGCTTCCGTTGGTGGTCGATTGTGAGCAAATGCGGCAGCCATCTTGCGGAAAGCTTTCTCATACCAAAGTCATCGTTCAAAATTGAAATCACAGAGCCATGTGAGATGCCTATGTCTTCCACAATCTATCGCACATTCAATCTCCGATCGGCCAACACCATATCATGAATTTTTTCAATTGTTTTGGGTATAGAGACCTCAACTAAGCGTCCAGAATGTTCGGCATCTTCCGTGCTTGTAAGGCCACAACGAAAGTCTGTAAACCACTTTTTTACCATTGAAATCGATGGTGCAGAGTCCCTATAGTATTTATCAAGCTTTTCCTTCGTTCGATTGACGGTTTTTTCGCAAAAAATAATGTTTAATGATAACTCCAAATTCACTTTTTTTCATTTTTAAAAAAATCCACGAGGTTGTATATTTTGAACAGCTGTTAAACGCAAAGTAAATGACGGAACTTGCTCAAAATTTGACAGTAGTCAGCAGTGATCATAATAGTGGTAGCAGTGATAATAATGCAAAATGTTTTTTCTCTGTGTAATGTAGGCGAAAAAGACACAGACCATTTGAACTCATTTTATTCAAGTTGCAAAAGTTTTGTGTGAAATTTAATTTTTTTATTTTACCATGACATCATTGACATTAAGTTAAGTATCTCGTTTGTCCAAAAAAAATTATTTAAAATTTAATTTCATATAAAAATTAAAGAAAGTAATTTAAATTATTTTTGTTCAATACATAAATTACAAATGACATTAAACTCCACTCTCAGTATGTTTATAAATATTATAACAATGTGTTAAGTTATTTAATTCACAATTCTATGTATAATTAAAAGTTTACAAGTTTGAAAAAAAAACGACATAAAAAAAGATACAGCCTAAAACTGGTTTATAAATTTAATATTTTCCAGATGCGCAATAATGAATTCAAAAACAATTTCAATGCAATAACAAGTTTCAATACAAAACTCATAATTATATGTATAGACAGAGATACAATTTCCAACTACAAAAAAAAAAAATAAAATACATTATTGTGAAAATTAAAAAGTTGTATAATGAAATGCATAGGAATGTTTGTAGGTTATAAGGTTATAAAATCATTTAACAGATTATCGTCAATTATGAGTCTTCCCTCCATAAATTGTCTTTAGAATTTTATAATTATTTTTTATTTTTCTAATCTATTTATATAAATTTTTTCTACTTTCAGTTAGTGGTCATCCACAAATTGTACGTTCTTGCTATTTCGGTGATATTTCCAATACCCAATCTGGTTGTCAGTCCGATCCCACCTTACCCTTTGTAAAGCAATTATCCTGTGATGTTTGTGAGGGTGAATTGTGTAACAGTTCCACATCAATGGCTCCCATTGCCTTCACTATTATGGCTTTCTTTGCCCTGGCTCGTCTTTTTTCTTAAATTATTTTTATAAAATAACATAAATAAGCCTTTGTAAGCTTTCAAATTTTGTATATTTCTTTTTAATTTTTATTATTTTAATTAAACGTATTTTTTACATTATTTTTTTTAAGTTTTATTTGGAAGGAATGATTTTTGTTTCTTTTTTTTCATACAAGCAATAAAATTTAAATAATTTAAATCTAAAATAAATTGAATTAATGTTAAATTATAAATTTAGACTTAAATTTTCAAGAACCGTTATATTCGGATCTGTAATTGATGCTAACAGCGTATACAAGCTTGGCTACAAATAAAACCGATTAAATAATCAGGGTCCGTAATAATTATTCGCTTTTTTTTATAAAAGTCAAAAGTTATTTTTTTGGTTTTTTTAAATTTTCGAGCAAAAATAAATTATTTTTTTTATTTTTTCGAGCAAAAATAAAAGTTATTTTTTGATTTTTATTTTTCTCTTATTTTTACACGCTCATCTCTTTAGGAAATTAAAAAAATAGCTGTTATTTTTGGTCGAAAAAATAAAAATCAAAAATAACTGTTGTTTTTGATCGAAAAAATAAAAATCTCAAAAACAAAAACTAACTGTTCTTTTTGATCGAAAAAATAAAAATCAAATATAACTGTTCCTTTTGATAAAAAAAATAACTTTTATTTTTGCTCAAAAAAATCAAAAAATAAGTTAAAAATAAAAATTAAAAAACTAATTTTTGGTCGAAAAAATAAAAATCAATATATAACTTTTATTTTTGTTTGAAAAAATACAAATCAAAAAATAACTTTTATTTTTGTTCGAAAAATAAAAACCAAAAAATAACTGTTTTATTTTAAATTAAAAAACTTTAATTTTTGCTCAAAAAATTAAAATCATAATAAAAAAAATAAGAAAATAACTTTTATTTTTTTCGAAAAAATAAACATCAAAAAATAACTGTTATTTTTGCTCGAAAAACTAAAAAAATTTTTAAAAGCAATATATTTCATCATAGACTAGTTCATAAGGATGAATATAGTATACTTAAATCACTTTTCCGACATTTACTTCTATATGCTTTTTTTTTTTTGAAATTTCAAAATAACTGCTTTTTTCAGTCCCTGTAATTTCATTTAGGGTTGCCACCAGAATTCTGCAATGAGTAGTGAAAAAGGGAGTAGAGTTGAATGATGATAAAAATCAGCCCTAAAAATAATTAAAATTTGACCTTAAAAGTAAAAAAAATTAACTAACATATTTTTGTCTAAGATATTTATTGAAAAATAAATAAAATAAAAAATTTTGATGCTCGATAAAAGAAAATTTTACTAATATTAATAATATTTAGTAAATGTTTTTGCTAATTTTATTTCATTGTACTACAAGTCAGCAGACATGTGTTGCTAAGATTAGCAAAATATACCGCTGGGCTCAAATTAGCAAAATTTTCAGTTGCCATTACTGACTTTTTTTGGTGAGTGTATTACATTTTGAAACTTCGGGATATATGAGAGGTAGGCGTGTCCTTGTACCAATTTTCCTAAAAACTCGTTTATCTCCTAATTAACTCAGAGTAAAATCGCGTACCAAATTTCAGTAAACTACGATAACTTCTATTTTTTTGTACACTCGTTATATGGGTACAAAGCACAACATAGAAAACAAATTTTCTTTTTTAATTCCAGGGGGTCATATATATTTTTTTTATTTTTGAGGGTTCCCCGAAAATGCAAAGTTCGGTCAAAAAACTTACATATTTTATATGTTTTTAAAAAAACTCTTATTTTAGTGGTACCCAGCAAAAACAGACATTACCAAGTTATTTAGAGAGTAATATGAGTAATAATGTGTCTTTATAGATATACAGGGCCCTCTTAGGGGGGCCATGCTGAGTAAGGGTATCTCTCCAATCATAGTTAATTGGACTTTGGAGATGCTCAGGTCCAGGGTAATCACCGTTGGTATAGGGTGTGCACACGGGACCGTGAATGCGACCAGAGGGTTTCCTCGGGGGGGTGTTTTAACGACATTTTTATAGACACTGGTCATAGATGAGTTGCTCGAGGGTCTAAACAACCTGGGCTTCAGAACCTACGGCTACGCTGATGATCTCGTCATATCCGTCACCGGATGGGATGGCAGAACGATCTCAGAGCGCATGCAAAAGGCTCTGAACTTTACTCTTTCATTATGCCTGGGCTTATCCATCAACCCGTCGAAAACGATACTGAACAGAAGGAAGGTTAATCTATCAAGGCCTGTTGTGGGGGGAATGTTAATAGATTACTCTTGACAAATCTCTAACCTGGAAAGATCATATTGACTCGCTGTCCAAAAAGGCCACTAGAGCTCTCTAGTCCTGCCAGAGGCTCTTTGGGAGGACATGGGGTCTGAGTCAGCGGATGGTGTATTGGTCATTCAATACTATTGTCAAACCTATGATCCTTATGCGGCTATTGCATGGTGGCCAAAGTCGAACAGTTAAAAACGATGGATGTTCTCTAAATCATCTACCGTCTGGCGTGCATTGGCATACGGGCGCTAGCGGGACGTGTCCTACAGATGCCATCCACGCCATGCTGGGAATTCCTCCGTTGCATATCTCTGTATTGGAAGTGGCCATCAACTAGATTTAGAGAATTCGGTAGCGTGAGAAGGGGTGACCTAAGGGGTCACATGAGGATCGCCGAGGTTCTTATGGATGACCCAATCACAAACGTCGCGGATAGGACGCTACTGGAACAGATTTTTGTCAGGTACTTTGACACTATGTCTTTTGATAGGAGCATGTGGATCAAGCGGGCCTGTGAACCTGAAGTTGTGGTTCACAGATGGCTCGAAACAGCTAAATAAGGATACGCCTGCGGGAGTTTTAGGGCCCGAGTTTCAACGCGCCCTTCCCATGGGCAAATATCCCTCCATTTTCCAGGCAGAAATTTACGCCATATGTGTGTGTGTGTGGGGAGGAATGCCTACGGAGGCGTGTGTTCAGATTTCGCGTCTATATTCTCTCTCACTCAGGGCTCTTATGTCCCACGAGGTGTCATCTTAACTTGTCATGGAATGTATTTCGGCTCTCAACCGACTCGGTAGGAGCAACTCCCTTACCCTGGGATGGATTCTGCACCATAAGGGGCATAAGTGCTACGAAAGGGCGGATTATCTGGCCAACCGTGGTGCCCGTAAGCTCTTTATAGGCCCTGAACCTTTTTTCGGGGTGTCCATGGGCTATATCAGGGAGAAGCTCAGGATGTGGAGAGAGTCAATATTTTATGATTATTGACAAACATCTCGTCGCCAATGAAAGGTCAGTGGTGGGTCTGGGCGACTATTAGTCCTTGGTCGAAGGGACCTAAGGACCCTGACTGGATACTTTACTGGGCATTGCGACCTTAAGTACCATAGGCACAAGAAGGGTAAATCGGACACTGAGTTGTGCAGGTTTTGCGGGTTGAAATCGGAGACATCAGAGCATGACCTCTTGTCCTGGGCTTTGTGCCAGGAGGATCAGGTTCTTGTCGCCTTTGGAACACTTTACCCGGAAAGGTTCTTGTCTTCATCAATAGTTTGAACCTTTAGGGTGGTTCTGAGCAGCACAAAAGACATATTATGGTCGCAGTGCGCAGTGCCACTTGAAATAACCAACCTTAAGGTCTAAAATCTTAAAAAGTTAAAAGTTACAATAAATATTTATTATTTTTTAAATTTTATGTGCAAATTATTCTGCGGTTGTATTATAAAGACTTACCAAATGGATTTAGTTAAATACCCTCAGTTGGTATGGATTTAGAGCCACCGCAAAACTTAAAAAGTCCACGTATATTGTTTTTTTATGCGCCGGATATTGTATACGTATATTGTTTTTTTATGCGCCGGAACATAGAAAAAAAATTTTGTTTTATATTTTTGAATTTGCTTTTATTTTTTTATTTTCATAATTCATTCTAAAGATAACAAACATACTTAAACTAGAATTATTGATAAGTTGTTATGGTTAAATTGTTCTTGGGACAAATGCTTAGTATTTGTTTGTTTCCCATAGTTTAGTTTAACTTAACCGGTTGGCGCAAAAGTTAATGGTTAAGTCCTTTTACTGGATGCCGTACTCCATGCGGCCTCAACTGTATCCGTTATTAAATGTGTATGCGAAGTGATGATATTTTTCCAGCCTTGAGTTTTTAAAACTTCCTTGAAGTGAACACTTATAAATTCTACAGTTTTTGCTTTTAAATAATCCGCACTATAGAGGTCGGCTAATATTAACATATCAGCTGCTGTCTCAACTGAGAATTTATTGCACAATTCTATCTCACACAATTTCTTTAAATCCATTAAAGCATACTTCTCAGCAGCCATTAAAAGTTGGTCGGCAATATTATCAATATTTGAAATTTTTCCAGTATAAATAAAACGTAACATTTCCTGGAGAACTTCATAACTAATATCTGTTATGGTGACACGATTTGATATGGATTCATTCATATCATGTGTAAACATAGCCTCAAAAACAACGCTGCGAGCAGACAATATAATTTTATGAGCTTTAATTTCTGCATCAGCCACAATTAAGGTAACATCCTTGAATGTCTCATTTTCAAATAGATGACCAAGATCTTGACTTAATTTGTGTTCGTAATCAGGTTGCTCTGTAATCGTATCTAATTGCATTGTAATATCGCAAAGTATTGTCAATGTGTTTTTGGGTAAATCCAAAGCTCGGCCAAAAATAAATTGGGAGCTATGTCGACAACCTTGTGAGAATTGGGTCCCTTTTCTAAGTTGCCCCTGTATTCTTTCACTTTTATTATTTAAAAGAGAACATCTATAGTTAATTACAGCATTCGAATTCGATACTAGCTCCAAAGCCAAGCATACATATAGCATTCCTGGTGCACTACTTGGATAATAACGTAAGCGCCATTTATACTGATCATAATTTATGGCTGAGAATGTTGGAGATGTCAAGTAATCGTCAGTTCCTTGAGAGCAATTTATTATCCACTTGTAACTAAAACCAACTTCCTTCACAGGAATTTTATTCCAGTTTTCAGCAGATGATATAATTTCCGGTGGAGCCTTCATTTCATTATTTAGCAGATGTTTTTTCGCTGAAGGTTTGAAACACACTGTTTGCATTTACAAATATATCCTTAAGTACTCAAAATGAAAAATAAGTAAACTATTTTACCTGCATCAGGTCAGATTAAATTTTATTAAAACTTTTTATTAAAATTTTCTTTAAATGGATAAAAATTCCATTTGTATACACAGGAATAGTTCATATCTTTCCTAAGTAATATTTCTTGATTTTAGTAAAAGAAAAACAAGTTTATTAAGTAAAAGTCTATAAATTTTTAAGAAAAACATCATAGTTTTAAAAAATTTGCAAAACAATTTCCTTAAATTAGTTAATTTAAGAAGACAAAGGACTCATAGACGGCGTGTTTTATTTAGAACCATTTATGAACTACGAAAAGGATCTGGCTAGTATTTCGAATTCAATTAGTAAAAAAAAACTAGTGAAAGTGAATTCAAGAATACCAAAATATTTGAATTCGATTCCAGAACATACCCAATTATTTATTTTTCAATATTTCGCCAGGAAATAAATAAAAGATATTGAAAACTAAATAATATTTTTGTTTATAAAAAACCGAAATATATTATCTATATATATAAAAAATTGTTGCATGTGTGTTGTGACTTTATAACTCACGAACAGTCAAACCGAATTCGATTTTAGGGTTTCTTCATATGGTCGTGTAGTTGGTTAATCATGTCAACATGTGATTTTGTCTATATAAAAGAAAACAACAACAAATACGTAGGCGCCCATGAGCGTTTGCCGTATGTATATTGTGTGCTGACTTCATATACACGGTAAATACACATTGTAGCGCATAAACATTGACAGCTGTCAGTGAGTAATCATTTTAAGGTTCTTTTTCATCGAACTCGCGGATCGAGAAACCAATGAACCAATGAATTGAATTCAATGGTAATATTCATGCGTAGCGAAGCACGCCGGAATCCGCTACTGTATTATATTTATAATTCATTATTATTAAAACATACATACATAAAGTAAATTTATTCTTTCAAAAAAATATTTTTCTGCAGTTTAATTTAAACCATGAGTTAGTAAATATATGCATTTTTTTTTATATAAATACGCATGTACAAATTTTTGGAAATTAAATCCGTATATTTACTGTTCAAAAAGGTTTTTTACGCACAAATTTAGTAAATTTTGTAATTATTTTTAGAATGTCATTTAATTTTTACGCACTTTCTATGTAAAATTACCCATTATGTGTGTACCATCTTACGCATAATGTGTGTAATTTTGTTCGTTTACGCACACATAAGTTGGGTATATATGTTGTATTAATCGGATTTTTGTTGTATTAAACGCATTTCTGTTGCCACAAACTAATTTTTTTTCTGGGTGTAGTAACCGATTCAATTGCAGCTGCAAATGAATGCAGCTGCAGACAATTACAGCTATAAAGAAAGAAAGGAATTCCTAGAAAATTGTTGTACTAAGCGTATTAAAGTTTCATTAGATTAAATTTAAAAAAAGGTAAAACAAGTAAAATAAAAGGCTTAAATTCGGCTGTGCCGAATCTTTGAATACCCTCCACCATATAAATAATGTAAAAAACTTTTGAAGTAAAATTATAGAATTGAAAAAAATTGTTCGAGGTTAGAAACTTTTTTGGATGTGAAAATACATTTTTTTGTTTTGAGGTGAAAAAAATTTTTGGAAGTGAAAAAAAATTTTGTGGTGAAAAAAATGTCTACAGGTGCAAAATATTTGAGGTGAATACAAAATATTATTCACCTCTAAGCGAGTGTTGAAAAAATATGAGAAAATATATTATGTACGTACCAGTCGCTTATATGAAATTGTACTAAAATACACCAATTAGAGGTATCTTCACATTTTCACTCATAACTTTTTAACCGCTGAACCGATTTCCCTAATTTTTAATATCAAACTACTCGGGAGGATGTCCAATAATATAAGTATACTCAAAAAAAAATGAACTAGAATTTAGAAAAATTAACTTATTTAGACGAAAAATTTAAATGAAAACGGCGCCAAAGATACTTTAAAACAATATTTAATAAAATTTTCCTTGAAATTAAGAAACAAATTTTACTTAAAATTGGGAAAAATTTATAAATTATAGACAAATTTTACCACTGAGAAGTAAATTTTTATTAGAAAATAGCAAAATTATCTAAAATTGTACTGTTGGTTTTAAGAAAAATTTTATTTTATTTAAGTTCATTAGATAATTTTTTTTTTTTACTAAAAACTAGAACTTTGCCTAAAAATAAGAAAATATTTTCTAACTTGATAAATAGCACTTCTTTTAAGTGAAAATTATTCTTAAATTTAATAAAAATTTTCTAATTAATATGAAACTGTTTCTATGGCAAAGATAATCTATTTTATTATATATTTGAAAGTATTTTACGCTCATTGTGTAAGTATTTTCCCACTTTCGGAGGACTTCCGCTTTGTGAGGACACTGCTCTTAACATGCTTTTTTCTATACATTTTTGTCTTAAAACTAAATTGAATTATACTAAATTCATGTATTTAAAATATAAATTAAATTTCATTAGCAAAAAAGTAAACAAATTAAAAAAATGTACTGCAGGATATTCGAAAACGTAATAAATTGTTACAAAGTCAGATCCTTTTCGTAGTTAATTAACCGTTCTGCTTGAGAGAACTACAAAAAGGGACGCCAAACGTGACACACGGCATCTATGGCTAAGGAACACTGGGGGTCCTTTGTATTCTTAAATTAACTAATTTAAGGAAATTGTTCCAAAAATACAAAATATCACAGTTACATTTCTTGTTATTATTGGAAAATGGAAAAGTCATAAGTTTATTTTACGGGATTTTTAGCTTAAACTTTATTTGACATATACTAATTTAAACTTTTTTATCATTAAGTGAAAAATATAGTTCGATAAATATAAATTTTAATAAGCGCTATGTCAATTATAGAAAAGCCATTATGCCGCAATGTATAAAATGTGCCTGTATTGTACTCAGCAAACAAAATTATTAGATAAAAGCGCAAATTCGAAATTTTTTACCCTTTGCTAACAAAATTTTAAAATATATTTTAAGCTACTTTAATTTAAATATTTAAGACTGTTAAGAAAATTACAATCATGCATGATAGTTTTTTAATTGGTTACTTTAATTTCTTTTATTTAATAATATTTTTTCTTGAAAATTAGGAAAACTAACTGGTTTGTTTTTAATTGATTGTTTTTTTTTTTTAATAGAATATTAAAAATAATTTAAACGTTTTCCAACAAAAAAAAAATCCTATACCGAATTTTATTATTTTTTGAAAATTAGAAAACTTTTTCTTAAAAAAAATAATAATTTTTTAAAATTTTTAAAATTTGTCTGAACTAAGTTGCATGAAAATTTGTCTTAGAAAGAGTTCATCAATTTCTAAAACCAAGTAAATTTTTATTATAACATAGGAAAAAATTTATTACTTTTCATTTGTAATAGTCTGAACTAATTTTTAGAAAACAATTCTTCAAAATTAGAAAGTGGTATACATTAAAACTGAATTTGGAAATAGCTTTCTAAAATTAAGTTAATTTACTACTCGCGAACAAAAAATGAACACACATTAAGTTAAAGTACTTTCTCGATTTAAGTTAGACACATTTTTTGAACTAAATGGGAGTAAATTATGTGCTAATTTTTTTTTTTTAATAAAACTTAATTTTATTACATTTGAGTATGCAATTTTCTTAAAACTAAGATGATTTTTCTAAAAATTATATTAATTTTTATTTCATTGACTTGTTTCTTCCTAAAATCAAGAAATATTCCTTAGGAAAAATATGAACTATGTCTGAGTATATAAACTATTTCGTTTTCCCTCAAACTTAGAAATTTTTATTCTTTTTACAAAAATTTTTCTGTTTAAATAAAATTTTACTTAAATTAAGGACAATTTATAAACTATTTTGAAGAAAATTTTTGATTACATTTTAGTTCATGTCTTTTTTTTTAGTGTATCTGAAGGATAAATATGCGCATGAAATGCCTAAAAATGCATTTCAAGATGCGTAAAAATATAAAAAAATGATTATGTGCTTACCAACGCAATGGTTTAAATTAAACTGCATAAAAACTTTTTTTTTTAAATAAATTAATTTATTTTTTTTTTGTTTACATAATATTTATATTAATTTAATAAATTGAATTATATAATGGATAAATATAATACATAATATATTTCGAATGGGTATGTGCAGTGATGGTCATCTTCAGTTTAAATTACAGTGTGCGGCAATACTGTATCCTCTTGTCCGTTTTAAAGATCAACGTTTCCAGACATACAGATTTAAGTTATCCGTACTTACACACAATGAGATGTTAGTGCTTTGAAAATATTTTGACACAATTTGGTTTCATGTATTTTAAATTTCATTTCACTTTTTTTTTGTATGGACGTGTGTTTTTGATATTTAACCAGATCATTTGATATAAATTTTCAATAATATTATATTAAACTTTTTTATAATTTTTAAAAATTATTATTCGCTTTTAGCTTTTTTATTTTTTTAATATTTTGTGTTTCCAATTTTTTTTTTAATCTAAGGTTCAAATACAACTGGAATGCACAATATTTTATATTTATGAGTTTATTTTTATATCAAAAAATATGTATTTAAAATTGAAAATATTTATTTAACAACACTTTTAAAGACTTTCAAAGTAGTTATAAAAATGCTGCCAAGTCTTGGCAATTATTGGCTTTTCTCTTTTAAATGTAAACAAAAATATTTGTCGTAAAAATATTTGAAATTTTTGTTTTTGTAATTTGATATTTAGATTATGTAAAATAACACCAATTTGAAGAAATAAAAAATTACCCCACATACGATGAAATGAAAAATTACCCCAAATATGATGAAATGAAAAATGACCCCTTATGCAGAGCGTTATACGCATTTATATTGCATGGAATCAATAACATCCGAATGTACTCATTCTAAACATTAAAGTTACTTGGGCCAAGCTAAGTTAAAATATTTAAAAGAATTAAAATTAAAATCATTTTATATAAATGAAATATTTAAGTTAAACCCAATCACTGCCTTTCAAAATGGTTCACAAATTTAGTAAATTTCTCTCCGTCCATGAGTATGTCCGCCCAGTCAGTTCTTATTAAATTTGCTGGTACCAAAGATCCATCAATTTCCCGTATGCGGTTTTTGCAGAATCGGACGATTTTATAAAATTTTTGAGCGAATGATTTTCTATGACATTGCTTCTTAGAGCTTGGCAATTTTGAAACTTATTAGGAATTATATTTGTTCTTAATGTATGAAAAACAAAATTTTCGACTGCGAAGACGTGCAGTGGTTGATAGATTTGCAGACTTCATGAGTGCGGAGATGAGTGATGACGATGAAAGGGCTATTCCTGCATTTGGTCTTGAAGGTGCGGATGATGACGATTTCACATATCAAGCAAATTTTCATATTGATGATTCGGATGCGGAAACTGAACCACATATAGACATCAATGAAGATGTTAGTGATGACGACGATGATAAAGAGGAAGAAACTGATGCTCAGCAAACAAGTGACAATTACTTCATTTCCAAAGATGGCACCAAATGGACTAAAAATGCACCACCGACTTCCCGTACTCGTGCTTAAAACGTGGTCGACTACACAAGGGGGAATCCGGGACCAGTAGCAACCACATATGATCCCTTTACCATATTCCGCTCGCTCATTACCGAAGACATGGCATACATCATAATACGCGAATCAAATCGGAAAGGCAGGGAAGTGAACCTGCATGGAATTTGGCAAATCCAACTAACACAAAGGAATGGAAACCAATCACTTTGAAAGAGTTCGATGCTTTTTTGGCTATTATTTTGTATGCTGGGCTCACTAAATCGAATGGTGAACCTCTTAAAGAGTTATAGGGCCCAACGCGCTGTCCAATATATAAAGCTGCATTATCATTAGATCGTATGAAGTGCATAAAACAATGCCTTAGATTCGACAATGGAAATACGCGACAGCAGCGACTAATCAACAGCAAAATTGCGGCTATTGATGATATTTGGCAAATGTTGCAGTCTAACTTGGCAGCAGCTTACACTCCGCATGATGCAGTGACCGTTGATGAGCAATTATTCCCATACAGAGGCCGAACCCGCTTCACACAATACATTCCATCGAAGCCTGCCAAGTACGGTATAAAGATATGGTGGTTGTGCGACTCAAAATCATTTTGTCCTGTCAAAGGAATGATTTACTCTGGGAAATTGCCTGACTAGGCACGAGAGGTGAATCAAGGGCAGAATGTTGTACTTCAACATTCGGAGAGATATTTGAATACAGGCCGCATAATTTATGCCGACAATTTTTTCACAACTTTGGATTTGGCGCGTACTTTGATCAGGAAGAAAACCGCATATGTTGGAACAGTGCGCTCGAATAAGACATGTGTGCCTCGGGAATTCCAAAAAAAATCATACGCCTCCTGTCAACAGCACAGTTTTGCTGTTGATTAGTCGCTGCTGTCGCGTATTTTCATTGTCGAATCTAAGGCATTGTTTTATGCACTTCATACGATCTAATGATAATGCATCTTTATATATTGGACAGCGCGTTGGGTCCCATAACTCTTCGAGAGGTTCACTATTCGATTTAGTGAGTCCTGCATACCAAATAATAGCCAAAAAAGCATCGAACTCTTTCAAAGTGATTGGTTACCATTCCTTTGTGTTTGTTGGATTTACCAAATTCCATGCAGCGTTCACTTCCCTGCCTTTCCGATTTGATTCGCGTATTATGATGTATGCCATGTCTTCGGTGATGAGCGAGCGGACTATGGTAAAGGGATCATATGTGGTTCCTACTGGTACCGGATTCCTCCTTGTGTAGTCGACCACGTTATGAGCACGAGTACGGGAAGTCGGTGGTGCATTTTTAGTCCATTTGGTGCCATCTTTGGAAATGAAGTAATTGTCACTTGTTTGCTGAGCATCAGTTTCTTCCTCTTCATCATCGTCGTCATCACTAATATCTTCATTGATGTCTATATGTAGTTCAGTTTCCGCATCCGAATCAACAACATGAAAATTTGCTTGATATGTGAAATCGTCATCATCCGCACCTTCAAGACCAAATGCAGGAATAGCCCCTTCATCGTCATCACTCACCTCCGCACTCATGAAGTCTGCAAATCTATCATCCACTGCACGTCTTTCATCCTCACTCATTTGCTGGTAGCGTGTACTACGACGTACCACAATTTCAGCAATGTCTAAATTTTCCTCTGCCATTGTATTGTGCTTTTATTTCTATTTATAAAATTCAAAATAATATTTCGCATTCGATGTTCACTGTTCACTATCTCAACTTTCCCTGATTTGGTTTACAAAACTAGAGCCGCTTCTAGCTTGTACATCTGCGTCTATGTGAGAGGAAGAGTAGGTAAGAGTATGCGTAAAATGTAAGGGTAAATTCAAACAACTTAAAAGGGACGGTAATAAAAAGTCAAAAATGGACGGAAAGTTTATTATGTTTCAAGAAAAGGAGCAATAAAATAATCCAAAAAGTAACTAAAATTCAAGGAACACGTTTGTGATGTGTTCAAACAATAAAACAAGCCAAAAGACAGTGCATTTATTAACGATTTCTTGAAATTTCAGTACAAGGTCCCAGCGGACCTTTTCACACGTTCCTGTACTTAACACATTTAAATCTCAATAGAAACTAAACTATTGGTCGGATCGCTTTGAATTTTTTTTAAACGATTCTAGATAAAATTTCCGTGGGGGTCGGATATACTTCCCATGGACCATCAAGGAGTAATTTCAGTTTGAAATTTAAAAAGGTTCCCAGGAACCTTCTCACCCGCCGGAGGGTTAATAAAAAATATAATGAAGAGTGAATTTCAAACGTAAATATACATATAATATTAACAAAAAATAAATGAGCAAAAGTAATTAAAAAAGACTTGTGAAAAACAATCCATTTTATAAAAAAAAAAATAACGGGAAAGAGGCAACAATTTTTAGTGAAAATTGTAATTCTAGACATTTTGTGGAGCGTGATGAAAATTTTACGGAGCTATTTAAGATTCTGTACAGTCTTTTGAGGAATTGGTCTACTCCAAAATAAATTTGCGCGAAAGACTTATTTACTTTATTGAAATTTATAAAAAAATTTTATTAATAAAATATCTAATTTTCCGAAATAAATTCACTTGTTTATACTTATTTGCTTTCCTAGTGTGGAAATCTAGTAAAAAGTTCCAAAAGTTTAGACTAGAATTACTAAAATGTACTAGTGAATTTCTGGTTCCAATGTCTACACCTAGTCAATAGTTGTGTAGATTCGCAATGACAAACACATGTTAAATGTCTATAGCAAAATGTAACTTTTCGTGATACTATAATGGAAAAAAATCGGAGGAACTAGAATCCATTCGACTTCCATTCTGAAATTTAAGGTTATATTGAGCTTTAAGAAAATATTTTTTTCAGATTTTTCGATAAGATGGTAAAAAAGAGAAATTAAGTAAAAAAACTAAATTTTAAAAATAAAAAAATAAATTAATTAAAAAAAATAATAATTTTTTAAAAGGAGGTTCAAATACCTTTAAAATAAGGCATTGCTCTTTAAAATCCATCCACAAGTTTTTGCGAAACATTAGTTTAAAAGTTGTAATGTCGGCAGATTTTCCACGATTTTGACGATTTCCAAATGCACATATCTTTAAAAAAAATTTAATTTTTTTCTGGAAACACGTATAAAATATTTTTTAAGAAAGAATACGTTCTAAAATTTTGCAAGGCATCGGAGACATCAAAGTCAATTTTTAGCAAAAATCGTACAGTCTGACATGGAATAACTCATATACACTACTTGCAAGTAAGTACAAGCATGTGACAACGGGGGGTACATGTCATTTACATTCACAACAATGGCTGGCTGAGAATTTTGAAGATTTCAACATTTCGCTTGTTGTTTGAAGATTATAAAAATTTGTTATAACCCACTTGTAACTAAAACTAACTTAGTACTTATGAACTTTACCCCAGTTTTCAGCAATTGATGAAATCTTCTTTAAAGCCGCCATTATATTATTGTCTTTAATAATGTTTTGTGGACAACTAAAATTGGACGATGTTTGTTCGATTACGTTCTGTAAGAGACTAATTTTAATTTTGAAAATATATACTAAAGTATTAAAAATGAAATTCTGAAAAGTAAATTATATTACCTGAATTTTTTTACTGCAATTTTATTACTCGCATATGCGTGTGGCAGATGTAAAACCTAAAAACATTAAAAGAATATATTGTTCAAGATTGAACAAACAATTTACAGTCTATTGAATAATATTTATAAAATAAATTAATACGATATTTGTTCAATTCACAACGGGTATTGTATCGTTGTACCTGTTGTATCGTGTATTACTTTACAATAGTGTAAAATTTTTGTTGGTAATTTACACTTAAAAATCTGATACAACTTTACAACTTCATTTGCTGTGTTTATTAAATGTTGTATTGTGTATCATAACATATAAGTCTCAAGTGAATGCCAGTTTTTTCACTTTCACCTTTATTTTGCATTTTATTTTTATTTTTTGTTCTTGTTTCTATAAATTTATAAATATTTTTATTTTTCTTCTTCACTATTTGACGTTTTACAACATGAAAATACAACTGACTGTTCACAACAAAATATTTGTATAGTGTATTTCAATACAGCATACAAAATACAATATCGGCAGTGAATTGCCCAATTGTATTAAAAGTCCAAAATATATAAGTATTTTTTTTTAATATTTTATTTCAAGTGTTAGTTATTAATTAATATATCCCAGTAAAAAAAAAAAATATATTGGTTTTTGAAAGCAGAATAAACCAAAAAAGGTAGATGCAGGTTGTAAGCAGTAGCTGTAGGCCTCTTAAGTAGTCATAAATATAGCTGCTTAAAAATTAAGAACTTATAAAAATGCTACCAAATCTTGGAAATTCTTTGCTTTTCTCTTTAAAATATATAATATAAATATATTAATATTGAAAACTTTTGCATTTTTTATTTGGTAAAAACAGCAGAAGCTAAAAATAAATTTTATGTTTGTTAGTAAAGGTAGAGCAGGGTGCACAATATGCTCTATTTCGCTTTCGTACAAAGAAAGTCATAAATCTTCAAATTGCATTTATTTACAATAAATAAGAAAAGTCAGGTAAGTAGTGACAGTTGTTGTCTTTACAAGTAGTTATTTTACAATAAATTATTTGTTTTTGTTGTTTTTTATATAAATTTGGGAGCATTTTCAGACACAAAGTTTCAAAACAAAAGGTATTTACCATGTTTGTTAACGTCACACATATTTAAAGAGAGATTCTAAAAATTTTTACTACCCATCTAAAAATCGAAATATATATGAGCATACATGATCATACATGGCCCTGTATATGATCATACATGGGCATACATGGTCATATACGTCCATACATTGTTCAATATACATGATAATATACATGATATCATATGGGCATTTCCATGAAAACGTCAACCGCGACTGAAAAAATAAAAACCTATGAAACATTTTTTAAACAGGGCAAATATTTAAAAAAGCACTCAAATTTTGTTAAAAAGATGTATTTAGAGCTTATAACAATTATTAAAGAGCAAAAAATAACAGTTTAAACTGACCATTTCTTTGGTTAATCTTAAGAAATTGCAATCAACTATTTTCTCTTAACTAGCGACTAAATTCAAGTATTTGTAACATTGCAATTACACTTTAAAATTAACGTTACAACAACAATAGACAAGATCCACGAGGAAAGAGAAAATATAGAGTTCGATTAGCGGTTTTTTTTTTGGTTTGCTTTGGATGTTATTCTAATGTCACGTACGTAGTGCAAAAACACCATTTATCTACGTCATTTGAATTTGACCGGTCGCAAGTGTTTGAAAATAAAAGTTCAAAGCAAGATATTTGTCGCAAACAAATATTAATCATAATTTTTTTTCAGTTTGTTGTAATAAAAATTGTATAAGTTTCTATAGTTTGTCACGTACGATATTGTAAGTACTACAATTGCAATTAAATGTATGAGAGTTCATTTGTTAATTATAAATATTTTGTTAAGATGGGTAAAAGAAGCTATGAGACTACAAAAAAATGGAGGGAGGAGTTGAAAAAGAATGAGGAAAAAATTAAGAAGAACCGAAAGGCAGCGTGTCTGTCGAAGAAAGATGGCAGATGCAGCCAAGAAAGACGAAAAACTTCTTCAAGAAAAAAGAATTAAAGATCGCATTCGACAGCAAAGGCGGAGAGGAGAAATAAATTAAAGTGTACGTAACTTTATCCCCAAATCTTCTTATAAATGTAAGCAAACTTTGGGTAAAGCTATAGGAAAGGTAGAGAAGGCCTTACCAATAGACATAAGCAAAAAAGTTGAAATAATTGAAAATTTATATTTATAGAAATATGTGGAACCTTTAAAGCGTCAACAGGAAAAACATTGTCGAAGCTAATTCGTGAAATAGAAGCTCAACTGCCGATTTTCAAACTGCATAGTTTTGTAAAGCAATGCCAGCAAAGATATTTTAACGATAAAAAGATAAATGTTACGCCTGATGAAGTGGTTTTTCAAATAGACTTCGCTGAAAACTATCGATTGGTTAATCAAAATGAAATTCAAGATGCTCACTTCAGCTATCAACAGGTCACTATTTTCACGTACGTTGCCTGGCTCTTTGGAAAAAGTAAATCTTTTGCTATTATTAGCGACAAATTGACGCATAACAAGTTTGACGTTTATTGTTTCATCACGAAAATTATGCTGCAAACAAGAGAACAATATAAAGACATATCATCTATTTACATATTTTCCGATGGGAGTAGCGCTCAGTTCAAAAACAAATTCATATTGAAAAGTATTTCTTCTTTCGTAAACGAATTTAGCTGCAAATATTTAGAATAGAACTTCTTTGCAACATCACATGGTAAAGGTGCAGTTGATGGAATAGGTGCAATTGTTAAAAAAAAGGTCTGGCAAGTTGTGAAAGCAAATGAATTAATATTGCCAGATGCTTTCTCATTTTATGAATGTGCTCATAAATATGTGGAAGGAGTTAATTTGTTGTATGTTGCTGCCGAAGAGATTGAAACCCTTTCTTCTATTCTCAATGAAAAATGGCAAAATGTCCAGCCAATTCCAAAAATAAAAAAAACTTCATACGTTTGCATATCACGATAGTCAATATATAAATATTTCTCGAACTGCGTATTCATTAAGAGACAAAATAAAAATTTAATTAGTACAAGTACATAGTATGTAGTAAGAAATGAATTTAACCCTTTATTTTGTTTTTATTGATTTTATCACTGAATAAGTATTTTTTGTTTGTTTTTAAGTTTTTGTGTGCAAATATTTGCGAAACATATATTTTATTACTTAAGAATCAAATACGAGAAAAATCTGTCACGTACGGTATGTCACGAACGATATTAAATTTTGTTGATTATAAAATCACCAACAAATTTTTTTTTATTTAAAAACTACGTATTCTAAAGGAAAAATATTTGGCTTAGTTTAAAAAATTACAATAACAAAAAAGCTTCACACAATTCGCAGATTTTCGCATATTTTTACATGCACCTCAAAGTTACTTCCGTTTTATGTCACGAACGATATGCTCTTATTTCCCTCGATATTTTCGACAACAGAACTCCTAATGTATTAATTCTTTTGTCATATATAGTACCCTGTGAATCGAACATAACGACAAAATTTTTTAAGAGTTGCTCCTATATTTGCACAATTTATTGCACTTTGTAGGTGTACAAATGTCACGTACGATGACATGGAAATGCCCATATATGATCATATATCTTCGGATCCGAAATTTGAGGGTATATGGACGTATATGATCATATACGAGCATACATGAATAATATATGAGCATGTATGATAATATATGCACATATATCACCATATACCCTCAAATTTCGGATCCGAAGATATATGGTCATATATGAGATCATGTATGGACGTATATGACCATGTATGCTCATGTATGATCATATACAAGTCCATGTATGATCATATACAAGTCCATGTATGTTCATATATATTTCGATTTTTACATAGGTATTTAAAAAAACAAGTTACAAGATTTCTAAAATTCAACACTCAGAATTAGGGGTCCCAAAAGGCAACCGCTAAACACCAAAACTAAATATTACTTGTAAGCGGCTAAAATTGTCAGCTAAGTTCCGAAACATTCGCAAACTTTTGGGCGTGGTACCATTTTAAAATGAAAAAAAGCAAGGTACATATTCCCCTGTAGTACGTGAAATTACTTTAAAACCTAAAAATCCCAAATATCTACCAAACTTTAATATGGTATGTGAAATGATATAAATTTATGTATTTACATTTTTTAAGCACAAAAGATTTTTTAGGTTCTAAATGGTGGCATAAAATTTACTATAGTGTAATCTATTTTTCACCGAAAATTTTATTTTCTATAAAATAGAATTTAAAAGGAATTATATCTTAAAAGTTGTCATAAATAAAAAATTTAAAAGGCGAATATTTGTGAATAGTACCAAAGGAGTCAAAGGAATATCATAGTACTTTTAAGGTTTTAATAGTACCACAAAAAGTACTTAAGTGCAAACTTTGTCATTCCTGTCCTGTTAGAGGACAAAGTAAAAAAATGGAGGTGAAAAAAGTTGCTTGTGGTGGAAAAAAATTTTTAAGTGAAATTTTTTTTTGTCATCTGACTGGTCACCCCAAAATTTGACTAGAAATCTGATGAGCAATTTTATGGCCAACATTTTTGTAGAACATTTCATCTCCGCCCTTCCCCTTTTTAGGGGTGTTTTTTACAATTTGTTAGAATAAAGCCAAAAATGCCGTTGCTGAACATACCCTACACCTCAGATGTAAAGAAAACATAGTTTTATATACCGATATGCTGCAAGAACAGGCCAGAGTTGGGAAACTTTGACCGCCTCTAAAATGAAATTCCGACATAAGTCTATTTTTGTTGGTCTCCTTAACAAGAATCAATCATCGGAAACCCATAATTTTTTTTGTGTTGTACTGTGTTATGTATCGATTGTCATAATTAAAAGATTTGGCAATAAAAAAAATAATACTTTCAATTGAGAATAACAAAATACCTGTTCATCGTAAGTAAGGTGTAAAGTAATCCATGAGGCCCTAAGGCTACACATTACTTTACATATTATCTGGTTATGTGTGGTTTTCAGCAGTTAAATAACAAACATTTTTGGTAGCAAAATTTGTCCATAATACTTAAAAATTTTGAATACAGACCATGTAAAATGTTTAGAAAAATCTCTACTAAAATGTTTAAAAATCGCTGGATTTGATGAGAAAATAGTTTTATTTCAAATTTTAAAAATTATAGTTTATTAAAAATTTCTAGTTATGACAGGGAAATAAAATTTTTTGCTGTTCCACATATACATAAATATTTAGTGCCAATCGAATAGTGAAACATACTTTGGATGCTGCAACAAATAAATGTTGTTAGTACAACCATATCAAATGTAATTCCTTATAATTTTTAGTGTTGCAACTAAACAGAATTATTTTTTTGTTGAATAACCGAATGCAAAAAATGTACACAGAGTTTATACAAATATTAAAAAATGTAAGTCAGCTTTCATTGTAGCTACGATTATATTCGAAAGGCGACAAAAAGATGTTGAACTTTTGTACAGTACGATGACGATATATATTTTGACTTTTCAAAATATGATGCGGCCCATTTTGATTAATGGAAAATCTCAATGTGGCCCTTGGTGTTAAATACGTGCCCACCCCACCCCTCTTATATATAAACCATTCCTAACTCTATTATTATAAAAATGGTCAGTGGGCCAAATCAATAATAAGCTGACGAAGTTTTAAAGCAGATGCAAGGAAGAGAGACTCAACTATCGTTGGGTGAGTAGTTGCTTTAATGGTAGTATCAGAGTAGCTGATAATAATGTTTAATGAGCACTCGAAATTCACTTTCTTTCCACTTTTAAAAAAATCCACGAGGTTGTATGTTTTGAACAGTCTATTAAAAGGTGGTACTTGATGGGAGCATTGTTGCATTTCATATAGCTACGAGGGAAGTTCGAAAAGTCACGGACTTATTGATCCGCCCTGGTATTATCTTCGGATGCAATTCCCATATTTTTTGGTTTATAATGTCAGGGTTGAGATCATGCCACACTTTTGTCCTGAGTGACCAGGTCACCGCCGGCCTCATCAGCAACGCATGATTTGAACTGGCTCATATATCAATTTCTTAATGTTAGGGGTTAAAAACTTAAATGAAAAGTAAAAGTATTTGCGTATACACAGAGAAAAAAATTGTAGCTAAATTAAATTAAATCTATACATATATAATATTCTCTTGTCAAGGTTCGTACTCCTCCAAAACGGCTTGACCGATTTTTTATGAAATTTTGAATGTGTATTAGGGTATCCCCATCCAGAATTTTGTTAACTATTTTTTTGACAAACATTTTTTTCGTAAGTTTTTTTTTTTATTTGGCATCAAAACATACATATAACCAGATCTTGAATAAGATACATCTTTATTGAATTCATTTGCTAAAAAAATATTTTTTTTTGTAAATCAGCGAGTTGATTCAATATTTTATAAATCAATTTATTAAATAAGATTTTAAATCATAATTGATTAATCAATTTCATTTAAATCTTTTTTGATTCAATTGAATCAAATCATTTCAAACATAATACTTTTTTAATTCGCGAATTAAAAAAAAAAGATATATTTGTGAATTAAAACAAAATAAAAAGTAAATTAAAATTGACTTGCAAATCTCGGTTAGTTTTCTAGATATTCGCCGTTTTTTCTGGCCGTTATCTGCAAAACTAAGCGAGATAGGTCAAAACGGACAAAAATTTTGCTTTTGTAGAGTATTAATAGAGTATTTTATAAAACAGCCACATGGTGACCCATTTTTATACGAACGAAATGGAATGGGAAATAAAATGTGTATTATCGCAGTGTGGCTGTTTTTTAAAAATTCTATGAAACCCTTCGAGCTTTGCAAAAACTTTGCCGTTTGAGCTGTCTCGCTTAGTTTCCGAGATATTCGTGATTTTATAAAATGGCCGGTATCTCGAAAACTAAGCGAGATAGGGAAAACATTTTTGCTCTAAAAAAGCATTAATATACTGTGTAACAAAAATAGGCCAGGTCCAGAAGACATCCCGATTTATTTTTTTTTATAATGGGGTGACCCATTTTTATACAAACGAGTGTGTTATTTTTTTATACCCTCCACCAAGACGAAAGCGGGGGTGCCTATTTTTACCCAGATTATTGAACTTCCTCCCGAGCAGTTTGGTATTTAAAATGAGCAAAATCGGTCAAGCGGTTCAAAAGTTATGAGTGAAAATGTGAAGCTACCTCTAAATTTTCCATACAAATTTGTACAATTTTTATACCCTCCACCATATATGGTGAGGGTATATATCAGTTTGTCATTCCGTTTGTAACATGTCGAAATATAGGTTTAAGACCCCATAAAGTATATATATTCGTGATCCTTATGCAATTTTAAGTCGATTTAGCGATGTCCGTCTGTCTGTCTGTCTGTCCGTCTGTCTGTTGAAATGGCGATCACGACGCGAAGACGGAAGCGGGGGTGCCTATTTTTACCCAGATTATTGTACATCCTCCCGAGCAGTTTGGTATTTAAAATGAGCAAAATCGGTTAAGCGGTTCAAAAGTTATGAGTGAAAATGTGAAGGTACCTCTAAATTTTCCATACGAATTCGTACAATTTTTCTGTATCTATTTTTTTTTTCTGTTAAGTAAGTAAAAATGTTATCAAGTCTTCTTATTGTTCGATTACATTTATTGTCTTACATATATATGTGTGTAACACATATACTAAGTTAACGTAAAAATCAACAATGTTAAAGTCGCTAACAGAGCAGACCTCTGTAAATAACATTGCTAAACTAAATAAATAACATTACTAAAACTAAATAACAAAAGTTCGTTACATAAATTGACAAAACATATTCATATTACAGTTCATCCAAAATTTAGAATATACGTATATCATATTCAGCCCCTATGGCGGAGGGTATTCAAAGATTCGGCACTGCCGAATTTAGCCCTTTTTTACTTGTTCTGTATCTATTTGTTTTTTCTGTTAAGTAAGTAAAAATGTTATTAAGTCTTCTTATTGTTCGATTACATTTATTGTCTTACATACTATGATAACTAAGTTAACGTAAAAATGAACAATGTTAAAGTCGCTAACAGAGCAGAGCTCTGTAAATAACATTGCTAAAACTAAATAACAAAAGTTCGTTACATAAATTGACAAAACATATTCATATTACAGTTCATGCAAAATTTAGTATATACGTATATCATCTTCATCCTCTTTGGTGGAGGGTATTCAAAGATTCGGCACAGCCGAATTTAGCCCTTTTTTACTTGTTTTCGTACAAATTGATAACAAAATAAAGCATCCACCCAGTGGCTGTTTTATAAAAATTCCATGAAACCCTTCGGGTTAAAAATTAAATTAATTGTGATTTCATTTTGTTTTTATTCGCAAATCAAATCAAATTCGAGAATCAAAATAATATTTTTTTTGATTCGATTTGATTCTTTGATTATGCAAATTATTTTAATTCGCTTATCAAATCATATTCGAGAATCTAAAATAATAATCAAATCAAAGTTTATTTGATTCTTAGATTTAAATTGAATTATACAAATTGAATTATTTCGTTTGATTTATAAACAGAATTATTTAAATAAACTTAATTCTTCTAATAAGATAAAGATTGAATCATGAAAGTAAATAACTTAATCAAAAAAACTAATTCGCAAATTAATTCATACAAAATTTAAATCAGATTTGAAAATTGATTTAAGGAATTATGTTTATAAAAGTCTGCCTCTAACCCTAAATTTTCACCCTCCTACCCTCACCTCTAGGTGATTAGGGTGTCCCTATCTAAGCCAAATTAAAGTATGAATCTCATTAAGTAAAAATTATTGTAGTTAAAATTAACTTTTTCATATTTAAATTTGAAAATAAATAATACTACTTGATTTTAAAATATTTTTCTGTGTGTAGTCCTATGAAAATAAAAAAAAAATTCTAATTATATTTTTTTCCTACGGGAAATGTTTTCACTATCATTTTTTTAGGCTAAACAGACTAAAAATAAAGTAAAAAAAATATTTAAACGTAGTACAATATAAAAAATACATTATAGTCCAGACACTCCCAGAAACAAAGTAATAAAGAAAACTGTAATTTTTAAAGACGATAGTATTTATTTTTAGAGGACATTTTTAGCACACAATAATTGAGTCTATATGTGTATATTTTTAAAACATCCCCCCCCCCCCCCCCCCAACATTTGATCTTTTCACCAAAGTGTAAAAATCTTTCATTTCCCCTTAAAATTTTTGTGATAAATTAAAAAGTTTGCAAAAATAAATGCCAGCCTAATGAACAGGCTTTATTGTATAATTATCAAATGTAATTAAGTGAAACATAAAATACACAAACAGAAGCATTTTAAAGAGGACTGACTGACTAAAAAGTAAAATACAATAGGAAATTCTGGCAAATACCTACTTCTTCTTGCTCTGAAATAACTATTTAAAATGAAAATATAAAATAAAAGAAGGGGAGCGGTCCGTCATTGGAAAATGTCTAAGAAATGAGAAATGTTGAGTGAGAAAATAAAATCATTTTACTGCCAATTTTACACACCAACAGACGGGGCGCTCCAAAATTGTTTTAAAATTCAAAATAAATTTTTCAAAAGAGGAAAATTTGGAATATATATATATTTTAAAATAAAATTTTCAGTATAAAATTGAGCATTAACGTGAAAACAGCGTAAAGAATATTGAATATTTTTTAATTGAATTTATTTAGTGAAGAAAAAGAAATTCAACAAATAAAATTTAAAAATAACAACAACAAAAAAACACATCGACACAAGTACAATATTTAACGTCACAAGCACTTAACGATTATTTTGATAATATTCCGAAATACAAATATTTGTGTGTATACATATATTTTGAATAACATTAATAATATATTCAAGTTTAAATCTCATACATATAGAGTTTTTAAAATTTATAAAATGTTTATTTTAAAGATGTTTATATGAAAATTTAATTTATAAATTTTTGAAAAATGATTATGCATATGACCATAAATATATTTATATACAACAGATTGTATACAAGTTAAGCAAAATTATAAGAATATAAATAAAAATAAACAAAAATACAAAATTTTAAAAAGGTGAAACGATTAAATTTAAAAAAATAAATTTAAATAAAAAAAGCTTAAAATAAATTGGAGCATATATATATAAAGATTATTTTTTTTTTACAATTTCCATTGAATTAAAAATAATAAACAAAGTAATTTGTCCCCCCACAAAAATGTATGGGTTAAAGATTATATTTCTTCTATCACCATTTATTGCCACAGGTAAGTTTTAAAATTTCATTTAATCCCTTACAAATCTCTTTATTTTAATAAAATCTATAAATTTTTTATTAGCTTCTGCTATACAATGTTATAACTGTGAATCAGTATCGGAAAAAAATTGTGGGGAAATTTTTGATACGGAAGAATATTTTAAAATCGATTGTGATCAAGTGGCACCTGCCCGTTATATGGTTAATTATTTAGAAACTTTAAATGCAACAGCTTGTATGAAAAAATCTTATAAAGGTAAGTTGTTATTTTTAAAATAAATTAAATATATTTTATTGCTGCACACTTAATGTGGGGTGGTGTTCATTATTTATTTTGATCAAAAAGTTATAAAAAAAGAACAGGCAATTTTAATTAATTTTCTTTCAAGTAGTGTAAACTAAATAGTTTTTGCCAAAAGTATAACAATATACAACCAACAATTAGTATTTTAAAATCTGATAGTTAAAATCATAGAATATGATAACTTGACAATCTGACATAAAAAAGATATTTATATTTATAAAGACGATTTTTTGCATGAATTTTGTTTGGTATATTTTTTAAATAAATTTTTAACTTAAAAATTAACAATTTATCAAATAAGCTAATCAAAAAACTCTACTTATTTAAAAATACGCTACCGTTTGTCACAAAAATTGCATATATTTTTTATTGTATCCTCGCTTACCCAGCAAAAAATGAAGCTGCCAAAGAAGCAATAAAAGCATCACTACTATGGCAAAGGCATCACTTCTTTTCTAATGGTTTCATCGATGAATTTAACATTAGCGTGTCATAGGATGGAAGTATTCAAATGTAGCTACTAGCATTACTCATACTTTACTCTAAGGAAGCAATGATAATACAATGATTAGGTATTCTGATGCATGAATGGAAAATGTTCATATACTTTGTAGTATTTAAGCTTTGATGAAAATTTAATTCATAAGAATGCAGAAAAATTAGTTTAAAGAAGCGAAATGTATGCATTGATATACAAATACTCTTTATTAAAACAAATTAATAATTCTGCACTAGTGAAAAAGCATTTTTGAAACATTTTAAAAAAATTTTAATGAATTTTTAGACAAATTTTAAAATATTTTTGGATAATTTAAAAACTGGTTGTACAATTTTGAAACATTTTTAGACAATTTTAAAATATTTTTGAAAAATTTTAAATAATTTTTGCACAATTTTAAAACATTTTTGAGCAATTTGAAATAATTTTTACACAAGTTTAAAATTATTTTGATAAATTCTGAATTAAAACTGGAACTAGTGTTAAATAAAATACATAATGCAAAAATGCACAGATTGCGTCGTCATAAATATTTGAGGCTGAAAAATGCAAATGACAGGCCAGCTAGCTTAAATTAAAAGTCAAAAAAATCTGCGTTTCTTGATTTTTCAAAATTTTTATAAAAATTGCATAAATTCTAACCCTCATGAAATTTTAAACTAAAATATAAAAAATGATTTAATAAAAATATTTCTTAATTTGCATAAATGCTTAAGATTCAAAAAAATATACGATATACTATAAATTATGCTTTAGAAGTAATGAAGAGTGATATTTCAAGATATGCATCGGGTTTATATCCAGATCACTGCATTTGAAATATGAACACATGAATGCTTTTGGAATGCCTTAGAATAACACACAAAAATCATAAAAGAATGTCAACCGAAGCTTAGGAAGCAATGAAAAAAGTTATAGTCACAGAATGACTACCATTTTTTTTTGCTAGGTATTATTAATCCTACCAACCAGTATTACAAGAAATATCCCCGCCTCCCCCCTCCCTCGGAAAGTTTAAATTCCCAAAAATCTTGCACAAAAGTTGTTAAATTCGCAAATTTTATTACCAATCTAATTTTAAATAAAATAATTTTACGAATTACGAATAAAAAATAGATCATAATTGTTTTAATGCATTTGGCATATGCAGCAAATTTCCATTCAGAACTTAAGAAATGCTGCATTGCTATAACAACGAATATAGATCAAAAAAGAGATAACTGATTTTAGGCGCACATAAAAGTATGAATATGCAGCAAAGAAAGTCACATTCAAAAACAAGAAATTTTTTTGTAAAAGCTTAAAATTTATGACTTATTTTTTAGTTTAGTTTAAAATACATGCTGATATCTTTGGTAAAGATGTTTTTCTCTGTAACGACTTTTTGGCATATAGGTCACAACAATAATAAGTTGACGGTTTATTTTGGGCGGTTCAACTATTGTTGTCAAACTGTCTTATTTTTACACAAAAATAGGGTAGTCGTTATAAAGAAATGATTCTATACAAATTATTGAATCCAAAATAATATTAAGAAAAATGAATTTGAATATTTTTCGAACTATAAAATAAAATAAAATAAAATAAAATTTTTTTTTTTTTTTTTTTGGAAGCTTATGGAATTTTAGTAATAGTTTTTAGCTTGTCTTGCTTCATACTTGAAATACACCTTTTCCAATTGTATTTCAGAAATAGTCAATTGAAAAAGGTGAAGTCGAAACTTATTTTTTATGTATTTTGAATAAACTTTATAATTTTTTAACACCCTCATTTTGGAAGTCTTAGGCCGTGTTTTAAGGATACAGATTATCTTTAAACTCGGTTTTTAGCTGTTTGTAACAAGAGCACCGCTTTTGAAATTTGGTTTATATTGTTTTATTTTAATAAATTTGGAAAAGCCTGACAAAATTCGTTTTTGGTTAAACTAAACCAAGTTTAACTTTCGTGGCAAAAACTCCGCCTTAACACTCAAATTTATACGCTTCAAATTTGGTTGAAGTATCTTCTGATATTCAGTCTAAAATATCGTGTTAAAATTTTCAATAGAAAAATTTTAAATCCTTAAAAATACTTAAAAATATAATGAAAATTTTTACATAATCATAAAAATATTATTAAAATCTTTTAAAAAAGTTTTAATATATGATTTAAAATACTTAATATTTGGTGAAATATTCCCTCACAAATCTGACCAAAGGAAGTTGTGAATCCCCATTATCTAGCTGCACTGCGTTCAATAATCCAGTGCATAAATTCTATAAGATAATTGAAGCGGAGCCGCGAATAACGTTTTATGCGACAATTCAATTTCAATTTTGTCGCTTACAACGTAATTCGCGGCTCTAAACTTTCGAAGTTAAGTATTAAATAAAGATTTCAAACTATTATTACAAATTAGGTAAAAGACAGTAATATTCAATCTTAAAGTTCAACATTTTGGTAAGTAACATCTTTCGATGAAAGATGACAGCTGACAGCTATCAATGTTTATGCGTGTATGCGCTACAACTTGAATTTACCGTGTGTATGACGTTAGCACACAGTATACATGCCGCACACGGTCATGGGCGCCTACGTATCCTTTGTTGTTTTTTTATATGGACAAAATCAGATGTTGACATGAAAAGTCAACTCACGAACGCGTCGACCGATTTCTTGCAAATTTTAAATAAACCATCTACACATACAAACAAACTCTACAAAATTTAATCGAATTCGGTTCGTTCGTTGATGAGTTATAAAGTCACAACACACTTGCAACAATTTTTTATATATTTTATAATTTATTAAATTAAAAAATATGTAATTAGTTTTTTGTTGAAAGAAATTTTTACAGTAAAAATTATAAAAATTTGCCCCTTAATTATCTACATGGATTTGTAAGTAAACTAGTAAAAATTGTAAATAAAATCAATTTATGATTCATAATAGTAGACTTCAAAGAAGGTTTTTAATTAAGAGTCTAAAACAATCGGATTGATGTAAAATCAAAATTTTATCAATAGCATTATGGACAAATCGACGAAAATTTAACTAAAAAAAAATTAAATAAGGAAAATATATTTTAATTTGCACCCTAGATTAAAAATATACAGATTTAGTCCAATTATTAGAAAGGTTTTGCGAAATAAACAATTTTTCAGACTCAAAATAGCAAAAATTAAAATTTGCCAGAATTAATAAAAATTTTAAACAGCAACATTATATTTATTGAAACTTATATTTGCTTTCCTTTTAAAAAATTGTTATCGCTGTTATACACTTTGTACGAGATATCTTGCAAAGCTATTAAATGACTTTTTATTTTGAGTCTGAGGTTGAGTTTGTTATTCCCAGAATTTAAACCATAAATCACAACATCTTAAAGATAATTTTGCTAAAATACAGTATATTTTTAAACTGGGGAACAATTTAAAATAAATTTTCCGTAACAAATAGTTTCTTTTCAGTTTGGATTGTCATAATTCTATAAATTAAAAATTTTATTTCGTCAATTTGTCTTTAGGAAAAATTTTTATCCAACTGTATTGTATAATTCTATGTACCAAAGACTTTAAAATATATATTTTATATGACAAGTGGTCTTTTGTAAGTATTTTTTTGGTCTGTACAGACCAAGATTTATCTTTTTTAATATTTTAAAAACCAAAATGACTTGGAAATATTTTTTCAGTAAAACCTAATATGTAGTATAATCCAATGGATTGACATATTGTGGACCAGTTTAGATGTATTGACCATCTCTGTCTCTACATATCTATCATTTCCTAATATTGTGGGGACGAAATGGCATTACAAAAGGAGAATTTACAAAAACTTGACAATTTATAACTCCAACACTGGGTAATACTTGGTAGATAGGAGTAGTCCACGTGGAAATTAACCTTTTAAGACAGAGTATTGTTTTTCTATAAACACTTAGGGAGTTTGCTGGATAGTTTTAAAGGCTTCGCTTAATAAAACTTTCCTGCAGAGTTAATAAAAAGACATTTCAGAGACATTTCCTACATTTCGTATTACTTGAATATACATAAATTTTCATGCACCATCCACTAAAAATTTTGAATGTCTAACTAAAAGCAACAGCATCATTGGGCTCAGCTTGTATGCTTTAGACAATGGACCGTGTTTCAAAGATTTTAGAGGTAAAAACCACCAACTTGCTGAATTTTTCTTTAATGGGATTCAAATTGTTTGCCAAGATCTACATATTTACCCCCATAGTATTTGGAAAATTGTAAGTCATTTAAAAATATATAAACAATATTGAATATAAGACTTACTTGATGTTTAGTTTATGTTGAACATGAATAAAATCCAAGATAGACACCTCCAGAGGCACTAAAACAATTTCAATAACCTACAAAATAAAACCACAATAACACACTTTTCACTTTCTTACAACTTTTTTTTCATAATATAAGACATTAACTTAAATTTTAAACACTTTTTTTTATAAAATTTCTTTAAAAACCAATAAATTTTCTTATTTTGCTTTACTTTTTGTTAACATGGCCCACTTGAGATTTGTCAGATTGTTTATATATTAAATTTTTGCACTTATTTCAACTTTATTTCATTATTTGCACATTCTGTACTACTTCATAACAACTACTAAGTGGTTTATTTAGAAATTAATTACATATTTTTTTGAATAACTGCAATTTAAATAAACTTAAAACACTTCTTTTTTCTCATTTTCATTAAAACTTTGTAGCACAACCGCCATTTTTTCCAATTAGGAAAAAAGTAATAGTTTTGTTAAATCATCAGTGATGCCAATTAAAAATATTATTTGGATATGATCACTCCATGTATTTACACGCAATGAAAATATATAAGGAAATTGTATACAATGATTTCAGCCAAAGAATTGTAAATGAATAATAACTTTTGGAATAGAATACAGTGCATACATAGAGAGAAAACATAGTTAAATCAATTTTTACAAAATATTTCTAAAAACACCTTATATTTTTAAGAACATTTTTAAATTATGTATGATACATTAATCACCTTTACAAGCAAAATAGAGCAGGGATCGAATTACGGCATTCGTGATCGTTATTTTTCGATCGAAATTAGTTTTTTACTACTGAAAATAAGAAATTTTTATGGAATTTTTTTCATCACGAATGATGTAGTTTCGATATAAAATCATTTGCTACAAAAACACAGCCAACAAAAAATACGCTCCATTTACAAATAAATATGTATATTTTTTTTATTACAATATGTTATTTGGAAAATTTTATATATAACTACTAGCTGACCCGGCAAACGTTGTTCTGCCTAGGAATAGGATTACATTATTATCTAGGTAGCTCGCACAAAGTTTGAATATTCTCACAATAATAGTACCCCAGATATGCAATAATAAATTTGTACTTCGTATGGGAGGTGCCACGCCCATTGCTTGGATCCCCCATATTTTTTGGAAGATTATGAATATTATTATCAAAGAAGCTCACACAAAGTTTGAAGACTCCCACTTTAATAGTACCCCAGATATGCAATAATGAATGTTTTCTTCGTATGGGAGGTGCCACGCCCATTGCTTGGATGGCACTCATTTTTTTGGGAGATTATGAGTATTATTATAAAAAAAGCTCACACAAAGTTTGAAGACTCCCACTGTAACAGTACTCCAGATATACAAAAATACATTTTTACTTCGTATGGGAGGTGCCACGCCCATTGTACCCATATAGGTCAATTGTGAATCTAAACCATTCAGGGATCAAATAAAACAGACACAACAAATTTCATCGAAATCGGCCCAGCCGTTAAGGAGGAGTGCAGTCACTAACACACGTACAGGAGAATTATATATATAAAGATGTGCTTTGCACATACATGCATGTTCTGTTCAATGCCTCATTTACATATGCTTTTAAATTACATTTCGACTAAAAGCCCTAACGAGTTGCGTAAGAAATCTCATGGAAATCTCACATATGTGTAGACTTTTACAGAATACAACACTGCGTTTCGCTTAGACCGTTTTTTTTTAAAAGTCTTAATGCTGTCCAATAGCTGACAAAAAATAACCAAAAAAATATCAAAAAATAATGAAATAAAATACTTATCAAAAACATATTAAAAAAACATATCTTATTAACCTAATAAAAATATGTTTAAATTTTTGGGTTGTTTGCAAAAACTGTGGTTATCAAATCGAAATTTCGTTAAGTGCAAATATAAAGGTCCAATATTTCTGTGCGAAATTAAAATCACGCGATTTAAAACCAAATGTAAATGCAGCATAAGAAATATTAGCTGTGTTTATGCGGCAGGCTATCTAAGTTGGCTTATGTCATTTCGAAGGTTTAGCATTAATGCCAAACGTTACTTACGTCAAATTTGTATGGGAAGAATAAACAGATTTCGAAATCAAGCTTAAATAAGATTTCGATCATAATGTAAACACAACCCATCTCTAAAGGTATGAAGAATTACCATATATAAGAGTCTTTTAAGAGTCATAATTTTTGATCGCTGAATTTTCATTACGCTCTAAATCTAGTTTAAACTAGATTTCGATCATATGGTCTGTATACACGAACTAAATTTCAGTATCTAGTTTAAACTAAATTTCGAGGGTAATGTAAAAGCAATTTAAGTCAAGTTTAACCATAACTTTAAACTTGGTAAAAAATTATGCACCTGTTAAAAATTATTTAAAAAGAAATAAAATTGGTAACGGTTTATTTACCCTCCAAAGTTTATTGTGAGGGTATATATGTTTGTTGACGAAATATAAAGAATATATATTGATCGATTCAGCGATGTCCGTCTGCCCGGAGGGTATTCAAAGATTCGGCACTGCCGAATTTAGCTATTGTTAATTTGTTTATTTATTCAGTTTCAGTATGAGACTATAATTGTATTAAATAGTAATTGTACTAAAAGAACCACTTGATTATAAAAAACTGAATAGTTCAATTGAACTAGTTCGTTAACTAACGAATTAACTCTACATTGTGGATGTTAAATTTTGGTTTCTTTATCTTCACAAAATTATTTCAGGTGGCATCACTGATAGTTCAGCAAGAACCCAATGGAAATATGGATGTTCTTTTACAAATTTAAAAATAGCAAAAAAAGTATTTTACATTAATATAAATTGCAATTATGTAAAAAAATATATTTTTTATTTATCAAAAATAAATTAATTATTGATATTAAGTAGTAAAGAATAATGAAATAAAAGCACACAACATTTAAAGCCAACTCGACAAACAAAAATGCAAGATTCTTTACCAAAAAAAAATGAGAAAGTCAAGAAAATCTGTTGTGTTATAAATTAATTTTTTAAAAAGAAGAAATAATTTAAGACGGTTTAGTATTAAAAGAAAAATTTGCTAGAAAGTTAAAAATGTGTAGTGGATGCGTCCATATTGGATTTTATTTATGGTCTGCAGTAAAAAGTACAATTTTATTTTGCCAATTTTGTAGGTCTGTATTGATGCATGGCATAAGATTTGCATTTCTTTAATATTTTAAATACCAAAATGTCTGAAATATTTTTTCAGTAAAACCAAATATAACCCAATGGATTAACATAATGTGGGATTTTTGTAAAACTCATGTTGACTCAAAATTGTTACTATATAATGATAATTTTATAGTTTATATAAATGATAATGGTCGAGACTAAGCTTTCATTTTCGATACGACGTGGTATCTAAGATCTTCAAAATACAAAGTATGTTTTGTTATTAGATGGCTAAAAGACGATGTATTAAGGAATATACATACATTGACCATATCTGTCTATCTATTCATATCTATTATTTCCCAATATTGGGGAGAATAAATGACGTTTTCCAAGAAAAATTTACAAAAACGACCATTATAGGCCCAATACTGGCTAATACATAGTAGATTGGAGTAGTTGACGTGCAAATTAATCTTTAATGGTTGAGTGATGGTTTTTTTCCATAAATTTAAGACGCTTCGCTGAGTATATTTTTTGCAAAGCTAATTTCTCAACTGCTATAGTAATGTCAAAGTCTATTTCTGAGACCATTCCTATGTTGTATCGTGCATTTGATCTTGATGGATTATACATACGTATATTTCTGCACTTATTTGAAATTCTAAGCTTAAATGCACTGTCCACTCAAAATCGTGGGAGTCTGACAAAAAGCAAAAGCGTCATTGGCGTCAGCTTGTTTGTACGTTTTACACAATGGACCATTTTTCTTGCAATTTTGTGGTCATTTGGAAAATTTATAAGTGATTCCAAATTTTAGTTACTCTTCGTTAGCAGCTAAAAAAAAACCAACAACCTGAATTTTGGTTTCTATTTTACTTTAATGTGGAACTAAATGTTTTGTCAAGATTTATATATTTACCTCTATAGTATTTGAAAAATTGTGAAATTCATTTGAAAATATATATAAACAATATTGAATATAAGACTTACTTGACCATGAATAAAATTCGAGATGGACACCTCCAGAAGACCACTAAAACAATTTCAATAACCTACAAAATAAAGCCACAATAACACACTTTTCACATTCTCACAACTTTTTTTTTAAATTTTAGACATTAACTTCAATTTTAAACACTTTTTTTTATAAAATTTCTTTAAAATACAATGAATTTTCTTATTTTTTACTTTTTGTTAACATGGCGGAGCACTTGAGTTTTGTCAGATTATTTGTATATTAATTTTTTGCACTTATTTCAACTTTATTTCATTACTTGCACATTATCTACTACTTCATAACAACTACTAAGTGGTTTATTTAAAAATTAATTACATATTTTTTTAAACAATTGCAATTTAAATTGACTTAAAACACTTCTTTTTGCCATTTTCATTAAAACTTTGTTGTAACACAACCGCCATTTTTTTCCAGTTGGAAAAATAGTACTAGAACTTTATTATTACATCAGTGATGCTAACTAAAATTATTATTTGCAAATTAGTATATGATTAATATCACAGGCAATAGGAGATTGTACATAACGATGTCAGCTCCAAGAGTCGAATAACTTTTGGAATATAGAACATAATTTAGTTAAATACATTTTTACAACATATGAATTAACATCTTATATTTTTAAGAACATTTTTAAATTAAAATAAAATTTTTAATATGCCAACATTTTTAACTATGTTTTCCATTCTTAAAAATAAGTAGAAACATATTTAAATTAAAAAGAAACCCACAGGTGGTGTTTCCATTATTTGAATTTTGTTTCAGAGTTGCATGTATGTTGTTATTATATTTTCGTTCGTCTGACGCAAAATGTGACCTGGAAACACCATCTTAGTTTGATTTCAAAGCTGTTTCTATTTATTGTATGTGGTTTCTGTTTGATCTTACAATAACTGTGTTTATGCGGAAAGCTATTAATGTTGGCTTGTGTTATGCCGATATAAATTTGACATTTGTAACTTTAGCTTATGTCAAATTTATATGGGAATAACAAAAGCAAACTATTTTAATTGATTAATGTTATTAAAGTGTGTAGTTTTTTTATCTCTAGTGTGAATGTGCCTTAAGTGTAAATGAGCCTTACATATTTCTCCAGTTTCGCACAGGGCAACTTTTGTCGCGGCGATTCTTGTCAATTCTCTTTTAAAGTTGCCTTTAATTTCACACAGAAAAACTTTTTTCAGCAACATTTGGTTTAAAATGAATGAAAAAAAAACGAAGAATTAAAAAGCAAAACGAAGAATGAAAAAACAAAACGTATTGCCGAGAGCAAGCAACTCCGTACAAATCCCCACTCTTCTTTCCCCTCTCTCCCACAAACTCAAGAGTTGCGCAACAAATGTTGCTCTGCATGAAACGGGACTTTGTTTTCGTCACGCAGATGCATTAGTGATAGCCCAACAAAAAATATGATCCGTTTACGAACCGTTTTCTTTTTGTCATATATTGAATCCAACTCCATTAACGCACCGTTTTCTGCCCAATTTACACACCAAGATAATAGTTTTTAAAACCTTTTATTTTTGATTCAAAATATTTTCTTTTTAATGCAGTATGTTATGATGGAATTTTTGTAAATAAATATTAAAAATTATATTCCGTAAGTGGTGGCCATTTTATACTTCGCACATACATGCGCTTTTCAATACCTCGTTTACATAGATATATAGATAGATAGATAGATATAAATTTATTAGTATTTTCAATAATTTTAAAATTCTCACAATATTTACATTTCATTTTTACAATATATATTGTCTTGCTCTATATTAATAATTACATTAATTTAACAAAGTTTGTACATTCTTTTCTAAATAAATATTCATTTCGCTCATTCCTTATATTAATTGATAGTGAGTTAAATAATTTAAGTCCTTTGTAAAAAAGAGATAGTTGCATTGCCGTTGTGGTAGCTTGTTGCAGTCTAAAATCATCAGTTTCTGAGTCTATATGGCTGTACATCACCTACATATCTTATTTGCTCGCAAAGGTACTCGGGCGCATTTCCTTGTTTCATTTTTTTGATAAACAGTAGTGTATTTAGTTCCAAACATCTGCAATCAAATTACGAGATTTCGGCTAAAATAGAGATTTCAGTGAAAATCTCAAGATTTCGCATACAAATTAAATCACGAAAATTCAGGAGACTTACAAGAAATATCATGAAATTTCATCATAATGAAAATAAATTTTAAAAAATATAAAAATGTGTAATCAAAAGAAGTATTGTGTGGTTCCGGCGGAGGAAATCAATGAAAAAATTTTTGCAAATTGTTTCAATATATTGAAAATTCTTGACACTAGCTTGTAATTCTAACAGCGTTAGATCTCTACAAAAAATAATTCAAATTGCACTCCACCAAAGAATAAAGTACTTTTTGGAAATATTTTTAATAAAAGTTTATCTCTATATTGGTTTATCAAATCGAAATCTGGCTAAACAGTCAAGATTTTTGTGCGTTTTTATTCTGGGATTTGATTAGTTGAATTGAACTAGTTCGTTATCGAACGAATCAACTCTACTTTGTAGTTGGCAAATTTTGGTTTTATAATCTTCAAAAAATAATTTAAGTTGGCATCACTGATAAGTTAGCAAGAATCAACAAGACTTTGGTTTAATTTTTCTAACTGGAAAATTGACTGTTCTATTACAAATTTTAATAAAAATGCCAAAAAAAAGTATTTTAATTTAATTTAAATTGGAATTATGTGGAAAAATATATAATTAATTTATAAAAAAAACTTAATTATTGATATTAAGTAGTAAAGAATAATGAAATAAGTTTAAAATAAAAGCAAACACTAACATTTAAAGCAAACTCAATAGACAAAAGTACATGATTTTTACAAAAAATTAAAAATTTGAACAAATCCATTGTATTTTAAAAAAAGTTTAAAAAAGTGTGAAAATATTAAAAGAAAAAGTTCTTACAAAGTGAAGAATGTGTTATTTTAGTCTGTATAGTCATTAGTTATTGAAATTATTGTGGTGGTCTTCTGGAGTTATCCATGTTGGATTTTCTTCATGGGCAGCATTTAATAAAAAGCAAGTAAGTGTTATATCCAATATTGTTTAAATATTTTAAATGAACTTTACAACTTGCCAAATACAAAATAGGTGAATATGTACAAAGAAACACACTGCAAATCCATCATAAAGAAAAAGCAGTACAAATAGTTCGATGCTCGATTAAGGCTCATATGAAAAAGGAAAAGATCACATGGTAAGTTTTGGAGGCGAGCCTGAGAATAAATAAAGAAAAAATGATGAATTCAAAATAGCGGCTATGAATTGTAAAGCACTTATGTTTTGGATCTATAAAGCTACATTCGTTAATGACTGGGAATCTGATTACAAATCAGAAACTAAAAAATAAAAATACATAATAGCTGAACCAATATTGCGGGGAACATTAAATTGTATGCAAATACTTCGACGCCATATTGGAACTGTCATTTTGTTTTTGGTTTTAGAATCGATATCAGTGAACCAAAGTTTATTGTCAAAAGTGTTTGAATCTAGAATATATTAATTTTAAAATACACGGACGCAATTTTATGTCCAACATTTCACATTTTTTTTTATTATGATTTCAGATTCCTGAAAACCAGCTTTCAAAATTTCCCACGAATTTATTTATTTTTTCATATAACCCTTAATCGGTCCTCCAGCTTTTTATGTTCCTATTTTATGGATTTGATTCACTGTATATTTTAAAAAATCATTTTTTGTATGCACAAAAAGCTGAACTAGAAAACCATATTTTTTTTATAAATCTGTATTTTTTCCCCATGAACAAATTTGTCTTTTAAAAAAGCCTTTTATATTTGGATCTTGCCTCGATTCAATGCAATCCTTTAACTTTTTCCATTTGTATTTGTTTTGTTTTGATTTGTATTTTTTTTTTTCAGGATTTATAAACTATAGTATTTTCTAGTGCGGGAATATTCCTCAAATTAGTGGTATCAGTTATTCGAACAGTCCAGAAATCGGAATATAACATTTTAATGTATTAACAGTTCTTAATTTAGAATCTGTAGTTCTAATTGCTGCACAGTTCGAAAGACTCAGATTTCTAGTTTGTAAGATTTGACCTAAAACTGTTCATAAATTAGGACCTCTGTTTTATTATATTTACTTTTCTAATTATACCCTTCACCACAGGTGGAAGGGTATATATAAGTTTGTCATTCCGTTTGTAATTTCTACAATACTGATCTAAGACCCTATAAAGTATATATATTCTGGGTCCTTATGAAGAGCAAAGTTGATTTAACGATGTCCGTCTGTCCATCTGTGTGTTAAAATGGGTTTTCCGAAGAACCCAGACATGATGAGGACTTGATTGTTTTTTATTTCTGTTACATGTGATCCATTTCTGTTTGCTATTAAAAATCATTATATATGTACCTCTATTGACGATGATTTTGTGTGAGCTTCAATAGCTCAGTTGTCTAGACGCCATGTCACAAATATTTTTTTCTCTAAGGCCGAGGTTCGAATCCCGGTCAATTCACTTTTTTTTTGTACATTTTTTTTTATTATTTTCTTAAGACTTTTTTTTGTTTATTTTTGTTTTTTTTTAACATTTAATAATTAATTTATATAAAATTTTATCTTTATAATTAAATAATACATAAATAGGCTAAAAACATCAATATTTTTATAAAAACCCTCTGATACAAACAAAATATAAACGTTTTTACACCCTTCACCACAGGTGGAAGGGTCGCGGGTTCGAATCCCGGTCAATTCACTTTTTTTTCGTACCTTTTTTTTCTTAAGATTTTTTTTTTAGTTTATTTTTTGTTTTTTTTTAACATTTAATAATTAATTTAAATACAATTTTATATTAATAATTAAATAATCCATAAATAGGCTAAAAACATCAAAATTTTTATAAAAACCCTCTGATACAAACAAAATACAAACGGTTTTATTTCTATTTTTTGCTTCGATTTAAAAGAATTTAAAAAAAGATTTTTAAACCATTTTATTTCTCATATATTAAGAAAAGATTATACATAATTTACCTTTGAGTGCAACTATTTTAGGTCATAACTTATAATAATTTATAAAAAAAAATTATGAACTATTTTCCTTCAAATTTTTAAAATTAAGCTAAAGAAATTAAAAATATTTTGTAATAAAAAAGCGAAATAAAATTCTAAATGCAAATTTGCCAGCTAAATCAAACGTTTTTGTAGAAATAAAACACATGCAGTTCTAGTGATTTCCTTTAACGATTTGTTGAAATTCATTTCTTTCACCTTTTCACCTTTTATACACAAACAACAAGCACTATTTTAGAGCTGTAATATGACCTATGGATACGCCTTATATAGCAAAAGATCGAAAATCTTTAGTATAACATATTTGCTGAAAAACTCGGAAATATCGGTTTAGATACAAAAAAGTTATGCATAAATTTTTTTTAAATACCTATTTTCTGGAACCATAAATCTTCCCGAGTGCAAGTTTTATCACCAAACTAAATGGTTAATTTCCTCTTAAAGGCGTCCGTATATAAATCTGTCCATTCCATATATGTCCATATATAAACTTCAGTTTTTTCCCAACCATGGTGAAGGGTATATAAGATTCGGCATAGCCGAATTTAGCCGCTCTTGTTTTTGATTTTTTTATCATTTTCTGCGAATAAAAATATGTTCAGAAATTAGAATTACCCTTGGGCCAAAGTGATCAAAGTTACCATTTAAGAATTATTAATTTGTCGTTAAAGTAAATTATAGAAAAATGGGGTTGACTTTAAATTGAATTATTTTTTAAACTATACACTATAATTTAATAAAATTATCCAATACAGTCTAAATTAATGTTCATGAAAGGAATATAAGATTAAAATTTAAAAAAAAGTCAGAAACTTTTAAGTAGTTCGCGATTTTTTTAAATTTATACTTTAAAATACATATTCTAGTGAATATATGAAATTTTTCTGAAGAGATGTGTGTAAAAACTCAACTAACACAGAATAAAATAATAAAATTCTGTTCGTAATAGTGAACATCTTTCATAGAATATTTTTGTAAATTCCAAAAAATATTTTTTAAAAAGGCACCAACGATGGAGTTTGTAAATACAAATATGTATCTTTTTGTTATTTTTTTGTAACTTGAATTTTTATTTTTAAAGAATTTTTATATGAAAAATAACAATTTACAAACAATTCATACAAAAAATTGTTTATGATACTTTTTTCTGTGTACGAGTTCTGTGTATGAGTTCATAGAATAAAATAATAAAAATTATGTTTGTAATATTTTGAACATCTTTCATAGAATATGTTTGTGAAAACAAAATATAATTTTTTAAAAAGGCACCAACAATGGATTTTGTAAATACAAACAACTTTTTGTTAATTATTTGTATCTTTAATTTTTTTTTTTCATAGAATTTTTATATGAAAAATTAAAATTAAAATGTTAACAAATATTTTTAATTACTTAAAATTTTGTAATACTTTTTTTCTGTGTATTTACAAAAATATTCTATGAAAGATGTTTAATATTACCAACAGAATTTGGTAATTTTATTCTGTTTATATTTCTTAAGTCTGATCTTAATTTTTATGAAGATTACGAATCTGCAAACTAATTTGAAAACATATTTGTGGTTTTTAAATTAATCGCGGCTTTTGAAAACTCAACAAAGTTCGATATTATTGTGGTATTTTCCTAAACTATCGAAAAATCCAACTTGTTGTACTTTTGCAATCTACTTACCAAAAGCTTTCATTAGACATAACATTGTTTTTAATTTGTAAAAGGATAAATAGTTATCCTTGTAACGAAACCTAAAATTTGATTTTTTAGTTTTTCGCTATTATTTAGCATATTAATATTAAATTGTAAACAAAAATCCTGTCTCACATAAGAAGAGATTCCGAGGACATACAATCATTAATTAAAAATAAAAGCAAATTTCTTGGGTCACGATCCATTCCTCGAGCAAGGGTAACTACAAAAAAAATCTGAAAAAGAATTTGGGAATTAATTTTTTCCCAAAAACACAACACCAGTTTCCAAAACTCCCAAGTGCTCCCATGCTATCACTGTCACACTGGCAACTTGTTAATTTGTGCTCGTCTAAGGCTCTCGGGCATGGGTGGTGGTTTGTTGCAGTGATGTGCAGGCAACGCTATGACTGAAAATTGTGCCAGTGCATCTAGACAAAAACTCACTTGTCTTTCGTGATTGACGTAAATGTTATCGTCTACCTATTCCATCCTTAAACCATGGTAACCCTATTGCTTCTCTAGGTTACCCCTTTCGCGCTTCACCAACCGATACCTATCTTTTCGACCTGAAAATCCTACTTTGCCATTACGTGATTAATAAACCTGACCATTCAAATTTAGTTCTAATTTATTACAATTTTATTGTTAGTTTTAACAAATTTTTCTTACTGCATAACTTACTGACTAAACTCCTAATGTTCCAACATCTAAGTTATCCCTATCGGAACGTAAACTATATATCTAATTACAATTATCGGACATGAATATTAATTATTTGTGCTTATTAAGCAATTAAAATGATTTTGTAACTTAATCTACTGATTCAGTTTGTAAAAAATCCGACCGGATCCTTTTTCTCTTTACAATTCCCACCGATCGGGTTTATTGGCGAAAATCCGAGTTTTTACAAACAAATAAAAATTTTGGTTTATGTTGGTCAACAACAGCAAATATTTTAGCTTAAATACTAAAGCGCTTGATACAAAATTAATATTTTACGACAAAAACCGTAAAAAAAAATCTTAAAATTCCCCAACCCAAGTAGTACGACCAGAATTCGTGAGCAAACCCACTTGTTTCTAAAGATTCTAGCCGAACTCACTGAGAAAAAGTAATTCTTTGCCGCTCTGCTAACGTTTATAAAAATTTTGGTAGCGATTAATGACCGCGTACACCCAACCCTTTTTACTTTATATAAATGTATATGGATATGTATGGATGTGATTCGATATTTATATAATTATAATTTCATATAATATTTATGTATTATTTTTTAAATAGAAAACTGATTATCTCAATTGCTCAATATAAAAAGGCCCAAACCGATTTTTCGTTACTTGACAGGAGAAGGAAAAAATAAATAAAATACGTAAAATTTTAGATACAAAAAAAGTTTTAATACAATTTTTAATAAAAAGAGGCAACAAATTTTTGAAAATTGCATTAAAACTTTTTTTTTTTTTAAATTTTACGGATTTTATTAAGTTTTTTTCTTCTCCTATCAAGTAACAAAAAATCGAGTTAGGGCCTTTTTATATTAAGCCATCGATCTGTACTATTTCTCTTGTTTGTACTTATCTTAACTGACGATAAACGTTGTGTGGTTTGTCGCTTTGTCCTGTCGCTAGCGTTCTGCTCCCACTCGGCATAGTAGGTGTTGTTGCAGGATACCACAATCTCCGATAAAACCACAACTTCTGCGACGGGACACTGGCTACAAATATTAAGTTGGCGTGTAATTTCTTCTTGGAAGGATGCTTTGGTTGTTTCCAGATTATTTTGTCGTTACTATATTTGTCGAATTATCTCGTTGTACTATGGTAAAAGTTACACCGCTTAATAAAAATCTGCTGGTATGCTAATTGTTGGCGCTTGAATATGATGCTATGTAACGGTGCTTAGATGAGGCAGTTTCGGCTTATGGTGTAGCTGGTTGTGAAACTTAATCGGCTGTCGTATTAGGCTTTAATAGTGTTAAATCGCAAGTATTTTCTTAGGCTGAAACTTTTCCGTTCTGTAAATGTGATTGAGGCGTTCTGTAAATGCGATTTACACGAGGCAGGTGCACGTAAGTAATTTACGAATTACAAGGCGGTATTACCGGGGTTCAAATCTACCGTTACCTCCGATAAGTGTAGCAGGACCAATCGTGACTTTTTTTGCCAATTATATTTCTAACCAAAACACAATTTAAATCAAAGTTTTTTCTTTTTTTTTCCACTCTCCAACAAGAAATACAAATTTTTAACCCTTTTTCGCAAATATACTTACGTCACTGATCTTATGCGTACCGCTTCCCTTATTTCTTCTTTTTCCGTATGGTATATTTCCAATCCGGTTTAATGCTTTTTCCATTTAATTTTCCTTTACTTTTTTTTTAATCACACCAAAATATAAAAATATTTTTGCACAAAAATTTGTAAACGTCATTCAACGCCGCTGAACAAATCTAGAATGAGTGCTGATGAATGAGCTGCTAACGTTCATCTTGCCTTATGCAAAAGCTAGCCATTTTGGTTTTTAACATAACGGTTCCTGTTGACCCCAAGCCCAGAGTTGTATCCCCGTCTACCATGAAATGCGCGACTCTGAATTTAATTTTGATTTCATATTCGTAATGTACATCAAAATATAAATTAGATTTGATGAGTCGCGATCCTAATAGTTACATTTAATTTTTCTCAATTTTTAATTTATTTTAAATAATAGAACAACTTTGAAACTTCAATGGCGATGTGCTACCTCTAAATAATTTTATTTTTTTTTTATTTATTTAGTAGTATTTAAAATACTTTCAATGTATCTTACAAAGATGTTTTATAAAATGTATATATATATATATTCTAAATGCTCTGTTGCGTATTATTTCCTACAAAGTTTATTACATTTCTTTTAAAAACGTTAACATTTCTTTCATTTTTTACAAAATTTGGTAACATATTGTATAACTGAAGTCCTTTAAAAAATAATGATTTTTGCATTGTATTTGTTGTTGCCCTCATCAGTCTTAAGTTATCCATATTTCTAAGGCCGTATGGTTGAATGTCTCCAACATAAGTTAATTGTTCTGTCAGATATTCTGGTGCATTTTCCATTTCCAGTTTTTGTATAAAATTTATTGTATTAAATTCCAATCGTTGTTGAATGTTTAGCCATTTCAATGCATCTAGCATGTGTTGTATCGGTGTATATCTGTTGTATTTTAAAATTGAGCGCATTGCTTTATTCTGCAGTTTTTGGAGTCTATCTATTTGTGTTTTATTGCAGCATGTATATAAAATTGTTGATCCAAACTAAAAATGTGGTTTTATCATTGTGTTATAAATGTTTATTGCTGTTATTATTGAAACTTTGCTTCTTATTCCTTTAAAAAATCCGATATTTTTACCAATTTTTTTGCATATAAATTCAATATGTTTTTTAGTTTTAATTCTTTATCTATTATAAATCCCAAATACTTTATATTATTAACTTTTTCTATTATTTCATTATTTATTTTAAATATTGATTAACTATTCATGTTAATTTACATCAATTTCGTTATATTTTCATTAAGTTTTAGTTTATTCATTTTTAACCGATTATTTATCGTTGCCATGTCTTCACTTAAATTTAACTGACATTGTTCATCTGTATCCGTTTCCGTAAAAATTAAAGTATCATCTGCATATAATACAATTTTATATTTTTTTTTATTATATTTGGCATATCATTTATGTAAATAATAAATAATAATGCCCCTAGGATCGAACCCTGTGGAACTCCAAAATCATTACTTATTGGGTTAGATTTAACACCATTCACTTTTGTTATTTGCCTTCTATGCGTGAGATATAATTCAAACCATTTTAATTCATTATCTTTAATACCGTACATGTATAATTTTTGTATTAATATATTTCTATCTATTGTTTCAAAAGCTCTTTCAAAATCCAAGAAAATTGCCATAATTTTTTTATTTTTCTCTAGTTTTTTCCACCGATTTATAACGTAATTAACTGCTGTTTCGCACGAAAATTTCTTACGAAAACCCGATTGATATTTAGAAAATAGGTTGTTCTTTTCCATATAATTTTCCAGTTGTTCTTTAACCACTTTTTCTATAATTTTCTCACATGTCTTCAATGTATTTATTGAGCGGAATTCTTTACATTTTTTGGTTTTAGCAATTTTTTCTATTGGAGTTACCATTGATTCCTTCCAGTTCTCTGGGAAAATTCCAGTATCAAGCGATTTATTTATTAAATTTAGCATTTTGTTGCCTATTAGGCTCCAGTTATCCAGGATAATTTTCGTTGATACTTTGTTATAGTCAGGTTTGTTTTTTAGATTTTTACATATTTTTTTTAGTTCTTGTAAGGTTATTGCACGGAACTTAAATTTATGGTTTATCACATAATTGGTTGACGTATTGCACATATTATATTTTATCTCTTATTTTCTTAATACTATTTACAAAATAATTATTAAAATGACTAGCTATTTGGGAGTTTTCTTTACATTCTATTTGGTTAAATATCACAGATTGAATCACATTTTGGTTGTTTTTAAGTACTAGGTTTTTTATTTCTTTTCACATTTGTTTTTGATCATTAGTATTGCTTATTTTATTATTAATATATTTATCTTTTTTATTATTTATTTTTGTTTTGTATGTATTTCTTATTTCTTTATATTCATTCCATGCTGCAATAGTATTTTCATTTTTGGCTGCATTATATTTGGTAATTTTTTGTCTTTTTATAAATTTTAGTTCGTTATTAAACCATTTTTTGGTATTATTATTTTCTTAAAATATTTTCTTACACGTAAATTTCCTTATAGCATTTTCAATGCATGACAAATTAAAACTTGTAACAACCTTTCGTTTTGAATGTTTGTAAGACACTGTGTTTTATTCATAATATATACGCTTAAGTGCTAACATGAAATTCTTAAAAATATGCCCAACACATCTACCCGGTTTTTCCTAAACAAACCGCTAATCCTCTCGTCTGTCGCCTAGACAATACCCTAAACTATGTTTATGAGCAAGCAACCAATTACTCTGTCTAGACACAAAACCTATGTAAACCATTCTTTATGTACAAAAAAGCAACTAGCTACTCATAAAACCTAAACAATTATTTAGTTTATCTGTCGGTTAAGATATAAAATCTAACTCTTATTCCTAGAATGAATTTCATTTAAATACAACAAACAAACTCTTCAAAGTTTAATTGAATAAATGATAAAACAACTAAACTATCTTCATGGTTAAGAAAATAAAAATTGATAAAACTACTAAACAGTCTAACCATATTCAAAGTGTTTAAACACAGACCATATTTTTTCCATAATGCCATATATGTAGGTTTGTGGAGCTCGTAAATTCGATTTTGTTATTTTGCACTAACTAGAAGTCCACGCATAGATGTATGGAGATTTGTGATGATTGCATATTTATGAGCATGCGCGATCATACATTAAAAATTAAAGCCTGGAACTTATATTCATGGTTAACTTTAATCGCTTGGGCTATTTGTAATAACTAGGAAACCGACTTTTTAAATCGTTAATATGCATAGAAAAGTATTTGGTTAAAATTGCTTTTGGTCTACTGACTTCAAATAGGGATTGGCATGAAAGTCGCTGCCCCGCTGATTTCACACCTGTATACCTTTTTCAAATGTTCGCTAATGAGCCATCACACATTAGACAAATATTTAAGCCGCACAACTATTGTTTTTTTCAAGACACACTGGAATGATTCATCTGCCATAAAATGTTTACGTATACAATAGCTTTGTGTGTGTTAGTGTTTTTTGTATGTATTTTAAAAATGTGCATGTATTGTATGTATTTTAAAAATGTGCTGCTAATACGGGGTAGAAGCTGTTTGAATTTTTACGCCACCAAAAAAAATCAATACCTGTGATTTTTTAATAGGAAAAATTGATTCTTAAGCAAATTCTGATGATTTTTTTTAACATCTTAGAACGAGTTCTATAGAATTAATAAAAAAAATGTGTATTCAAAGACTTAAGAATTGGAGTACCACAACTTTTTGTCAGTTTCCTTTTTTGATTTTTTAAATACAATTATGGCAACTGATATTATTATTACCTTCATATTTTTAAAGAATCTGTTCTGAATTCATCCCGGATCCCTTTGGATGCAGCTACAGACCCTCAGGTGGTCGCAACCCCCATTTGGGAACCGTTGCTCTAGGCAGAGCTTTAACAAAGAGCCTATTAAAATATATACTTTTCTCCTTAGCAATGAAACACGTGACTAGGTATATTCACAACAAGCACTATGACGTTACTTATGTTATAAAATAATAATATAAAATTGCTTTAAATTTAAAATCAGTTTCATTTAAAATTCTATGCAAAAAAAATCATAAAAACTAAAAAATAACATAGAATTTTGTTTTTAATTTGATTTATCAACAAATTTTGATGAAGTAGCAACTTTAGTTTAATTAAGTTGTTTATAGTAAAAAATATTTAAGAATTCACTTATTTGAATTTTTAATTGCTCTACTGTATTCAATATTTTTCTATGTGTATGGTTCCTTTTAAATAAATAACAATAATCCTAAAGAAACACTTTTTACACGCACTGAGCTAAAACACACCAGACTAATATTTAAGTCGCACAATTTTTGTTCTTTTCAAAACACACGAGAATGATTCATCTGGCAAAAAATGTATACGTATACAATAACTTTGTATGTGTTAGTGTTTTTTATATGCATTTAACATTGAGCGTTTTTTTTAAATATGCATGTATTGGTTTTGTGCTGCTAATGTGGGGTAGAAGCTGGTTGAAACTTTACGCCACCAAAAAACCATTCCCTTCACCCCGCTTGCCTACAAGCTGGCATGTTATGCCAGCATAATTGTTCTCGTGTGTTCTAGCTCACTTACATCTTTGTTATGAGATTGGGCCGAAAGGAAGAAAAAACTCGGGGAGTTAACTTTTTAGTGAACAAAAAAAGAAAATAAAAAGGGCCCAAAGATTCAGTGTAATTGCATTCCAATGCCAAACATTACCACACAATGAACACCTCCTCATCAAGCAAAACATTAAGGTTCTTAACATAAAATAAAAATCAATTTTAAAGAAAGTAAATGAAAATATTTTTTTTTCTCTTTTACAGAAAACAAAGTTCTAAAATATGTCCGCAGCTGTTATTTTGGTGATGTCAATGACACAGAAATTGGCTGCCGCATGGATCCATCCATGATGGATATAACAGATATCAACTGTTTTGTATGTGATGATGAAAATTATTGCAATGCAGCGTGGAGCAGCAATGTCATTGAAAATAATTTAGTAAAACTAATTACGTTAATAGTAATTTTATTAATGGCGAAAATTTAATTAGGAGATTTTCCTTAAAATAAAAGAAGCAAATATATTAGAATCATTTCCAGAATATTTAATTTGTTTTTAGTATGTAGTTAAATTTTGTTTCATTTTTTTATTATTTAATAAATGTATGGAAATCCGTTTAATTTTTTTGTTTTGTATAGTTTGTTTATATTTGATTAACCCTTTCATGAACCAGTATGGCCAAAAGCGATTTAATTTTTGTTTATATTTATCGAAAAATCAAAACTATGCCTAGAAAGGCGCTTTACTACACAAATATTTGTAGACCTTTCGAAGTGTATACAATTAGAAATATTCAACTTTTTAATAACCAATTTTTAAAATAAACAAATTTCAAAAATAAACCTAAAAACCAGTCGGGTTCTTCGAGTCGCTGAGTTTGATTTTTATTTCGCTTCAGTTCTTTTGAATGCAGTACCTTTCCTTATTCAAAAATTGATGCAGTTTACGGTTAATCTCTGTTTTTTTTACTAACAAAATGTCATCATTATCATCACCGTTGGGTACTCCCACACTTTTATATACTCGCAAAACATTACTACGTCACATCTGTATGTTTCTATTCACATTGTTTGGTCTAATTTTAACTTGAAACATTTTTAAAATAAAGACAAAAACATTTAACAGAAATATACATATTAATTAAAAAAAATATAAAAAAATAAATATTAAACAAAATTTTAGTTGTTTCTTAATCACAAACCGGAAAAGACATAATAAAGTTGTATCATAAAAATAATGCGTGTGCTTTTCCTATTGACCATAATTTCAGTTTTTATAGCAAGTGGTAATTATATAAAAATTTTGATTAAGAAATAAATTTTTGTTCCACTAATTTGTTTTGTTAATATTTCTAGTTTGTGCTATAAAATGTTATGATTGCGATTCATTAAGAGATCCTCGTTGCAATGAGTACTTTTATCCAGAAGGTGTTCAACAAACTGATTGTGATGATGCTGAAATGCCAGAATATTTGCGTAAATATGGCAGACGTATTGAGGCTACAGGATGTTTAACCAAAATTCATGAAGGAGGTTTGTAGCAAATTGTTGTATAATTTTTCATATCTGTATGTCTGTTTGTTTGTCTATCTGTTTATCTATCCGTCTGTCTGTCTGTCTGTCTGTCTGTCCTGTTGAAATGGCGATCACGGCGCGAAGACACACGCGGGGTCTTAATTTTTACCCAGATTATTGGACATCCTCCCGAACAGTTTGTTATTGAAAATGAGCAAAACCGGTCCTGCGGTTAAAAAGTTATGATTGAAAATGTGAAGGTACCCCTAAATTTTACATTCAAATTGGTGTATTTTTTCAATTTCATACCCAGCAAAATAAGAGCTGAGGAAGAAGTAGTTTAACACTACATCTACTGTACACGAAGTTGTGAAAATTTCGGTGAATCATTAATGATTTTAACATTGGCGTGTCATTGGGAGGAAGTTGTTTGTTTCGGTGCTATGAAAAATCGATGATCAGATGGACTTTTTCATTAGTTTACGGAAGTTGTAAAATATAGAGACTACAAAATAATTATAGGGAGTTGCTTTTTTTAAGTTAAAAATGTGATTTTGAACACGCCAAGAATTATTATTCCGACCAGGACAAAATGAATATCACTAGTACGCAAAATATGTTTTCAATAAGGCATTTAATGACTGCAGAAATTAACCATTTATGGATCAACGAAATAATTGTTTTTTTTACTAATAGGGGTTAATATCAACATTTTGGAAGTTGTTTAAAATGACTTCTTACAAATCGAAAAATTTGCACTATTAACTTCTTTGGATGTTCTGAAAAAGAGATTCGTAAAGAATAACATCCATTTTATTTTGCTGGGTAGTAGCGACTGGTACATAATATATTTTATCATATTTTTTCACCAATCGCTTAGAGGTGAATAATTTTTTGTATTCACCTCAAAAAATTTTTTTCACCTCAAAAAATTTTTTCACAAAAAAATATTTTTTACACAAAAAAATGTGTTCACATCCAAAAAAGTTTTTAACCTCAAAAAAAATTTTTTCCCCTCCATAATTTTACTTCAAAAGCTTTTACATTATTTGTATCAAACCCAATAGGCCATATTCTTTTAGGATTTTGGTGGAGGGTATTCAAAGATTTGGCACAACCGAAATCTTCCGTAGGTTATAAAAAATATGTAGAGCTTTCAGAAAAATGTATACCGACGTGCACCCAGTTTTAATACAGACTTGGTTTTTAAAATGTTTTCGAAGCTTTAACCGATTTCAACAATATTTATGGTAGAATTAGAAAAACAAGTGAAAATAATTATATGCACCCTCTTTCAAAACAAGGTCTCAAAGATGTCGACAGATTATTTTGTAAATTTGGACTAGGCTTGGTTTGAAATTGTATAATAATAAATAAAAATCAATTCTACAATCACAACAAGACAAATTCAACAACCTGTATTTTATCCTATGTTTAAACCAGATGCCTCAAAATATATTATTCTAAATGCCCGACTTCTCTTCTATAACCATTCCATAGGCATAAAAGCTTACGAGCCAATCCACAATAATTCAGCAAAAAAAAAAAAAAGTGAATGGCGGGAATGCTGACTATTTGATTCCATACACCGTAGTACAATTTGGTTCATATGTTCAAGTTTCTGAATTCTAAAACACCACGTAAATATTGTCTTAATGAGAAAAATCCAATCATTCAGGAACTTTATACCAAACAAACAATAAAACTTTTGTAATTTTTCCATAGCTGTAAAAAAGAATCATCATTAACTGAGTTAAAGTTGGACTCGGGGTTTTTTTTGTCCGGAATAAAATTATATCGGAACAAAATTGCTTTAAATCGGAAAAAATTGCTTTAAATGGCTTTGTATTGGTAATACCATTTAAGCTTAATATATTCAAACTCAGATAGAACCTTTTTATTAGCGTTCATTGGGTCAAAACATGGATCAATTTTAATAATTTGCAATAAGGTTCATCCTTGCGGGAGAATACCAATTTATGTTATGTAGAAAATTTCCTCCAATTTTGTTAGAATCCATTCATATTAAGAACCTACTTTCCATAGGAAGGTCCTTTCTAAATTGGATATTGAATATGGAATTGAATGTTATATGGAACTAAATATCCTGCTGGAGGCTTGATTTAAGGTTCCAAATTTAAAGAAAATCTTTCTTTATTTGAAGCTATTCCCCATATAAACCTACCTTCCCGGTATTTGCTTTAGATATAGAGATGGCGATTTTGGACCCGGCTTCCAAAGTGCTCTTCCTATGGGCAAATGCCTCTCCATTTTTTAGGCGGAAATCTTCGCCATATGTGTTTGTGTGGCCGAATACCTACGGAGGGGTACAGTTAGATCGCGTGTCTATATTTTCTCTAACAGTCAAGTGGCACTCAGAGCTCTTATGTCGTACGAGGTATCATCTAGACTAGTAATGGAGCAGATTAAGGCTCTCAACGGACTTGGTAGGAATGACTCCTTCAGCCTGAGGTGGTTTCCTGGCCATGAGGGGCATGAGTGCAATAAAAGGAGGGACTGTATATCCAACCGTGGGGCTCGCCGATGCTTCATCGACTCTGAACCTTTTTGTAAGGTACCCATGGTTACGATGTATTAGGGAGAAGCTCAGATTGTGAAGATAGTCGAAATTTTCTGATAATTAGAAAAATTCTCTTGGCCAACGCCAGGCCAAGAGATGTATTTCTTGGCCCTTGAAAGCAGGAAGTTAAGACCTTGACGGGGTACTTTACTAGGCACTGTAATCTCAGTTAACAACGGTACAAAATGGGGCAATCAGACACTAATTAGTGTAGATTTTGTGAGTTGGATTTGGAGACGTCGAAGGATGTTCTCTGCGAATGGTTTCTGGGTGAAATACTTCACCTAGCAGGATACTTCGCTTTATCGGCAACTTAAACCTTTAGGGGAGCTCTAGGCAGCACAACAGTCCTATGCTGTATGTGGTGCGCAGTGCCGTTTGGAAAAAATCTCACCTTCGGTAAGCCCGACTTAAAATATAAATTTGATTCGGACGAGACTGTTTTGATAACAATTAAAAAACTGTCGGTAATAAACATATCAGCCAAAAATAGTTCGAATTTTTTTTAATTGAAAGCTTATAAATATTGTATATGTATATTGTATGGCAAAATTTGAAAGTTTTGATGGCGGAGCCATTAAAAAGCACGAGTTAGGATACTATTATCGGATTAGGATTACCATAATTAGCATAGGGAAAAATACTACATGAAATATAAATAACTCACTCAAAAAATTCGACAGTTACTACATGAAAGCTGTTTATCTAGTAATCAGCAGTTATTTTTAACTGTAACTATGCTACAGTTGTTTTTTACATAGACAATTATATTGTATATCCAATGCATACAAACATAATAACTGGAGTATGGTTTTAAATTTAAGTTTAAAATTAAAGTAGGATTAAACAACAACACACTTTGTCCATTTTTATCTGCATATACCTTTGTTTTAACTGTCAACTTCAGTAGATTCTACCACCGAACTTTTTTTAATCTAATAGAATAAAGCTTTTCATTAATTTTAAGATATTTTTCTTTTATATTGTAAAGAAACGTTTCATTAATTTACTAATAAATTGTATTATTTTTCATCCAATAAAATCCCCTCTGAGGTAAAAAAATTAATTTTTTCTTGGCCCTTTAATGTAATGACTGGTGTTTATAATAAATCGAATATTTTTGTAGAGCCAATGCAAAACTTTAATTTAGTTTTAAATAATTGCTCAATTATTGCTGTTATTATCACTTTGATCTTCTTCATCAGATGAGGGATTAACTAACTTTTTCAGGAAATCCGTTTTAAGATATAATTGTTGTCTAATGGCATCCATCCATTGATGATGTAATTCAATTGTTGCGGCATGACAAACAATATTCAATGTTAGAGCTGTTGAACTCAATAAAAATCTATTATTTTGTAATTCTTTCATATCTAATTTCATTATCTGCAAAAAAAAAAAAATAAAACAAAAAATTTACATTTAAAATGTAAAATTAAATGGAATAAAATTACCGGTATTTGTAAACGAAAATCATACGTAGCACTGTCATATTTCCCTTTGGCCCCTTTTTTAACCGTAAACAAGATTAAATGTTTGAATAGGAAAGCATACAGTTTTCGCTTTCTACCACCATATTTACAGCTTAAACTACCGTGAAATAATAGCTTTCCTTGAGCCGATATAGCTCCATCAAAATTTGTAATACCTTGTAGAGCGGTGAATTCATTAATATTATCGTTAATAATCTGAAAAAGTGAATTAAAAAATAATAATTTTTTAAAAATTTTGAGTAAAAACAGGTCCTATTTTTATGCCCTCCCCCCAGCACATAGGAGCAGCTAAAAAAGCGACAAAAGTAGTTAACTTTACAATTAATTTATTTAATTAATTTAATTTAACTGTTATAAAGCAACTAACAAATGCAGTAAAAATAACAGAAAAAAATTTTAACTACAACAATTTTGAAACAACTGAAAAAAATTGGTATAAACGATTGATTTTTACAATTAATTTTTTTCTTTTCATTACAAAAAAATATGCAATTGCTTCATCCTACTTAAAATCAAAAATCAATATTCCAGATAGTCTTATGTTCAAAGCTTGAAAAACATAACCTTTTTGAATGAATTCAAGTACCACCTGTTAATATACTACTGTCAAATTTTGAGCAAGTTCCGTCATTTACTCTGCGTTTAACAGCTGTTCAAAACATACAACCTCGTGGATTTTTTTTAAATGGAAATAAGTGAATTTCGAGTGCTCATTAAACATTATTTTTTGCGAAAAAAAACCGTCAATCAAACCAAAGAAAAGCTTGATAAATACTATGGGGACTGAACTATCAATTTCAATGGTAAAAAATGATTTACTGACTTTCGTTGTGGTTGCACAAGTATAAATGACGCTGAACGTTCTGTACGGCCAATTGAGGTCAATACACCCACGATATGGTGTTGGCCGATCGAAGAGTAAAAGTGCGTGAGATTGTTGATGCCATAGGCATTTCATATGGCAGTGTGTTTTCGATTTTAAAGGATGAGTTGGATTTAAAAAAGCTTTCTGCAAGAGCTGCCGCGTTTGCTCTCAATTGACCATAAACGTAATCGTGTGACGTGTGAGACTACACACGTCACACGATTATGGCAAAATTCCATGAATTAGGCTACGAATTTGTACCTCATCCGCCATATTCTCCGGATTTAGCCCCAAGTGACTATTTTCTATTTCCAAACCTAAAGAAATGGCTCGGTGGAAAGAGATTTAGCTCCAACGATGAAATTATTGATCAAACAAATGCCTATTTTATGGACCTCGAAAAATCCTATTTTTTGGAAGGGATACAAAAATTGGAGAAACATTGGACTAAGTGTATTGAGCTAAAAGGAGATTATGTTGAAAAATAATATTTTTTTGCAAAAAAAACTGTGTTTCATTTAAAAAGTCACGGACTTATTGATCCGCCCCAGTAGAATTAAAAATATGTATCACGAAATTATCTTTTTAAAGATCTGATTAGTTTGCAAGTAAACATTTTCAGATTTTTACTTATAAACTAAGAATATATCAATAATAAAACAAATATAAATTTAAAAAAAAAAATTATATATATTAAAATGTATTTTTAGTCCTGTTTGAATAATAGAAAATCTTTTTCAAATTAAAAAATTTCTTATTTAGTAACCATGGAGAGTACACAGAAAAAGTTATTTAGACACTAGCCGAAGGGAATGCACTTTCTGGTCAGCTACCACCTTCATCAACATTCTTTGTACCCTTGTAAATAGCTCTTATTAACTCACACTTCAAAGGAAAAAGCTACTTATGCTAACATCCAGTTGATTTTTTTTTGATTTCCAAAAAATAAAATTCTGTGATCTCGAATCAGACTAAAAATACATTTTTAAAATATTAAAAAGATCAACTATAAAAAAAAACTTAACTACTGCAAAAATTTTTAAAAAATCTATGATATTTTTTTATTTTCAATAATTATCAAAAATTAAATGCTTACTGCAAAAATACTGTTTTAGTAGTTGTTTATAATATTAAAAATAATTGTCAATAGTTGTTTTTTTAAATATCTGTAATGTTAGTTTTTTTTTAAATTTTCCATAGAAAAACAACTGTAATTACACTTAGAATCAATAACTACTGATTACTACAAAATTAGCTGTCATGTAATAACTGTCAATTTTCTTAAGTGTACGCCTACTATAGTTTTTTGGTGTTAATTAAGGTGTACACGAGAGAGTCTGAATCTCAAGAGATAAAACAATTGAATAATTTGACAAAAAATATACATAAAATATTTGCACACCAGAGAACTGCAAAATCAACTTTTTTCTTGATTTAATCATACACAAAAATTCTTGTTCACATTTAATAATTCAACAAAATTCACTGTAGAATAAAATCAGCATCATGTTACTGAACGCGTAATTCGGATCAGTTTGAATCATATGTCGATTATGTTTACTGCAAATTTAATCACTCAACAAAAAGTCAGCGTTGAATAAATCAGAAAAAACAACAAACAACGCGTATGAGTGTATTCATAATTAAAACAAAATAGAAACACATTTCATAAATGATATTGTTTACATTAATAAAAATATTCTTCTTTGTGAAATATAAATATTTTTTTGGAAAAAAAATTTAGGTCGATATCTCAGGATTGCCTAATCCAGAAAAATTTAAATATTGTCTAAATTTTTGTTCATCTATTTTGATTGGAAAATTAGGCAATATTTAACTTTAACCGGATTGGGGGAGCCTGAGATGGCGACCTTAATTAAAAAAAAAAAATCACAAAGAACAATATTTTTGGTATTCCTAATAAAAATTCTAAAAAAACGTATTTTAGACCCAGCCTAATATTTATATAACATTTATGAAATGTGTTTCTACAAAACCACCGCCTTTTTACAGATAAGAAACTATTTTGTTTTAATTATGATTACACTCATACACGTTGTTTAATGTTTTTTCTGATTTATTCTACATCAAAATAATTATTATTGGCTCGTATGAACAGAAAGAAAATCAATGGTTTAACAACGACCGATGAATATAAATCAGTGACAAAACAATTTGCACGTCGTTTGATTGATTTAAAATCATCAACAAATGTGAGTTGGAGTATATTCAGCGTTTGAACGCAAACACATGTTTATTCTTGTGTTGATTGCGTATGAACGTTTTGCAATCAGCAAATGCAGTTCTCTGTTGCCCCCGATGTAAAAATTGCAATATATATGTATGTATATGAACATACATTGGCTTATATATTTATATATATATATATAAGCAAACATGGTCATATACGTTCGTGAATGGTTCAATATATAGCCATGCACGATCCCATAGACATGTCCATATATTTTCGGATAATAAATTTGAGGGTATATGGCCGTATATGGTTATATATGAACATATAAGTAATATACCCACAAATTTCGGATCCGAAGATATATGGTCATATATGAGATACATGATCATATATTGAAAAATTCTTGGACGTATATGACCATGTGTACCCAAACATGACTATGTTTATTCATATATATATTTCAATATTTACATGGCAATGAAAATATTAATGAGACATACATATGTACCTTCATAGTGTTGTGGGCTTCATTTAAACTGTCCAGACCCTCGGTTATATTATTTTTTTTCATATATTTAATAATTTCATCTAGTAATTTTGTATAAAGCATTACTCTTCGAAACGGTGCTATTAGCAAATCCTGTAGCTGTGGAGAGAAAAACATTATGTATGTATATGTTAAAATTACAAATTAGAAAACTTTTCTTGATTTTCATACAGTAAAGAACGGTTTAGTTTAAATTTCAATTTGATCTAGCTGACACTGTTTTTAAAGAAAATGGCTTTGCTTTTCGATGTGTGTAGTGTGACGTGCTGATATATGGCAAGATTTGTGTTTCAATATTCAAAAAGCATTTCTTTCGTATCTAGTAAAATTGACATGAATTTACTTATTTTAACAAGAATAAATTTTTATCCTTGCTATTATTTTGTGCTTTCGCAAAACAATTAAATATGATATAAAAAATTCTATTGCGGTTTTTATACAATTCTGCAAGTTATGAATTTTAAGAAGCAGTAGAAAAAGCAGAAAAGATGCTTTCGAATTTTCTGCTGAGTGTACCGAAAACAAATTAACTAGAATTTAAAAAACTAACCTATTTGCCAAAAAAATTAAAATCAAAACGGCACCAAAATTTAATAAAATTTTCATTGAAATTAAGAAACAAATTTTACTTAAAATTTGCTAAAAATTTCTAAATTATAGAAAAATTTTACTATTGTGAACTAAATTTTTATTATAAAACATATCAAAATTTCCTCTAAAATAGTTCATATTTCATCTTAAATTTGACTTTTTATTAAAAAAATGTTTCTCTGGTTTTAAGAAAAATTTTATTTTTTATAAGTTGTTAAGATAATATTTTTACTAAACACTAGAACTTGACTCCCTAAAAATAAGTTAAATAGCACTTCTTTTAAGTGAAAATTATCCTTATATTTGATAAAAACTATCTTATAAATATGAAACTGTTTCTATCGTAAAGATAATATATTTTATCATATATTTTAAACTATTTTACACTCATTGTGTAAGTATTTTCCAACTTTCGGTGGACTTCCGCTTGGTGAGAACACTGCTTTTAACAAGCTTTTTGCTATACATTTTTATCTTTAAATTAAATTGTACTAAACTAATGTATTTAAATTAAATTTCATTATCGAAAAAGGTAAACAAATTAAAAAAAAAAAAAATGTATTGCAGCATATCCTGAAACGTAATAAATTTTGACAAAGTCATATCCTTTTTGTAGTTGATTAATGTGACACACGGCATCTGTGGCTAAGGAACACTGAGGATCCTTTGTCTTCTTAAATTAACTAAATTTTTTCTTAACTAATTTCTTTCTTATTATTACTGGAAAATGTAAAAATGTCATTAGTTCATTTAAGCATTTTTAGCTTATACTTCAATTGACATATACAAATTTTAACTTTTTTTATTCACTTAAAATAGTAAGTTAAAATAACAGAAAATGTCATTTACAAGAAATAATATTTCATTTAAAAACCGGTCTACCTAATTTTCATTTAAATTAAATGCCTTTTGTTATTTATTTTTAAATGTTGATTAATCAACTGATTAACTTATAAAACCAAATAAATTTGTATTATTACATAGGAAAAAAATATTACTTTTTGTTTCTTATTGTCGAAACTAATTTTTTAGAAAAAATTAGAAAGTGGTAGACTTAAAACTGAATTTAGAAATGGCTTTTTAAAATTTAGTTAATTTTACTAAATGGGGAAAAAATGACCACACATTTAGTTCAAGTACTTTCTCATTTTAAGTTAGACACATTTTTTGAACTTAATGAGAGTAAATTATGTTCTATTTTTTTTCTTTTTGAACTAAACTTAGTTTTATTACACCTAATGCAAATTTCTTAAAAATTTATCAATTTTTATTTAATATACTTGTTTTTTTCCTAATATCAATAAATATTACTTAAGAAAGGTAAGAACTATTTCCGAATACATAAACTATTTAGTTTTTACTTAAATATAGGAATTTTTATTCATTTTAAGAAAATTTTTCTAAGTTTTAATAAAATTTGACTTAAAGTGAGGAAAATTGTTAAACTATTTTAAAGGAAATTTTGGATTAATTTTTAGTTTATGTCTTTTTTTTTTGAGTGCACGATAATTTTTTTAATGTATACTTTATTTTGTTCCCTGAAATATTTTTTTTTCCTTTAAATTAGGAAAAAAAAACTAGTTTGTTTTTTCTCACAAAAACAAAAATTTTTCTTGATATAAGCAAAATTTACTCTAGTTTTTTTTTAATTTTTTGAAGAAATTTTTAGTAAAAAAATCCTATACCTAAGTTTATTATCTCTCAAAAATTAGAAAAATTTTTCTTGCAAAAAAAAAATAATATTTTACTCAAATTTTTAAAATTTATCTTATCTAAGTTGAATGAAAATGAAAATAAATTTTTATTATTACATAGGAAAAAAATTATTACTTTATGTTTTTAATTGTCTGAACTAATTTGTAGCAAACAATTCTTAAAAACTAGAAAGTGATAGACTTAAAAACTGAGTTTCGAAATGGCTCTCTAAAATTTTGTTAACTTTACTATCTGGGGGTAAAAATTAACATATATTAAGTTCAAGTACTTTCTCATTTTAAGTTAGGCACATTTTTTGAACTAAATGAAAGTAAATTATGTTATATTTTTTTGAACTAAACTTGGTTTTATTATATTTTAGTAAGCAAATTTCTTAAAACTAAGATGTTTCCCTTAAATATTGATACATTTTTATTTAATATAATTGTTTTTTTCCTAAAATTAGGAAATATTACTTAGAAAAGTTATAAACTATATCTGAGTATATAAACTATTTCGTTTTTACCAAACATAGGAATTTTTTAAAGGAAATTTTAGATTAATTTTTAGTTCATGCCATTTTTTTTTGAGTGTAGTTTTTTGTTATTATACCGAGTTAAAATAAGCAAATCTTATTCTAAAATAAAATACATGAATACATTTTTTTTATGTACAGCAGAAATATTATCTTGAGTGTATACGTCTTACGCTGCTGCAAAATTAATATAATAGGTTTTAAATACTGTATATTTTAATTAAAAATTTATAAGAAGATGAGTTGAAATTTAAAATGAGCCGTTCTATATATTTAATTTAATCTAATCTAAACTTACCATCAAGTAATGACCCAATTTCTGTTTTACTTCATCAAAATAATTCATATGCTTATTCACAAGATAATTTGATATTTCTTTGAAATTACAATATTTTGAATACATATGAAATTGATTTTGATTTTTTGTGAAAATCTTTCCCACTTCTGAGAGTGAATTTCGATTTTGTATTAAGGCGTTCAAAAAGTATCTGCATTTTAAATAATGAAAAATAAATAAGGAAAAATGAAAAAAATAATAAAATTCGAATTTTATCAAGATTTTTATAAAGTTTTGTGACGCAGAATCTAAAAAGTTTTATATATATACAGGTTTTTGTTTTCAATGCATTATTTTAAGAGGAAACACTTTTTTAAAATATTTTGAAAGCGGAAAATTTTGCTGTTATAAAATAGTTTTGATTTTCTCACTATTCTTGTGTCGTTTATAAACCAACTGGTTCAATTGATCAAGCGCTTAGATCAATCGTTCATTTAGTTTTTTTTTGGTCGGGGACAATTTTATTTCATTTTTAATTGTTCGATACTTGTTTTTTTTTTATAAAAAAAAAATTTTAAGCAATATTAGAGTAAAAAACTACCGACGGTCGTCTGTTGCTTAATTAAAATTAATCGCGATGAGATTTATTGTTACCAATCGTCCGAGTTATGATTAATCTCTTATACTACGCATGATTTTGTAAATTTAAATTTTCAATTACTAATGTTTACTTATTTCATTGGATTTTGTTTCAATTAATCATAAACCATTTTTCAGTAATTTATAACCTTTTGTGTATATTTTGGAATCCCATTACGCAAAAAATAAAAGTTAATTTTTTGTGGAATGGAATTTTGTAAAAACAAAAATTAGTTTTTTGATTTTATCAAATAATATGTTTTTCGATCATAAACAAAAATCGTTCGAATTCAAAAACACCGTTTTTGCAATTAGGTGAATTTGAAAAATTTTGCGTTATGAATTAGTCACTAATTCCAGAGCATGCACGATCACTTGCGCGTGATAGGTGGAAAATCCATTAAAATAGTAATTGATATAATCCAACTCGTGAGAGAAACTCATTTTTAATTTTGTCTGTGTTATGTAAGACTTTTATTAAGCGGTATTTCACCAGAAAGTCAATTAACATCATCCGCGAAATTTTTTCAGCATTATATTTAATCTTTATTATTTTACTCACTCTTTATGCCACTCGTAAATTTCTGGAATATTGGTGAATATTAAACAAAATGGTTGTTCTTTTAAATCTTCTGGTATTATTATTTCACTATTTTTATTGCGAAATTCTGGTATATAACTAAAAAAAAAAAATAAATACTTTTTACATATATGCCTAAAAATAATTTAATCAATCGCATTCTCTTTTACCCATTAACAACTAGATCCATTCGATTAACATAATCTGCTTCAGTCGATATAAGTTCAGCCAACGGTGGTATCAAATGTTTTTTAAGTTCTTTGAAAGATAAATCAAGTTGTGATTTGTTATCCATAGAGTTTTTCTGTTTTATTTGCTAATAATTGAAAGAAATTAAAAATGGTATTAACGGTTTAAAGATTTACAACTGAATAAATCAATTAATCAGTTTATTTTAAATATAATACGAGTTTTAAATTATTTATAAAACATCAAGCAGAAAAAACCACAAGTTTAAATGAGAAATTTAAAATAGAAACAAAATACTTGTCTACTTTCCCAGCAAAATTTAACGGGTACCCGATACTCTCAGCAATAATTTACAGTAATTTGTAATGGTCACCCTGACCTGATAATAAGTTTGTGCTGATGCTTGTAATGACCAAAAATAATGGACTTAGAACCACCTACCAATTTATTCAGAATCTCGTCCTGATTCTGATGTGTTTTCATATAAACTTTGAAATTAAATTATAGGTCGCAAATATAAAAATATTTTATTGAAATTTGATAGGCAAGGATTAACATTATTCATATTGGTTAGAATCGGTCCATATTTAGTCCTACCGCCCATAGAAAGGTGATATCTGAATTAGTTCCAATATAACCCATCTTTCCGGTATTTGCTTTAATGAACTTTATCGGCAAATTCCATTCAGATATATTTCATTATTTTATGCCCTATTAATAATATAAGGATCAGTACCATTTCGAAAATTTTAGCGTTTTCCGAAATATGATACTTGGTGTAGTAAATATATAGTAACAAAAGCGGTTGGGCTGGCTGATTAAGGTGGCACTTTTTCCTTTAAACCAATTTTTACCAAATTCACCCGAAAAAAAAATTAACTAGAATTAAAAAAAATTAACTTTTTTGTAGGAAAAAAACGGCGCTAAAGACACTTTTACCAAAATTTAATAAAATTTTCCTTGAAATTCAGAAACAAATTTTACTTAAAATTTGGTTAAAATTTAAAAATTATAAAAAAAATTTACTATTGCGAGCTAAATTTTTATTAGAAAACTGTAAAATTTCCTCCTAATTGGTTTATATATCATCTTTAATTTAAGTTTTAAGTTTTAAGAAAAATTTTATTTAATTTTATTTTATTTAATTTCATTAGACATTTTTTGTACTAAAAACTAGGACTTAACTCCCTAAAAATAAGAAAATATTTTTTAACATTAAATTAGGACTTCTTTTAAATGAAAATTTTCACGAAATTTGATAAAAACTTTCTAACTTTCTATAATTATTTAACCATAAGTATTTTCACACTCTCGAAGGACGCTGCTTTTAACAAGCTATATATTAAATTTCAATAGCAAAGAGGTAAACAAATTAAACAAAATGTATTGCAGGATATCCTGAAACGTGATAAATTGTGACAAAGTCAGATCCTTTTCGTTGTTAAAAAACGGTTCTGCTTGAGACAACTACAAAAAGGGACGCCCTAAGTGATATACGGCATCTATGGCTAAGGAACACTGGGGGTCCTTTGTCTTCTTAAATTAACTAATTTAAGGAAATTGTTGTGAAAACACAAAATATCAGAGTTGAAAATAAAAAAAAAAAATATGGTTTTAGTGCCTTCGAAAATATAAAGTTTAATAAGCGCAACGTCAATTATAGGGAAGCCATTATGCCGTAAAGTATAAAATTTGCTTGCTTTATTTTGTATTGTAGTCAGCAAACAAAATTATTACATAAAGGCGCAAATTCGAATTTTTTTACCTTTTGCTAACGAAATTTTAAAATATATATTTAAAGTTACTTTAAGTTCATTATTTAAGACTATTAAGATTAGAGATGGGCACGTGAGCGATTTTTGACTCATGCATGATCATTAACCAAAAATTACAATCATGCACGATAGTTTTTTTAAATGGTTACTTTAATTTGTTTGCTTAAATAATAATGTTTCTGTAAAATTAGGAAAACTAACTAGTTTGTTTTTAAATCATTTTATGTTGTGGGAAAAAATATTAAACAAAAAAAATCTAAACCTAAGGTTATTATTTCTCAAAATTTAGAAAACTTTTACTTAAAAAAAATATTTTATTAAAATTTGTAAAATTTATCTGAACTTTAATGAAAATTTTCCCTAGAAATAGTTCATCAGTTTCTTAAATCAAACAAATTTTTATTATTACATAGGAAAAAATTGATTACTTTTAGTTTTTAATTGCCTGAACTAATTTTTAAAAAAACAATTCTTAAAAATTAGAAAGTGGTATATTTTAAAACTGAATTTGGAAATTGCTTTCTAAAAATTTAGTTAATTTCAAGTACTTTCTCATTTTAAGTTAGACAGATTTCGTGAACTAAACTTAGTTTGATTATATTTTAGTATGAAAATTTCTTTAAACTAAGATGTTTTCCTTAAAAATTCAAAAAATTTTTTTTAAATATAATTGGTTTTTTTCCTAAAATCAAGAAATATTAATTAAAAAATATATGAACTATTTTTGAGTAAATAAACTATTTCCTTTTTACCCAAACATAGGAATTTTTATTAATTTTCAGAAAATTTTTCTAAGTTTTAATAAAATTTTACTTAAATTGAGGAAAATTTTTAAATTATTTTAAAGGAAATTTTGGATTAATTTTTAGTTCATGTCTTTTTTTTTAGTGTATTGGATATTCAAAAAAGTATCTTATCTGTCAATTATTCCACAATTCCGGGAAAACATATTAATTTTAAATTTGATATTTCTACCAGAATATTCCAAAAGGAATTTTATCAGAGAGTTAGCCTAAACTCTAGGGAATACATCTTTTAGATATTAGATTTTAATTTGAGGGGGTTTGAGTTGGAAGTTTCGAAAATCCAGACTTGGTCGATAATCAAGTCGAAATGGGAAGTTACATGCCAAATTTCAAGTTCTTGTATCCTGCAATTTGGGGTGGGTGATTAAGGGTAACATTTTTACTTTTTAATCCTATTCTTACCACGTTCTTTTTGGAATTCCAGAAGTTAATAGCAATTGTTTTAAATTTAATTACAATTAATAATTAAAAAAATAATTAACAATGTGTTTCAATATCACTTGGTGTCCCATTTCATTGTATTTCGTTTTATTTCAGCTTTTTAATCAAAGGGGGTCCGGTAAGGCCTTCAATGGGAAAACATTTTCTGTTCCCTCCTCGTAGGAATTTACAAAATTGTTTGTAATTAACAAATTTATTTTATTTTATTTAACAATTTATCTTCTAGTTGATGGATTCCCTTACTTTATACGCCGAGCCTGCTATTTCGGTAATTTGGAAAATACTCGTGAAGCCTGTGAAGCTGAAGATCCTTATTTACCATTTGCTGATATTTTAGACTGTCATGTTTGTGATGAAGATTTATGCAATACTAACGACGCTTACTTACAAAAACCTTCGCTTTATATTATCTTAGCATTAAGTTTAAGTGTAGTTTTAACAAGAATATTAAACAAAATTTAGTATTATGTGTATTTTTTTGTTTCAAATTGTGAAAATAAATCTTATTTGTGATTAATATATTTAATTTTATTACTCATAGTTCGTTTTGTTTTTACTTTATTAAAGTTTATTTTGTATAAAAAACTATTACGGAAAAAAATTACACGAGTAAACTTTTAGTAAAAAAATTTCGTACTTAAAAAAATTCACTTAAAAATGTATTTATATTTTTCCGTTGTTCTCTGAGTTCCCAATTCACATAGAAAAATTTATAAAAATATAACGATTTTTTTGCTATTCTATGATCCGCGACGGAATTAATTTTTTTTGCAAAATTATCTATAAATTCCATTTTTTTTTTCAAAATGCCAAATTTCTGAAATTTTTAACTCAATTCTTCTCCAATTTAAAAGTTTCTGAACCCAGATCACTGGTGTATACTAGGTTATATTTTTGAGCTACCCAAAGTTTTTATATCCGCTGTTTTAGATAAAACAAAACTTTAAAGTCAATTCGATATTGAGAAACAACTCAAACACTTACCAGGGGACTGTTTCCACATTTGTACCACTTTTCTGGCCAAAATTCTAAAAAGTACCTCAGTAAATTATTACATACTCCATGGAATATATATTTTACATTGCGCCGAAGATCTTGGACAAACGTTGAAGGGAAGATATTTACTCTGACTATCCCTCCCTGTAAAAAATTTATATGCAAAATTTTAAGTTCCTTCGTTCGTTTTAAATTTCAAATCAATAAATATCACAAAAATTCTTAATTTCTCTCGTTTTCAGTTTCATTACATTCCGTTCCCCATTATATAATATTTCAATTCCACTGCTTTCCCGTTTTATTACATTTCGTTCTTCTTATCTAGTGTTTCAACTCCACTCTTTGCGCGTTCCATTTCATTTCATTCTCTGTCTTGTATATCATTTCCACTTCGTCCCCGTTTCATTCTATTTCATTATTCTTGTCTTGTGTTTCAACTCCCCTCGTTTAGTGTTTTAATCGTTCCAAATTCCATTTGTTTTCGTTAATTTTTGCTACGTTCCTGGTAAAAATTCCAAAAATATATTTTAAATCTCATGTTTCTAGCCAAAAGTGTTTAGGCAGGTCGTCAAAGAGGAGACTATTTCCCTTTTTGTACCTCCTCGAAAATCCCGACTTATCGGTGAGTTAGCCCATACTCCAAATTGTTATTTTCAAACCAAAAAGGCTCATATGTTATCTCCTTAAATAACGCTTTAAATTAGAAAAGGACATTTATTGCGACTCCCTCCCTCCGTATACCCTCCCTTCATTTATCTTTCTCCCCTCCATCTATCCTTCCAACCTCCCTCTCCATCTATCTTCCCTCCATCTATCCTGCCTCCCACCATATATCCTGTTTTCCTCTATCTGTCCTTCCTCCATATATCCTCTCACCTTCCATCTATCCTCCGTCTTTCTATCTATCCTCCCTCCTACCATCTATCCTTCCTTCCACCATTTATCCTCTCACAATCTATTCTGCCTCCCATAATATATCCTGCCTCCCTCCATATATCCTGCCTCCCTCCATCTATCCTATCTCCATTCATCTATCCTCCGCTCTTCTATCTATACTGCCTCACTCAATTCATCCTCCTCTTTCCCTCAATCTATCCACCATCTATCCTCCCTCTCTCCCTCCTTTTAATTGATGTGTTATATATAAGTGGATGGCTAAGGCTTCAGCACAGTTAATTAAAATACAGCTGGGAACGAAAATTTAAGCATCAAGAAATGGTAAGGATATCGATTGATTTTAAGCCAACTGGGTTTAGGCATGCCGTCAAAGGGAGACTTCTCTCCTTATCAGTAAGTTACCCATACTGTGTGAAACACATATTTTAAACGTTAGGTTTAAATTTCAGGTTTTGGAAACCCTCCCTCGAATTTCAAAAAATACCTACTTATTTTTTGTTTTCAATAAAACAGGCTTTAGGAATAACAATCTTAATATATTTAACATTTATTTATACAACTAAAAAAAATTGTCTTGAAGGGGAAAAATCTCTAAATATCTCATATTAATACTTCTTTTACTTTTAAACGATTACTTGTTGTATCATCATCGTCATCATCATCATCATCACTTAGGTTCTGCAAACTTCTTATAAAATTGTCTTGTAATTGTAACTGTCTACGTATAGCCTCCAACCACTTCTGATATGATTCATTATCGTCAGCTGAACAAATAATATTATATTTTAAATCTGGTTCAGAATTACAACATAGAAAAAATTTGTTCTCTGTTAACTCAAACAGATCGATTTTATTCATCTGAAATAAATATAAAAATTATGCATTATTTATAAATATAGAAATTATGCATTATTTAAAGGCAACACCAATGCGAAGGCACAAGATAAAAAAATGTGAGGACACCTTGAAAATCTCTATACAAAATTTATATATAAAATTTCGAGTAATTCTCAGATTTTTATTCAGAACTTCTAGAATGCATATTTCAAAAGGCCATAATATGTTTGCACCAGTGAAGCTGACGGTCGTGCCACAAAATTTTTTGATTATGCAATTATGACTTAATGAAAAAAAAAAAAAACATGTAATATTTACCGGTATTTCTAAAAATATTTTGTAACTAGGAGTTTCAAATGGATTTGTACTATCATCCTGGCGATGCGTGAAAACTACAAATTTCTTGCATAGAAACACATACAACAAACATCCTTTTGAATTTTTATAATCACAATTTAAAAATCCATGATGTAATAATTTACCATAATTTGGTATAATATCTAGAATACCTTCTAGAACTCTATAATCATCAACACTTGCATTAATTGACTGAAAAATTAAATGAAAATTTTATTTAACTTTTATTGTATTAAATATATTTACTAATCCATACCTTTATGATATTTTCTGCTTCATACAAACTGGGCAATTCATCGTATAGCCCAGCCTTTTTAATATGTTTAATGATTTCACCCAGCAAAACACCATAGTTGGCTAATCTTCGTATTGGACTTATTAACATTTGATTTAACTAAAGATATGAGAAAAAAAAAACAATCAAAATAAAAAAAATATAAATAACTGTTCTGTTTCTCTAAAATGTGGGGTTGCCTATTCAACTGGTACGAACAAAACAAAGTAAATATTTCTTAAATTCCTCTAATTAATAACAAAGCCAAACCCTCACAATTTATAGTCATAATTGATCATCTTTTTAGTTATATCAATTACAGAATTAATTGCATATAACTTTTTTATTCGACAACATTTTTAATAGGGGACATTTTAGGAAAAGATTTTCACAGTAATTTCACAACAATTCCCCGCAGGTAAAAAATATTTCTTTGCATGGAGTTTTACACTTCTTCTCTCAGAGTATAAAACTAGCTTAAAGAACTCGATTTCAAAATGTCTTGATATTTTCGCGTTGTTTCAGAAAAGTTTCGTTTTTAATTCGAATGAAATTATAAAATTATACAACATTGAAATTTGGATTCTTCTAATTTGCATAAAAACCTTTGCAAATACACAGAGAGAATTTTATTAGATGAATGATAATTCTGTTCATAATTTATGGAGAAAAACGTTCATTCTTCTCCTTAACCTCAACCTTACTAAATGGTTAATGTGAAGTCTGGAAGTGAAATCCTGTGAAAAATAATACTCTTTTGTTTGGGGCAGATAATGTGACCGCCCGAAGGGGAATAAAGGGGTAGGGTTGGATAAACCGTATTCACAATATGGACCTACAACCGGATCCGAACATATTCTCTTGTGTTAATACATTTAAGATTTTCTGATTTTTTGTTATTTAAAAAATTCACAAAGTCTTGAAATAAAATATTAAACCCAGTTTTAATAACAAAGGGCAATATTTGTGAATAGTACTTTTGTGATGAGTACTTTTAAGGCTCTATTAGTACCACAAAAGTACCCAAAAATTTTTGATGTGGAGGTAAAATAAATTATTTTGATGCGAAAGACTTTTTTCAGATGTGAACAGAATTTTTATGGTGAAAAAACAAAAATTTTGAGGTGAAAAACTATTTTAGGTGAATATAAAATATTATTCACCTTTAAACGTTTGGTGAAAAAAATATGACATCTATTTTATTCCCCAGACGATACTAAAAAATTGTACTTTAATACACCAATTTTGATGGAAAATTTAGAGACACCTTAACATTTCCGAATATGACAAGTTGTAAGATTTCTATGATACTTACATCTGATTTAAATCCCAATTTATTTTGCAACTTTTCAAAGTATTTCGAATGTTTCTTGACTAAATAAGTTGACAAAGTCTTACTTCTGCCATATTCAGCATACATTTGAAATTTTGATTCATTGTCGATGAAAACATTAGCCAATTTACTAGGATTATATCGATTAAGTACCAGCGATTTTAGGAAGTGACTAAAAAAAGAGAGAAATATTTTTTAAAGCTAAATTCATATAAATTTATAAATTTCCAACTGGCACAATTTAAACAATATTTAAAAACTTTCTTTCTTCAAAGAGAAATAATTTTTACAAATAATACTTACTCTCTATGGAATACAAATATCGCTTCGATATTGACGAATACTAATAAGCCTTCATTATGTTTGAGATTCCTAGGCGGTGATATATTATTATCGCTATTACGATATTCTCTTAAATATCTATTGATTAGGGATTAAACAAAAAATTTTATTATATTCGATTGTAATATTTTTATATAATTTACCCATTAACTATATTGTGTAATAAAACAAGATAATCCTGTTCAGACGTTATAAGTTCATCTATGGGATGAATAGTTTGTTTTTTGGTGACAACATTTCCAGAATTCTCTTGAAAATCAGTTTTTCGTACAATTTCCATATCAATTTTTATATACTTTTCGTTTCTAAATCACTTGAATTTTATCTTAAGGGTTTTATATTAAATTTGCAGTTATTTAAAGGTTTTCAATTTTATAAGAATATTAAATGTTGTTGAGTGTTTAAGGTTTGATTATTCACAACTTAATAAATCATTTCAAGAAATTGTAACCATACAATTTATATTATTTGAGATAAATCTATTATTAATATAAATATACAGTGGATTATCTTCAGCTACAATAAAGTCAATCTTCAACTTCAAATTTTTACAAAAAATAATTTTAAATTTTACAAAATTTAGGAAATTAGTTAAGGATGAAAAAATGGATGGGAGCAGTCTACAATAAATTATCTTGCACAATTTTTTAAAAATAATTCCTTAATTTTATTTTTTATTTTGTGTATTTTCATTGCTGGAAAATTCTCGTTTTCTTTATTGTCAAATAGTGCAAAATTCTTGATTCAAAATCAAAATGTATGAAAATTTAACTGGCATTATATTTGTTTTAAACTACATTTGTAGTTGTATTTAACTACAGTTTTGGTTATTTCAACTACATTTTTGACTACTTTTAACTAAATTTGTAGTTATATTTTTGAAAAAAATTTTGCAGATTTTTACTATAAATTTTACTACATATTAATGTTGTTTATAATACATTTGCCAGTTGATTTTTAACAGTTAAAAACAACTACATATTGCAGTCGATTTTAATGCAAATATAGTATGCACCTTTTCAACTGTAAACGTAGTTATTTTAACTGCCACTTGCAGTGGATTCTACCTACATAATTTCCTAAGTGTGCAGGCTGCAATTTATGGTTATCATCTCTCTAGTTTCTATAACAATAATTTTTGCTACAAACGTCCTGTAAACTTTTCTATAATAGTAGAAATGGTAATATGTCAACTATTAATCTTCAAATTGTTAAATTAAAAAAGAGGATTATTTTTTTTTACTATTTTGAAGACTTGATTTTATTTAATACTTGTAAAAACTTTGTTAAAATGTTTATTATAACCGCACTTCACTGTAGAAGATTGGCGACAATATATTTCGTCACAGTTTTTATAAAAAAAATATCGAGCCAAGGGAGAAAATCTTACTTATTACGCATTAACTATTTCAATAATTTTTGCAATTATGAATAATCCTTTAGTTTGCGCACACGGTTAATTCCCAGAGCTAATAAAAGTTTAAACTTTTTGCATCATTTTTTTCAAATAGTGGTGAAATTTTTACTAAAAATTTTTAAAAATTTTTCAAAGCTTATAATTAATTAATTAATTATGTTATAATGACAAATTGTAATTATTATTCACCCTTATTCTAGTTGTCGTCATCGACACAAGACAATGTCGTCTTGAATTTTTTTTTTGAAATTGGTATTCCCGTTGTCGTTATCGAAAATAATTGATAACTGTCGACAAGTATTTGGTATTCTGTAAGAAAATGTGACGACGATATTGTCTTGAAATGACTTTGATTTTGTCGACACAATTTTTAGTAACGACTTGAGGAAAAGTAATGACTAAAAAAAACGGAAAAAATGGGAAGAAATATCAAATTTATTAAATGCACTTGGCCCACCGAGAATAATGTGAGATGGATGGCAGAAGGTGAAGAAAGCATATAAAGTGCATTATAAAAATATAACAAAATTTATTTATAGGTTTGGCGAGACTTAAAATTTAAAGTTAAAAAGAAAATGGTAGCCAACAAAGCCGAGTGTAATGCTACAGGTGGCGGAAGATTCAAGCAATTTATATTGAGCCCGCTGGAGGAAGCTGTGGCAAATCTTCTACAGTTTCAGAAACAGCTGAACCCTAAGTTAAAGTCGTTTCCAACACTGAGCTGGTACGACCCCTGGGCTAAAAATCTTAATGTAGCTGCCAACTTTATTGTTTTGGAAATAAATGTGGACTTGATTCAGGTTTTCAAATTAGGCGCTATTGTTTCCAGCACATCTTTGAAGGCTGTTTTATTCAGCCGAAAGGAACTTTCAAACCTTTTAAAAAAATTAGAAGATTAACATTCTTTAAAGTAACAGACATTGATTTTGCTACTCACTTGTTATCCGGCAGATTAAAGATATTGGATTTCTGTATGAGAAGTCTTCTTTCCAATACTAGATTTTCTTTATTTTCTTCATCAGAATTTCAATTACACATAAAAAACATTTTTTCGCAAAAATAATAAACAAAATAAATCTGCCGACTCAATTTTTAGAGATGTGTTTTTGTTTAAATCGATAAACTGTCGACGTCGTTACAACACTGTTTTAGAATACCAATTTGGTGTCGAAGTGATGTCGACGTCGAAGCAAAGTGATGTTGACTCAAAAACGACGACGACATTGATAACGACAACTAGAATAAGGGTGATTATTTCCTGAATAGGCTACACAATGGAACAGCGAAATATTGAAAAATTAATAATATTTTTATTTATAAAAAACCAACCTTAAGCTTCAAAAATTTAAGAAGTTAAAATTAAAAGAAAGAAAGTTTAAAAGGAAATTTGTATGTTTAAGGAATATACAAAGAGAAGAGTTAGAAATTAAATTTAATAAGAAATGGTTTATTAATAAGCCTGAGCACTTCCGCTTGCACCGTGATCGACATTTCAACAGACAGACAGACGGACATCGCTAAATCGACCTTAAATTGCATAAGGATCAAGAATATATATACTTTATGGGGTCTAAGACCTAAATTATATTTCGATATTTCGGAATGAAAAACTGATATATACCCTCACCATATATGGTGGAGGGTATAAAGAAATCGAGGTGATATTATTTTAAATGGCGCAATTTTGATTAAAATGAGAAACAAATGTGGTTTCGAAAATGTACAAGGAGAATTTATTTAGCTTATTTTGAGGGCTCCATATTTGATGTTGTGGATTTGAGTAAAGACTATAATTTCTTAGTCTTCCTTATAAACCTGAGAAAATTAAGCGGGGATAGTTTATAAGCATATTAATATATAATACGATACAGCATACTAACTATGCCATGCTGGCACCCGGAGTCGGATCCGAATTCATGGGAGCCGAAACCAATCCAATGTTTTCTAACGTGTTGTCCATTTCATTGCCCGAACGCCAACTTGACCCGGTACTCACAGAAGAAAGGGCCTGTTTCCTATAGAAATCTTGTTGAACTTACACATGAACAATCCTGTATGAAGTGATCGGGGATTCAAGTGTTTTTAACGCATCCTGACTGTCACTACAGATACTGTCCAAAGTTTCGGAAGCCTCTCAACGATAAAACCATGTCCTGCGTTGCAATCTATATGCCAGGAGTCTGCTTATCGCCTTCTAAACCTCGCCCTGTACTTTAAGAGTGGTAGCATGTCTTATACTGTAATACCATAGAGCAGCAGATATTTTTGCAATCTGTGCGGCTTAGACCAAATGGTTTTCACCATTGTTCTGGATCACCAGACTACAGATGCGTATGTCACGATGTGTCTAATAACCACAAGGTACATCAAGTGATTTCCAAAAGCCCTCCGATCTGCAGCCCTTGAGATACCTTTAGATCAGTATGCATTATCTAAATCAGTTAACTATCTAAAGACACTCTTACAACCAAATAATTCAGTTGCTTCAACCAAACCATCCAGTTGACAGGTAATTCGCTGTGATCTCCGCTTAAAGTGAGTCGAGCACGAAACCCCACAGTGAAGGGGAGAGTATACGCCGCCCTTAAGGGCATCTTCTACTGACCTGTTATGTGACCTTTGAGACCCACTGGCGGTGAACAGCGTTTTAGATAACATAAAGTGTATCCATTTGACAAGAACTAAATCCACTTCACTCATCGTGTATTTCTTTTTGTATGTTATAGACCCTTTTCGATCGTGAACACAAGATCATGAAGAGCCGACTTACAGGATCTACCACTTTGACACGCATATTGTTGACAATCCTTCCTCCATCTATCCTTTCTCCATCTATCCTCCCTCCATCTACCCTCCCTCCATCTATCATGCCTCTCTCCGTATATAGTCCCTCCCTCCATCTATCCTGCCTTCCTCCATCTACCCTTCCACCCACCATCTATCCTGCCTCCCTCCATCTATCCTCCATCCCTCCATTTATCCTCCCTCCCTCCATATATCCTCCCTCCCTCCATCTTACCTCCGTCCTTCCATCTATCCTCCCTCCCATCATCTATCCTCCCTCCCACCATATATCCTTCCTCCCTCAAATTAATTGATGTGGTAAACATAAGTGTTAAGGGGGTTGGCTAAGGCCAACTGGGTTCGGGCATTCCGTCAAAGGGAGACCTCTCCATATCAATGAGTTACCCCTACTCCGTTAGGTTTAAATTTTAGGTTTTGGCCCTCCCCGTAGGAATTCCCAAAAACCCGTCTTAGCGGTTGCCTACGTCAGAGTGGCAATCTACTTATGTACCAAATTTCTGCTTCCTAGCTCAAGCTGCTTGGACTAGATTGAGTAAATGAATTAGTGTGCGAATGAGTTAGTTATTAAGAAACTTTTTTCATTTATATATATGTATATATATATATTTTTTTTTTTCAATAAAACATGCTTTAATAATAAAAATCTTAATATCTTAATATATTTAACATTTATGTACACAACTAAAAATACTTATCTACAAAAATTCCAGTTCAGTGAAAAACTATTTTAAAATTTGTCTTAAAGGGAAAAAATCTCTTAAGATCTCATATTAATACTTCTTTTACATATGAACGATTACTCATTGTATCATCATCATCATCATCATCACTTGGGCTCTCCAAACTACTCATAAATTTGTATTGTAAATGTAATTGTCTACGTAAAGCCTCCAACCACTTCTGATATGATTCTGTATCATCAGCTGAACAAATAATATTATATTTTAAATCTGGTTCAGAATTACAACATAGAAAAAATTTGTTCTCTGTTAACTCAAACATATCGATTTTATTCATCTGGAATAAATATAAAAATTATGCATCATTTATTCAAGTACACAGTGCAACAGAAAATTTCAGTTTCTTATTTAAATGTGAGAAAATATTATTAGTTACATGAAATTCCCGAAAAGATTTTCAAAGTTAGCTCTATATTTATTTAATGGCCTCTTGAAATATATGTTTAAGTTAATGGCAACACCGATGCGAAGATAGAAGACATATTAAGTCAAGATCGCTATAACACTTCAAAAGTTGTAAATTAAAATGTGAGGACACTTTGAAAATCTCTGTACCAATTTTTTATGGAAAATTTCAAGTAATCCTCAAATTTTAACTCATCCTTAATGTTTGCAACATTAAGGCTGACGATCGTACCACAAAATTTTTTGATTATGTAATTATGACTTAATTAAAAAAAAGACTTGTAATATTTACCGGTATTTCTAAAAATATTTTGTAACTAGGAGTTTCAAATGGATTTGTACTATCATCCTGGCGGTGCGTGAAAACTACAAATTTCTTGCATAGAAACACATACAACAAACAGCCTTTTGAATTTTTATAATCACAATTTAAAAATCCATGATGTAATAATTTACCATAATTTGGTATAATATCTAGAATACCTTCTAGAACTCTATAATCATCAACACTTGCATTAATTGACTGAAAAATTAAATGAAAATTTTATTATACTTTTATTGTATTAAATATATTTACTAATCCATACCTTTATGATATTTTCTGCTTCATACAGTCTGGGCAATTCATCGTATAACCCAGCCTTTTTAATATGTTTAATGATTTCCCCCAGCAAAACACCATAGTTGGCTAATCTTCGTATTGGACTTATTAACATTTGATTTAACTAAAGATAAATAATGAGGAAAAAAAACAATCAAAATTAAAAAATATAAATAGCTGTTCTAACAATTAAAAATGTTTGTTGAATAACAAAGCCAAACCTTCACACTTTATAGTCATAACTGATCATCTTTTTCGTTTTTGATTCGAATGAAATTGTAAAATTATACAACATTAAAATTTGGATTTCTCTTATTTGCGTAAAACCTTTGCAAATACACTGAGATAATCTTATTAGACGAATAATAATTCTGTTCATAATTTATCGAGAAAAACGTTCATTCTTCTCCTTAACCTCAACCTTGCTAAGTGGTTAATGTGAAGTCCGGAAGTGAAATCACGTTAAAAATAATACTCTTTTGTCTGGGGCAGATACTGTGACCGCCGGAGGGGGAATAAAGGGGTAGGGTTTCTTAAACATTCACAATATAGACCTACAACCGGGTCCGAATATATTCTCGTGGGTTTATACATTTACGATTTTCCGATTTTTTGTTCATTTAAAAAATTCACGAAATCTTGAAATAAAATATTTTACTCAGTTTTAATAACAAAGGGTAACATTTGTGAATAGTACCAAATGAGTACTTTTAAGGCTCTATTAGTACCACAAAAAGTACCAACAAAAACTACCAAAATGTTCATCGCTTCCCTCCACAGTGTTTTTGTCACAAAAAATATAAAAAATTTTTAATGTGGAGGTGAAAAAAATTATTTTGATGCGAAAGACTTTTTTTAGATGTGAAAACAATTTTTATGGTAAAAAAAAATTTTTTGAGGTGAATATAAAATATTCAATTATTTTATATCCCAGACGCTACAATAAAATTGTACTTAAATACACCAATTTGGTCGAAAATTTAGAGACAACTTCACATTAAAAAATTTTTTTGAGGTGAATATAAAATATTCAAATTATTTTATACCCCAGACGCAACTATAAAATTGTACTTAAATACACCAATGTGGTCGAAAATTTAGAGACAACTTCACATGAAAAAATTTTTTTGAGGTGAATATAAAATATTCAAATTATTTTATTCCATGTCATTCTAACTCCAAATGACAAAGAGTTGCCATCGATATTATTTTTTCAGTTGCCAGACTTTAAAATTACGTATCATACCTGTTTTGTCTGTGACTATATTTTGACATGTTACAAATAGAAGGACATATGGAATAGTTTTACAACTATTTCCGAATATGACTAGTTGTAAGTTTTCTATGATACTTACATCTGATTTAAATCCCAATTTCTTTTGCAACTTTTCAAAGTATTTCGAATGTTTCTTGACTAAATAAGATGATAAAGTCTTACTTCTGCCATATTCAGCATACATTTGAAATTTTGATTCATTGTCGATGAAAACACTAGCCAATTTACGAGGATTATATCGATTAAGTACCAGTGATTTTATAAAGTGGCTGAAAAGAGAGAAATATTTTTTTAAAAGCTAAATTTATATAGAATATATATAATTGAACAGAAGTAATCATTAAACTGTTGGACTTTAAAGAATATTTAATAACTCTCTTACTTAAAAGAGATATAATTTTAAAAATAATACTTACTCTCTATGCCATTCAAATATCGCTTCAATATTGACAAATACTAATAAACCTTCATTATTTTTCAGATTCCTAGGCGGTGATATTTTATTATTTTTATTCCGATATTCTCTTAAATATCTATTGATTAGGGATTAAAGAAAAATTTGTATTATATTCGATTGTAATATTTTATCAAATTTACCCATTTACTATATTATGCAATAAAACAAGATAATCCTGTTCGGACGATATAAGTTCATCTATAGGATATATAGTTTGTTTTTTGGTGACAACATTTTCAGAATTCTCTTGAAAATCAGTTTTAGGTGTAATTTCCATATCAATTTTTATAAACTGAAGAAAAAAAGTCTTTTAAAGGTTTTCAATTTTATAAGAATATTAAATGTTGTTGAGTGTTTAAGGTTTGATTATTCACAACTTAATAAATCATTTCATGAAATTGTAACCATACAATTTATATTATTTGAGATAAATCTATTATTAATATAAATATACAGTGGAATATCTACAGTTACAACAAAAGTCAGTCTTTGAGTTCAAATTTTTATAAAAAATAATTTTGAATTCTAACAAATTCAGGAAATAAGAATTTAGAATAGCAAATACAATAAAGTATTTTTCACAATTTTTTAAAATAATTTATAGAGTATATAAATATACATATATTTGTAATCCTTGTGCGATTTCAAATCGATTAAACAATGTCTGTACATCTGTTAAAATTGTGATCAGGTTTTTTACCTTAATTAATGGACATCCTCCCGAGAAGTTTGGTATTGAAAATGAGCAATATCGGTCCAGCGGTTAAAAAGTTATGGGTAAAAATGTAAAGCTACCTCTAAATTTTTCATACAAATTGGTGTATTTCAGTACGATTTCATAGTAGTGGCCGACAGGCTAGTAAAATATTTTCTCTTTTTTTTCCACCTCAAAAAATTTATTTTACCTCAAAATATTGTTTTTCACCACAAAATTCGTTTTCACATACAAAAAAGTTTTCCACCTCAAAAATTTTTCACTTGCATAAATTCATTTCTAAAGTTTTTTTTTTACTTTATTTGTATTAAAAACAGTAGAGAAAATTTTTGGCACAGCCGTATTTAAGAAATTTTCAGTAATTTTTACAGTTGAATTTTTTAACCAATCCACAAAAATTACTGCACTTTGTTACCATTCGTACATTTTTGAATAATTTCTTATTTGTATTTTATTGCTTGACAATTCTCGTTTCCTTTTTTTATAATTCCTTATTTTTAAAATAAATCCCTTTTTAATTTTTTGTATTTTGCTTGAAAATTCTCGTTTGCTTTTTGGGAAAATAATTTGTTTATAGAACTTTAAGTTAACAAATTATGTATGTATGAAAATTAAACTGCAATTATAGTTGTTTTTACATTTGCAGTTATTTTTTTTTAGAAAAATTAACCAGATTTTGACTACATTTGTACGTTGTTTTTAATACATTTGCCAGTTTATTCTTAACAGTTAAAAATAACTACATATTGCAGTCAATTTCACTGCCAATATAGTGTACAGCTTTTCAACTGTAAAAGCAGTGGATTCTACCTACATAATTTCCTGAATGCAGACTGCAATTTATGGTTATCATTGAAAAACTACATCTCTCTAGTTTTACTCGCAATTATTTTTGCTAAAAACGTCCTGTAAACTTTTCTATTATAGTCAAAATGGGTCATATATCAACCATTAATCTTCAAAGTGTTAAATTAAAAAAGAGGATTATTTTTTTTATTTTGAAGACTTGATTTTATTTCATATTTGTGTTAAAATGATTTTGTTTTCAAACTCCGCTTGTTTATTATAACCGTACTTCACTGTCTTAAGATTGGCGACAATATATTTTTAGTCACTGTCCTACGATTTCAATTAATATGTATTTTATAAAGAAAATGTCTAGACAAGGGAGAAAACCTTACTAGTTGCGCACTAACTAATACGTCAGTACTTTTGTGACAATAGTTCGCAATTATGAATAAGTAAAATGTGTGATTTGGATAAAATCTGTTAGTTTGCGTACACGGTTAAGTCCCAGCACGAATAAACGCTTAAAATTTTTACATGATTTTTTTTTTTTAAATGGTGGTGTAATTCATCATCTGCCTTTATCTCTATATATAAAGCAATAACGTTACTGACTGACTGATTCATTTAACATCGCCCAGCCCAATCGGCTGGAGCTAGGAAGCTAAAATTTGGTATTTGAATTTTGGAAATTCCTTCGTGTACGGCCTGCCCCAACCCCTTTAGCTTGAATTTTGAAATATGCCAGTGACGTGGTAAAAATGGGATTTTAAAGGGCTAAAAGTCTTCCCCTTGAAGGCCTGCCGAAACCGTTGGACCTAGGAAGTTAAAATTTGGTAAGCAGGCTTCTTCTCCTGTGTAGATAACAGCTAAGATGTAATTTTTGGAAAATTCAACGGGCCTGCAATTGTCCAAATGTGGAAATGTGCATATATGCAAATCTGCAAAAGTGCAAATGTGCTAAAGTGCAAATGTGCAAAAGTGCAAATATGAAGATTTGATAGATTGATTATTTGATGGATTTATGGTTTGGTGGATTGATGGTAATGTAAGTGTACATATGTGTAAATGTGAAAATGTGTAAATATGTTAATATTTATTTATTTCGTTCAACATTGCCCAGCCCAAACCGCAGGAGGTACACGCAGAGAAAAAACATAGTTGGGGCAATCATAATCGAAGAGCATCATATATTTTTGGGTTTATGGTTGTGCCAACCATGGTCGTTCTATAAAATGGTTATTATATTATGATAATAAAATAACCATATTTTTACCATAATATTGTCCCTACAGTTATATTATGGCTCAAAAATTGCCATACTATGGTTCTAAATAAACATGTTATGATCTTGAATTTATCATAATATGATCGCACGTATTATGTTATCATATTTTATGGTCCCCCATAACTTTATTATGATTCCCGAATTACTTATATTTCCATGAAATGTTTTTCCTAAAGAAAATTTGTTATTAAGGACTTTTTGAAAAAAATTGTTAAGTAAAAATCATAATATATTAAGAAAACTTTTATTCTGTGGACTTTTTTTTTAATAAAAAAAATCTTAAATTCTAACGACATTTTAAAGATTTTTTTAAAAAGTTCTTATAAATTTTTTTTAAGAAAAAGTCCTTAGAATCTTAGTATTTTTCATAATAAAAAATCCTCTGGATCTATGAATTTTTCTTTCAAAGAAAGGCCTTATAATCTAAGTTTTTTAGGAATATATGAATTTTTATCTAAGAAACAGTTTAAAGAATCTGAGAATTTTAGTTTAAGAAAAATTTCATAGAATCTAAAAATATTTTTATCAGATAAATTTCTAAATATCTAGTATTTTGTAAAAGAACCCTTTTCGTACAAAAAAAAAAAATGGGTTCTACAGACTTTTTCTTATAAAAAATATTTTATTAATATTCTGAGAACTTTTTACAAGAAATAAATTAATAATATGATTATTATTAAAAAAAATTGCAAAGAATTTAAAGAAAAACTTTATATAGAATCTGTTTGACTATGAATTGATTAGTGTAAATAATATTATATGTATGTTATATATTTTCAAAATAAAACCCTTTAAAAAAATCTTCTAAAGTTAAAAGAAAATTAACTGGATCTTAATTGGTCAATTAATAAAATGTTAACGAAAGTTATTTTCTACCCATCTGATATTTGTCCAATTTTAGTAAAAATTTTACTGAACTGATCAAATTTTGGTTTTTCTTTGATGTATAATTATTGTTGCCAGCATTTTATGGTTGCATAATTATCATTTTTTTTTTTCATAAACAGAATTTTTGTTACCACAGTATGGTTACAGCCAATCATGTTATAAAATAGAAGGTGGCAATCATAAAATAGTAATATATTTACTATTTAGAGACCATGTTGATGCTTAGAAAACCAATAACTTGATTGTGACAAACATACCCGATTGCAGCAAGCACAATAAAGTAGCAGTGATCATGTTGCAACAATGTTTTTTCTCTGCGTGTAGGACGCTGAAATTTAGTATGTAGGTTCCCATTCCGGCGTAGACATTCGCTAAGACGGAGTTTTTATAAATTCCTCTGGGGAGGAGAAAAACGTGGAAAACCCCCCTTTCATGCCCTGTCCAAACGCCTTTGAAATATGCTGTATGTGCTTACTCATTGAAAACACAACACGTTGCCCGGTCGTATTTTAAAGAAATTTATTTTGAAACAAAAATACTAGATTTTTATAATGTTGAAAAAAATTTAGTGGTGAAAAAAAATTTCAGAGGTGAAAACAGTTTTTGAGGTAAAAAATATTTGAGGTGAATACAATATATTTTTCACTTCTAAGCGACTGGTGAAAAATATGAGAAGATATATTATGTACCAGTCGCTACTATGAAGTTGTACTAGAACACATCAATTTGTGTGGAAAATTTAGAGGTACTTTCACATTTTTACTTATAACTTTTTAACCGATGGACAAATTTTGCTCATTTTCAATACCAAACTGCTCGGGAGAATGCACATTAATCTAGGTAAAAATGATGACCCCCGCTTGCGTCTTCGCACCGTAATCGCCATTTCAACGCCAACAGACAGAGAGAAAGTCAATCTTCCTTTTCAAATATGGTAATGAAAACCACCTTGAGAAATCTCCCAAATGACGGAACATACATATACATATCCGCCACTCCTGGGCCTGGGGATTTAAAATGTTGATATAATAAAATTTGTACCTGATCGATTCATTTGTAACTATCCTGGATGCTATACACCAGCCATCCTGAGTTGTACTAATTAAAACCGGAACGTGTGTTGACAGAATAGAATATTATTGAGTCAAGTTTTGCTGCATTATCTTTCTGAAAGATCTTGCGATTCTAGCTGTCTTTCTTATGCCTACTCACATAAAGTCCTATAAGAATCCAGTTTGACTTGCCTCTTCTTCTTCTTTTATATATTTTTTTTATAAGATGGTAATTGTTTTAATCACAGCCCTTTCGAAATTTCAAGGCTCTATTTAGAAGCTTCTAGGAAATATTCTTAAGCTTTTCATATTCCACGCTTCACCAGGGAACAGATGAGCCTGGTTTGCTTTTCCTCCATGGACATACAGCCCCATAGCAATCAATAAGAATTTTGCACATGTTCTTGGACTCAACTTCAATTGACTCCAATCCAAGCTGCCTTTCGAATGTTTCGGCCAGCTGGAATCATTGGTTCGTCAATTCCAAGCCTGAACTTGATGTAACGGTGGTACGACATTAAGCAATTAGCAAAGAAAAGATGAGATCAATGACCTATTGTCTATGTCTACGATTAGTGATAATTATTACCAATATTTTGTATTTCCAAATTCAAAGACTGATTTAAGTCCTGCAAAGAGTTTTTTGAAATGGATCAATTTCATCTTTTATTTGCTAACTTAAAAAATTCATTATATGCGATAATACTGTTGTTAAATAAAACAATTATGAATTAAATATTTTTGTTTAAATATATATTTTTGGAGTTACTTTCATATTTTTTTTATATCATTTAAGTCCATAAACATTTATGCAAGAACATATAATATATTATATTGATTATAATATATATTTATTTTAATTGAAACATTTACAATAAAAACTAACATTTAATAAAAATGTTTTTAAATATATATATAATATTTATTACATAATGTCACATTTAAATAACTAATTATTTTAACATGTTTTTTGTTTTCTAAATTTAATGAAATATTTATACATTTACTAATGATTTATTTGTAACATGTAGAAAATATTTTTATATAATATGTAAACATTTAATATTGTAATTGCAATGCTTTTTTTTTATTGTTAACCTTTTTTTAAACAAATTTTATATAGTTTTTTCATGTTTAAACAAAAAAATCCATAATTCTAATTAATTAAAAAATATATTAACAATTTATTTTTTAAAAAAATAAAATTTTAAACACTAAAAATACAAGCAAAGCAATAACAATTTATTTTGGTTGTTATTGATTTGCATGGAATTTTGTGTTTTAACATTAATTTTATGTCTCGTGTAAACGTCAAGTATATTGAAAATTGCAACACTGCTATATATTTTTTTGAAATTCTTGAATAGTTGACATCAGTGTTGACAGTCAGTTTTTTAGTTAGTATTGTATTTTAAATAGAAATTTTGCTTCTCGCGGTTTTCTCGATATATTCACGAAATGTCCCGAAGAGAATAATTAAAAGAGTCAGGGTTGATTACCTAAGGGAAGCATGGAAAAAATTCTGGTTAAAGACTTTTGAAATTTAATAGAGAAGATCATTTGAAAATGTATCGAAAAGTGTCATTTGTCTTTGTTACGATTGCGACTTTCTAATGAATGTTAAAAAAAATTTTAAAGTTTTTATTACAAATTTTGGGCTTCAAACATACAGCAAAATCACAATAAACCCAAAATGTCACTTGTTTACTAGAAAAATAATAGTCTTGACATTAAATATACGTTAAAATAAATTTTACTTAATGTTCACGTGTAATTTATTGTCTTATAATGAAAAATTGTTTTATTTTATATTGAGCGTAACAGTTTTTTCATGTAACACAAGAACAACTTACTATGCTTTTTCAACAAAGAACTGGGCTTAATTCAAAGCATAAAACTTATTACCATTTCTGTATAAATATGAATTAAAAATGGCATGTTTTTAAGTTTTTGTTTAAAATTTCTTGTGTCCTTCGAATCTGTGATATAAATTAATCAAAAAAAATAAATGATGTTGCACTTAAAAACAAAAAGGACAACAACTAAAAATTAATCAAAAATTTCCTTTAAAATAGTTTAAAAATTTTCCTCAATTTAAGTAAAATTTTATTAAAACTTAAAAAAATTTTCTTAAAATGAATAAAAATTCCTATGTTTGGGTAAAAACGAAATAGTTTATATACTCAGAAATAGTTCATATCTTTCCTAAGTAATATTTCTTGATTTTTGGAAAAAAGAAAGAAAATTTATTAATTTTTAAGAAAAACATCTTAGTTTTAAGAAATTTGCATACTAAAATATAATAAAACAAAGTTTAGTTCAAAAAAAAATAGAATATAATATAATATAATTAATTCCATTCAGTTCAAAAATGTGTCTAACCTAAAATGAGAAAGTACTTGAACTTAATGTGTGTTCAGTTTTAGTAAAATTAGCTAAATTTAAGAAAGCCCTTTTAAAATACAGTTTTTAAGTCTACCTCTTTCTAATTTTTAAGAACTGTTTTCTAAAAATTAGTTCAGGCAATTAAAAAGAAAAATTAATAAGTTTTTTTTTCTATGTTTTAGAAACTGATGTTTTATTTGTAAGGAAAATTTTTATGCATCTTAGTTCAGATAAATTTTAAAAATTTTAATAAAATATATTTTTTTTATATTTAATGATAAAACAAAGTTAAAATTTGTATATGTCAATTAAAGTTTAAGCTAAAAATGACATAAAATAAACATGACACTTTTCCATTTTCCAATAATAACAAGAAAGGTAACTGATATTTTATATTTTTTCCCTACATTAATTAATTTAAGAAAACAAAGGACGCCTAGTGTTCCTTAGCCATATATTCTGTGCCACTTAGGAAGTCTCTTTTTGTAGTTCTCTCAAGGAGAACCATTAATTAACTACGAAAAGGATCTGACTTTGTCACAATTTATTATGTTTCAGTATATCCTTTAAATACTTGAGTATAGTTAAGTATAATTCAATTTAATTTAATTTAAAGATAAAAATGTATAGCAAAAAGCTTGTCAAATCCTCACAAAGCGGAAGACCTTCGAAAGTGGGAAAATACTTCCATAATGAGTGTGAAGTACTGTAAAACATAGAAACAGTTTCATATTTATTAGAAATTTTTTATCAAATTGAATTTAATTTTCACTTAAAAGAAGTGCTGTTTAACTTGATGTTAGAAAATATTTTCTTATTTTTAAAAAGTTAAGTTCTATCTTTTAGTATAAAAATTATATAATGAACTTAAATAAAAAAAATTTCCTAAATAATAGTAAAATTTTAGATGATGTATGAACTAATTAGTAGGAAATTTTACTGTTTTCTAATTTGTTCTCAATAGTAAAATTTTTCTATAATTTTGAAAATTTTGCCCAAATTTTATGTAAAATTTTGTTTTTTTAATTTCAAAAAAAAAAAATAAATATTGGTAAAGTCTCTTTGGCGCCGTTTACATTTAAATTTTTCCTCCAAATAAATTAATTTTTCTAAATTCTAGTTTTTTTTGGGTGTGGCAATACTACAATATTAAAAAGAGAAAATCAAAAATTAATGTTTGTACTCTAAGTGATTGTACATTGTTTATATTCTGGTATGTAATCAAAATCGATTGATTTTGAAATTTTAATCCTGAATATTTTGTATTAGTTTTAATTTAAAAAATACTGAGGAGAAATTCGAATGAGCACAGTCAAATGTGTAAAAAATTAGAAACGTTAAATTAAATTTATTAAATTTATTTATCGATTAAAAAGGGAAATGTTACTTGCAATCAAAAAATTTCCGACTTTAATTTGACATAAACTGCTTGAAGTTCCTAGCTGTGATACCAATTTGGTGCTTTTGGTACTATTTATAATAATAAATATTATGCATTTAAACGTTTTTTTACTACGTTATTGCGGTTTTTGTCCTCTCAAAGTTGTTATCATTGGTAGATTATTATTTAAAATGATGGTGCTATTTCTGGCAAAAATACTAACTACACGCAAAGAAAAAACATGGTTGGGACAATCATATTCGAAGAGCATAATATATTTTTGGGTTTATGGTTGTGCCAAGCATAGTGGTGTAATAATGGTTATTATATTATGATAATAAAATAACAATATTTTTACCATAATATGGTTCCTACAGTTATATTTGATTCAAAAATTACCATATTATAATACTAAATAAACTTGTTATGGTATTTAATTTACCATAATATGATCGCATGTAATCATAGTTTACTCAAAATCTTATCATATTATGATCCTGCATTATCATTATATGATCCAAAATCTAAGAAAATTTCTTAAGGGAAAAGTTCTTAAAAACTATGAAAAAGTTCTTTAAATTTAAGAATATTTCCTTTAGAAATGTTTTTCCTAAAAAGAAATTTGATATTAAGGACTTTTTGAAGACAATTTGTCAAGGAAAAAATCAAAGATTCTGAGAACTTTTCTTTTAAGAAAACTTTGATTCTGTAAGAAAAATACATATTTTTTTTTTAATTTTTAATGACTTTTTTTGAATAAAAAAATCTTAGATTCTAACGACATTTTTAATGTTTTTTTTAGAAATTGTTCTTTATGAAAAGTCCTTTGAATCTAAAAATATTTCTACTAGAAAAGTCCTTAGAATATAAGTATTTTTCATGATGAAAAGTCTTCAGAATCTATGAATTTTTCTTTCAAAGAAAAGCCTTAGAATCTAAGTTTTTTTTTTGGAATATATGAACTTTTATCTAAGAAACTGTTTGGAGAATCTGAGAGTTTTAGTTTAAGGAAAAGTCCATAGAATCTTAAAATGTTTTTATCAGATAAATTTCTAAATATCTAATTTTTTATATAAGAAACCTTTTTGTACCAAAAAAATCTTGGGTTTTACAGACCTTTTCTTATAAAAAATATTTTACTAATATTTTGAGAACTTTTTACAAGAAATGAATTAATAAACATATTTTTTTACCCTTTGAGACAAAGACACGCAAATATTTTCAAAACTAGTTGGTCAATTTGTATAAAATTATTTTTGGTAGATTCTTAACAAAATTATTTTTTACAGAGTAAGTCTCTGTTTTCGAGATATTTTAATGTAAAGTCAAAAAATTAAATTTTTTTTTTGCCTGGGTCTCAAAGGGTTAATAAATTTCTAATTGTTTTTATTGAAAAGAATTAAAAGATATAAAATCTTTATATAGAGTCTTTTTGACAATGAATTGGTTAGTGTAAATAATATTTTATGTATAAGGAATTTTCGAAAAAACCCTTAAAAAAATTCTTATAAAGCTAAAAAAATTAACTGGATCTAAATAAGTCAATTGATATATGTTTTAATGCCATATGAAAGGTATTTTCTACCCATCTGATATTTGTCCAGTTTTAGTAAACAATATATGATCGTACTTGTTATATTTTTATTTTACCTTTTTCTTTTTTATAACTAATTTATTTTCTGATCTTAGGGTTTGTTTTTATATAAAAATATTATTTATTTTTCAATATTTCGCTACTCCATTGTGTAGCATCTTTTTATTATTTCCTAAAGATGCTTTGAAAAAAATCGAGTTTAAATATTTCATTTTGAGAAATAAAAAATTAATTTCGATCGAAAAATTACGATCACGAATGCCCTAATTCAGTCCCTGGTCCGACCAGTCTTAAAACATTAAACGCGTTTTTCTCGAAACTACTTTTTTCCAGGTAGTGGACACGGTATCTCAAGTTCTACTGAACCGATTTATTTGAAATTTGGTATAAACATTCTACATATTTTCCGTCTATGGTTTGACGATCACTCAAGTCAAAATATAAAATTTTACTATTTTTAAAAAAATATGAAATTTTTATATAAAACGACATCTCTTTACTAATTAGGAATCCGATAATTTTTTGCTTTAAGATGGCCAGAAGTGTTGAAACCTTGCACACCAAGACTCTCCTTTTTTTGCCAGACATTTTTTTTTATAATATTTTAAATGTAATCTTAAAATATTAAGAAACAAATGATAAAACAAATTGATATTCAAAATATTCCGTTTTTTTTATAGAGCTCGAAAATAATCCCAAAGTTCGTGACCTATACTAGATAATCACCTTAAAAAATTTAAACTTTTGAAAAGTTTTTATTAAATAAATTAAAGCAATTTTCGTTGTAACTAGATAATAACTATGGATTATGATGGATATTCTCCGATATTAGTAAAATTATATATTTAATATTTGACATTATACCCTAAACCGCTGCGTGGTCAGAGTATGATCTCATGCTGATGATTTTAACAAATAAATATCAGACTTAAGCTCACCTTATAGTATAACGACCTCACTCCGTATGTTTTTTCAAATAAATCTTATAATCAAACTATATCTTGTAAGCAAATATAAATAGTACATGAGTTTCTATAGGCTTCAGGCGAACACTTTAAAATTTATCCATATTCAGACCTACCTCCCACAGAAAGATCCTATCTGATTTGGGCTTAAAAGGTAGTTCGTAGGTATCCGTATGCAATTTGGGCTGTGTATGTTATATGGGACTATAATCATTTCTCCAAATTTAAAGATATCGGATCATATTTTTACCTATTCCCCTTATAAGCTCACCTTTGCTCACATTTGCTTGAAAAAATTTTTCAGCAACCCATGTAAAAATATTAGATCATTAGATCTAATTGGATCAGATCTAAGTAGATTTTCAAATTGGGGACAAATTTGAGATCTAATAAGATCTGATCAAATTTAAATAATTATATCTGGCGCACCGTTTATAATCAGGTCCAATTTGCTCTGGACATTATTATCTGTTCATCAGATTTAATAAGCAATTAAAAAACACCTCTATTTCTATATACATTTTAATTTTGGTGTCTATGAAAATGTTTCAAATGGCTACGATCTTGTACTAGATCTGGCACCATATAGGTTCTCATATGACCAGATTTGCTGATATCTGGCAACAAAAATCATAATTTTTTTCAGATCCTATTACATACGTTCATATTTGGCACTAGATCAGATGCCATATCTAATCATATATGAACAAATCTGACACCACATCCAATTAGATTTAATCATATCGTCATTAGGAGATTTGATCAGAGCTAATCTTTTTACATGGAAACCTCATTCAGATTTATCTCTATATTTTCTCTGTCCTACTCATAAAATAAGGATCACGACTGCTTTCAGAATTAGACCGCTTTCTGAAATATGACCCAAATTACACTTGGTGTAGGGTATTATATAGTCGGAATACCCGACTTTAATTTTTTTTACTAGCGACCTTAGCGACCAGGTCCAGATATAAGCCTATTTAAAATCATGTGTTGTTTGTGGGTTGGGTGGTTCATAAGGAGGCTGATGATGACCTGGTCACTCAGGTCGAAAGTGTGCACTCCCTCTAACGCTGATCCTCACAATTTTTCCATTTAATAAATAAAATTAGGAATAGTAACCTTAGTAACATTAAATTATTATCTCGAGCCTGATAAAATTTATAAATATTATAATGAAAATAAATATGTTTAGAAAAATTTAAGTCAAAAATATATCGAAGAAAATTTGGATAAGCCAATAAAATGAAAGCAAGTATTTGCCAAATCATTTACAGAGAAACATCAAAATGATGTCAGTCGCATTGCAGTGGAGAACACTTTCCCATTTCATTGTTAAGAAATATTTATATCTTTTTTTAAAACACATGATTTTATCAAAAATTATTTTTTTTTTTCTAGCAAACAATTAAATTTTTTCCTATTTTTATTTTCTAAAATTTGTGTGATGATTGCAAGATATTACAATGTTATTGCATGATATTTCAATGTTATTGAGATGAAATCAATTTGACAATTGCTTGCAATCATTTTATTCGATGTAAAATTAAATCAAATTAAGAGTGTGGTATAAAAATAGCAAAATTTGAAAAATAAATTTTATTAAAATTTATTGCATTTTGACAATTTGAAAAAAGGGGTCGCTAAATAATTTTGCAGCCAGAGAAAATAACAAGATTTTTTTTTTAAATTATGTATTATTTTAATAAAAATGTTTCTAAAATCTTTTCAATTAACATATAACTATAAATTTTTTAAAGATTTTAAGAAAATTAGCGAAATGAAAAAAAACAAGTCTTAGCGTTCTTTCCTGAACAATTTTAATTGTTTTTATTTTAAATATATTTTAAAATAAAACTATAATATTTACATAATGCGATCATTTGATAATTATTTTATGCAAATATTCAGAAAGCTGTTTAATTTTCAGAAAGAAAAATATTAAATTTTTCTGGTTGTTCTTCTGGAAAAGTATTTTAAGCGGACTTCTAAGGTCATTGATTTTCCTAATGCAAAAAAAAAACTTTATTTAATTTGTTCAATCCGACGTTTCGTTGGGATTCTTTCCAACCTTTTCTTAGAAAACCGCTTAGAATACTTTTCTAGAGAAACATCCAGAAAATTTATATTCCAGACCAGAGTATACTTTTCTTTTATAAAGGTTTGATTTGCACTCAACCCAAAGAATTTCTTCATCACATCAGTTTTTCCTTCTCGGAGAAATTGTCTGTTGAAATTCATTAGCATGGAATGCAAAACTGCCATTTTTCGGTGCATTTATCTTTAATTTATTTTTAGCGGATTTCTTCGTAGCGAAATTATTATAGCAATGAATAGTAACAGATATTAGAAAGGCTAAACCTGAATTTCGAAGGTACAGGTAGAACTTTTATATTACATAACAAATTTTTGTCAATAAAGCTTAATTCGCAATATTATAACTGGCGCTATGAAATGAGGCTCCAAGAAATTTGGCATCAAAATAGAGATGAAAAATCGCACAAAAAAAAAACAGGGCGTATTTTAATCTTTCTCAACTCAGAAAGACCCGAAAATAAAAATAAAAAAATACTCCAGGAATTTGGGGTCAAAATTCATTTTTGTTAATGGGTTCGAATTTCATGATAAAATTTAGCACCAATTTTTGGAAATGAAAAATGGCCCCAATGTGTGTGATTTAATTTGGGGCCAAATTGCATTCTCATTAATTTTGTATTTTTTTAGTGAAATTGCGAGATTTTTGGTAAAAATGTTCACTTTATCCAAAATTTAATATTCAGTAAATACGTACATATAATGCTTTGCATAAACAATATTTCTTTGCTTTGATTAATTTGGGGACATTTTCAATTCATCATATTTGGGATCATTTTTCATTTCTTCAAATTGGAGTTGTTTTGCATAATGAATAAAAGCCTCAATGTAATAAATAAAAATGTGCCCCAAATATAATTTTTGGGCTAATTTTCATTTGGTTGGGTTCATTTCCATAATATTTTTGAGGATAATTTTCATTATGAAATTTTGCACCAAAATTTCTTGAGGTCATTTTGCATAACGTCATTATAACTTCCCGCATATAGCGAAAACGAAAACAAATTCATGTCCCGTGACCGGTGCCTATCACAATAAACCAACCACGTGACGTGTCCTGGGATAGGTCCTTTCCCCGCAGGGTATGTCTCAAAAACCTAATTTCGTTGAGATTTCAGATTCGGACTCAGCGAACATCAAACCTATAGAAAAGTATACATTCGTCTCAGGGTTTTGAATTTTTCAAATTTTGTTGACCTGTGTTGTACATAGCAGATCCAGCTGCTTTTATAGTACCAACATATGATTTTGTTGAAAAGTCATTGGTCCTTCGAACCGTACATAGGATCTATTAAAGTCATAAATAAATCAAAAAATATATAAAAAGAATTAAAAAGTGTGTTTGGATTAATTTTTTTCTTTGGTACTTCGAACAATAGGTTGTATCATTTTTAACCCACATTCCTATTTACCGCTCAATTTCATTAACCTTGTTAATCAATTTCCTTCCAATATATTCCTAACTTAAATTTTCTTAGAAAAAAAAATCACAATAATGTATATTAAATGTATATTTCTGTTTATAGAGTTGTTATAAATATATATTTATTTTCTTTTTTGTTTTTATTTTTATTATTATTTTTAACACATTTATATTTTAAAAACTAATAAAGTAAATATTTTTCTGAAAAAAAATTTTTTTTTTTTATTTCTAATTATTACAATAATTAATAATTAAATATGAGTTTTAATGAATAATGTTCAATGTAATTTGTTATATTATGTTTAAAGTTTTATGTATTATTTATGAAATATATTATTTTTTATTATATAAAACTAAATATAAAAAAATATAAAGAAAAGCTCTAAATAATTGAGCCAAGTTTTCGTTTTTCGAAATTAATTCATAATTTTGTTTTTAAACAAAAATTTTTAATAAAAATAATAACAAAATAATAAAGTTGTATATACATAATAATAAAACATCTTTTTGTGTGTGTGTGTGTTATATTCATGAATTTTTACAAGATTTTGTTTTTCTTTTGATTATTTTAAAGAAATAATTTTTAAAAATTAATGAAATCAGTCCATAGTAATTTTTTTGATTACAAAAAATAATAATTAAATATAAACAAACAAAAAATATAATTCATAATTAACAAATATATAATATATTTATGAAATAACAAAAAATAAATATAAAAACAAGCAATATTTTAATATGTAGATAGTTTATTTTTATTATTATTGAACAACTTTTTAATAGATTTTATGAATTTTATTTTTTTTAATTTTAATAATGCTTTTCGTTTTATTTTTTTTTTTTTTAATAAATCCTAATCGTTAAAGGCTGTAATAATAAGAAAAATTAGTCTATATATAGAATAAAAGTTCTGAACTTTGTTTTAAGCAAAAACAATATTAAATTAAATAGAAACAGCTTTGAATTCCAACTAAGTATGTTTTCTATTTAATTTACATATTTTTGTACTTATTTTTAAAATGCGAAAACAAAATTTAAAATTTTGTCTTATTAACTTTAATACAAAAAAGTTAATTTTAACTAGAATTTTTTATACTTTAATAAGATTCATATTTAATTTAAATATTTTTGTAAAAGAGTACAGATGTTGATTCAAATATGGTATAATAATTGATTTAACTATGATTTGTTTTTTCTGTATAAGAGATTTAAGCTAAACGCAGCTATTTCAGGTTTTATTGGTTCATATTTTGTAGAAACATGGTCCTTCGAACCGAAAGACATAAAATGGTTTTGAGGACAGATTATTAAATGTCTCGTTAAATTAAAATTTCATATGGATACCAGTTAAAGTCCCACAAAAATTTAAAATTTTGAGAAAAAAAACCAAAATGATGGTCCTTCGAACCAAATGTCTATAGTGTGACAAATGGAGCCCTGGAAATTTTTTTAAAATTACCAATTGAGTTTAAAGAAAATAGTTATTTTTTATTTATAATTAGTTCTGACATTTTCCAAAAAGCGTTGGTCCTTCGAACCATTTCCCGAATTTATCACTTTGAACCTAATATTTTAATTAAAAGTCCCACAAAAATTTTAAATTTTGAGACAAAAATTAAAATGATGGTCCTTCGAACCAAATGTCTATAACTTTGAACCTAATAAGAAAAGTACTTTAATTTTTACATAAAAAAATAAAAATAAAAAAATAAAACATTTCAAATGTATTAAAAAAGTAAAGAATTCAAAACTTTAAAAACAATCTGGTCCTTCAACGCATATCAATAATTGCAAATTTCAGAACTTTTACACTATATAAACTAATTCAACATAAATATTCTAAATTCTGCAGTTGAATTAAAAAAGATAATTTTATTACTTCAAAAATTCAATTGGCACAAATGAAAAAAGCTTCTATAATCCAATTTTATTTCAAATCCCTAAATAATTAAAATTTTATCTTTTAAAACATCAATACAAAATTCAAAACAATTTTGCTATAGACAAAAAACCTTAATAAATTTCAAACAAAAACTTTTCAAAAAATATTTTTTTTTGTTAAAAAGCAATCGATTTTAAAACTCATTAAAGTCCTTATAACTCGATTTTTCTTCACATTCTTTAGATTTTTATTTTTGAATTTAAAGGCATTGAAAAGAATCAAAAATTCTAAAAAAGCCAAGAAAAGTTGCTGAAAAACGTTTAATGTCTTAAGGTTTTTTGTCTCTATATTTTTCTTATTACTTTTGCCTCGAACTCACAGAGTATTATTTTGTTTAATAATATTTAATGTTTTTTAATGAAATATTTTATGTATATGATTCGTTTTTTTTATATAAATTATTTTCAAATTAATATATATTTCTTCGCTATTAATCTTTATATTATTTGTAAGCTTCTAGCTTTTGTATGTATTTTTTTTTAATTTCTAAAATTTGGTTTAAAAATTTATTTTTTGTTTTAAAACAAAAAAAAAAATGTAATGCTTTTTAGCAAAATTTTTACAATAAGAAAACTCCCAAAAACTTTAAAAAGTTTCTTATAAGTAGAGTTTTCTGTTAGAAAGTTGTAAAGAAGAAGACATTTTGTTTTCATTTGCTCGGCGGGGTTAGGCTTTTTATTCTAAAGACATATGGAAAAAAGCTCTCAACTAAAAGCCAAAAAAAAAAAACTAAAAAAAAGTTTTTTTTTTTACTATCATTTATGCAAACCGTTTGTTGAAACAACGTTTTTGTCCAAACATTTTACGTTTTTAATAAAACCCTTTTCAAATTAAACTCCCACAAAGCCATAAACTTCTAAAACTCGTATCTCAAAATCTCCCGAAGGACACAGGGGAGGATTGTTGAAAGTTTTACAGCCATCTGTTTTGCCAAAACGTATATTTTCATCCATCCATATAGCTTGACCCTCACTGCAAAGAAGATAAAAGAGAAATATTTTGAATTTTGTGTTTTTTGCGTTAAAAATTTTGTCTGCACTCACCCTCCTCCTATGGTGATCATTTTAGAATCAGCTGCCATAAATAATTCCGAAGAATGACCCAAATCTTTTTCATTGTCAATACCCACCCATGGATATTTAGCTCTTTCGGGATATAGAGAAAATAGAAAAGTTTCTCCTGTACCAAAGTAGGCTTGTCTTTGGCCTTTGTCATCTTTGACATTACGTTCAAACCAACGAGAAGAGCAATAGGCTCCAAAAACCTTAAAATAAAAAAAATATACAATAAAAATTCATTGCGAATAACAATTTTTTGGGCTTCCAAGAGCCTCAGATTATTTGTCTTTTTTTGTATTGAAAACTTTTAGTTTCTAAAAATATTTTTCTATTTCAGAAAAAAAAACTGTTCCTAAATAATTTTTCTTATTACAGTAAAACTAGGATTATACAAAATATTTGTAAAGTTTTTAAATTTTGGCAAAAATTTTAAGTTCCAAGTCGATCGATATACGAGGGCGGATCAATAAGTCCGTGACTTTTCTAACTTCCCTCGTAGTTATGTAAAATGCAACACTGCTCTCATCAAGTACAACCTCCCAGCAAAATAAAATGGATGTTATTCTTTACGAATCCCTTTTTCAGAACATCCAAAGAAGTTATTAGTGCAAATTTTTCGATTTATAAAAAGTAATTTTAAACAACTTCCAAAATGTTGATATTAACCCCTACTAGTAAAAAAAAAATTATTTAGTTGGTCTATAAATGGTTAATTCCTGCAATCATTAAATGCCATATTGAAAACATATTTTGCATACCAGTGATATTAAGTTAAAAAAACGCCTCTCCCTATATTTATCTTGTAGTCCCTATATTTAACAACTTCCGTAAGCTAATGAAAAAGTCCATCTGCTCATCGATTTTTCATAGCACCGAAACACACTACTTCCTCCCAATGACACGCCAATGTTAAAATCATTAATGATTCACCGAAATTTTCACAACTTCGTGTTCAGTGAATGTAGTGTTTAACTACTTCTTCCTCAGCTCTTATTTTGCTGGGCTGTTAATAGACTACTGTCAAATTGTGAGCAAGTTTCGTCATTTACTTTATTTACAATCTCGTGGATTTTTTTTAAATGGAAAAAAGTGAATTTCTAGTGCTCATTAAACATTAATTTTTGCGAAAAAAAACCGTCAATCTAACCAAAGATAAGCTTGATAAATACGTTGGGGACTGCACCATCGATTTTAATGGTAAAAAAGTTATTTACTGACTTTCGTAGTGGTCGCACAAGTACAAATGAAGCTAAACGTTCTGGGCGGCCAATTTAGGTCAATACAACCGAAAATGTCCAAAAATCCACGATATAATGTTGATGCCATAGGCATTTCATATGGCAGTGTGGTTTCGATTTTAAATGATCAGCTGGATTTAAGAAAGATGGTGGGTGCCGCGTTTGCTCTCAATTGACTATAATGGTAATCGTTTGACAACTTTAAAGGATTGTTTGGAGTTGTTTAACCGCAATTCAATTGAGTTTTTGCGGCATTTTGTAACTGTGGTTGAAACATGAATCTATAAAAACTCTCCGGAGACCAAGCAGCAGTCCAAACAATGGTTTTTTTCGGGTGAACCGGGTAGGGGTATAATTATTTACATCTTTTTAATCTTTGATTTAGCGGAATCACAGGCTGTTAAAAATTATAAAAAAAAACAGTTCGAACCATGATTTAGTTTATAATTTCAAATAGTTCTTAAAAAGTTTACGTTGGAAGTTCTGCTGAGTTAAAAGTTGTTCGAAAATTGATTGAAAAACTAAAAAAAATGTTTTTAAAAGCTTTCCTCAGCAAAATTTTTTAAATGATCATTTAAACATTTTTGTCAATGGTAAAAAAGCGAAAAATTAAAAAGCTTTGCAGGTGTAAAAGAAAAAGTTAAATTAAACTTTAAAGTTTTGAACAGCTTTGAAGTTTAACAGCTACACAGCGTTCTTATTTCCTTCAAAAGTTTTGAAAGTCGCACTATATTCAATAGTTTTGGATTTTTTTAAATACAATTGTGGCAACTAATTTTTCAAGAATTTTTTCCGAACTCTTGTCGGATACCTTTGGATGCAGCTACGGACTCCCAAAGGGTTGCGATCCCCCATTTGGGAACCGTTGCTGTAAAATCTATTATATAATATTCTATATTATAATATATCTGATATGATCCGATTGAAAGAAAATGCAATAAAACAAATTGTCAAAAATATGTCAAACTCTTAAAAAGTTATTAAAAATTTTTTTAACAAATTTGAACAACAAACTTTTGCAAGCTTTCTTGTTATGTTTCAAAGTTTATCTTAATTATAAAAACTTTCTTTTTATAAAAGCTTAGATGAACTCTGAAGCTTTCTTATGCATAATTTAAAACTAAGAGGTAAAAGAGTGAAAAGTAGGAAAGCTTTGTAAGCGATAAAGTTAAGATGAACTTAAAAAAGTTTTAAACAACTTTTAATATTTGTGTAAATCAAAAGGGTCATATCAAAAGCTGTTTATTCAATATAACGTTTTTTTTTCTTCTTTCAAAAAGTCAAAAAATATTTATGAATACAAAGAAAGCTTTTTAAACCAAAAATTTAACTTTTCTATTGATACGATTTTTTTTTTAATTTTCAACATTTTCTGGCACATATTCTTTTCAAATAGTTTTACAGTTTCCATGAAATTTTAATTGTGACATTTATAAACACAAATTTTTAGATTAATAAATAAATTTTCAGATTTGCTTTAATTTTTCTATGGAAATTTTAAAGATTTTGCAATTGTTTCACCGCCCCCCCAAACTCACCTCATTATTGCATGTTTTAATCATCATCAATGTTGGTTCATGTTGTTCAACGCGTACATAAAATGTTGTTAATGAGCAGCCATGTTCTTCGGTGGTATACAATAATACAGGCTGATACATTGTTATTCTAACAGGAAGCCATGACCATAATGTGAAAAGCTAAATTTGTAATAATAAAAATAAAAATGTAAAGATAAAGTTATAAACATTAATTTTTATGAAAATGTGTTTTTCTACATAACAATTTGGTTAAATAAAGAAAACTCATAACTCAAACTTAAATACAACAATTTCAAATTAAAAACATGCTATTAAAGTATAAAAAAGTATACTAAAAAACATATTTAAATAAATTTAACTTATGAGTAGTAATAAAGTGTATTGTAAGTAGTTTTAACGAGAAAAGAATTAAGGCAATTATGGCATAATTTATTTAATTCTCTGACGTCGATCAAAATAAATATCTCTTAAATTCCAGCAATTAATAATTTTGTTAAATAACAAAATCGTAGTTAATTATTTATGTTATTAATTTGATTAAAAAAAAAATAATTATTAATATTAAAACTTTTACACGTAATAGTCATCATTGAAGAGTTTTTATTGAATCAATTACAGAATTAATTGACCATCACTTTGTTATTCAACAACATTTTTGATTACAGGAATTAAGGAGACATTTTTTTGTGGTTTAAAAAAGCTTCGTGATATTTATAAATTTTTGTCCTATAACTTTGTCTTCATATTTATAAAATGTTTGATTTTATTTTTATCAAATATAAGAAAATATGATGAAATATTTTATTGGACACACATTGATAAAGATTTACCTAATATTTCAAAACCTTTTTATTAGACGCATTAAATTGAGAGAATTTTAAAAATTAGCCCATAATAAAATTTTCGATCGTAATATATTTTTTTTTTTGACAATCAAAAAATTTCATAAAATATAACTTTTTTTTATGAAAAATTTTTAATCTTGTGTCAGTTCAAAAAATTCGTCAAATTTTTTCTGTTAAACAAATTTGATGTATTTTTTTTGTTTTACCAAATTATATTTGGCCTTCTGTTTATTAGTTTTTCAGTGTATTTTTGGTGTAATATTTTGTGTTTAATTGGATTTATTGCTTGGGAATCTACTTGTATTTGAATTTTTAAATATTAATAAACATTTCAAAATTATCGCTTACATTAAATCTCTCTTTAATTGTTTTAATTAAATTTTTAATATCCTTTGTACTCAAATTCTATAGAAAATAAATTAATAAAGACATTTAAACTATGAATATGATATTCGAAATGGCTGGTTAAATTTCTAAACATATTTTGTTAAGTTTTACGAGCTAGAGAATTTTAATACATAGTTGGGGGATAACATACATAGAAAATATTTAAAATGAAGAATTAATAAAATGGTAAAAAAATTCATTCATTACGGTTCGAAGGACCAAATTAATTTACAGAATCAAATATGTGGGCCTTAATTTTTAGGATGTAAAATTATTCATTAGACATACATAAATAGTTGACATCAACAAATGGAATTGAAAAATGTTAAAAGTTATTTAATTAAATAGAAATGAATTTCACAGGATCTGAAGATTTTTCTATGGAAAAAAATATAAGAAAATACAAATTTTATAATTTGAAAATGCCTCCATATTTGATAATTCTATTTATGGAAAAACGTCTAGGGTTTTAGAATATATACGGAAAAATTTGGCCCTAAAAAAAGGCACCGTATTTTAAAAATTTTAAAGTTGGAGAATTCTAAAAATCATTTTCAAAGTTTGAAATTTGAACGCAATTTGAAATGATTTCAATACGAATATATTTTGGAATAGCGTAATAAGGGTTTCAACACGAAAAATATATATTATAATCTAAATCTGTCATAAATTCTGAATTTCTAAAGGAAAAATTCGCCTAATCCCGGGATTCATAAAACAAAATCTGAATCTGAAAATCGAATACATAATTCTTTCTAATTATATATAGATACATATGTATTTGAAATAAAATGAGATAAAAAAAAATTCTATGAAATCCCGTGTAAAAAAGATTACATCTGACCAGATCTCATTAAATCTAATTCTACTAGATATAATTTGATCTCAAAATTTGGGACACATTTGAGATCAAATTTGATCTGTTCAAATCTAGACAGATCTGGCGCACCATATATAATCAGATCCTATTTAATCTAAACATGTAATATCAAATCAGATTCAATAAAAACATCTTTATTTATACATACATTTGGTGCTGTTGAAAACAGATCAAATGGCTAAGATTTGGTACTAGATCTGATATCAGATATAAACAGATATGGGACCAGATATAATCATCTAATTATGTTGAACCATATATAAATTAATCTAAACAGATATGATCGGATCTAATCTTTTTTACGCGGAATTGGAAAATTCTATGAAATTGAAAAAGTTTAATTTCTTTGGCAAAAATTTTTTCGCAAAAAAAAAAATTTAAATTTATTTTTTTAAAATTCTGATTGTTAAATAATCATTTGGCACATTTTCGGTCCATTTCCTTTTTTTTCAAGCAATTATGCTTATACTAAGCGAAAACCCTAAGTCCTGCATGGCGCCCAACATTAACAATTTTTAAACTGCAGGTTCGCTGTGGGCGAGATTCTATATGACGTCTAAATAAATCGAATGTAGTCGTATCCTTCCACCATATAGTCCGATTACAATAAGAACGTTGTTAACCGGAAGTATACGCGGTGTTGTCTAATGAAGAGATTTAGTCACAAACTGGCGATTTCAACTTCTGATTGAGGACTTATTTACGAGGAGAGGGATTTGGGAATTTCACAAAATATTGAGGATTTCATCTCTGTCCACCGCTACCCAAAACGTGCTGTCGTTTGGTCCTAGACACTACCAGATAAAATATTCTGTTGTATCCTTATCCTCCAGACATGATACATATAATAAGTCATTGAAAATGGCCATCCTCGTCATATGATGAGAACAAGCGTTGTGTCCCCTAATCAGGCCAGTAAGTCTACGACAGTCAGCTCTGCGTAAAGTACGTAGGTATTTTGGCACATTCCCATAAGATCTGCTTATTAGAGATGGGCACGTGACTGATTTTTGACTCAGGCTCACGCACGATCACGAACCAAAAATTACAATCACACACAAAGATTTTTTTCTACGCATGCTCACGCACGCTCACGTTAGTAACTTAAATTTTGGCTCATGATCACGCGTGAATCACGTGAATCACGAAATTTTGTGTCACGTGCCTACCTCTACTTCTGACCACTTCCCAATAATAACAAACTTCACATATGAGCCGATCCAACATAATACCCATGACATGCTGATTCACAGCTGCAGTCCAATTTCCCAAAGAAACTCCGTTGAGCTTGCGCCTAAACTCTGGAAAAATATTCGATGAAGCTATGGGAGATTCAAGTGTCTTAAGCTGCAGATACTAATATTTTTGTTATCCATTCGTTATCGAGAATCTAATTCGCCAAACTTAAAACATTATAAACAATAAGCCATTTTGCCCATGGCAACCAACCGGATCTTGTACCGTTTTGGATATTATTTATTTATTTTATTTATTTATATTAATGATATAATTATAAATTATATCTAATACCCTAACAGAGCACTAGCAACAAAGGCTATCGGCTGGTTGTAGCGAAAACAGACCAGAGTCTCTGGTGGGAATTGAATCAAAGACCTCCGCACTGATAAGCTAGCATGCTACCAATTAGCCTACCGGGGCGCTCCGTTTTGGATAATCAGAGTAAAAAGTATCAGAATAATCTATACGTAGTTCAGTTGGCTTGCTCCAGTCCTCCCTGCTCGGAATGATTACTCCATACTTTCTACGGAATTCATTGTAGGTCTGATAACTAAGATACATCCCGTGTACTTCTGCAGATTTTATAATGCAAGTTTTTTCAAAAGATCTGCGACACTGCCAGAAAAACTGCTGCTCCTCAGATGCCTTGCCCAATTCAGTTTACTGTCTAAAGTTACTCCTGGATGTTAAACCATTGTAGACAGTTGAAGAATAACCCCCTTTGCACTGGAAGTCTGAGACCGTTATGTTACGTCCTACAAAACATAGTTTTGTTGGAATTTACACATAGGCCACGCATGTTCAACCAGCTGTTCGTTGGGTTCACAAAAGTTTTACACAAACTGTTCTTAGACACCCAGACGCCTAAGCTAGAATCTCCAATAAATGTAAGTCGACCACAGCAGATTGGAAATTACACCCCCATTGAGAGCCATCTCTACTGATCTCTTGTATTACATTTGAGCCCTGTGACTTTAAGCGGCCAACAGCCTTTTTGATAACATAAAGTGAATCCATTTAATAATTAATTAAGACCTCATCGAACCAAAAGTAGCATTTTCAAAGCCCTCTTAATGTCAACAAAAATACCCAGCGTGCATTTCTTTTTGTCTAGACCCTTTCCGAAAAAGAAGAGCTGATTTACAGTATCTGTCACTTCGATAATAACATGCGTATTGACAATTAACAGGGTTTCAGATCAGTGTCCCTGACCGAATTTTCAATATATGGGACGACAAATTGATCGCTCTAAATATCTTTGCAAAAGTATAGTCTTCCTTCCCGGGTTTGGGAGTAAAAACTACATTGACATCGCAACAGGATGACGGAATATGAGAGCGGATCAATAAGTCTGTGACTTTTCGAACTTCCCTCGTAGTTATATGATTTGCAACACTGCTCCCATCAAGTACCACCTGTTAATAGACTACTGACAGATCCTCTTGGATTTTTTTAAAAATGGGAAAAGTTAATTTCGAGTGCTCATTAAACATCATTTTTTGCGAAAAAATAACCGTCAATCAAACCAAGGGAAAGCTTGATAAATACTATGGGGACTCTGCCCCATCGATTTCAATGGTAAAAAATTGGTTTACTGACTTTCGTTGTGGCCTTACAAGCACGGATGATGCCGAACGTTCTGGACGCCTAGTTGAGGTCTCTAAACCCAAAACAATTGAAAAAAATTGATGAAATGGTGTTGGTCGATCGGAGATTGAATGTGCGATAGATTGTGGAAGATATAGGCATCTCACATGGCTCAGTGGTTACGATTACTTGGGCATGAGAAAGCTTTCCGCAAGATGGCTGCCGCGTTTGGTCACAATCGACCACCAACGGAATCGTGTGACAGCTTAGTTTCCATGGCAAAAATCCATGAAGTAAACTTCGAATTTTTTTTGCAAAAAAAACCGTGTTTCATTCAAAAAGTCACGGACTTATTGATCCGCTATAAAACTGGTTTTAACGTTTTAACCAGATTGTATTCGCTACTCATTAGTATTGCTTACGATTCACATATAAATGAGATAAATTTTATATATAAATTGAAGTTTGTTCAATTTGTTATTATATTTCAGTTCGAAGGGCCAAAATAATTCATGTTCATGTGATTTTGTATTAACAAAACAGAAAGTATATTTTTTAATGAAAAAAAAATATAATTCTAAATTAATGTTAACATAGATGCCCTGAAATCCAGGGTGATTTCATTTTGTATTAAAATTGAAGATTCCACGCTTAATTTAGGTTGTTTCTGGTAAAGCGATTTTATTTAGTTTCAAATTCATGTGTTTTAGTTTACCTGCAAGTTTTTAAATATTTTAACTAATAGTTTATTTTGAAGAACGTATCTGATGAGATTATCAGAAAAAGCTGTACAATTGTGTTAAATTCTGCCTAATTGTGTGTAGGTTTGCGGTGTAAAATATGTATTTAAAAGAAAATTTACAAAATTTTACATTAAAAAAAATAATAATAATTTGAAAAGTTACTACAACATATAATTCGATATAAAAAAAAATAAACATTGATATTTTGAGAAAAATTAAATTCATTTAAGACACCAAAAATCACACTTACGTCCTCATTTTTACAAACTGTAGAAGTTAAATTATGTATGGGATAGACACCCATGGCAATGGCTCTATGGCCAGGGGATTTTTCACCCTAAGTTAATCATCATTAAGAAATATTTTAAGGTAAAAGTTATAGAATTTTAAAACATAAAAAAAATAAATTGAAAATTTTTAAACAAAATTTTAAAAGAAAATATAAATTTATATAAACAGAATCCAAGCAAGGGGCGCGGTTTTTGTTTAAAATTTGTAGGGAAAAAGCACAGCGCGCAAAATTTTCGTATTTTAGGCGATTTTTTCAATATTCCGCATTTATTTTATAAAGGCAGCATTATTTATTAAACAAAAAAACAGAAAAGAGAATAAAAATTTAAAAAAAATTTATATTAATTTTAATACAAAACTATTTATATTTTTAGAAATAAATACAGTTTTTTTTTTGGTAAATAAAAATAAACAATCTCGAATTTTTAATTTAGAACACAAAAATAATGACAGATTTTCAAAAAAAAAAAAACACAAAACATGGGGTTAAAAGCAAAATGAAAATTTTGGCTTTTTAAAAAGATTTTAACATAAAAGCGGTTTTAAAATTTGTTAGTTAAAACAATTAAATTCAACAAAAATTTCAAAAAAGAAACATGAAAATTTAACAAACTAAACATTGAAGAAAAAACTCATAGAAAAAAACAAAAAAACAAGCCAGTTGTTATTACCAAGTTCCGACAGGTCTCGGTGTGGTGTGCCTTCTATACCAAAAAATTATGATTTCAACAATGATACGACAAATTAGGCGGTATTTGCATAATATTGAATTGATTTTATTTGAGTTTCATTGAATTATTTTACATGTGATAAATGTTTATTGGATTTTTTTTTAAAAAGAGAAAAAAAAGAAAAGAAAATTTTGGTGAGTTTTAAAACTAATAATACGATAATAACTAAAAAATTTTCCATATTTTCTTTTTTAAAATTGTGTGTGTTAGTTACTTAAATTATAAATTTTATTGAAAACTAAATGAACTAATAATTTAACTAAGCTAAAGCTACTTATAATATAAGCTTAAATGTTAAGGGAAATGTAAATGAAATTTTTTGCTTAAAACAGGGGGAGGAGGGGGTTAATAATCGAGATTGTTTTAAAAGTGATTATTTAATAGACTTAAGTTTTTAAATACTCGTACTATTTTATAAAATTTTATATTAAAATCAACACCACAAAATCTGTCTTGTTTAAGAGAAACTATCTTTTTAAATCAAAATTTAATGAAACTTAAGAATTAATAAAGAATTAATTATAATCAGTACAAAAAAAAATACAAATTAAATTTAGCATTCATAAGTAGAGCCCATATTTCAACAAAGAAACCAAGATATATATTAAGAAAATCCATGGATAAATTCTGAAGTTATTGCCAGTTATATCAAATAACTTAAAAGCTCGATATTTCGTTAGCGGTAGTTTTATATATTAGAATATAACATATTTTAACGATTTTACCTTTTAAAATCGTTCAATTATGTTATTTCCTTGTTAATTTATTTACAAGGCGGATCAATAAATCCGTTATATGAAATGTAACACTGCTCCCATCAAGTACCACCTGGTAATACACTACTGTCACATTTTAAGCAAGTTCCGTCATTTACTTTGCGTTTAACGGCTGTTCTAAACATACAAACCCGTGGATTTTTTTAAAAATGGAAAAAAAGGAATTTCAAGTGTCCATTAAACATTATTTTTTGCGAAAAAAAACCGTCAATCAAACCTAGGAAAAGCTTGATAAATACTATGGGGACTCTGCACCATCGATTTCAATGGTAAAAAAGTGGTTGACAGACTTTCGTTGTGGTCGGACAAGTACAAATGACGCTGAATGTTCTGGTCAAAAAAATCCACGATATGGTGTTGGCCGATCGAAGATTAAAAGTGTGTGAAATTGTTGATGTCATAGGCATTTCATATGTGGTTTCGATTTTAAATGATCAGTTGGATTTAAGAAGCTGTCTGCAAGATGGGTACCGCGTTTGCTCTCAATTGACCATAATGCACGGGTGCACACGTGTATAGTCTCCATGGCAAAATTCCATGAATTTGGCTACGAATTGGTACCTCATCAGCCATATTCTCCGGATTAAGCCCCCAGTGACTATTTCCTATTTCCAAACCGAAAGAAATGACTCGGTGGAAAGAGATTTACCTCCAACAATGAAATTATTGATCAAACAATGGACCTCGAAAAATCTTTTTTTTTTTTTTGTAAGGGATACACAAATTGGAGAAACGTTGGACTAAGTGTATTGAGCTAAAAAAAGGTTATGATGAAAAATAATTTTTTTTTTTTTTGCAAAAAAAAAACTGTTTCATTCAAAAAGTCACGGACTTATTGATCCGTCCTCGTATATTGCAAATAATAAGCAACAGTTGAAATTTTTATAGCAACTCTTTATTTACACAGAAAATTAATCTTATTACACTTTAACACAATTACACAATTTATTTAAATTATCATTAATTTTGTTATGCCGAGTTGTTATCTCAAACTGAGGGCATATCTCTCCTAGAAATATCCAATAGATGATGGATGGTTTTGGACTTTGCTAAAAAAAATATATCACTTCTAGAGGTATCTAGTGTTAGCTGGAAGGTTGTACTTGCTAGTTTTAACGCGTTTTACTTAAACTTTATGACTAACATATGATGATTTCTGTTGTTGCGGGTAAATGGAAATTGATAAATAGAATTTTTGTGAATAATTTGTTTAAATTTTTTGCAGTGGATCTTAAAAAATTCAAATTTCTAGCTTAAGGAATTTCCATTCATTAAAGGGACAGTTTTCGCTGTCGATATCTCAGGGTACACATATGTTAAATGTCAGACTTCTAGCTGAAGATTTTTGTGCATGACTCTGCCAGCAAAAATTTTTAAACAAAAAAAAAAAACCGTTTCAGTAAATGTTTACGCTGCAGCAGGACCCACATGCCAAATGGATAATGATAAAGGTGCGACACTTTTCTCCTTCTTCATGCCATTTTCACCACGATTTTGGATGTTCCAAAAAGTACTTCCTCAGTAAAATCATATTTTAACTTTCAGATTTATAGCAGAAGGCGTATGCGCAGCACACTTAGGGGAAGACAATTCCCCATTTTGCTGTTTTCGGTAAAACATTTGAGAATTGCCATCGTATTAGATCGGAACAGCAACCTATAAATTAAAAAATCTCACCCACACATGTTTTGAATCGGTGAAAGTGTGCGCACTTTTTTAACTCCCATTTTCCAAGTTTTTATTGGATAGTCCAAGAAGTATATTTTAGTGAAACGAATATATTAAAGGTTAGACTTCTAGCTGAGAGAATTTGGGCAGGATGTTAAAGGGGAGACTTTTCCCCATTTTGCCCGTAAAAACTTTCAAAAAATCTCTTCTTGGTGGATGTCTACGACGAAGGAGAAATCTTTATGCCAATCACTATGCTGACTGAATGTTTCCTATTTTTCCCCTTTAAATTCGATTTTTACCACGTACTCACATTTTCAGTAAATAAGCTCATGCCCTAAGGAACACATATTTTAAATTTCAGATTTCTAATCAAATGAATATCCGGCAGGCCGTTAATAGGGAGTATTTTAACCAAAACATTTACCACGTTCCTGGCGAAAATAAATGTTATCTTATCAGTGACTAAGTCCCATTTCACATAGAGCAACTTTTGTTGCGCAACTCTTGACTTTGTGGGAGAGAGGGAAAACAATAGTGGTAATTGATATGGAGATGCTTTTTCTCGGCAATTCGTTTTGTTTTTCATTCATTTTGAACCAAATGTAGATGAAAATTGCTGAAAAATTTTCTCTGTGTGAACATAAGGGCAACTTTAAAAGAGAATTGACAAGAATTACCGCAACAAAAGTTCCTCTGTGTGAAATGGGACTAAGCAAACACACATTTAAAATTTTAGCCCAAACATTTTTGCTCAGCGCGATGAGGGAGTGTCTTTTCCACTTTTGAGCCCCCATTTGTACAGTGTTACTGTCGAAATTCAAAAAGTACCTTATCAGTGATATATTCAATTTTAAGTTTCCAGAAAATCTTATGTGAAGCCATTTAGTCTCCATATTTATCGGTGAAAATGAGGTTATTTCGTAACAATATGAAAAGTTGTCACATCGAAGAGTCACATAACTAATGTTAAATTTCCCTAAGGATATATTATGTACACAAATTTACCTAAATATAATTTTGATATTAGTGACTCAATATGTGCTAAATATATCAGAGTTATATATTTGAACGTGACAAATTTTCACATAGTTACAGAATAACCCCATAGGCCAATAATATTTGAAACATATATTTTAAATTTCACGTTTGTAGCCAAATCGGGAGAGGCTTTTCCACTTTTGAGCCCTCATTTATACAGCTTTCCTATCGAAATTCAAAAAGTACCTTATCAGTGAATGCTCATATTAGGAAACATACGATATATATCAAATTTTAGATTTAGAAGAAAATCGGTTTGGGTAGCACGTTAGGGGAATACAACGATCCTGGCGAAAGTTCAAAAATGTATCGTATGAGTAAATTAGCCCATACTCCAAGGAATACATATTTCCCATTTTTGCCCCTCCCGGAATAGTAATTTTCTAAAGCCTTAGCGAACGTTTACGCCAAAGAAGGAACAAAATTTAAATTTTCCAGCGGTTTGGTCCAGTCGATGTTAAGTCAGAGATTACAATATAGGAATTTATTCATGGATTTTTCTAATATATATGTAATGTTTTCTTCGTTGAATTAACGGCTCTCTCTACGCCTAAAGCAAAAAAGCAATTTTTTTGAGTTTTATTTTTAAAACGATTTTCTTAAAATAAAAACAAAATCTAGCCCTGGTTTATGTATAACGAAATTGGTCTAAACGTGTAAACACGATAAACAGGCCTTTAGTTTTTTCCAATATATTTTTGTTTATTTTACTTAAAATAAAAAAGATTAAAAAAGCAATATTTACAATTTCTGTTTACCATATTTTTGTCTGAAATTGAAAATTTACGAGAAAAGTAAAACATACAAAAAAAAAAACTGTTTAATAGGTCAGAATACATATAAAAACCATATATATATTTAGTGCGCAAAATTGTTGTAAGCTAGTGTTATTAATCTTATAAGTTTCATGAATTTTGATTTATTATAACAAATTTTACATTCTATAATATGTTATTTTGTGGTGATGTTTATATATTTCAATTAGTTACATTAACCCTTCTTTAAATTAGATTTCAGATAATTAATTCACATTTAAAATAAATTCCAAAATATATTTTTTAAAACTTACCTCTCTAATGGTTAGTGTATGTGACATCATTTGTATATTGACTTGTGATTGACTTGTTGGTAAATTATCGCTGGAACGCGATTTAACTAATTGTTTATTACCGCTATTCAAAACGGAACGGCTTTTTAATAGCATTTCAGTCTTTAAAAATATTCTAGAAATATATGTGGAACTGGAAAAGGAAACAAATTTATTACAACTTCATTTTTTTTATTTGGAAAAAAAGCATTTTCAATACCTTAGTCCCCTAATACTAAAAGCGGCATGTAATAATTTAGCCGGTGATACTGGGATTTTCTTGCAAAACTTTATTAATGCACTGCCAATGTCATTTTTAATATTATCCGGACTCCATTCGTTGTTTGATTGACACTCTTTGTGGAAGAGATTTAAAATGACTAAAGCGATACGATATAAAACTTTAATGCCTTCATGGAAAAAACAATCCATAATGCGTACTAAATGCTGGAAGGGTAGACCAGCTAATATCCACCAGCACCAATCCATAAAAACACGTTCTAATTTAACACCCGGACATAAGCGTTGAAAATATGAAACGGCATTTTTCTAAAAATGAAAATGAATATAAATGTGAAAAACAAAATTAAGAAATTTAAAAAAAAAAAAAATTTAAATACTTGAAAATTTTTATTTGTAATTATAAGAGAAGATATTCTAAACATATCATTTGAATGAAGTTCAAAATGTTTCAATGAATAATATCTGAAAATCACAACTATTGGTTTGAAGGACCATTATTTTTTTAGTTGAAGCCAAGAAAATAATTTATAGCGTTATTCATAAGTTTAAACAAACTTTTATTCGTTTGCACGAGTGAACAACTCTTTTTTACACAAAAATTGTCATAAGAGAAAGTTGTGCATTCGTTAGTTGTCGTTATTGTTTAGTTATGAATTGATCTGATCCCCTAATTTTCTGAAATTATGTTATGAAAATATGAGCCAATTTTATGGTCTGGGTGTGACATTTTTTTAACACAATTTTAAGAAATTTTTAAACAAAATTGTCGTCTTAAGTAAAATATTAGTAAAAATTCTAACTAAGTGCTGCCATGTGTCTTCTAATATCACGTTGCTTATTTCATAATATTACCTGTTTAATTTTTTTATGTCTGTAAAATACCTTTATAAATCTGTGTTTTGGTAGTTTAGCGTTGTTATGACGGTTGTTTAAGATATTTGAAAATCAAACTGGTAAAATGGCGCAATAAACCCGATTTAACAAAAAGACACATGCATTTAATCGAATCGCAATTTTAAAATTTTAATATAGGGCTCAAAGTGGCTGTGGTAACCAACTACCGTCATTATAAAAAGGTATTGAATGCCAACCATGGTTCTAGGCTATATTCTAACTATTAGGTCAGATATTAAATTTTTCGAGATAATCCCAAAATAGCGATTGTGAACTTTTTGGAATTATTTGGGTCTCGACACTTTATACATCAGACTGGTCAGGCGCCCAAGAGTTGATTTCTCAGTTAGGCCTCGACTTCAACTTAACAAATTGGTACACTCAAAATTGTTTCTAGTTTAAATTAAGAGAAAATGTAATTTAAAATTAATGGAAAATTACGTAAAACCGATCTACTAACTTTTCATTTAAATCAAAAGAAGTTTTTATTTATTTTTAAATGTTAATGAATTAACTTACAATATCCGTAAATAATAAATGATTTTTCATTTATTTTAACAAACTAACCACAAATCCGTAAAAACAAATGAAATTTTCTTTATTTATTCTTTTCAAATAACAACTTAATAACTACAAAATTCGTATTTCGTTTTTTTAACTGTCAAAAAATTAACTACAAAATCTTTCAAAATAAATGATATTTCGTTTTTCTTAAATGTCATTAAAATTACCTACAAAGTCTGTAGAAATAAACGACTTTTAATTTCTTTGGTTTATTTTAACTATCAGACAATTAACTATAAAAAAATGTTAACAAATAATTTTAAATGAAAATATAAAATATAACAGAAAATCTGAATTTATATGTAATTTATTTTTTAAAATAAATGTCAGAAAGGTTTTGAAAAAATATATTCCTTTTTATTTTAATTATTTTCAATCATTTAAAACCAAAATTACGGATAAACTTTTTAAATAAACTACAGTAAGTTACTGTAAAAATATTTTAACTGTATATTTCATTAAACAATATTGAACAAAAAAATGAAAAAAATCACTAAAAAACAATAATTTTTTTTTTTTTGTAATTTTTCGAAAATTTCATACTTTAAAAAGCTTTAAAACAAAACTGAAAAGATGTGAGCCAAAGTTGACGCTGGTGCTTTTTGCCCAGAATAATCATTATCTTAGACTCATGAATAAAATTGTGAAGGTCCCGTGAAAGGAATCGCTTTGGTTTGGTAATACCATTAAAGCTCAGATGGGATGTTTCTATGTCGACTAGGGTTAGGTAATACAAACATCTGTAACAAATTTTGTTATTTTCAGAATTGAGAGAAATCGGTTCATGTTTTGTCCCAGTAGCCATGAAAAGAAACTATCTGAGCTTGAATGTATTGAGCTCAACTGATATTAAAAAACAAAGCGATTTCGAGCAACTTCTTGCACGGGACCTATATAATATTATTTATCAAGCAGATAGTGCTCATTCGGGAGAAGAAAAAAACAGGGTCCATCCATGGCTTTGGCGTTTTGTAAGCAGAAAAGTTCGAAAAATTGATCTTTCGTGATTTTTTAATTCTTTGGTATAAAATTGTTGAACACTTAAAATAGTTTGTATGTTAAAATAACTGAAAATGTCATTTTAAAGAAATTATATTTCATTTAAAAACCGGTACTTAATTTTCATTTAAATTAAATGCCATTTGTTATTTATTTTTAAATGCTGATTAATCAACTGACAGATTCGTAAGAAACAAATGATATAATCAGTAAAAATAAATGTCAAAATTTTACCTACCGATTCCTTAAAAAATAAATGTTTTTTTTTTTCATTTATTTGAAATTATTTCCCTTTTTGTATTTTTTAATATACTCGTACAATACAATATGTATGTATGCATAGCTATAGACACTTTTTGTGTGAATGTGTTTCTTGTAATTTGTATTGAAAAATTTTGTATATATACAACCAATTTAAATAAAAAAACAAATTGAAATTTTTTGAATAATTTTTGAAACAGACAGCAAACAAAATTTAAATTTGTAATAACTGTTACGGACACAAATAAACCACAAGTTTCCGTTTCGTGGGTAAATTTTTATTAAATTTCCAACAAATGAAAAAAATAAATAAAACTGAAAAAATGGTAAATGATAGTAATTGTTTTGAATAAATTTATAAAAAAGTTAATATAGATATTTTTTTTGAATAATAAATGTATGTTCCTTTATTTTTAAATGAAACGGAAAACTTTTTTATTAAACTACAAATATTCTACATAATATTCTGAGTGAATTAATGGTACCAATTTTGAAAGTATAAATCGAGACTTTACTCATGGACCTGATCTGACTAAATGGCAAAAGTTTGATGAATAGAGTTTCAATACTCTATAAAAAACTGAAAAGTGGAAGATCGCCATTTTTGATTTATGTTGTAGACCGTAGAGCCGATATTTATGTGGCATATCATTTCGGAAACTAGAATATTTGATCTAACAGAAATCAGGATTTAAACTTTTTTAAACGCGCTTTTATATTATTATACCACACGCTATGTGGTATTCTGGAATTAAGTTACTACAAAAAAAAATTGACCAAGACCCACTTTTTATTACATCTATTATTTATTCTGTAATTTAAATTTCTTTTCGGTATTTGATCCGCCTCCCGGTATACGGCTCTAAATACTATTGGGATGTTTTTTACTTGGTTTTTATCTTTTTGTAATAAAGTTTGCATTTTAAAAATCCACACCCGGTTCGAAGGACCAAATTGTTTAAACTGTTGATAAATTTTACTATACTTTTATCTGTACAATTTTAAATTTCAGTTATTGTTTCGTTTAAAATTCTATAAATTTTTCTGTAAATAAAAATGTTTCCAAAAACTTACTGTATGTTTTTTGGCTATTTGCATAACGGTCTTCCATGTTACTTCATGTAATAGTTTAGTTTGATTTATGAACACTTTTTCCTTGCTACCCACTAAAGCGGCCAAACAGTGATAAGCTTCTTCCTCTGTAACAAAAAAAAAAAATAAATTGAAAAAGAAACAATAGAAATAATGAAAATTTATAGTTTTTGTTTTGTTGTTTTTAAAATAAAGCTATAAATATTTATCATAAAATAATTAAATTGACCTCAAAATGTTAAAAAAAATCTCTTTTTTATGCAAAAGATTTATTACAATCACGCGCTAAATAATACTGCCCTCAAATATAAAATGTTTAAACGTTAAAATGTTTGATTGGCTTTTAGCCAACTACTTATTATCGAATTTATAAAAAAAACAAAATCTTATATATTTTTTTAATGATAAACAATGATATAAACAAAAAAAAAAACAAAATCATTTTATACCCAAAAGTATTTCAAAATAATGTTTAAAAAAGAGAATTATTTCTGTTTTCTTGTTAAAATTCAAAATTTTAAAAGAACAGACAATTAAAATTCTTTAAAAAATGCAAACAGATTAAGATATAAATATGCGGTTTTATAGCTTTCTATAGATTGGTTAATTTTAAAATGGAAATTTTTTCAAAAATTAATAATGACTTTAGAAAAATTTAAAATATTTTTGTTTTTAACGATATATAGAGGAAATATTAATCTTTATACTGTTTAAAGTTAAAAGTTCTATTTTAATGGATTTTTTTTTCTAAAACATACAACAGTCTGGCAAAGAAAAAACATGGTTCGGACAATCATATTCAAAGATCATTGTATTTTTGGGTATGATGGTTTATGATAGATAGATAAAAGATATTGATATCATATTATGATCCTAGTGATAATAATATGATTTATATAATATGAAAATCGTAATTAGTAATCATTACATGATCAGTAAGAATCATATGCGTGATCACTGGTATCATAATATGGCAATTTCTAAACGCCAATTATATTCAACCATATTTTTTCTCAGCATGATGAATGTTGTGCATCAAATTAGCAGAATAATTAATATTATAAATATATTATAAACATTTATATTCATATTTTTCCAAATTTAGAACAATTTTTTTTTTCAACATTATAGTGGACAACAAACTGACTGAAATTGATGAAGCACCATATTTTTTATAAAAATCATATGACGGTAAATGTCAAATGCGCATTTTATTTGATTTTTAATTACTCATTTACTGTTGCCAACATTTTCTACTTGCGTTATTATAATATTTTTGTCATAGCCAGAATATTTGTTACTACAATAACAGGCCAATTTAAAAGTCCCCGGCCTACCATACTTAAACACATTTTTTTTTTTGGCAAAATTCGTTTTTTTTATTCAACGTAGTTCCCTTCAAGAGTGATACACTGATTATAGCGACCCTCCAACTTTTCGATACCGTTTTTGTAATACGATTTGTCTTTTGCCTCAAAATAGCCCTCAGTTTCGCGATTTCCTCTTCATTCGACGAAAATTTCTTCCCAGCGAGCATTCGTTTGAGATCTGAGAACAGGAAATAGTCACTGGGAGCCAGATCTGGAGAATACGGTGGATGCGAAAGCAATTCGAAACCCAATTCGTTTTCGCCTTCGTTTTCACTGATTTGTTTTGGATCAAAAGTAAGCTCGCGCGGCACCCACTTTGCACAGAGCTTTCTCATACCCAAATATTCGTGAATGAAATGATGTACACGTTCAGTTGATATCTTTAGAGTACCTGCTATTTCATTAAATTTCAATTTACGGTCATTCGAAATCATTTTGTGGATTTTTTTGATGTTTTCTTAAGTAATAACCTCTTTTTGGCGTCCACTGCGTTCACCGTCTTCGGTGCTCATTTCACCACGTCTAAACTTAACATACCAATCCTTGATGGTTGATTTTCCTGGGGCAGTGTTCGGAAACTCGTCATCAAGCCAAGTTTTTGCTTCAACTGTATTTTTTCCTTTCAAAAAGCAATACAGGTTGGTTGAAAAGTTCCTGCGCTCGAAATGAAAGAATACTGTTTTTGTTACGAAATATATTTTTTTTATTCAATATAATCTCCTTGAAGCTCAATACACTTGTTCCAATGATCTTCCAATAATTTTATCCCATCCTTATAATGGTTTTCCGGACGCTCTGCAAAATAACAGTCTACGGCTGCTATGGCCTCTTCATTCGACGAAAAATGCTTTCCACGAAGGAATTGTTTGAGATTTCTGAAGAGATAGTAGTCACTGGGAGCCAAATCTGGTGAATACGGTGGATGTTCAAGCAATTCGTACTTTAATTCTTTGCATTTAGCCATCGTCAAAACACTTTTGTGAGCAGGTGCATTGTCTTGATGAAAAATGATTTTTTTCTTTTTTAAACCAGGTCTTTTCTCACGAATTTTTTCATCCAGCTGATCCAAAAGGCTGCAATAATATTCAGAGTTGATTGTTTTACTTTTCTGAAGATAATCAATCAACAAAATTCCTTTTGCATCCCAAAAAACTGATGACATAACCTTCTTTGCTGACCGTTGTGACTTCACCTGCTTTGGAGCTGAACAACCAGCTTCAATTCACTGTTAACGTTCTTGTTTCAATTAAGGATCATAATGGTAGATCCAAGTCTCATCCATGGTTATAAAACGACGCAAGGAGTCGGTTTTATTCGGCTTAAAACGCTCCAAATTACGCTGAGAAATTTGTTTTCGAGCTAGTTTTTGTTGAATTGTTAATGTGTGCGGCACTAACTTTTCAAACAGTTTTTTCATACGTAATTCTTCATGTAAAATATGGAGTACTCGTTCGTCTGAGATGCCTATGGCATTAGCAATTTCACGCTTAGTCAAACTTGGATCTTCACTAACCATATTATGTACCTGCTCAATGATTTCTGCTCTGGTTGCAGTTTTTGGTTGTCCTTCGCGTGGATCGTCTTTAAAGCTGGTACGACCACGTTTAAATTCACCAGCCCAAAATTCAACGGTGCGTTTTGAAGGTGAGGACTCCTTATACACTTCTAACAACTGTTCATAAATTTCCTTTGCTTTTATACCCTTCAAAACAAAGAATCTAATGACTGCAGGATATTAAATTTTTACCATATTAAAAAAAATCAATGACACGTCAACTTCAAATGGCTTGTAAACAAAGAAAGAATTGACAGAATGACTTGCAACTTTGCATGTGTTCTCAGGACAGTTATACCAACTTGAGAAAAAAAAAGTTTGGAGCTAGCAGTGCCATCTCTTGGTGAGCGCAGGAACTTTTCAACCAACCTGTATTTTATCAACATGCGAAACTCCTTTTTATCCATTTTTTCACAATGACAAAAGTTGCTTCACTCAAAATGCTATAAATCACAAACTAATGATCCGACAGCTGTCAAATTTATACACGTGTCTTTTGAAGGTTAGGGGTAACTAAAAATTATATCGATTTAAGTCTAGTAGCGCCATCTATGTGTCAGACCGGGACTTCTCAATTGACCAGTTATGCTTCAAATTAATTATATTATAAAATAAAAAGTTGCAATCATGATATTAAAAAATATTAACTATAAAAAAATGATGGTAACCACCATGTTGTTGGTTAGAACCTATTTGCAAACCAAAAACTTGATTAGTATAACTATATTAGAGGATGAAACGAGCATAATTTAGTTGCAGTGATCATGTTGCAAGCATATTTTTTCTCATGTGTTTAAATAGTTCATATGCTAACCGAAGGACCAATGTTTTTGATATATTTTCAAATTTTCTTTGTTGTCTAATGTATTGCAATAAAATTTTTTTGGAACTTACTATTATGAAGGGTGAAAATGTTCTTCCTTATAGCTGTCTCTATTTTAATTAAATTTATAATCTCTGTCGAGATAATTATGCTACAACTACATTTGAACTCGTCTGGAGGTAACAATAATCATAATAATAACAATTTTTATTATCATATTTTGTAAGTGAATAATTAAATACAAAGAAAAAAGGAATTATAATCAATTTTAAACGACAGATGTAAATATTTACTTAAAAAAATATATATTTTATATAAATATTGAAATTGCAATTAACTAATATACAAACAATTTTTATATGTTATCAAGCAAAATAATGATTTAAATATAGTACAACAATATGATTGATAAGCATAGTGAAAAACAAGCCAATGGCGGTGGAGGTGAGAATTCCCAGCAAAAACTTAGTAATGTATTTTTATTACTAAATATGTATGTATAATGCGATGTCAAAATTCATTTGACAAAGTAATTTTTTAAGTAACTACAAACACACAAAATGTGTGAATCTGCTTGATATAAAATAAGTAGTTTCATGATAATTTTACCAAGTTGAGTCTTATTGGGTAGTAGTTATGACACAAAATTTTAGCGGCATCGATCAAACACCCTCTAAGTTGGAGGGTGTTGAATTTTGACATTTTCGTCAAATACACCTATTTTTGGATACATATAATTAATTACACAGTGACACAAAATCGAACTTTCCGAATCGGAATGGGATGAAACCAAAAGCAAATGAAAGTTGTCACTTTCCATAACAAAACCCTCAAGGCTTTCTTAGTTTAGTGCGAGATTTTTTTACACGCTTTTCAAGTTGGTGATTTTGGAACGCTGTCTAACAAGAAAAAATCAACAAAAATTTGATAAAGTAATGCTTATTTATTTTTATTATCCTGGAAAGTTATGGTATATTACTGTTTTTGGGGTCGAGGAATCAATTTTGGAATTTAATTTTACCTAAAGTCACGCTAGATAGCGCTGTCATACTTTTTTTTATTTAAAAGAATTCTATTTTTGTAAAATTACAGGTTATTCTACTTATCTTTACAAAATTGCAAGGGATGAAAAATAATAATGAAATCGGTTCAAGGGTTTATTTTATTTTAAAATACAAGCAATTTTGCTTTACAATATATGGCTTAAGATGACATAAATTGTACACTAAACGTGTTCAATCTTGAACACTAAAAATTGTTTATTTTTTATTTATATTAATCATATAATTTCCAGATAATAAGTAATAAGTTTTTTCAAAAACAAAAAATCCCTGAAGGAAAAGCTATCCATAGAAATATTGGATAAAAAATAAATAATTTTGTATCAAATAGACCTTGAGCTTGACGACTTATTACCTGAAATTTATATTAAAAAGGTCGAAGAAATTAAACTGAATAATTTAATCATATAATTACAAATATGATCCTAATACCCTAACCGAGCACTAGCAACAAAGGCTATCGGCTCGTTGTAGCAAAAACAGACCAGAGCCTCTGGTGGGAATTGAACCCTTAGCCACCGCACTTATAGGCTAGCACGCTATCAACTAGCCTACCGGGGCGCTCCACTAAAAATTAACATAATATTTTATTGTAAGAAATAAAGTAATTATGTTTAGTTATGTTTTTCGATTGACCGTGCGAAATCACGGTAATTGATTTCCGGGACCCTATGGGAGGTATGTCCTTTGGTCCTAGGTACTGACCCAATCGGTCCATAAATAGAGTACGTTGTTTCACAAATTCCAAATTCGCACCTATCCAAAATCACCAACTTCAAAAGCGTGTAAAAAATATCTCGCACTAAACTAAAAAAAACCCTTGAGAGTTTTGTTATGGAAAGTGTCAACTTGAATTTGCTTTTGGTTTTATCCCATTCCGATTTTGGTTTTTGCACTGTTTGACCAATTGTAGTTAGAAACATATGTCCAAAATGTTTTCGATAGCTTTTCCTTCAACCTTTAAAAAAAAAAATACTAATTTTTTGCAGTCAAAAATTGCTTGGTTTTTTCACAATGGCTCCCTTTTCCTTTTTTAATATTTTGTAGGTCTTTTTTTGAACGGACCTGACAATATATCTAATTAGATCAGGCCATAAAGTGTATCATATATACCATTTAAATACTCATATATACTTATTAGATTCACTCTAACTGATCTAAGCAGATCTGATCAAATGTTGATACATTTTACACGGACCTGCACAACACTGTGGAACAATATATTTAGATTTTTTGCTTATGTTTGTAAAAATAATATCCACCAACTCAGAATCACTTTTTGAGTACATTTAGCGAAGTCCGTCCGACCCATGTAAAATGAACGACCTTTGAAATTAAACTACAGATCGCAATTCTGAAGATAATAAGATGAAATTCACTACATAACTTGTATTTCCCCAAGAACGAGCCCTATTGAAAATGGTTAAAATTGCTATGAAAAGATCCTATGTGAGCATGAATGTATTGACCAAAAATACTGTTACCCAACGAAAGCGATTTTAAGCAAAAAAAATTTAAATATATTTATTCGGCAAATCCGAGCAAAAACAAAAAAAAAAAAAATCCAACTTTGTCTGGTTCGTTTCTCACAGCATTTTGAAATTCTAAAAGTTCAAAAATTACAAATAATTTATTGCTTTTTCATGGTTTTTTCCTAGAATTAGAGACCTAAGTGATGGACTTACTTTTGGGTACCTGATCTGGCAGGAAAGTCAAAAGTTTGATGTATAAAAATTAAATACCCCCAAAAATCCGAAAAATTCATGATCGCCATTTTGAAATTATCAACTCGCAAACTATAATATCTAACCTAGCAGGCAGCATACAGCTCAGAGACAAGGTAACATAACTCTAAAATAGGAGAAATTTGAATTTGAACTTTGAAGCTTGTTGTAGGCAATATTAATTCAGAAAAATAATATGTGTGAGTTTTTGTATCCCTCATACATATTGCGACGCCCTCCTTCGGTGTTCCCATATCACTTAACCACATCGAAGTAAAATAACATAAAAAGGCCAATGAATTAAAAAGCTTCAACAAGTTTGCCAAATCTTCATCAGATGGTGGGAAACAACTGTTCTAAGATTAAACATTTCGCGGAATTACAGTACAGTATATTTAAAGCTCTTCATCTTTTATCACATTTCACCTTTCATCTCTCCTCTGTTAACTCCCTTTTGAAAGAGTGTTATTTCCTTTTAAAAAAATAACAGAAATCAAAAAATATTCCTAAAACCAGGATTGGTTGCTAAAATAAGTAGAAAATTAGAAAAGAAAGAAATCAAAAAAAAAAAATGAATAAATAAAAATTCAAAATAAATAAATTTTCGTTAAAAAAATTTATTTTTTTTTTTCCAAAAAAAAGAATTTCAGTGAAAAAAATTATGCAAGAAATATTAAAAGAACCAAACTAACATATTAATGGTTCTATACGTTCTGCAAACATTTAAAATATCAATTGTTCAATTGAAATTCAAAAAAACATTTTTTTTTGTTATATGAATTTAGATGAATGTTTCAGATTGTTTTTTTCAAATATCATAAATTCAATTATTTTTATTATTTAGTATAAAAAAATATTTTTTTTGTGCAAAAAAATATCTTTCGTTAGTACATAACATAACATATTTTTATATATTCTGCATAATATTATTAAATTTTTTTACATAATTCATGTAAAATGTGTACTAAAAGAATATTATTTATTTTTCAGATTTTTTTTCGCATATTCGCAAAATTGTTCAAGGTAAGTCTACTTTGTTTTCACATTTTTATAATATATTCCCCGTTTATTAGTAGAGTACCTAGTTATGTACAGGGTGTCCGCCGGGAAGGTATACTACTTTGTTCGTTTATAATTTTTGATTAAATGAAAGAGAATGGGTCTTATATTGATAAATGTTTTATTTAATGTCGGCAATTATGTATGGAATACAATATCAGATAAATTTTTCATTACATTCTCACACATTTCACGCGGTATTTCATTAATTTCATCAGATATCCCCACAAAAAGAAGTCCAGAGCAGTCAAATCAGGCGACCGTGGAAGCCAATCAACATCACCATTTCTTGAAATAACTTGTTGTGGAAAGAGGTCTCGCAGTAATTCCATTGAAATCCTGGCTGAATGCGATGTGGCACCGTCTTGTTGATACCACATGTTAATCAAGCCTAAGACATGCAATTGTGGCGTTAAAAAGTTTTCAATCATATCACGATATCGCTCCCCATTCACAGTTACCGTTACGCCGTATTCATTTTCAAAGAAATAAGGTCCAATGATTCCTCCTGACCAAATGGCACAGCAGACTGTCACTTTTAATGGATGCAAAGGTGACTGATGAATAATTTGAGGGTTTTCTATTGCCCAGAACCGACTATTCTGTTTATTCACATATCCATTCAAATGAAAATGTGCCTCGTCACTCATTATGATTTGTTCATGAAAATTGGGGTTGTCATGGGCCAACGTGTTTTAACGATTAAAACACGTTGGTTTATCGAATATTTTTTCATAATTAATTAGCCACGTGTCTACTTCACTACTGCCAAATATGAACTATTAAGATTAATGTTTACCAAAATGGCGGCAAAACAAAATAGTACACCTTCCCGGCGGACACCCTGTATTTGGCAAACTTTATTATTTAATTTCTATGAACAAAATTGTTTTCTTGCATCAATGCAGGAGAACACAAAAGAAAAAATATATTTTTTTCGTTTTTGTGTTCTTATTTTAGACAGTTCTGAAGGGATTCCCGCCAGGATTATAGTTCTCGGGGAGACCTATAAATGAACAAAGTTTCCAAGGCCTACTGCCCATGACAATTTTGTAACAGTTCTGAAAGGGACAGTTGGGGAATAGTTCTAAAGGGAATGGCGTACAACTTGGCCGTAATGGCTTTAGGGCACCAATTTTATTGATTGATTTAAAATCATCTAAATTTGTTAATATATTAAAATTATTGTATGTAAATGATTTTTCTAAATGTGGATATTGTATTTTTTTTTTTTTTTTTGTACACATTTGCTAAATAGTGATAATTTTTCCACTCAGTTTCTCACATCATACGATATTTACAATTAAATACATTTTAATTACATATTGTAGATTACAAATTCCATTTTTTATACCATATAGTTACATATAAATAATGACATTTTGTTCTAAATTATACTCGTACTATAACGTACTTATATATGCCTTATAAAATTTATACAAAATCACAAAAGGGCACAATAGGAGGAACAAAAAAAAACTCAATAGAACCAGTTCTAGTTGGTAATAATTAGAGTGCAAAAGTGTACACAAATAAACACTGATAATGATAACAATTAAATCAAATACAAAAATAATAATACTATTCAAATAAAACCAAATGAAGAAAAACAAAATCAGAACTCATTAAACGAATAAATAACACAGTGAAACAAAAAATTTCAGCGAAATGAAAGTCATTAATTTCAAACAAACAAATCCCTCAAAAGTTTTTAAAAAGTTAACTCAAACTTTTAGTGTGTAATCGCTTGAAATGTCTCCTTACGGCAGGCATATAAAAAACATGGTTAGGACAATCATATTCGAATTATTATTGTAGTAAATTTAACATAGTAATGATTTTAGAATACAATTACCATTATTTTATTTAGTGTATGATTAAAATTTATAATAATCATTTTCCTAGTAATCATAATATATTCCTAAGAAATGACAAAATTGTACCCACTGAACATAATATGATCAGTAAGAATTATACTAATGATCATTTATATCACGATTTCGAATCCCCAATCATGTTCAACTATATTTTTCCTCTGCGTGTATTAAGACGCAAGAATCATTTGACCCACATTGCTGTTATTCTCTCAATCAGTTTTTGTGTTGAAAATTATCAAAACCTGTCTAGACATTATAAAGTTTTCCATACAAAATAGTACATTCACAACATTATTTCCTTATAAATAATCTAAAATACATATTAAATTAATCGGAAAAACAATTAAAAAAAGGACTACTGATTTTTCATTATATTCAATCTATTTTATTATTAATTTTCAATCAATGTTTAAATAACCGACAAAAGTAGTAAAAAGTCATTTAAAATAATTTCCAATATTTAACTGACAAAACGAACATTAAGCTGCTTGAGAGAATATCAATAACTCCCAGCAAAACTTTGGTAATGGGTGCGATATTCTCATGCGTTACCTTGTAATGATAGCTCGTTACCTTTTTCATTATTTGCAAGCATAAAGTAATAAGTTACTCATTATTGATTACGTAATATATGATTTATAAATGTAAAGTAATAATTGAAATATTTTTGAAATTCTATTTTAAGATACATTACTTTGTGTTTTTTGTAAGCAAAAGGGTAATGTATGTTTGTTTTGATAACACTAGCGAAAAAACGACAATTCATTTAAGTTTAAAGCAAACAAATACTATATGCGTCGATAGCTCAGTGGGTAGAGTTCTTGGCTGGCAACCAGATTTCCCTGGTTCGATTCCCATCTTGACCACATTATTTTTAATTACAAATATTTTAAATAAAATATTTGTAATAATTTTTTTTAATAAAAATTCCTCTTTTTTAAAAATCTTTTTTTAGACACATTACTTTTTCCATTCTCGTAACCATATAAGTAACCCCTTACATTATCACCTCTAAAGTAATGAGTATATACATTACTTTGAGGCTCATCGCCTGTAAAATTCATCAATGAAGTAAGGTGTAAAGTAATCCATCGGCCCCTATGGCTATACATTACTTTACCCATTATTTGGTAATGTGTGGCTTTGCTGGGCTGCGTAAAAATTGGTAACCTGTCTTGCTTTTTTGCGCTTAAATCGGCATTAAAAGGCAGATATTTTAAGAGGCCATCAAATAAAATTCCTATATAACATTCCATTTCGCTTTGGAACCATTAATTTCGCTTTGAAACCATTCATTTTGCTTTGGAACCATTTAGCCAGACGTCTATGACCCCAAATTTTGTTGTATAGTGTAATAAAAGATTAAACGTATTAAAAAAAGAGTCATTTGAAATTTAATAATTGGTCTTTTAGCATTTAAATGTATTGATAGTAAATGTTTATAATAAATTTAATTTTGCATTTTTACGGTTATTGAAAATGTTCCTTCAGAAAAAAAAGAAAATCTTTTTGTAAATAAAAAAAAAATTGTAATGACTTTAGAAATAAAATCATTATTTTTTAATTTCTTATCAATTATTAATTTCTAATTAAGTTAATATTTATGTTATTTTACTTTTTATTAGGGGTAATTTAATTATATATTTAACAAACTTTTTCTTTCTTTCAGCCCAATAAACACAGGTTTTTTTTTATCGCTTTTTATACAAATATTAAAAAAAAATTGTTATTTATGGTATTTTTTTTTATAATGAGTACAATTAATTTTAAATAATTGATTGAGTAATATCAGGTTTCAAGATTAAATTAAAAAAACAGTATTAAAATAGGCCAAGACTGACTCCACCTCCTCTAACCCTAGTGGTGGAGGTTCGATGGATAATATTCTTTAAATCATTGGTTTTGAAATTTTAATTTTTCGAAATGGTCTTGTGTCAAAATGTGATTATTACGTCTGATCTATGGTAAAATAATAGCATATATATGCAAACTTTAAATTTTTCGTTCTAGATGAATTTATAAGATAATCGGTTATATGGGGATTAGTTGCAAACATGGACCGATTTGAACTAAAATCAATATGGTTTGGGCTAATACCGGATGTCGCAAAAGTTATATCTTGACATAATGAGTATGTTTTCACAGAAAATTTATTTCAAGGATATAGGTCAAATGGCCATTTCCTAAGTTGATGCATATTTTAAGTCATTTTGAATTGTTGCACGCAAAACATTTGGCTCCAAATTCGTGATTTCTTCTTCAATGTTCGCTTTCAAGATTTTTTAAGTTTGTGATAAACACGTGATTTCAAAAACTTCTAATGAAAGAATAGATAGGGCGATCTGGCCAAAATAAGCCAAAAATTGCCCCATAGAACCGAATGTGCTCAAATAAGCATTAACAACAATTCCACGTTCTTTAGGTGTGTATCACTTCAAGTTGGTGTACTAAAATTAGTTAAAATACATACATTTTTATTTGCAACCTATATCGTATGAACACGCATAAAATCCTATTTTAGGGGGACTTTTGTAGGGTCACTTTGCCGAAGAATGGACCAATTCCGACCAATACGATTTGTCCGTGGTCTAACATGAATCTGTGTATCAAATAACATGGAATTCTTTTAGTATTTGCGATGCGTTGAGTGTAGACAAAAATACATAGATAAAGGGAGATTGCTAAATTCTTTTCAGTAGTGATTCTGAATCGATCGGTTTGCTAAAGGTGGCTCTATATCCTATACTTTTAATACCCTACATCTCTTTGTAGATGGCTTTGTTACATCACTAGCAAACTGACATTGCAGAAAATAAACAAAACAAATGGCCTTCAATATTTCAATGTACTGCATTAAAATTCGAGTTTGTTCTTGCAAAGCAACAACTACTCCAATGATTATTGCTTTCTTTAAATCGATTTTTTAATATTTTTTATTTTTAACAAAAATTATGCGTGTTTTTCTTTTATTTTTTTAATTTTGTAAATGTAAATTCATGTTTCACGTTTTCAAGATCTTCCTTGCGTTTCAAAAAGATGTTGTTCAATGTAAAAATCCCATAAAAGCCCGATTCTTCATTATCGGTAGTTTCAAATATTGGAATTGTATGTTGAGAAGAAAATATTATAATTTTTTCTAAAGATTTTGCTCTTTAAATAAATTTGTTTAACCTTTTAAAGTAAATTTCAGGTTTTAAATTTCTTGTTTATAGGTCATTCAAGGGGGACGTTCCAAGTGTTAACTGTTTTAATATCACTTGTTCCCCTTTCCATTCCATTACGTTCTCCTTGTCTTATGTTTCAATTTCACTCGTACCCCCTCATCAATCGATTTCTTTCCTTTTTTCTAGTGTTTCAATTCCACTCGTTGTTTCGAGTGTATCGATTTCACTCGTTATCTGTTTCATTCCATTTCGTTCCCCTTGTCTAGTGTTTTTATTTCACTCGTTCCACGTTGCCTTCCATTTCGTTTCCCTTGAAATTGAGTAGTATAATTCCATTTATTTCCCCTTCCAATTTGCTACCTAACCTTACAAATATTTCTCCATATACACAAAAATACAGGTGTGTTCCCTAAAATGTCTGTAACTCATGACACATACAAAATCGGTTCACGCATTACAGAGAACATCCCACAATGCAAATTATTTTTATATATATATTGAGATATATGATATGTAAACTATAGTGTGCCCATATGAATTCCCCCAAAAATTCGATTTTTCACATGCTACAAGTCGCAAATATAAAGATATACATATTAATTTGGTATCGCCGCTTAAAAATTGTATATTCGCATACTAATACGACAATAGCTGAGAAAAAAAGAACAGACAACCCAGCGATTAAAATTCGCTTTTTTCTAAATACCTGTCCCGGTTTATTTTTTATGTATCAACACTCAGGGGTTGCCCCCTATGAATGCAGTGCATTGTGCTGATGTCAGGAAAATAGGTTATGAGGAGGAGAAAAGAGGGAGTAGTGTTTTTGAATATTAGACTTGAATTTCCCTATATTATAGTTGTCAGGGAAGACCTCTGCGGGGAGTTTATTCCACATACGACTAGTCCGACTTATGAACAAATTTTCGCTGTAATGTGTTGTGCGGTTCACTGGACAGTCGACCACAAAGCATGGGCTCTACTGGACAAGCGAGTATTTCGGACAAAAATACGGGGCCGAGGGATAAGTTCACTTATCTCAGCAGAGCATATCCCATGGTAGTATCTATAGAACAGTGTCACATTGCGTCGATGCTCCAATGAATCAATAGTTCTGGATCGATGCTCCAATGAATCAATAGACCTGGATATCCTACTGTTATTGATAAGCGCCGAAGCCCTTCTTTGAACATGGTTCAAAAGTTTCAAAATAGACCTTGAAGCACCTTCCCATATATGGGAGTTATACTCCAATTTCGGCCAGATATAGGTGGTATATATAGTAAGTAGATCGGGTGGGGTGAAATATTTCTTGCACCGTTTTAAAAAAACCTAAACACTTGAATGCTTCTTTCGACACTTCAAAAATGTGTTTATTCCAACGGATATCAATATCGATACCCTCCAATTGGACAGATGCCGCTGGAGACTCCACAACCCTATGAGTCATCATACAACATGGGTCTTATGTGCATTCAAATCCACCCTATTTGTACGACCCCACTCTGAAACTAACCAGAGGTCAAGCGGTTAATTTATTTTTGTCAATTGCAAACGCCAAATCAAGTCCAATTTTTTGTAAAACTTTAAGTATATTTGGTACAAATTCTATTTCATAAAGGAAATTTTCATGCAATAAATAAATAAATAAGACATACAAACTCGACCATGAGAAACCCTACACCAACGGCTCCTCAATGGGACCCCAACGGCTCCTCAATGCTACGGACCCCCTGAGGATCCGTAGCAGCATTCAAAGGGGTCCGCAAAGAGTTCGCAAACATTTTTCAAAAAAAAGGAGGTAATAATAAAAAATATTATAATATTATAATGTTAGTTTCCATAATTTTATTTAAGAAAAATCCACAAAAATAATAAATATAGCGCAATTTTTAAAACTTTTTAAAATTTTTAAAACTTTTGAAAAAATCGGGTAAATGTATATAGGGTATTCCAGTTCTTAGGACTTTTAAGACTCTGGCAATTTTTTGCTTAATTTAATACACATAATTTTTTCTAAAAATCAGCAGAGTATGTTTAAGAATCAATTTTTCATATTAAAAATCACAGATTCTTAAAAGCTCTTCACAGAAAAGCTTCTAACTTAATTGAAAGATTCTACAAAAAAAAATATTATCTGGTAAAAATCTTAAATTCTGTAAATTCTTATAAAAACGTTGTTCCATCTTTTTATTTATTCCATTTTTTTAACTAAAGAAAAATTTAGGGGTCGGTCAGCCAGTAGAAATTCCTCAAAAGATCCGTAAAGAAAAAGTTAGTGGGAACCGCTGCCCTACACCATATTAAGATTTGGGTTATGTTCGGGAAGCGAACCAAATTACAAGACGGTACCTGATTCTTGTTATAATTATATTTATTATGGGGATTTGGTCTAACGCGGTCAGATTTAAATAGATATCTACAGAGTTAAGGTCTAAATACCATTTAAGCCCAATTCAAATAGGACCTGTCTATCGGAAGTACGTCTGAATATGAATCGATTAAAACCAATTGCAATACCTTTCTATCGGAAGTACGTCTGAATATTAATCGATTATAATCAATTGCAATAGGTCTTGTTCAAGGACTAAGAAAGGTTCATGTGCCCAATTTCCTCAACATATCTTTATATTTGCGACCTAAAGTTTGATAACAAGGTTTACATGTACAGACGATCATCGCTAAAACGACTCAGAAAGTGATTCTGAGTGGTATACAATAATGTGTATTCTAGGTCAATCATTTTTACACTGACAATATTATTTCGTTAAAAACAACTTAAAATACATATACAATTAATCGGAAATACAATCAAAAAGAGGACTACTGATTTTCCATTATATTTAACCCATTTTGTTGTTTATTTTTAATCATTGTTTAATAAACGACAAAAGTAAAAACAATAGAAAGTCGTTTAAAATAACCATCAAATTTTTACCGACAAAAAGTTAGAAAAAACTACTTCTGTGGTTTGTTTTTCAAATTGAAAGTTTTTTTTTATTTGCATGCAATTACAAAACAGAACACAACACATGCAGATGTATATATTTTTATTGGCTCTGTGTGTATGTATATTTGAATAATTTCTTGTAATTTTTATACCCTCCACCATATATGGTGAGGGTATATATCAGTTTGTCATTCCGTTTGTAATATGTCGAAATATAGGTTTAAGACCCCATAAAGTATATATATTCGTGATCCTTATGCAATTTTAAGTCGATTTAGCGATGTCCGTCTGTCTGTCTGTCTGTCTGTTGAAATCACGATCACGACGCGAAGACGCAAGCGGGGGTGCCTATTTTTACCCAGATTATTGAACATCCTCCCGAGCAGTTTGGTATTTAAAATGAGCAAAATCGGTCAAGCGGTTCAAAAGTTATGAGTGAAAATGTGAAGGTACCTCTAAATTTTCCATACAAATTTGTACAATTTTTCTGTATCTATTTTTATACCCTCCACCATATATGGTGAGGGTATATATCAGTTTGTCATTCCGTTTGTAATATGTCGAAATATAGGTTAAATACCCCATAAAGTATATATATTCGTGATCCTTATGCAATTTTAAGTCGATTTAGCGATGTCCGTCTGTCTGTCTGTCTGTTGAAATGGCGATCACGACGCGAAGACGCAAGCGGGGTTGCATATTTTTACCCAGATTATTAAACATCCTCCCGAGCAGTTTGGTATTTAAAATGAGCAAAATCGGTCAAGCGGTTCAAAAGTTATGAGTGAAAATGTGAAGAAACTTCTAAATTTTCCATACAAATTGGTACAATTTTTCTGTATCTATTTTTTTTCTGTTAAGTAAGTAGAAATGTTAGAGTCGCTAACAGAGCAGACCTCTGTAAATAACATTACTAAAACTAAATAACAAAAGTTCTGTTACATAAATCAAAGACATTAATTTGTTAAAGAAAGAACATTAGTTGAAACTATTTCCCAATAGGTGGCGCAGCTGAAAAAAATTCTCCCTATAAGGCATATTCTGCTACAATATACAACAGGGTATTATTGATTTTCTATTTCTTTCATAACATAAAAGAATGTTTGCCAAAAGCTATGCAAAATATATGTTTTATGTGTGTATTATACTTTAATTTTCTAAATCAATATTCATTTAGATGTTTAAGAGCACAATATCGCACTTTATTCATCTGTATTTTTTTATAAAAGAAAAAATTAACATAAATATACATTTGTCAATCCCTCAAATCTCAAAAATACATTAGGCATATTCAGCTGCAGAGCTAGTTCCCATTAGCCAGAACGAAATCGAGTATTTGACAAAAACTATGCTTTAAAATGTGTTTTTTGTGCAGTCCATGTTTAAAAAAAACTAGTGAAAATGTAAAGGTGCCTCTAAATTGCCTATACAAATTTAGTACAATTTCATAGTAGCGACTGGTACATAACATATTTTCTCATATTTTTTCACCAGTCGCTTAGCAGTTAATATTTTGTATTCACCTCAAACATTTTTCCACCACTAGAATTGTTTTTCACCACAAAAAATTTTTTCACCTTAAATTTTTTTCCACCAAAAAGTTCTTTTCACATCTAAAAAAGTTTTTTACCTCAAAAAATTTTTTCACCTACATAATTTTACTTTTAAAGTTTTTTATATTATTTGTATTAAAAACAGAAGAGAACATCTTTTTAGGATATTGTTGGAGGGTATTCAAAGATTCGGCACAGCCGAATTTAGCCCTTTTTTACTTGTTATTGAAATAATTTTGTATATATACAAACTATTTTGGTAAACAAAAACCAAAAAGGAATTATATGTATTTCTATTTTTTGAAGCAGAAAACATAAAATTTTACATTTAACTGGAAATAACAACTCCTACTGAATGTCTGTAAATTTTTATAGTTTGTTTTTTGAATAACTGATTCAAAAAGTTAAAAAATATATTTCCATGAATTTCAGTTGATTCTTCATTTAAAAACAAACTTTACGTATTATTTTTTTAATAAACGGAAAATATATTGTGAGTGTAGTTTTAACAAATTCATTATACACTCTCGACATAGAGGTGTAGTGAATTAAAACGTAATTTTAATAATTTTTTGGTCAAAAGCGTACAAAGAGCCTTTTGACTTCAGAATAAAAGTTTCTTTAGTAACAAAAGTAGTATTTATAATCTTCTGAAGGGCTGCAGATACTAATTTCTACATTTTTTAACGCAATTTTAAAATTCAGTAAATATCTTATATAAAATCCACTGTGGAAGTGGAATATAGTGTAAAAAAAAATTTATTTCCTCCTGCAGTTTTTTTTATTATACTTTTAATTACAGTTATATTTGTTAAATAAATACGAAAATATTTATGTTGAAATGCGGATATTATTAAAATTATTAAAAACTAGATATTACCACATTAAAATATTTACAAAATAAATATCTTTCAAAACATGTGCCTAGAATATTTAAATTAAACAAAGTATATTGTAAAATGAAAACATCCCATAAAAAAAGATATATAAATAATATTTATTTATTTTTTTTTTTGTTTAAATATAGCAATTCTAAATATAAACTGTGCAAATTATTGTTAAGTTAATTAATACTTTATTCACAACTTTATTCCCTACTTTATTGCCCTACTAAAAATAAAACATTTTGTAAAATATTTAACAATGTTTCTTGTTTCTTAATTTGTTTATAAAATGCAATTAAAATCAAATAATGGAAACTTTTTATTTTTTTTTTCTCACTTATAAATATTTTTTTTAGGGAAGAAAATGCTTAAACAAAAAAACAAAACTATGTGGCATAATTGTTAATTAAGTTTTAATTTTTTTATAAATTTTGTAGAAAAACAAACAGCTAAATAATATTTTTAATTAAATATTTAATAAGTTACACAGTGCAGCAAGAAATTTCAGTGTCAGTGATTTCAATACGAAATGAAAATAGATCATAACACAAAGAAATCATCCAAAGGGTTTTGCATAGTTAGCTGGATTTTTTATTTCTATTCTATTTAACTGACAAACATGAACGACATGTTGCTAATTTGTGTACAAATGGTTTTTTTATTCTCCTGAGCGATTTGGTGTTATATATATCAAAATCGGTTTAGCAAAATAATGAAACGTATCACTTTGTATTCACACATTTTCACTCAAATCCAAACCACTAAGGAGAAAAATAAATAAATTCTTTAAAAATGAACTACCTGTGTTCGTTATTACGCTGGAATCGTAGTTGACGCAGACGGACATTTCAAGAGGTCATAGAATAAAAATCGGCTGGTTTTTTGCAAATCCCTTTGATGCTAATGACGATAACCTAAAATAAGTTGCACAGTGTTGTTGGTTTTATTATAAATAAGACAACATTTAATTGGATATAAGATATAAATATTTTTTTTAGGAAATTGTAAATGGTTTGCGCATATGTTGTTTTTTTTTGTCATTTCAGTCACACTTTGCCCAGTGTTTGTACATGCAATAAAATTATAGCAAGCAATTGTCAATTGCACCACGGCAGTGCAAAATACTTTCGCATTTCAGTGCTAAACTCAAAATTGTTTGCAGTTTAAATTACAAAAAAAAAATGTAATTTAAAATAAATGAAAAATCACTTAAAAATCGGTCTACTAACTTTTCATTTAAATCAAAACAACTTTTCAATTATTTTTAAAAGTTAATAAATTAACTTAAAATATCCGCAAATAATAAATAATTTTTCATTTAATCTAACTGTTAACAAACTTATCACAAATCCGTAAAAATAAATGATATTTCTTTTATTTTTTTTTTTAACTGTCAACTAATTAACTACCAACTCCGTAAAAAATAAGGATTTTGCCTTTATTTCGTTTTTTAACTGCCATAGAAAAAAACAACTGATATTTCGTTTATTTCGATAAATGTCATAAAAATTAACTGTAAGAATAAACGACTTTTTAATTTTGAGTTTTTAGATTACGTTTTGCTTCAGACGAACGAAAATGTAATACATAAAATAGAGAAATAAAATAAATGCAGTCACTTAATCGTCGCGCGACGAACGTTTTGTGAAATAAAATTGACAATTGCTTGCTATCATTTTATTGCAAGTCAAGCCATCGGTTTAGTGTCTTAATTTTATGGCATGTGAGAGCATTTATTTTAATTATTTAAAAAAGCATACTCTATTTTGCATTTAATTTGGTATGTTATCATCTGTATCAGTATTTAAAACCTAAAGCGCTCTTTTTAAGATTGGGCAATAACATCATTTTTATTTTGTTTACTAAAATAATAATAAAAATACTGTTTATTTTCATAAATTAAATATTTAGACTTGTTTGTTTTTTTTTTTAATTCAAAAAAAGGTATTTTGTGGTTTTCTGCGTATTTATTTAATAAATTTTGTGGATTATGTAAATTTCTATTTTATTTAAGAAAAAATTAAATAAATTGTTTTGGTCGAAACTGAGATAATGATAGAATTTGAGAGAACTCTATGGGATTGAAGTTTTAAAAAAGTCAAAAGTTATTTAGATTTTGATAAGGAACTAGTACAAAAATAACAGTCGGATATTCCGAATATATGATACCCTACACCAACTATAACTTAGATCGAATTTTGGGAAGGATCATTATGTCTTCTTTATGAATGGGGTCGAAAATATGGAGATAAATCTTAAGGAAATTTCCAAAAAAAGTTAGTACACTCAGTTGCCCCAAAAACAATTCAGAAGGCACAACCACACATTCGGTTGCTGCAACTGAACCACTTGATTGGCAAAAAATTCGGTTGTCAGCACGAATCTGGTTTCAGGGTCAACATTCATAGATTATCGTTCAATGTAACATTCCATAATTGTGATAGAAACTGTTTCATAACAATTCAAATTTTTGACAGATTTCGTCATATTTTTGAAGCCTTTCTGAAAATATGATAAAGTATTTACAAAAATATTAATTAAGATTTATGAAATGCTCCTTCATACTTCTGAAGAAGTTTCTTGAATATTTACAGGTTGGTTGAAAAGTTCCTGCGCTCACAAAGAGATGGCACTGCTTTGAAGCCTTGAAGACTATCCACGCGAAGGACGACCATAAACTGCAACCACAGCAGAAATCATTGAGCAGGTACATAATATGGTTAGTGAAGATCCAAGTTCGACTAAGCGTGAAATTGCTAATGCCATAGGCATCTCAGACGAACGAGTACTCCATATTTTACATGAAGAATTACGTATGAAAAAACTGTTTGGAAAGTTAGTGCCGCACACATTAACAATTCAACAAAAACTAGATCGAAAACAAATTTCTCAGCGTAATTTGGAGCGTTTTAAGCCGAATAAAACCGACTTCTTGCGCCGTTTTATAACTATGGATGAGACTTGGATCTACCAACATGATCCTAATTTGAAACAAGAACGTTTACAGTGGATTGAAGCTGGTTGTTCAGCTCCAAAGCAGGTGAAGTCACAACGATCAGCAAAGAAGGTTATGACATCAGTTTTTTGGGATGCAAAAGGAATTTTGTTGATTGATTATCTTCAGAAAGGTAAAACAATCAACTCTGAATATTATTGCAGCCTTTTGGATCAGCTGGATGAAAAAATTCGTGAGAAAAGACCAGGTTTAAAGAAGAAAAAAATCATTTTTCATCTAGACAATGCACCTTAGACCGTACCTCAAAAAAAAAAGTTCATCGTACACCCTCAAATATAAAGTATTTTAACAAGAAAATTTCGAAAATGTTTTTTTTTTTGGCCGAACGTAGGGGCCGCCATTTTATATTTTTCGTTATATCTTCGCCATTTACGGTCGGATCTTAAAGTGTTGTATAGATAATTTAGTTTTCCATATGCATTATAAATTTCAGAGAAATCCACCAAAAATTGATTAAGTAATGCTGCGTGCCGTGGACCTCTATTGTAAATATACTATCATTTTGTAAAACTTTGTGTAAAACAAATATTTTTTGTACTCCTTCATAAATCTTGTTAACACATCTCCGTAAATATAGAAAATAAAAAAAGGAAGTTTTTATATATAGGCTTTTTACATAGGTGTTACCCCTTAAGTAGTACAAAAGGGTGCTTGAGGTCAATGATTTTTGATGTAACAATTTGGTATCATTGCGACAAAAACATTGATATATAACCCTTTAAGATCCGACTGTAAATACAGAAGATATGAAAAAAAATAAAAATGCCCTACATTCGGCAACAAAAAAAAATTAAAAAAAAATAAAATAATAGTTCCGCTGGAATTATTGGAATACTTTCCTAGCAAAAGTTTATTGCTTTTTTGCGAGCTTTCATTCTAAAATATTAGGCTAGTACATTAAGGTGGTAGCAACTGAGATCTGGTGGGTTAATACTAGAACGGGTTACTTGAGGTCAATGGCTCCTTCGAGGAAAACATCGGTCTCCGCGAGACAAAAAACATTGATATACAACACTTTGAGATCCGACGGTAAATGGCGAAGATATAACGAAAAATATAAAACGGCGACCCCTACGTTTGTATACCCTCCACCAAAGGGGATGAAGATGATATACGTATATACTAAATTTTGCATGAACTGTAATATGAATATGTTTTGTCAATTTATGTAACGAACTTTTGTTATTTAGTTTTAGCAATGTTATTTACAGAGGTCTGCTCTGTTGGCGACTTTAACATTGTACATTTTTACGTTAACTTAGTTATCATTGTATGTAAGACAATAAATGTAATCGAACAATAAGAAGACTTAATAACATTTTTACTTACTTAACAGAAAAAAAAAAATAGATACAGAAAAATTGTACAAATTTGTATGGAAAATTTAGAGGTACCTTCACATTTTCACTCATAACTTTTGAACCGCTTGACCGATTTTGCTCATTTTAAATACCAAACTGCTCGGGAGGATGTTCAATAATCTGGGTAAAAATAGGCACCCCCGCTTGCGTCTTCGCGTCGTGATCGTGATTTCAACAGACAGACAGACGGACATCACTAAATCGACTTAAAATTGCATAAGGATCACGAATATGGGGTCTTAAACCTATATTTCGACATATTACAAACGGAATGACAAACTAATATATACCCTCACCATATATGGTGGAGGGTATATAAAAAAACATTTTCGAAATTTTCTTGTTAAAATACTTTATATTTGAGGGTGTACGGTGAACTTTTTTTTTGTTGCCTATAAGGTGGTACGGTCTAATGCACCTGCTCACAAAAGTGTATTGACGATGGCTAAATTCAAAGAATTAAAGTACGAATTCCTTGAACATCCACCGCATTCACCAGATTTGGCTCCCAGTGACTACTATCTTTTCAGAAATCTCAAACATTTCCTTCGTGGAAAGCACTTTTCGTCGAATGAAGAGGCCATAGCAGCCGTAGACGGTTATTTTGCAGAGCTTCCGGAAAACCATTATAAGGATGGGATAAAATTATTGGAAGATCATTGGAACAAGTGTATTGAGCTTCTAGGAGATTATATTGAATAAAAAAATATATTTCGTAACAAAAACAGTATTCTTTCATTTCGAGCGCAAGAACTTTTCAACCAACCTGTATAAAGAAGTTTTATCAATATTTATGAAGAAGTTTTATTTATATTTTTGTTTTGTAATTTCAATTGGTTTTTTTTAAATTATTTAAATAAATTAAAATGCAAACTTAATGAGAATTACAAACAACAATTTTTTCCAACCGAAATAAATATTTTTTTTCAGATTTCTTTTAAAATTTTTTATGAGATACTTCATTATATTTATGATTGATAACAAACGATTAAATAAAAAGTTTCATCAATATGATGAAACATTTTTCCATTAGTGTATAAGCAAATACCGGAAGGGCAGATTTACATGGGGACTTAGTTCAAATATGGCCCGATTTTGTTTAAATTTTGCATGATTTACAATCCCACATAACATTCACAACTCAAATTTTACCAGATAAATATTTTGGGTGCCTATATATCATTTAAGCCCAAATTCGTGCCGTCTGAATTCTAAGAGAGGTAGGTTTTAGTTTGAACCGATTGTTACTGAACCCAATAGTGTTCGTCCTTGGGCCAATAGAAATTTATGTAATAAATTTGATCAAAATATCTTTACATTTGCGACTTGTGGTTTAATAAAAATTCATTTAACCAAATACTGGATTTATATGGGGACTAAGTCCAAATATTGACCGACTTATGCGATTTGAAAATTATTTCCATTTGTGTGTGTGTAGATACAATAATATTTAAGACTTAAATTGTCATGTAAAAATCGAAAAATATAGGAACATACATGATCATACATGGGCTTATATGACCATACATGATCTCATATATGACCATATATCTTTGGATCCTAAATTTAAGGGAATGTAATTATATTTGATCATATATGCTCTTATGATTTTTATGTATGCTAATATATGATCATATACTGCTATATACCCCGCAAATTCCGTCAGATATGAGATCATGTATGGTCATATATTAAACCATGAATGGACGTATATGACCATGTATGATCATATATACTTTGATTTTTACATGGGTAAGCAAAAAATATACTATTTTGGTTTCAAAAAAATCTTTTCTTATAAGATGCTATAATTTAGCAATATTTAAACAATTTACGACAATTTAAAAAGCGAAAATAAATTTAATTATTGTAAAAAAAACGAGATCTGCAAATATATTCATGCAGGCCTTTAGTAAACAAAAATGGATACATATTTTTCAGAATTTAAATTACTATTTTCGGAAATTATTTCAGCCTAAACAACGATTTGGTTCTTTAACAATAAATAATGTACATATTTTTTTTTATTTACAATTGAAAATCAAATGACTTGCCTATGTTAACTGACGATCACATTCAGCCAATTGACCTCTAGTAGTCATTATTTCATACTATCAATAATATTTTATTATCTGCTTATCTCTCGAGTAGGTACAGAAAAAAATATTAAATACAATATTTTGACACATATTTTTTTTTTTTTTTTTACTTTTTATAATTTTTTCAACGACATTTCATTTCTTATACACATTATTGTGACATTAGGGTGACAGCGATTTGTATGGGGGAAAAATGTTGGTACATTTCGGGGCGAGTGCCGAGTAGAATTTCGTGCCATTCAGTTTAAAAAGTTTATATGTTGGCAATTATAACCCTAATGTTAACCCTGAATGAAAATTTGGATTTTGCGAAAAAAAAATTAAATAAAAATTATACATTTTCGAAATTTATATTATGAACAGAGAAGCGACTTTCATGCACTAAAAAATGAAAATATGCGCTTTAAAAGTGCAGAAAAATATGCGCTAAAAATATGCACATAAAAGGAAATATGCACTCAACCTAAATTGTACAGGAATTAAAAGATATTTTTTTTTAAATTTGTCGATTTTAAAAATAATAAAAACTAAAATCCAACATAATTGTCTTAGTAAAAGACAACAGGACGCATCTTGTTTTAGCATGTGCTAATCATAGTTTAAAAATTCTTCCTTTCGATTATTTTTAATTAAATCATAATTTAATTAATCAAATCATATCTTAATTAATTAAATCATCTCGTAATTAATTAAATCATATTTTTATTAATTTAAATTTTAATGAAAGCCAAATTAGGGCCCAGACCTTCAAAAACATAATTCCTTAAATCAATTTTCAAATGTGATTTAAATTTTATTTGAATTAATTTGCGAATTAATTTTTTAGATTGAATTATTTACTACCATGATTCAATCTTTATCTTATTAAAAGAATCAAGTTGATTTAAATAATTATTTTTAAAAATGAATCGAAATAATTCAATTTTAAATCAAAGAATCAAATCAAACTTGATTTGATTCGCGAATTAAATCAATTTTAATTTAATTCTCGAATCAAAAAAAGTATTATTTTGATTATTATATGATTTGATTAACGAATAAAAATATTTTTTTTTAAATCGTGATAAATTTAATTTTAATCCCGAAGAGTTTCATGTAATTTTTATAAAAAAGCCCTATCTCGCTTAGTTTTCGAGATACCTCTCGCTTAGTATGCGAGATTTGCAAGTCAATTTTAATGTTTTTTTATTTTGTTTTAATTCTTAAATCAAATCGAATCACTTTTTTTAAATCGAATTAAAGAAATAATTATGTTTGAAATGATTTAATTCAATTGAATCAAAAAAGATTCAAATGAAATTGATTAATCACTAATGATTTTAAATCTGATTTAATAAATTAATTTAAAAATATTAAATCAACTTGCTGATTTACAAAAAGAATTTTTTTTGTGAATTAATTCAATAAATATTTCTCTTTTTCAAGGTCTGTTATGATACAATGGTCAAATTCCTTTTTTTCTTGTCTGAGCGCCTTGGACTTGCCTCAACATTTATCCAAGCCACCTCAACTCAAAGCCAAGTATGTAGCAACCAATCTGGCAAATTGTTAATTTGCAAATTCTTTAATTCTATCTGAAAGCATGCATTTGCATTAAAATTCCTGCTCTGATTATAACACATAATTTCACATAATTAATTAATTGGAACATGCTAAACAAATCGTACAAAGAGATATCCCATAGAAATTGCTTTAAATTGTCTAAAATCAAGTAAAAACATCGGACATAATCCTATATAATTAAAAGATTATTTTTCCATATTGCTGTTCAGCGTGTCAAAATTAATAAAAACTGATGTGATATAACATAATATTCAAAAAATAAAAATTATTTATGATTCGATAAATCTGTAATTTATTTTGATCGTGATTGCGCTGTAGGTTAATATCGTATAGTATAAACAAATTCTGCTGAAAATTCACGAATATTCAAGAACTGAAAAATACGGTCACCCTAATAGGCATGTTGTTAAACTCGTGAGTTTGTCATGTAACATAATTGTTATTATTTATTTGTCTATATATTTTACATATACTAGACGTAATATTTTCAAATGTCAAATCACTAGACGACAATTCAATTACCCTACAAAAACTAATAACGGATTTATTCACTCAGAAAAATATTTATCAAATATTAATGGGGTTATTCCGTAACTATATGAAAAGTTGTCTCATCGAAATATGCAACTCTACCATATTTATTTTAACATAATGTTAATTTTTCCTAAATATAATTTGAATGTTGGTAACTCAACCTGTGCTGGATATATCAGACTTACTTATTTGAACGTGACAAATTTTCACGTAGTTACGGAATAACCCTATAAGTAATTTAACTAAATTTTATGATATTTGGAAATGATTTGGCTGCCAATAAATTTTAACTTAAATCAAGTATACACTTTTCTTAAAAACAAGTACCAAACTAAGTAAATCATTTCTTAAAGTAAATTTCGTCTTAAATTTGTTGGAATTTTACTAAAATTTAGTATATTTTTTACTAAAATTTAGAATAAATTTTTTCTTAAATTTTGTAAAAATTTCGTATAAAGAAGGAAATTTTTCTTAACTTTTAAGACGTTTGAACTTGTGATAATGTAGAATAAACTTTATTTTAACTTTATAAATTATATTAATATTTTGTACATTCAAAATAAACACTCACACGCATGCAAGGAAAAAACATGGTTGAGGCAATCATATTCGAAGAGCATCATATATTTTTGGGATTATGATTGTGCCAAACATAGTCGTACTATAATTTAGTTATCATAGTATGATAATAAAATAACCATAATTTTACCATAATATAGTCCCTTTAGTTATATTATGATTCGAAACTATAAAAAAGTGCTTTAAAATTAAGAATTTTTCTTTAAGAAATATTTTTCCTAAAGAAAAAAATTTAATATTAAGGACTTTTTCACGAAAACTTCTTTAGTGCTTTTGGACTTTTAAAAAAAAAAAATACTTAAAAAAAAATTTGAATTCTAGAGACTTTTTTGTAATAAAAAAACTTCGATTCTAAGGACTTTATCTAATAGAAAATTTCTTAGATTCTATGGACATTTTTAAGAGTTTTTTGTTAGATAGTCCTGAGGGTCTCAGAATTTTTCTTATAGAAAAAAACCTTAGAATCTCAGAATATTTCTACTAAAAAAAGTTCTTAGAATCTAAGTCTTTTTTTATGATGAAAAGTCTTAGAATCTTATAATTTGTTTATTCAAAGAAATGCCTCAGTATTATTTTTTTTTATTATATGAATTTTTATCTAGGAAACAATTTGCAGAATCTGAGAATTTTAGTTTAAAACAAATTCCATAGAATCATACAAAACAACTCTTGGGTTCTATAGACTTTTTCTTATAAAAAATTATTTTATTGATTTTCTGAGTACTTTTTTCACAAGAAAGTGGAGATTTTATGAGAATTGAATTAATATACATATTTAAAAAAAAAAATATTATTGTTTATATTGAAAACAATTAAAAAATATAAAAACTTTGAATACAGAATCTTTTTAATAATGAATTTTTTCGGCAATGAATTGATAAGTGTTAATTATAATGTTAGATGTATAAGTCATTTTCGAAAATAAAACCGCCCAGGTGAAAATTTTCACATATCGTATATATTATTATTTTTATATTGGTCACTGAACTGATACAGTTTTTCTAATGAAAACAAGCCAGTATTATGACTGTAAATGTTAAAGTCTTGTTTTATTCGATTTATAATGATTCATTAATTGTAATCAGCATTTTATAGTTCCAAAATTATTATATTCTTTTCCTGGTCAGAATTTTTGTCACTACCGTATGGTTAAAGCCAATCATGTTATAAAATAGGAAGTGACAATTATGAAATAATAAAATATTTACTATAATAATAATGGTGGCGATCATATTGATGTTTAGAACTTATTTATAAAGCAATAACTTGATTGTAGCAACCATATCCGAAGGCAGCAAATATAATATGGTAGCAGTGATCATGTTGCAATCATGTTTTTTCTCTGCGTGCGCAAACACAAATTTCGCATATTAATATTTATTAATTTGTAATTCTCATTAAGTTAGTTTGCCTCATAAAATCTAAGTAATCAATTTTTTAATTTTTTTATGTGAATATTAATATTTTCAATTTAAAATTTATTCTCAGTAAAACCACACATTACCAAATAATGTGTAAAGTAATGTGTACCCATAGGGGCTCATTGATTACTTTACACCTTACTTCACTGATGAATTTTACAGGCGATGAGCCTCAAAGCAACGTATATACCCATTACTTTAGAGGTGATAATGCACGGGGTTACTTATATAGTTACGAGAATGGAAAAAGTAATGTGCCTAAAAATAGATTTTTAAAAAAGAGGAATTTTTATTAAAAAAAAATTATTACAAATATTTTAAGCGTTATTAAAAATAATGTGGTCATGATGGGAATCGAACCAGGGAACTCTGGTTGCCACCCAAGAACTATATATGCTATCGACGCATATAGTATTTGATTGCTTTAAACTTTAATTAATTGTTGCGCATTGTTTTTTCGCTGGTGTTGTAAAAACAAACATACATTACCCTTTTGCTTACAAAAAAACACAAAGTAATGTATCTAAAAATAGTTTTTTAAAAATATTTCTATTATAACTTTACATTTATAAATCATATATTACGTAATCAATAATCAGTATCTTATTACTTTATGCTTGCAAATAATGAAAAAGGTAACAAGCTATTATTACAAGGTAACGCATAAGAATATCGCACCCATTACCAAAGTTTTGCTGGGTTACTTAAAATTTGATGGACTAAACTAAATTAGTTATACATAAACCATGAACCAAATGCGAATTGTATAGGTTAAAATATTCAGAACATTTTTAGGAATGCTAAAGAAAACATTTTCTTAAACATAAAAAGTTAATATACTTGGTGTAAATAAGTAAAAATGTTGGAACTAAATTTTTGGTCATAATCCATATTTAAGTTTTGTATTTTTATACAAGTTTATACATATTTCCTGAAGGTGTATTCTAGATTATTACGCCCTTCGTTAGACATCGTTTATTTATTTGTTTGTTTTTTTTTATATATATTAATCATATAATTAAAATTGGTTATCCAAAACTTTTACGAGAATGTCCAACTTTTTCTGTCATTGAAAAAAAAAGTTTTTGAATTGAGTTGTATAGGAAATTGTTGGTTTGAGTTGAAAGAACGCTTATTAAATTTAATCGAGGGTGTATCTAACCTTTTTTGATATTCGTATTCGTTCGGCTTTAAGGTGACTTTTCCCCAAAAACCTTTTTCAATCATATTTCAAATATGTGGCAAAGCTAGGACAATATGAGTACCAAAGTTTTTTGATTTATTTGGTACTACGCAGAAAAAAATTATTATACGAGATTTAATGAAAATTTATAGTAAACTTATAAAGGTTTCTTCATAAAATGAATAAAAATTTTCTTAAACTGAAAGAAAAAGTTTCACAGCTTTAAATAAAACTTCCTTCTTCCTTGAGTGCATGAAATGTTTAATAATTAAAATAAAAATTTTCATAATATTTAACGATTCCAATAAAACTTTATTCATTTTATGGAAAAATCATTAATATCAACAGATAATTCTTTGAGTTTATTTGTAAATTTCAGACATATTTCTATATTAGAAGTAAACCAGCGGTATAGTTTTGCCACTAAGAGATTAAACTTGATGGTATAAATGAATTTTTGAATTTGACCTGGAACTCGTCCATTGAAACTTTGCATTAAGTCAATGCAAATTTCATAATATTTAATGAAAGAAATCAACTCATTTATTTACAGTGTCATACACTAAATGAAGAAGTTGCATAAAAAATATGAGGCAGGCATTTTATTTTTGTAAATCCTTGGTTCACTTTGTGAACATAATTTTCATTTGTTTACAGAAAAATTTTATTATTTTCACCCAATAAAATTCTCTTGGTGCTTATTAGTGCTGACAATAATAACTGATACTTTTGAAAAGATTAAAGATTTTTTTTTTACAAATTAGTTAAACATTATTCTTAAATTCTGCAAATTTGAGGTCTATTAGATTTTTGTTTAAATTATTATTTAATGTTAAAAAAATGTATACTCACCAGACATAAAATGCAATAAAATCGATGTAATCGGATACAATACTGGACTGTAAGTGATATCAGGACAATCATAACCCAAAACATTAACAATACGATCGGCAACAGCACGACCAGTGCGTGTTAAATGATAGGGCATACAATGGGTTGCATCAACAAATGCAGGTAACATAATAGGTTTCTCCGACAGTTCGGTAGTACCAAAAACCTACAAAAATATAATGGAACTTTAATAATCTGCTTAAAAATTAAAAAAAAAATGTAATGATTCTCTTACCTGATGAACCATTTCCCAATAGAACCCTTCAACCATTTGTGGTTTAGTATTATGTTGACCACATAATGCTGGCCATAATTGTGATCTAATGGGTGAATTGATGGGCCAGGCATTTTCACGTAAAATATTTTTAACATCACGTTTTTTGCCTATTTCTAAAAGTTGTTTAATTTCCGTAAATGAACGTAAAGCTGGTTCTTTGCCTAGAATTAGAAGAAAATAATAATCATAGGTCAGTTTTTTTCTTTTTTTTTACTTAATCATTTTAAAAATAATATAAACAAATCATAAATTAACTAATGCGTGTAGTAAGAATAATAAAATATTGATTTATTTTAAAAATTACGTTATTTTAAGTGCATATTTATTCAAAATCAAACCACTTTAGGTTTTTAATGATAAAAACAATCAATTTTTGTTGTTGTTTTATTAATATTTTTTAGATTGATAAGATTTTTATTTTGTTGTTGTTTGTGTTTAGTAAAATATTTAGGTAAAGTAGAGCTGTTATCAGTGTGATTACAACAATTTTTGTGTTACAGATTTATATTTTCATTGCTAAATAGTATTTTTGGTTTTTTTTTTACTACTTTATTTGAGCTTTTATTTTGTTGATAATGTTTTGTATTTAACAGCTGTTAAGATTAAATATTTGTTTATATTTTGTTATTAAGTAGTTATACAAATATTTTTTTTTTTTTTTTGAGTTTAATATATGAAATATACAGTGTTTAAAATTGCAATTTTTAATAAAAAAAATACTAGTTAAGTTAAAAAAAATGCGGATCAGCTGATTTGATATAAATAAATAATGAAGTTAACTAAACATACCCAGCAAATAAAATGGTAGTCATTCTGTGACTATAACTTCTTTCATTGCTTCCTACGCTTCAGTTGACATTCTTTTATGATTTTTTGGTGTTATTCTAAGGCACTTCCAAAAGAATTCATGTGTTCATATTTCAAATGCAGTGATCTGGATATAAACCCGATGCATATCTTAAAATATCACTCTTCATTACTTCTAAAGCATAAGTTATAGTATATCGTACATTTTTTTTGAATCTTAAGCATTTATTCAAATTGAGAAAATAGTTCTGACGAACTTTTTTAATTTTTTTATTAAATCATTTTTTATATTTTAGATCAAAATTTCATGAGGGTTAGAACTTATGCAGTTTTGCAATTTTTATAAAAGTTTTAAAATATCAAGAAACTGGGTGGCCTGTCATTTGCATTTTTTCAGTCTTAAATATTTATGAAGCGCAATCTGTGCATTTTTCGATTATGTTTACTATTTAACACTACACCATTTCCAGTTTTAATTCAGAATTTATTAAAATAATTTTAAAATTTGTTAAAAATTATTTTAAATTGCCCTAAAATGTTTTAAAATTGTGCAAAAATTATTTAAAATTGTCAAAAATATTTTAAAATTGTCTAAAAATGTTTCCAAATCGTACAACCAGTTTTAAAATTATCCAAAAATATTTTAAAATTTGTCTAAAAGTTCATTAAAATTTTTGAAAAATGTTTCAAAAATGCTTTTTCACTAATGCAGAATTATTTATTTGTTTTAATAAAGAGTACTTGTATATCAATGCATACATTTTGCTTCTTTTAACTTATTTTTCTGCATACTTATGAATTTAATTTTCATCAAAGCTTAAATACTACAAAGTATGTGAACATTTTCCACTCATGCATCAGAATACCTAATCATTGTATTATCATTGCTTCCTTAGAGTAAAGTATGAGTAATGCTAGTAGCTCTATTTGAATGATTCCATCCTATGACACACTAATGTTAAATTCATCGATGAAACCATTAGAAAAGAAGTGATGCCTTTGCCAAAGTAATGATGCTTTTATTGCTTCTTTGGCAGCTTCATTTTTGCTGGGTAGCTAGAGTTTGTAAAAAATTTCATCTTAACTTTTTTTTTTATTTTTATTTTTTTTATTTTGTGAAATATTTATTTATTTATTTCTGTGTACTCTTTATTCTTACAAATTATAATTTCTAATAAAAATGTTTATAATCTTTAAGCGAAAGAGGAACATCTTGAATAACATTTGTAAAGATCCGCAATAAATTTTACAGCAATTTCATATTCAATTCAGATTTAATTCCATTTTCGGTGGGAAATATACGTTAGCTCAAACTTGGAGCTTTTCACAGAAATACACACTACATGGATTGAAAACTCCGTGGCCTAACAATGAAAAACCAGCTTTTTTGGATTTGAAATAAATTTTATTCCTCAACGTAATCTCCGTTAAGTGAAGTGCATTTATTCCAACGATCCTCTAATATCTTCATACCCTTGAAAAAATACGATTTGTCTCTGATATGACTTTTTCATTTGTGGAAAATCTCTTTCCCTGGAGTCATGTTTTCAAGTTTAGAAACAAATAATAATCTGAAGCCAAAGAGCAGATGCATTCGGCGGTGCATTGTCAAGATGCGACAAGTTATTTTTCTTATTTGAGTGGCGTCGTTTTTTCCTAATTTCTTTATCCTATCTGTCCAATAACTAACATAGTATTTGGCAGATATTGTTTTTCCTTTCTCCAAGTTATAAATAAATATTATAAAAACACTGGCCATTGCCTTTCCAGTCGATTGTTGAGTCTTTGGCCGGCTTTCGCACGCTTGTAACCACTCCCCAGACTGTCTATTGAACTTCGGTGTATAATAATGAATTCATTGTTAAAAATCGACGTAAAAATTCTGTTGAATGTTAAAAATGCGGCAGCCATCTATCAGAAAGCTTTTTCATATTTAAATAATCATGCAATATATGCCGAAATCACTCTGTTGATATCTTTATGATGCCAGAAATCTCACCTACTTTAATCTGTCGATCATCCAATACAATCTGATGCACTTTTTTACGTTTTTTTCGGCAACTGCCTCATTTGGACGACCAGGTTGATCTGCATCATTTGTACTCAACAATTGAATATGATTGCGAAGATTCGCCATTTTGTTTATCAATAAATTCCTTGGCTTAGACAGTATTTTTCCCCACCAAAAATAACAATCTTTAATCAAAACACGAATCTCTTTCCTCCAACTTTAAAAGTAGCATTATTATAACGTTAACTTTTTTCTAATAAATAAAATGTTATAAAATTTTGATTCTAACAGTTGACCCTACTGAATAAACAAAAAATATTGTCACCTATCACGCCATCTCTATGTGAGGCCACCTACTTTTCAATCCATGTAGTAACTCTATAAGTTACACAAAAGTTTGGACAAATTTTTGGCAAAATATTTGACTTAATTGTACAATATTATTGTATATTGTACAATATAGTTGTATATTGTACAATATTATTGTATATTGTACAATATTGTAGTATATTTTACAATATTATTGTATATTGTACAATATTATTGTATATTGTACAATATTATTGTATATTGTACAATATTATTATATATTATACAATATTATTATATATTATTACATTTACTGTATTGTATATATTATTACATTTACAGTATTGTATATCATTCACATGACTACCATGACTGGGCCATTTCTTTTGGTGAGCGTTACCGTGTTATGCTCAACGAATTTTCGCTTTAAAAAATTCAAGAGGATGCCATGGACGACATTTGGTTTTAACAAGACGTGGACACATGTCACACAGCCAGCGCAACCATCGATGTTTTACGCACTGTTTTTGGAAATCGATTTATCAGCCAAAATTGTGATGTCAATTGGCCGCCTCGGAGCTGTGATTTGAGCCCTTTGGATTATTTTCTATGGGGAGCCATTAAGGATAAATGTTACGCAAACCATCCAGAGACAATTGAACATGAAATCGAAGTTGCCATTGAAGAGATTCGAGCCGAAACAATCGAAAACGTACTGAAAAATTGGGTTGATCGGATGACGTACTGCCGAGCCAGTCGTGGTAGTCATATCAATGACATTGTGTTCCATTCTTAAATGACAAAGTTCAACATTTCCAATAAAACCAGAAACTTGAAAAAATAATCAGTACTTTTTTTTAAAGCCGATTCAAATTTAAAATTGTAAATGGCCCACCCTGTGCTATATATATTCAGCTATTTAACTAAATACAGATTATAGAACTCTGTGCAAAAACTTTGTTGAGTGGTGTTCCTTTCATTGAATCTATAATTTATTTAATAGGTTCAAATTCAATAACATTTTTAATTGAGTAAACATATTTTTTAATTCCAACCAAAGCTGCCCTATTATTTTTACAAACTCTCGTTATAACGGTGGTGGTCCTAGCATGCATTTTTTTTATAAAATTCAATACAATTGAAATAACAGTTAATCACCTAATGTTCCGGTAGAATATGATCCTTTTTTTTCTAATACATAATATAATGTGGATATTAGACCACAGGTTATATGAATAGAAAATCATGTAATTATATTTTTTTTTTTCTATAAATCCACAATTACATTTGTATTCAATTTTAAAATTTCTATTATAAAAATTTTCCATTCAGTAAATTTTGTTTTATTTGTATACAAACACCCACAATTATTACATCAAATTGTTTTCTATTACAATAATAATTTATTCCAATTTTTTGCGGTAATAATCTACAGATTATTTCTGCTGTGCATCTTATTAAATTTACCTCATTCACACATATCAAATTGTAAAAAAATATTCAACGTTGAGCTAACAAAACAAGTCATGTGTTTTTAACGGAGTCTTAAAAAGCAGTTTTATTTTATCTTTTCGCGATATATTTTTAAAGTGTTTTTTTCTACAAACGTTTTAACAATGTGGCACATTTTCTATTTGTAAAAAAATATTTTTAAAAAATTCGCGGAAAGACAAAAATAAAGTGATATTAAAAAAAAATCCTCAGAGACACATGATTCGTTTTGTTAGCACATCGTCAAATTGTTTCTCAAATGACACACCTAACTTTTATAAAAATATTAGTCTATAAAACCATATAAAATCTTGTTAATACACTCAAAATAATATGTCTGTAATTAAAAAAAAGGCTCAACATGTCGAAATATAAGTCTAAGATTTTAAGACGATTAAGCGATGTCCTTCTGTCTGTAGAAATGGTGATAACGGCCTAGTTTAATGGACATCCTTCCGAGCAGTTTGGTATTGAAAATGAGCAAAATCGGTTCAGCGCTTAAAAAGTTATGCGTGAAAAAGCGAATGTCAAGTAAAATATTTTCTATTGTTTTTTCACCAATCGCTTAGAATTGAATATTTTATATTCACCTCAAAAATTTTTCACGTCAAAAAATTTTTTCATAATTTTTTTAGGGCCAAACAATTTTTTCACCTCAAAAATTTTTTTCATCTTACTCTCTGTAGAAATGGTGATAACGGCCTAGTTCTATAGACATTCTTGCGGACAGTTTGGTATTGAAAATGAGCAAAATCCGTTCAGCGGTTAAAAAGTTATGTGTGAAAAAGCGAATGGCAAGTAAAATATTTTGTATTGATTTCACCAATCGTTTAGAATTGAATAATATTTTATATTCACCTCAAATATTTTTTAAGTCAAAAAATTTTTTTCTCATTAAATTTTTTTAGCGCAAACAAATTTTTGCACCTCCAAAAATTTTTTTCAAATTATTATAACTGTTATTTCTTTATCAAAGATGAATATCGTAACCGGTTAAAAGCGCAACCTATTAAAAATCATCTCAAATTGAAAACCCGTAACCGTTCTATACCAAAATCTTCATCATAGTAATTTTAAACTGAAAACTTGTTAGTCCCAACAAAAAAATTTTTAAGCCGATAATTAAAAGTAATATTTTTTTTTTTTTGTTAAATTAGAGACGTATTATTTTGAGTGTAGGAAAAATGATATAAGAATATATATATATATATATTTTTTTTGCAATTTTTAATTGATTTCCATTGGATTAGTCTTGAAAATTGATACAAAGTAATCATACATTTTTATTATATAAAGCAAAGATGATTAGAATGATCAATAACTGCAAGTGGGTTTGGAAAATTGCAATATAATATTGAAAAAAAAAAAAATATTGCAAAGAGGGAGAAAGAAATATACAGTAAAAGCAAAATTAAAGGTGCCAAGTGTCATATTATTTTTGTTTTTGGTTTTTTAAGAAGTAATACTCAGGAAATTCTTCCTACTAATTAATGAATTGCTTTCTTTGGAAAGGAGATAGCGGAAAAATTAAAGATGGTGAAAGATGAAGGGCTTCAAATTTGGCAACACTATAATTGGGAGAGATGATAAATCTTTGCCCGCCATTTGGTGGAGAGTTGGCAAATTTGTTGAAGCCTTTTAGTTCATAACCCTGTTATGTTTTTTTTTTACTTCGGTGGGGTTAAGTGCTATGAAAATACCGGGGGAGGACGTTGCGGTATGAGTGAAAGTTAGACCACTAATACATATTATATTTCTAAATTGATGTCGTCGCGGAGATCGAACCCGCAACCTAATGTGTAACAGGCGAACGGTAAGAAAAACATTAACTTAAATCAGAAAGGTTTGTCCATGGGCAAATCAATGTTCCACAATTATGCAAAATGTAATCGAAAATAACCCAAATTTGCATCAACCCCGACGGCGGCTGCCATTTGTCGGTGAGAATTTTCCACAATTAATTGAAACAAAATTTATAAGTGCTAATAAATATAATCAGCTAAAAATCAAATGAGTTTTCACTTTAAACAAATGTTATAGCGTAAGAAAAACAGATGATGGTTTTTACCCCACCCTGTAGTGAAAAATAGACAACTTAGAAATAACGAAAGTATTGCCAAAAATTAATTTCTTTTCAAGTAGAATGAAAACAAAATTATCTCTATATAAGTAAATGAAACAATTAAATTAAAATATTAGTAAATTTCATGTGAACAGTAAATTTAAGAGAAAAAACTTAAAAATGCGGTATTTTTGACGTTTATAGTGAAACATTGGTACAATATAAATTTATTCAAAGTATTAGTTATTATTAGATATAATTTTGTCCCACCTCTTTGGCGGCATATGGATTCCCCGCCAAACGAACTGCTCATATTTTGAGGCAAAGAACTTCGGATACCCTGTTCGGAAGTGTAGCGTATTCTAGTGAGAGCGTTCTGCATCGATCGAAACAAATGGTATTCGGGGCAAGCTCTGGAATATAAGGCGGGTGGGTGAGGCAAAACTTCTATACTACAATTTTCTAGATAGTTTTTTACCGGTCTTGCAATATATGTCCGGTCGCATATCCCCGGCATTTTTCGGCCAATGCTCGCTTCAAACGATTTTAATTGTATTTGGTATAGGAGTCAATCTAAGTCAACTCAATCAGAAAAAGGGCATTTTCGGATTCACCATTTCCGATTTAAATGAAATTCACCATAATAACAACCAAAACTCAACGAAATATAATTTTCAGATCATGGGCCCTTTTGGTTTCCGAAAAATGACGTCATGAAAATTGAAAAAAAAAACTTTAAAAAATTACTAAGTTATAGTTACCAAATCGACTATAACTGTAAATCCGTAAAAGATACAAAATTCGTCTTGGTCTTATTTTTTTAGGTGAGAAAGAGAACTTTAAAATGGCATGCATATCGATTTTTTCACTGGAAGGTTAAAAGGTAATTTTTTTGGGGTCTAAAGTTCAAATCCATATTTTTCAAAATGCTCATCTTTTGTTTTTTCTTAAAAAAAATATATATGTTAAATATTGAAACTTTATCTACATTTGTGTGAAAAAATTAAGATGGACACTCGATTCCTTTCTGAGTTATAAGACTATAAGACTAACACGAATTTTTTATCTCGTATAGTTTAAAAGTTATAGTCCCTTTTCTGACGATACTTTAGTAAAATTTTAATGTTTTTTTTTTGCCATTTTCATGATGTCATATTTCGGAAACCGAAAGGGTCTGGACTCTGAAATTTGAGCTTTGCCACGAACTTGTATAGTAAGACAGTTGTGGTGTATTTCATTGAAATCGGAGATGGTCGACCCGAAGGGTGATTGAATTCATGTGTTTTGACCAGGGACAGAAAATAACTGTTATTTTTAAAAATTTACATCAAAAAAGCACACATCGTAGAAAATTTTGGTTCTTATTATTATGATACATAGGTGATGTACATGCAAATTTTTGTATGACTTTTAAATTTGTGCGTTTTTTGATAAAAGTCAAAAAATAACTTTTAATTTTGACTTTTATTTTTTAAGGCAAAAATTAAAAGTTATTTTTGACTTTTTTTATTTTACTCAAAAAATAAAAGTTATTTTTTAACTTTTAATATTTTAAGGCAAAAATAAAAGTCATGAATTAAATATTGCATGCTATATTTATTGCATGCTATATTTATTCAAGACTTTTATTTTTGCCTTAAAAAATTAAAAGTTAAAAAATAACTTTTATTTTTTGAGTAAAATAATAAAAGTCAAAAATAACTTTTAATTTTTGCCTTGAAAAATAAAAGTTAAGAAATAACTTTTATTTCTGCCTTAAAAAATAAAAGTGAAAAAATAACTTTTTTTCTTGACTTTTTCGATAAAAGTCATAACAGTTATGGTCCCTGGTTTTGACTCATGAGTCCTCTATAATCGTCTGGGCCGATTTCAGCAGTTCATAATAGATGCGACCCTCAGGCCCCACCATGCAGAACATTACCTTGGTACCAGTTATATTTGGCTTTCGTGTTGATTTGGCTGGTCTTTACATGTGATTTCTTGCGCTTCGAGTTGTCGTAATGGAACCATTTTCCATTCGCAGTAATGACTCGCTGCAAAAATTACCTATTTATATGACGGTCAAGCAGCATTTTGGACATGCAAATACGTTTTTCGACGTCTATCGGCTTTAAAGCGTGTGGTACCCAATTTCATTGCTTTTGAATGAATCTTGCTGCTTGCAAACGCTTTAAAATTGCTGCTTGAGTGACTCGAAATGATTTTGCAAGTTCTTGAGTTTGACAATAATCTTCATGGAGTAATGTCTTCAATTCAACATCTTCGAACTTTTTTGGGTGATCTGGGCGGTCTTTGCCTTCCTTAACAAAATCACCATTTCTGAACCGCACATTGAAATCGATGGAATATAATAAATGACATGTTTACCTTCCAAAATGCCATAAAAATTACTAAGTTATACACCCATAGTCAAAATAGTTAAAACGAGTTCAAATTTTCGTAGTGTTGGCACCATGGCAGCATGGCTAAACTAGAAGCTCCAAATTTGGCATTTTGTACATCCTGAGTTTTATACAGTCCTTGGTTCAAGCAGAAACAACATTAAATTATACAACATACAAATTATACAGATACAGCTTCGATATCAAACTAAATTTAGTTTCTTTTTAATTTAAATATGTTTTTACTTATTTTTAAAATGAGAAAAGAATATCCAAAATGTTAAAATATTAATTTAAATACGAAAAAGTTTACCAGAATCATATTTATTTTAGTTAAATTCATACTCATTTAAAAAAGGTTTGATAAAAAAAATTATTTTACTCTGCATTTTTTTCTCTGTGAATTTACAAATAAATTTTTATTACAATCTCTGCAATTAGTCCAAATGAAAATAAATTATTAATTTAATAAACAAATATTATAATTAAAACCCTATTTAATTATCTTCTGTGTGCCATAATTATTTCCAAATAAGGTATGGGAATTTTGGGCGAAAAAATGTTTTACAAATAATCCCCATAAACCAAGCGATTGTTACCGACAAAGTTTAGTTTTACCAAAGTTATGAACAAAACTTAATCAGACACAAATTCTCCTCTTATTATCATAGTTTTTTTTTCTATTTGACTTACAGTATTGTGATATATCAAATATATATTTTTGGAAAATCGTTTTTAAAGGTCTTAATATTACCTTTCATTATCAACTAATAGCTTTTGAATCAACCCAAAAAATATCCTTATCTTTTAACATTTTATTCATAAGTATTTACTCTTATCATTTTTTTTTTTATTTTTTTTTTTTGTTTATATCATAAATTCTATATATTTTTTATTTGTATTATTTTTTTACCAAAATGCAAATCGATCAAACGTCAATAAACTAGACATAATCTTAATAATCAATCTTATAAATAAAAATTATTGTATGTACGAGTATATTAATATATTTACTTTTTTACTTTTGACAGTAAAATTTAGTTTTAAATTTTTTATTGCATTTGATTTTTTAGCTAGAAAATGTACAAAAATTTGATAATTTTTTAAATAAATTGATGATGGTGACTTTTGTATTTGTCGTTAAAAATATATACATATATTTATTGAAAAAAAAAAAAAAAATTAAACAAATATAAGTACTTTATTTGTTTATTTAAAAATCAAATAAAAATAACTTGTAGATAAATAATTTTTAAATTAAATCAATATATTATATGTTAGTACTTGTAGTCTCTAATAGCACTTGTTTCAAATTTATTGAATTAGAATTAGAAAATTATTATTTTTTTTTATTTAAATAGTATTAGAACAATATTAATTAAAACTTGTTTTATTTTGATCTAATATTATGCAATTAATCTTAAGCTTATAAAACTTATATGGAAAAGGTATCATTGGGTCACCCACCGATTTTAATACAATTACAATATGTGATAACAAAAACAAAACTAATCGAATAAAACGCCTGGAGTGTAAATACACGGTGGGGCAAAAACCATCATCTGATTTTCTTTCGCTATAAATTTGGCTTAAAGTGAAAACTGTATTGATTTTTAACTGATTAACAGGTCAATTGAGAGGTCCCCGGCCTGACACACAGATGGCGCTACTAGACTTAAATCGGTGATTTTTAGTTATCCCTAACCTTCAAAAGACACGTGTATGAATTTGACAGCTGCAGGATCATTAGTTTGTGAATTATAGCATTTTGAGTGAAGCAGCTTTTGTTATTGGGGAAAAAATGGATAAAAAGGAATTTCGCGTGTTGATAAAATATTGCTTTTTTAAGGGAAAAAATACAGTTGAAGCAAAAACTTGGCTTGATGACAAGTTTCCGAACACTGCCCCAGAAAAATCAACCATCAAGGATTGGTATTCCGAAGACGGTGAACGCAGTGGACGCCAAAAAGAGGTTATTACGGACGAAAACATCAAAAAAATCCACAAAATGATTTCGAATGACCGTAAATTGAAATTGAATGAAATAGCAGGTACTCTAAAGATATCAACTGAACGTGTAGTGTACATCATATCATTCACGAATATTTGGGTATGAGAAAGCTCTGTGCAAAGTGGGTGCCGCGCGAGCTCACTTTTGACCAAAAACAACTCAGTGAAAACGAAGGCGAAAATCCATGAATTGGGCTTCGAATTGCTTCCGCATTCACCGTATTCTCCAGATCGGGCCCCCAGCAACTATTTCCTGTTCTCAGATCTCAAAAGAATGCTCGCTGGGAAGAAATTTTCTTCGAATGAAGTGGTGATCGCCGAAACTGAGGCCTATTTTGAAGCAACGGACAAATCGTACTTCAAAAATGTTATCGAAAAGTTGGAGGGTCCCTATAATCAGTATATCACCCTTGAAGGGAACTATGTTGAATAAATAAAAAACAAATTTTGCCAAAACAAAATGTGTTTTAGTGTGATAGGCCGGGGACTTTTCAATTGACCTGTTATATTTATTCGCACTTATAAATTTTGTTGCAATTAATTGTGGAAAATTATGTTCGACAAATAGTCGCCTTTGGCGTTTATGCAAATTTGGGCTCTTTTGATTACATTTTGCATAACTATGCGCAGCATTTGGACTGTCACGTTATAGATTTCCGCTCGAATGCTGTTTTTTAACTACTTTGTTGGCGTACATCGAAGACTTCAAATGTTCTCAGGGAAAGAAGTCCGAGACATTCAAATATGGAGGTCTGGCTGGACAACTTTATTTACCGAACCAAATTTATAAGTTAAAATTTTTTATTTAAAAACATTTGAAAAATTTTCATTATTTTATTGAATTTTTTTTATGAAATTATAAAAACATCTAATAAAATTATTTACAACAGCAATGGATTTTCATTAAGTTAATTAAAATTTCCATTAAATCAATGAATCCAATTTAATGAAACCGATACTATTTATGAATGAAATTTTCATCAGTGTATAAATAAAATCACCGCCGGGTTTTATGTAATAAACTCTTCTAAGTAACTTCACTACTAATTTTTTTTTTTCAATACTACCCAGGACAATCGAATGGGGATAAAATCACCATTTCGAACTAAGATTTATACACAGGCCAATGAGATTTTTAAAATTAAAAATTAAATTATTAAAAAATTTCAAGTTTTTTTTTATTGATTTATTTATTGCTTTAATTAAAATTTCTCTGATGAGAAGTAATAAGTTGAATTAATTAATTTCAAGTATTTTAAACGTCCAATAGTCTAGCATTTTAAAAACTATGAATAATTTAACTTTAAAAACTAATTATTTTTATATACAATAAATTTACCTGGACTGAATTGAAAGCATTGACATTTTGTTGTTATATCATTTGAACTGGCCGCTATAAATAGAGGCAATTCAAAAAATTTATCACATTCTGGATCAACATAAACACTACTACGACGACTGCTAAATTGCTCCAAATCTTTGATGGCTAGAATTTTGCCAACCATTTTTTTTTACACACACAAAAGAAATAGCAGAATTTCCTTATATATAAAAAAAAAATTACAGCTTTTTTAAAAAATAGATTTTTGTATCTCCCACTTAATAGCGAACAAAAACACAACCAAAAAATTAAAGAAATTTTTTTTCTTTATTTTGTAGAAACTTTTTCTATTTTTGGTTAATTTATTTAAGGTTAGTTAAGGTGAAAAACTTGAATTGAATTTAAAATTTTATATCGATATTTTTTTTTTTACATAATATTTGTTTAATAATTTAATTGTTTATTTAAAAAAATTTATTTAAATTTGCACATTTTTGTTTATTTTCCACATAAAAAAATTTAAAACAAATTTTACACTTGTAGTTAAAAAAATTTTTTCTTTGGTTTTTGTATCCCTTTTTTTCTGTATTATTATTATAATATTTTTAAATAATTATATTATTGTTTGCTTAAAGACGACGGGACCTTGTATTTAACTCGATCAGTTAACGAGCACAAATGACTGATTGAAAATAACTGACCGGCATTTGTGTTTAAAAAGTCAATGGGATTTGAAGAAAGAAAGAAAGCTTTTCATTTAAACAGAGAAAGAGAGTAAAATTTATGATTATCAATAGAGAGGCAATAATGAAAATTGTCAATAGAGTATGTTAGGGAACCGCACGTGATTTTTTAGAATATTTTTTAAATAAATACAGAGAGAGAGAGAGAGTAAATGAGAACATAAATATCATTTGTTATTTAGTAGACACACATTTTTATTTTGAAAAGATCCAACCAATTTACAAGGCTTATCAAACAATGACAAACAGCTGTTGATCGTTTTATGTTAATACAAAAGTGATCTTGTTTATGAAAAAATTTTACCTCTACATATTTATTTAATAATAAAATTATCGTTTTTTTTTAAGTTTATTTATTAGGTTAATTAAGACAATACATACAAAAAAAAATACTATATGTCTGGTTATAACATCTGAACAGTGGAACAAAAAAGATAAAACAATAAAAAAATATTACGGGATATTTAATAGATTTTAATATTTTTTTTTTTTTTGTATTTGTAATTAAAAATGCAAAATTTATAACTCTTATGTTTCAAATTGAAATCTTTTTGTATTCAGCAAAATATATAAAAACGAAATGATCGTAAATTTTAAATTTTGCAAATTTGATTTGATAAAAGAGTTGATAAGACACTCTAATTAATAATTCTTGAAATTTACCCATTTCATATTAGAAAACTGTTCTCTTACTAAAAGTTGGCCAAATTTACTCTAAGCGTGTGATTGGAAAAAAAAGCATAATAAGTGTAAGTTAAATCATACAAAAAGTGTAAATTTACAATGCAAGTGCGTTAAAAATTAAATAAAATTTTGAAATTAACCAGAAAATTTACCAAATTTATGTTTGTAGCTTGTTTTAGTTGTAAATAAAATCTAAAAATTCATAAATACGTTAATATTTGTATCTCAAAAAATGTTTACTCGTATTTTTACCTCCGCTGGGATATTTATTCCCATTTTATGTTGTTCAAAAACCCAATGGGACATATAATCCCAGGACATATCTTTCTTCTGAAAGGATACTAAAATTTAAATTTTTTTTCGGATTTTTACATCTATACGAAAATAACTAGAATTGTTAAAATAGTAGGGTAATGAAAGTGTTAAACTTAAATATTTATTTTTAATTTTTTATTAAAAAATATCGCTAATTATTTAGAATTTTTAAAAACCCCTGGTACAGATTTGGAGCACTTTCATTCACAGAAAAAGTCTTAGCTTTTGAAGTTTTTTCTATAAAAAAGGCCTTTTTCTATAAAAGGCCTGATTATGGAAAAAATTTCCTATAGAAAAAACTTCCATTATTAGCACTTTTCCTACAAAAATGTTTCACTTTTTCTTTAGAAAAGCCTCAGATTTTAAGCACTTATTTTACACAAAAAATATGCCTTAGAATTTTTCTGATGCATTTTGTGTAAAAAAAAAGCTTTAGATTTAAAACAATTTTTCTATAAGAAAAGCCTCAGATTCTAAACATTTTTCCGTAGATGACGAACTTTTCTAAGGAAAAAGCGTTTTTCCTTAGATTTTGAAGACTTTTTATTACTCGGTACTCGGTGTACTTTCTTTTCCAAGGTTCAGAAAATTTTTCTAAATAAAAAGTCTTTAGAATCCAATGATTTTTCTATAACAAAAAGGGCTATTCTTCAGTACACTCTCAAAAATTTCTGTTGAAATTTACCAAAATTATACTATAAAATGGACTAATTTTACTATCTGTGCGTAAACGGAAAAAAGTACAATAGGCGGAAATTGGTACACAAATAATGGGTAATTTTACATTGAAAGTGCGTAAAAGTTAAATGAAATTTTAAAAATAATTCGCAAATTTACAAAAATTGTGCGTAAGAAACCTCTTTGAAGGGTAAATATACGCATGAAATGTCTAAAAATGTATTTCAATATCCATAAATATATAAAAAATATATATGTTTACCAACGCAATATTTGGAATAAGACTGCACAAAAACATTTTTTTTTATAAGAATAAATTTTGCTTTATGTTTACATGCATATATGTTTTAATAATTATGAATTCTATAATGAATAAGTGTTTTTGCTATTTGAGCAAATCATTTAATATAAATTGTCACAAATATTATATTTATTATTTTTTTTTTATAATTTTGAAATATTATTATTCGTTTTAAGCTTTTTATTTTTTTTTTTAATATTTTCCAATTTTAAAACGTCAAAATATTTATTACCATTCTAAGTTAGTATATTTACAAAGTTTGTGCGTAAAGTTTTAATTTAACAAAAGAATATTAATTTTAGACACAAAGTGTTTAATTTTTAACGCATTACGTCTAAAAATAGTTTTTGTGTATATTACTTTATATCAAAGTGTGTACAAAACATTTATACGCAGTTTGTGTTCATAATTTCTGAATTTTCGTTATATTACATAAAACTTTACCCATTGTAGTGAATTTACAAACAAATTTTAGAGTGTAAAATAGTAACATTAAATTGGGCGCTAATTAGATGTTACTTCCTAAACTATAAAATTGTGTCCCAAACACATTCAACCGATGTTGTTTTGCTATATATTTAAATTGAAACGACATAATTATTTTTTAGTGGTTAATGTTCGAAAGTTTTATCGGTCTAGTGGGCGGCACCATTGTTGATGATCATTTGGGCACTTTTTTATCGCATTTCCCATCGTTCTGGAGAGAACTTCAGGCGATAAGTTGTCGCACTTTTGTCGGATATTCTCCTTGAGAGTCTCTAGAGTCACATAGACTCGTGGCTTTAAAACACTCCAAACAAAAATGTCGGGAGGTGTTAAATCGGTCGATATTGCTTCGCAAGCTGTGTGTACAGTTGCGCTGTCCTGTTGGAAACACATGCCCTACAGTACCAATTCATCAATTAGAGGCAATAAAAACTCGTTAATCATGACCAAATATTGCTTACCCAGTCACTATAACCGTGCTACCCACGGTGTCCTTGGAAAAATAAGACCCGTTGATACCTGCGGCGTATATGGCTCACTATGCAATGACTTTGAGTGGATGTAGTGCCTCTCCCTGAATAATACGAGAATGCTCAGTACCTCAGAAGAGAAAAGTTTGTTTCTTTACGCATCCGTTCATATGAAAATGGGCCTCGTCGCTTATGATAAATTTGGACAGAAAATCGTTTATTGCAAAATAATCACAAGTATTCCGCGTTCCTAAGAAGTATTACGTTCCATGGCACGTCGACGTGTATTCTGTATCTGTTTACTTCACAAATATTAAAACAAAACTAAGAGCTGCATTGTTTGCAAAAAATATAGCATTTTCCGATAGGGTGATACATTTTAGGCCACTTTGTATGTATGAAAAGTTTTTTTCATTTCACATTTTCATTTATAACACTTTGCTAGTCACAAATTTTAACAAGCTGAGCACTTTACTGGTAAAGCTAATTCGATTACGTTGAATCCAAGGGTAATAGCCGTTTTTCAACGTTAGCGCTCGTATTCGCGATATTCACGATTTAAAATTTCAATACTAAAGTACCATAAAACGATATTTTTTATACTCTTGGAATCATTTTTGAATGTAAATTAATCCAACTCTGTTAAATACAATTTTTCGCTATTTTTTTTTCGTGGAAAATTAGTTTTTCGCGAGATTTTTTCTCAATTTTTTTTTCGACGATTATGTATACAGCTGAGTCTGACGATTATGGAGAGAGATTCCATCGACGGCTAGACTTGAACAATGGTAAAAAGTTTGATTTCCTGTTAGGTGACATTTGCTGGAACTTACAAGAAGAAATGCTTAAAAAAGATGAAGAGCACAAAACTTTTGTTTTCTATCATTTTCCACACATTTTGATAAAATTTATCTAAATAAAAAACAATTTGTAAAAACAATTTTTCCGGCAAATAAAAACAACAATGTTATGATATTTTGCGCAATAGGTTTTAGAAATTCATTCAATAGAGTTAAGAAAAAACAGCGTAAAAAATTTTTTTTACGCGAAAAAAATTTTCCGTCAAAAAAAAATTTGTTCGTGAAAATATAACGAAAAATTGAATTAACCAGACTTGAATTGATTTAAATTCAAAAACAAAATAACGTTTTATGGAACTTTAGTATTGACATTTTAAATCGCGAATACAAGCACTAACTTCGAAAAACGATTAGCACCATTGTATTCAGCGTACTCAAATAAGCTTTACCAGTATAGTGCCAAGCTTGCTAAAAAAAGTGTCAAATTCGAGCACAGTGTAACGTTTGATCTCTTCGACTGATAATTGAAGCACCCAATGCAACAACCGGATAAATCCACTTTTTTGCGAAATAGCTTTTTTAATGCAGAAAAAACCAAAAAAAAATCTGCGTCGTTCGGTGCACAAAAAAAAAAAAGTGGAGTTATCTTGTTGTTGCACTGGGTGCTTCAATTATGAATGCCAAATTGCTTCGGTAAATTTTAATGACTTTGATATAAAAAATTTTAACCCGGCCATCAATACTTTTCATTCTTTATGGGATATTAGACCAATATTTGTATGCGTTTTGAACGGGAAATGGGAAACCCATTCACATAGTGATAAAGAGAATGAAAAAAAGAGGACAAAGCCCGAAGAATTTGAGGAATAACCTGGTATTTTTTTTTTTTACTCTTCTTATAGAAGGGATATGTTGGTACTCATCTTGTTAACAAATTTACTATAATTTTAAAAGGTGCCAATTTAATTCAAACACTTTTAGTCTATATTTATTTGTTTATATTTTTTCTACAATTTCACTATAATTTGTTGAAAATAACCTGTCACTATAAATCATACAAATTATAATATATTTCTCACATTTAAAATTAATTTCTAAAATTTATTTTGTTTTAAATGTAGAAAAAGAGATAATAAACAGTTTGAATAAAATTAAATTGCCATATAAAACCAGTCATTAAAAAATAACAAAGTTAAATGTAGTAAAAATAATTACTAGCAAATTACTAAATCTTTAGCAGTGGAACCAGCAGCAGTGATGGATGCCTAAATACGAACAAAATTTGTATTCTCCAAATTAGAACTGGTTCTTGTAGAATCGGTAACTAAGGTATAATTTTAACTCGGGTGGAACAATTTTCGGAACTAGTTCCATGTAATTGGTTTCAGTAGAACTTGTTACAGAATATTTGTAGATTCTAAAAAAAAAAATTCTGTGTTATGATTCAAATAATTTTCCTAAATTTTTTCATATTTAACCTTCATTGTTTAACATTTAAGAAAATTTTAAAGAAGTTTTTTTTCATATTAAATGACTGGATTTTCCCAAAAACAAAAATTTTAATTCTACGTATAAATATTTGTTGTGAAAAGTCGCACACGTATTTTTGTCTTTAAATAAATTTGAATAATAAATTTTAGCTACAAAATTGCTATAAAATTTCTCACTTATATCTCAAAATATCCATAAATAATACATGCATATGCATGACATCTTGACAAACGTACGTACAAAACGAACACTTGCTGGCCAACATACAAAATTTTTAAAACGAAAATAGAACATCGTCATACGATAATTTGTTTACGTATTGTTTTTTTCGTTGCAATTTATTTGCTCTTACATTCAAAAATATATAAATTTTTTGAAAATAACAATTCTTTTAAATTTTATATACATTAAATTAAGCAAAAAAAAAACTTAACACAAAAAAAATTGAATCATTTAAGCAAATTAAAGCTTTAATGATGAATATAAACAATTTTTAAATGTCGAACACAAAAAAAAAACAATAAAAAATTTTGTTGTTTTCAAAAAAAATAATGTTTATTTTTAACAGAATATAATTTTTTTTGGCAAACAAATATTAAATATATCACCTTTTTGTGTTAAATTAAATTAAGTTTTTTTTTATTTTGGCTTCTGTAGGTCGGTAGGTTTTGTTAAATTTTCAATATTCAAAGGGTTATTAAATCTACACTCAGAAAACCGGTTCGTTTTGACAACCGAATTTATTGCCAATTGTTCGTTGGTGATAAGTAAATTTTTCAATTGTAATTATATATTGTCTTAACTGATTTTCAGTTGTCACAACCTTTAGTTATTGAATGTCCAATAAATTCAGTTGTCAGAAGAAATCTGTTTTCTCTGTGTAAAAATAAATTTATAGGTGAAAATATTCTTAGCTTTTGTTGATTTTGATATAACAGATTTGGCTATTTGTTAAAGTCTTGAAAAAATTGGGACGTAAATATAAATTATATGCCCGATAAATTAATTTCGCGAAAAAAATTTTTACCTCCAAATTTTAAGGACTTTCTTTGCAAAAGATTTCTTATTTTGAAAAAGATTTCTTATTCAAAAACTAAAACTTAATTTTTGAGTTTAATAGTCTGTAACTTTGTAAATACAAGAAATGTCGTTCTATAATTTATGTATCATATTTTACACCCAAAAAAATATGTAGGTAGAACCAACTGCAAATGAAAGTTAAAATAACTGCAATTGTAATTGAAAAGGTGTACATTCAAAATATATTTGCATTAACTGACTACCCAGCGAAAATGAAGCTGCCAAAGAAGCAATAAAAGCATCACTATTATGGCAAATGCATTACTTCTTTTCTGATGGTTTTATCGATGAATTTAAATTTGGCGTGTCATAGGATGTAAGTATTCAAATATAGCTACTTCCATTACTCTTACTTTACTCTAAGGAAGCAATGACAATGTAATGATTAGATATTCTGATGCATTGTAATGAATTACTTCTAACAAGGATGATCGGACCGTAGTTGTTCTTACTACTGTACCTATAAACTTTTTTTTATACATATATTGCGGCTGCGGAGCCAATAAATTTAAAAATGTGATTTTACATATATTACACTCAGAATATTATGTAGTTAACTGTTTGTAGTTTAATAAAAAAGTTTTCCGTTCCATTAAAAAATAAAGGAACATACATTTATTTTTCAAAGAAATATCTATATTAACTTTTTTATACATTTATTCGAAATAATTTACTATCATTTAACGATTTTTTTCAGTTTCATTTATTTTTTTCATTTGTTTGAAATTTAATAAAAAATTACCCACAAAACGGAAACTTGTGGTTTATTTGTGTTCGTAACAGTTATTACAAATTTAATTTTTGTTTGCTGTCTGTTTCAAAAAAAAATATTCAAAAAATTTCAATTTGTTTTTTTTTTATTTAATATACATTTATTTATATATACAAAATTTTTCAATACAAATTACAAGAACTTCATAAACACACATACATACACAATAAGTCTCTATAGCTTCATACGCATACATACATTTTGTATTGTACGAGTATATTACAAAAAAAAACAAAAAATTCAAAAACGGAAATAATTTTAAATAAATCAAAAAAACATTTATTTTTTAAGGATTGGTAGGTAAAATTTTGACATTTATTTTAACTGATTATATCATTTGTTTCTTACGGATGTGTCAGTTGATTAATCAACACTTAAAAATAAATAACAAATGGCATTTAATTTAAATGAAAATTAAGAAGACCGGTTTTTAAATGAAATATCATTTCTTTTAAATGATATTTTCAGTTATTATAACTTACAAACTTTTTTAAGTGTTTATATACACTCACAATATATTTTCCGTTACCGACTGTAGTTTATTTAAAAAGTAATACGTTTGTTTAAAAAGTAATAAGTTTGTTTTTAAATGAAGAATCAATTGAAATTCATAGAAATATATTTTTTAAATATTTGAATCTGTCATTCAAAAAACAAACTATAAAAATTTACGACATTCAGTAGAAGTTGATATTTTCAGTTAAATGTAAAATTTTATGTTTTCTGTTTCAAAAAATAGAAATTCATATAATTCCTTTTTGTTTTTTTTACCAAAATAGTTTGTGTATATACAAAATTATTTCAATAAAAATCACAAGAAATTATTCAAATATACATACACACAATGCCAATAAAAATATATACATCTGCGTGTGTTGTGTTGTGTTTTTTAATAACATACAAATAAAAAAACTTTCAATTTGAAAAACAAACCACAAAAGTAGGTTTTTCTAACTTTTTGTCAGTAAAAAATTGATGGTTATTTTAAACGACTTTCTATTGTTTTTACTACTTTTGTCGATTATTAAATAATGATTAAAAATAAACAACAAAATGGGTTAAATATAATGAAAAATCAGTAGTCCTCTTTTTGATTGTATTTTCGATTAATTTAATATGTATTTTAAGTTGTTTTTAACGAAATAATATTGTGAGTGTATGTGTAAATTTTTTATTTGTAAGTTTTTACTCAGGATTATAATAACTATGTAATGCGTTTTAAAAATATTTTGGTAACTTCTAAATTAAAACTGGAAATGGTGTAGTGTTAAATAAAATACATTATGCAAAAATGCGAAGATTGCATCGTATATTTTTCAATCCCTTTTTTACATTTATTTAAATAATACATTACATATTACGTCTGATAGTCAAAGTAAACAAAATAAATGAAGTGGTTTATTTTTACTGACTATTTTCATGACATTAAAAAAAACGAAATATTATTAATTTTTACAGATTTTGTAGTTAATAAGATGACACTTGAAGGAAATAGATAAAGTAAATATTATTTGCGGTTAACAGTTAAAATAAATGTATTTTTTTTTATTTCAGATATTGTAAGTTAATTTATTAAAATTAAAAAAAAAAAAAAAAAAATTTTTTAATTTTAATGAAGTTAGTCCATCGGCTTTTAAGTGATTTTTCATTTATATTAAATAACTTTTGAATAAATCATATTTCACCTTGTCAAATTAAAATTCTTATATTTTTTACATTTGAAAGAATTTATACTATTCTACAAAAAAAGGAAAACGAGTAAAGCAATAGAAATGCAAAAAATTAAAGAGTTTCTAAAAGAAAAGAAGTTTAAACAACAATATATTTCATATGTTACCAAATTAAGGAATATTATGTAGTTAACTGATTGCAGTTTAATAAAAAAGTTTTCAGTTTAGTTAAAAATAAAGAAACATACATTTATTTTTTAAAGAAATATTTATTTTAACTTTTTTATACATTTTTTCCAAATGATTTACTGTCAGTTAACGATTTTTTTTAGTTTCATTAATTTTTTTTGAAATTTTATAAAAATTGTTTTCGGTACATTTATTAAAAATATAAATTTTGGTTGCTGTCTGTTTTAAAAAAATTAATTCAAAAAAATTTGTTTTTTTTTTTCAATTTATTTTTTATTTAAATTGTTAGTTTATATTAAAAATTTATCAATTCAAATTATAAGAACTTCATAAAAAGATACCCGTACTCACATACCCATACTCATTCACAGATACCCATATTCACATATTCACACTCACATATCCATACTCATTCACACAAAATGTGTCTATAGACTGTTTGAGTATACATTTTGTATACAAAAATACAAAAAAAAAACAAATAATTTCAAATAACAAAATTATCAGTTATTTTTTACGGATTTGGTAGGTAAAATTTTAACATTTACTTTTAACTTATTAATCATTTGTTTTTACTGCGCGTAAGTTGTTAAAAAATTTAAAAACAAATAAGAAAAACAATTTGATTTAAATGAAAAGTATGTGGACCAGTTTTTAAACGAAATATTATTATAAATGGTAATTTCTGTTATTTAAACTTATTGTTATTTAACTTATTATAAGTTTTAACTAAAACCGTACTATTCTGAGTTTATTTCAGTCTGTCGACTTGATAAAGCAAGACAACAAATATTTGCTTATCTTAAATATTTTCTTATATGTCCTTATCCAAATCGGCATATAACTTTTATATTTTTAAATCTTTAAAAAAAAAAGTGCTTCAAAGAAATGCCAAAAATCATTTTCCCCGCATTTTATGAAAACAATGTAAGAAATTATTTTCGTTGCCATATGACTTTTTATGTATAGTTATTGGCTCTTTAAAAAGTAGGCGCGACTTTACGAGATTGCAAAAAAAATTATATCGGCAGTCACTTTATTTAACCCATATTGGGCATACTGTTGTGTTTACAAATCAATATCTTTGAACGAATATATTGCAGACAAAAAAGTTTAAAAAGTGTTTCAAATAGGTTAAATGTAGATTGTCTGAATAAAACACAAAACGTCACAATATTAACGAAAAACTTCAAAAAAATACGATTTTTGATGGAAAAATAATAGTCGAAAAGTACCAGGAATCTATAAAAGTTCTGCTATATAAGGTGGGGCAAAAAGTATCACCCTATTGGAATGTGCATGGCATTGTATGTCAGTTTGTTTTTGACATTCATACAGTAGACACATGGAAGTTTATAGTGAATAACAATGAATCGCTATATACGTTAAAAACGTGCGAACGACGAAGTGGATGAAAATGTATTATAAGCGACGAGTTATTATAAGCAAAATTCTCGACTCTGGGGGACGGAAAATTCACGCATAATTCATGAGACACCATTGCACCCTCTCAAAGACACCCCGTAGTATGCAGTTACCTCGGAAAATGAGATTGGACCTTATTTTTCCGAAAGATCTGACGAATTTTTCTTAGCGATAGTTGACAACCTAGATTAGGAAGGCATGTGGTTCCAACAGGACCGGGCCACTTGTCATACTGCACGCGACACAATGTGTATTTTGAGGAATGCCTACCCAGCACGTGTAATCTCGCGTTTCGTTGGTTTGGCTTGGTCAGCCAGATCTTACCCAGACTTCTTCCTTTGAAGAAAATTTAAAGTCGTTGGTGTACTACGAAAATTAGGAATTAAAGGACAACCTTCGAGCCGTAATCGGCAGATCCTAAATTTGCATCAATGCCGACGGCTGCCATTTATCTGACATGATTTTGCACAATTGATTGAAACAAAATTTAATAGTCCCCGTTGGAAAAGAACCTATCCCATGACAGGTCACGTGACCGGTTTATTTATTTGAAAAGGACCGGACACTTTTACATGGGCTTTGCTCTCAATTGCTCTCTGGAACGCGTCACGTGACTGGTCTAAAAGAACATATCACGTAACTGGTCTAAAAGAACATGTCACATAATTAACACAAAAGAACATATCATAGAACCAGCGCAAAGGAACATGTCATGACTTCTAAACCGTTTACGTGTACTTTAGTACTTTAGGAGTCGGTCCTTTTTTCACCTTTCTCGTGATATGTATTTTCAGAACCGGTCCAGTTTTCACTTATCATGGGGCAGGTCCCAATTTCCAACTGACCCTTTTTTCCCGTAGAGTACAAATAAACATAATCAGTTAAAACCCAAATGAGTTTTCACTTTAAACAAAATTTACAGCGAAAGAAAATCAAATGATGGTTTTGGCCCCATCCTGTGTTATTAGGTCGCAGACGATGAACATCAAAATCCAAGGAAAGTGTATGGTCGTCGAAGGGTTAATAATTAATTTTATCTCCATTAACATATACATTAATAAACTTTATCAAAATCAATGGGTGAACCCACCTTATTAGTTATAAAACAAAAAATAGCCAAAATATTCCATGAGCTAATCGTAATTACGAAATTTTAAAATATTTGTCATTAGAAAATATTAGCTTTACAAAAATTTTGATAAGATTTATGAGAACTTTGTTCTTTTTGCTGTTCCACTGTTAGTTTTGTATCCAATCATTATTTTACTTATATTTTCACAAAACCAAATAACCATAAAATTATGACGATAATTTCTGTTAGTATCGTTTATTAAACAAAGCAACATAAAAAATTATAAATTTTTGTTTAAACAAACATACTATTAGTTTAACAAATAATGGCCTAAGGGGACCATAACCCAGCAAACATACCCTGCTTTTAATTATAATAAAATTGTCAAATCACACGTAATTCTTAACATATATTTTGTTTTCAATTGAGCTAAAAATAAATTTAACTTTAACGCAAAATACAAAAAAAAAAAATATGCCAGAAGGTTTAAAAAAATTAGGCCTCTTCGTTACTTTATAAGAAAAATTGCATTCGATTTACTTTCAATTGGTTTAACAATTAATGGTAGAATTTTGTTTAAAAAATGTTGCTGGGATGTATTTTATTAGATAAATTGTCGCCTCTTAATGGATAAAACATTTTCAACAATTTGTTTGTTGTTTTTGCAAAGAGCATTTAATTTCTATGATTCATTGTTAGTCAATGGAAAATCAGTGACAGAAAAACTAATGTACAACAAAGAAGAAAATTGTGGAAATACATATTTATCTCTAGTGTTTATTTTAAATTCTTGGGAAATCCAACTTGTGTTGCCTACAAAAACAAAATTCTTTTGAAATGATTTAATTTATATAAAATTAGTTTAATTTTTAGATAAAAAAATTGCCACAACAAAAAAATTTCGTAATGAAATTAATTGGATTTTGTCTTTTAGATTTATGGTTTTTTTTTTTTTTTTTTGTTTTTCTTTTTTCAAATTTTCTAAGTATTCTTTACGTAGTTATTCTTTATATGCTTGACAAGCTACAATGATCTTTCGATACTACAACTAAATTTTCAATTGTAATAAACACTTCAAATGACGACGATCAACGGCGATTGTAAAAAAAAAACAACACAGTTCTACAATATTTAATTTTGTCGATCAGCTTTGAACTGTGATAGAAATTTAATTTATAGATATAAACTTATGCTGGTTGTGCAATGGATTTACAAAACAATTTTTGTCACACTTATGAAATAATCGAGGTTACATAAGTGGCTTTTTCCACTGACCTACATCTTACATCTTTCATCAATTTGCAAAGATGTTAACATCTTGCCATAAGAATTATACAGGCCAAAAATTCTACATCTGCAAAAGATGATCCTTTCTAATTTTGTTCCATCTTACATCTTTCGTTATTTTATGTATCGATTTTCCTTGTGCCATCACTAGCAAACTGACATTGCAGAAAACAAACAAACATTTATTCAACAAAGGAAAATGAGCGGCACATGTACTGCATTAAAATTCGGGTTTGTTCGTGCAAAGCAACAACTACTCCAATGATTAATGCCTTACCGGAAAAAAGGGGTCAGTTGGGAATTGGGACCTGTCTCGTGATAGGTGAAAACTAAACCGGTTCCGAAAATACATATCACGAGATAGGTAAAAAGTGTACCGGTTCCTAAAGTACCTATCACGTGACCGGTTAAAAAGTTATAACATGTTCTTTTAGACCAGTCCTGTGACATGTCGCAAACTGCAATTGACCGCCTCCTAGGACAAGCCCATGAAAAAGTGACCGGTCTCTTTCACAATAAACCGGTCACGTGACGAGTTCTGGGATAGGTTCCTTTCCCGCAGGGCGCTTTCATCTATTTTTTAATATTTTTAATTTTTAACAAAAATTATGCGTCTTTTTCTTTTATTTTTTTGACAGCAAAATAAATGAAAGACGAAAGATGTTGCCAATGTAAATTCATGTTTCACCTTTTCAACATCTTCCATGCGTTTCACAAAAATGTTGTTTAGTGTAAAAAGCCTATAACTATGGTAGACTAAGCATGAAATTTTCTTTAATCGCTTGAAAGATTTTTAAGTTATGGCAACCTTGCTTAATTAAAAACTTCAGGTTTATAATGTACTTCAAGAACCCCTACAAAGATATCTGAACAGATCTCATTAGATCTAATAGTACCAGATTTCAATATATATCGAAATTTGAGGACAAATTGCCCATCTAATTAGATATGATCAATTCTAGGCAGATCTGGCACACCATACTATAAGCAGGTCCAATTTCCTATGGACATATAATATCTAGTTAGATTGAATATAAAAATAAGAAAAAAGATATTAACATTTTTTTATGATTCAATCATATCTAAGCGGATCAGATCACATCTAATCTTTTTATACGAGGAATCATAATTTTTTTTTATTTGACACTGTCATATTGTTACTGTTCAAACAGCTTTTTTCTGAAAATAGCTATACGATGGTTATTCAAGCCCATAAAAAATCACTTGTCACTGTTCAAATTTGAAACCGTTTGTCAAGTAGTGTAATATAAAATATCTTGGCACAAGGTATAATTCTTTTTCACAATGTATGGGAAAATTCTCATGAAGTCAGTCAGTCACTATTTTGATAAGTGTTCAAAGAATATAATTTCAAAAATAAAATTCAACAAAATTTCTTGGTTTTTACAATAATAACAAAACAGCAAGAACGTCATTATAACCTTTTTGCGGCATAATGCATTTGACGCAATATAAATTAGATTGAATAAAAAGAAAATCTTGTTCAAATAAATTAAATACATAAACTAATCAACCAATCAAACAAGTTTAGCGTGACCAAAAAAAAAAAAAAATAAATATTTTCTATTAAGAGATTTGGTATCAAATAGTATTCAGAAGAAAAAAATCTTCCTAAATTCTCTAGTCACAAAGCACATGATAACGATGTTTTATTTTTTCAAATCCATAACTATATTTAATCATGATTTTTAATGCATATATTAAGTTATTTAAAGCTATAAATTGGTTAAATCAATTACACTAGTTTACAAACATTTTGTTTACTGAACAAGAAGGCTTTTGTTTCAGGTGGCGCAAAATTCATCGGACACTTGAGCGCGCCTCGATGACATCAAGGCAAACTAGTTGTACGACAAAATGTTATAAGGAACACTAAGAATTTAAATAAGGTTTATTAAAACTGTCACGACACAAAAGACGAATTTTTAGGGAAATACGTCATTCAGTTTTTTTTTTTACAATCAAATATTTCAGCCAACTTTTGCTATTTTAAAAAATGGAAAAAATTTATTTCGTCAAACACTCGAAAGGGGGTTAATGATTTAAAACGTGGCCGTATAGCAACAAATGATGAACTTCGTTCAGGAAGTCCAGTTGAGAAAGTTTACTTAGGAAATCATCGATAAAATCCACGATATAGTTTTGAGTAACCAACGAGTTTAAGTGCGTGAATTAGTTGAGGTCACGGACAAATCACATGGTTCGTTTATTTTAATTTTGCAAGAAAAATTGGGCATGAAAAAAAAAATCGGCAAGATGGCTGCCGAGTTTGCTTACAATCGAAAATAAACGCAATAGTGTGACTGGTTCAGTAGCATTTCCGTCGCGATCCTGATGAATTTCTTCGCCGATACATAACTGTTGATGAATCATGAATTCACCACTTTACACCAGAAATAAATCAAGAGTCAAAAAATGGATTTTATCAGGTGAACCCGCCCCGAAGAAATCAAAGACAATGAAATCTGATGGTTGGGTTATGGCAATGCATGGAATTATCTGCATTAACTACTTGGAAAAAGGAAACACAATAAATGGAGAATATTATTCAACATTATTGAACCAAAGCAAAGAAATAAAGAAAAACAGGCCCATTTTCACAAAAAAATGTATTCTTCCATCAAGCTAATGATCGGGTGCAATATCGATGGAGTTGGGGTTCGAATTGTTGCCACATGCGCCTTATTTTCCAGATTTGCACTCCCAGCGATTTTTATCTGTTTCCAAATTTTAAGAAACGGCTCGGAGGAAAAAAATTCAAGTCGAATGAGTAGGTCATGTCTGCAACAGAAGACTATTTTTAGGACCTTTCGAAATATTACTTTGCGGAGGGCTTAAAAAGCTGGATATTCAACAAAAACAAAATGTCTTTTTCTATGATTTTATACACAGAGAAAACAGATTCACTGTAACAACCGATTTTCTTGCCAACCGAATGGTTTGGTTGGAGCCACCGATATATTTGTTTGTCGCAACGGAAATTCGGTTAATACAACACAATTTCGGTTGAAACCAAATATTTCAACTGTACCAGAAAAACATTTGGTTGGGACAACTAAATAAGTCGATTGCTGCAACCAAAATATTTAGTTTGCAAGAAATTCGGTTGTCACGATGAATCTGTTTTCTCCGTGTAAAGACTTATTGACTTGCTCTCGTACGTACGAAGAAATTTTTCATTTTGGATGTCAAAGCAAAGCTGTTTTCTCCGATATCGTAACGGATGATGATAGCATCTCGTAAACTTAATTTCTCCTTGATTAAACATGAAAATCGTATAGATTGGGATAAAAAATTTGTTCGGCTGAAGGACATGAACTACACAGAGAAAACAGATTCGTGCTGACAGCCGAATTTGTAGCCAATCGGATGATTCGGTTGTGGTAGCCGAATTTTTCGGTTGTGACAACAAAAATTTGATTGAGACATAAGTAATTTGACTGTGAAAACAGTAATTCGGTTGCCTCAATAACAATTCGATAGTCCCAACCAAAAAAAATTCGGTTGCCACAACTGAACCATTCGATTGGCAACAAATTCGTTTGTCAGCACGGATCTGTTTTCTGGGTGTATAAACAAAATTATTTATAATAAAAACAGGGAATTTTATTTGGAATTTTAATCCAATATTTCGCTAAACGTCGTTGAGCTTCTTTAAGGAATTTTAACAAAATGTATACAGTTATTTTGAGCGGAATTGTAACCACCTCTTTGACTACTGTGCCAGTTTATGTCAACATTTGATTAAAAATTAAATTAAATTATTTTGTAAACTAGTGTTATAAACAAATTGAGAATTAGCACACTCTTGCTTTAGTTAGATGACAAACATCAAAAGAAAATATACACAACTATTATTTAACTTCACATACGAAAGGTGTTAAATTTTGAAAAATAAATACTATTTAAAGTCACGTTGATCTTCTTTCGTTTGCCTTTTCGTCCGTCTGCAGATCTAAAATATATTTAATATGACTTTTGTTAAACCATATTTTAAAAATAAATCTGTTAATACGTATGATGTGGTTGATGTGAGAAGTTACCCAGCACATTTTTTTTAGATTAAATTTTGAACCTCTTATAAAATTAAAACAAGTAAACAAATATATTGAGTCAAGCCCGACCATGCAGTAACCTACACCTTATTACGATTTGGGTCATATTCGGGGAAGCGGAAACCGGTAAATTTAAATAAATACCGGTAAAGTGATTCTGAGTCGATTATTATACTATACCGATATTTTTGTTAGTCACTCACAGTGATGATTATTACGTGTTTTAGTTTTAATTTTAATTATTTTTTTCCATTTAATCAATTACAGCTGCAATTGACTATAACTTTGGTATTCAGCATAATTTTTTAATAGCAGGAATTTAAATGATATACTTTTTGCGTGTCAGAAAAAATTTTGCTTGGAAATATCGAATTTAAATATATAATTTCATTGTGCTAATTAATAAAGAATATATTTAATTGCATGAAAATAGAATATCGTGACTACAAAAAGTGTTTTGTAAATTTCTTAATAAGCCTTTGGTGTGTTCTGTTTAAAATATGATCAATGTTAATGAACAAGTGATTTGTTTTGATTGATTATCATTAAATTTCGTCAAGAAAATTATTAATTTAGGTTTTTTATTCACAATTTTATATACTTTTTTCCTACAAAAAAGTCTTAAAACTTCTAAAACTATTTAGTAAATCAGTTAATTTTATGTTAGATAATTAATTTATTAGTGAAATATGTTAAGTATTTTGTAACACTTTTTTTGTTCTGTAAACGCCGACAGCATACTTTCAAGGGCTTTATTAAACCCCTAATGGACTAATATGCCTTTAGAAATTACCTATCTAAAAATCAAAATACATATATATGTATGAACATACATGGTCTTGTGTATAATCATACATGGGCATACATGATCGTATCTATAGTTTAATATACCATACATTATTTCATATATGATCATATATAGTCGGATTCGAAATTTTAGGGTATATGGTCGTATATTTTCATATATTATCATATATGCTCATGTATGTTTCATGTGTGCTCATATATGATCGTATATTACAGTATGTTATATACCCTAAAATTTCCTATCCAAAGATATATTGAAATATATGAGATCATGCATGGTTATAAAGGGTGTCCCAAGAAGAACGCAATTTTTAAATCTGGCAACATTCGAAGTGTCATTGTTTGACATTTGAACAATTGTTATTGTTTGCTAGTGTAGACGGTACGAGGTTAGTAAAAATGGAGCGCTACACGAATGAACAACGCATTCTCATTGTGAAATTGTTTTACCAAAATGGTGAAAGTTTTGCGGCTACAGTTCGCAAATTGCGATCAATTTGGGGTCACAATAATGCTCCAAAAGAGTCAACTGTAAAGAGATTGATGGATAAATTTGCCGAAACTGGGTCTGTTAGTGGCCATCGACCAGGTCGATCGACCGAAAATGTCGCAGCTGTACGTGATGATGTCGCTCAAACTCCATTCACCTCAATTCGACACCGAGCTCAGCAAATTGGTGTCTCCAAATCCACTTTGCAGCGAATTTTGACGAAAGATTTGCATCTTCATGCATACAAAGTTCAATTGACTCAGGAACTGAAGCCAGCTGACCATGGACAGCGAAGGGAGTTCGTTAATTGGGTATTGGAGAGACAACATGAAAATGCTGATTTTGCCGATAAAATCATCTTCAGTGACGAGGCCCATTTTCATCTTGATGGCTTCGTCAATAGGCAGAATTGTCGCATTTGGGGTAAGGAAAATCCTCGAGTGATTCACGAGAAGCAAATGCATCCTCAACGTGTCACTGTGTGGTGTGGCTTTTGGGCTGGAGGAATCATTGGACCTTTTTTTTATGAAAATGAGGCAGGTCAAGCGCAAACAGTCAATGGTGTTCGGTATCGTGAAATGATAACCAATTTTTTTTGCCTAGAATTGAAGAAATGAATGTGGAGGGCATGCGGTTCCAACAAGACGGCGCCACATGTCATACAGCCAGAGAAACAATTCAATTGCTGCATCAGTCATTTCGCGGTCGTGTTATTTCGCCTAGATCGTGCGATTTAACGCCATTAGATCCATTAGATATTTTTCTTTGGGGTTTTTTGAAGTCGATGGTTTACGCGAATAAGCCGACGACGACTCAAGCCTTAAAAGAGGAAATTGGACGCTGCATTAATGAAATACCGCAGCATTCATGCAAAACGGTCATTGAAAATTTCATTAAAAGATCGCTTGCATGCCAGCAAAGCCGCGGCGGCCATCTGTACGATATATTGTTCCATACATAACCTCATTCTGTCTACTTTACGATATAATAAAGTTTCACGATTTTTTTTTTAAATATCTGTGTTTTATTTAAAATTTAAAAATTGCGTTCTTCTTGGGACACCCTTTATATTGAACTATTTATGTATACCATATTATTTATATATAAAACCCAATGTATGAACACACATGTTTATATATACTTCGATTTTTACATGGGGTATGTATGGTTTAGATGTTTAAAAAATTTTTATAAAGGAAATTATTTCGATAGAAAATATAATTTACTACATTTTACGTCAACAAATTTTTCCTGAACAGCAGCCTAATTCATGCAACTAATATAGGAAGTATTTGCACCGAAAACATTCCTACCAAGAACAGGGTCCTTGATATCAAAGTTACAAAATTTTTTCCTTGTAAAAATTTATATTTGTAAAAATTCTTCAAATTTTAGTAAAATGTTTTCGTGAAATTTCGGTATTGTTGAAAAGAATTGTCATAACTTCTGAAGTAGCAATGATAAAAGTGTAAATATTAATTGACAACTTCCAATTGGTATGAGTTTGGGAGCCTGTCTCATTTTCACCTCGCGGATTGAGGGGGTGAAAGAGGCACAGCAATAAGGAGAAATGTCTTCCCCTTGATGGCCTGCGCAAACTTGAAATTAAAAATATTTTTCTAGGAATCTTCGCGAGGAACTTCTTAAAAATGAAGGTTCAAATAGGGAAAGTCTCCCCTTAAAGGTTTGCCTAAACCGATTTGTCTAGAAGCGAAGAAAGAGAGAAGTAAAAAAACCAGAAAGGGGAACGAAGTGGTATAAAACGGGGAACGAATAGCGTAGAGGAACGATTGAAATTGAAACACTAGACAAGGGGAACGATATGGGATGAAACGTGGAACACGTGGAACTGAAACACTAGACATGAAGTAGGATGAAACAAGTGCAATGAAATGGTATGAAACGGGGAACGAGTGGAATTTAAATACTAGATTGCTGAAAAGAATGGAAAGGGGATCAGGTAGAGTTGAATCAACAGACAAGGCGCACCAAATGGAATAGGGAACGAGTGAAATTGATATACTGACCGGCGGAACGAAACGGGTAACGAGTAATGGAAACACTACACAAGGGGAACGAAATGCAATTGAGAATGAGTAAAATTAAAACAGTTAACACGAGGAACGAAATAAATTGGAGCGAGCCTGGATTTTACATCCACCAAGACGGAATTTTTCAAAATTTTTACGGGGACAGATAAAAAAGAAAAGCTTTACCCTTAACGTCCAGTGGCGTAAGTTAATGGTCGCTGGGTGGTGCACTGCACAAGGGCCCATGGCCGACAGGGTCCCTTTGTTGAGAGAAATAAATAGTTTTTTTATGAATTTATTTATTTGTGTAATTAAGTTGTTCTAAATAATAATCACCCCACTGTTATACAGACCTTTAAAAAGGCAAATCTTTATTGAATTAATTAATTTTCGAAAAAAATAATTCTCCTTGTAAACCAGCGAGCTGATTCAATATTTTATAAATCAATTCATTAAATCGGATTTAAAATCATAATTGATTAATCAATCTCATTTGAATATTTTTTGATTCAATTGAATCAAATCATATCAAACATAATTCTATGATTGATTTGACTTGCGAATTAAAACAAAATAGAAAAACATTATAATTGACTTGCAAATCTCGCTTATTTTTTTTAGATATTCGCCATTTTGTAAAATGGTCATTTTTCAAAATGGCCGGTATCTCGAAAACTAGGCGAGTCATGCCGAGTGCGGAGTGTGTTAATTTATATTATAATATTAATTGATAAAAAAAAAACCGAATCAAAGGGTAACCTTTGACGAACTTTGCAAACATTTGCGCAATCTCGCTTTTATTTGGAGATATTCACCATGTTGTAAAATGGCCATTTTTTTTAAAATGGCCGGTATCTCGAAAACTAAGCGAGATAGGGCAAAACTGTTAATATAGCCCAGGTTCGGGAGATATCCCGAGTGATCCATTTTATAAAACACCATATGTAAAGCAAGTTAAATATCTAAGAAAATTTGATTGTAATTTTGGCATTAGCATTGTTCAACTAATGCTAATGAAATTTCAATGCCAATGAAAAAATATCAAGTATGGTAAGCAAGCTAAAATATAAAGTAGTCGTGAATTAAAAAAAAATATATTTCATGATTTTTTGTACTTGTTAGTGATTTTGAAATGTTAGGGGCACAATTGTATGTCATGCACATGGGCCCTTGATGAATCAGCTACGCCACTGTTAACGTCCTGACACCTTCACCTTAAAATCTCATATTTAAAATATATATGTGAAGTAGGGGCTAATTCATTGAACATTTTTTTTTTTGGGAAAAGTCTCCCCTTAACGGCCTGGCAAAACCGCTTTGGTAACAAAGCTGAAATTTCAAGTGTGAATTCCATTATACACTATTAAATTTCCAATTAGAACAATCTGGCAGAAGATCTTACCAGAAACTGAAGGTTCTAATTTTAATATTCGCTTCTTACTAACCCAAAGTTTATGTGTTTTAATTCAATTATGATTCTATTCTAAATCTTTATCTATATTTACCATATAAATAAGTCCACCAGTTGACATGTAGGGTATTAATAATAAACAAAATGCAATAAACGATCATTGAACGCAATTGAAAGTAAAGATCATTTTTTTTATAATACCATATAAACTGAAACACATCGTAAATGTTAAAAAATGTGTATATGTACATAGTGTGTGAGTTAATGTGTACATAAAAAATGTATATAAAATGAAACAGAATACAAAAAAAAAAAAAAAAAAAATCGTAATATAAAAGCCAATAAAAAAAGCTTTTTAAAAAATTAAGCACGAGACTTTTTTTTATTAAACAAAAAAATTTGAGTAAAATGCACTTGCATGTCATTTAATGTTGTTTAAAAAACAATTGACATTACAATGTAGTAAAAAAAAAACAAAGTACAACAACAAAATGTTGTTCGATGATGAAGATGATAATAAATGACTACAATAATAACAGCATTTCCAATAGCGCTCAATTAAATTAATAATATTTTTCAGTAAATTAATTAAATATTTCTTTACAAAGTGAACGATAAATTTTCGTAATATAAAGTAAAAGGGTTAATTTAAAATGAAACCAAATATGTGGGATCCCCATAAAAACTATGAGCATTTTAATTTAAATTATAAATAAATATAATATTAGAATTTTTTTTCTACATCATATCCAACCCAGTCAGAAAAGTAAAAAAGGGAAAGCGTTAGCAAGTCACATTAACAGCTGATGCAAGTGCTGGCACAAAGTGGGGAAAAAGGCAGACTGTTCAAAAGCGTTTGAAAAATACTAGGGAAAGAAAATTTATAGTGTTGGCAAAATGTTGCTAAAACGAAAAATTTAAAAAAATATTTCCAAAATAAAATTTAAACAATATAATTTTTAATGTTTTTCGGTCATGTCGAGATTCATAAACTAGACATGAGAATAGAGTACTCAAAGCCGAAACTGGTTTTCCGTTTTTTTTTTTTTTTTGTTTTTAAAAATCCGAGCAGTCTTAGTTTTTTTTTTTTTTGACTAAATTCGAATAAACCGAAAACGTGGTTTTGGTGTCGATTAACCGTTCTTTTTTATTTATATATATAATTTTTTTTCTAATTTTTTGCATATACATACTTTCAACTATTTTAAGTAGCGTTGCCAAACGGGAAAATATAAAAATTAGTTTAGTTAAAGCAAAACAATTGGCAATGCAGTCAGTAGTAATATTTATTATTAAATTATGTTTGATAAAAAATCGCTGCTTTCGCCAAATAGGTAACCAACAACTTGTCCTGCTAGAGGCAAATTAAAACACTAGACGTGCCGCGATAATCACGAAAAAAATTTCGATGCGACACGCAGAGAAAAAACATGGTTGCAATATGATCACTGCTACTATATTGTCCTTGCTGCAATCGGGTATGGTTGTCACAACCAAGTTATTGGTTTTCAACATGGTCGCTAAATTTATTATTTAGTAAATATTTTACTATTTTATGATTGGCACCAATCAATAAATAATTATACATCAAATAAAACATGACTTAAACATTTAGAGTCATAATATTGTCTTGTTTTAATAAAAACCACTGAACTGATAAAAATCAGTTCAGTCAGTTTGTTTTTACTACAAAATGTTAAAAAAAAAAAAAAACAATCATATATTGTTTACTAAAACTGGACAAATATCAGATGGGTAGAAAATACATTTCACACGTCATTAAACCATTTCATCAGTTGACCCATTAAGAACCAGTTAATTTTTTTTAGGTTTAAAAGATTTTTTTCAAAGGGGTTTTTCGAAAATTCCTTATACATATAATATTATTTACACTAATCAATTCATTGTCCAAAAGATTATATTGTTTTTATTCTTTTCAATAAAAACAAGTCGAATTTTTTTTAAAGAAATATGTTTATTAATTCATTTCTTGTTTATTAATTCATTTCTTGTAAAAGAAAAAGTCTGTAGAACCCATGATTTTTATATATTTTTTTTTTGTACGAAAAGTTTTCTTACACAAAATTATAGATATTTATAAATTTATCTGATAAAAACATTTTTATATTCTATGGACTTTTTCATAGAATATAAAAATTAAAATTCTCAGATTATCCAAACTGTTTCATAGATAAAAGTTCATATATTCCAAACAAACTTAGATTCTATAGCCTTTCTTTGAAGTTAAAATTCATAGATTCTAAAGAAAATACTTAGATTCTAAGGACTTTTCTAGTAGAAATATTCTTACAAGGTGGCGCAAAAGTAATCCTCCTATCAGAAAATGCTATAAATTTTGCGATTGGCCCCTAATGTCAGTTCTGTTTTGACATTTGTGTAGTAAACACATGCGAAATACACGTTAATAAACAATGTTACGCTACACTGCTCCAGAACGCGGAATATTGGTGACTATTTGAGCAATAATGAAGATGATTTTTCATCAAAAATAATCATGAGTGATGAGGCCCATTTCCATCTTAGCGGGTACGTAAATAAGCAAAATTTACGCTTCTGGGGCACTGAAAATCCGCGTGTAACCCACGAAGAGCCATTACACCCGCTCAAAGTCACTGTATGGTGTGCTGTTTTCGCTGGAGGAGTCATCGGACCTTTTTTCTTCGAAGACGTCGCGGGCCAAACGGTTACTGTGAATGGTGAGCGCTACAGAGCAATGATCAACGAGTTCTTTTTGCCGCAACTTGATGAATTGGGATTGGAAAACATGTGGTTCCAACAGGACGGTGCAACGCCACACACTGCACGTGCCACAACCGATATGCTGAAGGATGCATTTCCCGGGCGCCTAATCTCCCGTTTTGGCGATTTGCACTGGCCAGCAAGATCGCCTGATTTGACCGCTCCAGACTTCTTTTTGTGGGGCTTTTTGAAGTCGCGGGTTTATGTCAACAAGCCTCAGACTCTTGCAGCTCTTAAAGACAATATCCGTCAAGAATGTGAGGACCTATCGCCTTAAGTTTTGGCCAAAGTGATGGAAAAGGGCTCAAATGACAATCAACTGTGGCGGCGGCCATTTACATGACATCATATTCTCGACTTGATGTAAAAAAAAATAAAAGACCAAATAAAAATAATCCACAAGAAGAATCAAAGTTTTTCATTTTTTTTTTAAATTACAGCCAAAAAACATCGGAAGGTTATTTCTGCGCCACCCTGTAGAATCTAAAGACTTTTTCTTAAAAAACAATTTTTTAAAACTTTCTAAAAAAATTTTAAAAATGTCTTAAGATTTTTTTTATAAAAAAAGTCATTAGAATTTAAAAAAAGTTTTAAGTAATTTTCTTAAAAAAAGAAAAATTCTTATAATCTCTGATTTTTCCTTAACAATTTTTTTTTTTTCAAAAAGTCCTTAATATTAATTTTTTTAAGAAAAAACATTTCTAAAGGAAATATTCTTAAATTTAAAGAGCTTTTTTATAGTTTCTTAAAACTTTTCCTTTAAGAAATTTTCTTAGATAATGGTTCATATAATGATAATCCAGGAATCACAATATAGTTATGAGGGATTATAATATGATAACATTTTGAGAATACTATGATTACGTGCGATCATATTATGATAAATATAACATGTTTATTTAGGACAATAATATGGTAATTTTTGAATCATAATATAACTGTAGGGACCATATTATGGTAAAAATATGGTTATTTTATTATCATAAAATGATGACCATAATTTAGTACGTTTATGGTTGGTACAACCATAAACCCAAAAATATATGATGCTCTTCGAATATGATTGACCCAACCATCTTTTTTCTTTGCGTGGAGAAATACTGAAACGGGGTATATACAATTTACATGAATCCTCTCACAAATTTTTGCAAATTTTTGTTTTAATATCGTTATTGAATTTTTGTACCACTATAAAAATAAAACAGTACTTTGGTACACTGGCAAAGCAGACAAGTATTAAAATTATTCATGATATTAATTAATTGCTTTACAGATCACAAAAATTATAAAAATTTTCCATATTTGAAAGTAAAAAACTATAACAAACTGATGAAAAAAGTTCTGATATAATTATTTGTATTTAATCATACATTATATAAATCGATATCACATATCTTATTTCCTCCAAAAACACAAAAATACACATATAATTAAATACAATTTAAAATAACTTAATATGGATTCTTTCTCTCTTCCACCAGGCTTGTAGAATTTGATGCCGGTGAATCGAGAATTTGTATCGGTAGGGGATAGGTGCCCACCCAATTATAATCGATTAAGTATTACCACCAGCTTCATACTAATTTTAAATTCATTAAAGAAAGTTCTAGATTTTCAGGTTTATTTTCCATATAAAAATTTTGTAGGCTTTCTTTACAGGAGAGTTTTAAATCTGATACTTTTGATTATATTCTGTAACTTCATTTTCATTTATTTAATTTTCCTTAGATTCCTTAAATAATAGCATTATTTTTATTCAAAATCATTTTCAACGAATTCATAAAATATTGATTGCTTTTATTATATTATATCACCCATTGATAAAACACATACTAAACATAAATTTATTTTTATTAAAAAAAAAATAATGTGGGCTTTTTAATTTTTAATATAGTGGTGGTAAATATACGCATTTTTTGGGATTTTTACGCATTTACAATGGATTTTTACACATGTTATGTGTACATTTACACATAGAACGTGCTTTTTTACGCACAAAATTGGTAAATTTAGTCTTTAATTTCAAAATTTCATTTAATTTTTACGCACTTGCAATGCAATTTTACTCATTTTGTGTTCACCAACTTTCGCTTTATGTGTGAATTTTTTTTTTATTTAAGCACACAGAGTAAATTTACCCAACTTATAGCAGGAGTTTAGTTTTCTACTATAAGTTGGGTAAATTTCAACAGAAATTAATTAGAGTGTACAAAACGGGTGATTTATTACAAATCTCTTGAACTACAATTGGAAATGGTGTAATAGTACGATATATATATTTGTAACATATGTAAAAAAAGAGCAATTGCATATTTATAGAATTGAAAAATCGTGCGATAATTAACGTAGGCACATAACGTAATTGCAGGGAGGGTTATAAAAAGAACAATGCATGAAACAGTGCACGCATCATCTTTAAACAATCAATAAACGAACTTCTGGTCTTATTGTATGACTCTCTCTCTTGATCTCTCTCTTTAATAAATTGTTAAGATAAATCTCTTTTTCTTTCTTCATAATTTATATGAAAATTGTATTCAAAACAAATATTGAATATTAAAATATTCACTTTTATAATATAAGCAGTTAAATATGTTACACAAATTCTAAACACTTTAAAATGATCAAGCAAAGCACTTTAAACTGATTTAAACGTATATCTAACAAAATTATCTTAACTTGCTTTAATTTGAAATTGTTATAATTTATTATAATTAGTTTTTAGCAGTAGCAGTATTTAAAAACCGGTTTAATTAATTTAAAAAAAAAAACCGGCTTAATTTTTCCACAAAATTTTTAACTAGCAGTTCAATTTAAATTATATTTATTGTCACACTTTTATCTGGTATTGTAATTAATCTCTTATAGTTGATAATTACTAAAATAGCAACGTAAAAATACACTTCTAAACACCACAAAACATCAAATGAAACTGTCTTAATGCAATTGAGAATTTCTACATAAGAGTAGAGTACGTATTTAAAATACATACATTTTTTTTAACAACAAAAATTAGGGTTTAGTAAAATGTACTCTAAATGAACAAATCACTACAATTTTAATTTAGATCAACTAAATGATTTGAAATAATAGTATAGGTATATATTAAGTGTACCAGATAATAAGAGCGCCCGAGAGATACAAATATTTTTGTTAGAAAGCTCTCTACTAAAAGCTTTATATTTTGTTTATTTAATTTATTTTTTTATGTACAATATATAGACACAGAAAACTTGTATAAAAATAAAATTATACAAAAAAAAAAAACAAAAAAAAACAATATTATTATAATAAATTTACATACAAATGTTTTGTCAACGTTTTGCTTCTTTTTATTCCGATTTTGTATTAATCTACAAATAAAAGAATTACACGAATGTCTGAATTCGCCAAATACGAATCTGATATGCTCTATATTTTGGCGTAGCATGTATGTTTTTTACCAAACAGATAAAATATTTTTGGTGACACACGATTGTTTATTGTTTATTTATGAAAATTTTCAGTCAACCAATTAAGCTTTTTTTCACTAAGTGAATAAAAATTTCTTAAATTTAATTAAAAGTTTCAGAATTTTTGTAAAATTAGTTTTTAATGAAACTTTTTCATGAAATTTTAAATAAATTCTCTAATATCATGTAACGATATTTTAGACGAAATGAAATTGTAATTATTTCCGTATTAATTTTTAAGGGTAGCGATTGTCAATTAAAAGATTTTTGAATTTGTAAGGGCATTTTAGCGGTTTTGCTGGCCAACCATGTTTTATAACCAGCATACATTTTTTGCTTCTACCACACGCTATTTATAGTGTCATATATAAAAACAATAAATAGTTTATGTAATATTTGGTAAACATAGTAAATATGATAGACTATATGGCACCCTTGTGAAGATTAAAGTTCAATACGGCGTTGTTTATGTGATTAAAAAAAATATTTTGTTTAATCCGCTTAATGTGAAAAAAAAAAATATATTTGTTGAAATATGTTTTGGCTTCGTAATTTAAAACATTGACTCGTAGAAAAGAGAACCAATTCATACACACAGAAAAATAAAATAAAAACATCAAGTCGAAACAACATTAAATAACATAGAAATATATTAATTTTAAATATATTTCTGTTTATTTTTAAAATGTGAAAACTAAATATAAAATGTTGGCATATTTTTATTCTAAATAAAATCATATATCCGTTAATAAGATGTTAACTCAATAATGATATAATAACACTGTACAACAATTTCGAACTTTTTCCAAAATAACGGGGTTCTGACAATAGATTCTGGTAGAGAAAACAAACAAAAATATACATCTGTCGGGGATATGAAAGATAACATCGGAATTTTATTTTAAATGGTAGGTGTAAAGTTTCCCGCTTAGGCCACATAATGATAATTTTTGGATCTATACTAACAATGTGTAAAAAACACCCCAAAAAAGGAGGACAGCAGGAATGAAATGTTCCACAAAAATGTTGGCCATAAAATTTTACTAAATATGTCAGAACATACCAAAGCCCAGAATTTAACACAAACATTAAAAACCAGTCAAATTCAAGATTTACTGTCAGATTTTATGATGACCTACATTTTTTTTGTCTCCTCTACCAGAATCCATTGTCTGAAACCTGAAGTTTTTTTCGTGTTGTACTAATTGACTTAACGATTATTTGAAGCTTTGGTAACTTTTATTAAGCCACGATTATCTGAATCTTTGGTACCTTTTATTAAGCCACGATTATTTGAAACTTTGGTACCTTTTATTAAGTCACGATTTTTTGAAACTTTGGTACCTTTTATTAGGCCACGATTATTTAAAACTTTGGTACCTCTTCTAAGCCCACGATTATTTGAGACTTTGGTACCTTTTATTAAGCCACGATTATTTGAAACTTTGGTACCTTTTATTAAGCCACGATTATTTGAAACTTTGGTACCTCTTATTAAGCCACGATTATTTGAAACTTTGGTACCTTTTATTAAGCCAAGATTATTTGAAACTGGTACCTTTATTAAGCCACGATTATTTAAAACTTTGGTACCTCTTATAAACCCACGATTATTTGAGACTTTGGTACCTTTTATTAAGCCACGATTATTTAAAACTTTGGGACCTCTTATAAACCCGCGATTATTTGAGACTTTGGTACCTTTTATTAAGCCACGATTATTTAAAACTTTGGGACCTCTTATAAACCCGCGATTATTTGAAACAAGTATTTTCAGTTTTGCTATCTTTTATAGACCCAAGATTATTTAAAATATTGGTACCTTTTATAAATCCACAAGTATTTTCAGTTTTGCTACCTTTTATAGACCCAAGATTATTTAAAATTTTGGTACCTTTTTTAACCCAAGATTAATTAAAATTGTGATACTTTTTATAGATTATTTGAAATTTTAGACTTTTTATTTGCAATTTCGGTACCTTTTATAAACCCACGATTAGTAAAGATGTTGGTACCTTTTAAAAAGCCACGATTATTTGAAATTCTGATACCTTTTATAAATCCACGATTATTTGAAACTTTGATACTTTTTATAAACCCATTATTATTTGAAATTTTGGTACCTTTTATAAATCCACGATTTTGATGAAAATTTCATGGTATTGGCATCATGGCAGCATGGCTAAACTAGAAGCTTAAAATTTGGCATTTTGTACATCCTGGTTTATACGGTCCTGGCTTTTTTAAACCCACCTTTACAAACTCAAAGCGCTCCTTTAAATGTTTAGATTTTAACCAAGGTCTGATCATGGATAAATAAATAATGCTTCTATAGAAAAATCTTTTTTAAATCTTAAAATTGAGAAAATAAATTAAATAATGTAAAAAAATTAAAATAATCGCAAACTGGTGTTTTTTACAGGCTCAAAATTATTTGGATTGTTTTTTTTTATATTGTCATTAGAAGTTATGCTTTCTCCTTTCCTGTTGGTAATATGGTATGTTTTGTAGATCCAAGACAGGAAATTTGTCCAATTTATAAACTCAAATTAAATTGGCCGATTAATTTTCAAATTGTATTATTTGCTTGGACTAGAATATATTACTGTAATCTTGCATTGTTTAAGTTATTCCAACCGAATTCTTTACCTATTTCTCCCTTCTAGTCTTTTTATTTTGTATTTTTAATATGCTTCGTTTTGTCATTTCATTAACACTTGATATATCAAGTTTTTTTTTTCTTTTTTAATATTCAAATAATGAACTTTAATCGCAACGTTAAACAGTGATTTACTTTCGTAGGTCATAGAAGCAAATACATACAGTAAAGTCTCTACATTGATTGAAGTAAAGAATTGTATAACACAGTACAAAAAGAAATTTTAGCCTTCAAGTGAACATAAAGTAAATATCTGAACCAACTTTTGCAAAACATGCTTAAACAATAGTGTACTTTTATTTTGCCATGGAACCATTTAGGCTAACGGTGATGACCCAAAATGTGTTGCATAATGTATTTTAGTGAAAAAAATACTTTTTTTTAATTCGAAAAACTTTTTACTCCTATGTTAACCATTGTCTTTATATTTCACTGTTCATACAGACAATTGTAAAATAATTCTATAAATATAAATAAAAAAAATTTGATTTTTTAATGAGTGCCAGCCAGCCAATAAACCTTTGACTATATTCAACAATTGCAGTTAAAGAAATTAAAGTTGTTTGCTTTTAATTACACATACCAACAAATTAAATGAGTTGTAATATTTATTTCAACTAGGAAGTAGTAAATTCCATTTTACTAAATTGATTTTTGTTTTGATCTCATAACTGATACGTACACGAGGGGAAAACCGGTGATGCTTGAAAGGGGTATAAAGAAAGCAAAATGATATGAGATTTGTTTTGTTTTTTTCTCTGTATGTTAGTTAAAGTCTGAAACGAATTTGTCTATCACATTTATAAAAACTAAACAAAAAAAAAACAGTAGCACTTATTTAAGATTTAATTGAATAATAGTTGAAAAGGTTTGGACTTTTGTAGTTTAATTTTGATTTACATGACGTATGAGTGTTATTATTTAAATTTTTTTAATTAATATCACTCATACGTTTAAGTGTATTTGTTTTTAAATAAAAGGTACCCAAATTGCAAATAAACTTTGTTTTATAAAAGGTACCAAATTATCGAATGATTTTGGATCTGTATTAAAACTTAAAAATATTGGAGACTTTACAGGCTAAAATTGTGTTCTGTAAGATTAAACTATTGTAGTGAAAGCAAGGACGGTATAAAACTCAGGATGTACAAAATGCCAAATTTTTAGCTTCCAGTATAGGCATGCTGCCAAAAATTTGTCATTTTGTAAATCCTGAGTTTTATACCGTCCTTGGTAAAAGTACCGAAAGTGCAAATAAATGTACCAAAAGTACAAACAAATGGGTTTGTTTGGATATGAACTTGGGCACTTTAAAATTCTCAAAAGCACACTCACAATATTATTTCGTTAAAAATAATCTAAAATACATATTAAATTATTCGAAAATACAATCAAAAATAGGACTACTGATTTTTCATTATATTCAACCCATTTTATTGTTTATTTTCAGTCATTGTTTAATAATCGACAAAAGTAGTTAAAGCAATCGAAATTTGACAAAATGTAAAAAAAACCTTTTTTGTGGTTTGTTTTTCAAATTGATTTTTTTTATTTGTACGTAATTCTACGAAACACAACACACATAGATGTATATATTTTTATTTTCTATGTGTGTATCTATATTTTAATAATTTCTTGTAATTTTTATTGAAATAATTCTATATAAACAAACTATTGTGTTAAAAAAAACAAAAAGGTATTATTTGAATTTCTATTTTTAGAAACAGAAAACATAAAATTTTACATTTAACAGAAAATATCAACTCCTACTGAATGTCTATAAATTTCTATACCCATCTAAAAATCGAAATATATATGAGCATACATGATCATACATGGGCCTGTATATGATCATACATGGGCATACATGGTCATATACGTCCATACATTGTTCAATATATGACCATACATGATCTCATATATGATCATATATCTTCGGATCCGAAATTTGAGGGTATATGGACGTATATGATCATATACGAGCATACATGAATAATATATGAACATGTATGATAATATATGCACATATATCACCATATACCCTCAAATTTCGGATCCGAAGATATATGGTCATATATGAGATCATGTATGGACGTATATGACCATGTATGCCTATGTATGATAATGTATGCTCATATATATTTCGATTTTTAGATGGGTAGTTTGTTTTTTGAATAACTGATTCAAATAGTTAAAAAATATATTTCTATGAATTTCAATTTATTTTTTATTTAAAAACAAACTCTACGTATTAATTTTGAAATAAACTACAATCGGTAACGGAAATATATTGTGATATATTGAATTACAGAAGTTATTTTAAAAACTCCCGGTGTTTTTCAATACATTTTCCATTTTTTATATAAAATTTAAAGACACTTTCAAATCTGATTCATAGTTAAGACTAACATAATATTAGAATACCATCAAAAAAAATAAATTAATTAAAGGACAAACAATAAAATTCGTTGCAAACTTGTATGAAAAAATTTAATTTTAAAAAAGATTAATATCTCATTAAACAATATTGAGAAAAATTACATAAACCTAATTTTTTTATTGTTCAAAAAATTAAAAACGTTTACACAATTTTCTATTAAAGCTATTTTATTGTATCTGAATTTGGCATTTGAATTTATCATAAATTTAATTTAGAAAAATACAAAAATTTTATGCAATATTTTTAATTTTCTCATGGAATTATTTTGAGTAAATTTTTTTTTTTTTTTGTCATTTTTGTATGAAAATGCAAGTATTTTAAAATCTGTCTACAGTTATTCGCTCGAAAGTAAAACAAATATCTGTCCTTTTTTTCTCTAAACACGCGATTTTTAGGGCAAAATCCCTAAAACTACAAATTTCTCTCAAATACGTTTTAAATAAGTTACGTATGAGTGTTACTATTTATAACTACACTCTAATAAATTTCTGTTGAAATTTACCCAACTTATAGTAGGAAACTATACTCCTACTATAAATTGGGTAAATTTACTCTGTGTGCGTAAACGAAAAAAAGTACGCACATTATGCGTAATTTGGTACACACATAATTGGTAATTTCACATTGAAAGTGCGTAAAAATTAAATGTAATTTTAAAAGTAATTCGAAAATTTACTAAAATTGTGCGTAAAAAAACCTATTTGAAGAGTAAATATACGCATAAAATGCCTAAAAATGCTTTTCTATATGCGTAATTATATACAAAAAATGCGTATATTTACCAACGCATGGCTTAAACTAAACTGCAGAAATATATTTTTTTTTGAAAGAATAAATTTATTTTATCTATGTATGTTTTAATAATAAAGAATTATTAATATAATGCATAATATATTTCGAATGGGTATTTGCTATGATGTTGGTCATCTTGAATTTAAATTCACAATATTCATAAATATTATATTTATGAACTTTTGAAAAATTAATTTTCGTTTTTAGCTTTTTTCATTTTTTTTAATATTTTCTAATTTCCGAATTCTAAGTTAGTATATTTAGAAAATTTGTGCGAAAAATTTTAATTAGACAAAAGAATATTAATTTTAGGCACAAAGTGTTTAATTTTAAACACATTATGTCTAAAAATACTTTTTGTGTGTATTATTGTATATGAAAGTGTGTACAGAACATTTTTAGGCATTTTTTTTGTTTATATTTACCGAATTTTCGTAATATTACATAAAACTTTACTCATTTTATTGTAGTAGATTTACAAACATTTTTTAGAGTGTACTCTTAAAGTGTAAAAACCTTAAAAATCAGTGGTGTATTTAAAGTACCCAAATTGTAAATAATTGTGGTTCAATTAAAAGTACAGAAATTATAAATAATCGTAGTTCTATCAAAATTAGCCAAAATAGAGATAATTTTGTTCTTATTAAAAGTACAGTCAAATCCCGGTGTATCGAATGATATATTGTCAAGCCCATTCGTTAAACCGAAATATTCGTTATTTCACAACACATTTTTGTATGCATTTGTAGCATTTTTTAAGTTTTTGGTATTAAAACTGCAATAATAATACACGCTAAAAGTAGAAGGTTCAAAAGCAAAAAATTGCAAATTATTTTCTTATTTAAATTTTTTTCTATATTTTGTTACCAATTATTCGTTATATCGAGTATAAATTTTAAGAAATATTCGTCATACCGAGTGTTCGTTATACCGATATTTGACTGTAATTGTGATTTTATTAAAAGTACCAACATTTTGAATAAACATCTCAGTAGCAAAAAATACTAGTCTAGAACCAGTTATGTACTAGTTAATTTGAACCAAACAACTAGTACGAGTTCTGACGCCTCTCCATGCAAACAACTGTAGAATTTAACATGTAGATGTCATAGGGCTGGGGGCAATTGTCACCAAACTACCACTTTGGAATAGCTTAAGAACTAGTTTAACATTACTAATTGCAGTATTAGTTTAGCATTACAAGTAGCAGGACAAAAAAATCCGGTGGGACAAAGGATATGGTACATAACTGACATTTTTGAACTAGTTCGGTACTATTTACTAAGAGAGCGAGACTTAATGGTACTATATCAGTAGTTTTACTAGATATTAAGGAAATTTTATTGGACTAGTGCTAAAATCACACTAGTCCGGTTCTAAAATCTGATGAAATAAAATAGTTTTTTATATTTTGATATAAGTATAAAGTTATATTTAAAGTAGTATTAAATAAAAACAAAATAAAAAACAGAAAAATAACATGTGAAAATCAAAAATTAAAAATTAATTAAAAAATTAATCAAATAGTATTAAAGAAAAGTCTATGTACATTGGTAGACACCATGCAACAGGGATTATGCATATTTTCTTAAATCACACGACCAAACTGGTACTAATGAAATATTTACGGAATTAATTCAGGAGTGACTCTTTGCCACCAGTTATGTACCAGTTTATTTTCACCTCCATTTACAAAATATTTGCAAAATCAAATTGTATTATTAAAAGCAAATGTAAACAAAATGAGAATTTCAAAACTTGTAAAACTAAACATTTTTTTAACAGACCCTACATCGATACTATAAAACTAGTACACTACTGGTTCAGGATGATCACTTTGAGAACTAGTTTTCTAATTACTAGTATAAAAATTAGTACATTTTAAAACTAGTTCGGCCAGTTGCTACTAAGATGGTTCTATATTAAAAGCACTGAAATTTAAAATAATCGCGTTTCTATAAAAAGTAGCGAAATTATAAATAATGGTGATTTCATTAAAAGTGCAGAAGTGAGAAAAAATCGTGGTTCTATAAAAAGTACCGATATTTGGATAATCGTGATTCTATTAAAAGTACTTAAATTAGAAGTCATCGTGTGGCAATATGAAGTGTCTAAATTAAAAATATTTCTAGTTCTATTTATATCATGAAAATTGGAAATATTAAATCGCTGTTTTTTTTTAAAGTATTCAAATAATAAATAATATTGATTCTTTTAAAATTCTTGGAACTTTTAAGACCTTTTATAGAACTACTATTATTTTTAGTAAAATGTAACGAAATTCTAATAAAATGTCGAAATCAAAACAAAACAGTACAACACGAAAAAAATTACAGTGTTCTGACAATGGATTCTGATAGAGAAGACAAAAAAAATATACGTGTGTCGGCAATTTGAAGGAACACATCGTAATTTCATTTTATGGGGAGTTAAAGTTTCTCCCCTTTGGCCTGTTCGTGCAGCATATCGGTATATGAAACTATGTGTTCTTTACATCTGAGGTGTAGGGTATGTTCAGCAACTATGTAAAAAATATTAACGCAAATATTTTTGTGGAACATATAAGGGTAATTTTTGGCTCGTTTCTTACAAATCGTAAAAAACACCCCTAAAAAGGGGGAGTGCGGGAATGAAATGTTTTAGAAAAATGTTGGCCATAAAATTTTACTACATATGTCAGAACACACCAAAACCCACAACTTAACACAAACACCAAAAATTAGTAAAATTCTAGATCCCCAATATCCCAAAAAATTGTAATAAAATGCAATTAAAATCTGCCATTTACAAACTTTTTAATTAAATAATTAAACTATTTTTTTTATTCTTTTTATTTAATTTTATTAATTTTATTTATGCAATTTTCATAGTTTTCATAATTTTTTATTTTCTTATTTCAAATTTAAATTAAATTTATAATTAAATTATATTATAAATTTGTAGTTTTATGTTTTATCAACTTTTATTTGTTATGTTACCTATTTTTATATTTATTTATATTTGTTTAATATTAATATTTTTTTTTCTTTTCTAACAACCCCAGTGCTGTAATATAAGATTAATTCTTTTTTGTATTAGGTTAACCAAATTGTATAATAAAAATAAATAATAAAAATGTGAGTAGAAATAAAATAAATTAAATAGAATAAAATAAATTAAATAGAATAAAATAAAATAAATTAAATCAATATCTCTTAAAAAGAAATACAATTTATTGTGCCTGTCAAAATGGCCGGTTTGCATTAAAAGTTTGTCATCGCAGCAAAATAAATAGAAGCATCAATATAAAATATATGGAAAATTTTCTTTAACATTTTATTTTATTTTTATTTCAAATTTCATAAAACTATTTTAAATTGCTTCATTTTAAAAATGTTTATATTAATTAAATATTCACACTAATTGAAGAAGTTTGTAAATATTTACTCAAATTTTCAAAACAGCTTTTACCTGGTTTTTTATATAAACAAATAAATTAAATCAAACAGCTTTTTTTATATACGATTAAGAACAAATTTGCAAGAAAAAAGAATTAAATGTAGTATTTAAAATTTATATATTTATAAATTTATGTATATTTTTGAAAATCAACCAATCAGCACAAAGAATTTAAAAACAAAATGTTCCGATTGGTTGATTTTCAAAAACAAAAAATAATTTATAAATTTTGTTAAACGTGTGTACTCCACTTAAAATAATTTGTTTAATATGATTTAATTAATAATACATGTTATTAGTATTAAATAAATTAATTTAATTTTTTATTTGAACACAGACATTTTTATGGCTGAGTTTTAAAATTTATGATACATTTTGTTGCATAAATTTATAAAACCAATTTACAATAACAACTATTTAAATTATTTAATGCAACTGGTAGTATTTTTTTTATTGTGGTTATGAATAGATACTAAAAAGTATATAAACATTTGAAATTAGCAACATGTTGCTAACATGTTTAATAAAGAAACTTGTTATTTTTATAGCATACTTTAGGGATTAATATAAAAATTAATTAAATTTTTTGCAATATTTCAAGATACTTTTTTTTCCAAATTTTATAGTCCAATACACACAGAAAAATTAAATTCGGTTAGCACAACTATATCTAAATGTGATGGCTAAGTATTAAGGGTGTTGCAACCAAAATTTAGCTCAAACAACCAGCTATACCAAAAAACAATTTTAGTCGAACCTGAATTTCAGTTGAAAACTAATAGACTTTTTCTTTGTGTGTATAAATATAATTTTAAATTATTTAAGAAAATTATGATTAATCGTAGAAAAGACTTTTTGTAACAGTGACACAAAACCATTTTCAGAATTGTAATTTTTTAATTTCTTAAACATTTTAATATCAAAATATTTACAGCCGTATGCATAGACCTTTAGTTGGTTTTTATAACAGTCCTATAAAGAAAATTTGTTGTTAGTTTGATTTATAAGTGTGTTATAAAAATCAACAAAATGTCTATGCATACGGTGGTTAATGTTTAGTAAAAATACTTTTATATATTTTTTTTATATTTTATGTGTTGTGAATTTTAAATAAATATTTAGGTGATATGTTTTTCCAAGCACCTGATTCAATACTCCAGTTATACAAAAACAAAATGTTTTATAAAAGAAATACATTTTTTAATATTGTTTAAATTCTTATTGATTCTTATCTAATGTTTCTGTTTATTTTTTTATTTTAAAAGTTAAATAATAACAACAAGAATATTTATCAGCATTTTATTATGCAATTCTGTCATTATTTATATATGAAAAAACAATATCAAAGAATCAGTGTTTTATTTTACGAAATACAATGTAAACACTTGAGAACAAAATGCAAAAAAAAAGTGTCTAATATCACTAACTACATAAACAACTATAAAAATGTTGTTTAACTAACTAACTGACTAGTTAGTGTAGATTTTGAAGTGTTTTTGACCTTAACTGCAGTTGAAAAACATTAAAAAAGCAACAGCAAACATTTCAGCACTATCAGCAATTTGAATAAGGAAAGAGCAGTTTTTTCGAATATGTTGTTGAATTTTGGTAAAGGGGGTTGATGGGAAGTGCCGAATCCAAATCCCATGGAAAATAAAACTTTTGTAATTTTTTTGCATTTTGGTTGTGGCAGACAATTTTCCCATGCGAGGATGTGTAAAGAGGGGATAAGGGTTGATTAAACATACCAGACCTTTAAAAACATAATTTCTTAAATAAATTTTCAAAACTGATTTAAATTTTGACGAATTAATTCGCGAATTCATTTTTTCTGATTGAATTATTTCCCAACATGATTCAATCTTTATCTTATTAGAATAATCAAGTAGATTTAAATATGTAATTCTTTTTATAAATCAAAGAAAATAATTCAATTTAAAATCAATGAATCAAATCAATTTTGATTTGACGTGCTTCGCTACGCATGAATATTAACATTGAATCAAATTTATTGGTTTTTTTATTTATTTTTTATTTGGAAATAATGAAAAAAAAAAATAAATCAATTCAATACAATAGTGTATAAAAAACCTTAAAATGATCACTCACTGACAGCTGTCAATGTGTATGCGTGTATGCGCTACAACGTGTATTTACCGTGTGTATGAAGTTAGCACACAGTATACATACCACACACGCTCATGGGCGCCTACGTATTTGTTGTTGTTTTTTTATTTGGACAAAATCATATGTTGACATGAAAAGTCATAACTCACGAACGCGTCGACCGATTTCGTGCAAACTTTAGATAAACTATTTACACGAACAAACCCTAAAAATTTAATTTTACCATTCGTGAGTTATAAAGTCACAACACACTTGCAACAATTTTTTTTTATATATACATAGATAAATTAATACACTACGATAATACAAATTTCGTTCCCCGCTCCATTTTGTTCGTACAAAAATGGGTCACCCTGTGGCTGTTTTATAAAAATATATACCTCGAGATGTCTTCTGGAGCTGGCCAATTTTATTATCGCAGTATATTAATACTCTAGCGAAACAAAACTGTTGTCCGTTTTGCCCTGTCTCGCTTAGTTTTCGAAAAATCAATCATTTTAAGAAATGGGCATTCTATAAAATGTCGAATATTTTGGAAACTAAGCGAGATAGTGCAAAACGGACAAATTTTTTGCAAAGCTCGGTAAAACACCCTTCGACAGAATACATTCGGTAGGTCCCCTAAGGGTTTCATGGAATTTAATAAAAATGAGTCACCCTGTGGCTGTTTTATAAAAATAAATATCTAGGTTTGTCTTTCGAACCTGGCCTATTTTTATTATCGCAGTATATTAACGCTATAGTTGAGCAAAAATTTGCGTCCGTTTTGCCCTGTCTGGCATAGTTTTCGAGATACCGGCCATTTTAAAAAATTGCCATTTTACAAAGTGGCGAATATCTAGAAAAATAAGCAAGATTTGCAAGTCAATTTTAATGTTTTTTTTTTTTAATTTTGTTTTAATTCGCAAATCAAATCAATCTTTTTTTAATTCGCGAATTAAAACAAAAATTATGTTTGAAATGATTTAATTCATTTGAATCAAAAAAGATTCAAGTAAAATTGATTACACAATTATGATTTTAAATCTGATTTATAAAATATTGAAACAACTCTCTGATTTACAAAAAGAATTATTTTTTTCGCGAATTAATAGAATAAAGATTTATATACCATACTATGCACCTACAAATAAGGTTTAACCATGTGCTGGCTAGTTGGCTAGCTGGTTACCTGTCTACACTAAGAAAAAGTTTGTAGAAAAATTTGTAAAATTGCCAAATAAAAAAAGTACTAATTTTAAAAAAGTGGAAATGTTATTTCTAATTGAAACTTACACCTAAAAACTTAAATTGCCTTAAAATGTTACATAAAAAAGGGATAGGAAATGAATATACCGATTCATGGACAACTAAAAAAAAACTCTAAAAAGTTTTTTTAGTTCTAAAAATCAGCCCTGAAAACAATTAAAATTTGACCTTAAAAATAAATAAAAAATGGACTAAAATATTTTTCAAAACAGAAATTACCACATTAAAACAAAATGATAAATTCGTTTATGTTTTAAAAATTATTGAGATTTTTAAGGCTTTGATTTATTTATTTTTTTTTTTAATTTTGTCTAAAATATTTTTTAAAAAAAAAAATTTGATGCTCGATAAAAAAAATAAATTTAAAATTTTGTACTTATATTAATAATATTTAGTATTTTTTTTTTTTGCTGAATTTAGCAAACAGATTTTAAATTCCACTTTACAAAAAGTTTACTAAGATTTAGTAGCGGCTACTTATTTTTCTACTAATTTCACTGTACTACACGTCAGCAGACATGTGTTGCTAAGATTAATAAAAAAACCGCTGGGCTTAAATTAGCAAAATGTCCCGTAATAACAACAAAATTTTCAGTTGCCATTACAGACTTTTTTTCTGGTGAGTGTAGATAGTTAGCCAGCTGGCTGGTTAGCTTCGACCAAGTGTCATAAAATAATTAATGATCAAACATCATTTCACCGACCAACGCACCCTTTCCTTATTCAAATTAAGCAGAATGATTTCCAAATCTTATAAAATATCAAATACAAAAACCGTGTGACTTTTTAAACATGACGGACATACGTTCGACAAAAAAAAAAAAACAACTCGTGCCGTATGACAAGAAAATATATCACAAAAAAAGGAGGCGTAAAAATTGTGAAAAATAAATACAAATATTTTATACAAAAAAATCTATAAACATTTCACGGAGGATGGAATTTAAAAAAAAAACAAATATAAGGCTCTAGAAAAATATTTTAAAGATTATATTTACAGCAAAGCTTAATTCTTTACAATATTGTTTAAAATCTAGCCTTCAAAATTAGCTTTTTACTATTTAGTAAAAATTACTTTAAATCTTATAAATAGCTTAGAAACTTTGAGTTTTGTTATATAGTAAAAATTACTTGTATATAATTTGCTTAAAAAGTTAAGCTTTTTATTTTAATAAAAATTGCTATTAATCTAAGACTATTACTATAGTGAATATTACCTAAAAGCTAGGTTTTAGAAACAAAGGCTTTTAATACAAAAACATTCTTTGCCATATAAAAAAAAAACTAATAAAAATTTTAAATTATTGCTACAATAAAAATTATATTCTAATCCCTTTAAATAATTTTTAAACAATATACAATATTTATGTGTGAATAAATTACAATATTTTAAACAAAAATTTATGTATAAATAAATCAAATAAATAAACATCTGTTTAATATTATTATTCATTAAAATTTCCAATAATTTTTAAGTATGCAAAATATATAAAAATTTAACATAAACTGTTTTTTTTTTCAAATAAATAAATTAAATCGTACATTAATTTCTACTTTTTGGCATTTAGAAACCCCTTGAGTTTATAGTAAAATTGAAAACTATAAAAATAAATATTTCAACAGAATCAGCTACGATTTATTTTGATTTGGCAAACAATATGTAAAAGAAAAACATATTGAAAATTTTATAAGGAATTTTTAATCGAAAATGATTGATATAAAATTTTGGATAAAATTCAAAAATTTTATATAAATTTTGGGAAACAATTTTTTTTTTGATTATATATAAATTTTAAAAGAATTTCAAATATAATGCCAAAAAAAGCAAATTAATAATTTAATCATAAAAATCCACTTGAATTTTAATAAAAATTTAAAACATAAACATTTATAAATTTTGTTTTCAGTTTTTTGTTTTTTATTTGCTTACGCAAATTGTTTATAATTTAGTATAAGGTATTAAATTTTTATAGTATACCCCTCTAAAAACAATTCAAAAGAGTTTTTATATATATATTTTTTTTAGCAATATTTTGTATAAAAACAAGTAAGTGTGGTAAATTTAGCCGTAATGAATATTCTATACCCTGCACAGTGTTACAAAAAAATTAAACAATTTTATAGTAAAAATAATTTTTAAAAAATTTTTTCAAAAGATGTTTAAAATAAAAGCTTTTGAAAAAATACAAATTAACACAAAATATTTTGTATAATAATTTTTGAGCCCGTCGACAGATTTTACTCAACTTTAGTGAATATTCTTTCAAAAAAAAATCAGCATATCCAGCCATCTAAAGAAGTTGTTATTTCAACAGATATTGCTACCTAGACTTTATATTTTAAAGTTGTACAAACATTGTGGGATCTGGTACCAATATTTTATTGAAGTTCAAACGTTTTGACAAACCAATGTATACCTCTACTTTCTCGCTCAGGCTGTTAAAATATTCATTGACATTGGCCGAGAATATTTGAATAACGTCAGCACACGGCGTCTTCTTTTGTGTTTACGAATATCAATTATAATTGGCAATTATGTATTTTTGTTGTTGTTGTTATTATTTTTCTTTTCTTCACATGATTTCTATTTAATACCATAATTTAGGCCAAATTTGCATTATAGTATTATTTTTGTGGTTATATACATTTATCTGTTGTTATTGGCTAAATGCCAGCAAAATATTATGTTACTTTAAAAAAATATAATTTATTTTATTTTTTTTAAAAAAAATACATATTTTGTAATTAAAATTGAAAAATAACTAAACAGAAATATTTAAAATAACAAAGCATTTATTAAAAAAAAACCAAATGGCATAAATAATGAAATGTTTAAGAGAAGTCGTAATAAAAAGTCTTAAAAAAAATCATTAAGTAGAAGCTGGTTGAAAAATTTATTTGCAATGAAACTGAAAGCTTTAAGTAACACATAGAAAAATCAAAAATTAATGGGAAGAATGTTAAAGACTAACTTTAATTTGGACATGATGAATCTCCTTCAGGACGTTCACAATATAGTTCTTCTTAGTGACCGACCAGTTAAAGTGCTTAAATAAGTTGAGAACACGGGCATATCACATGGTTCGGTGATTACAAATTTTGCAGGAAAAATTGGTTCTGAAAGACTGTCGTCAAGATGGATGCAGCGATTTCTCACAATCAAACATAAACGCAATCATGTGACTGATTCAGTAGCTGGTTTAGAGCAGTGATGTTCATTGCATGGGACAATTGTCCCCTGCTCAACTCACATGTATTCTTACGCTCTTGTCTTAAGGCGTCACTGAAACAGCGACGAATGAACACGTGTGGCGGATGCATGCTAATTTTTCTTTAATGCACTGAAAAAATTAATAGCAATGTGCGAAAAATATTTTAATAATACAAGATCTATAAAAATCTTTAATAAACCTAATAAAAAAACGCATTTTTTAATATAAAAGTTGAAATGTTTTTAAAAATTTGAGTCCAATCGTTCATTCATTTATTCCGATCGAATGTATTGTATTTTTTTCCTTCCAAAAATAGCATTTTTTTAATAGAATATGATAATAAATCCATACATATTACAGATATTTTATTAATATGTAAATATAATGAAATCATTAATATTGATGGAAAAAAATTTACAACTTTTTGTTTTTTATAATATGAAAAAAGGCACCCTAATGTATATATGTATTCATTATTTTCCTTTCAAAAATTTACACAAAACATAACAGTCATATTAAAAATATTTCTTTAAAAATGTTTTACACAAAACATAACAGTCTCATATTTTATATAAAAAAATTAATACAGATACTAACACTGCTATTAACCCATTGAACATTTCTTACAGTGCAATTCTCATTTTCTCACCAACACAACTACATTTTTATTTTTGAACAGCACTGGTTTAGAGCTTTTCCATCGCGATCCTGAAGAGTTTCTTCACCAATACATAATTGTTGATGCAGCATGAATTCACCATTATACATCAGAAATGAAATAAGAGTCAAAGCAATGAATTTTACCAGCTAAATCCGCCCTGAAGAAAGCAAAGACAGTGAAATCTGCTGGGAAGATTATGGCATCAGCTTTTTGGGATATGCATGGAATTTTCTACATAAACTACTTGGAAAAGAAAAAAACTCAATAAATGAAGAATATTATAAGGTCAATTCAGTGAAGAAAACAAGAAAAAATGCTCACAATTTAGAGAAAAAAAAGTGATCTTCCATCAAGATAATGTAAGGATACACACTTGTTTAGATTCGAAGTCAAATATAGACGAGTTGAGGTTCAAATTGTTGCCGCATGCGCCATATTCTCCAGATTAGGCTCCCAGCGACCTGTTTCCAAATTTTAAGATATGCGTCGGCGGAAAAAAATTTCAGTCGAATGAGGGGGTCATCTTTGCAATAACAGAAGCCTATTTTGAGGATGGCTTTAAAAAGTTGAAAAATAAGGTGGATAAGGTCTATCATGCTAAAAGTAGACTTGTTTACAAATACAAAAGAATCAACCAAAAAAATGTGTGTTTTTCTATTTTTTTTGTGAAGACTTATTGACCTGCCCTCGTATAAGAAGTGGATTAAGTGGGTCCGGGCTATTCTGGTGGTTTAAAAGTTCCCAATACGCAGAAAAATACAAGCTTCACCCTCAAAATATTTCTTCAAATGATAACTTGTCTGATCGTATATATTAAAATAAATTTTTTTGGTCCGACAACTCGTACAAGTCGTATGTGTCTACACGACTTTATTTGACTTCTACACGAGCATAAAATTAATGTTAAAATACGAAAAATACATGCAAAGCAATATTGATGTTATGTCTTGTGTAGACGTAGACAATTTTCTTGCAACGACTGTGGATTCCGCAGCAGTGAGAAAACAAAAAATAAATTAACGTGCAATAGCTGCAGTGACAGTTCTTTTCATACACATATTCCTATTTTACTTACATGTAACATATGTATATGTGTACACCTAGTATATGTGTGGAGATCACGAGATATATGAACACCACCAAATAATGAGATTTATTTTTGGAAATATGGCAACATTGAAGAGAGTATCAAAATGAAAATATGAAAGAAAACAGAAGGAAATTAAAGCTCTTTATAAATTGGCAATAAATTAAATTAAGTTTAAATTTAGTTCGATTCCGATTTTTAAAGTGTCAAATATTTATATAAAAAACGCTTCCGCAAGGTTGTATCCATTAAACAGTGTTGTAAAATTTTTTAAAGGCCTTATCCCCAAATATTGTTTTTTCATTCCAAAAAATCTCCAAATTGTTATATTCTATTCCTCAAAAGTTCCCAAACAAATTCATGTTTTTATACCCTTCACCATATATGGTGAGGGTATATATCAGTTTGCCATTCCATTTGTAACATGACGAAATATAGGTCGTGATCCTTATGCAATTTTAAGTCACCAGTGGAATTGATTAATATTTTATATTCACTTGAAATATTTTTTACCTCCAAAAAGTTTTTTACCACTAAAATTTTTTTTACCACTAAAATTTTTTTTTACCTCAAAAATATTTTTTCACATCCAAAAAAGTTTTTCACCTCACAAATTTTTTTCACCTCCATAATTTCACTTTTTTATATTATTTGTATCAACAACAGTACAAACATTTGTTTTAAGACTGGTGGAGGGTATTCAAAGATTGCCTTTTTTACTTGTTCAAATTAATTTAAAATAAATCATATTTTTGTAATATGATTTATATTATTTGCAGCGCTAATTTATACCTTTAAATTTATTTTATTTGTACTTATGAAAAATTTAAGAATAATTTTAATTCAATAATATTTTGGTGGAGAAATCCAAATCGAAATCCTGTAAAAAAAAATTTTATTTTTTGGTTGTGGCGAGCATTGTTAAGACCTTTCTCCACAATATGGACATACAATCGGATCGGAACATTTTCAAGTGTTTGTAGCACGCAATCAAAGTAAAAATTTCAATAGAATTCGCGTGATGCCTTATGGAATCACTGGCTGAGAATGGATTAATATTGAGGGTTTGCTAAAGCAACCTCGTATCTCAAAACTTTTGAGGAGAGGCAAGAAAAAAACATTTTATAAAAAACTTGTAACGTTTTTAATCATTTATTTTTTAATTTAAAAAGAAATGATGAATTCCAAATTTCAAAAAAAAATGCTTAAAAAATAACAAAAGTTTATTATAAAACGTTGCCTTAGTAAACCTTCTATATGTATAACCATAATTTTGTCTAACTTAAAACTATTCACAGCTATAAAGTTTAAACAGTGTTGAACATTTGAATATTGAGTGCTCAATACTTAAAAGTATTCACTCAATACTTCCAGAGTTGTATTTTTCTGTATGAAAGCGTGCTCTGAAAAACATTATGAAAATGTAACACTGTTTTTGGTATGAAAATACAACCCGGTTTTAGAATAAATTAAAATAGTATTGAGTAGTATCGAGTCAATACTTAAAAGTATGGAGCAGTATAAAGTATTCAAAAAAATGCACATTTTACAACTCTACACTGTTACCAACAATTATAAAATATTAACGGGGTTGAAAAAATGATGAAAATTAAAATATTGTTAATATTTTATCCCCAAAAATCCCCTTAAATTTTGTTGTCATAACCAACAAATCCCTAAATCCTCAAACGGAAATTTTTATTCCCGTTCAAGAAATAAAATCCCCAATTTGGGGATAAATCCCCTAAACTGACAACACTGCCCTGATAGGGTAAAAACGATGAATAAGAATTCCCTTTCTTTGTATAAATTACGAATTTTTCATACTTCTGAAAATTAATTGTAGGTAAATGGGATATCAAATGAAATACCATTCATTTGAGAGGCCAATAATAATAAATTATATAAAACTGTTAAAAAAAAATTGCGAAAGTATGTGTATCCCATTTTGTAGCCCTAGATTTGAGATTGTGAGAAATTGCCTTCATGAAAAACTTCAATATGACAATGACTTTATAGACTTTTGTCCAATGTAACTTTTTATAAATATGAAGAAGCTGTTTTATATAAAAAAAATTAATAAGATTATCTGATCTCGGACCTGACCTCATTTCATTTTCGAAGTATGTTAGTACTCAGTTTTCTGATTTTCCAAAAATTAATATTAATGACATTTTTCTATGAAATAATACTCGTAAAGTGAAGAAACATGTTTCATAAAATTTGATGAAAAGTTTCAACATATTTATGAAATATTATGACCATATGATAAGGAATTGATGAAAAATGATTTATAAAAAAGTTGCATTAATATGATGAAACTATGATGAAAGATTTCTATTGATTATTAAAATAAAAACTTTTTACTACAAAAATAAATATTAGAAAAAATTAGGGCTTCTAGTCTTCTTGAAGTAAAATTTTGATTCAATTATTATATTTTTATATATACAGTCAAATCCCTGTATAACGAATGATATGTTGTCAGGCCCATTCGTTATACCGAAATATTCGTTATATCGCAACACATTATTGCATAGATTTGTGGCATTTTTAAAATTTTTGAGATTACTAAAAACTTAAAAAAGGACTGGAATAATGGATACACGTTTAAAGTAGAAGGTTCAGAAATAAAAAATCTCAAATTATTTTCTTACTAAAATTTTTGTCTATAGTTTGCAACCGGTTATTCGTTATATCGAGTACAAATTATCAGAAATATTCGTTATATAAGGTAGTTAATGCAAACAATAAGGTCGTACGCTATATCGCGTTTTCGTTATACCGAGTATTCGTTATACCGGGCTTTGACTGTATATTTATTTGATTTATTGAGTCTCTTCGTTTTATTTACTATTATTAACATAATAAACAGTTTTTGCTATAAATATTATTCTCAATGAGTTTATATTTTTTGCAGTTTTATAACGTATAATAATTTAAAAAATTTTATCGTCATTTCACTTTTCACTTCTTGTTTTCTACTCAATCTCTAATTAAACATGGTACAATATGTAAGATAAATAAAATATTCAATTTGAAATCTTTATGACTGTATTTCATGTTAAATTTTATAACAACAGCACCTGTATATTTTTCACTTTCATTTCATACCAACAGATTTTTGTGTCAAATAAAATTCTTTTCATTTTCCCATAAACATGTAATGAAATATAAAAATAAAATTTAATTGATATTAAAAACACAAGACATACAAAATTTATTAACTATAGATATATAAAATCACAAAATTTATTTTATACCCCAACAATCATATATTTTTAACGGAATTTGTATAAAATATGATATTTTTAATGAGTTTTTTTCTTTAATAACAAATTGGACAGATAATGGCCATGTTTTTGTTTTTATCATGTAAAGATGTCGTATTTGACATAATTTTGTATGTAGTTTTTTTTTTGTAACACCAAATGAAAACAATATTTTTTTCGAATATACGATATGCATAAGATATGAAATTACAATTCTGGCGATGAACTACAAATTGCTTTGTATGATATTGCTTATAATTTTTATTGAATTAATTCGCGAAAAAAATAATTCTTTTTAAAAATTAGCGAGTTGATTTAATATTTTATAAATCAGATTTAAAATCATAATAAATTAATCAATTTCATTTGAATCTTTTTTGATTCAATTGAATCAAATCATTTTAAACATAATTCTTTTTTTAATTCGCGAATTAAAAAAAAAATGATTTTATTTTCGAATTAAAACAAAATAAAAAAAGCAATAAAAATGACTTGCAAATCTCGCTTAGTTTTCTAGATATTGGACATTTTGTAAAATGGCAATTTTTTAAAATGGCCGGCCAGCTTCACAAGACGTCCCTAGGTATCTATTTTTATAAATCAGCCACAGGGTGACCAATTTATAAACGAACGAAATAGAACGGGAAACGAAATTTGGAGTGTGTTAATTAATTTTATCATATAAATTGATATCAAAAACAAAATAGTCACACTGTGCCTGTTTTATAAAAATTCCATGAAACCCTTCGGGGACCTACCGAGCTTAATGTACTGCGATAATAAAAAGGTCACGTTCGAAAGACATCCCGAGATGAAGGGTGGTCCAAACATAATGCACGATGTTAATTGTGAGTCACACTTTAACGTCAAGTTTTTTGCTCAACCTAATTCTTTGTTTCATTGTTTGACAAATTCAACCGTGGAGTAGTACAGAATTGAACAGCGCCTTGAAATTATTGAAGCCTTTTACGAAAATGGGCGTTCAAATCAAAATGCATTTCGTGCACTTCGTGATTTTTTTGGTCAGCATAATCAACCAAATGTGAAAACACCTGCTCATGCTCGCCTAGTTCGATCTGCGAAAAACATTGCTGTTGTTTGCGATAGTGTGGCAAAAGAGCTGTTGACCTCGATTCGTCGTCGGTGTTCGCCATCGCGAGATGATAACGGACTTCTTGTGGCCAAAAATTGAGGATATGGACCTGGACAATATGTGGTTCTAACAGGATGATGTCACTTGCAACACAGCCAACGAATTAATGGCTCTTTTGCGCGAGAAATTCAATGGCCTTGTTATCTCACGTCGTGGCGATATTAATTGGCCGCCACCATCATGTGATTTGGGACCGTTGGACTTCTTTCTTTGGGAATATATAAAAGAAAAAGTGTACGTGGTTGGACCACCATTTATATATTTATATAAAACTGCCACAGGGTGACCCATTTTTATACGAACGAAATGGAACGGGAATATTATCATTTAAATTGATAAAAAAAAATCTCCATGCGGCTGTTTTATAAAAATTGCATGAAACCCATCGGGTTTAAAATTAAATTAATCGTGATTTTTTAAAAAAATTAATTCGCGTATCAAATATATATATTCGAGAATTAAAATAACTCTTTTTTTTGATTCATGAATCAAATCAAAATTGATTTGATTTTTTGATTTAAAATTAAATTATTATTTCATTAGATGTATAAAAAGGATTATTTAAAGATTGAATAATTATACATGGTAAATAATTCTATCAGAAAAATGAATTCGCGAATTAAAAAATTCAAATCAGGTGCCGAATTACGGCATTTGTGATCGAACGAAATTGTTCGAAAACTGTTTTTTAAAAAAGTTACCACAATAATACTAATAATGATAACACCAACTTTAACTTTTATTTCCAATCTGGGGCCAAACTACAACATCCCTGATGGAAAATATTCCGTACTAATGTTTGATTTTTAGAACTAAAAAACTAATTTTGATCGAAAAATTACGATCACGAATGCCGTAATTCGACCCCAGATTTGAAAATTAATTTAAGGAATTATGTTTTTAATGGTCAGCTTATAACAAAATGTTATAATGCTACAAATTTTGGATGAGCTTAAAGCCTTAACAATGTACAACCCTTCATGGCGTTGTGGTCTGTCGCTTCTATTGTAATTTCTACCTTTAAGTGTCAAAAGTAGACATATTTTTTCAATTTGTTTACGATTTTGTCCATCACTTGTATTTAAATTAGTGTTGCAAATATGTTACAGATGATTTTTTGTTTATGTCATGTAATTACATTCATTTTAATGACCTTCTTTATTGCAAAAAAAAAAATAAACAAGAAAAAAAATCGTTCTGTACTCATGATAATTTTCATGTCATTTGTGTTGGAGTTTTTATATTTTTTTTTTTTTATATGTAGGAATATTTTTAATGCCAAATAATGTAAATTTTTCACACCATATCGGAACAATGCTTTCATCATGTTTTTATTTGAGTTCAAGGGTTTTTTTTACAAATTTAAATTATGCAAAGTGTGTTCTTTTTTGTAAATACGAAAAATTATATTTGCAAATTTTATATACATAATGTGAGTAAAGCAAATGTTTGGACAAAAAACGTGATTTTAATTACAGATAATGAAAACGACCTTTAGAAACAAAGAAAAACGAGATAAAAGTTATAGTAAAAAGGTAGCCGTAAGGACAAATTATAAGATTCTAAACAATATTTACTGGATGGTGAAAAGCTGAAATTAAAATACTTATGTTTTAAAAAATGTGTGCTATATGGTAAAATGTTTGTATTCATAAAAAATTTTACTACAGAAAAAGCTTGCATTTTACACTCAATAGTAAAAAGCTTAGATTCCAAGAAAAAAACTTGTTATGGTAAAATATTAAATTCTACGCAATGTTTATTATAATTAAAAGCTTATATTCTAAGCAATTTTGTAAGCAAAAGCTTAGATTCGGAACTATTTTTACTATATCAAAAGTTTACTTTACTTTAGCAAAAGCTTAGAATTCTTACTAAAGTTAAAAGCTTAGATTCTAAATTATTTATACTATACAGTAAAAATCTTATATTCTCAACGAAAATTGCTACGAAAAAAAACATAGATTTTCAAACATTTTTGGTTTAGTAATCAGTTTAAATTTTAAGCAATTCTTACTACAATTTAAATCTTATGCAGTTTTCTTTTCTGACAAAAAATGTTGCCTTTTTACAAAATGTCTTTTTGTGCATACTAATAAAAAGTAAAAGCGAACAAGTTTGGTATTTAAGGGACCCATTTAAGATAAATGTGTATAAAACAACATTTTTTGTCCGAAAAGAAAACGGCATTATATACTAAATAATTTTCTATAATCAAAAGCTTAGATTTTTAACAACTTTTACTATAGTATTTAAGCTTTTAAATATTTACAACTTTTGAAAAAAAAAAATATAATCTAAAAAGCTTAATTTCTAAGCAAAAAACTTAGAAGGTCTTTTATATTTGATTCTAAAAAATTGTTTACTAAACAGGAAAAAGCTTATATATTCTAAACAAATTTTGCTACTGAAAACATATTTTCAAAAATGTTCATTATATAGTAAAAAGCTTACAGTGAGAGAATTATCTGCTGATTTTAATGAATTTTTTTTTCAATCAAAGAAGTTTCATAAATTTTTATGGAAAATATAATTTTATTTATTCTTAATTTCATACACTCATGAAAATTATAACGCTTTTTCAAAAAATTTCATAAATATTTAATTTACTTTGTAAAAAAAACGTCATTGGATTACTAAAAAATTTCATTCAAACTCGTCGAAAAAAATTCTATCTGTGTAGATTTTAAAAACTTTTTCTTAAGTTAAATGTATTGATTTCCATAAATATTTACTATAATTAAAAGTTTATACACTAAGCAATTTTTTTCTACAATCAAAAGCTTAGATTCTTAACCCTTTGACTGTCCAATGTATCACATATGATGCACAGTCGTCATGATTGATACGCTTGCGCATCATATGTGATGAACAATTTGTCTTATTTTCTTGAACACCTTTATGGACGTGGACGTTTTTTTTGTTTGGGGACAGTCAAAGGGGTTGAAAAGCTGTGTGCTATACTAAAAAGCTTAAAGTTAAAGTGATTTTAATGAATTTTTTGATTCAATCAAAGAAGTTTCATAAATCAAAAAGTTTCATAAATTTTTTTTTATAAATTCTTATGAAAAATTTCTTTTTATTTATTGAAAATTTAATACACTTAAAGGAAAACTTTCATTTAAAAAATTTCATTAAAACTCGTCCAAAAAAATTCTGTGTATAATATAAAAGCTTTTTCTTTAGTAAAAAGCAGTTTTCACTATAATTAAAAATTTAGATTCTTAGCAATTTTTTTCTACAATCAAAAAGCTTAGATTTTTAAAAATGTGTACTATAGTAAAAAGCTTAAAGTTAAAGGAAATTTCATTATAGTAAAAATGTTAGATTTTAAGCAATTTGTATTATTTCTAAACTTTTTTTACAATATTAAAAATTTAGATTTAAGACAATTTTAACTACAATATGAAGCTTAGAGTTTGTATTATTTCAATTGGATTAAAACCTTTTTTTTTTTTTTGTATTTTAGAAAACTTAATGCTCTTAATTTTTATAAATTTAACAAAATTTTATAATTTAGTTTTTTTTTTTAATTTTAAACTTACCAGATGATTTAGGTTGCGTATAGTGATCAAGCACCTTAATTTCGGAAGTTTCAACATGTGGAGCAAAACCCTCATACAAATCACTCTCCTCTTCGATGCCGCTCAATTTATCAGCTTGAGCTGAAGCAGAATCACGACTAAAAGGCATTTTTTTTTTTTGTTATAAATTTCTAATTAAAGATTATTAAGACGACGACACAGGAATTAAAGGAATAAAACGCGAACAAATTTTATAAACACTTATATGGATAAATATTTTTTGTAACTTTAATACTCGTTGTTTTTGATTACTTAAAATTTTTAAATGACTAGATTTTTTTTTTAAATTTCGAATATTTATTACTTTGTTGCTATTTAATTTAATATTTTGTATTAATATTTTTAATTACAATATTTGAATTAAATTCCTCTTTTAAGTAATATTTTTATAATCTATGGAGATAAAAATACTCCAATACGATGATGCTTTACTGAATTCATTTCCTTTTTAAAACAATTCGATTTTAGAAACTGTATTCATTATTTTTTTCCTTGTGTGTGTGTGTTCAGCAAATTTAACAAAGCGTTGAAAAATATCTGCAATTAGAAGTAGAATAAAAAAAAAGTTATAGAAATTTTAAAATATTGAGAATATAAAAATATAATTTATTTTTCTTATTTTTAATTGTTGTTTTTATTGGTAAAAATAACAAATAAATAATAAAATTATAAAGAATATTTTTTTGTTATTCAAAATTCTTGATAAATAACAGAATATAAAGTGTTAAAAAAATAAATAAACATTAAATATTTGGTACTTGATTGAGAAAAAATATTTTGAAAAATATTGAGGAAATTCACCATCAATTTGAAGGATAAGATAACACATTTTTTATTTCAATTTAAAGAAAATAAATAAAAGAAATTGAATTGAGAAGAAAGATCAATGCCAAAGATAAAGAATAAAAAAAAATTGTATGATTGATTGATTGATAAACAAACAAACATAATTTTATTTTAATTTTTTTACTAAGCCCCTTAGCAATTTTTTAGTTATAACAAAAGTTTGCAAAGTAAAATTATACTACAATAATCTAGGTGATTTGAAAAAAGAAGACATAAATAAAGGAAACCTTTTACTTTTCTATTACAAAATCTATTATTTGAATAAGTAAAATGTTAGTCTTATCTGAAGTAATGCAATAATAAGGTTCTAAAATAATGTAAGGGAAAGGGGTTTCATGTATTACAAGGTAATAAGCATGCTAATACCAGCTTATTGCCAATATTTTGCTGAGGTATTTTCATAAGATTCCCAGCAAAATCTAATAATGGATGCTCAATACTAAATCAGTGAAATTAGGATATACTGCATATAATTCAATATAAAAACTAATTGTTTTCATTGTAAGTGCCCAGCAAAACATTTCATTAGCAAAGAAGTGCTTTTATAATGAAACTTAAATTTATTTATTGCTTATAATTCGGTGTCAGTACACTTAAAAAAGTTTTTAAGTTAAAATAACAGAAAATACCATTTAAAAGAAATGATTTTTCATTTAAAAATCGGTCTACGTACTTTTCATTTATATCAAATAGTTTTTGTTATTTATTTTTAATGCTGTTTAAACAACTGGCACATCAGTAAAAAAAACAAATGATTTATCAGTTAAAAATAAATGTAAAATTTTACCTACCAATTCCGTAAAAAATAACTGATTTATTCATTCAATTGCAGTTGTTTCCGTTTTTTGTATTTTTGTTTGTTTAAAATCTACAAAATTTATACTCACACAGTCTATAGACACATTTTGTGTGAATGGCCATATGTGTGTGTGTTTATGAAGTTCCTGTAATTTGAATTGAAATAATTTTGTATATAAACAAACAATTTAAATAAGAAACAAATTGGAATTTTTTAAATATATTTGTTTCTTTTTTGCAACAGACAGCAAACAAAATTTAAATTTGTAATATTGGGTATACAAGTTAATAATGTCGATTTTTTTTTACTTGGAAAATGCATTTATTAAAGTAACAAAATAAATTGATACATTATTTAAATTATTGTCCATTGTAAGTCACTACTTTTTCCCATCTTTCTGGTAGCATATGAATTCCGCGACAAAAGAACTGCTCCGGTTTTGAGGTAAAGAATCAATCAAGCCAATTTCTGATACCCTGTTCTGAAGTGAAGCGTATTCCAGTGAGGGCGTTCTACATCGATCGAAACAAATCGTAATCAGAAGAGGAAAGGTCTGGGATATAAGGCGGGTCAGCCGAAAATTCCCATCCACTGATTTCCAAATAGTTTTTGACCGGTCTTGCAACATGTGGCCGAGCGTTGTCATGATGGAAAATTATGGTCTCGTGTCTGGTCGAATATTCTGGTAATTTTTCGTTGATTGCTCTATTCAAACGAATTAATTGTGTTCGGTACAGGTCCCCTGTGATCGTCAGACCCGATTTCAACAACTCATAATACAAAACACCCTTTTGATACCACCAAATACAGAGCATTACCTTGGCGCCATGGATATTCGGCGTTGATTTGGCTGGTTAGCCGGGCTTTAAATATGACTTTTGCGCTTGGGCTTATCATAATGTATCCGTTTTTCATCACCAATAACATTACGATGCAAAAATGAATTATTTTTGTTAAAGCAGCATTCCCGACATGCAAAATCGCCTTTCAACGTGTCTCGGCTTCAATTTCCTTGCTTTTAAATGAATCCCCCCCCACCCCAATGCTTTTGAACGTAGGAAAATGGCTTGTTGTGTGACTCCCAATCATAATGCAAGTTCTTCTTGCGTTTGACAACAGTCTTCGTCGAGTAATAGGCTTTTTCCACTGACCTACATCTTACAACTTTCATCAATTTGCAAAGATGGTAACATCTTCCCATAAGAATTATACAAGCCAAAAATTCATTGTGACATCACTAGCAAACTGACATTGCAGAAAATAAACAAAATTTATTTAACAAAGGAAAATAAGCGGCAGATGTTAGAATTTTATAATTATGTCTACAAAAAATTTTTCTTAATCATCATCTTCTTCCAGAATGGCATTTAATATTTCAATGTACTGCATTAAAATTCGGGTTTGTTCTTGCAAAGCAACAACTACTACAACTACATGTTTTATGTTTTCAACATCTTCCATGCGTTTCACAAAGATGTTGTTTAGTGTAAAAAGCCTATAATGCTTCCAATTCCTTTATGTTCAAACTTTTTCGGCTGACCAGGCCTCTGCTTGTCTTCTGTGTCGAAATCACTGCTTTTGAATCGCGCACAAGTTTTTCAAGTTGGTGCATGTTGACCTTAAGCTTCTACCAACAATCGATAACTTTCAGCAGCCGTTTTCCTCAAATGAAAAAAGGTTATCGACTTCCCAGCAAAACATCTTTTTTAGGCACAAAATTCGACATTATTATAGCGATTAAAAAAATGTGTGTTTACACTTTGGCGTCTATCGAATACTGAAATATAATGACAGATGTTTACCCTCCAAAATACCATATTTGTTATTATGGACACAAACCATATCTGATAGTTATGCCATCTGTTTTGTTCTAATTAATTGTATTTTTTTGGTAGAATCTCTTTGTGAAATTCAGATAGTTGTGTCACAGGCGAAAATGGTATTTTTAAATCAAAATTGGCCTCGATTTTTTTTTAAATAAAAAATTTTTAAACAACTTTTGATTATTCATGTTAATTATTGTATTTTAATGTAATATTTTATCTTTGTGGAATTGAGAGTGGCAAAATATTTATTCTTAAACAAAAAATTGAATGCCCGCTACAAAAAGTTTTTAAATAACTTCATTTTATTCGTGTCAATTGTTTTAATCGAAATACATTATGAAACATTTATTTTTAAACAGATCTCTCGCGCCATTTTGGTTTAAAAATATATAGTTTTCGCCTGCGGTTCAACAATCTCAACTATACAAAGCAATTCTCACAAGTTAAATATGATTGTCAGTTTATGTTTGTAAAATTGTGATAGTTGATATTTTTCTAAATTTAAAAAAAAAAATTTATAAACCTTTACAGATTCAAAAAATTCTATGACAAATCTCTTAAAATCTTGCACACGTCCAGCAAATTTTTTAAGAACAGGTTTCCTTGGAATCATTTCCAGAACACGTTCTTTTACCACCGGTCTCATGGAACAGGTTCTCGATCTGATTAGCGGGAGTCAAACTCCATATAAAAAGAACCAGTTGTAGAATATAAATTATCGCCCAGGCATAAAGTAAAAATATGATTTAAGAGTCTCATGTGTATTCCCAGCAAAAAAAAATGGTAGTCATTATGTGACTTTAACTTCTTTCATTGCTTCCTAAACTTCAGTTGACATTCTTTTATAATTTTTTCGTGTTATTCTAAGGCACTTCCAAAGAATTGATGAGTTCATATTTCAAATGCAGTGATCTGGATATAAACCCGATGCATGTTTAAAAAAATCACTCTTCATTACTTCTAAAGCATATGTTATAGTATATCGTATATTTTTTTAAATCCAAAGCATTTATTCAAATTAAAAAAATAGTTCTGATGAAATTTTTTAATTTTTTTATTTATTCATTTTTTTTTATTTTAGTTTAAAATTTCTAACCCTCATGCAGTATTGCCCAAAGATGTTTTAAAATTGTGCAAAAATTATTTAAAATTGTTCAAAAATATTTTAAAGTTTTCTAAAAATGTTTTCAAATTATACAACCAGTTTTTAAATTATCCAAAAATATTTTAGAATTTGTCTAAGAATTCATTAAAATTTTTTAAAAATGTTTCAAAAATGCTTTTTCACTAGTGCAGAATTATTTATTTGTTTTAATAAAGAGTATTTGTAAAGGGTGTCCCAAGACGAACGCAATTTTTAAATCTGGCAACATTCGAAGTGTCATTGTTTGACATTTGAACAATTGTTATTGTTTGCTAGTAGAAGATACGAGGTTAGTAAAAATGGAGCGCTACACGAATGAACAAAGCATTCTCATTGTGAAATTGTTTTACCAAAATGGTGAAAGTTTTGCGGCTACAGTTCGCAAATTGCGATCAATTTGGGGTCACAATAATGCTCCAAAAGAGTCAACTGTAATCTCTTTACATGTAATCTCTTTAATGGATAAATTTGCCGAAACTGGGTCTGTTAGTGATGTAAAGACAACAACGCGCCATCGAACAGGTCGATCAACCGAAATGTCGCAGCTGTACGTGATGATGTCGCTCAAACTCCATCCACCTCAATTCGACACCGAGCTCAGCAAATTGGTGTCTCCAAATCCACTTTGCAGCGAATTTTGACGAAAGATTTGCATCTTCATGCATACAAAGTTCAATTGACTCAGGAACTGAAGCCAGCTGACCATGGACAGCGAAGGGAGTTCGTTAATTGGGTATTGGAGAGACAACATGAAAATGCTGATTTTGCCGATAAAATCATCTTCAGTGACGAGGCCCATTTTCATCTTGATGGCTTCGTCAATAGGCAGAATTGTCGCATTTGGGGTGAGGAAAATCCTCGAGTGATTCACGAGAAGCAAATGCATCCTCAACGTGTCACTGTGTGGTGTGGTTTTTGGGCTGGAGGAATCATTGGACCTTTCTTTTATGAAAATGAGACAGGTCAAGCGCAAACAGTCAATGGTGTTCGGTATCGTGAAATGATAACCAGTTTTTTCTTGCCTAGAATTGAAGAAATGAATGTGGAGGGCATGTGGTTCCAACAAGATGGCGCCACATGTCATACAGCCAGAGAAACAATTCAATTGCTGCATCAGTCAATTCCCGGTCGTGTTATTTCGCGTTTTGGAGATCAGAATTGGCCTCCTAGATCGTGCGATTTAACACCATTAGATTTTTTTCTTTGGGGTTTTTTGAAGTCGATGGTTTACGCGAATAAGCCGACGACGACTCAAGCCTTAAAAGAGGAAATTGGACGCTGCATTAATGAAATACCGCAGCATTCATGCAAAACGGTCATTGAAAATTTCATTAAAAGATCGCGTGCATGCCAGCAAAGCCGCGGCGGCCATCTGCACGATATATTGTTCCATACATAACCTCATTCTGTCTACTTTACGATATAATAAAGTTTCACGATTTTTTTTTAAATATCTGTGTTTTATTTAAAATTTAAAAATTGCGTTCTTCTTGGGACACCCATTATTATGACAACTTAAGAAAAAAAAAGGTAAGTTAAGAAAAAATGTAAAATGTAACATTTTTGCACTTTGTAATTTTCAGCATGGAAGTGATTCGTCTCTTCTGAATATTTAATATTTCGTCCACAATCCTTTGGCTTTTTGAAGCTCCTGTATTCGATTTGGCATTTTATCGCAAAAATTTGCCACCATTTCATTGGGAATAGACTGCCAAATATCCTTTACCCAAATTCATAGCTCGTTAACACCTTTTGGGGGTTCAGAATATTTTGCCAGTATATATATATTTATATATTTTTCTTAATTTCTCAAAATTCAAAAGCAGTGTTTTTATATTACCTGGCTCCAGTTGGATGGTGTCCAATTTTCAAAAATTGAGCAAATTCCTTGCGAATTTTTATATTTTGATAAAAATGGTTTCTTTTTGTTTTCCGCTGCCTTTAAGCCTAATCTCTTCAAATTTCGACGAGCTGTCCACTCGCTCGCATTAATATTTAAAGATTTAAGAGCTTTTTTTGGCGTCACAGCACTGTCTGCAGTAACTAGGAGCTGGAGCTCCAGGACTGGGAGCTGAGGCTCCTAGTTTATGTTTTTTTTTAGTCTGTACACGGTTACATGGCTAATTTGGAACTTTTTTTCAATTTTTCTTGTGGATTCGTTATTTTTCAATAATTCTATTATTTCACGAACTTTTGATGGTTCCATTTTAAAAACACGTGTAAAATAATGTTGACTATTAAAACTAGCGGTATAAAAAAAATAACTCATTGTATGTTTATTTTTTTTTATTTGAGTTAAAGAGTGTCATTATATAGAGTGCAAAATTGTTACATTTGAGTTATTTTGCAAATCATGAGACTGCACGTACAAAGATTAAACAATATTTTTTTAAGTTTTATCTATAGAAAGCCTATAGAGCAGTAGTTCATAAGGAAAAAAAACTTACTTGCATATTTCAAAACAGCTCGCAAAAACAATATCAAAGTTTAGTTTATTAAACCATGTAACATTTTTGCACGTCACTGTATATATATATATATTATTTATAAAATGGCGAGCTTACAATAGTAAAATTTAAAGAATGCAGGATTTTACTGAGAAACTTCAAGTCTGATTTTCACAATGTACACTTCTAGCTATTAACTGGGACTTTACCTCTCACAATTGTTGTTGTTTTTCATATAAAATTTAAATCTAACGTTTTGTTAAATTTTAACGCGACATTCAGTAATCGAGCGTCAGTTTGATAATTTTTAGTTATCTGAAGGTTCTATCGTACTATACGTATACGTAATATCGATGTATTAAAATATTGATCATACGCAACCACGAATTTACACTAGCAATTCGTGCACATTTTTAACCTAGAAAATTTACAACGGAAAAGTACGCAAAATAAAAATATTTCAGGGTTATTTTTGGTTACCTAAAATTTTTTTTTAAGTTTTATAAAAATAAAAAAAGAAATGTTTGGAGTGCTCGAGGAAATTAAGAGGAACATATTAATGAAATTTAATAAAAAAAACTAACTTCCAAATACAACCGTGTTATTTAGCTTAAACAGAATCATTTTTTATGTTTTTCCAAAATTCCGTTTACATCTGAAAAAAGGAAATAATGAATTAAAAAATATTACACAATGAATCAAACTCTTCCACTAAATTATTTGCTGAATAAATTTTCCAATAATTTTATTTTTTCTATAACTATTGAAATGGTGTATTCTCTGTAGAAAAACTTACATTATGTATGTATATTTTAAACTTAAGCCAAATAAAGAAAAATATGTTTTAGTTCTGATTTAGTTCTTCTTTTACTTTTTGCATAAAACATACTTTAATAAAAAGATATATTACATATAATATTGTGGAACAAATCACTCTTAAAATACACAAAAGTACATATTTTTTATAGAGACACATTTCATACTTAAATCCCCTTCTCCCTCAACTCTTTGTTTCCCATGGTAATAAAATTTAGTTAACTCATTTTTTTACAAAAACCCATAATGGAAAGAGAAATAAAATTGCAAATGTAAAATAAAAATAAATCAAATATAGAATAGAAATTGTCAATGCTTGAGTTGTTACTATATCGACTTTCAAACAAAGACATTGTCAAGGGGGCAGGGGAATAACTAAAATAGAGTACATAATAAAGTTACATTTTGCTTATGATCACCAAAACGGTAATAACAATCAAAGAATTAACTGATTTAACTAAGACTTAAAAATAGAAATAGCTGTACTTTTGCTTTATTTAATGTTCATAATACATATACGCAGTATTTTCAGATTCTGCAAACTGTTTTTTAGATAAAAATTCTTAGAGTTATATTCCAAAAAAATTTTAGATTCTGAGGACCTTTCATCATACTTAGATTATAAGAACTTAGATTATAAGAACTTTTTCTAGTAGAAATATGTTTATATTCTAATGACTTTTACTTAAAGAAAAATTCTGAGACTCTAACGACTGTCGAAAAGAAATCTTATAAATATCTTTAGAATCTAAGGATTTTTCTATTAGAAAAAGTCCATGGAATCTATGTTTTTTTTTTTTAAAGTGCTTAGAATTTTTAAATATTTTTGAAGTATTTTTCTTTAAAAAGTCTATAACATTAAGGAAGTTATTTAAAATCGTCTCTAATATCCAATTTTTTCTTTAGGAAAAATAATTTTTAAAGAAATATTCTTAAATTTAAAGAACCTTTTCATAGTTTGGAAACATAATATAACTCTTGGGATCATATTTTCGTAATATTATATTTTTTTTTATTATCATATTATGTATGATATCAATGTTATAGTATGACTATGTTTGGCACAATCATAATCCCGATAATATAAAGGGTGTCCCAAGAAGAACGCAATTTTTAAATCTGGCAACATTCGAAGTGTCATTGTTTGACATTTGAACAATTGTTATTGTTTGCTAGAAGAAGGTACGAGGTTAGTAAAAATGGAGCGCTACACGAATGAACAACGCATTCTCATTGTGAAATTGTTTTACCAAAATGGTGAAAGTTTTGCGGCTACAGTTCGCAAATTGCGATCAATTTGGGGTCACAATAATGCTCCAAAAGAGTCAACTGTAAAGAGATTAATGGATAAATTTGCCGAAACTGGGTCTGTTAGTGATGTAAAGACAACAACGCGCCATCGACCAGGTCGATCGACCGAAAATGTCGCAGCTGTACGTGATGATGTCGCTCAAACTCCATCCACCTCAATTCGACACCGAGCTCAGCAAATTGGTGTCTCCAAATCCACTTTGCAGCGAATTTTGACGAAAGATTTGTATCTTCATGCATACAAAGTTCAATTGCCTCAGGAACTGAAGCCAGCTGACCATGGACAGCGAAGGGAGTTCGTTAATTGGGTATTGGAGAGACAACATAAAAATGCTGATTTTGCCGATAAAATCATCTTCAGTGACGTGGCCCATTTTCATCTTGACGAAGCCATGTCAATAGGCGGAATTGTCGATTTTGGGGTGAGGAAAATCCTCGAGTGATTCACGAGAAGCAAATGCATCCTCAACGTGTCACTGTGTGGTGTGGTTTTTGGGCTGGAGGAATCATTGGACCTTTTTTTATGAAAATGAGGCAGGTCAAGCGCAAACAGTCAATGGTGTTCGGTATCGTGAAATGATAACCAGTTTTTTCTTGCCTAGAATTGAAGAAATGAATGTGGAGGGCATGTGGTTCCAACAAGACGGCGCCACATGTCATACAGCCAGAGAAACAATTTAATTGCTGCATCAATCATTTCCAGGTCGTGTTATTTCGCGTTTTGGAGATCAGAATTGGCCGCCTAGATCGTGCGATTTAACACCATTAGACTTTTTTCTTTGGGGTTTTTTGAAGTCGATGGTTTACGCGAATAAGCCGACGACGACTCAAGCCTTAAAAGAGGAAATTGGACGCTGCATTAATGAAATACCGCAGCATTCATGCAAAACGGTCATTGAAAATTTCATTAAAAAATCGCGTGCATGCCAGCAAAGCTGCGGCGGCCATCTGCACGATATATTGTTCCATACATAACCTCATTCTGTCTACTTAACGATATAATAAAGTTTCACGATTTTTTTTTAAAATATCTGTGTTTTATTTAAAATTTAAAAATTGCGTTCTTCTTGGGACACCCTTTATATCAATGCATACATTTCGCTTCTTTAAACTAATTTTTCTGCATTCTTATGAATTAAATTTTCATCAAAGCTTAAATACTACAAAGTATATGAACATTTTCCACTCATGCATCAGAATACCTAATCATTGTATTATCATTGCTTCCTTAGAGTAAAGTATGAGTAATGCTAGTAGCTACATTCGAATACCTCCATCCTATGACACGCTAATGTTAAATTCATCGATGAAACCATTAGAAAAGAAGTGATGCCTTTGCCATAGTAGTGATGCTTTTATTGCTTCTTTGGCAGCTTCATTTTTGCTGGGTTTCTGAATACGAAATGATCATAATATGATCCTCAATGATCGTATTATATTAGGATAATTTTTGGATAATTAGAATAATAATTATAATTCTCCATCACAACATGATCCGCTCAAAGCATATTTTTCTCTGCGACTAGACATTTAATATGCTTCATTAAAAGTCTTCTAGATTTTTTTTTTTCGGGAAATATTGGAATTGAGTATTTTTTTTAATGTTTTGTTGATAACAATTCCATTTTTAAATTATGGGTAATTTTTCATTTTATTTAGGGCATTTTTTAGTCTTTTTTTGTGAATTTTTGCTTTTGGGTCGACTTTGCATTATTTTTGTGGCAACACGTCAGCAACACATGTCTGCTGACGTGTAGCACAATGAAATTAGTAGAAAAATTAGTAGCCGCTAATAAATTTTTATATAATTTTTGTAAAGTGGAATTTAAAATCTGTTTGCTAAAATCAGCAAAAAAATTACTAAATATTATTAATATTAGTACAAAATTTAATTTTTTTTATCGTGCATCAAAATTTTTTTTTCAAAAATATTATTAACAAAATTAAAAACAAAACCAAAGGCTAACAAATCTAAAAAATTGTTAAAACATAAAGAAATTAATCATTTTATTTAAATTTGGTAATTTCTGTTTTGAAAAATATTTTAGTCAATTTTTATTTTTTACTTTTAAGGTCAAATTTTAATTGGTTTTTAAAAAAACTTTTTAGTGATATTTTAAGTGGATGTCCTATTTTCAGACATGAGTCGGTTTATTCACTTCCGATCTCTTTTTTTAATCTATGTAACGTTTTAAGGCAATTTAAGTTTTTAGGTGTAAGTTTTAATTAGAAATAACATTTCCTTCCACTTTTTTAAAATAAGTAATTTTTTTGAAGCTTATTTTAGCAAATCGGTTTTCAAAAATATGTAAAATGATTTCTGAAATTAGCAACAAAAATTTGTAAATATTCTGTAATTTGTAAAATGTAAATAGCAAAAAGATTTGCTAGATAATATTTTTTTTACTAAAAATCAGTACAAAAAAAGTAAAGTGGGATTGAAAACTGTTTACAAATTTTTCTACTAACTTTTTTTTCTGAGTGTAAGTTATATATATTTTTCTGTAGATAATGAAAAGTTTCTATCAATAATAAAAACCAAATAAAACTCCTTAAAATGATATTTATAATATACAATTTTTGGAATGATACACAGAAGATATAAATATTTTATTATTATTTAATAAATACAAATTTAGCAAAATAAATTTTCAAATTAAAAATACTTTACAAAACACCAGCAAAAAAAAAAAACCCTAGTAAACATATATAGTTTAAACTTGTTTAACTTAATTATTAAATTTTTAATTTATTTACCAAAGAAGTGCATTTCAAAATCTTTAATTCATTCACCATAGAAAATACATAAATCTTATAATTTAAAAAAAAAATACCTTTTTTCAATTTAACCGGATTTTATAAAAAATGTTGGCAAAAAATATTAAATTTAAATTCAAATTGAATTGAATTGAATTGATTAGATTTACATATTTGCTGTCTCCTTTTATTAAATTTTTATTGTTTTGTACATTTCATATTCAATTAAGTTAAACTTTTTTGTTATAATTCAATTATATTATTGTCATCAGTTGTTAGAAGTCAAAGTGATTGTTAGAGAGAGTGGGTTTTTTGTTTCTTTTTTTTTTGTAGGATCTTTTAAACATGACATGTTCATTTAAAACTATGATTAGTTTTAATTGATTTATTATTAAGTGTAAAACAACAAAACAAACAAACAATATGAAAAAAAACATTTGTTTGTATGAAATTATTTATGACATGACATAAATGTTTAAAATTTTAGTTTCCAAAATTAATAAACATGATTTGATGTACTTTTTTTTAATTATATGTTTTCATTTAGTAATTTTTCAGGGTAAAATGTGAATCATCATAAGGTGAGTAATTTTATAATGAAATAATAAAATACCGATATATTTTCCAGTGTTTGTTTTTTTTTTTCAAATTCCCATAATTTTAAGATATGAAGTTGTCACAACAAATTAAGACTGAGTCATCATAATGAAAAGCATACCAAAGTTTCATCGATAAGTGTGTGTGTATGACCAAATCTTTTTCCAAAATTTTTACCCAAATTTTGTAAATCCCCTTCGTTCAACGCCTTACCTACCAAAGAAATGTATATATAAAGATAGAGCAATATGCATAATTGCTTTAGTGTCTATACTTAGAAGTAGATGGCGCTCAAGTAAATAATAAACAATGCCCTGCGCCATGCATAGGTCGGCATTTCCTGGAATTTGGCTTTTAATTATTTTAGGAACCACAAATATGTTATTTAATATATATTTCAAATTCTAGTACATTAAGCTGTCACTAGCAGACTTATTTAATAATACTAAAGTCAATTTTTGAAATGTTCGACGTGATAAAAGCATTTGTTTCACATTTTTATGTGAAAAACAAATTTTGATAGGTTCAAAATGTTTTTTTTTCAGTAAATTTTAATAATTTTCAAGTATTGAGGCATTGCAAACTGCATATTTATGTAAATTCTTTCTTTCAAAAATAAATAAGTAAATAAATACACATACGAAAATTGCAAATATTCTTTTATGCTACGAACGAAATAGAAAATCAATAATACCCTATTGCATATTGTAGCAAAATACGCCTAATAGGGAGAATTTATGTTTAGATGCGCCATCTATTAGGAAATAATTTCAACTAATGTTCCTTCTTTAATAAATTAATGTCTATGTTACCTACACCTCAGTTTTTAACGCCAACGCGATTGTAAAAAAATCGAATTTTATAAATTACCAGGTCATTGCGTTGGACTTTTACGTTATCACTTAAATTGTCAAATTAAAAAAATAGTAAAACATTTTCTTGTTTTATTCCTTTTATTACTTTTTTTGAACAACGCCCGAGAAAGTGGACTTCAGCCAACACAAATGCAAATGAATTAATTTTGGAAATAATAAAAACAATTTATAAAATGATTCTGCTCAATATTTAATAATTTACCTGAATTTATGCATATATGGAATTTGTGTTTGATTTGTTCAATTTATCCCTGCTTTTTTGCTATTGGCAACACAGCTTATTGAAAATTATTTTAGGTCGCCTGAAACCTAAACCCGCAAAAAAATTTATGGAGCAATTTTTGAAATTTTTTTAATTTTAAAGATTTTTTCAGAGGCAGTTTTACTATTTTCACGACATATCGACCCAAGAACAAAAAAAAAAAAACGAAAACTGCTTAATAAAAAAAAATTATTGCAAATTTATTACAAATTGTGTTTGGAAAAAAAATTTCAAACAATTCAAGTGATGATTTTGACATCTCAAGTGATTAATTTTTCAGCGCAGTGATTTATGAAATTCAAATTTGTATGTAAAAAATTTCAAATGACGTAACGAACAGCCGACGCGAGCAATTACCTGTATCAGAATTTGTCCTTAAAGGTATTAAAATCAGCAAAAGCATACACGCAAAGAAAAAACATGGTTGATACAATCACAATCGTTTGTGGTTATGATTGTGTCAAACACGTCTTAAGTTACAATATATGTTCAGATATAATATTTATAGCTAATTATCTCAAACATATTATTATGTTCACAAGAAAAACGCAAACGATCTTTCAAACCATGTTTCTATATTTCCCAATACCATGCAAAATGTCTAATGTCAACATGTTATATGGTTCTTGCAATAAAACGAATAGAAAATGTAATTTCAAAGATGTATTTTTTATTAAAAAGGTATACATATAAACATGTTTTTTGCCCCGCACTTAAGACTTGTAACAGTCAAAGACAAACGTACCTTTAATTTCTATTATTAAATCGACTGTATCAATATATTGTTGAAAAAAATTCGGAGCTTATCAGAAAATTCTGCGTCAAAATTTCAATGACGTTTTTAATGTTGTATGTTTTGGCTGCAAGAAAGACAATGTAATTTATACGTATTTATACATGTATGAATTTAGGTATGTATTATCTAATTATATGTATATAAATTACTTTACTGTTTCAATAAACGTATAATAATTTATATCATTAAATTTGCAAGGTAGCATGGCCCCCAAACGGAAAATGACGCGGGAGAAAATTTTATTTTTTTTTATAAAGACACACTGTTTATTTGACAATAAAGGTTTGCTCATTTAGAGAATGTGTTTAAAGGCAAACATAATTTTTTGTAATAAACATACACTTTTGTGTGCAACTAATATTATGATTTTAATTGTATAGTTGAAAACATGTATATTATAGTAGCAAATATTTCACATAAATTAATATTTATGGTGTAAAACACCATAAAATATTATTATGGTGAATTTTAAAAATGCTTAAGACAAAAAATTTTTGTTCAATTTATTCTAGGGCTATAATAAATTTATTAGGGAAAACATATTAGGCTAATATGAATAAATATGGTTGTAGTGAGGATTCATTAATCCTGTTTTTTCTCTGCGTGTAGTTATCTGATTTTATTTAGGTTGTTAATGCAATTATGCAAATATTTTTATCAAACAATCCTAACATTTTAAAAATATTGGGTTATTTTGACCCCAAGCACATTTATAAGCATGTGTATTTGTATTTTTTAATATCAATTTCACACATTAGAAAATAGTTGTTTCATCAAAATCTGTAAAAAAACCAAGCAAATATTTCGACAAATTTTCTTAAAAACAAAAATTATCCCAAAATTTTGAGCTTTGACCTTTGGCGAGAAATAGGAACGCTCTTCGATTTTAATAAAATTTTAGAATATAAATATTTGGCTCAAAATACTCTGAGTTTTGTTTATTGAAATTCAACAATATTCTTTGGACTAAATTTTCACAAATAAAAAAATTGATTATTTTTTCAAATTTCATAAAATGGGGCAATATACCCTATTGGAAATTGATGTCATTTTTGCAAATACTATCGAATAGCAGTTTGCTTTTGACATTCACGAAGTAGACACTTACGAAATATATAGTGAATATTAATAAATCGCCATGCACGCAGAGAAAAAATATGGTTGGGCAATCACATACAAAGAGCACCATATATTTTTGGGGTAAATTGTGCCAACCATAGTTGTGTTATAATATAGTTATCATATTGTAATAATAAAATAACCATAATTTTACCATAATATAATCCCTACAGTTATATTATGATTGGAAACTATGAAAAAGTTCTTTAAATTTTAGAAGAAATATTTTTAATAAAGAAAAAATTTGCGCCCCGGTAGGCTAGTTGGTAGCGTGCTAGCTTATCAGTGCGGGGGTCGTGGGTTCGATTCCCACCAGAGGCTCTGGTCTGTTTTCGCTACAACGAGCCGAAGGCCTTCGTTGCTAGTGCTCGGTTAGGGAATTAAGATATAATTTGTAATTATATGTTTAATAAATATTAAGGACTTTTTCAAGAAAATTTCTTGGATTCTACGGACTTTTTTAAAGAAAAATACTTCAAAAAATTTTAAGTTCTATAGACTTTTTTAATAAAAAAACATAGATTCTATGGATTTTTTCTAAAAGAAAAATTCTTAGATTCTAAAGATATTTTTCGAAGATTTTTTAGCCAGTTCTTAGGCTCAGAATTTTTCATTTAGAAAAAATCTTTAGAATCTAAGAATATTTCTACCAAAATAAGTCCCTTAAATCTAAGTGGTTTTCACGATGAAAAGTCCTCAGAATCTAAGTAATTTTTTAAAGAAAGAAAGGCCTTGGAATCTAAGCTTTTTAAAAATATATGGATTTTGATCTAAGAAACAGTTTGCATCATCTGAGAATTTAACTTTAAGGAAAAGTCCATAAAATCTAAAAATGTTTCTATCTAAAAATCAAGTATTTTGTATAAGAAAACTTTTCGTACAAAATATAGAATACGCCTCAAGAACGCGCGATTTTGGTACAAAACCACGAAGTGGATGACTTTCTACCAACATTTATCAGGAACGACGAGAGTCATTTTTATCTCAGCGGCCATGTTAATAAGCAAAATTCTCGATTCGGCGGACTTGAAATCAGGTACCGAAAATAAGAGTTATTTTGCAATTTTAAAACAAAACGGAAAACTGGTTTAAGTATATCATATTCATCCATATAAACTAGTCTATGATAAAATATTGTTATGATTTTTACCTTTTATAAAATCGTTGATTTATTTACCTTTTAAATAAATCGAGTTCTTTCTATATTGCAAATAATAAACACCGTTTGAAATTACTTATAGCTCTATTTATTTATAATAGGCACAGAAAACACTTTAATAGCACAATTTATACACACGATGTAAACAGACTAAACGTTAGCCACACTTTAGTTCTTAACACTTCAGCATTTTCTTTTAAACTGAACTTCTGCATTACTAAGTACCCGTATTTATATGAGTAGTCAGGTATTCTAGTTATTTCCAGTTATTACTACACTAGATTTTTCCAGCTATCAAAGAATTAACTATTGATAAAATTTCTAGTACAAAAATTTCTGTAACAATATATTTCTATTTAAAAATTTAATTTCTTTAACAGAAACAAATATTTTTGGCTTTTTATGGGGATTTCTTCGTTACATTAAAATAAATATTTAAAGTCAACTATATTATTTAACACGTATATGGCTTTAGAAAATAACTTTTCTTTTTTCTTGAAAAAAAAAATCAAAAAATAACCTTTATTTTTGATCGAAGAAATAAAAATCAAAAAAACTTATTTTAGTTAGAAAAAATAAAAATCAAAAAATTACTGTTGTTTTTGCTCGAAAAAAAAATCAAAAAATAACTTTTATCATCTGACTTTTATTATAAAAGGAATAATTATTACCGTCCCTGCTTAAAATCAATTCATTAAGCACGACTACACCCTCTCAAAGTACCGTGTGGTGTGCAGTTGCTGATTGAATTTTATTTTTCGAAGGAGCCGACGGTACCACTATTTGATATCACGATTGACTTTCCCTGACTTGAAGAACAATATACGAGCCGAAATTGATAACGTGACAGCACAAAAACTGCGCACAGTTATACAAAATGTAATCAAAAGAGTCCAAATTTGCATGAATGTCGGTTGTAAATTTCCACAATTAATTAAAACAAAATTTATAAGTGCGAATAAACCTAATCAGCCAAAAACTAAATCAGTTTGCCCTTTAAACAAAGGTTATAGCGAAAAAAAAATCAAATTATGGTTTTGCTTCACCTAAAAACCTAAGATTAAAATAATATGGCAGACAAATTGGCACCACTGAATTGACATACTTGTCAAAAGTTTTTGAGAAGGTATTACATCACCAAATATATGGCTATATTAATGATAATGGTCTTCTAACTAGCAGGCAATCAGGCTTTCGTCCAAAACATAGCTGCATAACTGCTCTTATTGATGTGACTGAAGAATTACGTGAAAATTTGGATAAAGGCAACATTTCGTTTCTAGTACTTTTGGATCACTCTAAGGCATTTGATACGGTTAACCACAATGTTCTTACCATGAAATTGAGAAAAATGTTTAATTTTTCATCCACATCAATACGCTTAATTTCATCATACTTATCGGATCGTATACAATTAGTATTTGCTAATAATAATAATCCGTTGTCTGTTACAAAAGGAGTACCACAAGGCTCTATTATTGGCCCTCTTCTATTTACCATCTATGTAAATGATTTAACTACCCAATTATCATACTGTAATATTCATATCTATGCTGATGACGTTCAAAACTACATAAGTTGGGATAAAATGGAATTTGAAGATTGTGTTTATAAAATTAATGAGGATCTTAAACGAATTCACATATGGGCAAATGCAAATGGTCTCTGCCTGAATCCATCTAAATCAAAATGCTTGATTATAAATAATCAAGAAATCTATAAAAATGATTTCAAACCCAGAAATTATTCTCAACAATTAAAGAATTGAAATTGTAAATACAGCAAAAAATCTTGGTATAATATTTAATAATACTCTTTCCTGGTCAGACCATATAAATGCTACTGCTGGAAAAATCTACTCTTATGTTGGAAAACACAATATTTCACGCCACTTAAAATTCGCTTACTTTTAGCAAAAACTTATTTAATGCCAACTCTCTTATACGGATGCGAAATTTTTGCTAAAACGGATACTACAAGCTATAGTAAGCTAAATGTTGCCTACAATGCTGTCGTAAAATATGTTTATGGATTGGGGAAATACGACCGTGTGTCATTAGTCGCGAAAAACCTGTACCGTGTTTTGTTTGCTGATTTGTTACAGATTCGAACTCTAATTCTACTTCACAAAATTATATATACGCATAAACCTCCATATCTTTATAACAGGCTTATGTTTTACCAATCACTTAGAAATTATAATTTGACTCCAATTAGACATCGAACTGCAAAATCTGAATGTCACTTTTTACATCCATTCAATAGGTCTTTGGAACTCTCTGCCTCCAAATATACAATTTATAAGCAATGCCATACATTTTAAATGATACCTTTTTGACTTTTTTAGTTTTTCATAAATGTTTTAAAATTAATGTTATTAAATTAAAGTTAATTAAATTTTTGTGTAATTTCTTTCTTTTCTCATTTTTACATTTTAATTGTTTAATAACCATATTTCAATTTATATTTTAATTAAATTGTTTTTTTATATACTGTTTAAAGTTAATTATATTATATTCTAAAATATTTAAACATTATTGCTCATTTCCCATTACTCCTCCTATACTCTAATTATAAGATTATAAGTCTTGCTGTATAGGAAATCAAAATAAATAAATAAATAAATAAATAAATAAATAAATAATTAAATAAATAAATAAAATAAATAATGTCAATGTTATTGCAAGATAAAGATATGATGTCTGCCATCAAATGTCACTTTGAAGTTTACATTTTTATTCAGCAATAAAAAGCAAGACAAATTTTAGTAAATAAAAACGGGAAACATTTTAATTATTTGTAGAAAAAATTAATTTTTATAAAATTCTGTATTTTTTCGAAGAAAATACTATGTATGATATTTCTTAGGTTGCTATTATTTAAGTACATGTGATAACATTTTTATTAAACAAATTATGCAGTTGTAGTCTAACGTCTCCATTAAAATTTACGTACTATTAACAACAGTTTCATAGTAAAATTAGAAGTTATTTTTTTTTTTAAATGTGTAATATAAACATTTAATAAAACTAAATAATTTATGTAAAAAAAATGCAAACGAATATATCATATTGCAAATATTTACTCATTTTAACGACAAAAAGTACTTTACTAGAACACAGTAGAGCACTTTATAAAACATTTATGTGTAATGAAAACAAACTCAATATAAATATTTACACATTAATATGTTAATTTAACAATTTGCTACCGTCGCTGCTGATATTGCTGTAAATATTGGCGTAAACACTTTAGTTGATATAAATAAAAAAAAAAATTAAATGACCTCTTTTTAGAAATAAATTATACTAAAATGACACCTTGTTAATTTAACAAAAATTTAAAAAAAAAAAAAAATTCTTTATAAAAAAACAACGACAATTTATTTTTCCATTATATAGAAATACGTAATAGACAAATAGGGTGTTGAAAAATTGGGTAGAATGATTGGTATTGTAAATTTTACATGTGAATGTAGCGACAAATTAAATTTTATACAGAATATAAAAATTGTCAATCTTCTCGTTATTTATTGAAGAAATTAATATTTCGAAAATATGAAATTTAATCGGGTTTTCCACTTATGTGACTTCTAAGTACAAAAGATACCACAGGAGCGTATGAGTAATATGATTAAATATTGTGTTACAAATATTTCTCATACGCTGTGGTGCCTAAAAGTTTATTTTTGTAATATAAGCAACTCAGTGACCTGAACACGTTAAAAGGTTTCTTTACTGCATTTTCTTATAGTCTATTTAATCCTCTTGAGAACTACTTTAGAATTTAACTTAATTTGTTACTTCTTTTTCTTCCAGTCCATTGGAGGGTATTTAATGGTCATTGTTAATTGTTTAAAAAAAAACATTGTTCATTATTTTATTTTTTTATTTATTTAGTTTAAATTTTTCCTACAATAGTTAAACATATTTGCTGACATTACTTAACAAAACAGTAGTTCACAACATGCACTGTGTTTTTTTTTTCCTCTGTAAAGTCACTCACTAATTTTGCTACATAGTTCATTTCAAATAAAATACAGACATGTGAGAATGAAAAAAATTAAACAAAAATTATAAAAATTACAAAAATATAACATAAACAATTTCTGTAAATGGACATTTTTATAAATTAAACATGTCGGTTAATGTCAATTTTCATGTAATAGACACAAGAAACTCAACCATAGGGGTTTGCGCTTTGATATAAGCTAAATGGACGCACAAAACTTATAAATATTTACATAAATGAGTCAAATGTTAATTCAAGTATTCAATAACAAATCAATTAAGACATAAATAAAAAAAAAATAGATTTTATGAATAATGATTTTCAAATTAAATATATATTTAAAATGATATAAAATACTACAGAAAAAATACATTTCGCTCATTTACTGCAAGACTGTCATACATCAAAAAAAAAAGATTTTGCAGAAAACGTGTTTAAAGTTTTCAATTTAGCCTAGCTACTGAGAAAAATACAAAACACTTTTGGTCGCCATTTAATGAGAGAAAGAGTTATTAATATAATTTTTTGATATGTTTTAGATTATGGTGTGATCCATATTTCTGCATCATTAACTCAAAAATTACGTTTTTTGACTTATGACAGTATTAAAGTTAATAAGCGATATGCTTATGGGGTTAAGGTTAAATTCCAGCTTAGTTCTTATTATTAATTTAAAGACATTTTATTTGGTACGTATGATTAATATGTTTTACTAATAAATTCATATTACTCATACGCAAACAAGTAGATTTTTAAAAGACATCTACACTCAAAAAAAATTGAACTAGAATTTAGAAAAATTAACTTATTTAGAGGAAAAATTGAAATGAAAACGGTGCCAAAGACACTTTTTACCAATACTTAATAAAGTTTTACTTGAAATTAATAATCAAATTTTACTTAAAATTTGGTCAAAATTTCCAAGTTATAGAAAAATTTTACTATTGAGAAGTAAATTTTTATTAGAAAACAGTAAAATTTCCTTCTAATTAGTTCATATATCATCTAAAATTTTAATGTTAGTCAGGAAATGTTTACTGGGTTTTAAGAAAAATTTTATTTTATTTAAGTTCATTAGATAATTTTTTTTACTAAAAACTACGACTTAACTCCCTAAAATAAGAAAATATTTTCTAACATCAAATAGCACTTCTTTTAAGTGAAAATTATCCTTATCCTTCATCTATGGCAAAGGTACTTTACACTCATTGAGTAAGTATTTTCCCACTTCCAGAGGACTTCCGCTTTGTGAGGACACTGTTCTTAACAAGCTTTTTGCTACACGATTTTGTCTTAAAACAAAATTGAATTATACTAAATTCATGTTTTTAAGATATAAATTAAATTTTTTTAGCAAAAAGGTAAACAAATTAAAAAAAAAATGTACTACAGGATATCCTGAAACGTAATAAATTGTGACAAAGTCACAAAAAGGGACGCCCTAAGTGACACACGGCATCTATGGCTAAGGAACACTGGGGGACCTTTGTCTTCTTAAATTAACTAATTTAAGGAAATTGTTGCAAAAATACAAAATATCACAGTTACATTTCTTGGAAAATATAGAAGTCATAAGTTTATTTAATGGGATTTTTAGCTTAAACTTTATTTGACATATACAAATTTAAACTTTTTTATTATAAAGTGAAAAAAATAGCTCGATATATATAAGTTTAATAAGCGCATAAAAGCCAAAATTCGAAAATTTTTACCCTTTGCTAACAAAATTTTAAAATATATTTTAAGCTACTTTAAGTTCAATATTTAAGACTGTTAAGATTAGAGATGGGCAAAAATTACAATCAGGCACGATAGTTTTTTTAAGTGGTTATTTTAATTTCTTTTATTAAATAATATTTTTTCCTGAAATTTTTTTTTTTAATAGAATATTAAAACTAATTTAATCGATTTTCGACAAAAAAAAATCCTATACCAAATTTTACTATTTTTTAAAAATTAGAAAACTTTTACTTGAAAAAAAAATAATATTTTATTAAAATTTATCTGAACTAAGTTGCATGAAAATTTTCCTTAGAAATAGTTCATTAGTTTCTAAAATCAAGAAATTTTTTATTATTACATAGGAAAATATTTATTACTTTTTTTTTTTAATTGTCAGAACGTAATTTTTAGAAAACAATTCTTCAAAATTAGAAAGTGGAATACTTAAAAACTGAATTTGGAAATGGCTTTCTAAAATTTAGTTAATTTTACTACTCGCGAAAAAAAAAATGAACACACATTAAGTTCAAGTACTTTCTCGACACATTTTCGTAACTAATGTGGATAAATTATGTCCTAAATTTTTTTTGAACTAAACTTAATTTTATTACATTTGGGAATGCAATTTTGTTAAAACTCAAATGTTTTTTCTTAAAATTAATAAGTTTTTATTTAATTGACATGTTTTTTTCCTAAAATCAAGAAATATTAATGAGGAAAAATATGAACTATTTCAGAGTATATAAACTACTTCGTTTTTCCTCAAGCTTAGGAATTTTTATTCTTTTTAAGAAAATTTTTCTAAGTTTTAATAAAATTTTAATTAAATTGAGGACAATTTATAAACTATTTTGAAGGAAATTTTTTATTACATTTTTGTTCATGTCTTTTTTTTAATGTAAAGCTAATCATAAAAGACCTGCATGAATAAAATTTATTTTGGCTTTGAAATTTACAATTCTTGTTAATTATTAATTAAATACAAGGTGGAGCAATAAGTATCATCCTAATGAAAAGTGTTGCAATTTTTGCAAATGGCATCGTATATCAGTTTAGTTTTGACATTTGTGAATTAGACACCTGCGAAATTTATAGTGAATAACAATGAATCGCTATACGCCTCAAGAAAGCCCGATAAATGTGACAATATAAGCGCGCAATAATTCGTCAATAGTGTTAACGCTAATTTAAGGCTCATCTTTATCTCTGCGTCGACGTCAATAAACAAAATTCTCGGTTCTGGGGGAAGGAAAATCCACGTATAATTCATAAAGCACCATTACAAAGACACCGGGTGGTGTGAAGTTACGTCGGAAAAGGTAATTGGACCTTATTTTTTGAATGAGCCGACAGCCCAAATACAGCTTACAGTTATACAAAATGTAATCAAAAGAGCCAAAATATGCATTAACGCCGACGGTGGCCATTTGTCGGACATAATTTTCCAAAATTAATTGATACAAAATTTATAAATGCGATTAAAAACACAATCAGTTAAAAACCAAATGAGTTTTCGCTTTAAACAAAAGTTATAGCGGAATAAAATCAAATGATAAATTTTGCCCCACTCTCCAAAATAGTATATTTTTTACTGCTTTAAATCGTCATATGTGTACACACACTCAAGCAAATGTTTTGCAAATACACTCATGCAGGTTCTTACTACTCTTTAGAGTGGACCGAAGTTAAAAACATTCGATTCTTATATTGTGGAAAAATATTCTAAATCAGGGAAAAATAAAATTTTGAAAATCGGTTATTGGGCCATTCCATGTCAAATCGCACAGAAAACTGTCATATTCGGATTTGCCACCTCCGATTTTAATGAAATTCGCCACAAATATTATAAATGAGTAGTGTTTATCAAATCATTAACCTGTCGGCTCCAAACCCTTTCGATTTTCGAAATATGATGTCATGAAAATTGTCAAAAAAGTCAAAGTATCGAAAAAGTGTCAATACAAAGTCGCCCATAACTTTTAAGCTATACAACCTAAAATTTAAATTTTAAAGGTGTAAACATTACCTTCAAAATTTTTTTTGTATTAAAAGGTTAAAGGTTATTTTTTAAATTTAATGTTCAAATACCCATATCTCAAAATCCAATTTTTTTTAAAATTCTGAAAAAATGTACAGTTAAAAGCTAAGCTAGAGACGTCTAAATTTGTGGCAAAATTTTAAGGTGGAGACTCATTTTGTGCCTGAGTTATGAAGGAAAAGGTGGTCCTAAGCAAATTTATCTCAACGGACTCATACGCAAAATGCCAGACTTGGGGTTTTGTCTCCAAATTTAGGTGTTTTTTTTTTTTTTTGTGGTTCTGGGTACAAACATTTTGAATTGGGGACAGGGAATTTTAAGAGGATAATAAATATTTTTAGTAAATAGTTAACATTAAATACTTTAAGAAAAAAATACTCAAGCTGATACAAATAACTTAAAAGGTAGTAACAAATTTATCCATTGTTGCATTAGATATAAAAATCTCGTGGGATTTACTAGCAATTTTTAAAGCTTTTGTAATTTACAAATTTAATATTTTTAAAGAAAAAAACTGTCACATATTTCTGTTAGCAAAATATAACATAATCTTCTACAGGGATTTTTTATAGATAAAGTTTCTCAGTATTAATATCTTGCAAAAATTATTTTGAAAGTCTTAACACTCAGAATGCAGTATTAGTTGTTTCCACTGAGAACTCTTAGCTCTATTTAAGAAAATTTTAAAAGAAACAAAATTTATTAAAGTTTTAAAAATGTCTACGTGAAAATTTTCAAGAACTTTTTTTATGTTCCAGGTCGATGTTTTTTGACCGCCATTTCTGTTTATCAGTTTGTATTTGACAGTTGTGTAGAGTAGTTGATAACAATTTATTATGGAGCATCTAATGCATTAATAACGTGTTGAATTTATTAAAACATAAAAAAATATAAAAACCCCCGATTTTGGCGAAAAATCATTATGAGCGACGAGGCACATTTTGGCTTGGCTGACTTTGTTAATAAACAGAATATCCGCTACTGGGGAAAATCCTTAATTGACACACCAACGGCGAGAAATTTTTCTCAGCCGCATTATGTCAAAAATAGGAGATCTCGATTGGCCAGAGGCGGCCATTTACCTGATATTATATTTCATACATAATTGTTATAAACAAAATTTTCATGCAATAAAATATTATTTAAAAATTTTGTACGGTTTAAGATTTATTCAAAAGAAACAAACATCGGGGCTGGAACATAGACAACACCCTGTCTTAGCAAAAATTTTGTGGTTTTTTCAAAAGTGCATTACTCTGAGGGCTTTTTTAAAGATGTATCTGAAAAAAATTTCAGAATTCAAAAGATTTTTAAAATTAATAGCGTGTAATCATAGTCAAAAATAAAGTATACTTTAAGAGTTCTAAAGAATATTTTTCTTAAGAGTATACTTTAGGCCTACTATACACAAGTAAAAGTATACTTTAAGCGGCTAATTCGAAGAACAATAGATCGTTTTCGGACCACATTTACTGTTACTAATAAAGTGCATCCCGTGAGGCAACGAACAGTGCCGAATTATCCAAATACGCCCTAAGATGGAAGAAGTTCACGATGAGTTTGACGAATAGAACAATTATTTTGGTTAAAAATTTCAACAATTTGCACGCGTTGCTCTGGTGTAAGTCGATTCATAATGAAATTTCAATGCAAACTAAACAAAAAGCAACTATCAGCTGTTAAATGGGTTGTCAAATAAAGCAGTGATGCCAACTTAAAGTTGTGGCACTCTAAAAAAAACACCTTATAAAAATTTAACTGTTCAATGTTGCCACTTGTTTATTTTTTTAGTACAAAATGTATTCAGTCATTTGATGTGGTACATTTGATGTGATACACATTTAATAGTGGCGTAAGTTAATCGTCGCTAAGTGGTGCACTGCACAAGGGCCCATGGCCGACAGGGGCCCTTTGTTGAGAGTAGTAAATATTTTTTTTATGAATTTACTTATTTGTGTACTTAAGTAGTTCCAAATAATAATCACAGCACTGTCATGCAGACCTGTAAAAATACAAATCTTTATTGAATTAATTTGCGAGAAAATAATTCTCTTTGTAAATCAGCTAGTTGTTTTAATATTTTATAAGTCAATTCATTAAATCAGATTAAAAATTATAATTGATTAATGAATTTCATTTGAATCTTTTTTGATTCAATTGAATCAATTCAAAAACATTAAAATTGACTTGCGAATCTTGCTTTTTTTTTTTTTTTAATATTCGCCATTTTGTAAAATGGTAATTTTTTAAAATGGCCGGTATCTCGAAAACTAGGCGAGTTAGTGAAAAACTAACAAAATGCTTGTCCTATTTTTATACGAACGAAATGGAACGCGAAACGAAATTTGTATTATCGGAGTGTATTAATTTATATTATCATATTAATTGATAACAAAATATTCACCTTGTGGCTGTTTTATAAAAAAGAAATCCAAGGGTACCCTTTGACGAACTTTGCAAAAATTTGCGCAATGTCGCTTATATTCGGAGATATTCGCAAACGGGCAAAATATTTACTCTACCATGACAATTGCGTTAGTAAATATATACCAAGTTCGGGAGATATGCCGAGTGATCCATTTTCTAAAACTCACTATGCAAAGCAAGTTAAATATCCAGAAAATTTCATTGTAATTTTGGCATTAGCATTTCAATGCCAACGAAAAAATACCAAGTATAGTAAACAAGCTAAAATATAAATTAGTCGTGATTTAAAAAAAATATTTCATGATTTTTTGTACTTGTTAGTGATTTTAAAATATTTTTGTTAGAGGCACAATTTGATGTTTTGTACACGGGCCCTTGATGACTCAGCTACGCCACTGACATTTAAAGCCGGTTCAACTTTAAACTGGCTTTAATTCTTACTATAATACCAAGATAGATAATTACAGGTTTTACATTTAAACTCGTTTTAAAAAAAAGCCGACTTAAGTGCGAGACTATGATTACGGTTTTGCTTGTTACTATAAATTGGATAAGTATTTTCAATCTACTTATCTAAAAGCCCTTTTATAATTGGGGATTTTTTGGGAGATATTTTTGATTTGTTTGGGAATAATGAAAAAAAAGTATATGGCTAGCCTGTAAGCTATGATAATATGGGTAAACAAGAGAAAAATAAACGTTCTCATCGGCGCTTATGATTCTTTTTTTTAACCACTAATCCTATATTACTCATACTCAAATAAGTGCATTTTTAAAATGACATCTACAAATGTTTATATGCAACTTCTTTACACTTGAGAATTAAGAGAAAGAATTAAAAAAGAAAAACCAACAGCTTCACTCAGCTAAAATAAAAATAGTTAAGGTCTTAAATAAATATGTTTGTGAATTTTCTTTTAAATAAAACTTTTATTTGTGGTTCAAAATCCCAATTGCATTAATAATATTTTATTATGTAGGTTTAATTGTGCCTTATATATATTAAACAAAGCATGTGATTTCAATATTTTAAAAAAAAAACTCTCAAAGGACATGTTTTCTGTTCCATTTATTTTTCATTATTAAAAACCATAATTATTTCCTTATGAGATGATGCCCCCATTTTATTGGCAACTACATGCCTACACATGTATCTGGGTTATCATATGTTATTGTGTATTCAGCACAATGAACTTTTTGTATACAAAATCCCTACTTACAAAAAAAAAAAAAAAAAAAAAAAAACATAAAATATGAAATTAAATGCTATGAAATGTTTATGAATATGAATAATTGTAACAGAAAATACTTTCATTCTTTATTGTAAATATTTAAAATTTTTGTAGTATTATGCGTGCGGCAAGTTGTCTGTGTTATATTTGTGATACTATGACAAATTTTGGTATATTTTAGTGGATAGTGAGTGCTAAAAATGAAAATTTATTATATATAAATAAAATTTTGTGTTTTCATTTCGGTTTATGTAGAAACAAATAATTCCAAACTCAAATAACTAAAATTAAATTTGGATTATGGATTTTTTCTGTTTTTTGTTTCTTATACTCCCTAATTTTTTTTTTTAACGTTGGACTAAAAAATGTCAAGAAAAGCTTAAAATACAATTAAATACTTCTAACCACGAGTGAAAGAGATTATATAATTTATTTTAGCTACACTCAGAAAAAAAAGTTAGTAGAAAAATTTGTAAACGGTTTTCAATCCCACTTTACTATTTTAGAACTGATTTTTAGTTAAAAAATTATTATTTAGCAAATATTTTTGCTATTTACATTTTACAAATTACAGAGTTTTTACAGAATATCTACAAATTTTCGTTGCTAATTTCAGAAATCATTTTACAAATTTTTGAAAACCAATTTGCTAAAATTAGCAAAAAAAAATTACTAATTTTAAAAAAGTGGATATTGATGGAAATGTTATTTCTAATAATTTAAACTTATACATACAAACTTAAATTGCCCTAAAATGTTACATAGGATTAAAAAAGGGATCGGAAGTGAAGATATCGACTCATGTCTAAAAATAGGACATCCACTTAAAATAGCACTAAAGTTTTTTTATTTCTAAAAATCAGCCCTAACAACAATTTAAATTTCACCTTAAAAGTAAAAAACAAATTGACTAAAATATTTTTCAAAACAGAAATTACCAAATTAAAACAAAATGATAAATTCGTTTATGTTTTAAGAATTTTTAAGATTTTTAAGCCTTTGATTTTTTTTTCATTTTGTATAGAACATCTTTTAAAAAATATAATTAAAATTTTTGATGCTCGATAAAAAAAAATAAATCTAAAACTTTGTACTAATATTAATGAATGAAATTCTTACATGTGCCGCTCATTTTCCTTTGTTGAATAATTTTTTTTTTCTGTAATTTCAGTTTGCACAAAGAAAATCGATTTTTTTAGTGATGACAATTAAAATAACGAAAGATGGTGAGAAGGCTCATCTTTTGTAGTTGTAGAAAGATGTATAATTTTTGGCCTGTATAATTCTTATGGGAAGATGTTAACATCTTTGCAAATTGATGAAAGATATATGATGTAGCTCAGTGGAAAAAGGCTATAACCCTTTTCGATCAACTCCAACAAATTATTTGTTTGCTGATTAGAACATATTCAAACAGTTCAAAATTGCACTCCGCAACTTATTAACAGTGAAGGTTTTGTTGCCAACCTGTATACATGTAATGTGTGATGTTATGTGTTTTTATGTTATGTGTTGTAAGTTGAAAATAACATTTAAATAGTATTTAAACAGCTTACAGATCAGTAAAAACAAATGATTAATCAGGTAAAAATAAATGTTGAAATTCTGTAAAAATAAATTATTATTAATTAATTTATTTTTTTTTTCTGAAGAAGTCACCCAATGTGGAGACGAAATATTGGAAGAAAATAATAAATAATCATTATTTTTTGTAAAAAGATCCTGAACTCGAATTAAAAGAATAATATTATTAATTTATTTGAAATTGTTTCGGTTTTTGTATTTTTATTTGTTTTTTAATCTGCAAAATGTATACTCACACAGTCTAAAAACAAATATTGCGTGAATGGCCTAATGTGTGTGTGTTTATGAAGTTCTTCTAATTCGAACTGCAGTAATTTTGTATATAAACAAATAAAACACAAAATTGGAATTTTAGATTGTTTTTCTTTTTTTTTTTTGAAACAGAAACAAACAAAATTTAAATTTATAATAACTGTAACGAAAACAAATAAACCACAAATTTTCGTGTTGTGGGTCAATTTTTATTAAATTTAAAACAAATGAACAAAATAAATGAAATCGAAAAAATAAATGATAGTAATCGGTAAATGCCAGTAAATCATTTTGAGCAAATGTATAAAAAAGTTAAAATAAATATTTTTTTTTGAAAAATAAATGTATCTTCCTGTATTTTTAACTGAGCTAAAAACTTTTTCTTTTAAACTAACAGTCAACTACATAATATTCTGAGTGTATTTATTTAAAAATCAAAACAATAGCTTATACGGTATACTCAGAAAAAAAGTTAGTAGTAAAATTTGTAAAAAGTTTACAATCCCACTTTACTATTTTTGTACTTATTTTTAATAAACACATTATTATTTAACAATTTTTTTTTGCAATTTACATTTTACAAATTACAGAGTTTTAACAGAATATTTTTAAGTTTTTGTTGCTAATTTCAGAAATCATTTCACAAATTTTTGAAAACTGATTTGCTAAAATTAGCAAAAAAAAATTACTAATTTTAAAAAATTTGATATTATAGGAAATGTTATTTCTGATTAAAACTTACACCTACAAACTTAAATTGCCTTAAAATGTTGCATAGATTAAAAAAGGGATCGGAAGTGAATATACCGAATAATGTCTGAAAATAGGACATCTACTTAAAATAGCACTAAAAAGTTTTTTTAGTTCTAAAAATCAGCCCTAAAAATAATTAAAATTTGACCTTTACTAAATATTTTTCAAAACAGAAATTACCAAATAAAAACAAAATTATTAATTCGTTTATGTTTTTACAATTTTTAAGCCCTTGATTTTGTTTTTTAATTTTGTATTAAATATTTTTTAAAAAAATAAAAAAAAAATGATGCTCGATAAAAAAAATAAATTTAAAATTTTGTACTAATAGTCACAAAATTTAGTAAACTTTTTTTGCTGATTTTAGCAAACTTGTTTTAAATTCCGCTTTAGAAAAAGTTTAATAAAATTTAGTAGCGGCTACTAATTTTTCTACTTATTTCATTGTACTACACGTCATCAGACGTTGCCATTACAGAATTTTTTTGGTCAGTGTAAAGGGTTTACAGTGTAAACAAAATGTGTGATCGAGCCCTAATGACGCCCAGTCGATTACAAATTTCTACTATATAATTTATTTGATTGAAAATCTCTATTTTTAGACCCATTCCCAGGTGTGCACATTTCTGTAAACTGTATTTTTGCGTAAGTCTTAGTTCTAACACAGAACTTCTGTGACGAGTTCTTCTGCGCTAGTCCTGTAAAATTTCACACAGTGCAATACACTCATGACATACCAATATTAAAGTGACTGGTCCCAATGGACCCAATTTTCCACAGGGCAAATTTATAAAGTTAAGGCTGTTTAAAGTTTTTTTTATTAAATTATGTTATCCCTTAATTTTTGTTTATACAGCTCTAATTACAATAATTCCACATAATAAACCAAAATTTAAAATTAACTCAAGTCTTAATAAACTTTAATATGCTTTTCTTAATTTTGTTTTTTTTTACTAATTAAACAACTTTTTTCATTGTTATTTGATTTGAAAATTTCATGCTCACATGCAAGTTTACTCAAGCATTCATGTTTTTACAGATGAAAAATAACAACAACAACAACAACAACAAAATACAAACTTTACGCTTATGTAATTTTATTATAGTAACTACTACACGATTTTTGTTTCTTTTGTTTAATGATTTACTGAATTTTAGTTGTTAGTTTTTTGTTGTTGTTGATTTTACTTCTTGGAACTTTAAAGGTTTTTTTCGCACACAAACATTTTCTTCCTAGATTCTCAAAGCATGACGTTTTTCCACATATTTTTATTGAATTTGTAATGAATGCACATGAATGACATGTTCACATTGTAATTTTAATGGATGATGCAAAAAGTATAAATAAAATATTACTAATACCTAAAACTTAGTAAAAGTTTACTAATAAAAATTTCCAAAGTTCGAAGAAAATTTGAAGAAAAAAAAAATCATTTTACCAAAGAAATTATTAAACAGATTTTAGGAATTTTAATCATAAAAATACTTAAAATTTTCTTTATACGAGTATTTTTAAATTTTCCATTTTTTTTTTAAATTTTAAAATTTATTTATTTCTTTAGTGTGAATCGGGTATCAAAGGTAAGTGTAGATTGTGAATAGCAGTTTCGTTGACTGGTTGTTAAATTTTGGTTTGGCACAATGTTCATGTAATCAACAAACAATGAAATGTGTATTTTTTTTTTAACCATTACGAACATTTTGCCAAAAAAAATGCTCCTAAAGATTTATTGTACACACAGAAAAACTTTGTTTGAAAAGTTATACAGTTTTACATTGTTGCTGGTGTTCATGGATCAAAACAAGGGTTTTGTAAGCTTGAATTCATAGAGCTGCTGCTATAGAGTAAAGGGTGGTCCAAATACAAGTATATTTTTTAAAATTAAAAAAAAAATTAATTAACTTAATTACTTTTGGTATGTTGTGACTCCGCCTAGTCTGAAAAGATTATTTTTCGGCCAAATTTAAAGACCGATTAGGGCTTTTGTAAGGCTCAAACTTAGAAGCCGTGCCTTCAATTCTGAGCCAATTGGATCTTGTAATTAAATAATCCGAGATCTTTGTGTAAAATTCTCATCTTGCTAGTTTCTTGAATCAATTTTCTATTCTGATTTAAATTTTGACAATTTAATTGGCGAATTCATTTTTCTGATGAAATTAATTACCATGTATAATGATTCAATCTTATTAGAAAAATCAAGTAGATTTAAATATTTCTTTTTATAAATCAAATAAAATAACTCAATTTAAATAATTCAATTTTGATTTGATTTGCGAATCAAAAAAATAATTATTTTTATTCTAGAATGTTATTTGATTCATGAATTAAAATAATTTTTTTTTTAAATGACGATTAATTTAATTTTAAACCCGAGTGTTTTAAGGAATTTTTATAAAACAACCACAGGGTGACTATGTTTATTTTAGTCAATTTATAAATTAACACACTTCCATAACACAAATTTCATTTCCCGTTCCATTTCATTCGTATGAAAATGGGTCACCCTGTGGCTGTTTTATATAATAAATACCTCGGGATGTCTTCCGACCCAGACCTGTTTTATTATCATAGTATATTAATACTCTAACAGAGAAAAATTTTGTCCGTTTTGACTTTTTCCGAGTTTTCGAGATCGAGGCCATTTTTAAAAATTACCATTTTACAAAATGGCGAATATCTAGAAAACTAAGCGAGATTTGCAAGTCAATGTTAATGGGTTTTTTTATTTTGTTTTTATTCGCAAATCAAATCAATGTTTTTTTAAATCGCGACTTAAAAAAAAGAATTATGTTTGAAATGCTTTGATTCGATTGAGTCAAAAAAGATTCAATTGAAATTGATTAATCAATTATGATTTTAAATATGATTTAATAAATTGATTTAAAAAATATTGAATCAACTCGCTGATTTGCAAAATGAATTATTTTTCTCGCGAATTAATTAAATAAAGATTTGTCTTTTTCAAGGTCTGCATACACCTAGAAAACAGTATCAGTTGCGGCCACCGAATTTGTTGCCAATCGAATCCTGGCGGTAACGACAACTGTCTTCATATACAATATTTTTTAGTTGTGAAAGCCAATATTCAGTTGTACACTTTAATATTTATATTCCACAGAAATATTATTACATTCCACAAAATTTATTTTTAAGAAAAATTTTATTTTTAGATTTTTCCGGTATCGAACCTGGGCATTCAGATTCATAGTTCACACTCTTGCTTTCTACACCACAACTAATTTTAATTTTCTTTGATATATTTACCATTTACACATTTGAATATTTTATTTAAATTAAAAAAATATATATTCCGGGACTTGAACTCGGAAATTCGGAGTACAGAGCCCACCTCTCTACCCACTACACCAAAAACACTTATAAATTTTGATGACTAATTTTTAATTTAAACAATTTGTTAGAAAAAAAATACTATACTATAAAAATTGTTTATCAATACCAATTATTCGTGACGTCTATTATCAATACAATCCACAATTCGGTTTCTTCTACCGAAATCCTAATTAAATGATATATTTGATCAGGATAACCGTACTTGCAGTTACCACTTTTAAATATCGACAATTTTTTAATAAATTTGATAGACTGTACCAAATTTCTAATATATTCACTAAATAAATTCACAAAATAAATTATTTTCAACAAACCACAGTTTGGACAACACGGCACCCACTTTGGAAATAAGTTCGCCAACGTTGTTCAAGAGTAATTCCTTTAATTTTGACACACCATGACGATGTCTCTCGATGTCGTAAAAAACGTTCTCTTAGTTTTGTATGTGCAGATTTCAAAGGTTCAGCATCTTTTTAAATTGGATTTTTTGCGATTCCAATTGAATTTCTTTGCAAATCCAATTAGTTTTTAGCAGCTTTCCCAATTGGATTTGGAAAAAAGGTTTAAAAACAGGGAAATTTACTCAAAGTTTTGCAGAAATCAGGGAAATTTGCTCAATTTTCCCCTGTTTTCTCAAAGTTTCCGAACCTTTGTATTCTGTATAAAATTTTATTTGGCTGCTGACGGCGTTGCATCCTCTATACTATTCTTCCTCTATGATTTTGATCAACGGAGGTATGATACTGACTGATAGTCAATATTTCAAACAGATCAAAATTTATCAGTGTCAAAATAACATATAATTTAAAAAGATACCTGTATTTGGACTACTCTTTACTATTACGAAATTGTTTACATTTTAATGAGTAGTTTGTGTTTCATTTTATGAAACTCTTTTTATTTATCTTTAAGCTTTTTTTTTTTTTGCTATTTACAGCTGGTTTTAAAGTTCAACGACCATTGGAATTCATGTGGAAGTGATTATGCGATATAAAGTGCTCTTATACAGTGTTGCATAGTTGTAAAAATCGCGTTTTATTATTTAAGTTTTTTTTTCCTTTATTTTTAATTTTTCGATGTTTGTGCCACAAACGAGGCAAATTAATCATATTGCATGTTTCTTGCTGTTTGGCTTTTGTCAATATTATTTTACACAATTTTTATATTTAAGCAACAGCAGGTTTTTCTTCATATCTTGTCATGTATTTAATTTCATGTTTTCTTGTTAAAACTGTGTATTTCTATAAAAATTGTATTTTTATGTGGCAGTAAGTGCAGTAAGCGCGACAAAAAAAATTGTTCTATTTTTAGCCCGTATCCACTATGGGATAGTTTTATTAAACTGAGATGATACAAGTGGAAATACGAGTATCTATTTAAAATAAATAAGTAAAAAAAATCCAAAACTGCTTTCGGTTTATCTACACTCAAAAAAAAAATACATGAACTAAAAATTAATCCAAAATTTCCTTTAAAATAGTTTAAAAATTCTCCGTAATTCAAGTTAAATTTTATTAAAACTTAGAAAATTGTCCCTAAAAAGAATAAAAATTCCTATGTTTGTGTAAATGGGAAATATTTTATATACTCAGAAATAGTTCAAATCTTTCCTAAGTAATATTTCTTGATTTTAGAAAAAAGTCAAGAAGAAAAACATCTTAGTTTTAAGAAATTTGCATACTAAAATATAATAAAACTTAGTTTTAAAAAAAAATTAGAACATAATTTATTCCCATTTAGTTCAAAGATTATGTCTAACTTAAAATGCGAAAGTACTTGAATGTGTGTTAATTTTTTTCGCCAGTAGTAAAATTAACTAAATTTTAGAAAACCATTCCTAAATTCAGTTTTTAAGTCTACCACTTTCTAATTTTTAAGAATTGTTTTCTAAAAATTAGTTCAGGCAATTAAAAATAAGAAGTAATAGATTTTTTCCTATGTAATAATAATTTTTTTTTTTTTGGTTTTAGAAACTCATGAACTATTTTTAGGGAAAATTTTCATGCAACTTAGTTCAGATAAATTTTAAAATAATTTTATAAAATATATTTTTTTTCAAGTAAAAGTTTTCTAATTTTTGAGATTTTTTCCTAAATATTTCTTCAGATAAATTAAAAAACAAACTTGAGTAAATTTTTCTTAAATCGAGGAAAAATTTAGTTTTTGTGGGAAAATGTTTAACTTATTTTCAATGTTTTTATAAAAAAAAAAAAACAATAAATTAAAAAGCAAGTAGCTAATTATTCAGGAAACAAATTAAAGTATATTAAAATAAAACTATAATGCATTATTGTCATTTTTGTTTCGTGATCATGCGTAAGCCTGAGTCAAAAATTCCTTGCGTGCCCTTCTCTAATCTTAACAGTCTTAAATATTGAACATAAAGTAGATTAAAATATATTCTAAAATTTTGTTAGCAAAAGGTAAAAAATTTCCAATTTGCGTTTTTTTGTAATAATTTTGTTTGCTGACTACAATAAAAAATGTCGCAATCACATTTTATACATTACGACATAATGGCTTTTGTATAATTGATGTTGCGCCTATTAAACTTAATATTTACCGAAGGCACTAAAACGATTTTTTTTTTCAGTTAATAATAAAAAAAAGTCAAAATTATAGTTTAAGCTTAAACCGCCATAAAATAAACTTATGATATTTTTCCATTTTTCAATAATAACAAGAAATATAACTGTAAAATTTTGTATTTTTGCAACAAATTCCTTAAATTATATAATTTAAGAAGACAAAGGACCCCCAGTGTTCCTTAGCCATAGATGCCGTGTGTCACTTAGGGTTTCCCTTTTTATATTTCTTTTAAGGATAACCATTAATTACCTACGAAAAGGATCTGAATTTGTCACAATTTATTACGTTTCAGAATATCCTGCAGTACATTTTTTCAATTTGTTTACCTTTTTGCTAATGAAATTTAATTTATATTTTAAATACATGATGTTAGTATAATTTAATTTAATGATAAAAATATATATAGCAAAAAGCTTGTTAAAAGCAGTAGTGTCCTCACAAAGCTGAAGTCCTCCGAAAGTGGGAAAATACTTACACAAAGAGTGTAAAGTACTTTAAAATATATAGTAAAATATATTACCTTTACCATAGAAACGGTTTCATATTTATTAGAAAATTTTTACCGAATTTAAGCATAATTTCACTTAAAAGAAGGGATATTTAACTTGATGTTAGAAAATATTTTCTTATTTTTAGGAAGTTAAGCCCTAGTTTTTAGTAAAAAAAATCATCTAATAAGCTTAAATTAAATAAAATTTTTCTTAAAACCAATGAGACATTTCGTAAATAAATTAAAATTTAATATGATATTATGATACATGAACTAATTAAGAAAAAGTTTTGCTGTTTTCTAATAAAAACTTTTGTTCTCAATTGTTAAATTTTTCTATAATTTAGAAATTTTGACCAAATTTGTTTCTTAATTTGAAGGAAAATTTTATTAAATTTTAGTGTCTTTAGCGCCGTTTTGATTTCAATTTTTCCTCCAAATAAGTTGATTCGGAAATTATTATTTTATCGAAATTGGCAATAAACTCTATTAAACTTTAACGAAATTGATTTCAAAACAATCTGTTAACTGGTTTTTGAGTTAAAGGGATGTTTGCATAACGTGTCCTGACGGTGTCCTGTGAGTCCTGGAGTAAAAATAGCAACTTATTTTGCAAGTAAAGACTATTAACTTCCGTTGTTATTATCAATAATGTATGCAATAGCGTAAATATATGTTGCCATTTGGCATCAGCGAAAAATATACGGAGAAGAAAAGGATATCTGCTGTATTCTTTGCACCAAAATAATCATTACAGTTATTGTAGTCACTGTCGTACATCGTTATTTTCTGTTACAGCGACAATCGTTATTCGTAACTTTGTTATTCTGGGTCGTCACTCATTGATATTTTTCAAGTCATGTTTTATTTATCAAAATTCCACACCTTTTAAACCCTTATGCTGCCAACAGACGAAACAACATTAATATAATGTTCCATCGTGTGTAGCAATATTTCCTGTTGAAATTCATGTTTCATTTTTGGTTTCTCAAATATCAATTTTTTGGATATTTTATGTTTCCAAGATTCCATCGTCCTCTTTTCTATCTTATTTCGTTGTATGCGGTGGTTTTGCAATTTTCGGAGTATATAAAATAAAAGAGAGACGAAAATGGTGACAATTTTAAATAATTAAAATTGGATAATTTTTTAAATGAATATAAAAATTTACGAGAATTCTGGGACATAAAAATAAAAGCATATGAAAAATTAACAAAATAATTTAGAAACATTTTTAGATGCAAATTTTAAAATTTGCTTTTCTACCGCGTATATTTGTTTGGTAGTAAAAAGTATATTCGAACACACAGTACTGATTTTTCGTTTATAGTTTCGTTTTGGTTCCATCGTCTATACTACACTCACCAAAAAAAGTCTGCAATGGCAACTGAAAATTGTGCTGTTATTACGGGAAATTCTGCTAATTTGAGCCCAGCGGTATTTTTTGCTAATCTTTTGCATGTCTGCTGACGAGTAGTACAATGAAATTAGTAGAAAAATTAGTAGCCGCTACTAAATTTTAGTAGACTTTTTGTAAAGTGGAATTTAAAATCTGTTTGCTAAAATCAGCAAAAAAAATTACTAAATACTATTAATATAAGTACAAAGTTTTAGATTTATTTTTTTTATCGAGCATCAAAAATTTTGATTATATTTTTAAAAAAATATTTTATACAAAATAAAAAAAAAATTAAAGGCTTAAAAATCTTAAAAATTGTTTAAACATAAACGAATTTATTATTTTGTTTTAATTTGGTAATTTTCTTCACTTTCGATCCCTTTTTTAATCCTATGTAAGATTTTAGGGCAATTTAAGTTTGTAGGTGTAAATGTTAATTCGAAAAAACATTTATTTCAATATCAACTTTTTTAAAATAAGTAATTTTTTTTGTTAATTTTAGCAAATCGGTTTTCAAAAATTTGTAAAATGATTTCTGAAATTAGCAACGAAAATTTGTAAATATTATGCAAAAATTCTGTAATTTGTAAAATGTAAATAGCAAAAAGATTTGCTAAATAATATTTTTTTACTAAAAATCAGTACGAAAATAGTAAAGTGGGATTGAAAACCGTTTACAAATTTTTTTACTAACTTTTTTTCTGAGTGTAAAAAAGAATGTTTCATATTTCTACTAATGTTCCTTCGTCTGTAGGTAGCATTAAAGTGATGACAGATATTGAAGGATTGTAACTCTCCATTCCATAGTGCGTATAAGAAAAAATTTTAATTTTGAATTACACGTGCCACTTAAAACCAGCACCAACAATATAAATTTTGTGTCGTTTTCAACGCTGTAGTCGTCAGAGAGTCTATGTTTTATGTAGCACAAATAACTGGAGGAATAAAAAAACTAAAGATTCAAACAACCAGTCATCCAAACCAACCTACCAACCAACCTCTTTCAAGCAGCAGTTTTAGCAGATGACGATGTTATTGATGGTAATGATGTTACAAAGTTTGTAGTGTAAGTTTGATAAAGTGTTAGTAGTGCTCGTATGTATAGGTGTAAAAGTGTTATTACTTTGTGCGCATGAGCCGCCACCTGTATTGAGGTCACATTGATTTCTTCTGTGAGTGTTTTTTTATGCAACTTTTTTTTTTTGTTCAAGTTATCTTGAATTAACTGCAATTATTGGCATATATTTCAGTTTTCTTATTATTTTTTCCTTTAAATTTCATCTAAATTGTAAATTATCATTGGAAAATTTATTAGTAGTACATTTTCTTTTTAAGTTTTCTATATAAAAAAAATCGAATGTTAGTTGAAATTTTATATGTCTGCTAGTAGCACACTCCCATTTTGTTCTGCTTCTGGTATTGTTTGAAAAACAACAATGGCGACACTTATCCTCAAGTGTTCAGTTTATTGTTGGTATTGGTTGGTCGCTCGTTCAAATGTTGGTTTTGGTTCATGTGTTAAAATTGTCATGGTGTTGTTTCAATGACATAAACATTAATTGTTAAGTATATGCACTTAAGTACTTTAGTACATACTCGTATCTACTATTTTTACTCTGTGTGTACTTAATCAAAATTCAACATTAACAAAATTGGGGAAAACAGGGCGTTGGTAATTCATTACTTATGTATGTATACATAATATTAGTTAATTTATTTGTCCATTATATTCTTAAAATGTTCTTTAACTAGCATTTTCCTTAGTAATATAATTTTTATGAATATTAAAAACAAAAAAAGCTTTTAAAAGTAGAACAATTTGAAAAGGAAATACAATTAGGTCGTTTAAAATATTTATGTATAAACTACTCCCCTATAAAAGTACTAAATGACAGAAACTGCCAACCTAACATGTGTAAGGTAGGACAATAAGTAACACCCTATTGAAAATTGCTGTCATTTTTGCAAATGTCATCGAATGTTTGTTGGTTTTGACATTCGTGAAGTAGACACTTGCGAAATTAATAGTGAATAACAATAAATCGATAAACTCTTTAAAATCGCGTGATTTTAAAACTCAATAACGAAGTGGAAGATTTTTTAACAAAATTGCTCATGAGCGACAGGGATCATTTTTTTCTCAACAGCCGCGACAATAAGAAAAATTATCGTAACGTCAGTAGTGTGTAGTTACGTTGGAAAAGCTGATTTGACATTAGCCGAGGTGGCTATTATGGTGAATTGCGACCGATGAAAAGGGTGGTCCAAATATTACTGTGTTTTTAAAAATTATATAAAATAAAACAACCTAAACTTAATTTCTTTTCATATATTATGGCTTAATCAAAAATAAAAAATATTTCTATTATTTATGGAAAACGATTTCATTCATGTGGCTGCCGCGGCTGGCTTCGCAGTAGCTCATCTTGTCATTCCTATTTTCCAAGATTTTGTTGATCGTTTCTGTATAATTCGCATAGCAATATTCGCATCGCAGCTTCGACCCGAACTTAGTGCGCAAAAGATCGATTGTTTGATGAGATGTGTGACATGTTTCGCCATCCTACTACAACAAAAGATTATTCAAGTTCATGTCATCTATTTCAGCCCATAAAAAGTCCGTTATCATGGCTTTGTAGCGCTTACCGTTGACTGAAATGGCGTTTCCAGCAGCATTTCCAAAAAATAATTGGCCAATAATGTCACCGCTCCAAAATCAAAACCAAACCGTCACTCTCTGTGGATGCATCGGCTTCTCGACAATGACGTGCGGATTTTCAGATCCCCAAATGAGACAATTATGTTGGTTGACATACACAGAAAAAAATATCAAAAAATTGTAAGTAATTAAAAATATTTGTTAAAATTCAAGTTCGATTTCTAACAATTTTTTTTTTTCATTTGTTGGTAAATTGTTACTTTGCATATAAAAATTCTTTGAAAATAAAAATTAAAGTTAAAAAAAATAACAAAAAGTTTTTTGTATTTACAAATTCCATTGTTGGTGTCTTTTTAATTTTTTTTTTATTTACAAAATTGTTCTATGGAAGATGTTCAATATTACAAATAGAATTTTGTAATTTTATTCTGTGTAGACTCCGATAACAAAATGATGATTTTTCGGCCATATTCGATATCCGAATTTAGCTTCTGTATGGCCCAAACTGAAGAGCCATAACGAAGTCGATTGTCGTTTGCCTTCAAATACTGAGTCAATTGGACCTTGTAAGCAAAATATTCCGAGATCTTTGAGCAAAATTCTTATAATGCTGGTGCGTGAATCGACGTGTTGTTAAGATCGATGGCGAGTCGATGTTCTTGGATTGAGCTACACACTTTCGGTCACATCAGCCACATTCTCAGCAGTATGCACAGTACGGCGATAGGGAACATGAGTGTTGTCCACTAGCAAGCCAGTCCTACAAACGTTTTGGACAAACTTTGGTACAGCACGCGCGGTGCGTGCATTATTTCGGCTAAAATTTCATTTCAACAAACGCACAGTTAATCCAGTAAACCCAGCTCTTTCTTTTTAAATAAATTTGCAATATTTCCCAACGTTGTTCAAGAGTACAGCGACTCATTTTCGTTCACGGAGGTACAGACAAAATTTATCAGCGGCAAAATAACATATGATTGCAAAATATACCTGCATTTGGACCTCCCTGTAGAGCCATGCTGATTGAATTTGTCTGACCGAAAGTTGAAGGACATGTGGTTCCACCAGAACGGAGCTACTTGTCATACTGCACGCGACACAATGCGTACTTTAAAGGACACCTCCCCAGCGCATTTCGGAGATTTAACTTGGCCAACCAGATCTCCCGATTTGACTATCTCAGACTTCTTTGTCTGGGTATATTTCAAGTCGTTGGCGTACACGAGCAAGCTTCGGGCCTACAGAAGTTAAAGAATAACATTTGAGCCGAAACTGACAACGTGACACCACAAATGCTTTTAACAACTATGCAAAATGTAATCCAAAGAGCCCAAATTTGCAACAACGCCAATGGCGACCATTTGTCGTACATAATTTTCCACAATAAATTAAAACAAAATGTTTACGTGCCAATAAACATAATAAGTTAAAAACAAATAGAGTTTTCACTTTAAACAAAAGTTATAACGAAAGGGAATCAGATGATGGTTTTGCACCATTCTGCACAGAATAAAATTACAAAATTCTATTTGTAATATTGAACATCATTCATAGAATATTTTTGTATATACAAAAAAAATATTTTTTTAAAAAGGCAACAATAATTGAATTTATAAAAAAAAAACATTTTGTTATTTTTTTGTAACTTAAATTTTTATTTTCAAAGAATTTTTATATGAAAAAATATCAATTTTTAGAAATTGAATTTGAGTATTTTAAATAACTGAAAATTTTGTGATACTTTTTTCTGTGTGTATAATAAACTACACTGCATACACTGTATACATAATATAAGCTCACATAAAGCTTCTCACAATGGAATCTACTAAATTTTCAGACAGATTTAAAGTATTAATTTTTCACTTTTATTTAACATTTTCTTTTTTAATGTTAACTTCTTAAATTTTTTGAGCCTAATGTTGGTTCTTTAATAAATAAAAATATTATTTATTTTCCAATATTTCGCTACTCCATTGTGTAGCATCTTCAAGAATTAATAATAATAATTATAAATAAATATTATTTATAAAAAAAAAACAACCTTAAGCTCAAAAAATTTAAGAAATTAAAAATAAAAAAAAAAGATTTAAAGTTTCTTTACAGATTTGTGTTCAGCATATCACAATTTTTAATAAAATTTATAGTGTGATATGTTAAATAAAAATATTTAAAAATAAAACTTTAAATTTGTCGAGGGCTTCTGGAGATTTATTAGATTCACATAATTGTACACTGGGATAGTTTTTTTTTTATCAATTTTATTAAATTTTGAAGAACGTTCACTAAAAAAAGTAAAATACAAAAAAAAAAAACAAGTAATTATAGTTTTATTAATTTTTTACACAATATAAATTTTTTTGCACAAATTATCATTAATATTTAAACTGCACAAAAAAAAACAGGCGACTACAAATTTTAATTAACTTGAACATGATATTAAGCACGTATTGAAACAACAATAAAGTAATGAGTCGTTTATAAAAAATAAATTAAATTAAAAAAATAAAGATATAAAAAAATAAACGTATAAAAATGAACGACTTAATTTTATATTTTTGCAAAAACCCAGATTTCAGCTTAATTTAATATCCGGGATCTTTTATAGACTTAAACAACTTTTTTTTACGATTTACGCCTACTTTGTAAACAATAGTAAATGATTTTTTGTTTTTTTTTTTAAGAAATGCGTTCATAAATTGATTTTCTTCAGATATTTATTATACCAGAGTAAATATTTAAAATTAATATTTAAACATGTTATTTGTTAATATTCATAAATTATTACTTGTTGTTGGCGACAGGTTGAATTTTTTTTTTTTTTTGTTGGGTTATTGCATGAATGATCAACAAAAACTTGTTCTTTAAGGGGATTCAACCTGATTTAGAGACTTCAAGATATTGAGAAAATTATTTTTACATAAATGGATAGTACTTTTCCACAAAAACATCATAACAAAATTTCAGAACTTTTAAGGAGCCTTTAAAAATCATAAACTTTAGTCAGATTGCATGTGTTTTTCTACCCCCCTCCAAATACTTATAAAGGGTGTTTTTTTAAAGATGAAAAACTTTTTTGTTAAATAAAACCCTTTTAAGACTTTCAAAATGATTTTTTTTTTTTAATTTTTATATGATATCTTATTTTTTGGAATTAAGTAATTAAAAACCATTTTGAATACATACACTCACAATATATTTTCCGTAACCGAATGTAGTTTATTTAAAAAGTAATACGTAAAGTTTGTTTTTAAACGAAGAATCAATTGAAATTCATAGAAATATATTTTTTAACTATTTGAATCAGTCATTCAAAAAACAAACTATAAAAATTTACAGGCATTCAGTAGGAGTTGATATTTTCTGTTAAATGTAAAATATTATGTTTTCTGTTTTAAAAATATAAATTCATATAATTCCTTATTGTTTTTTTACCAAAATAGTTTGTTTATATACGAAATTATTTCAATAAAAATTACAAGAAATCATTCAAATATAGATCCACACAAGAAAATAAAAAAACATTAATGTCTGTGTGTGTTGTGTTTTGAAAAATTACATACAAATAACAAAAAATTCCATTTAAAAAACAAACCACAAAAATCGTTTTTTATACTTTTTGTCAGTTAAAAATTGATGATTATTTTAAACTACTTTCGATTGCTTTTACTACTTATGTATATTATTAAACAATGATTGAAAATAAACAAGAAAATGGGCTGAATATAATGAAAAATCAGTAGTCCTCTTTTTGATTGTATTTTCGATTAATTTAATATGTATTTTAGATTATTTTTAACGAAATAATATTGTGAGTGTGTGTACCGTAACCACCACCTTCTTTAAAGCGCATTAGAAAGGTACAATTTTAAATTTTTTTCGCCTTATTATGAGAATCACAAATTTATAAGAGAAGCTAAGTAGCACGTTTTAACCCAGTCGGAAAAATACAAAACATATAAGAGCTGACAGGGCGCATTAACAGCATTAATTTAGATTCTTTGTTTTACTTTGAATTCTTTAACTTTGAATGCTAAAATGCAATTTTTTTTTAATATTTACAAAGAAAATTTGCAGAAATCCGCTATATTAGACAATTTTTTAAAAACAGTAAAAAAATGAAAACCTGATTTTAAAAAATGCGCTTTTGAAGTATTCGACACCGGATTTTCAATTAAATTGAATATTTGATAACTTTATTTCACATTCAAACGCGGTTTTCATATTTTTACAATTTATTTTTTTTTTTATTTACAGAAAGAACAGACACAAGGGAGTCTACCAGATTTCGTGTCATTCATAGACTTGTCAGTGGTTAGTTTATGCAAGGACTATCTAACAATAGGATGTGCAGCATAAAAAATCAAATGCCAACCAGAAAGCCACCAAGCCAAGTTCGGATGCTCGAGCTGTGAATCTTCTGGTGCTCAAGTTGAATCACTTCTAATACGTTAATTTTAGAAAGGATGTTAGAACTTTTTGGATGTGCAGAGTTTATGATGTACAAACGTTCAGTCCTTGTTAAAATCAGCGTATTAGAAGTGATGCAACGTTGAAAGCCGTGCCATTAGCTTTGCTTACAGTGTCACATTCGGATATTGTTAGATAATGGTATCTAATTCCTAAGAGCGAAAAGAAAAAATAATTGAACTTATACAGTTACTAAGTATTTCCTATTGTATATAAGTTTTTAAGAGTTTTTTTGTTTGTAGATGTATAGTGAAATTTAATATAAAAATCAATTTTTAAAAGACTTTTTTGTACTAACTCTAAATAATAACTACACAGAATAAAATAACAAAATTTTGTTTGTAATATTGAACATCTTTCATAGAATATTTTTTAAAAAGGCACCAACAATGGACTTTGTAAATACAAAAAACTTTTTGTATTCCATTGTTGGTGCTATTTTAAAAAATAATTGTTTTGGATTTACAAAAATGTTCTATGAAAGATGTTTAATATTACAAACAGAATTTTGTAATTTTATTCTGTGTACGTGTACATTAACCCTTAATGAGCAATCTTGAAATTGACTAGTTTTTTGTGTTTATTTTAAGTTTTGCGCTTTGGTGTGTTCTTACAATTAACTGTACAAAAGCTAATAACACAGTTCCGATGATTGATTCTTGTTAAGGAGACAAAAAAAAAATATACGTGTTTCGGCGTTTTGATAGTTTGCATCGGAATTTCATTTTAGAGGCGGTCAAAGTTTCCCAGCTCTGGCCTGTTCTTGCAGTATATCAGTACATCAAACTATGTTTTCTTTACATCTGAGGTGTAGGGTATGTTCAGCAACTTTATAAATAATGGTATGACAAATATTTTTGTAGAACATATTAACCCTCTAGCTCCCCCTCATAATGGAATTTTTTTGGCTTTATTTGAACAAATTGTAAAAAACACCCCGAAAAAGGGAAAGGGCGGGGATGAAATGTTCTACAAAAATGTTGGCCATTAAATTCTACTAAATATGTCAAAACACAACAAAACCCAAAACTTAACACACATCAAAAACCAATCAAATTTAAGATTGCTCATCAGATTTCTGGTCAAATTTTGGGATGACCATCATATTAAAAGTCAGATTTTGGAATCACCTACATAATATTTAGGTCATTCCAAATGTGACTCGAAATTTGATGAGCAATCTTGAATTTGTCTGGTTTTTGATATTTGTGTTTTAGTGTGCATATCAGAGAACTGCAAAATCTGATTGCAAAACGTTCATACGCAATCAACACAAGAATAAATATGTGTTTGCGTTCAAACGCTGAATATACTCCAACACACATATTTGTTGATGATTTTAAATCAATCAAACGACGTGCAAATTGTTGTCACTGATTTATAATCAACGGTCGTTTTTATACCATTGATTTTATTCTGTTCATTCGAGCCAACAATAATTATTTTGATGTTGAATAAATCAGAAAAAACAACAAACAACGTGTATGAGTGTAATCATAATTAAAACAAAATAGTTTTTTATCTATAAAAAGGGGGTGGTTTTGTAGAAAAACATTTCATATATGTTATATGTATATTAGGGTGGGTCTAAAATACGTTTTTTATAATTTTTATTAGGAATACCAAAAAAATTGTTCTTTGTGAAATTTTTTTTTTTTTAATTTAGGTCGACATCTCAGGCTCGCCCAATCCGGTTAAAGTTAAATATTGTCTATTTTTCCAATCAAAATAGATGAAAAAAAGTTTAGACAATATTTAAATTTCCCGGATTAGGCAAGTCTGAGAATCGACCTAAATTTTTTTCCCAAAAAAATATTTTTATTTCACAAAGAAGAATATTTTTAGTATTGTATTACTAATAAAAATTCTAAAAAAGCGGATTTAAGTCCCACCCTAATGTACATTTATTAAGTGTGTTTCTATTTTGTTGTAATTATGAACACACTCATATGCGTTGTTTGTTGTTTTTTCTGATTAATTCAACGCTGACTTTTTGTTGAGTGATTACATTTGCAGTAAACATAATCGACATATGATTCACACTGATCCATATTACGCGTTCAGTAACATGATGCTGATTTTATTCTACAGTGAATTTTGTTGAATTATTAAATGTGAACAAGAATTTTTGTGTATGATTAAATCAAGAAAAACGTTGATTTTGCAGTTCTCTGGTGCATATATAGTATAATTTTATGGCCAACATTTTTGTAGCACATTTCATCCCCACCCTTCCCCCTTTTCGGGGTGTATTTTACAATTTGTTAGAATAAAGCCAAAAAATGCCATTATGAGTGGGAGTTAGAGGGTTAATATGTTCTACAAAAATATTTGCCATACTATTATCTACAAAGTTGGTGAACATACCCTACACCTCAGATGTAAAGAAAACATAGTTTCATATACCGATATGCTGCAAGAACAGGCCAGAGCCTGTTTTCTATCGGCTTGCTTATCTAAAAGTGTGTTTATTATATTTTACTCATGATTAAGCCGATCTAAATTTGAAAACCACATAGGAGTAAGTTAAATATAATAATTGAACAGTTTTAATCCGATGTAGATAAAACATTATTTCCATATAAAATTGAACATTTTTTTTTAAACATTACAGTAATGGCGCCCAACGTAGGTACTAATTTAATAATTCCTTTGGAATTATAGAAAGATAATATGCTAAATTTTGTTAAAAGTTTATATTTAAACTTACCAATTTTGTTTTATATGTACAATAATAAAATTATTTTCAACTTGAAATTACCTGAAAAGAAAATAAAGAAAATATTTGTATTAATTTATTGAAAGATTTAAATTTTTTATTATGCCTGTAATAATCTTCTGATTATGATAATATTTTACAAAAGTTGTTGGCATTGGAAACTATTAAAACATTAACAAGCAATGAAAAACATTAAAATTTTTATTTATCGCTTACTTTAGGCGATATTTCTTGATAAATGTTGAGGATGAATTAAGAAATAAAAGGCTTCTTATTTGCTTTGAAATTTAAGTTTGACATAAAATTTATGTATAAAACGAAGGCGTTTTTAAATTTTTTTTTATCAATATAGAAAATCAATGCTTAACGAAAATCGGTGTTATTGTAAAATTATATCTTTACCCAAGATATTATCTACATGAAAAATTAAAATTTTAGTATTGCTACTTAAGCAGTTGTGACGATTTTCGCTTTTTGACAATTAAAAAAGAAATTTGCCAAATATATGCCTAAACTTAATTATATTTCATTAAAACTTGCACATTTTGCTGCTAATAGTTTACGCAAAACTTATAAAGTGTATACACTTAAAATAGTTTGTTAGTAAAAATAAAATTAAATACAGTTTATAAGAAATTATATTTAATAATTATATAACTTTATTTGATCTTTTTTTTTTCAATATTAATATTTTATTTATTCAGCTAAAGATCTTTTCTTTTTTTATAAAAATTCTTATTTTATTTTCAATATTTCGCTAACAATTTGTTAGCATCTTCAGGAAAACAAAATTTTTTATATAATTATATAAAAAATTAGAAAATAAGAATTTTAATAAAAAAAGAAAAGAAATTATATTTAATTTAAAACCCGGTCTACTTACTTTTCATTTAAATCAAATGGTTTTTGTTATTTATTTTTAAATGTTGCTTAAACAACTGACACATCAGTAAAAAACAAATGATTAATAGGTTAAAAATAAATGTTAAAATTTTACCTACCAATTCCGTAAAAGATAACTAATTATTCTTTTATTTGAAATTGTTTCTGTTTTTTATTTGTATTTTCGTTTGTTTTTTAATATACAATATACTCACACAGTCTATAGACACATTTTGTGTGAATGACCCTATGTGTGTGTGTATGTTGATGAAGTTCTTGTTATTTGAATTCAAATAAACAAACAAATTGGAATTTTTTGAATATTTTTTTGAAACAGACAGCAAACAAAATTAAAATTTTTTAATAACTGAAACGGAAAAAAATAAACCACAAATTACCATTTTGTGGGTAATTTTTTTATTAAACTTCAAACAAATAAAAAAAAATGAATGAAATTGAAAAAACTTAGTAAATGACAGTAAATCATATAAATTTAGGTTTCCAAATTTTTATGAAATTTTACTATTTTTTCAAATATATTTTAAAAGAAATTTCAAAACCTTTTAAAAATTTGTATTTAGTTTAGAATTAATTTAGCCACCTCGCACAGGGCCTTAATTAAAAATTGGAAATTTTAAAAATACAGTCCAAAAGGTTATCAAAAACCAAAGGCAGACTTCAGTGTTAACAAAAAAAAATAATCACACTAAATAGAGCATCAAAAAGTCGCTTTTAATCTACAATCATTTTTTTTTCTCCTTAATGCTTTTAAGTGATTTTTTTTAGTATTTAAAAATAATTGCATTGTATACATATTTTATTAACAATTCTTTCATCTAGTTTTTTATAGTTTTTCTCAAGACTTGAGAAAAAATAAAAAAAAAGTCATTAACATTAAAAGATACCACTTGTTGTTGTTCTTTTTTTTTAATTCCATTCATTCGTCCGTCCGTCTATCTACAAGGTGGCGCAAAAGTAATCCTCCTATTAGAAAATGCTATAAATTTTGCGATTGTCCCCTAATGTCAGTTCTGTTTTGACATTTGTGTAGTAAACACATGCGAAATACACGTTAATAAACAATGTTACGATACACTGCTCCAGAACGCGGAATATTGGTGACTATTTATTTGAGCAATAATGAAGATGATTTTTCATCAAAAATAATCATGAGTGATGAGGCCCATTTCCATCTTAGCGGGTACGTAAATAAGCAAAATTTACGTTTCTGGGGCACTGAAAATCCGCGTGTAACCCACGAAGAGCCATTACACCCGCTCAAAGTCACTGTATGGTTTGCTGTTTTCGCTGGAGGAGCCATCGGACCTTTTTTCTTCGAAGACGTCGCGGGCCAAACGGTTACTGTGAATGGTGAGCGCTACAGAGCAATGATCAACGAGTTCTTTTTGCCGCAACTTGATGAATTGGGGTTGGAAAACATGTGGTTCCAACAGGACGGTGCAACGCCACACACTGCACGTGCCACAACCGATATGCTGAAGGATGCATTACCCGGGCCCCTAATCTCCCGTTTTGGCGATTTGCACCGGCCAGCAAGATCGCCTGATTTGACCGCTCCAGACTTCTTTTTGTGGGGCTTTTTGAAGTCGCGGGTTTATGCCAACAAGCCTCAGATTCTTGCAGCTCTTAAAGACAATATCCGTCATGAATGTGAGGACCTATCGCCGGAAGTTTTGGCCAAAGTGATGGAAAATGCCATAAAAAGGGCTCAAATGACAATCAACATGGCGGCGGCCATTTACATGACATCATATTCTCGACTTGATGTAAAAAAAATTAAAAGACCAAATAAAAATAATCCACAAGAAGAATCAAAGTTTTTCATTTTTTTTTTTTAAATTACAGCCAAAAAACATCGGAAGGTTATTTTTGCGCCACCCTGTATATATCTATTAATGAGTCAGCAACGTGTTTTATTATGAACAAATTTTTATTGTTTATTTAAATCAAAAACATCATAGACTGAGACACTTGTTGTACCAACAAAAAATATAGTTTTCAATTTTCTACTACTAAAAATGTTGTTGAATAAAAAATTCATAGTCAATCCTGTAATTAGTTTAATCAATATTAAAACTTACGTCATATAGTACTAGTATTGATCATTTTTTCAATCAATCACAGAATTAATTGATTATAACCATGGATGGTAACCGAAACAAATGCGGTTATCGGTAAGGGTAACGCAATTTTCTACTATTTCGGTAACGTTATTTTAAGGGTAACGCTATTTTTAGTTATTTTGGTAACGGTATTTTAGGGATAAAGATTTTTTCAGTTATTTCGGTAACGGTATTTTAGGGATAACGATTTTTTTCAGTTATTTCGATATCGGTATTTTAGCGATAACGATATTCTCTATTATTTCGGTAACGGTATTTTAAGTATAACGATTTTTTCAGTTATTTCGGTAACGGTATTTTAGGGGTAACGATAGTGAGTTGAAAGGGTATTGAATCGATAGCGGTATTTTAGGGGTATTGCCTGCCAACCCTGATTATAACTTTGTTATTTAACAAAATTTTTAATAAATGGAATTAAAGAAACATATTTTTTTGTGTGTATTGAAATTGCAATAAAATTAAAAAAAAAAAAAAAAACTACGTGTTTTTAGCGCTATTTTATATTCACATAGAATCCATCATTATCAAACGATCATTTAACCAACTAGTTCACCCAGTACAACACAACCACGTTTAATAACTTAACTATGATTATGATTACGTTTATTTTTTGCTGACACAATAATAACCAGCCGCAAGCAACACCATTTATTTAAGCTTAAGCCGGTATCACGTGCTTTTTTGCTTAGTGTTTTATTAAAATGAACAGCAGCAACAACAACGATAAAAACAATAAACAACACCACTATGAAATTGTTAATTCTAAACTTTGTATATCAACAACAGTCTGAACAATGGGCACATAATGATTTAAAAAAAAAAAAATATGTTGATGTGGTTTTTATAAAAATATACTAAAACTAAAAATAGTTGCAAAAAAAGAATGTGATAATTAAAATAAAGCAAAGCATAATGAAGAACTAACAAAAAGAAATATGAAAATATAATGTTGTTCATTTGTAGGTGTGTCTTCTTTTCGTTGTTGTTTTTGAGTTTAGAGCAGCGGTTCTAAATTGGTTGTAAGATTACAAAGCAATCTAAAATTTGTAGAACAAAAATATAATATTATCTTAATCGACTTAGGTGTCGAATAAATCGGTATTTTTCAAGCTCAAACCTCTTTAACTCGAGAAATTGGCAATCTGTGCTCGTGAAATAAAATCCATTATACTGAATTTACACTATGGGCGAAATTTCGTTTAAAATCTGATTAAATCGTCCCTACAGGAAAAAAGGGGTCAGTTGCGAATCGGGAAAAGGTCAAAAGAGGACCGGTTCCCAGTCCTTCCATGTGACCGGTTTAAAAGTCATGACATGTTCTTTGGTTCTGTGATATGTTCTTTGGAGTTAGTTGCGTGGCATTTTTTTTAGACCAGTCCTGTGACATGTCACAAAGGCAATTGAACCCCATGTTAAAGTGACCGGTGCTTTTCATATAAAAAAAACTTGTCCCGTGACCGGTCCCTATCACAATGAACCGGTCACGTGACGTGTCCTCGGATAGGTGATTTTCCCGCAGGGCTATTACGAATTATTCCCATTTACATTACGAAATTTGACAGCTAAACCAGATTTCGATTTGGCAACAACATTTTGTAAAGAAAACAAAATAAAAAGATAAAAAGCTACTTATTTAATACGAAGTGCAAAATTTATTGCCCCGATGAAAGAAACATTATTAATATAGTTTATGAAATTGTATTTAATAAGAGATGACTATTTGGAATCAAGAATTTCACCTATTTTATGATAGATCTTTACGGCACTTTTCCAATGTTGTTTGCAAAGATTTTCTTCGCCGGTGACAAAAACAAGAAACTGAGTGCTGCACTTTACTTCTAACTAACAAAGCAATTTTATTGGTTTTAAAACTCATATAGTTAAATTTTCTTGGATAATTAAAATTTATTATTGAAAATTTTCACACTTTTTTCATACATACTATTGCTGAATGCTGTGTAAACATAATTATGAAAGGAGATTTTCTGAAAATCTTATTATGAAATTGTACTTTTTTGTATGGGAAATCTGGTTTTAAATCCAGTTATGTACTAGATTTACCACAAGATCTGGTTCAAACGAGATTTCGGGTATAGTGTAAATTCAGATTTAGACTTTTTCCCATCTATCTAGCAATTTTCGGATACGACCCATTTTTTGCGTTGTATATATGAAGTGAACTTCTGCTGGCACAGGCCATATGTCATCGACCGGAGCAAGTAGTAGTCGGAAGCTGCAATGTCTGGAGAATACGGCGGACTTGACCGGTATTGCTGCAAAATCACTTTGTCTTGCCTTTCTTGGTATTGCGGCCATTTTTGCTTCAGTGCGCAGCTCAAACGCATGAATTGAGTCTGATAGCGTTCCCCCGTCATCGTTTCATTCGGTTTGAGGAGCTCGTAGTAAATTAAGCCGTGCTGGTCCCACCAAATACAGAGCATAAGCTTCATGCCATGAATATTCAGCTTTCCTAATTATGTTGATGGCTTCCGTAATGTGCTTGTCGTAATGGATGCACTTTCATCGCCAGTCACAATACAATGTAAAAATTCTTCCTTTTTGGAGTTGGAGGATCTGTTAAAAAGCGAAAAATCGTCTTTTGACGTCGTATTCAACAAGTATGCCACTCTGTTTACTTGCTTTTGAATCCCAAGGCTTTTAGGCGTCTGCTGACTGACAACTCCTGAAACGATTGGCATTCGTCCAATGATTCCAATTCATCGTCTTCAAACTTTTTGGGTTGACCCGACCTTTCCTTATCTTCGAGCTCAAAATCACGACTTTTAAAGCGACTAAACATCCTTCGACCGCACTTTTTTTATTTTAAAGTAATAAAGAAGAACTCCCCGCAAACACACTTTATCTGGTGCGAAGTTCGACAAGTTCGAGGCAATATTCAGTATTGCTGTTTACGTTGCAACCAAATGACACGAGCTGCCAAAACACCAATTCACAATAGGTTTTAGCGGCAAGGCATTCGAAACTGAAATATTGGTTCATAAACCCAAATTTCATAAAAAATTGGGTTTATCTTCGGCCATAAATTATGTAATGCTAAAAACAAGGGTTTAATTTTATTGCAAAGAAAAATTATTGCATTAGAAGATTAATTAAAGAATTAAGAATTGATTCTGATATATTGAAATTTTGATATTTCAATTGAAATCTTATATTTAAGGTGTCAAAAGACGAATACCAATATACAACAGTACATACTGCATTTTTAATACTTTAATGTGAATCAAAAATTGGGTGGTTAAAAAAATTAAAGATTGTGAATCCCAGGACGAAATTAAATAGCAAAAAAGCACTAAAATGTTTAATTTAATAGTAGTTTGAAAAGGGTGTGTTTCAGGTAGACGTAAACATAGAGAATAATACAAGATAACTACGTAATTGCGAGTTTTTAAAGAATTTAAAAATATAAGAATAAAATTCATCCATAATATCCATAATTATTCCGAATACAGTCGAACATACATAACTCGAACTTCTATAACTCGAATTTTCTTTTACACGGACTAAATCGTAAATTGAACATATTCATCATTTATAACTATAGGTTTCGGTAAGTTAAGTTGTTTTTTTGGGATAATGGTGATTTGAGTTATGAAAGTTCGACTGTATATTAAAGGTAAGAAGGGACCATAACATGATTTTAAATATTTTTAATTGATTTTTTACAGAATCTATAAACTGAAAAAATTACGATTTTTTATCATAAAATTTTGATTATAGTTAAATAAGGAGTGAGAAAACTTTTTAACGAAATCTATTTTGGTCTTATAGAAAAATAGCAAAAGTGCATTAAGTACACCGTAAAAATGTTTGCAAGGCTATCAAACGTAACGAACAAGACTTAAACATTGATGCATCGGGACGAAAAAAATATTGAGCTCTACTAAAAAAAACTATGAAGGCTACAAAAAAGTATTAAAGTATATAACTGATTTTAAACGCAAGAGGACTGTGTGTATCAAAAAAGTAAAAAAGTTATAGAAGCGGAAATAAAACCTGTAATGGGAGAATAACTGAATAAATCCGTTGATGTTAAAATTTATTTTACTTTATGTGTGTCGGTTTCTTTCCTACTCACGCTCTCGTCGGTAAAGTAAAAAATTACGATCAAGAAATTCTCATGAAAAACAGTAAAAATTACTAAAAAAAATCTAAGTTGAAAAAACAAAACTCACGCGGGAGTTATTTATTCTCTCGCACGAATCACATTAGTATATCAATTATTACACATAATCAAGCGTGAATATCTGGCTGCTATTTGGGTTATCAATGTAATAACACACCTCCATAAATTTTTCCGTAAATTTTTAACATAATAGGACCACTTTTGGGTCAATCATAGGCCCACTTTGGTATTCGCCAAAGAGAAAATTGGTGGCAAGTAAAGATTTTACGTTGACTGCCTGAAATCCTTCAATAGATCCAGATTTTTTTAAAATTAAATTTTTAATTTGTTTTCTAAATTGCAATCTCGGTACATAATCAGGATTTTTAAATAAAAAAATTTAAAACTAAATTTCTTAAGGTTTTTTAAAAAAAATTCCAACAATGAAATTTTTAAATAAAATAATTTAAAGTTTTTGAAATTCATGGTTCTAGCCAGACTTTCATACTATCCGAATATACGTGGTCTTAAAGTAGTATCGTCACACACAGAAAAAAGTATCACAAAATTGAAAGTAATTAAAAATATTTGTTAAAATTTAAACTTGATTTCTAACAATTTTTTGTTTGAAATATTTGTAAATTGTCACTTTTCATATAAAAATTTTTTGAAAATAAAAATTTAAGTAACAAAAAAATAACAAAAAGTTTTTTGTATTTACAAATTCCATTGTTGGTGCCTTTTTAAAAAATATATTTTTTGTATTTACAAAAATGTTCTATGGACGATGTTCAATATTACAAACAGAATTTTGTAATTTTATTCTGTGCATGACGACATTAGAATAATAAGCGTTTAATAATCTTTTTTGGTAAATTCAGTCAGATTTTTCTCTATATTTTCTGCCTTGAAAAATTTTTCAGTCCATATAAAAAGCATCATGTCCGCTTCCCGAAATATGACCTAAATTGTGCTATGGTGTAGGACAGGGATTGTAAGACTTTTTCACATGCATTTTTCAGCTCAAAATTTTTTTTTTCATCTCCATAATGCTTTGTTTTTCCTTATTATTTGTAACAAAAGCACTGTGGAGGGCATGGATTAAGTTGGTACAAAAGTACTTTTTGTGGTACAATTAGAGCCATAAAATTACTACGATACTCCTTTGACTATTCACAAATGTTGGCCATTTTGATTATATTTTTATTTATTAAAGACAACTTTTTTTGTGATATAATTTCTTGTAAAATTAATGTTTGATGATAATAAAGTTGATACACTCGGAAAAAAAAGTTAGTAGAAAAATTTGTAAAAGGCTTTCAATTCCACTTTACTATTTTTTTACATTTTACAAATTACAGAATATTTACAAATTTTTGCTTCTAATTTCAAAAATCATTTTACAAATTATTGAAAACCAATTTGCTAAAAATTAGCCGAAAAATTTATTAATTTTAAAAAAGTGTATATTGAAGGAAATGTTTTTACTAATAATTAAAACTTGTGTAAAAACAAACTTAAATTAAATTGCCTTAAAACTTTACATAGATTAAAAAAGGGATGGGAAGTGAAGATAACGACTAGTGGCTAAAAATAGGACATCCACTTAACACAGCATTAAAAAGTTTGTTTGGTTCTAAAAATCAGCCCTAAAGCAATTAAATTTTTACCTTTAAGTAAAAAAAATTTAATAAAAATATTTTTCAAAACAGAAATTAGCAAATTAAAACAAAATGTTAAATTCGTTTATGTTTTTACAATTTTTAAAATGTTGATTTTTCTCTTTTTTAATTTTGTCTAAAAGAATTTTTTGGAAAAATAAATGAAATAAAAAAATTTTGATACCCGATAAAAAAATAAATTTGAAATTTTGTACTAATATTAAAAATATTTTGTAATTTTTTTTGCTGATTTTAGCAAACAGATTTTAAATTCCACTTTACAAAAAGTTTACTAAAATTTAGTAGCGGCAGCTAATTTTTTCTACAAATTTCATTGTACTACACGTCAGCAGGCAAAATTTCCCGTAATAACAGCAAAATTTTCAGTTTGCGTTACAGACTTTATTTGTTGAGTGTACTTATTGTGCTACAATTAGTACTTTCGGTACTTTCGTCCGTTAGAAATTAACGACATAAAGGTATATCGTTTCTAATAAGATTTTAATTTCTATAACATGATAGATATCAGACATATTTACCGATATGTGGGTTAACACACTATAGTGGTTTCTACTCAAATGGGTTTGATATTTTATTTCTGGATTTTAAAAACGTTTTAAATGAAAAAATTGGAAAAAGTATAAAAAATATATATTTTTGGTACATTTGAGGTTGAAAAAGTACTATTTTTAATGATGTTTTGTATCCAAAAGTTATCACTTATCGTTACTAGTAGAGGGTATAATTTGCTAAAACCATTTTTAATGAATTTTTCCTATTTTCTGTGTTTGTATAAAATATAAAATGTAGAAATTCCTTAAAATAAAAAGTAAAATTTTACCATTCAAACCAAAATTCAGAATAAAACAACTTTATTGCAATAATTTCTTAACAAGTTTTAGAAAAGCCAAAAAAAAGCTTAAAAAAATGTAGCGCATTTTAAAGTGCATCTTTCTTTATATCAACTTGTAGAATTTCAAAATCAAGTTATAAAAATTATACTCAACACATTTAATCAATTGTCAAAAGAAATTAACCTAAATTATTTATCAACTGGAAAAAAAGTAGATACATTATAACAAGATACGGCGACTATTATAACATTTATTTTGTCTACATTTTTTTTTCGTAACATAAAACGAAAAGACACCTTGTTATGCCAAATGCCATTCACTCGACAACAGCAACAGAGTTATTAAATAACAAAATATTAATTATATTTATTGAACATTTAATGGATAATTGAGCATGAAGTAATTGGATTCTACTGAAAAAAATACCAACTAACACAATTGTTTATTTGTAATTGCAACTGACATGTAGGTAACGAATTAACGATAATTTCATTCATTACCCGGTGTCTTCACGTGCAATAAAATAATAGCAAGAAATTGCCAAATCGATAATAGAGAAACGTCAAAATGATGTCAATTACACTGTAGTGGAGGACATTTTAGTATTTTATTGCTAAAAAAAGTAACATAATTTCTTTTCGCAAAATATTGCATGTCATGCATACTATGACATTGGTATAACATTAAAATTATGTGTTTTCAAATGAAATGAAATTAGTTTGACAAATGCTTGTTATCATGTTATTGCGTGTGAAGAGATTTCATATTTATATGAATGGGAAATTCTGCTTTGAAATAAGGGAAATTTTATCAAATTTGTACAAAAAATGGAAAAATTTGCTTCGAAATCAGGGAACTATGCTCGAATTTGCACAAAAAGTGGAAAATTTTGCTAGAAATCAGTGAAATTTTCTCAATTTGTCATATTTTGTCACATGGTGCATACATTTTTTTTTTTTTTTTTGAGTAATTATCACGATGGTATCTCTTTTAACTCTCTTTTATTCTCTTTATGACGCTATATACTGAATTTTTATTTTTTTCCTTTGTACTTATATAGTTTTTGTATTATACTATCCCTGTTTTTTCTTGAATCCAATATGTAAGCCACAGTATTACAGAGCTGTATATGGAAACTTCACCGCAAAAACAGACATTACCAAGTAATTAAGGGAGTAAGTAGCACACAAACGGGTTTTACTAGTTACCAGGCTATTTACCCGCTTAATTACTTTTGTTAGCAATGTCCCAAAATTCACGGGTGGTCATTACCCTCTCGCTTACAAAAAAAAAAGTGAGAATAATAAATTAGCAGAATGGTTACTCATGGTGAAGAAATAAGTGGTTACCTACAATAATAAAGAAAGAAGTTATTCTTAATAAAATAATAGTGTACCTTGATCAAGTAATATTTTCTTACGTTAAGAAATAGACAAAAATAATATGTATATAAATTATAAAAAATTTTTAAAATATCTACTTTTTGAACTCAAAAATTTAAGTTCATAATTCAATGCTTTTTCTCATAGAAATTCTTTAAATTATTTCAATTTTTAAAAAATCAATTTTACAGCAGATAATATTCTATTAATACATATAATACACTCACCAAAAAAAGTCTGTAATGGCAACTGAAAATTTTGCTGTTATTACGGGAAATTCTGCTAATTTGAGCCCAGCGGTATTTTTTGCTAATCTTAGCAACAGATGTCTGCTGACGTGTAGTACAATGAAATTAGTAGAAAAATTAGTAGCCGCTACTAAATTTTAGTAGACTTTTTGTAAAGTGGAATTTAAAATCTGTTTGCTAAAATCAGCAAAAAAAAATTACTAAATATTATTAATATTAGTAAAAAGCTTTGAATTTATTTTTCTTATCGAGCATCAAAAATTTTGATTATATTTTTAATTTGGTAATTTCTGTTTTAAATTGGTAATTTCTGTTTTAAAAAGTATTTTGGTAAATTTTTTTTTTTACTTTTAAGGTTAAATTTTAATTGTTTTTAGGGCGGATTTTTAGAACTAAAAAACCTTTTTCGTGCTATTTTAAGTGGATGTCCTCTTTTTAGACATGAGTCGGTATCTTCACTTCCGATCCCTTTTTTAATATATGTAATATTTTAAGGAAATTTAAGTTTGTAGGTGTAAGTTTTAATTAGAAATAACATTTCCTTCAATATCCACTGTTTTAAAATTAGTAATATTTTTTGCTAATTTTAGCAAATCGGTTTTCAAAAATTTGTAAAATGATTTCTGAAATTAGCAACGAAAATTTGTAAGTATTCTGTTAAAATTCTGTAATTTGTAAAATGTAAACAGCAAAAAGATTTGCTAAATAATAATTTTTTACTAAAAATCAGTACAAAAATAGTAGAGTGCGATTGAAAACCGTTTACAAATTTTTCTACTAACTTTTTTTTCTGAGTGTAGTAAGAAAACAACTAACAGTAAATCATTATTTTGCGTTTACATATGAGTACTTCTTTCCCCCATTATCAGTAGGTGATTATTTTGTTGTTTAAAGTAATGAAAAAAGTAACGACCTATAATTACATGATAATGCTAGGAAGTGATTAAAAACTGAAAAAAGTACATTTTTACACAAAAAAAAAATAAAACGAAACAAAAAACAACTTTAAATTTAGCAAAGAGTGGACATTGAAACCAGCAAAGAAAAAATAATGATTTTAATAACGTACCCCAGGGATGCGAAAGTTGGTACAATTGTACCATTTTTGGTACGATTTGGGTTTTAAAAGTACGATGGTACTCCCATGGTTTATTTGGTACAATTTACAGTTTATCGTTATTTACAGTTTGGTGCAAAAGTGAGCCAATGCTAGTAAAATATTTGTAAATAATCTTCATTTTTCTGTTTGCTTTACAAAAACAAAAATTTTTCCTTATTTAGATTTCATACTTATAGTTATCTTAGAATTTAAGAAATCTTACCCAAAATCCGTTCTCTTCATTTGAAAAAATCGATCTTTTTAACTCAAGGCAATTTTCTCACTTTTGCACCAACAAATAATACAAAATTAAGGCTACTAAAATTGTTTATACTTATTATTAGTTTGATTTTTTTTTTAATTTTGTACATAATAAAGTGAAAAATAATAAAAAAAATTTCGATGAAACCAACAGCGTGAAAAAAGAGGTGCTGGAAAAAGCTGGTGATTCCACACGTAAAATCGCCAATTTATTTAAAATGGGTCAGCGAACAGTGGCAAGTATTATTGTAAGTGAGAAAAAAATTAATTCAAATCAGTATCCGACACGAAAAATTGGAAGACTAAAAAAATCAGTGACACTGAAGCTAGAGCCATTGGACGTCTTTTCACTTCGGGTAAAATCAAGAGCAAAAAAATGCAGTTTCTGAATGTTCGGTCATTGTTAGCAGATGAACAGTCGCAAAGGCTCTCAAAAGTGTTAGTTACAAAGCTGGTATTAAAAAGTAAAATACAAAAATTAAACTACCCATCTAAAAATCGAAATATATATGAGCATACATGATCATACATGGGCCTGTATATGATCATACATGGGCATACATGGTCATATACGTCCATACATTGTTCAATATATGACCATACATGATCTCATATATGATCATATATCTTCGGATCCGAAATTTGAGGGTATATGGACGTATATGATCATATACGAGCATACATGAATAATATATGAGCATGTATGATAATATATGCACATATATCACCATATACTCTCAAATTTCGGATCCGAAGATATATTGTCATATATGAGATCATGTATGGACGTATATGACCATGTATGCCCATGTATGATCATATACAAGCCCATGTATGATCATGTTTGTTCATATATATTTCGATTAGATGGGTATCACTAAAAAACGTAAAAGCGCGAAAATTATTTTTGAAAAAATATAAATTTTAGACAGTTTTTCATTGGTATAAGGTATGATTATTTTACTAGCTTATTTTGTCATATATGTGGCAGTTTTCTTTATTTTGTAGATAATGTGGTCCGATGAGACCAAAATCAACAGATACCAATCGGATGGAAAAGTTTGGTATTGGGCCAAGCCATCAACCACACCAAACCCAACCCATGTAACTCAAACCATAAAGCACGAGGTGGTTGTCTTATGGTTTGGGGATGTATAACACCATATGGTGTGGGCCCACTTATACGGGTTGAAGGTATTAGGCGAAAGGAGGACTATCTTCGCATATTACAAGAGAATTTTCCTTTAGCTCTTGCCAGATAGACCTGAAAATGTTATCTTTCAGCATGACAACGACCCCAAAATGGTTAGGGATTGGCTTAGTTCTCAGGTGTTTAGGCTCATGGAGTGGCCACCTCAAAGCCCCGATCTTAACTCGTTCGAAAACGCTTGGGTTTACATAAAATGTCGTTTGTCAGATCACGAACAGCCTCCAAAGAGTATTAGTGAGCTGTGGGAGAGGGTACAGGCTGAATGGACAAAATTTTCTTTGAATTATATATCGAAACTGTATGAATCTATACTAAGGAGAATAAATCAGTTGGAAAAAGCAAAGGGATACTGGATAAAGTATTAAATTTAGATTAGAAAACCCTTGGTGCAAAAGTGAGCCAATGGCCTGAATTTCAAAGTATTATGTTTTTAGATACTTAAGTTTGGATAACATGTTTATGTTTTAGTTGTTTTATTTTTTAATGATGTATATTTTCGTTTAAGTAAATAGTTTTTAATTTATTAAATAAATACCATAAAAAAACAAAGGATGCTCGTTTTATTTTAACCATTGGCTCACTTTTGCACCAAACTGTATTTTCTTGGCAACTCATTTTTGTTGTCACATCTTTGTAAATATCTTTTATATTAGAGCCAATTTAGACGGCGACTTTGTTGCATATAATTATTGCGTACAATTTTTAATTGTTGTCGAACGGGATAGAGAAGCAAGCGGGGTAACAAAAAAGGCACAGCTTTCGTCGTTCGTGCATGTTTCTGTTATCTCTCTTTTACACTCAATATGCATTCTTATTTTGTTGCTTCATTCACATTCAGTTTTCGTGCAATTAAAGTTACCGTATAACTAGACATAAATTTGGAAGCAACTTTAAAAAGGGAATTAAGAAAATTGCACACAAAAAAAGATTTGTTGCATTTATCGAATTATTGTTGCTATAATTTTAAAATAACAAATAGTTTGTTATCTACTTAAGTATGATATTGATCTCATGGATTTTTGTACCTTATTTTACATATTTTTATTATATTCTTTTAATGTACATAAGCATTTTCTGTAATTTTTTTTTGTTATGTTTATTAAAAATAAAAATACATAAAAAAATTATAATTGGTGTTTTATTTTTAAATACTAAAAAAATGGTACAATTGAGGTCAAAAAAGTACTATTTGGTAATCACTTTTGTACGAAATTGAAATTCTCATTTTGCATCCCTGACGTACCCTGTCTCATGCAGAGAGAATAAAAACCACGTGTCAAAAATTTTATCTTATAATATTTTTATAAGGTTAATGCTCTTCAGTTGCCTTTCTAAAGATTAATCATTTCAGTTTCTTACGTATTAATATGCGTATGATTATTATTTTAAGTTAATAATTCTATATAACTCATACGTAAAATAAATTTTTATTAAAAATGCTGATATATTTATCCATTTATAAATTCATATTACTTTTTCCTATTGCACAGAACATTTTTTTTGTTATAAACAATTTAAATTAATTATTAAAAAAGCGATTAATTAACACGTGTCATAACGTTTATTACATTTTTGTTTATTATCTTAAAAATAGCACAGCGTTTTGAAAATGAAATAATCGGCATTCTTTTGCAATATGCATAGATAAACAAAAAAAATGTATATATTCCAATAATTATACTCTACATACGATCTAAATGTTTACAATCTATTAATAACAATATAAAACTGCATATTGTTTTAATATTAAAAACAAACAGCAACAAAAATTAAATAAAAACAATAGAAACCGATCGTATGATCCATCTTTTTACACTTTATAATACATTCAATTTATTAATATACGCAAATTAAATCCAAACACTATCTATGGAATTCACGGTTATGTCAGTAGCGAAACTCTTATAATGCAAAATTCGAATTATTATAAAACACAACAATTGGAGAAAAAAAAACATTCAAATGGAATTATAAAAATTTTAGGAATGTATCATATGATTAACCTTGTTTAGATATGTATCATATGTCCCAATTAAGAAAAACCTAATTTCAAAAAGGCTTTATCTAAAGGAAAAATTATTCTAAATTAAAAAAAAAACATTATCTTTAAAACACCTTTCATTTGATAACCAATTTACCAAGGATTACTTTGGAAGAAATATGACTTAATTAACTTGAACATAGTAATGTCCCTTGAAAAAAAATTGACTCGAACTTTAAAGGCCTCACATATTAATATAAATTGTGAGTGATTTAACGATTTATTTCATAAAAAACACAATTACAATACGTCACATTTCCGCCGGAAAATAATATTCCTGCAAATTAAATTCGCCTAAAAACAAATTCTACACTATTTTCTCGTGAAGCCCAAACAACTTACTATGCTGAAATATGAGATTAGGCCGAAAAGAAAAATACCAGTCGAGAATATTTTGTTAGTATAAAAAAAAGGTTTTTTTCACGGACTTCTATTAAAACTTTTTTAATGTATTTGCCTTCCTAAACACATATCTCTAGTCAAAAAGTTCCTTCCAATCGCTTTCATTTTTTTGAAGAAGTTTTAAATGTTTTATTATTTTTGCGAATTTTAATTCTATATTTAAGTTAAATCATGTAAGGAAATGTTAAGCGATTTTTTAATTACCTTGGAGGATCCCAAAATTAAGTTTTTTTATATTTTGTCCTTAAAATATTAAACAAAATTTGTTTAAAAAAAATAAACATTAGACACATAAAAACAATTTTATCTTGTAGCGATGTGGTGAAATAGAGGGTTTAACCTTGCAAACCTAATGAGTACATCTGGAAATAACTCAAAAACTTTTAAGCAAATTCGCATATTGTTACAAGAAATTTCCACAACTAGAAATTTCTTCACGCGAATTTTGACAGCTGGAAAAATCTAGTGTAGTAACAAACTGGAAGAACTAGAATACATTGTACAAACTACGACTTACTTTTGTTGGCGATGTCCAAAAAGTAATGGGTACTCATTATTTTTTGGCTGTTTGTAATCGAGAGGGTAATGACCACTCATTACCTTGTGGTTTTTGTAAGTAAGAGGATAATGACCACTCGTTACTTTTGGGACATCGCGAACAAACGTAATTAAGCGAATAAATAGCCTGGTAAGTAGTTAAAATCCTGTTTTTACTGGGTAGGATTAGAAGTTTGACCTTAAAGGTCATTTAAAAAGATAAGAAAAGGTGAAGAAAACTCGATATGAATCGAGGGGTCATTACCGACACCAAAAACATTAAGCTTTGACACGAGTGCTTTATGCCATACACGATCGAATGCCTTGCAAATATCTAGAGCAAATACTCTGTTTTCACCAAGTTGATGAATGGATCGACTTTACCGCTCAAAAAGGAACGCCATCAGATCTCTCCGAAACCCATACCGTCAATCGTTAAGAAGTAAGTTGGATTCTAGATAATTTACAAGATGGTAATTACCCATGCTCTCCATAACCTTCGAGAGCACAGAACATATTACAATTTTCGGTAGTTTTTTCAGGAACAATGGCTAACCTTCCAACACGATGGAAATATGCTCGTATGGTACTATATTACAAATAAGGTGGCCAATGGTCGAAGAGCACTGTTCCACAACAGTGCTGGTATGTCATCAGGGCCCGCTGACTTGTTTAGGACGAGATTCGCAAATTGGACCTGATCTAGACTTTATGAGATCTTATTAGATTTTAAATTTGTCCCCAATTTTGAGATCTTATTTGATCTTTTGCAATTAGATCTAATGAGATATGTTCAGATCTGAGGGTCAATTGTCGTTCTGTGATAATGTGAAGTGAAAAAAACTTTTCATTTTCGTTTTCATAAGCACTTTTCACTCAAACTTTTCACAAATACATAAATTACGATTCTCGTATGTATTATGAAAAAAATGTTTCATTCGCACTGTACCCATGAAAATTTTGTAACTGTGTTAACCAAAATTTAAAGCAAATGTCAAAACAGAGAAAAACGTAAACAAAAGTGAATTAAGTTCGTAAAATTTATTTTAAATAATTATAAAATGTCCGGATTAATTGTATTATTGGATATTACTCAAAGAATTCGGGATGAACAAAGGTAAGACAATGACGTTACATGCATTTCATTGCAGTAAATAATTTAATAATTTATTTAATAATTTTTTGAGAGTGCTGAAACGCATACTTCGTGCTGACCACAATCCATTCGAGATGACAACCGACAAGCACTTCATGGATTTATATCGGCTTACTTTAAGTGAACTATATTTGGTGCGTGTATGAAGTCTAATATTACTTAAAGAAAAAAAATTCATACAGAATATAAATAAACTATAAATAAATATGCGATACTTTTGCCATTTTTCACTGTCCTTTTGGGTCCCACTAAAACTGTTAAGGCTCGCCGCTAATTCGTTACACTTTTCGTCTCTAAATTTGCCACCATCTGCAGTTACAAATCTGTAAATATGGGATTAATAAAAGTGTGATTATGGTTATTAAGCTACTTACTTATCGTTTGCAATGTCCACATGCTTTTCTTAATAATTAATTAAATACTCCTTTTGGCTTTCGCTGGCACGCTTTCCTCTTACAATCTTCTCCATGTTTATTTCACTTATAAATAGTCTGTGTAAACAATTTTTTCATATGAAAATATTTTGACAGTTATTTGCACTGTTACACAAAACAAGAATCGCCAGTGCTGTGCAATCGTGAAAAAATCTTGTTTTGTTCCACTTCATATGAAAACGTTTTGATATTTCTTTACATTTTTTCACAAAACGCGAATCAAAAGAACTTTGAAAACGTGAAAAAACTTTTCATTTCACCGTTTCACAGAACGAGAATTGACCCTCTGATCTTTTTTTTACACGGGTAGATAAATAATCTTATTTTCTTGACGATTGTAGGATCGATTCTCAGTGAAAAAATTTCAAACAATTCAGTAAAAAAAATTTAAGAGAATTCCGTTTTTGGTTTTCTAAATTCTAGATGGAAACAGGATGTATTGATAAATAAATGTCACATTAATAAAGACATTATCTAAATTTGAACATATGAGTAAATTTTATGAAAAGTGCTCATAAATTCTAATTGAATTAATAAAATCAAATTAATACATGTTTTTCTATGCATACAAAATAAGTAATTTTGCCGTTAATGATTACTATAACAACGTAAATGAAAATAGACTTTATGAAAATGGATGGGGGAAAATATAAACGCCCACAAATTTACACCCACAATCATAAATTGTGCTTAATAAACACAAAATACATCACGGCTTCAATAATGATAAACATTTGGTATGAAAATTAAAAACTATGAATTATAAAATATGAGTATGAACAACGTTTCGTTCCCATCCATATCATAATGCCACTTCTCGCCCTTCTTATTCTCTTCCTCCTCCTCCTTCAGCTTTTTATGGTGTTTGGCTCCTGCTGTTAATTGAGTTCCACTGTATACGTATGTAAACTTTATTAAAATTGCAATTTATAGTCAGTGGCCTGTATAAAATAGTACTTAATAAAAATTGCGACACCACGAAAGTCATATAGAAAAAAAAGAACTAGAATTCAAGAATTCACATCGTAATAATAAAAAAATACAACACTGACTCTTTCGTGTCATGATGTGTGAAAAGGCGGATATTTCATACTTGATTAACCTTGATTTAATAATTGACAATTGCAAAAACAACAATCATAATAACATCAATTTAAAATTTTGTGCAATATAAAAATCATAAAATTAGAATACAGAAAAACCGGGTTAAGACGAACACCAGGAGACCAAAGAAATTAGTTGGTCTCAAGCAAAAATCGTATAAGCTGGGGTCAATTTGTTTTCATAAAATAATTTAGATTTCTCTATATTTATTTTCCTTTATTCGATCTTCAATATTATACTATATTATTCTTTAAAATCGAGTTCAAGATCCTTTTTATAAAAAATAATAAATAATCATTATTATTATTTTTTATAAAAAGGATCTTGAACTCGATTTTAAAGAATAATATAGTATAATTTAGATTTTTAATTTAACTAAAAAATTTGAGTAAAAAATTGTACTCGTCTTGTCATTGCATTTGTTTTAATAAATTATTTTTAATACATTTCTTAGGCAAATATTTATTAGGAAAATTTCCAATGTTTTAAACATGGATAATAAGATGAAATTTTGTGTGTGGGATTCTCACAAACAGTTCGGTTTAACCGATAGTTTGTCTTAAACAAGTTTTACTGTATTAAATTTTAAACAATGTTGACATGACTAAAAAAGATACAAGAATAAAAATGATTTATGATGGGCAATACTGATTTTTTTGTTTTCATTACAAAAATTTTCGAAACGGATATTACGTCTATTGGAAATAAACACATGAACATACAACCTATTCTCTATTTAATTTTTCAAAATTCGAAATAGTTCACATTGCATCGCAGGTCAAAGTTTGATATTTTTACATTTGAAGAGGCGCAGAAGAGGCCGCCACTAGTATGTGAACCAGAGAACTGCAAAATCAAATTTTTTCTTGATTTAATCATACACAAAATTCTTGTTCACATTTAATAATTTAACAAAATTCACTGTAGAATAAAATCAGCATCATATTACTGAACGCGTAATTCGGATCAGTTTGAATCATATGTCGATTATGTTTACTGCAAATTTAATCACTCAACAAAAAGTCAGCGTTGAATAAATCAGAAAAAACAACAAACAACGCGTATAAGTTTATTCATAATTAAAACAAAATAGAAACACATTTCATAAATGATATTGTTTACATTAGGGTGGGACTTAAATCCGCTTTTTTAGAATTTTCATAAGTAATAAAAATATTCTTCTTTGTGAAATATAAATATTTTTTTTGGAAAAAAAATTTAGGTCGATATCTCAGGCTTGCCTAATCCGGAAAAATTTAAATAATTTACTATCATTTACCGATTTTTTTCAGTTTCATTTATTTTTTTCATTTGTTTGAAATTTAATAAAAATTTACCCACAAAATGGAAACTTGTGGTTTATTTGTGTCCGTGACAGTTATTATAAATTTAAATTTTGTTTGCTGTCTGTTTCAAAAACAAATATTCAAAATATTTTAATTTGTTTTTTTATTTAAATTGGTTGTATATATACAAAATTTTTAAATACAAGTTACAAGAACTTCATAAGCACACATACATATACAAACACATTCATACAAAAAGTGTTTATAGCTTCATATGCATACATACATTTTGTATTGTACGAGTATATTACAAAAAAAATACAAAAACGGAAACAATTTCAAATAAATGAAAAAAACATTTATTTTTTAAGGATTGGTAGGTAAAATTTTGACATTTATTTTAACTGATTATATCATTTGTTTCTTACAAATGTGTCAGTTGATTAATCAACATTTAAAAATAAATAACAAATGACATTTAATTTAAATGAAATTTAAGTAGACCGGTTTTTAAATGAAATATCATTTCGTTTTAATGATATTTTCAGTTATTTTAACTTACAAACTTTTTTAAGTGTATCACCAAATCGGAAAATGTTATAACTTTTGACGGCTTCTGACAGTTTAAGTATTTGTAAAGCAAGCAGATACAGAATTGACGTCGGTAAGGCATAAAACGCTATAGAAAAAGTATATAGTTTTCTATAGAGTATGTTTCTCTCTCACGAACTTTTTAGTACTCTCTTAGAACACGAACATAGTTTGGCGGCAACAAAGGTGAGTTTTGGTCGGCAACTTTTAGTAGTGTTTAGCGGTGCTGCCATATAACCAATTTTAACTATTTTTTTTGCCGTTTTTTGGGATGCTAGAGATTTTTCAGATTATTTCATAAAAAAAATGTTTTTTTATTTTCATGTATTTTTTCAGATTTTTCATATAAAAATATAATATTTGTTCAATATACTATTTATTTTTACTAAAATTAGACATGGCTAATAAAGTAAAAAAATACAACAAAAATTTGCAATTGTGTTCAAAAATAGTTACGAATTCAAACATAACATTGTGACATAAAAAGTATTAAAGTGTGTACACACACATTGACCAACTATGTCTATTCATATCCATTATTTCCCATTTCTATGGTAAAAATATATAATAAAGAGAATAAACATGCTATTAATTGTTGCAACATATAACTAAAAACCTATAAAAAATGCAATAATTTAAAAAAAAAATTGTTTTAATGAAAAAAAAATGGCAAACAGTTAAGAATCCCAAAAACTGGGATAAAAAATTACACTGTTTATGTGGCAGCACTGCATACACCAAATTTAATGTTTTTCAACACTTTAGCAACTTTGAAAATGTTGCCCTCTCATTTAAAAATGTTGCCGCTGAACTCTGTACCATGTTGAATTTCTGGTAGAGCGGGAAAAATACTCTATAGAAAATTATATACTTTTTGCGCTAATATTCTTGAATAATTTGCAATGGACGATGCGTAAACAAACCAAATTTTGTGCTTTTTCGGCATTGCGAATTCACGGAAAGGTGAGAGATACTGAACAATGATCAATGAGTTTTTATAGCCCCAAATAGATAAATTGGAACTAAAGGGCATATGTTCCAAAAGGACAGCGTAACTGCACACACAGATCGCGCGACAATGGTAATTTTAAAGGCTGCGTTTCCGGGTTGCCTAATGTCTCGATTTGGCAATTTGCAGTAGCCTTCAAGATCGCCCGATTTAACGGCTTCAGACTGTTTACTTTGGGTTTTTTTTAAGATACGAGTCTATATAAACAAGCCACATACTCTGGAAGCTCTTGAAGAAAATATACGAATCTGGTGGTAAATTTTCTCAAATACCAGTAACAGTTTTCGGTTGTATCTTGAAACAAAAAGTATACAAAAGATAGAGAGAAGTTCGCTCTCACGAATTTTTTAGTACTCTCTTAGAACATGAACATAGTTTGGCGGCAACAAAGGTGAGTTTTGGTCGGCAACTTTTAGTAGTGTTTAGCAGTGCTGCCATATAACCAATTTTTTAACTATTCTTTTGCCCTTTTTTGAGATGCTAGAGATTTTTCAGATTTTTTCATAAAATTTTTTTTTTTTTATTTTTTTCATGTATTTCAAGTATTTTTATATAAAAATATAATATTTGTTCAATATATCCATTATTTCCCATTTTTATGGTAAAAATATATAATAAAGAGAAAAAATATGCTATTAATTGTTGCAAAATATTATTAAAGAAACTATAAAAAATGCATGAATTTAAAGAAAAGTTGTTTTCAAGAAAAAACTATAAAACAGTTAAGAATCCTAAAAACTGGGATAAACAATTAAACTGTTTATATTGCAACACTGCATACATTAGCAACTTTGAAAATGTTGCCCACTTAAAGAAAACATGTTGCCGCTGAACTCTGTAGCATGTTGAATTTCTTCTAGAGTATTTCTGACACTCCATATTAAATTATATACTTTTTTGCTTGAAACCATTTCTAATAATCTTTTTTTAGGAGATTTAAAATTTAATAATAACATTTATAGAAAAAAGCCAACTTTACAAGTCTTTCGTTCCTACTCATTGTTATGCAGTGAAGTGTAAAGGTTCTCGGTTTAATTAATCAATATAAAAGGTTCTAAGTCCTAAGTTAATATAAACAAATTAATTCTTTAATAATATCAAATGAGATTTCGAGTAGTTGATAAATTACAATTATTATTTTTTTTTTATTATTAATTTGTTAACCCATTTTCATCGGATGTTTACTATTATACAAAAAAACTTACAAGATTTTTGCTCTAGACAGTTTTTACTTGTCAAAAACCTATTGTTTATACAAAAAAAAGCAAAACATGGCTTTGAACGAAAATTAGATATTCTAAATAAATTGCAAATTTGTTTTCGTGGACACGTAAGGGAATTTCTTGCAGTAAATTTACAAAGTCCGAAAATTTTCACGAAAATGGTTCTGGAAACTTGAAGGAGTATAAATTCCTTTTTGTCCGTTATACTCTAATTAATTTTCAATCTTATAAAATTATATTCTCTTGTTTGGGATCTCTAGCCTGGACTTAGAAAAGTAAAACTAAAGCGAAAATTGCGCCAATTTTTTAAGATTCGACGCATATTGAAAAAATATAGGTCGAGCGCTCCGGTGGCTAGTTGGTAGCGTGCTAGCTTATCAGTGCGGGGGTCATGCGTTCGATTCCCACCAGGGGCTTTGGTCTGTTTTCGCTACAACGAGCCAATAGCCTTCGTTGCTAGTGTTCGGTTAGTGTATTAACATATAATTTGTGATTATATGTTTAATAAAAATAAAATAAATAAATTTATTTTTTTACCTCTATCACTTATTCAAATTACAGCGAATCCGTTTGTAAGACGTCAGACAATTTTTTTTTAATTACTTTTATTTTGTAGCTAAAAAAAGTACCAAAAAATTGCATTTAGAGATATAAAAAATATTATCCTGAATCCTATTATTTTTTTTAAAACTGAACTTAGCATATTTCCCGTTATCGTTTATACCGAATCCTAAAATATGTTTTCGAATTTATAATGTCATATAAATCGAAAACTAAAAACGAAAATTCACGCAATTAAATATTTTGTTAAATAACAATTCCAATTTTATAAGTAATTGAATATGAGTTTGTTGGTTTTTAATTGGATGAATTAAAGATATAATTTTTCCAGCGTAATTTTTTTGCTGTTTAATAAGAACGTAACGTTTTGTTTGATTTATTTATTTATTTTTTTTTTCAAGAAAATATATAAATAAAAATTAAGTTTCAGACATCTTCTAAAACAATCAAATATTTTTTTATTTATTTATTTATTACTAAATTATTTTAACTAATTGTAAAAAAAAAAAAATTTAAAAGTACTAAATGGTGTCATAAAACTTGTTAATAATTTTTCAGGGTAAATACAAAAATAATTAATTTTATTAACAACATAAAAAAAATCGTATGAATGAGCAGACTCAAAAAAAATTAAAACAAGTCTTTTTTTATAATACTTGCTACGTTTAATAAAAATCACATGATTGAATAAAATATAAAAAAATACTTGTAAACTAATTTTTTTTACTTTAAATTTGTTTTATTAAAAATTAAGCTGCATCTAAAGACACAGTAGAAGGGAATAAGTAGATTCTTTTATTAAAATATATAAATAACATCCGGTGGAATTGTGTTTGTTTTTATAAAAAAAATAATGTAGTTTTCTGTTTATAAAGCAAAGCACAAAAACACTATAATAAAAACCGTTTTGAATTAAAACCACTTATTATTAATGCCTACCGCCAGAATAGGGAATGCAGAGACTGAAAAGAACGCAAGCTTAAGTTCTGTCGTTATTATTAATGCCAGAATAGCGAAAGCAGAGAGTGAAAACAATTTATTCTTTTTTATTTCAAGCGAACATGGCGAACGCAAAGTTAACTTCTGTCGACTGCATTAAGACGTTATGCATCGAAGGATGTAGAGCAATCCCCATATGAAGAACCGAAATATGCTATGAACTAAACTGAACTCAACAATTTCGTCTAATCCCCATCAGATTGCGGGCAACAACTGTTCCAAAATTTATCAACCCGCGCAATTGCAATGTTGCGTCAACTGTGAAAGAATTTCCTGAGAGTTTCTTCTCTTAACCCTCTGCGACTGACGTGAGATATTTTCAAAATTCCACTGGCGTGGTAGAACTCCAGAAAGCCTTTCAACGGCTTATATTTTTCAAGATTTGTTTTGTTAACCTATTGTAATTATTATTTTTTATTGTTTAAGGGTGTAGGCTGTATAACTATATTTTTTTTTTAATTCAAAAGGACGATTCATGTTAAACAGTTATTTTTATTGGTGTCTGTTAGACTACCACGTCAGTCACAGAGGGTTAATAAAAAATAGGCTTGGCACAACAAATATAGCCTAGAAATAACTGGATTTGCAATTTCAGAAACCTCTCCTTAATCTGGAAATACAACTATGTTGAATTGATATGAAGTGGAACGTGAATTGAAATCTAAACTTTTAAATTTGAACTACCGATTACTTTGACTTTGAAAGATAGAATAGCATTAATTTTTATTTTCAGTTTTATGTTTGAAATGGAACGCTGTACGCTCGAACAAAATTGGGAAATATTAAAAACTTACTTTCAAAGTAGTAAGTCTTTAACGCAATCTCTAAGGAATTTACGTGGAAAATTTTCGAGAAGAGATCGGCCTTCAGTTCAATTTGTGAAGCGAGTTCATAAAAATTGATCGTTTTTAAAAAAAAATCAACCCGTGTACGTTCTCGTCCAGTGCGTTCAATCGAAAAGATTGCTGCTGTGGCTGAGAATGTCCAAGAACATCCATCAACATCAACTCCTCATCGTTCTCAGTAACTGAACATTTCTCGTACTTCTTTAAGAAGAATTTTGCATAAAGATATCGGTATGAAGACTTGCAAAGTTCAATTGATCCAACAACTAAAGCCTCATGACCATCCGATGCGTTTTCGCTTTGCCCAATGGGTTGAAGATTGTTTGGCAGGAGATGAAGAATTTTACCGAAAAATCGTGTTTTCAAATGAAGCTCACTTTCATCTCAGTTCATGGGGTTCAGAGAACCACAAGAGACTATTGAGAAGCCAATGCATTCACAACGAGTCACTGTTTGGTGTGGATATTGGGCTGGCAGCATCATTGGGCCATTTTTCTTTAAAAAATGAGCAAGGAGCCGCCGTTACCGTCAACGGTGAGCGTTACGTGCCATGCTTAACGAATTTTTGTTTCCAAAAATTCAAGAGAATGACATGGACGTCATTTGGTTTCAACAAGACGCGACCACATGTCACACAGCCAACGCAACCATTAATATTTTACGCACTGTTTTTGAAAATCGAATAATCAGGGAGGCATTAAGGATAAATGGTACGTAAACCATCCAGAGTTGCCATTGAAGAAATTCGAGCCGAAACAATCGAAAATGTACTGAAAAATTGGGTTGATCGGATGAGGTACTGGCGAGCCAGTCGTGGTAGTCATAGAAATTATATTGTGTTCCATTCTTAAATGACAAAAGTTCAACCGTTCCAATAAAACCAGAAATTTTAAAAAATAATTAGTACTTTTTTATAGCCGATTCAAATTTACTCACTACTTTGGAAGTAAGTTTTTAATATTTCCCAATTTTTGTTTTCACATAAAAAAAATTTATTCACCCGAAAAAATATTTTTTCACCTCCATAATTTGCTTCAAATTTTTTTACATTGTTTATATCAAAAATAGTGAGAACGAACATTTTTTCAGGACATTGGTGGGGGGGATATTCAAAGATTCGTCACAGCCGAATTTAAGCATTATTTTTACTTGTTTTATTTCAAAATGGTACCACGCCCTTGCGCCTTGTTCTACCTTTACTAAAAAAACACATTATTAATTTGTTAGCTTTTGTTGCTTTTAATATTTTATTAAATTCAAAATGCTCAAATTTATGACAACTATTTTTGTTTACATTTAAAAGAGAAAAGCCAAGATTTGGCAGCATTTTTATAAATTCTTAATTTTTAAGCTACTTAAGAAGCTTATAGCTACTTAAATTTGCACTATGGAATATTTATATAAAATTTAAAAAAAAAAACAAACCTAATATCAATATCGATGATATTTTAAAATATTTTGTTGACTTGTGAAACGCATTATCTGAGATTTGGTTCATTATTGTTTTTTAGGACATGTGTGGAGAGTAATCAAAGATTCGGCTAAGCCGAATTTAGTATTTTTTTTACTTGTTTTATAAAAAAAATAGAAATATTCACTTCTATAAGTTTTTTAATAGGAAAAAGTCACCAGAATCGGAATTCCTTGTGTTGATAAATCTTTAGAATCTGTAACTTTTTTCTTTGGTGTTGCAGAGGCAGAAGTATTGATGGATTGATTGGCAGTTTTTTATTTCAAATGAAATTTGATACGTTTTATGGGTGGCGTATTCCTCCCTGCAATAGCTTTAACTACCTCCGTTATTAAATGTGTATGCGAAGTTATTATATCTTGCCAGCCCTGAGTTTGTAAAACATCGTTGGCATGCGCACTTATAAACTCTATAGTTTGTGCTTTTAACTTATCCGCACTATGTAGGTCGGCTAATATTAACCTATCAACTACTGTATCAACTGAGAGTTGACTGCTCAATTTTATCTCACACACTTCTTTTAAGTCCATTAAAGCATACTTCTCAGCAGCCATTAAAAGTTCAGCGGAGATATTATCAATATTTGAAAACTTTCCGGTATAAATAAAATGTAACATTTCCTTGATAATCTCATAACGAAAATCTGTTATGTAGACACGGTTTAATTCAGATTCTTCCATTTTATGTTTAAACATGGCATCGAAAACAGCGCTGCGAGCAGCCAATATAATTTTATGGGCTTGAATTTCAGAATCACCCACAATTAAGGAAACATCCTTAAATTTCGCATTTTCAAGTAGATGACGAAGATCTTGACTTAATTTACAACTAAAATCAGGTATCCTTAATATTTTTTTTTGTTCAGAAGTATTAATCTTATCAAATAGCATTGTAATATCGCAAAAAATTGTTAATGTGTCGTCGGTCAATGCACGTTTAATGGAATCCAATAAACGGTTCAAGTCCACGCTAAAGAAACATACTCTGCAAGCTGGTGAGAATCGGACTCCTATTTTAGGTTTCCCAGGTTTCACATTTAATAGGGAAATTCTGAAGTTGATTATAACACTCACATCCGATACTAGCTGCAAACTTATGATTAACAAATTTTCGTTTTCTTTTGTACCTTTTGGATAAAGATTTAAACACCATTTAAATTGATCATATAAGCTGGCTGAGAATGTGGGAGATTTCAAGTACTCCCCCGTTCTTTCAGGACGCTTAGACAAATTTGTTATGATCCACTGGTGACTAAAACTAACTTCGACCATATCAGTTTTACACCAGCTATCGGCAGTTGATGTATTTTGCCATAAAGCCGCCATTGTATTGTTTTTTTTTTTTTTTTTTAAAAAAAGTTTAGGATTGATTGTCTTTAATAACTTAGGATGTTTATTCGCTTACTTTTTGTAAGAGACTTATTTTTATTTATTGTTATGTATCCTTAAGTACTGAAAGTGAAATTCATAAAAAATATACTATGTTACCTGCATTTGCAGGTGTTGAAATTTGTTATCGATATTTCCCACGTGTACATACACACAAGAAAAAGATTTGTAGTACCATCACTTTTATAAATTTTTAATACTATTGTAATTACACAATGGAGTTGCAAAATATTGAAAAGTAAATAATATTATTTATTAAAAAAGATTTTTAAGTTAAAAAAAAAGTTACACCCAGAAAACAGTATCAGTTGTGGCCACCGAATTTATTGCCAATAGAATTCTGGTGGTTACAACTACATTCATATAAAATTATATTTTTAGTTGTGAAAGCCAATATTTAGTTGTACAATTTAATATTTATATTCCACAAAATATTATTTCCGGTATCAAACCTAGGCATTCAGATTCATAATTCACACTCTTACTTACTGAACCACAACTAATATTAATTTTAATTGATATATTTGATATTTAATTATTTTCATATTTAATTTTAATTAAAACAAATATATTTTTTTAAATGTGCCGTTTTCGGAATTTAAACTCGGATATTAAGAGTACTAGGCTAGCCTCTACCCACTAGCCCACAACACTTAAAAATTTATATGGCTAATTTTGAATACAAATATTTTTTTTATTAAAATAAATATATCAAAAAATTCGTTTACAAATACCATTCATTAGTGGTTTCTTTAATCAATACAAACCACAATTCGGTTGAGTCAACTGAAATCCTAATTAAATGATATATTTGATCAAGATAACTGTATTTGTAGTTAACACTTTCGAACAAATTTTTTTCGACAATTTTTTAATAAATTTCATGGATTGTACTAATTTTTTAGTACAGTCACTAAATAAATGATTGCTTCTACTGTACTCAATTTCTAAACTAATTTTATTTGATCAGGATAACTGTATTTGTAGTTAACACTTTCGAACAAATTTTTTTCGAAAATTTTTTAATAAATTTAATGGATTGTACTAATTTTTTAGTACAGTCACTAAATAAATGATTGCTTCTACTGTACTCAATTTCTAAACTAATTTTATTTGTAAAGTTGATTGTAAATACCAATAATTGGATAATAGTATCCTTTTTTGGTTCCTTTCCCTCTTTTTTAATTCCCAATACCATATTTTTGCTATAATAATATATATTATAGGTTATTCCAAATAAAATAAAATCCTTACAAATAAATGTAAATTGTTTTGATTGAGTGCAGTCAATCTTTTCTCTGGGTGTATTATTAAAAATATAAAATATTTCAAAATTTTGTTAATCTGAATATTTCATTATAATTATCAAAATAGTGGAAATTAATGGTTTATTGCACTAATGTTGATAAACAATTTTTTTTATAATAAAATTCTGTTCAAATTACAATAATATTTTTTTAATATTAGAAACACCAATATTTTGGACGATGTGACATTGTTTTGGTGAATTTGATATATTTTCTGTATATTATTAAATTTAACTATTCTGGTGAATAATTTGAAGTAGTTACAATTAAAATTTTTTACTAACGATACTATTCTGTGTGTACCAATCCTGAATTCCTTAAACGAAATATTCTAAATATAAAAAGAATTTTATGTTATCTTTTGTTTGCTACCTAACATAAACTGCACTATTGGTTTTAACTAGGGTATTCAATCGGTTAATCGTTATTCGTTAATCAAACAATTTTGTAAAAGAATTGGTCAAATAATATTAATCAATTAAAATTGTTTTAAAAAAATTTACAAAACCGTTTCAAAAATATGCTTTCTAAAGATTTTTTTAGGTGTTGATATAACATAAAAGCAATTATGATATTCTCTAGAAAAGGATAAAAAAAATATTTTATTCTACATATTGTTTTTTTTTTTTGATAAATCGATTAATTTTAAAATTTTATTTAATTAACCCGTTAGGAATAAAATCCATTAAATTTTTGGAACGGTGAATCGATTAAAATAAAAAGTCAACTAATGGAATACCCTAATAAATACCAAAACAATTGAATTGAAAAATGGTGTTATGATGTAGGCTTTTTTCTTTTTTTTTCAAAACTTTATGTAAAAGAAAATATAAAACTATAAATAAACAATAAATAAAAAGATTTGTATTTTTAAGAAAATATTCAAAAATAAATAAAAAAGTGTATTATATAAACAACATTTATATTGCAATTTCTAAACGAGATTTTAAAACATTAAATAAAATATATGATTTTTTGTTTCTTGATGTTCTTTCAACAATAGATTTGATCGATAAATTTTACAAACAAAAAATTAGGATTTTAACTTTATTTATTATTATTTGCAAAACGAAAATTTGTTTTCAAATTTTCATTAAGTTTTATAAATAAATTACAAATTCAATTTAAAAAAAACTTATATTCGTGCATTAACTCTTCTTTGCATGATGATGGAAATTTCCATCATAACATTTATTAAACACAAAGATGCTCACAAACAGTTGTATGTATTGTAAATTGATTGTTGCTGGCAACATTTTAAATTACTACTAAATAAATTGAAGCACAGCAACAATATTTCACTTTCTGTGTTGATTTCGAACTAACGATAATTGTTAGACTTAAAAATTAAAAAAATACAAAATTCTGTTAATATTAAACATCTATTATTAATAGAATATTTTTGTAAATACAAATAAACAATTTTTTAAAAAGGCACCAACAATGGAATTTGAAAATTCACAGAACTTTTTGTTATTTTTTGTAAGTTCAGTTTTTATTTTTAAAGAATTTTTATAAAAAAATTAACAATTTACAAACATTTTAAATAAAAATTTGTTTAACAAATACTTTTAATTAATTTAAATTTTATGACATTTTTTATATTTTATTAATCAATTTTATATATTTTATTAATAATATTCAATGAATTGTAAATTATTTTTTAAAAATTCAAATCGGGTAACTTATCTAAAAACAACTTGAGTTAAACGTTAACTTTAAATATTTTTATAAAAATTTAACATTCATTGCTATATCTGAACACTAAATTTGGTTATTTGAGATAAGCTAGCAGGCCTCAATGATTTAAATGAGAGTAGAAAATATTTTTTTTTTTTCATATGCAGGGAAGATATAAAAACCTTAATGAAGAGAGAAATTCTGTTGAGGATAGATGTTTACTTTATGTTTATCCATCTCTATATTTTATTTTACTAAATATTTTGCAGTGGATTTTGAAAAAAATTTTTGAAAAAAATGATAAGTATTAGTAGGATTGAAATTTTATAAATTATTTAATTGCAGAGAAACATGAAAATTTGTATTAGTAAATTATATAGAATATAAATTTTAAAATTTCACAGAGCCAGCAGTATAGAATACTTAGTATTTTCGGTTGCCGCAATACAACCCTCTTCAGTATCCACGCCCTTGTTGGGTAAATGCTTTGATAATTATCTATTTAGTATTGAGTGTTTGAAAACAAATTAACAAACCCGAAAACAACACACAATTAGACTAACATCAACGAAATTTAACAATTTATATTTATCCTCTATTTTTACAGTTTTTTGTTATAAACTTTAATTCTTAAAGTATCCAATAACAACGCTTACATGAAAACAAAAATTTCTAATTGGCTTCTGAAACGGTCATATGTTTGAAAAGTTATATAGTTTCCATTAAATATTAAGTGTGACTAAATACAATCTTGTAAACAAATTATTTGTAGATTTATTTGTAATTATTTTTAGACTGCATTTTAAAAAAACTTTAAATCTTAAGGCTTTCCAAATATCATATTCGAGAGTATATTACGAATGCTTTTGTGTGATATCAATCTTTAAAAAAAATATTTTTTAAAAATTCTTGTGCATTTTTTTAACAATTTTTATTAAACGTATTTAAAACTGGGTCATTTAAAATTATTCAAACAATTATTTCACAAAATTGTTCGATTAATCGAATAACGATTAACCGATTGAATACCTCCGTGAATAATATAGTAGTGCAGTTTATGTTAGGTAGCAAACAAGAGCTAAGGGAAAATCCATTTTATATCTACATTACTTTGTTTCTTTGTTTAGGACTTAAGCATTGTTATGCAGATGTGGGAAATACCAAGAACAATTTAGGTCCCCTGTATATGCTGGTAGTTTAGTTTTAAAAATTTCACTGTCAGGTACTTTATAAATATATTTTGTAAAAAAATAAATGAGTCTCTCACAAATCTTAAGCGCATAAACATCGTCTAGCATTATTAAAGACAATTTTAAACTCTTACCCAAAGGTTACAATAATAAAATGGCGGCTTTACCGGAAAATACATCAACTGCTGGAAGCTGGTGTCAAACTCATATGGATGCAGTTAGTTTTAGTCACAAGTGGATTATAACAAATTTTTCTAAGCGCCCTGAAAGAATAAACGAAATGTTGAAATCTCCCACATTCTCAGCAACCCCTTATGATCCACATAAATGGTGTTTAAATATTTATCCAAAAGGTAAAAAAGGAAAAATAAATATGTTACCCATAAGTTTGGAGCTACAATCGCATTCAAGTGTTATAATTGACTTCAGAATTTCCCTATTAAATGAGATATCTGAGGAAGCTAAAAAGGGAGTCCGCTTCTCACCAGACAACAGAGTATGCTTCTACTTTTGCAAGGGCCCGATGTTTGTATTGAGTCGTATTAAACGTGAATTGCCCGATGACACATTAACAATTACTTGCGATATTACAATGCTATTTGATATGATTAAAACTTCTAATCAAAAAATTGTATTAAAGAAACCTGATTGTGTACGATATTTAGATCAAGGTCATCTATTTAAAAATCCGAAAAATGCAGATGTTATTTTCCTTGTGGGTGATTCTGACATTGAAGCCCATAAAATGATATTGTCTGCTCGCAGCGCTGTCTTCAAAGCCATGTTTAATCATGAAATGTCAGGATTCATTATTCATATAAAAGAATTTAGTTATATAGTTTTCCACGAAATGTTACAATTTATTTATACCGGAAAAATTTCAAATTTTGGTAATATAGCCACTGAACTTTTAATGGCTGCTGAGAAGTATGCCTTAACGGACTTAAAGAAATTGTGTGAGATAGAATTGTGCAGCAAACTCTCAGTTGAGACAGCAGTTGATATGATATTATTAGCCGATCTCAGTAAAGCGGATTATTTAAAAGCACAAACTGTAGAGTTTATAAGTGCGCATGACAACGATGTTTTTAAAACTCAAGGCTGGAAAGATATGATGATTTCGCATACACATTTAATAGTGGAGGTAGTTAAAGCTATTAGTATGAAAATATACTAATCAATACGCGTGCCGCTGAAACTCTTTAGAAATATGTTAAACGAGTTCCAAAATATATGGACTTTTCACTAAATTAACATCAGTTTCTGATTCTGGGGACTTTTTCACATTAAAACAAATATATTCTAAAAGTGTATAGTTATATTTTATATAAATTTTTTTTTTATCATAAACTTTGTCTCTGATTAATTTATAAAAATAAATAATATTTTTAAATCTTTAGTATATGAAAAACATTAACATTTTGCAAGTGTTCGTAAATTAATGTCCCGGAAGGGTTCTATGAATCTTCTGACCACTTGCCATCTTAAACAACAATCTGTGGGCTTCAACACGTCAAATACCGTTGTGTGTAGAAATACAAAGAAGAAAGTGGAACTGTATTGGACACACACTCCGTAAGCTGTCCGATCTTGCCAGAAATGATATAAAGTATAACCCTTAGGGGAGTCGCAGAAGAGGTCGACCAGCACATATATGGCGAAGGCAAATTAATAGCGAGGCTAATTTGTTAATCTAAATGGAAGAAGTTTGTTGAGGCCCTATGCTTCTTATAGGATCGAGGGGAATATATATAAATTAACAGATTCTGATAACTATTTTTTACAAAAAAAAACTCTAAACATAAGTATTATTATTGTATTTTATATTTTATCTATATGTTGTTTAATAATGAATAAAAAAAATAAAATTCGTTTATATCTTCTGAATTAATTTTGATTGAATTTGGCAATGGAAAGTATTATTTTTTTATTACCAAATCTCATTTCAGATAAATATAGTAGTTGTAACCGCCACAACAATATTGGCAACAAATTCAGTGACAACAACTGAAACTATTTTCTAGTTGTATTAATGTTAAACGAAGGGAACTTAAATTATTCTATTTCCAATTCGTACCAATGCAACATATTTATTTCCAGGGTGAGAGAGACAAACTTACGAAAATGTCGATGACTGCATTTCCCATGTGTTTTTTTGTTGCAAATTTTTTTTAAAAATTTCAAAAAGTTAGAACTAAATTTTTTTTTATTATAAGTTCTTATTTTCCAATATTTCGCTACTCCATTGTGTCTTCGAACTTCCCTCGTAGTTATATGAAATGTAACACTGCTCCCATCAAGTACCACCTGTTAATAGAGTACTGTAAAATTTTTAGCAAGTTCCATCATTTACTTTGCGTTTAACAGCTGTTCAAAACATACAACCTCGTGGCTTTTTTAAAAAATGGAAAAAAGTGAATTTTAAGTGCTGATTAAACATTATTTTTTGCGAAAAAAAAACGTCAATCAAACCAAGGAAAAGCTTGATAAATACTATGGGGACTCTGCGCTATCGATTTCAATGGTAAAAAAAATGGTTTACTAACTTTCGTTGTGGCCTTACAAGCACGGAAGATGCCTAATGTTCTGGACTACGAGGGAAGTTCGAAAAGTCACGGACTTATTGATCCGCCCTCGTATCTTCATTTTTCCTCAAGATGCTACACATTGAAGTAGCAAAATATTGAGAAATAAATAATACTCTTTATAAAAAAAAAAACAAAACTTAAGGGCTGGATTAGCCAGACGTAAACCTATCTCTCTATAGCAAATTCAATGAGTTAAATAAGAATAGAAGATGTTGTGTTGTATATATTTGTGTCATTCTTATGCATTGAAGATATACAATACATACGCATAACGTAAATATATAACGTTCTGTGATGTGTGGCATTTGGCAACCGTCTTGTTTAAATTAGATTTCACTCAAGTACAGCTCTTCCATTTTGGTAAAAAAAAAGTTTATAATCATCTCACGGTAGCGCTCGCCATTCACAGTAACTTTCCTGCCTTCGTCGTCTTTGGAAAAGTATGGTCCAATGATGCCACCAGCCCATAAACCACACCAAATAGTGCATCTTTCAGAGTGCATTGGCAGCTCTTGAACTGCTTTTGACTGCTCTTCACATCAAATTCCGCAATTCTGTTTGTTGACCCATTGTGCCAAAAATGAGCTTCGTCGCTGAAGACAATTTTACACAATTTTCAACATTTCTCACACAACACGAATTTCGATAATAAAATTCAATGATTTGCAAGCGTTGTTCGTTTGAATGTCGATTTATGGTTAAATTATGGACCAAACTGAACGTGTTTGACAGTAACATGTTACACAAAAATATCTGAGCTGCCAAAAATAGTGTTGTACAGAAAGTTGCGTGTTCGATCCCCGGCGACGACATCAATTTAGAAATATAATATAAAAAAGTTTTTATTTCTCATATATATTGCAACGCTCTTCTTCGGTGTTCCCAAAGCACATAACCCCACCGAGGTGAAATAATAATATAACGGGGCTATGAACTAAAAAGCATCAACAATTTCGCCAACTCTCCATCAGATGACGAGCAAGAATTATTATATGACTTATCATCTCTCGCAATTGCATATTTGAAGCTCTTCATTTTGAGTGTCCGTCCCTTTTTACACCACATAGAAAAAAAGTTTCTTTTTTTATTCAAGAAAGATCTTTTTATTTGGAGGGGTGTCCGAAAAAGTGAACTTTTGCCAAAATAATACAAATTAAAAGAGAAGAAAATATTTTTAATAATTATCCCCAAAAATCACCTTAAAATTTGCTGTCATCCTCAACAAATATCTGGATCCCCAAATGGAAATTGATATCCTCATTCAGAAAATAAAATCCCGTTAAACTGGCAACACTGATTTCATATTAACAAATGAGACTAATCACAGTGACGCTGACAAACCATAACCACATAAATTTATTGACAAATTACAACTACAAACGAAATTTATTATTTCAAAATTAAGTACTAACATCTGCCTTCAATATCACATTTTTTTTATTGTTATAAAAAGTAATGGAGATTATTCCCTGATGTTTATAGTTTTTAGAAATACAATGGTTTTTGTGTCAAAATTTGTGATTGTGGTTTGTCGACATCATTGTGATTAACCTCTTTCTTTGTCCAAAAACTACGAGCTATTTTTATACTCTCCGCCATATATGTTGAGGATATATATGAGTTTGTTATTCCGTTTGTAACATGTCGAAATATAGGGTTAAGACCCCATAAAGTTTTATGTATATTCGTGATCCTTATGCAATTTTAAGTCGATTTCGGTCCAGCGTTCAAAAAGTTATGAGTGAAAATGTGAAGGTACTTCTTTTCCATACAAATTAATGTATTTTAGAACAATTTCATAGTTGCGACTGGTACATAATATATTTTCTCATATTGTTTCACCAGTCGCTTAAAAGTTAATAATATTTTGTATTCACCTCAAATATTTTTCACCTAAAAAGATTTTTTACCGCAAAAAATTTTTTTCCTCAAAAAATTTTTTTCACCTCAAAAAAATTTTTTTAACCTCAAAATTTTTTTTCCACTACAAAATTTGTTTTCACAACAAAAAAATTTTTTCACTTCTAAAAATTTTTTTACCTTAAAAATTTTACTTTAAAAGTTTTTTACATTATTTGGATATTTGTGGAGGGTATTCAAGGATTCGACACAGCCGAATTTAAGCCTTTTTTTACTTGATTCCTAACATTTTATTCATTTATACCAGTCACTGTTATCCATGGCATTGAAATTGAAATGAAAATAAAACGACAATAGCAAATACCAAACAAAGTTTTAACCATATGAAAAGAATTTAACGCATTAAGGAAAAGTACCATCACCATACACATTTCATGAAGTATTTAAATGTAATGCGTAGAACCAGAGAGTAAATAAAAATAAGGAAATATAAAAAAAAACAAAACAAAATAACATTGAATTACATACAATTGTTTTTATTACGTTTTAAAGAATAAAATATAAAACATTTAACGAAATGAATACCAATTAAGGAAATAATCCTTTGAGAACATTATCCCTCTGACACTATTACATTTAGAGTATACAACATAGTGTTAGTAATTCATCTCTATTTCGGTTAATGTCGAAGCGAAAAATTTGACTCAAATAATTTTCTATCTGAATAATCAGTTAAAATAGGTCGATTGATTGCTTAAATTTTAAATACGGATTTTTTTCATCTATTTTTCCTTAAAAAATGTCAAGAAGATTCAAAGATATATGGTCATATATGAGATCATATATTGAACCATGTATGAACAAGCATATATTGAAGCATGTATGCAAGCCCATGATGATCATGGATGTTCATATATTGTATAGGGTCCGCCAAATAACTTTTTTTTTTGAAAATGCTACCTTATAAAAAAAACTACTGCATATTTTCTCAAATTGCTTTTTTTATTTGAAAGTACAATCCTTCCGGTTAATAATGGAAAATAATTTCATTCAAATGGTTGCCTCGGCTGGCCCTGCAGTAGCCTACACGATCGGTCCAATTTTTAAGCACATTATCGATTGTGTGCAGCTGTATTTCACCAATGGCTTCACGAATATTGTCCTTTAAAGCGTCAATTGTCTCTGGCTTATCGGCATAACACTTATCTTTGACGGCACCCCACAAATTATAGTCCCACGGTGTCAAATCGCAGCTCCAAAGTGGCCTAACGACATCAGCTCTGCGGCTGATAATGCGATCTTCAAAAATAGGGCGCAAAACATCGAGTGTAGCTTCGGCTGTGTGGCACGTAGCACCGTCCTGTTGAAACCAAATGTTGCCAATATCCTCCTCTTCAATTTTGTGAACAAAAATTCGTTCAACATGGCCCGATAACGATCGCTATTGACTGTAACGGCCACTCCTTGCTCATTTTCGAAATGGCCCAATTATGTCTCTGGACCAAAATCCGCACCAAACAGTGACTCGTTTTGGTGCATCGGCTTTTCAATGTATGCGTGCGGGTTTTCTGTGCCCCAAATGCGACAATTTTGCTTATTTACATACCCGACAAGATCAAAATGAGCTTCACCTGAAAAGATGACATTGAAAAGATGACATTCTGCAACATTACCATGATTTTCAAAGTAATGTCGCAGTATTTCCCAGCGTTGATCAAGCGTATATATAACCATATTCGTTCAGCGGAAGTATAAAACTAATTTTCTGTTAAATTAGACATGAGCTAAGTGTTACCATTCACGAAATAAGCACTAGTTGAAAAAAAAACGTTAGATGGCGGACCCTATATATTTCGATTTTTATATGGGTAGATTGATACATGTATTTGTATCGAATCTTGAACATCCATAATAGGCAAAGCTTAAACAAAAATAAGCTATTAAAAAGTATATTTTGCTCCTTAGCAATCTAACACGTGGTAAGGTATTTTTCTAACAAAAATTTTTGTTACTTATACAGGGTGTCCGCCGGGAAGGTATACTACTTTGTTTTGCCGCCATTTTGGTAAACATTAGTCTTGACAGTTCATATTTGGCAGTCGTGAAGTAGACACGTGGCAAATTTATTATGGAAAAATATTCGATAAACCAACGTGTTTTAATCGTTAAAACATTTTATCATCAATCATCGATTACTGTGACGGTGAGAAAGTTACGTGAAATTTTCGAGAGAAACTACGTGCCAACGAAACGCACTATTTATCGTGTAGTGAATGATTTCGAAGAAAGAGGGTCTGTAGGTGATATGCCCAAGCATGGACCATAACGTACTGCAAGATCGGCTGAAAACATTACTGATGCTCAAGGAAGTGTTCAAAACAATCCATCAACCTCAATTCGATGCCATGCTCAGGATCTTGGTCTTCAAAAATCAACTTTGGCCACAATTTTGCACAAGGATTTGCATTTGTTTCCCTTTAAGATTCAGCTGACACAAGAGCTTCTTCCACAAGACCATTTACGCCGCCGTACATATGCCAATAGGATGTTACAGCTCGCCCATGACAACCCCGATTTTTATGAAAAAAACCATAATGAGTGACGAGGCACATTTTCATTTGAATGGATATGTGAATAAACAGAATAGTCGGTTCTGGGCAATGGAAAACCCTCAAATTATTCATCAGTTGGTAAAGAGGAATCCATTGGACCTTATTTCTTTGAAAATGAAAACGTTAACTGTGAATGGGGAGCGATATCGTGATGTGATTTTAAACTGCATGCTTTGGGCTTGATTAACATGTGGTATCAACAAGACGGTGCCACATCGCATACAGCCAGGATTACAATGGAATCACTGCGAGACCTCTTTTCACAACAAGTTATTTTAAAAAATGGTGATGTTGATTTTTGTGGGGAAATCTGGAAAGCAGGGTTTATGCAAACAAACCAGAAACGCTTGAGCAACTCAAACAAAATATTCGTGATGAAATTAATGAAACACCGCGTGAAATGTGTGAGAATGTGAGAAATATGCTGAAATGGGCTCGCATTTGTGAGGCTAGCAGAGGCGGACAATTATCTGGTATTGTATTCCATACATAATTCCCGACATTAAATAAAACATTTATCAATATAAGATCTCTTTCATTTAATCAAAAATTATAAACAAACAAAGTAGTTTACCTTCCCGGCGGACACCCTGTATTATAGAATATTAATAGAAAGTTGCTCTCAATTCGAAAATTTTATTTTCCTAAACAATCTCATTAAAAAAACATAAAAAAAATTGATATAAAAAAAAAACAAAAAATATGGAATTTATTAATTTTTATCCCGGTTCACACACAGCAATTTTTAATACGGTTGACACACAGCAATTTTTCTTGCAGCAATTTTCTTCAATCTCCTTTAAAAGTACAAATTAGAACACCCAAGAGAATTGCAAGTACATATAAGCAAGTCGGTACCCCTTTCCGTTCTTCTTCCCTCCCTCTGCAATAAACTCCAAATTGCTGTAACAAAAATTGCTTAATGTGAACAGGGACTATATTAAAAAAAAAGTTAAACAAGTTGAAGTCTTTAATTAGAAACAAGTTTTATAAAAATTTTTAAGAATTCGCTTATTCGCATTTATTGCACAAACACAGAAAAAATCATTATAATTTACTAGGTGAGAAATATGCCTTTTCATGGAAACTTATCTTAAGTCAACTTAAGTACTTTTGTCGAAAGTCCACAGATATTTAATTAATTTTTCGTTTTTTATGTAGTATTCGTTAAAAAGGTCTCTGAATGCTTTGAATTACCGTAACCAACTTAATGTGATATTTCACAAAAAAAGTACCTCTTGGTATTCTTATTGATGAAATTTATACATTTATTTGGCATTAAACTATTAATCGATTTATCTGCAATTTTTCCAACTAATCGACTTGAATAACCGTTTAATCAATTTTCGACATTTTTCGAATAATGTCCTAACCGGACGTGTCGAATAATGAAAACACTAATACAATAGCAATCACATTATCCCTTTTGATATTGAGTAAAAAGAAAAAATTATATCAAATTACAGTTCGATAAAAACCCAGCAAAAACTGTCATTACAAATTAGAGTATGTATTATTGAAGTTTATATTTTATAGTTGATCTTTTTAATACTTATATGTATGAAAATTGTTCTTATTTTTTATTTTAGTAATGTACACTGAAAAAGTTATTAGACACAAGCTGAATGGAATGCATTTTCTGGTCCGCTACGACTTTCATCAACATTCTTCGTGCCGAAATGCCAATTGTAAATATCTCTAATTAACTCACAAATAAACGGAAAAAGCTATTTATGCTAACATACTAAAATAAAAAATGAGGAAAAAAAAAATTTTATCATTTGGAAAAAAAAAATTTCTATGATCTCGAACAAAACTAAAAATACACTCATACATATAAGTATGTATTATTTTTAGATCCCCCACCCAATTGGCAAAAAGAGATATTTCGTTATTTCGTATGTTTATTATAATGCAGTAAAAAGTTGTCAAAAAAAAACAAATTTTCATTAGCAAATAATTATGCGAACAAAAAGTCTTCGCGCGCTCAAAAATTTGGTAAAATGTTTTTGTTTCCCAGTGATTAATTTTAGAAAAATAGTTATTTAATATGATTTTTAAATCTGATTCAATTAAAAACGAATCGTCTGTCAAAATTCATCTTATTAATTGAATTATACTCTATTTTATTCAATCAATATCTTTGTTTCTCAAATTTTAAGTAACCTCACCGAAATGATGAGTTAATTAATCTTAACCGTGACCGGTCACCCGAGGACATATCAATAAATTGGTATAAAGCAATTTTCGTAGTGTATTTTTTTTCGTTCATTGTCTTTTAATCTTCGTTTTTTTTCCTTTTTTTTTGTATCTATTAGATCAGAAAATGGCACCCAGTAGGTTTTTTGAATTCTTACTTTTTGATTAATTGCGTCAGTTCTGTGACTGTGTCTATTTTTTTGCGTTAGTCTTGTGATAGGTTAATTGGCCTTAGTCCTGTGCAGGTTCTTTTGCGTGACTCCCGTTAGTTTTTATTATTTTTCATTATGAGGCCTAAATCGAGTTTTTGCCATTTATTTTTTTAATTAGGGACAACCACGAGAAGCACAGATCGGGGTTCGACTGCAAAAAGAGCGCAAGTTGGGTTTTAACCGTACCTATTCCTATTTTAATAATATCTTACAAAATTAAATTAACATAAATAGTAAATTTTATAGCGTTTCTGATTCATAATCAACCGCAACCGCTTAATTCAAATTATAGCCTTTTATTCTTTAAGTGCATTATTGCATTTTTTTAAAAAAGCACGTGGTTTACAATAAATACAATGATGTAGTAAATAAACAACTTATCTTGATAATCTCTGTATGATGTTATTTTATTTATAATCTTGTTTCTGTTTCGTTTTTTTTTTAAACACCACGATCAATGACTGTGTTTAATACACATATTACAATAACACCATTCGACAATCGTTTTGTCCGGGTTGATCAGCAATAAATGTTTTTCAATAGAATTTAATGTAAAAAATTTTATTTAATTTTGAAAATGACATTAAGGCCATAATTGGGCTTCAAATTAAATTAGAAATACAATTCTTTCACTACATTGAAGTTTTCGAAAAATAATGTTGTATAGAATTTGAGAAGTACAAAAACAAACAGTTTCAAGTGTAAATGTGTGGTTAAGTGTAGATGTAATTAAAAATTTAAAGTATAAATAAGAAATAGATACTGATACTGATAAAACTATGACAAGCATTTCTTTGAAGTAGTCTCTTACAATTAAAGTATCCCAATGAATTCCCTTCGATCTTATTGAAATTCGTATACGTGAGAGAGCAGAAAAAATAAGAGATGGGAATTTTTAAAAGTGGTGCCAAAACAATCCAATTTTCTATTTCTTTTTTTTTCATGTTTATTCAAAAGTAAATAAATAAATACACTCAAAATATTATGCAGTTTACTGTTTCTATGTTGATAAAACAGTTTTCAGTTAAGTTAAAAAAAAATCCTGCAAGCATTTAGATGATAACTTTCCAGAAGATACTAAAGCAATATCGTATTTTCTTCTTTTTATTATCTGAAAGATATTACGGCTATATTTGGGAAAAATGTTAAAATAATGTATTTTTGTGTCATAACTTTTTATGGAAATATTCCAGAAATATCACCTTTTTATATTCTGGAAAATAAAGACATAATATGTGAAATATTTTGACATTTTGGAAAAAAAGTTAAATAATTTTTTTACAAATAACAGAGAAAGTCTTTTGCGAAAAATTAGTGGAAAATGAATAACTAATGCGTGAAGTTAACGAATCAATACCATCGATTAAACTTAGGTTGGAGATATATTGGAAAACCACAGTCCAAATGAGAAAAAAGAGTTATTTTTTTATTACTAAAACATTGGAAACGTAGCATAAGACAGTGTCCATTAAAAGTATACTAGGATTCTACTGGACTTTGAGCCAATGACTTATTTTAAAAGCAAATGCTTCTATTTAACTTTGTGTTCATAATGAATGTAATTTCCCTGCGGGAAAAGGACCTATCACTTTAACATGGTCTTGTCCTAGGTGACCAGTCCTGTGACATGTCACAGGACTGGTCAAAAAGAACATGTCACACAACTAACCCCAGAGAACATATAACAGAACCCATCCTCTTTTCACTTATCTCGTGATATGTATTTTCGGAACCGGTAAAGTTTTCACCTTTCACGGGACAAGTCCCAATTCCCAACTGACCCCTTTTTCCCGCAGGGTTATGTCTAATTTAAAATTCAGATTTTGCTGAATTTGGTCTATACAAAATTTTAAATTTAAGGGCTGTTCATATTAATATCTTTAAAAAAAATCGTCTATATTTTAAGGACTTTTTTTTATAAAAATTTTCAGATTTTTAAGCTTTTATAGCATTTGAAAAATTTTTAGATTCTGAAAAAGTTTCTATAGAGGATTTGAGTTTTTGGAATTCTATATAAATATTCCATAGAAGTTTAAGTTAATATAGACTGGCTAAGAAGTTATAGATATAGCTGCTTAAAAATTAAGAATTTATAAAAATACTGCCAAGTGTTGGAAATTCTTGGCTTTTCTCTTTTAAATGTAAACAAAAATATTTGTCATTAAAAAATATTTAAAATTTTTATATTTTTAATTTGATTAAATATTAAAAAATAACAAAAGCTAACAAATGAATTATGTGTTTGCTAATAGTATAGCACGGCATCAAATATAATTGCTATATTTCAAAGGGCGGCTCGAAATGTTAAAATTGTATTTCGTTTTCTTTGCAAGTAGTTACAGATATAGAGACAAAATTCGAAAAACCAACTTATTTAAAAAGGAAAATATTTATGTCTGTGTTACCATAATAAAAATTGAAAATGACCCATATATGTAGACATAATTGCCTAAAAATGCCAATTGAAATTAAAAAAGAATACGGAATAAAGAAACACAATTTCAAAATTCAAAAAATTACAAATAATATTAAAAAAATCGTAATTAATACACAAAAAAGATAAAATTAAAAAATACGTATCTTTAATTTCATTGGGCGTTTTTGTATTTCAATTGATGTTGTACTAGGGGTACTATTTATATTTCGGGAATAGCAAATAATAAGAATAAATTTTAAATGAAAATGCCATATTGTTTTCCAAAATATTCCCCTTGATGATCAATACACTTTTGATTTCGTTCAAACCATTTGTAGCAGTTTTTCCATTCCTCTTGAGACACCTCCAAAACATGGTTAATAAACGCTTCAACTGCTTCTTCGGCGCTCGTAAATCGTTGACCACGCATTTCATCTTTTATATTCGGGAACAATAAGAAGTCATTGGGTACCAAATCAGGACTGTGTAAGTCATCATTTAAATGTTTTGACTGCTCAAAAATTTACCTGTTTGACGAGATGTGTGAGAGCTCGTATTATCATGATGGAGAATGATTCGTCTTCGGCGGTTGGTTTTACGAATTTCTCCAAAGACTTCCGCCAAACAAATGGTCGTGTACCACTCAGAATTGACCATTCTACATTGATCAAGAGGAACAGTGGCCACATTAGCCCATCCGGCTGAAGAAACAGGTAACCATATGCCTCGCTGTGTTTCTTCCACAAACAACTTTTGTTGGATTTAACTCGTCTTGGAATACTCACATGTTCTATTGCTGTTTTGTTTCCGGCTCATACGCATGTATCCATGATTCGTCACCTGTCACGATTTTTTACACACCTTTTGAAGCACCACGGTCGAACTTTTTAATAATTTCCTCCTTACACCAATCGACGCGGCGCTTTTTTTTTTAAGCGATTGATAAATTATGGGGTATCCAAGAACAAATTTTTTTTACAACTAAGTGTTCATGCAAAATCGAATGTATTGAAGTGGAACTAATGTGCAAGGATGCCTCTATCTCACAATATGTCACATGACGATCTTGCAGTAACAGTTTACGCACTGCATCGATGTTTTGTGGCACAATAACCGATTTTGGACGACCTCGGAATTCATCGGCGACCGCACTATAACCACGATTGAATTTACTATGCTAGCCATATACCGTGGTTTTTGATGGTGCTTTATCGCCATACAAAGAACTGTGTTTGTAGACATATTCTTGTTGAGATTAATACACGTCGAAAGTTGTGAAAAATAATTCAACGAAAACCTTCTCTTGAAATTTCTATTTTTTGGCCAAATTGATTTTCTTAACTCACTGTAAACAAAACAAATAGTACTTGTACATCAAAACGTTGTGAGTACGTTTATGATAAAAAATGTCAAAGTTTATTATGGTGTAGCCAGATTTTAGCTTTTGACATTAGTGTTGCCAATTCCCGAAATATAAATAGTACTTTCGTATAACAGATCAGTTTTATTAATTCCATATGAAATATGGAATAATCTCAAGTATGACAAATAGATTTTCCAGTTATAAAAATACTGTACCAAGCCGAGTCGTTAATGTTTCGTTTAAAGAATTTTGTAGCCACATAGAATTGTATCAAAATGATCTAAAAGCGAAGAGAAGCTTTACTACACAAAAATAATTAGAAATTCAATGGACGAAGTAAGACTTTTTGTATTGGCTCTAAAATCTGTATATCTTGTTATTATTATTTTTATTTCCAGTCTCATCATTTACATCAGGTAGTCCTGCCTTTAAATCACTAATACTTTCAGACAAAATTGTTGACAGTTTTATGTCGAAAAATCGTCGATTTCAGTCACTGTGATAAATAAGTTTTCAATCAAAATTTTATATTAAATTTAAAGCTGTAAATTTTGTTTTGAATGCTTCAAATAGTTTGATAAAATTAGGTTTTAAAATTACCAGCTTTAAAAAAAATATAGAAGAGATATATTGCCCCTCCCCCGGAAACAAAACAATGGGCACGTCACTGACTCCAGTGTTATGAATCTGGCTTAAATGTGTAATTTAGAAATTGTTGTGTTATATATGGCAGTGATGAAGTTAAGATCACGCTGAAAAAAACGACGTGCTGGAAATATAATATGCTGGTAATATACGTTTATAATATAATATGCTTGTCTGCAAATATAATATGTTTGCTTGTAAAAATATATATATTTGTATCCTTTGAAATACATCCACCGGCAAGCATATATATGTTTGCCTGCAAATATATATATATGTTTATCATTATTATGTTTGCGTCCCACAAGTATAATAATGATTAAATTACAATTGCAAATATATTTTTATTTAGGTGAGAAAATACAAATATTACAATGTTTGCCTGGAAACATATGTATAATAACCATAAATATAAAATACTTGGAAATCTTCTTCAAATATACAAATATATATTTGCCTGTAAACATATTCAAGATGTCTTTTTCCTGCGTGATAGCTTAAATTTTAAATAATTTTTTTCGTTTAGTGTAATGTTAAATTTTAATTTTATACATACTCAAGAACCATTTTAGAATATGCAACGTTGTTTTTTTTTTGTGTTTTCAGTTTTCAACTTAAAGTCTACTTTAAATTTTACAGACATCATGTCGAATGTTAATCTTAACAATCCGTCAGTCAGACAATCAATTGTTACAAATATGGTTGATTTC